>CM035850.1:18341188-19573956 GCA_020510985.1 Pholidichthys leucotaenia | reverse complement strand
CATGCTGACCACTCCAATGCTTTGATCATAGCTGTCAATTCAGCCAACTGAGCTGATTGTCTGTCCTGCAATGTCTCACTTAGCACTTCCCCTCAAATCCATCTGCTTTTTGTCTCACAACTGCATATCCTGCCTTCAATCCTTCTGTAGGGTGAATGAAAACAACATCCATCTGTAAACAAAACTTCATCTGGGTCCGTCAGTGGTGTCACAGATAAATCTATCCTCACTTCACATCTTTTCTGACCCTTTTTTCACATTCAAGTTGAGTTCCCCATCCAACATCTGATCTGCCATGTTATTCCTTCCATGTGTGAATGTGATGTGTGGTGCTGGTAGGATTTTTTCCATTCTTGTCAGTCTGATTGAGGTCATAGTGAATGCTGCAGAATTTACATTATGACATCACGCTATGTGTGGTCAGGACAGTCAATGATGTCCCATCACCACATGAGCTGTTTTTTTGCAAAATTTTTGCCACTCCTGCAGCATGAACGTGTGCGATGCTGGTTGCCTTTTTCCATTGGGTCTAATATTATGCTGACATAGAGGAGTATCTTTCTCTCTCCCCCTTTTTTTTCTGAAACATAACACCATTTTACTGTGTGTTCTGCTTCAGAAACAACCAAGTAAGCAAATACTGTAGGGGAAAGGAGATGTATTTCCCTCACTGTCCTGCATGTCCACTTCACTGACCACAGTCATCTTTTGGACCCCTGTAACTTATCTCTTGTACCTTCATCATGATGAAGTGTACCTTCATCAATCTTCTGCACCTGATTTCCACACTACCAGTATTAGACCATAAACTATGTTGAAAATCCTGTGTTTGTCTCTGCAAATTAGTTATACCAGCTTCAACATTCTGCAACCGTTCTCCCACTTTCTTTTCCAACCTTAATCTTTCAAGCTCTTCCTGCAACTTTTCAACCTCACGTCTGTCCTGCCTGCATTACCCTGTTTTCTGAGTTTCCAGCAACCTTTCAACTGTTCAAACTTGTTCCTGCGATGTCACTTTCCTCAACTTCCACTAATCCTTCTTTTAACTTCATCACCAAAGGCATCTGAGTAACACAATATGGCGGTGGGGGCAATCCCCCCTTTAAATCTCCCAAATTAGGGTAGAGGGACAGCACCTCTCCCTTTATTTATCCAGCTGCTTATCAACCATTAAACCTTTATTCTTTTCCACCTCACTCTCACACCCCACTGGGCCAGCCGCTCCTGAATCCTGCATCAAACCGCTGTTTGCCTCCATTTCATCATGTGCTGATTCTACTCCTTATCAGACACCTGTGCCTTGAGCAATTTCACACCATCATCCATTGCAGCAGAGCATGGTCACCAAATTATGAACGCACCTGCGGCTCACGTTCACAGTCCTCAATATGATGCTTGTGTCTCTTTTTTGCTCCAAATATCCTGTGACAGCCATATCTTTCATGACCTGGTATGCCATCCAACCTTTTTTGTTCCAAGTCCATCAACAACTGAGTCAAACTGTCCGCGCTTATGTGAATTTAGCAATGCCCGTCGTCCACCAATTTCTGATACAATTTACCACAGTCCTATTTTATCCTCACTTTCTTCTTTACGGGATATACCACGTGAGCATTTTGAGTCATACTGTTGAATCCGAACTGATGTTTCTCATATTTCTTTACATAACTGCGACAGTGTTTACATCATCTCCTGGATAAAGTAAGCTCCCGTGAGTCACACGGGCGCCTGCCTTTTGCAGTCTTCAACTTAGCTGAACAGAAATTGACACTTCTGTTTTGTTCTACAGGCCAATTCTGCCTCTTCCCCCCCCGCCCCTGAGGCATAAGGAGACAGAGAGAGAGAGAGAACCTCACCCACCCCCTTTGGGAGGGAGCGAGAAATAGAGAAAGAGAGCAAGATAGAGAGAGAGAAGAGAGGAGCTGCTCCTTCACAGCCCCTCCTTTCACATTCCACAACTCTGTACTGTTCACGCTTTTTTTTTTTTTTTTTTTACAGAGCAAGCCTGTTGCTCGCTTCTTCCCTTGCTAAGTAGAGAGAGAGAGCTGCCGTTTACCCCCCCTTTCTGATGGGAGAGAGAACCGCCGCTCGCCCCTCTGTTGCCTCTTTTTTTATTAACTTTTTAACTGAGTGTTACCTTCACACTCACAGCTTTATCAATATAAAACATATAGCAATTGCAGCAGTGATTAAATAGTATTCTGGGTGCACTAAGTCCAGGAAATTTCACCCCATTTATGATTAACGTCTTAATCAAAGGCCTTCAACCTGTGCAAGAAAACTGTTCGAGGGCGCCATTTCCCTGGGGCATTACCCCAATTCTCGCCTTCCCATCGGAAGGCGAAGGATGCTCTCCTTAGCGCTGACTTTTTCGGGTACTAAGCCGAGGGCATCAATATAAGACCCAGGTTTTATAGCCTTCGTCAAGGCTAAAGGAGTCCAACCCAGTTCCTGTCCTCACAAGTCACGGACCAATTCGCTCAGTCCGTGAACCTGTAGTCAGGCCGGATGACCATGAATAAATACGCAGCGATATCATCCGGCTGGGGGGCCTTTCACCTCCCTGTGTCATATTCCGGCTCTAGGGAGCCGGGCAATCAGAGCCTGGGCAAACCAGTGAGTCGTGATATTTTATTCAGGGTAAAGGGGAAGGGATGAGGAGAGCACAGATACTCATGCAGAGGGTACTCTCACAGGTTGCACAGCGCAGAGGTAAGCAGCTCGTACCGGACGTGGGGGTCACAAGACGTACATACTCACAGCGGGATACAAACACAGGAATGCTGCAAGAGGAGTATAAGCTGACACCAGAACGAAGGGGCTTCAGCTTAGCAATGTGTTTATGTCGCAGGCCCCGAGTCATCGAGGCTGCTCCTATTTATCCTCATTGGCAGCGCCCCAGCTGATGAAGACTAATTGGCCCCAGCCGTCCATAATGCTGCCAGCTGGGGGCCAGCTGAGACGCTGCTCAATGGGAAGCAGGGATGAGGGAAAACATGGGCTGAGTGCCGAGACGGCATCTCAACCCATGGTGACAGAGCCCCCCCTCAAGGTCGGGCTCCTGAACGACCAGGAACATCCCACCCCCCCCCCCCCCCACCTAGGGTGGGAGGAAGGGAGGCGGACCGGAGGGGAAGAAGCCAAGGGAAGGACAACACCAATGGGGCAATGTAGGGTAGCGGGAAAGAAAAAACCCAAATACAATACTGACAAAACAGAATAATTAACCCAGGTACAGATGGGAGAAGAACTGGGTCAGCACGCCGGTTACATACTACCCAGAGAGTACCAACCATGCTGACCCAGAACAAGGAAAAAAGAACCACCAAAAAAGGTACAGGGCAAAAAATGCTGAGTACGGTTAAATAAAGGGGAACCTATACACAGCGCTAATTTTAAGTACATACACACAGTCACCAAGAAAAGTGAGGGTGACTGGAACAAATGACAATTATAGAGCATGGTGTTACGGAAAACAAGGCACATGACTCTATAATGAACCAACAGGACAAAAAAGAAATACTGAGTGCAGGCAAAGAAAAACCCACACACACGAATATATAAATACCCAGTCACCTAAAGAAATGAAAGTGACTGGAATAAATGGATAACTGCAGAGCATGGTGTTTACGGAAAACAAAACATAACTCTACAATACAAAAAACGAGGCTAAAAACATGGCACAAAAAGTAAAATGCTGAGCATGAGCGATGGAAAACACAGCACTATAAAAACGAATCCACCAACAGGACAAAACATTACACCCGAGTGACCTTAATAACAAAAGAAAAAGTGACACCCGAGGTGAATGGCAGGCAGAGTCCAAAAATGGCCGAGATGGCTCCGGAGATCTCCCCGCCCATTGTCCAGCTGGCGAATCAGGGGAAGAGAAGTGTTCGGACGGCGAACTCTGGACCCAGATCCCAGGAATCCAGTCCACCGGCAGCCGAACCAGGCTGCCCAGAGGGAAACACAGACCAGTGGGGGGAACCAGATCACCGAACCGAAAGTTCTGTGGGTCGGGTCGTCGACCCGCATCACTCAACCACCAGACCGTGAGACGGACGAAGGATCAGAGCGGATCCCGGTGGAAGAGGCTCAGGGGAGAGCCGATGACGAGGGCGGCGGGCGTCAGGCCGCAGGAAAACGGCCACCTCCTCACCGGACCTGGACAATACTGGGGCAGCACCCACGTCGGACCCCGATCGGGCCTCAGGCGAACCCACGTTGGACCCCGACTGGTCTCGGGCGAACCCACGTTGAATACTGCACCAGAACCGACCTCCAGCGTTGAACCCGGACCCTCCAGCACCACGAGGAACAGCAACTCCTTGCCGGTGACCCTGGAAGAAGGCTCAGAAGAGAAAACAGAACCGGGATCAGGATCACCGGCAGCGCCAGAACCCGGCGAGACGAGCTCAGACGCAGCGGACGGCTGCACCCGGCTCGTCTCCCCTGGAGATAGGCTGAAGTGCTCGGGGATAAAAAGAGAGAAAAGAAAGGAGAGCACTCGCCTGATCTCGGGTTCTGACGCCGTCCAGGACTGCGAAGATCCAGGATCCGTCGTCAGGAGGTCGTTGTCAGGCTCCCATCTAGCCGCGTCGGGCCCCGCAGCCAGCACGATGGTCAGCGCAGCTTGAGATCCCTCCAGCTCAGGTAACCCCGCCGACGATCCACTCGGCGTGAAGCCAGAAGAATCTCATCCCGCCGGACCGAACCGCTCCTCCGTGGAGACCCGGGGACGCTCAGTCGTCGGCGTAGACTCCACGCAGCAGTCAGTCCCCCTCCTCCGTCCGCAATGTAGCTGCGGAACCACAGGCCCTCTCCATATCCCACCACGTTGACCCGGAGCCGGGGACCGCTCGGCGGAGAGAGACACAGAGGATGCGGGATTAGGAATACAGGTTACAGCAGGTGGGGAGAGTTCAGGGAGCTGCGAACCCTGAACTTCTCCTCCAGGGATGTGACAGAGCAAATCATTAAGCAGGTGTGAAAAAACAATGACTTGCCTGCCCCCTGGAGGTTGAGTATCGCCTGCTGTAGTGGATTCTGCTTCTTCCTCTCCCCGCCCGGCGATAACGGAGGACCCCCCCGGGAGTTAGTCTGAGGATCGCTCGCGTTGTCTCCAGCAGAGAGCTCACCAGGCCGGGATTCCAGGCACACACAGCAGTCAGGAAGCGCGTCGAGGAGGAGGGGAAAACAGCCGGGGTGAGCCAGCCCGAATGTCCAGGAATGACAGCGGGGGAACGAGGCTCAAGGGACGAGGCTGTAGAGTCTCCACACTGACGAGGCGAAGGGATGACAGCTGCGTGGGAGGAACGGTCCTGACGATAGCCCAGAACTGGATCCGGACGAGGTTCGTGCAGAGGTGACTCGGCGATGTGATGGCGGCTATTCCCAGGGAACGAAGCGAGGGGGAAACCCAGGATTCGCCGCTCCAGATCAGAGAACGAGGCGAGGAAGGCGCCGAGCACGGGAAAGCTTCGTAGCCCTGAAGTCCACACCATCAGTCTCCCTGCCGCCGCCACATGCCTGAAGGTGGTGACAGAAAACACAGTAGAGCTCGCGACAGTCACTCGACCCCGGACATAACTGCTGTCAGCTGCGGCTCCTTGAAGGGAATCCCGAGTGACGTGGCGCAGGTCGGGGGAAGTCCTCTGGTTGGCGCGAACTCCCGGACTGAATGGCGGCAGGAACGGGACTCCGAAGCGGGGAAAGACGTCGCCCACTTCGACTCCCTGCCGGGATTTCCATCCACCCCGTGGAGCTTCTCTCGCTGTGTACCTGCAGCGTCTATCCTGGCACTGTCCTCCAGATGGTACAGAGAGTGAGGGTGACAGTCCAGGAGTTCCTCAGCACGGCCCGGATGCCAGCGTCTCGCGTTGGAGGCGTTGTGCAGGGTGAAGAGCGTCCCGTCGACAGCCTCCGAGATGGACCTCAGCTCGTCGCCCTGGCGCCGGAAGTGACTCCTGGGAAACGGCATGCTAGCAGCGCTGACACCCGGACAGAAAGGTACATTTCCACAGCGACTCACGGCCGCCGGCAACTCTTCTGGCTGCGACATACTGTCATATCCGGCTCTAGGGAGCCGGGCAATCAGAGCCAGGGACAAGCCAGTGAGTCGTGATATTTTATTCAGGGTAAAGGGGAAGGGATGAGGAGAGCACAGATACTCATGCAGAGGTACACTCACAGGTTGCACAGCGCAGAGGTAAGCAGATCGTACCGGACGTGGGGGTAACAAGACGTACATACTCACAGCGGGATACAAACACAGGAATGCTGCAAGAGGAGTATAAGCTGACACCAGACGAAGGGGCTTCAGCTTAGCAATGTGTTTATGTCGCAGCCCCGAGTCATCGAGGCTGCTCCTATTTATCCTCATTGGCAGCGCCCCAGCTGATGAAGACTAATTGGCCCCAGCCGTCCATAATGCTGCCAGCTGGGGGCCAGCTGAGACGCTGCTCAATGGGAAGCAGGGATGAGGGAAAACATGGGCTGAGTGCCGAGACGGCATCTCAACCCATGGTGACACCCTGGTCTTGGCCCTTAATGTCCCAAGCGATCACAATCTAATCAATCAATATAAAATCAATGTCAGATCGTGATTGGTTGGTCAAAATCGGGTCCTGCACCCGAGCCGGGGGCCTTTCATCACTCTCAGTCTTATGGTCTTTCTTAAGCAAGCAAGCATTCATCAAAAAACATTTACTATATTCAACTGCTTTATACTAGGACACACACCAAACCGCTTGACAACACAAACTTTGGCTATAGTCAATAGCAGAACTTTGATATAACAGGCGTCTGCTTTCCTCTTTTTTCAGGGCGCCCTTGTGTTGTCAGTCGGTGATGCAGGTCCGTTGTCCAGACAACCAAAGATCCAAATCAGATGATAATCTCCCCCTGTCACCGGACGAAGCCCCCAAATTGTTAGGATTAAAATAGTAAAAACCATCTAAGTCTACTCTTCAAAGATCGTCTATGTGTGTAGATGGTTTACCCAGGTTTGTTTTCAAGGAAGAGATTAGTTTACTTGGAACACGTATTTATTTAAGCAAGTTGAATATAGTAGGTTACAGCGCTGGGTCAAACATTCTCTCCCTGACAGCAACAGGCTGTGTCAGTTCATGAAGTCTGACTGACTATGCTGGCCCTGACTCAGAATATTTATACAGAAAATGAACAAAAGTGAAAGCATGCATTATCAAATGACAGTCCAGGTGCATGGTCCATAGTAGGGAGTCACAATCCGTTCCTGGCACCGAGTGTATCCACATGAAGGCCACTTCACCTCCCAGGTCAGAGTAGGCCAGGCTCAGCCATTCCTTATCACAACTGTGCCTCCTTCTCATAAATCCCAGGTGTTTGTTATCCTCTGTGCTGAGACAAAGGTCCACTATTTTGCAGAGAGTGAACCACACACTTGGCAATATATATTCCATTATGGTATATTGGTTATATTACCTAGACATAAGCAGAGTACAAATATTTTTAGTCACACAAATAACTGTTATATGGTTATATTGATCACTTTATCCCATCAATTTCCCCCTTTTGGTCTCATCCATAATGAGACCAATAACTCAAACCCTCTAGGCACTCAAAGGCACGTCACAGTCCTCCTCATCATCATCTTTGTCTGATTTCATTCCAATTTCAATTGATCCATCAGGTTTTAATAATGGCATTTGATATGGAGGAGGTTGTTTACTTTCCAATGCAGTGGTGATGACCCTAATGCAAAAAGATCTGATAGAAGATACACAACAGCATCCACAAAAAGCAAAAATAGCAATAACACTTACAATAAATATGATTATAGAGAAAATCACATTTTTCCATTTTCCAAGCATTCTCTTCAGCCATCCATCCAGGGGATTATTTATGCCGGAGGCCATTCATCATACAATCACACAGTTATGCAATTACACAGTTCACTAATTACTGATTATGTGATGATTATGATACTTATTAGCAAGCAAATGATAAAACCTTTAAGCAATAAATGACTACAAAACACTCTTCATTATATAAAAAGTCACTGGTTACTGTCCTTTAAGTCCTTTCTGATGTTATCCAATGTTCTTCCTGGTTCCTCAGCGGGTTTGCACATGCTCCAGTGATACCATGTGTCCCCTTTACCTTTTAACCTCACTGCATGTGAAGTTCTTTCCACCACTTGAAATGGTCCTGTCCACCTTGGTTCTGACCGCTTCCTCTTTATGCACTTCAGGAGGACCCACTCTGTTGTAATTGGTTCCGTGGGTTTTAAATCACCTCTTAGTTTCTTCTTTTCCTGTACCTGTTGTGAGAAAGCTGATACAAGAGCTCTTAGTTGGTCATATAATGGTTTATAGCCCATCTTGGGCTCTTCTTCCTCACACAACTGCAATCGTGCTCCCGGTCCCGACCTGTTAAAAGTTCATAGGGAGTAAAACCTGTTATGCTGTTAACAGAACTTCTAACCGTCAATAGGGCAATAGGTAAAGCATCTAACCAGTTCATTCCTGTCTGGCTACAGATCTTAGCAAGCTTCACCTTAATGTTTTGGTTCATCCGCTCAACCTTACCCTGAGATTGAGGGTGATAAACTGTTCCAAATGAATGTTTTAGACCACTTTTTTTTTCCAACTTTTTCCACTTTTTGTAGGTCTTGATTTTTGAAATGTGTTCCATTATCTGATCTAATTCTCCTAGGAAATCCATAAGTAGGGATGTATTGATTTATCAAAAATTTGATCACTGTTTTACTGTCTTCTTTCTTTGCAGGATAAGCTTCAGGCCATCCTGTAAATGTGTCCACTGCTACTAGGAGATATCTGTAACGGTGCAACTTTTTACAAAATTTTGTATCATATCAGGGAGGAAGGGATGCCACCAGTGACTCAAATGTCTGTTCATTTGTTTAGCTCCTACATGTGCAACCCATGAGCTTCATGTAACACATTTTCTCTGATTCCTGGGGGTAACACTGGTCTACCATCCTGTGCTCTCCACAACCCTTCTTTTTCTGTGGCGCCTCTCTGCTTCCACACTGTTTTTTCTTCAGGAGACGCTTTTCTCTGTTCATCTGTTAACATATTTACATCAATCTGTGGCAAAATGTCCTGAACCTCCTTGCCTGTCTGTGTCAACATTAACGATGGCTGATATCCTGCTGCCTTTTTTGCTGCTTTGTCTGCCTCATGATTATCTCTGGCCACATTAGTTTCTGTTTTGTTGTCATGACCTTTGCACTTAACCACTGCTACCTCTTGTGGTAACATTATCACTTCTGCTAATTTTTTCATTTCTGTTTCATGCTTTATAGGAGTCTGAGAGGTTGTCAAAAACCCTTGTCTAATCCATTGTGCTAATTCTGTGTGGATTGACCCAACAACATAAGCTGAATCTGTATAAATAGTGACCTTTTTTCCTGCTGACCACTCCAATGCTTTGATCATAGCTGTCAATTCAGCCAACTGAGCTGATTGTCTGTCCTGCAATGTCTCACTTAGCACTTCCTCAAATCCATCTGCTTTTTGTCTCACAACTGCATATCCTGCCTTCAATCCTTCTGTAGGGTGATGAAAACAACATCCATCTGTAAACAAAACTTCATCTGGGTCAGTCAGTGGTGTCACAGATAAATCTATCCTCACTTTCACATCTTTTCTGACCCTTTTTTCACATTCATGTGGTTCCCCATCCAACATCTGATCTGCCATGTTTATTCCTTCATGTGTGAATGTGATGTGTGGTGCTGATAGGATTTTTTCCATTCTTGTCAGTCTGATTGAGGTCATAGTGAATGCTGCAGAATTTACATATGACATCACGCTATGTGTGGTCAGGACAGTCAATGGATGTCCCATCACCACATGAGCTATTTTTTTGCAAAATTTTTGCCACTCCTGCAGCATGACGTGTGCATGCTGGTTGCCTTTTTTCCATTGGGTCTAATATTATGCTGACATAGAGGAGTATCTTTCTCTCTCCCCCTTTTTTCTGAAACAGAACACCATTTACTGTGTGTTCTGCTTCAGAAACAACCAAGTAGCAAATACTGTAGGGGAAAGGAGATGTATTTCCTCACTGTCTGCATGTCCACTTCACTGACCACAGTCATCTTTTGGACCCCTGTAACTTATCTCTTGTACCTTCATCATGATGAAGTGTACCTTCATCATCTGCTGCACCTGATTCCACACTACCTGTATTAGACCATAAACTATGTTGAAAATCCTGTGTTTGTCTCTGCAAATTAGTTATACCAGCTTCAACATTCTGCAACCATTCTCCCACATTCTTTTCCAACCTTAATCTTTCAAGCTCTTCCTGCAACTTTTCCACCTCACGTCTGTCTGCCTGCATTTCCTGTTTCTGAGTTTCCAGCAAACCTTTCAACTGTTCAAACTGTTCCTGCGATGTCACCTTCTCAACTTCCACTAATCCTTCTTTTAACTTCACCAAAGGCATCTGATTAACACAATATGGCGGTGGGGGCAATCCCCCCTTTAAATCTCCCAAATTAGGGTAGAGGGACAGCACCTCTCCCTTTTATTTATCCAGCTGCTTATCAACCATTAAACCTTTATTCTTTTCCACCTCACTCTCACACCCCACTGGGCCAGCCGCTCCTGAATCCTGCATCAAACCGCTGTTTGCTTCCATTTTCATCATGTGCTGATTCTACTCCTTATCAGACACCTGTGCCTTGATCAATTTCACACCATCCATTGCAGCAGAGCATGTCACCAAATTATGAACCAGCCTGCGCTCACGTTCACAGTCCTCAATATGATGCTTGTGTCTCTTTTTCTCCAAAAATCCTGTGACAGCCATATCTTTCATGACCTGTATGCCATCCAACCTTTTTTGTTCCAAGTCCATCAACAACTGAGTCAAACTGTCCTCCTTATTTGAATTTAGAATGCCTTCTTCCACCAATTTCTGATACAATTTACCACATTCTATTTTAACCTCACTTCTGTCTTTAGGTGATATACCACTGAGCATTTGAGTCACTGTTGAATCCCACTGATGTTTCATATTTTCTTTATATAACTCAACATTGTTTACATCATCTCCTGGATAAAGTAACTCCCGTGAGTCACACGGCCCCGCCTTTCGCATTCTTCAACTTAGCTGAACAGAAATTGACACTTCTGTTTTTTCTACAGGCCAAATCTGCCTCTCCCCCGCCCCTGAGGCAAAAGGAGACAGAGAGAGAGAGAGAACCTCACCCGCCCCCTTTGGGAGAGCGAGAAATAGAGAAAGAGAGCAAGAGAGAGAGAAAGAGAGAGAGAGAGAGCTGCTCCTTCAGCAGCCCCTCCTTTCACATTGCACAACTCTGTACTGTTCACGCTTTTTTTTTTTTTTTTTTACAGAGTAAGCCTGTTGCTCGCTTCTTCCCTTGCTAAATAGAGAGAGAGAGCTGCCGTTTACCCCCCCTTTCTGATGGGAGAGAGAACCGCCGCTCGCCCCTCTGTTGCCTCTTTTTTTTTATTAACTTTTTAACTGAGTGTTACCTTCACACTCACAGCTTTATCAATATAAAACAAATAGCAATTGCAGCAGTGATTAAATAGTATTCTGGGTGCACTAAGTCCAGGGAATTTCACCCCATTTATGATTAACGTCTTAATCAAAGGCCTTCAACCTGTGCAAGAAAACTGTTCGAGGGCGCCATTTCCCTGGGGCATTACCCCAATTCTCGCCTTCCCATCGGAAGGCGAAGGATGCTCTCCTTAGCGCTGACTTTTTCGGGTACTAAGCCGAGGGCATCAATATAAGACCCAGGTTTTATAGCCTTCGTCAAGGCTAAAGGAGTCCAACCCAGTTCCTGTCCTCACAAGTCACGGACCAATTCGCTCAGTCCATGAACCTGTAGTCAGGCCGGATGACCATGAATAAATACGCAGCGATATCATCCGGGCTGGGGGGCCTTTCACCTCCCTGGTCTTGGCCCTTAATGTCCCAAGCGATCACAATCTAATCAATCAATATAAAATCAATGTCAGATCGTGATTGGTTGGTCAAAATCGGGTCCTGCACCCGAGCCGGGGGCCTTTCATCACTCTCGGTCTTATGGTCTTTCTTAAGCAAGCAAGCATTCATCAAAAAACATTTACTATATTCAACTGCTTTATACTAGGACACACACCAAACCGCTTGACAACACAAACTTTGGCTATAGTCAATAGCAGAACTTTGATATAACAGGCGTCTGCTTTCCTCTTTTTTCAGGGCGCCCTTGTGTTGTCAGTCGGTGATGCAGGTCCGTTGTCCAGACAACCAAAGATCCAAATCAGATGATAATCTCCCCCTGTCACCGGACGAAGCCCCCAAATTGTTAGGATTAAAATAGTAAAGACCATCTAAGTCTACTCTTCAAAGATCGTCTATGTGTGTAGATGGTTTACCCAGGTTTGTTTTCAAGAAAGAGATTAGTTTACTTGGAACACGTATTTATTTAAGCAAGTTGAATATAGTAGGTTACAGCGCTGGGTCAAACATTCTCTCCCTGACAGCAACAGGCTGTGTCAGTTCATGAAGTCTGACTGACTATGCTGGCCCTGACTCAGAATATTTATATAGAAAATGAACAAAAGTGAAAGCATGCATTATCAAATGACAGTCCAGGTGCATGGTCCATAGTAGGGAGTCACAATCCGTTCCTGGCACCGAGTGTATCCACATGAAGGCCACTTCACCTCCCAGGTCAGAGTAGGCCAGGCTCAGCCATTCCTTATCACAACTGTGCCTCCTTCTCATAAATCCCAGGTGTTTGTTATCCTCTGTGCTGAGACAAAGGTCCACTATTTTGCAGAGAGTGAACCACACACTTGGCAATATATATTCCATTATGGTATATTGGTTATATTACCTAGACATAAGCAGAGTACAAATATTTTTAGTCACACAAATAACTGTTATATGGTTATATTGATCACTTTATCCCATCAATTTCCCCCTTTTGGTCTCATCCATAATGAGACCAATAACTCAAACCCTCTAGGCACTCAAAGGCACGTCACAGTCCTCCTCATCATCATCTTTGTCTGATTTCATTCCAATTTCAATTGATCCATCAGGTTTTAATAATGGCATTTGATATGGAGGAGGTTGTTTACTTTCCAATGCAGTGGTGATGACCCTAATGCAAAAAGATCTGATAGAAGATACACAACAGCATCCACAAAAAGCAAAAATAGCAATAACACTTACAATAAATATGATTATAGAGAAAATCACATTTTTCCATTTTCCAAGCATTCTCTTCAGCCATCCATCCAGGGGATTATTTATGCCGGAGGCCATTCATCATACAATCACACAGTTATGCAATTACACAGTTCACTAATTACTGATTATGTGATGATTATGATACTTATTAGCAAGCAAATGATAAAACCTTTAAGCAATAAATGACTACAAAACACTCTTCATTATATAAAAAGTCACTGGTTACTGTCCTTTAAGTCCTTTCTGATGTTATCCAATGTTCTTCCTGGTTCCTCAGCGGGTTTGCACATGCTCCAGTGATACCATGTGTCCCCTTTACCTTTTAACCTCACTGCATGTGAAGTTCTTTCCACCACTTGAAATGGTCCTGTCCACCTTGGTTCTGACCGCTTCCTCGTTATGCACTTCAGGAGGACCCGCTCTGTTGTAATTGGTTCCGTGGGTTTTAAATCACCTCTTAGTTTCTTCTTTTCCTGTACCTGTTGTGAGAAAGCTGACACAAGAGCTCTTAGTTGGTCATATAATGGTTTATAGCCCATCTTGGGCTCTTCTTCCTCACACAACTGCAATCGTGCTCCCGGTCCCGACCTGTTAAAAGTTCATAGGGAGTAAAACCTGTTATGCTGTTAACAGAACTTCTAACCGTCAATAGGGCAATAAGGTAAAGCATCTAACCAGTTCATTCCTGTCTGGCTACAGATCTTAGCAAGCTTCACCTTAATGTTTTGGTTCATCCGCTCAACCTTACCCTGAGATTGAGGGTGATAAACTGTTCCAAATGAATGTTTTAGACCACTTTTTTTTTCCAACTTTTTCCACTTTTTGTAGGTCTTGATTTTTGAAATGTGTTCCATTATCTGATCTAATTCTCCTAGGAAATCCATAAGTAGGGATGTATTGATTTATCAAAAATTTGATCACTGTTTTACTGTCTTCTTTCTTTGCAGGATAAGCTTCAGGCCATCCTGTAAATGTGTCCACTGCTACTAGGAGATATCTGTAACGGTGCAACTTTTTACAAAATTTTGTATCATATCAGGGAGAAAGGGATGCCACCAGTGACTCAAATGTCTGTTCATTTGTTTAGCTCCTACATGTGCAACCCATGAGCTTCATGTAACACATTTTCTCTGATTCCTGGGGGTAACACTGGTCTACCATCCTGTGCTCTCCACAACCCTTCTTTTTCTGTGGCGCCTCTCTGCTTCCACACTGTTTTTTCTTCAGGAGACGCTTTTCTCTGTTCATCTATTAACATATTTACATCAATCTGTGGCAAAATGTCCTGAACCTCCTTGCCTGTCTGTGTCAACATTAACGATGGCTGATATCCTGCTGCCTTTTTTGCTGCTTTGTCTGCCTCATGATTATCTCTGGCCACATTAGTTTCTGTTTTGTTGTCATGACCTTTGCACTTAACCACTGCTACCTCTTGTGGTAACATTATCACTTCTGCTAATTTTTTCATTTCTGTTTCATGCTTTATAGGAGTCTGAGAGGTTGTCAGAAACCCTTGTCTAATCCATTGTGCTAATTCTGTGTGGATTGACCCAACAACATAAGCTGAATCTGTATAAATAGTGACCTTTTTTCCTGCTGACCACTCCAATGCTTTGATCATAGCTGTCAATTCAGCCAACTGAGCTGATTGTCTGTCCTGCAATGTCTCACTTAGCACTTCCTCAAATCCATCTGCTTTTTGTCTCACAACTGCATATCCTGCCTTCAATCCTTCTGTAGGGTGATGAAAACAACATCCATCTGTAAACAAAACTTCATCTGGGTCAGTCAGTGGTGTCACAGATAAATCTATCCTCACTTTCACATCTTTTCTGACCCTTTTTTCACATTCATGTGGTTCCCCATCCAACATCTGATCTGCCATGTTTATTCCTTCATGTGTGAATGTGATGTGTGGTGCTGGTAGGATTTTTTCCATTCTTGTCAGTCTGATTGAGGTCATAGTGAATGCTGCAGAATTTACATATGACATCACGCTATGTGTGGTCAGGACAGTCAATGGATGTCCCATCACCACATGAGCTGTTTTTTTGCAAAATTTTTGCCACTCCTGCAGCATGACGTGTGCATGCTGGTTGCCTTTTTTCCATTGGGTCTAATATTATGCTGACATAGAGGAGTATCTTTCTCTCTCCCCCTTTTTTCTGAAACAGAACACCATTTACTGTGTGTTCTGCTTCAGAAACAACCAAGTAGCAAATACTGTAGGGGAAAGGAGATGTATTTCCTCACTGTCTGCATGTCCACTTCACTGACCACAGTCATCTTTTGGACCCCTGTAACTTATCTCTTGTACCTTCATCATGATGAAGTGTACCTTCATCATCTGCTGCACCTGATTCCACACTACCTGTATTAGACCATAAACTATGTTGAAAATCCTGTGTTTGTCTCTGCAAATTAGTTATACCAGCTTCAACATTCTGCAACCGTTCTCCCACATTCTTTTCCAACCTTAATCTTTCAAGCTCTTCCTGCAACTTTTCCACCTCACGTCTGTCTGCCTGCATTTCCTGTTTCTGAGTTTCCAGCAAACCTTTCAACTGTTCAAACTGTTCCTGCGATGTCACTTTCTCAACTTCCACTAATCCTTCTTTTAACTTCACCAAAGGCATCTGATTAACACAATATGGCGGTGGGGGCAATCCCCCCTTTAAATCTCCCAAATTAGGGTAGAGGGACAGCACCTCTCCCTTTTATTTATCCAGCTGCTTATCAACCATTAAACCTTTATTCTTTTCCACCTCACTCTCACACCCCACTGGGCCAGCCGCTCCTGAATCCTGCATCAAACCGCTGTTTGCCTCCATTTTCATCATGTGCTGATTCTACTCCTTATCAGACACCTGTGCCTTGATCAATTTCACACCATCCATTGCAGCAGAGCATGTCACCAAATTATGAACCAGCCTGCGCTCACGTTCACAGTCCTCAATATGATGCTTGTGTCTCTTTTTCTCCAAAAATCCTGTGACAGCCATATCTTTCATGACCTGTATGCCATCCAACCTTTTTTGTTCCAAGTCCATCAACAACTGAGTCAAACTGTCCTCCTTATTTGAATTTAGAATGCCTTCTTCCACCAATTTCTGATACAATTTACCACATTCTATTTTAACCTCACTTCTGTCTTTAGGTGATATACCACTGAGCATTTGAGTCACTGTTGAATCCCACTGATGTTTCATATTTTCTTTACATAACTCAACATTGTTTACATCATCTCCTGGATAAAGTAACTCCCGTGAGTCACACGGCCCCGCCTTTTGCATTCTTCAACTTAGCTGAACAGAAATTGACACTTCTGTTTTTTCTACAGGCCAAATCTGCCTCTCTCCCGCCCCTGAGGCAAAAGGAGACAGAGAGAGAGAGAGAACCTCACCCACCCCCTTTGGGAGAGCGAGAAATAGAGAAAGAGAGCAAGAGAGAGAGAGAGAGAGAGAGAGAGCTGCTCCTTCAGCAGCCCCTTCTTTCACATTCCACAACTCTGTACTGTTCACGCTTTTTTTTTTTTTTTTTTTTACAGAGCAAGCCTGTTGCTCGCTTCTTCCCTTGCTAAGTAGAGAGAGAGAGCTGCCGTTTACCCCCCCTTTCTGATGGGAGAGAGAACCGCCGCTCGCCCCTCTGTTGCCTCTTTTTTTATTAACTTTTTAACTGAGTGTTACCTTCACACTCACAGCTTTATCAATATAAAACATATAGCAATTGCAGCAGTGATTAAATAGTATTCTGGGTGCACTAAGTCCAGGAAATTTCACCCCATTTATGATTAACGTCTTAATCAAAGGCCTTCAACCTGTGCAAGAAAACTGTTCGAGGGCGCCATTTCCCTGGGGCATTACCCCAATTCTCGCCTTCCCATCGGAAGGCGAAGGATGCTCTCCTTAGCGCTGACTTTTTCGGGTACTAAGCCGAGGGCATCAATATAAGACCCAGGTTTTATAGCCTTCGTCAAGGCTAAAGGAGTCCAACCCAGTTCCTGTCCTCACAAGTCACGGACCAATTCGCTCAGTCCGTGAACCTGTAGTCAGGCCGGATGACCATGAATAAATACGCAGCGATATCATCCGGGCTGGGGGGCCTTTCACCTCCCTGTGTCATATCCGGCTCTAGGGAGCCGGGCAATCAGAGCCAGGGGCAAACCAGTGAGTCGTGATATTTTATTCAGGGTAAAGGGGAAGGGATGAGGAGAGCACAGATACTCATGCAGAGGTACACTCACAGGTTGCACAGCGCAGAGGTAAGCAGCTCGTACCGGACGTGGGGGTAACAAGACGTACATACTCACAGCGGGATACAAACACAGGAATGCTGCAAGAGGAGTATAAGCTGACACCAGACGAAGGGGCTTCAGCTTAGCAATGTGTTTATGTCGCAGCCCCGAGTCATCGAGGCTGCTCCTATTTATCCTCATTGGCAGCGCCCCAGCTGATGAAGACTAATTGGCCCCAGCCGTCCATAATGCTGCCAGCTGGGGGCCAGCTGAGACGCTGCTCAATGGGAAGCAGGGATGAGGGAAAACATGGGCTGAGTGCCGAGACGGCATCTCAACCCATGGTGACAGAGCCCCCCCCTCAAGGTCGGGCTCCTGAACGACCAGGAACATCCCAGCCCCCCCCCCCCCCCCCCCCCACCTAGGGTGGGAGGAAGGGAGGCGGACCGGAGGGGAAGAAGCCAAGGGAAGGACAACACCAATGGGGCAATGTAGGGTAGCGGGAAAGAAAAACCCAAATACAATACTGACAAAACAGAATAATTAACCCAGGTACAGATGGGGAGAAGAACTGGGTCAGCACGCCGGTTACATACTACCCAGAGAGTACCAACCATGCGTGACCCAGAACAAGGAAAAAAGAACCACCAAAAAGGTACAGGGCAAAAAATGCTGAGTACGGTTAAATAAAGGGGAACCTATACACAGCGCTAATTTAAGTACATACACACAGTCACCAAGAAAAGTGAGGGTGACTGGAACAAATGACAATTATAGAGCATGGTGTTACGGAAAACAAGGCACATGACTCTATAATGAACCAACAGGACAAAAAAGAAATACTGAGTGCAGGCAAAGAAAAACCCACACACACGAATATATAAATACCCAGTCACCTAAAGAAATGAAAGTGACTGGAATAAATGGATAACTGCAGAGCATGGTGTTACGGAAAACAAAACATAACTCTACAATACAAAAAACGAGGCTAAAAACATGGCACAAAAAGTAAAATGCTGAGCATGAGCGATGGAAAACACAGCACTATAAAAACGAATCCACCAACAGGACAAAACATTACACCCGAGTGACCTTAATAACAAAAGAAAAAGTGACACCCGAGGTGAATGGCAGGCAGAGTCCAAAAATGGCCGAGATGGCTCCGGAGATCTCCCCGCCCATTGTCCAGCTGGCGAATCAGGGGAAGAGAAGTGTTCGGACGGCGAACTCTGGACCCAGATCCCAGGAATCCAGTCCACCGGCAGCCGAACCAGGCTGCCCAGAGGGAAACACAGACCAGTGGGGGGAACCAGATCACCGAACCGAAAGTTCTGTGGGTCGGGTCGTCGACCCGCATCACTCAACCACCAGGACCGTTGAGACGGACGAAGGATCAGAGCGGATCCCGGTGGAAGAGGCTCAGGGGAGAGCCGATGACGAGGGCGGCGGGCGTCAGGCCGCAGGAAAACGGCCACCTCCTCACCGGACCTGGACAATACTGGGGCAGCACCCACGTCGGACCCCGATCGGGCCTCAGGCGAACCCACGTTGGACCCCGACTGGGTCTCGGGCGAACCCACGTTGAATACTGCACCAGAACCGACCTCCAGCGTTGAACCCGGACCCTCCAGCACCACGAGGAACAGCAACTCCTTGCCGGTGACCCTGGAAGAAGGCTCAGAAGAGAAAACAGAACCGGGATCAGGATCACCGGCAGCGCCAGAACCCGGCGAGACGAGCTCAGACGCAGCGGACGGCTGCACCCGGCTCGTCTCCCCTGGAGATAGGCTGAAGTGCTCGGGGATAAAAAGAGAGAAAAGAAAGGAGAGCACTCGCCTGATCTCGGGTTCTGACGCCGTCCAGGACTGCGAAGATCCAGGATCCGTCGTCAGGAGGTCGTTGTCAGGCTCCCATCTAGCCGCGTCGGGCCCCGCAGCCAGCACGATGGTCAGCGCAGCTTGAGATCCCTCCAGCTCAGGTAACCCCGCCGACGATCCACTCGGCGTGAAGCCAGAAGAATCTCATCCCGCCGGACCGAACCGCTCCTCCGTGGAGACCCGGGGACGCTCAGTCGTCGGCGTAGACTCCACGCAGCAGTCAGTCCCCCTCCTCCGTCCGCAATGTAGCTGCGGAACCACAGGCCCTCTCCATATCCCACCACGTTGACCCGGAGCCAGGGACCGCTCGGCGGAGAGAGACACAGAGGATGCGGGATTAGGAATACAGGTTACAGCAGGTGGGGAGAGTTCAGGGAGCTGCGAACCCTGAACTTCTCCTCCAGGGATGTGACAGAGCAAATCATTAAGCAGGTGTGAAAAAACAATGACTTGCCTGCCCCCTGGAGGTTGAGTATCGCCTGCTGTAGTGGATTCTGCTTCTTCCTCTCCCCGCCCGGCGATAACGGAGGACCCCCCGGGAGTTAGTCTGAGGATCGCTCGCGTTGTCTCCAGCAGAGAGCTCACCAGGCCGGGATTCCAGGCACACACAGCAGTCAGGAAGCGCGTCGAGGAGGAGGGGAAAACAGCCGGGGTGAGCCAGCCCGAATGTCCAGGAATGACAGCGGGGGAACGAGGCTCAAGGGACGAGGCTGTAGAGTCTCCACACTGACGAGGCGAAGGGATGACAGCTGCGTGGGAGGAACGGTCCTGACGATAGCCCAGAACTGGATCCGGACGAGGTTCGTGCAGAGGTGACTCGGCGATGTGATGGCGGCTATTCCCAGGGAACGAAGCGAGGGGGAAACCCAGGATTCGCCGCTCCAGATCAGAGAACGAGGCGAGGAAGGCGCCGAGCACGGGAAAGCTTCGTAGCCCTGAAGTCCACACCATCAGTCTCCCTGCCGCCGCCACATGCCTGAAGGTGGTGACAGGAAACACAGTAGAGCTCGCGACAGTCACTCGACCCCGGACATAACTGCTGTCAGCTGCGGCTCCTTGAAGGGAATCCCGAGTGACGTGGCGCAGGTCGGGGGAAGTCCTCTGGTTGGCGCGAACTCCCGGACTGGAATGGCGGCAGGAACGGGACTCCGAAGCGGGGAAAGACGTCGCCCACTTCGACTCCCTGCCGGGATTTCCATCCACCCCGTGGAGCTTCTCTCGCTGTGTACCTGCAGCGTCTATCCTGGCACTGTCCTCCAGATGGTACAGAGAGTGAGGGTGACAGTCCAGGAGTTCCTCAGCACGGCCCGGATGCCAGCGTCTCGCGTTGGAGGCGTCGTGCAGGGTGAAGAGCGTCCCGTCGACAGCCTCCGAGATGGACCTCAGCTCGTCGCCCTGGCGCCGGAAGTGACTCCTGGGAAACGGCATGCTAGCAGCGCTGACACCCGGACAGAAAGGTACATTTCCACAGCGACTCACGGCCGCCGGCAACTCTTCTGGCTGCGACATACTGTCATATCCGGCTCTAGGGAGCCGGGCAATCAGAGCCAGGGACAAGCCAGTGAGTCGTGATATTTTATTCAGGGTAAAGGGGAAGGGATGAGGAGAGCACAGATACTCATGCAGAGGTACACTCACAGGTTGCACAGCGCAGAGGTAAGCAGCTCGTACCGGACGTGGGGGTAACAAGACGTACATACTCACAGCGGGATACAAACACAGGAATGCTGCAAGAGGAGTATAAGCTGACACCAGACGAAGGGGCTTCAGCTTAGCAATGTGTTTATGTCGCAGCCCCGAGTCATCGAGGCTGCTCCTATTTATCCTCATTGGCAGCGCCCCAGCTGATGAAGACTAATTGGCCCCAGCCGTCCATAATGCTGCCAGCTGGGGGCCAGCTGAGACGCTGCTCAATGGGAAGCAGGGATGAGGGAAAACATGGGCTGAGTGCCGAGACGGCATCTCAACCCATGGTGACACCCTGGTCTTGGCCCTTAATGTCCCAAGCGATCACAATCTAATCAATCAATATAAAATCAATGTCAGATCGTGATTGGTTGGTCAAAATCGGGTCCTGCACCCGAGCCGGGGGCCTTTCATCACTCTCAGTCTTATGGTCTTTCTTAAGCAAGCAAGCATTCATCAAAAAACATTTACTATATTCAACTGCTTTATACTAGGACACACACCAAACTGCTTGACAACACAAACTTTGGCTATAGTCAATAGCAGAACTTTGATATAACAGGCGTCTGCTTTCCTCTTTTTTCAGGGCGCCCTTGTGTTGTCAGTCGGTGATGCAGGTCCGTTGTCCAGACAACCAAAGATCCAAATCAGATGATAATCTCCCCCTGTCACCGGACGAAGCCCCCAAATTGTTAGGATTAAAATAGTAAAAACCATCTAAGTCTACTCTTCAAAGATCGTCTATGTGTGTAGATGGTTTACCCAGGTTTGTTTTCAAGGAAGAGATTAGTTTACTTGGAACACGTATTTATTTAAGCAAGTTGAATATAGTAGGTTACAGCGCTGGGTCAAACATTCTCTCCCTGACAGCAACAGGCTGTGTCAGTTCATGAAGTCTGACTGACTATGCTGGCCCTGACTCAGAATATTTATACAAAAAATGAACAAAAGTGAAAGCATGCATTATCAAATGACAGTCCAGGTGCATGGTCCATAGTAGGGAGTCACAATCCGTTCCTGGCACCGATTGTATCCACATGAAGGCCACTTCACCTCCCAGGTCAGAGTAGGCCAGGCTCAGCCATTCCTTATCACAACTGT
This sequence comes from Pholidichthys leucotaenia, assembly GCA_020510985.1. NCBI lineage: Eukaryota > Metazoa > Chordata > Actinopteri > Cichliformes > Pholidichthyidae > Pholidichthys > Pholidichthys leucotaenia. The sequence continues at coordinate 19,551,828 of CM035850.1, read as the reverse complement.
GCCTCCTTCTCATAAATCCCAGGTGTTTGTTATCCTCTGTGCTGAGACAAAGGTCCACTATTTTGCAGAGAGTGAACCACACACTTGGCAATATATATTCCATTATGGTATATTGGTTATATTACCTAGACATAAGCAGAGTACAAATATTTTGAGTCACACAAATAACTGTTATATGGTTATATTGATCACTTTATCCCATCAATTTCCCCCTTTTGGTCTCATCCATAATGAGACCAATAACTCAAACCCTCTAGGCACTCAAAGGCACGTCACAGTCCTCCTCATCATCATCTTTGTCTGATTTCATTCCAATTTCAATTGATCCATCAGGTTTTAATAATGGCATTTGATATGGAGGAGGTTGTTTACTTTCCAATGCAGTGGTGATGACCCTAATGCAAAAAGATCTGATAGAAGATACACAACAGCATCCACAAAAAGCAAAAATAGCAATAACACTTACAATAAATATGATTATAGAGAAAATCACATTTTTCCATTTTCCAAGCATTCTCTTCAGCCATCCATCCAGGGGATTATTTATGCCGGAGGCCATTCATCATACAATCACACAGTTATGCAATTACACAGTTCACTAATTACTGATTATGTGATGATTATGATACTTATTAGCAAGCAAATGATAAAACCTTTAAGCAATAAATGACTACAAAACACTCTTCATTATATAAAAAGTCACTGGTTACTGTCCTTTAAGTCCTTTCTGATGTTATCCAATGTTCTTCCTGGTTCCTCAGCGGGTTTGCACATGCTCCAGTGATACCATGTGTCCCCTTTACCTTTTAACCTCACTGCATGTGAAGTTCTTTCCACCACTTGAAATGGTCCTGTCCACCTTGGTTCTGACCGCTTCCTCTTTATGCACTTCAGGAGGACCCACTCTGTTGTAATTGGTTCCGTGGGTTTTAAATCACCTCTTAGTTTCTTCTTTTCCTGTACCTGTTGTGAGAAAGCTGATACAAGAGCTCTTAGTTGGTCATATAATGGTTTATAGCCCATCTTGGGCTCTTCTTCCTCACACAACTGCAATCGTGCTCCCGGTCCCGACCTGTTAAAAGTTCATAGGGAGTAAAACCTGTTATGCTGTTAACAGAACTTCTAACCGTCAATAGGGCAATAGGTAAAGCATCTAACCAGTTCATTCCTGTCTGGCTACAGATCTTAGCAAGCTTCACCTTAATGTTTTGGTTCATCCGCTCAACCTTACCCTGAGATTGAGGGTGATAAACTGTTCCAAATGAATGTTTTAGACCACTTTTTTTTTCCAATTTTTTCCACTTTTTGTAGGTCTTGATTTTTGAAATGTGTTCCATTATCTGATCTAATTCTCCTAGGAAATCCATAAGTAGGGATGTATTGATTTATCAAAAATTTGATCACTGTTTTACTGTCTTCTTTCTTTGCAGGATAAGCTTCAGGCCATCCTGTAAATGTGTCCACTGCTACTAGGAGATATCTGTAACGGTGCAACTTTTTACAAAATTTTGTATCATATCAGGGAGGAAGGGATGCCACCAGTGACTCAAATGTCTGTTCATTTGTTTAGCTCCTACATGTGCAACCCATGAGCTTCATGTAACACATTTTCTCTGATTCCTGGGGGTAACACTGGTCTACCATCCTGTGCTCTCCACAACCCTTCTTTTTCTGTGGCGCCTCTCTGCTTCCACACTGTTTTTTCTTCAGGAGACGCTTTTCTCTGTTCATCTGTTAACATATTTACATCAATCTGTGGCAAAATGTCCTGAACCTCCTTGCCTGTCTGTGTCAACATTAACGATGGCTGATATCCTGCTGCCTTTTTTGCTGCTTTGTCTGCCTCATGATTATCTCTGGCCACATTAGTTTCTGTTTTGTTGTCATGACCTTTGCACTTAACCACTGCTACCTCTTGTGGTAACATTATCACTTCTGCTAATTTTTTCATTTCTGTTTCATGCTTTATAGGAGTCTGAGAGGTTGTCAGAAACCCTTGTCTAATCCATTGTGCTAATTCTGTGTGGATTGACCCAACAACATAAGCTGAATCTGTATAAATAGTGACCTTTTTTCCTGCTGACCACTCCAATGCTTTGATCATAGCTGTCAATTCAGCCAACTGAGCTGATTGTCTGTCCTGCAATGTCTCACTTAGCACTTCCTCAAATCCATCTGCTTTTTGTCTCACAACTGCATATCCTGCCTTCAATCCTTCTGTAGGGTGATGAAAACAACATCCATCTGTAAACAAAACTTCATCTGGGTCAGTCAGTGGTGTCACAGATAAATCTATCCTCACTTTCACATCTTTTCTGACCCTTTTTTCACATTCATGTGGTTCCCCATCCAACATCTGATCTGCCATGTTTATTCCTTCATGTGTGAATGTGATGTGTGGTGCTGATAGAATTTTTTCCATTCTTGTCAGTCTGATTGAGGTCATAGTGAATGCTGCAGAATTTACATATGACATCACGCTATGTGTGGTCAGGACAGTCAATGGATGTCCCATCACCACATGAGCTGTTTTTTTGCAAAATTTTTGCCACTCCTGCAGCATGACGTGTGCATGCTGGTTGCCTTTTTTCCATTGGGTCTAATATTATGCTGACATAGAGGAGTATCTTTCTCTCTCCCCCTTTTTTCTGAAACAGAACACCATTTACTGTGTGTTCTGCTTCAGAAACAACCAAGTAGCAAATACTGTAGGGGAAAGGAGATGTATTTCCTCACTGTCTGCATGCCCACTTCACTGACCACAGTCATCTTTTGGACCCCTGTAACTTATCTCTTGTACCTTCATCATGATGAAGTGTACCTTCATCATCTGCTGCACCTGATTCCACACTACCTGTATTAGACCATAAACTATGTTGAAAATCCTGTGTTTGTCTCTGCAAATTAGTTATACCAGCTTCAAAATTCTGCATCCGTTCTCCCACATTCTTTTCCAACCTTAATCTTTCAAGCTCTTCCTGCAACTTTTCCACCTCACGTCTGTCTGCCTGCATTTCCTGTTTCTGAGTTTCCAGCAAACCTTTCAACTGTTCAAACTGTTCCTGCGATGTCACCTTCTCAACTTCCACTAATCCTTCTTTTAACTTCACCAAAGGCATCTGATCAACACAATATGGCGGTGGGGGCAATCCCCCCTTTAAATCTCCCAAATTAGGGTAGAGGGACAGCACCTCTCCCTTTTATTTATCCAGCTGCTTATCAACCATTAAACCTTTATTCTTTTCCACCTCACTCTCACACCCCACTGGGCCAACCGCTCCTGAATCCTGCATCAAACCGCTGTTTGCCTCCATTTTCATCATGTGCTGATTCTACTCCTTATCAGACACCTGTGCCTTGATCAATTTCACACCATCCATTGCAGCAGAGCATGTCACCAAATTATGAACCAGCCTGCGCTCACGTTCACAGTCCTCAATATGATGCTTGTGTCTCTTTTTCGCCAAAAATCCTGTGACAGCCATATCTTTCATGACCTGTATGCCATCCAACCTTTTTTGTTCCAAGTCCATCAACAACTGAGTCAAACTGTCCTCCTTATTTGAATTTAGAATGCCTTCTTCCACCAATTTCTGATACAATTTACCACATTCTATTTTAACCTCACTTCTGTCTTTAGGTGATATACCACTGAGCATTTGAGTCACTGTTGAATCCCACTGATGTTTCATATTTTCTTTACATAACTCAACATTGTTTACATCATCTCCTGGATAAAGTAACTCCCGTGAGTCACACGGCCCCGCCTTTCGCATTCTTCAACTTAGCTGAACAGTAGCTGAACAGAAATTGACACTTCTGTTTTTTCTACAGGCCAAATCTGCCTCTCCCCCGCCCCTGAGGCAAAAGGAGACAGAGAGAGAGAGAGAACCTCACCCGCCCCCTTTGGGAGAGCGAGAAATAGAGAAAGAGAGCAAGAGAGAGAGAGAGGGAGAGAGCGCTATCCCTCACCCGCCCCCTTTGGGAGAGCGAGAGAGAGAGAGAGAGAGAGAGCTGCTCCTTCAGCAGCCCCTCCTTTCACATTCCACAACTCTGTACTGTTCACGCTTTTTTTTTTTTTTTTTTTTACGGAGCAAGCCTGTTGCTCGCTTATTCCCTTGCTAAGTAGAGAGAGAGAGCTGCCGTTTACCCCCCCTTTCTGATGGGAGAGAGAACCGCCGCTCGCCCCTCTGTTGCCTCTTTTTTTTTATTAACTTTTTAACTGAGTGTTACCTTCACACTCACAGCTTTATCAATATAAAACAAATAGCAATTGCAGCAGTGATTAAATAGTATTCTGGGTGCACTAAGTCCAGGGAATTTCACCCCATTTATGATTAACGTCTTAATCAAAGGCCTTCAACCTGTGCAAGAAAACTGTTCGAGGGCGCCATTTCCCTGGGGCATTACCCCAATTCTCGCCTTCCCATCGGAAGGCGAAGGATGCTCTCCTTAGCGCTGACTTTTTCGGGTACTAAGCCGAGGGCATCAATATAAGACCCAGGTTTTATAGCCTTCGTCAAGGCTAAAGGAGTCCAACCCAGTTCCTGTCCTCACAAGTCACGGACCAATTCGCTCAGTCCGTGAACCTGTAGTCAGGCCGGATGACCATGAATAAATACGCAGCGATATCATCCGGGCTGGGGGGCCTTTCACCTCCCCGGTCTTGGCCCTTAATGTCCCAAGCGATCACAATCTAATCAATCAATATAAAATCAATGTCAGATCGTGATTGGTTGGTCAAAATCGGGTCCTGCACCCGAGCCGGGGGCCTTTCATCACTCTCGGTCTTATGGTCTTTCTTAAGCAAGCAAGCATTCATCAAAAAACATTTACTATATTCAACTGCTTTATACTAGGACACACACCAAACCGCTTGACAACACAAACTTTGGCTATAGTCAATAGCAGAACTTTGATATAACAGGCGTCTGCTTACCTCTTTTTTCAGGGCGCCCTTGTGTTGTCAGTCGGTGATGCAGGTCCGTTGTCCAGACAACCAAAGATCCAAATCAGATGATAATCTCCCCCTGTCACCGGACGAAGCCCCCAAATTGTTAGGATTAAAATAGTAAAAACCATCTAAGTCTACTCTTCAATGATCGTCTATGTGTGTAGATGGTTTACCCAGGTTTGTTTTCAAGGAAGAGATTAGTTTACTTGGAACACGTATTTATTTAAGCAAGTTGAATATAGTAGGTTACAGCGCTGGGTCAAACATTCTCTCCCTGACAGCAACAGGCTGTGTCAGTTCATGAAGTCTGACTGACTATGCTGGCCCTGACTCAGAATATTTATACAGAAAATGAACAAAAGTGAAAGCATGCATTATTCAATTTCAATTCAATTCAACTTTATTTATATAGCGCCATTTCACAACAACAGTCATCTCATAGCACTATCAACTGTAGGGGGGACCCCCACAGTTGCAGAAAGACCCCAGCAATCAGGTGATCCCCTGTGAGCAAGCACTTGGCGACGGTGGAGAGGAAAAACTCCCTTTTAACAGGAAGAAACCTCCAGCAGAACCAGGCTCAGGGAGGGGCAGTCATCTGCTGCGACTGGCTGGGGGGTGAGGGGATAGAGAAGAAGAAAAGAACAGACATGTAGAGAGCAAACAGCACGATGGGGACTCAATCTATGGGAGAGAACAAACAAATGTTAATGACCAGCAAAAAAAAAATAATATTTCATAGAGAGTGAGGAAAGGAGTGAGGCCCAGTGCATTACTGGAGGTCCCCCGGCTGACTAAACCTATTAGCAGCATAACTAAGGGAGGGTTCAGAAACACATGATCCCTCCCTAATTGTAGGCTATATCAAAAAGGTAGGTTTTAGCCCTATTCTTAAAAACAGAGATCAAGTCTGACTCCCGAATCCAGATTGGCAGCTGATTCCACAGGAGAGGAGCTTGATAACTGAAGGCTCTGCCTCCCATTGTACTTTTGGAGATTCTAGGTATTACAAGTAATCCTGCATTTTGGGAGCGTAGTGCTCTGTTAGGATGATACGGTAGTATCAGATCTTTTAAATAAAAAGGAGCCTGATTGTTTAGAGCTTTGTAAGTAAGAAGAAGGATTTTAAACTTAATTCTAAACTCTATGGGAAGCCAATGAAGGGAGGCCAGAACCGAAGAGATATGATCTCTCTTTCTAGTACCTGTTAAAACTCTTGCTGCAGCATTTTGGATCAGTTGAAGACTTTTTAAAGATGTTTTAGGACAGCCTGATAATAAAGAATTACAATAATCTAATCTTGAGCTAACAAAAGTGTGGATCAGCTTCTCAGCATCACTCTGAGACAAGATGCTCCTAATCTTGGCAATATTACGCAAATGATAGAAGGCAGTCTTAGAAACAAATTTAATATGTGAATTGAAGGACAAATCCTGATCAAAAATAACTCCAAGGTTCCTCACAGAGCTATTAAGAGAAAGAGTAACTGCATCCAAACTGAAACTTTGATTTGGAAAGGAATTTCTAAGGTTTTTTGGACCAACAAGAATGACTTCAGTCTTATCTGAATTTAATAGCAGGAAATTACAAGTCATCCAAGCTTTGATTTCCTTAAGACAGGCTTCTAACTTGGCTAATTGATTAGTATCATCTGGCTTCATTGACAGGTATAATTGTGTGTCATCTGCATAACAATGAAAATGTATACAGTGCTTTCTAATAATGTTGCCTAACGGAAGCATATATAAACTAAAAAGAGTAGGGCCTAGCACAGATCCCTGTGGAACTCCATGACTAAGCTTTGAGCTGAAAGAAAACTCATCATTTACATGAACAAACTGGAACTTATCAGATAAATAAGATCTAAACCACTGCAACGAAGTTCCATTAAGTCCAACATAGTGTTCTAATCTATCAAGTAGAATATTATGATCAATAGTATCAAAAGCTGCACTAAGATCTAAAAGGACAAGTACAGAAACTAGTCCATTATCAGATGCAATGAGGAGGTCGTTAGTGACCTTCGCTAAGGCTGTTTCAGTACTATGATGGATTCTAAACCCAGATTGAAACTCTTCAAGTAAACCATCAAATCAAATTATCAAATTATCAAATGACAGTCCAGGTGCATGGTCCATAGTAGGGAGTCACAATCCGTTCCTGGCACCGAGTGTATCCACATGAAGGCCACTTCACCTCCCAGGTCAGAGTAGGCCAGGCTCAGCCATTCCTTATCACAACTGTGCCTCCTTCTCATAAATCCCAGGCATTTGTTATCCTCTGTGCTGAGACAAAGGTCCACTATTTTGCAGAGAGTGAACCACACACTTGGCAATATATATTCCATTATGGTATATTGGTTATATTACCTAGACATAAGCAGAGCACAAATATTTTGAGTCACACAAATAACTGTTATATGGTTATATTGATCACTTTATCCCATCACAAGCCTACCATTGACTGAGAAATAAAGTTACAAAAATGAATAGACAAAAGAAAAAAATAATACTACCAAACTATGTTTAATATAAACATGGATGATAGTAAAAAATTATGGAAAGTAATTAATGAGTTAATGGGTGAAGATAAAATAAGGAAAACTCCATCCTTTATTGAATTAGATTGTGGATTCATTACTAAAGCTCAAGATTTTGCTAATTATTGTAATAGCTATTTTTTGGATAAAGTGAATTTATTAAGATATCAGATGTTATCAGTGAACGGTAAGCTGTCTGATACATTAATTAAACATTAAACATCAAACAATTAAAGGGAAAAATGTATGACTTTGAATATAACAATATAAATGTTCAAGAAATGGAAAAGCTTCTTTCTCTGAAATGTGATAAACCTTGTGGTTATGATAATATGGATAGTAAATTATTACAGATGTCAGCCAAGATTGTAGCAAAACCTTTGTGCCATATTTTTTAATTTATGTTTAAATGAAGGTGTTTTTCCTCAAATATGGAAAATAGTAAGAGTAACTCCATTACTAAAAAATACCAAAGCATCATTACAGGACCAAATAGTCAATCCATTAGCATTTTTCCTGTTCTGAGCAAACTTATGGAGAGTGTTGTTTTTAAACAGATTCAGTGCTATTTTTCTGAGAACGGCATCAACTCTGAATTCCAACATGCATTTAGAGTGGGCCATTCAACATGTACAGCTTTGGCACAATTAACTGATGACTGGTTAAAGCAAATTGATAAAAAATTAATTATTGGCACTATATTGCTTGACTTTAGTGCTGCTTTTGATCTTATAGATCATAAGCATTTGTTAATTAAATTAGCTGCTTATGGTTTTAAAACATCAGCCCCTGAATGGATGAGAAGTTACTTAACTAATAGAAAACAATATGTTCTGTTTACTGGTGCCTTGTCAGATATTAAAACTCTACAGTGTGGTATACCACAGGGTAGCTGTTTGGGGCCCTTATTATATTCTATATTTACAAATGATTTACCGTGTATGTTAAAAAGCTCATCCATTGTTATGTATACAGATGATACTACTATTTACATACCTGCAAGCAATATTGAAGAAATGCAAAAAATGCTACAGGAAGAGCTGATGTTGATCTCTCATTGGGTTGTTGAGAACAAACTAAAACTGAATTTGGAAAAAACTAAAACCCTCTTGCTTGGTTCCGGGTATGCCCTTAGAGCAGATGAGGAACTGTGTATTTCCTTAGAAGGTGTGCCTATTAAACAAGTTAAAGAAATTAAATTACTAGGAGTTACAGTTGATGGAGCATTTTCATGGTCAACCCATATTAATAACACTGTTGCTAAAATGAGTAGAGGGATTTCTTTAATTAGGCGATGTGCTACCCTGTTTACAGAAAGAACAATAAAACAAGTATTACAGTCTTTGGTCCTTTCCTATCAGGACTATTGTTCAGCTATTTGGTCTAATGCCGCAAGACAAGATCTTAATAAAATCCAGCTCACTCAAAACAGAGCTCCTCGCCTAGCGCCCAGATGGTCATTACAAGATAGTGTTAAGGAAATGCATGCTAGACTATTATGGTTGACTGTGGATGAAAGGTTGACATATAGTTTGGTTCAGTTCCTAAGAAATATTGTCTTTAGAAGATCTTTATATTTGTATTCACAGTTGACGTATACAAATGATAGACATAATCATAATACTAGACAATGTGTAATGCGACGATTTACTTTACCACTACCAAAAACAAATGCTTTAAAGAAAACTGTGATGTATAGGGCTGTATCACACTGGAACAAACTTCCATCCTTTTTAATTCAGAACAGAAATGGGAAAAGTTTCAAAAAGAAACTAAGAATGTTGCTTATAAAGTTTGCTTATATGTTGCTTATAAAGTTGCTTATATGTTGCTGCATTTAAACACGGTTGATGCAGCGGCTGTGATTGAGCCTAAGCCGCAACTGCCGGACTTTATTTTGAGAGACGGACATAGCGGTGAAAAGAGAGACGGGAGAGACGGCAGAAGGAAGCGCGGAAGGCGTGGAGGTGTGAAATTGCGCCTGAGAAGACGTCTGTTTGGTAACATTCCTCTTCCTTCGATGATTTTTGGGAATGTACAGTCTCTGAGAAACAAGGTGGATGAAATTCAAGGGAATGTACACTACCAGAAGGACTTTAAGAACTGCTGTGTCATGGCTTTCACCGAATCTTGGCTTACTGCACATTACCGAGACGCAGACCTGTGGATTGACGGCTTTGGAGCCCCGCTGCACTTGGATCGGCAGGAAGAGGTAACGGGGAAACGTCAGGGGGGCGGCGTATGTTTATACATTAATAAGCAGTACTGCACATCTGTCACGGTCAGAGAGCGCATCTGTACACCCGATGTGGAGCTGCTGTCTGTGTCACTACGCCCCTTTTATTTGCCTTGCGAGTTCCCCCAGCTTTTCATCACAACTGTGTATATTCACCCGAGGGCAGACGCTGATTCCGCCTGCAGCACCATCTTTGATGTGATCCAGCAGCTGCAATCAATTTCTCCAGAGGCGCCAAACTTCATTCTTGGGGATTTTAACCATGTTTCTTTAAAGAAGACACTTAAAAACTTTTATCAGTATGTCTCCTACCCAACCAGGCGAAAAAAGACATTGTACCTGTGCTATGGATCCATAGAGAGGGCCTATAAATCACTCCCCCTTCCTCCTTTAGGATCCTCAGATCACAACTGTGTACATTTGCTGCCCACATATAAAACTGCTCTCAGAAGAGGCAAGGTGGAGACGAGAGACATTGATGTGTGGACAGAAGATTCAGTGCACAGCCTCCAGGAATGCTTTGACTGTACAGACTGGGAGATGTTCACACTGGCCTGCGGGGATGATTTGGACTCTTTGGTGGATGTCACCTGCTCATACATGGCTTTCTGTAAAAATAAGATTGTTCCACGTAAACGTGTCTAAATATATCCCCAACAACAAACCATGGGTTACAAAATCAGTTAAATCCTGCTTACAGAGGAAAGCACTTGCCTTTAAACAGGGGTCTGTTTCTGAGCTACAGGTTGCCACAAAAGAGCTGAGGACCGAAATTTTAAGAGCAAAACAGAATTATAAATCAGAGTTGGAAAGCAAGATGGCAACAAAGAAACTTGGTTCAGCCTGGGTCAGTATGAAAACTATTGCAGGCCTTCAGAGCACAGAGCGCAGTAATCGTGTGTTTTTAGATGGTTTTAATTCAGACACAGAGCTGGCTAATGCTCTTAATTGTTTTTATGGTCATTTTGACTCCTTTGAGTTTAGCACAGAAACCCAAGATTTGAAACAGAAACTCAAAGACAATCAGCACTTTAATATTGAGGTGCAGGATGTTAAAAGGGAGTTCTGTGCTGTAAAAGTGAACAAAAGTCAGGGCCCTGATAATATATGTGGGCGCTTGGTAAAGTCCTGTGCACATGAACTGAGTCCTATATTTCATTACATTTTCAATAAGTCCTTACAGACACAACATGTGCCTAAGATCTGGAAAGAAGCCATGGTTGTTCCCGTTCCAAAATCCAGCTGTCCTAAAACGGTAAACAACTTTAGACCAGTTGCTTTGACTTCAGTTTTAATGAAATTTTTGAAAAACTGGTCAGATGTGAAGTCCTAAAGCAGACTGAGCATGCATTGGATCCTCTGCAGTTTGCCTATAGGCCTCACAGAGGAGTGGAGGATGCCACTGTCACTCTGTTTAACATGCTTTTTAAACATCTGGATTTTAATGGGACACACGCCAGACTTTTATTTGTGGACTTTTCCTCCGCCTTTAATACAATCCAACCTCATATCTTAGTTGAAAGGCTCCTGCAGCAGTTTGATTTGAGCAATAATCTGGTGGGTTGGATTCTGGATTTCTTAACCAACAGGACGCAGAGAGTAAGGGTCAATGGTATATTGTCTGACCAAAAGTGCTGTTCTACTGGCTCTCCTCAGGGGTGTGTGTTGTCACCACTACTCTTCATCCTGTACACAAACATGTGTCGGAGCAGACATGACAACAGACACATTATAAAGTATGCTGATGACTCAGTTATTGTCAGTCTCCTCCAGGATGGTGAGAGTGGCCACGGCCCAGTAGTCGATGATTTTGTTCACTGGTGTGAGGATTCCTACCTGCAGCTGAATACAACAAAAACTAAAGACATGATTATTGACTTTAGGAGGAAAAATCCCAGGCACAAAGTCACTGTACTAAAAGGCCAGACCACCGAATGTGTACAGTCCTACAAATATATTGGGACGATTACTGATAGTAATTTAAACTTTGAAGAGAACTGTGAAAGGGTGTGCAAAAAGGGTCAACAACATTTGCATTGCTTGAGAAAACTTGCACGCTTCCAAATTGACCGAACCATAATGACAGTGTTTTATCGGGCTTTTATTGAATCTGTTTTATCCTTTTCTTTAGTGTCACGGTTTGGTCAGATAAAACTGAAACAGAGGAAATCCTTAGATCAGGTAGTTAGATGGTCCAGTCGTTTGCTTGGTGAGCCACAGCTGAGCCTGACATCCCTGTACACCAGACAAGTACAGAGGATGGCTACCTCCATTTTAAATGATGACTCCCACCCTTTGCACTGCAACTTTCAGCTTCTTCCCTCAAGACGGAGGTGTGCTGTCCCAAAAAGTAGAACCCAGCGCTACAAAAACAGCTTTGTCCCTGCTGCTGTCAAAGAGTTGAACAAGTTGTAACAATATATTGCACATAAATTAGGTACCTATTTATTAACTCCATTTTATATTTACTTATTTTTGTAGGATGTCACTTGGGTTCTAAATATTTTATTGGGTTTTAGACCTTTAAGTTTTTAACCTCTTTGACTAGTTTTTAACTTTTAATATGACCCTTCTCTCTTACCTCTGGTTTTTCTCCCATCTCTTTGTCTTTTTATACCCTGATTGATGGAGCTTTGAGTATTCTTATCATGTTTATAGTCAGCTTCATATGTGCCTGTGTCTGTGTCTATGTTGAATGCAATTTGTGGCTTGTAAATATGGATGTCACCAGATTGCAAAACAAATCTACCTACGGGTACAAATAAAGTAACCTGAACCTGAACCTGAACCTGAACCTTATAAGGAAAGAATTATGATGTTAATTGTTTATGGGTCATGTCGATTGGAATTGTTAATTTTATGGTTTGGTATAGAACCTAATTAGTCTGTAATGTTGTAAATCTTTTTTTGTTGTTGTTGCTGTAAATTGTAAACAGCGTTATTGTATCAATGTATTAATGTATGTGTGATTTTATTGTTTTTAAATTTTTGTGTTTGGACCCCAGGAAGAATAGCTGCTACTACGGTAGCAACTAATGGGGATCAGAATAAACAAAACGAAACTGCCCCTCCCTGAGCCTGGTTCTGCTGGAGGTTTCTTCCTGTTACAAGGGAGTTTTTCCTCTCTACCGTCGCCAAGCGCTTGCTCACAGGGGACTGCCTGATTGCTGGGGGTTTTCTGCAGTTGTGGGGGTTTCCCCTACAGCTGAAAGTGCTATGAGATGATTGTTGTTGTGAAATGGCGCTATATAAATAAAGTTGAATTGAATTTACGACAGATGGACTCAGCCTCAGCAGGTCAGGAGTAAGGCTGTTTACCTCCAATCTGTTCTATTTTCTGCGTCGCCATTCTGTTCCCCAGGACAAGGACAAGAGGCAAGAGGGATCAAAACAACAGGATAAGATACAGCCCAGTAGAATGCACGTCCTCTCCAGGTCACCATCCTTTTCAGCTTCTTCTTCCCCATCCTTCCCACTCCTCGACTTCACTGACCAGATGAAGGAGCTGGTCACTGTGGCCACAAAACTGACCCCATGCATTAGTCCAATTTTCTCACCCTGAAACTTCCCACTTCATCCTTTCCCCCCCATCTCCCCCCTCCAGCAATTCCTCAGCGAGCTCTGACACAACTGCCAAAATCCCAGCACCCCCCCCCCCCCACACACACACACAGCTGAATCAAAATCTAAAGCCTGATAACAACGCAAGCTGGGTATGATATGTACTGGGTCCAGGCTTCGATACCACTTGTACTCATGATTCCTTCCAAGACAAGCCAGGGCCCAGTATGGAAGTAGTGTGGAGTGTGTAAAGGATGAGGCAAGTTTGTCTCAGGCAGTTTATTACACATTCTCTCACATGAGCATAGTAGAAAAGAAGGCATCTCACACAGCACTCTTCACTTAAATACTCAGGTCCTTCTACATATCAAAAGGTCACATTGCATTCGCATAAAAGATCACATTGCATGCACTTCCTTAATCCTTAAACATCCCCCTCACAGTCTCTGGCACACAAAGGATCCTCCAAGCCGTCTCTGACATACGAAAGATTACATTTCACAGCTTCCTGTTATCTCCAAGGAAACTCTGCCCTTTGTTCTTATCAAAGATGCTGCCCATTATGTTTTGGCCATGTGCGGCCACACCACCACCCCCCGAGCATATTGGATCGAACAAAAGAATAACAGTCTGTATGCTGAATCATTATACATCAATCCACATGCTGCTTGGGCTTCAGTCTTCTCCCGTATCTGCTGTAACCAGGATTCACCGCCTCCGAGGCACTGTCATGCTGGGGAGCTGCTGTCTGGGGGGTGAAAACCTTTTGTCTGTCCCTGCGGGTGTTCTGGGGAAATTATACTCTGGGAAGCTCCCCGTGGGGGTCTTCCGCGCCGAGGGGCCCTCGCCAACAGCACTTGCTCGTCCGCCACCGCAAAAGCGGGTTTGAGTCTGTTTATGCCAACCTTTTCCCTCCTACCCCCCAAATCTAGCAAAAAATGCTTGTTCCCTGTTTCCAGCACTCTGAACGGTCCATCATAAGGTGGTCGCAGTGGGGGGCGATGCGCGTCATGTCTGACAAAAACAAACTCCGCGTTTTTCAAAGTTTTCGGCACAAAAATGAGCGGAAAACTGTGGTGAACGGGGCCCGGCAGCGTGCCTGTGTCAATGCTATGCTGCAACAGCTGAGACGGGGAGCTGCCCGGCGCAGGATTATCCGGGAGAAACTCCCCGGGCAGCCGAAGTGGCTGCGCGAAAACGAGTTCAGCTGGGGAAGCTTCTAAGTCTTCTTTAGGCGCAGAACGCAACCCTAATAAAACCCACGGTAGCTTGTCTACCCAATTTGCATCTGTCAGTGATGCCCTGAGAGCCGCTTTCAATGACCTATGAAAACGTTCGCATAACCCATTGGCCTGAGGATTGTACGCGGTTGTGCGGTGAATTGTGACACCCAGGCTGCGGGCCATTGCTGACCAAAGTTCGGAAACAAATTGAGGGCCTCTGTCGGACGTAATGTCCGACGGGACTCCAAAACACGCCACGCATGCTGTTAAAAACACGCGCGCTACCTCCTCGGCTGTGGTTGACGCCAGTGGAACCACCTCCAGCCATCGCGTGGTGTGGTCCACCATTGTCAGAAGGTGCATGCACCCCTGTGATGGCGGGAGGGGGCCCACGAGGTCCACGTGAACATGGTCGAACCTCTTAGCCGGGATGTGAAACGGCTCCAAGGGAGCTCTCGCGTGTCTGTGTACTTTGGCTCGTTGGCACGCCATGTAGGCTGCTGCCCACTCTTTCACCTGTTTGCGAAGACTCGGCCACACAAATTTCTCTCCTACCATCTTGATTGACGCATGCACTCCCGGGTGCGCTAAAGAATGAACCGAGTCAAAAACGCGGCGGCGCCACGCGGCCGGTACCACGGGACGCGGTCGCCCAGTGGAGACGTCGCAGATTAAGGGGGGCATACCGTCTTGCAGCACCCTGCTCTCCAGCCTTAACCCTGTTGGTCCAGACTGGAGCGCGCGCACATCCGCGTCACTAACCTGCTCCGCGGCCATGGCTGCGTAATCTATCCCCACGCGGACCGGGGCTGCCACGGCGCGTGAGAGGCAGTCTGCCACTACATTCAGTTTACCCGAGACATGCTGAATATCGGTAGTAAACTCTGAGATCGCGGCCAGCTGTTTCTGCTGCCGGCCCGACCAAGGTTCTGAAACCTTGGCCATCGCGAATGTTAGTGGCTCGTGGTCAATGAACGCGGTGAAACAGCGCCCCTCCAGCCAGAACTGGAAGTGGCGAATAGCCAAGTAGAGAGCCAGCAACTCCCTGTCAAACGCGCTGTATTTACGTTCACTATCGCACAAAGTCCTGCTGAAAAAGGCGAGCGGCTGCCAAGCCCTGACTACACGCTGCTCCACGACCGCCCCTATGGCCACATCTGACGCATCAGTAGTGAGCGCTATGCGGGCCGTTGGGTCTGGATGTGCCGACAATGCAGCGTTTGCCAGGGCTGCCTTGACTTCCGGGAACGCCCGCTCTCGCTCCGGGCACTCCTGCCAAATGAACGGAAAAATCTTGGATGTGAGGAATTGGGTAGCGGTCGTGCACTGTGGCATTGTTCAACCTGCGGAAATCGCCGCAAGGTCGCCACGAACCGTCAGCTTTAGGGACCATGTGTAGCGGGGAAGCCCATGGGCTGTTTGAACGCCTGATGATGCCCAACCTCTCCAGGATGGCGAACTCCTCGCGCGCTATGGCCAGTTTAGCTGCGTCCAAGCACCGAGGTTTTGCAAAAATGGGCGGCCCGGTGGTGGTAATAAAATGTTCCACCCCGTGTTTAGCAACGGCTGCCGAAAATGTCGGGACCGTGAGTGCTGGGAACTGAGTGAGCAGTGTGTGGAACTTACCGCTTGCAGCTGTGACATTGGCTTGTGCTGTTGGCCGGGACGCTTGAGCTGTACAGGGAATAGAATCAAAAGACAGTGCTTTAACCATGCGCCTGTTAGCGACATCAACCAACAAACCATGTGAGCACAAAAAATCAGCCCCCAATATATTGAAATTCAATGCTGCTATGACAAAAGTCCACTCAAATGTACGGCCGTGTAGAGACAGGAGTAGAGTCCTCTCACCAAAGGTCTTAATCTCCGAGCCGTTTGCTGCTGCCATCTTGGGGCCGCTGGATCCTGCCAGCCGGTCGGCGTAGGACGGCATGATGAAACTCAACTGGGTGCCGGTGTCCACGAGGAAATGCCTCCCCGAGCGTGCGTCCGTCAAGTAGAGCAGCTTGTTCTCCTCCCCGAGGGCCGCAGCTGCTACCGACTCCCGGTCTTGGCATTTCCCGAGCGCTTGAACTGGCACGGTGGTATACACTTGCGTGCCCTCTCTGCAAAGCGGCGGTGGTAGAAACAAAGGGTGTCTCCTCCGCGTTCCTTGGCCCCCGCCGCTGCTGTCGTCCGTGGTTCAGCTACCGCCGTCGATGGCTCCTCACTGTCTCCAGTCGTCGCGCCGAGCTCCGTCACCGCTGCCGTGGTCATGAGCTCTCTGCTGGCCATGATGATCCGGTGTGCCTCCCGGGCCAGTGCACGGTAGTCCCGCTTGGCCAGCAACGGCGAACTGGCCAGGGCCGCTCTCGTCACTGAAGGAAGGTTCCGGAGGAAAAGGTGGATAAAGATGAAGTGGTCGTCGTCCGAGCCCTTCAATCTCAGCATCCTCCCCATCAGGTCAATAGCTGTGCAATCTCCCAACCCGGTCTGCATCAGGAGTCTTTCTGCTGTCTCCTCAACCGAGAGAGTGTAGTGCTGGATAAGTGCGGCCTTCAACGCACCGTATTTGTCGCTGGCTGGTGGCTGATCCAGCAGGCTCTCCACATGCTGAGCCGTGTGGGTGTCGAGCTTTGCGACCACATGGTAGAATTTCGTGTCATCCACCGATATTCCCCGGAGGACGAACTGCGCCTCAACCAGGTGGAACCAGGAGTGTGGATTGTGCTGCCAAAAATCCGGTAGCTGGATTGTCATGGCATACGCTTGGCTGGGGGCTCCCAATGAGGCTGGCTCTGGGGAATTCTCTTCGTGTTGCATGCTTCGTCTTGGGTCACCAGTTTGGAGTGTGTAAAGGATGAGGCAAGTTTGTCTCAGGCAGTTTATTACATATTCTCTCACATGAGCATAGTAGAAAAGAAGGCATCTCACACAGAACTCTTCACTTAAATACTCAGGTCCTTCTACATATCAAAAGGTCACATTGCATTCACATAAAAGATCACATTGCATGCACTTCCTTAATCCTTAAACATCCCCCTCACAGTCTCTGGCACACAAAGGATCCTCCAAGCCGTCTCTGACATACAAAAGATTACATTTCACAGCTTCCTGTTATCTCCAAGGAAACTCTGCCCTTTGTTCTTATCAAAGATGCTGCTCATTATGTTTTGGCCATGTGCAGCCACAGTAGCTTCTTTTATTGGTGATGGTGGAAGGCATAGCACCAGTGTGTGTGGCTTGCCGTCTGCCACTGTCAACATTGTGTTTGTGCTGTTTGTGTCGCTTATTCTTTTTTTTTTCAATTATATTTTTATTGGTGATCTTGGTCAAATTGTTTACATTGAGAGCAGTACTTTATTACAAGGGAATAAACATTAGTAAAAGCTTAGAATTTACCATCATTCAAATAGGATAAGAGAGGTTAATAAGAGGTAACACACAAGTAAATGCCCTCGATTAATCTTCCTGTAAGTTTTTTTTTTAATTTTAATTTATATTTTTATAAATTATATATATATATATTTATATATTTAAATTTTAATATTGGGTCCATTTAAGCCAGTATTTATCGAATTTATCTCTTTGTAGTCGTAAAGACATGGTAATCCTTTCCATCACAAATATCTGGTATACCGTATCATGTAAATCCTGAATTCTTGGTATGTCTGTTTGGAGCCATTTTCTCGTTAAAACTTTCTTTGCTGACAATAGTACAATTCTCATTAAGTATTTATCTGCAAACGAGGCTATGTTAGAAATTTCCAGACCTAAGAACATGTACAGGAAGTCAAAGGGGACATGGGTAGAGAAAACCTTTTCCAGGCATTTATGTGTGTCTTTCCAAAATGGGGTAACTTTTGGGCAGGCCCAAAACACATGGTAATGATTGGCCTCTTCATTTCCACATAGTCTCCAACAACCGGTACCTAGATTTTGGTGGGTTTTTTTGGACTGGGGTAATAAAGAAGCAAATTAAATTTTTCCATCCAAATTCCCTGCAGATAGTTGAATAAGTAGTTTTCCATTGCACTGTACATAATGATTTCCAGTCACTATCATCTACTGTTAATCCTGTTTCTTTTTCCCATTTCTTCTTAATATATAGGATATTGATGGATTTGTTTGCTTGAAATCCCTGATAAAATCTTGTTATAATTTTCTGAACAGTAATAGTGCTAAAGGCCATTTGGAATATATTTAGAATTTTATTATCCTTCTTATCAGTCTTGGTCCTTATAATTTCATTATATCTATGTCTCAACTGTAGGTACCTAAAAAAAGTCTTGGTTGTTTAACCCGTTTTTTGATTTAAGGGTTTGGAAATCTGCTAGCTCCTCCTTGTGGTTAAATGTGAAGTATGAAGTGAGCCCCATTGATGTCCATTTTTGAAATCTTGTGTCATTACGGTTTGGTAAAAATTATGTGTCGAAAGCGCACCATCTTAACATCATTTCAGTCTTGATTAGTTTGTTCTCTCTACTTACGTCGTTCCAAATCTTAAAAGTGAATTTTAGCCAGGGATTATCCGGGTCTTTCAAATGTGATTGCAATTTCCTGTCTGCTATCATTGCTTGTATAGGAGGGCCCTTAGTGGCTTTTTCCTCTATATCTTTCCACCTAGATTTGAACATTGGATCACATAAACAAACCAATGGTCTTAATTGTGCAGAGTAGTAGTAGTCCTTCGTACATGGCAAAGATAAGCCACCTCTGTCCTTTGGCAGTTGTAATGTACTGTATCTTATTCGAGGTTTTTTCCCGAGCCATATATAGCGAGAAATCAACTTGTCCCATTCTACAAATTGTTGTTTTGAAACTTCAATTGGGAGAGTTTGAAAGAGGTAAAGTAAATGGGGTAAAATGTTTATTTTTATTGATTCTATTCTATTAATTAGTCCTAAAGTTGGTATTAGACTCCATTTTCTTAAAATCCGATTTTATTTTGGAATTTAATGGGCCATAATTCTTTTCAAACAACTTTCCAGTGTCTCTACTTAGTATCACGCCAAGATATTTCATGGAGTCTTTGTCCCATTTAAAATTGTATTTACTTTTTAACTCCATTGAGGGTTGGTAATTTAAGGTCATAATTTGTGTTTTTTCAATATTTAATTTGTAACCTGAAAGGGATCCAAACTTCTCTAATATTTCCATCAATCTAGGTAGAGATTTATTTGGTTGACCTAAATAAATTAGGACATTGTCTGCAAAGAGTGATATCTTCTGAATGTCCCCATGTATATTAATTCCCTCAATTAAGTTATCTTGTCTAATGTATTGGCTAAGCGGTTCAATAAATAAAGTGAATAAAATTGGTGAAAGGGGGCAGCCCTGGCAACATGATCTTTCAAGTGAGACTGGTTTTGAAAGACTACCATTTATTTTTATTTTGGCTGTTGGTTTGTGGTAAATTGCCTGGATGGCCTTAATGATTATATGGTGAAATCCAAATTTATTCAAAACTTTATAAAGAAATGACCATCTCACTGAGTCAAATGCTTTTTCAGCATCTAAACCCATAAGCAATGCCTCAATATTATTTTTTTTTAATATGGTGTATAACGTGGAGGGTCCTTCTAATGCTGTCTTGGGTCTGCCTCTGGCGGATAAAACCAGTTTGGTCATGATTAATAAGTCTGGATATGATATTGTCAAGTTGTTTTGCTATTATGGACGTGTATATTTTGTAGTCTAGGTTTAAAACTGATATTGGTCGATACTGGCTACAATTCAATTTATCTTTTCCCTCTTTTGAGATGACAGTGATAATCGCTTCTTTCCATGAGGGAGGTAGGTCCCCTCCCTTCAATACCCAGTTACACACTTCCCTCAGTCTTGGAATTAATTCCTCCCTGTAGGTCTTATACCATTCACCAGAGTAGCCGTCTGGGCCAGGACTTTTATGTGGTTTTAGTCTTGTAATTGCATCATTGATTTCTTTATTTGTAATTTCTTTTATTAGGTTACTGTTCTCCTGTTCGGTGACACCGGGGAGATTTAGTGAACTTAAAAAATTTCAATGTGATCACAATTGTTTAATTTAGGCTGTGAGTAAAGGTCTTTATAATAGGTTACAAAACTTTCTTGAATTTCTGTAATATCATCATGTGTAATCCCAGTTTGGTTTTTTTTTTATTCTATAGATTGTGTTATCAGCCTGTTGTTTTCTTAGTTTAAAAGCTAGCCATTTTGTTGACTTCCCTCCAGCCTCATAATAGTTTTGTTTAAGATAGATAAGCTTTTTTTGCGTTTCATCAGAATATACAGTACACTACCGTTCAAAAGTTTGGGGTCACTTAGAAATTTCCTTATTTTTGAAAGAAAAGCACTTTTTTTCAATGAAGATAACTTTAAACTAATCAGAAATACACTCTATACATTGCTAATGTGGTAAATGACTATTCTAGCTGCAAATGTCTGGTTTTTGGTGCAGTATCTACATAGGTGTATAGAGGCCCATTTCCAGCAACTATCACTCCAGTGTTCTAATGGTACAATGTGTTTGCTCATTGCTTCAGAAGGCTAATGGATGATTAGAAAACCCTTGTGCAATCATGTTAGGTCTGCAATGCTGTAATTGCTGCAAATGGAGGATTCTTTGACAAAAGCAAAGTTTGAAGCAAGAAATTATTATTTCAAATACAAATCATTATTTCTAACCTTGCCAATGTCTTGACTATATTTTCTATTCATTTTACAACTCATGGTGGTAAATAAGTGTGACTTTTCATGGAAAACACAAAATAATTGTCTGGGTGACCCCAAACTTTTGAACGGTAGTGTATGTTCTCAACTTCTTTTTGTAATCTTTTTATTTCATATTGTTTGTCATTGTTTAAAGTAATTTTGTGTTGTCTTTGTAATTCCTTAAGATCCATTTGTAATTTTTCGAGTTTTTCTTTTTTTTTGCTTTTTAATGAAAGAGGTGCTGGCAATAATTTTACCTCTTATAACCGCTTTAAAAGCATCCCATAAAATGGATGGTGACACTTCCCCATTATCATTTTCCTTAAAGTATTCTTCAATTTCTTCTTTTAATTTCTCCTTCATTTTTGAATCATTCAAAATATTAGAATTAAGTTTCCAAGTTGTGGTTTTGCGAGTATCATTCATACAGATAGATAAATATATTGGAGAATGATCTGACAGATCAATTGTGCCAATATCACTTGTTTTAATCTTATATCTGTCTTTATTAAATGTGAAGAAGTAATCAATTCTCGAATATGTAGAATGGGGGGCAGAAAAATGTGTATAATCGCGTCCAGAAGGGTTAAAATCTCTCCAGATATCGATAATTCCGGTTTCACTCATGATACTGTTTATTTTCTTTATTATTGATTTTTTTTTGTGCTAGATCATTCTTAGAACTATCCAGTTTTGACAACCGTATATTCATGTCCCCTCCACATGTCAACATTCCTTCAGTTTCAGATACCATCATTTCGACATCTGTTTATAAAAATTCCAATTACTTCCTGGTGGTGCGTATATGTTGAGAATAGTTACTAATGAGCCATCAATTTTTCCTTTTACTAATATATATCGCCCCCCTTTATCCTTCTTATCAGATAAATATTCAAAACAAATCTGTTGTGAAATGAGAACTGCGACACCTCTACGGTGGCCATGTTTGTATGATGATCCATAGACATACTTATAAAAACCTCGTTCAAGCTTTTTAAGTTCTTGGTCTAATACATGCGTTTCTTGTAAAAAGGCCACATGTATCTTTTCTTTTTTGAGTTTGGAGAGTATTTTGGACCTTTTTTGTGGGCTGTTAATTCCATTTACATTAAAGGAGATGACATTGATAGTCTGATTGTTGGCTATAATTTGTTTTTCTTTTTTCTTCCTTTCTGATTAATCGGAATAAACATAGGTATACCACTTGTCCAAACAGTGCTGCTCTGAACTGCAGCAAAATAAAGCAATAACAAACATTTGAGGAAATAAAACAGGATTTCCATTTGTGGGGTTTAAAGAAAAACAAACCCTGTAAGACCTGATGTTGTGAGTCTTTAAGAGGGTTAGCCACTTGCGTCGGAGTGGGCCCTCTAATGGAGCGTCCATCGTCACTCAATTCCTCCATACTATGCCTGGACAGTCATTTCCCGGCAGCTGATTTAGATTGGCAATAAGTCCTAGGTTTCACTCATTTCTCGTGTTTAGTTACTGTATTATCTCTTAATAGAAAAAACATGTATAAAGAAAAATAAACCACGGATAAGTCATTGTTAAATCAGATTACCTGTTACTGGGTTGTAAATTGAACAGCAAATTTATATTGGCGTTTTTACATGGATTCCCTTCTGTATTGTTGCAGTCTCTCCTTTATTGATGGTGGTCCCATCTGACCCGGATCCAGCGGTGTGCGTCGCTTTCCTCTTGTGCTTCGTTTAGTGGTCCACGCTGTTTTCTGAATCCATGCCATCAGTGTCTCCGGTGGCTTGTAGACAGTGACTGGGAATCCTCTGTCAAACATGTCTTTAGTTGCATCTTCAGCGGTGTTATAAAGTTTTGTTTTGTCTGGGTAGAACACTCAGAGTTTAGCTGGGAATGAGGTCTGGAAACGTTTCCCTCGTTGTTTTAGAATCCTTTTAGCCTCTGCGTATGTCTGTCTCTGTTTAAGGACATCGGGTGCATAATCGTGATCAAGGTTGATCTGTTTGCCCTTCCACTGGAATCCCCTCATTTGCCAAGTTTTCCTGAGTACCTCTTCCTTGTTCTTGTAATTGGTAAAGCGTACAATAATGGACCGAGGTGGTGCTTCAGCCGGGGGAACTGCCGTCAGGGCGCGGTGTGCGCGTTCAATATGCAAATCCAGTGTCGAGGGCAGCTGGAGCTTTTCCCTCAGAAGATTTTCAACAAAATCTATCATAGTCGGAGCACCTTTCTCTTTGTTTTCAATCACACCACATATCCGTACATTATTTCTATGAGATCGCCCCTCCTGGTCGGTGATTTGGGACTGTAGCTTAGACTGGAGTTTCACAAGCTCTGTAACCACCTCCTCTATTGTTTCAACTCGTTCCTCCGTTTCCAAAATGCGTCCCTCCACTGTTTCGAGTCTTGCATTAGTCTTACCAATTTCTGCCTTAACTTCTTCAAACTGTTGCGTGTTTTCTTTCCTGAAGTCCCTGATTTCCATCAGTATCGCCTTCAAATCAATGCTGTCGTCTCCCTCCATTTTGCTAGCATCAGTACTAGCCAAGCCAATGCTATCGTCGTTAGCTTCAGTTTCTTTGGTATCAAACTCCGCGATTTCAGCCTGTTTCTTGGTTTTTGACTTGCCTTTTACCATTGCCCTTTTAGTTGATCGTCTTGAGCTGGTAGTTCTGTAGGTTTTCGCATTTTAAGGGCTTTTTCAATATGAACGTGCCGGGAGCAGAGGTTCTATGCTGTTGCCTTCATGGCGTGCCCCGGGCTCCTCCCTGTGTTGCTTATTCTAAATGTCAACTCCCTACGTGTGTATGAACACCAAACACTGCTGGATATTCGTCTCTCTGCCAATGATTAGGTGAAGTCTGATCATCATGGACATAAAAGGCTTCCCCCGCTTTTATCGGGGATCCCAACATATCTATGGCACGACCCAGTTCCACTTCCCCGGCGTAAACGTTATCGCTGCCGTGGTAAATGCAGCAATCGGCTGGTGAAGCTGTGGACCTGTTCGGCGCACTTTTCTACCATTACCTGGAATGAAAATGGAGTGATCCTTCACCTTGTCTTTCATCGGTGCTCACTGGACCCTGTTGACCCCTGGCTAGTACCTGTTGTCGGTCCATAGGAATCCTTCCTGCCCCAGGATCTCTGCTCTCCTCGCCCTCGCTGGCGTGGGGTGAATCCATGCAACCTGCGGGCTGTGTGTTGAGCTCCCCGGACAGCTGGTGTCTCTGACATGGCTCTTGTCAGTTTTGGCCTGGTGAATGCGAGATCGCTGTCAAACAAAACCTTTATCCTGAGGGATTTCTTCACGTCTAGGAGACTGGATTTTCTTTGTATAAGGGAGTCATGGTTGAGTGTTAGTGAGTCCAGTGTTTTCTCTGAACTTTTACCCCAGGATTGCTGCTATTTTAACTCCCCCCGGATGATGGGCCGAGGTGGTGGAATAATGACTGTTTTTAAAAGTGACTATAAATGCAATCAGGTTCACCTGCAATCCTCCTTCAGGAGCTTTGAGCTGTGCTTATTTGAACTGGCTTGCTCTCCTTCTTCTAAATTACTGTGTGCTGTGATCTATCGGCCACCCAAATACAATAAGGATTTCGTTAGTGACTTTTCTGAGTTTTTGGCTGAAATCATGCCTAAATATGATCGCATCCTTATTGTCGGGGAATTTAATGTTCACATCTGCTGTCCTATGAGCCAAAAACCCGAGACTTTTTAAACTTAATTCATTCTTTTAACCTTAAAAATTTTGTGTCTGCACCCACCCATCTTCATGGACATTCACTTGATTTGGTTTTATCGTATGATCTGCCTGTTTTTAATGTGGAAATTTGTGATGCCGTTTTCTCTGATCATATGCCCGTCTTATTTAACATCCCTGCTCTCCGTCCTGTTAAACTGCGCACTCCTCCACGGCGCTGTTGTATGTTTAACCCTTCCTCTGCTGCGTTGTTCTCCTCTTCTTTTATTAGTAACTCTGATGCTAATCTGACGTCCTCCATGGATTCTAATACTGAGGTGTTCGATTTGAGTTTTCATTCCACCTGTACAAAAACTCTGGCCTTGATAGCTCCATTGAAGACCAGGCGCCCCAAACCTGCACCTCAGCCCTGGCTGAATGACGTCACTCATGATGTCAGGCGGGAATGGAGGAGAGTGGAGCGCAGGTGGAAGGACAGGCTGCAGGTTTCTCAATATTTTTAGAGATAGCTTGAAATGTTATCAGAGTACTATAAAATCAGAAAAAAAAAGATTTCTGAGAAATGATTGCATCCAATTGTCATAGGTCCCATGTTCTTTTTAGTGCCATCAGTTGTATTCTTAATACTCCCCAGTCCGCTGGTCCAGTAACCTCACCTGCAGTCTGTGAAAAATTTCTTCACTTTTTTTATTGACATACAGTAAGTTGTATCAACTAGAGCCTGCATCTCTCCGCCTTCATATGACCCATCCATTTTTCTGCCTTGCTCAGCTGTTTTTGACCAGTTTGAGCCAGTGCCTGTTTTGTTTTTAAAGGACATTTTTAGTCATATGAAGCTGTCTGGTTCCCTGGCAGATGCTATGCCCCCTTGCTTGTTTAAAGAAGTTTTTACTACTATTGCACCTTGCTATTGTGAATAGCAGTCTCACCTCTAGCCATTGCTTAAAAAAAACAGGCCTTGATCTTTCCCATTGTTCAAATTTGGGGCCTATCTCCAAATTACCATTTCTTTCAAAAATCCTGGAGAAAATTGTTTTAACACAATTAATGCCATTTTTTGAAACTCGTGATATTTTTGAGGTGTATCAGTCTGGGCTTAAACCCCAACATAGCATTGAATCTGCACTTTTGGGGTTTTTAAATTACATTCTTTTAGCTACTGACTCAGGGAAATTTGTTCTGGTGCTGTTGGATCTGATTGCTGCATTTGATACTGTTGACCACAGCATTTTAATCTCTTGTCTTGAACACTGGGTGGGAATAAAAGGTGCTGCCCTAAATTGGTTCAGTTCTGTTGGAAAAAATCCCCTTCAACCAGTAGTCAAAAATCAGGCAGGATTAAAGTTTCAGCAAATTTAATTTGCACTGGCCAGTGGAGAACAATACAGAAACTGCTTCAGAGTCTCTTCCACACATCATTCTGATTCAAATACACAACTTTCAGTCCTTTAAGCATCCTGTTATCTTAAGACTGTCCATAAGAGAATATCTAGTTCAGACTGGTTCTTCCAAGCTGTCTCCTTCTCAGACATAACAATACAGTACATGCGTACAAAAACAAAGAAGATAAATGTCCAGCTGCCATGACCTTGTACATTTCACACAGACTCTGAGGCAACAGCAAATACAAAATATTAAATTTTCCCATCACATTCCTATTTAGACGAGAAAAGTTTCAGCATCAAACTGGATGATTTTATGTCCTCCACTGCTTCACTTCCTTATGAGGTTCCACAGGGCTCAATCCTTGGCCCTCTTATTTTCCCTGTATCTGCTCTCTTTGGGTTCTATTTTAAGGAAACACAGCATCTCATTCCATTGTTATGCTGATGACTGTCAGATTTATGTTCCCTTGGCATAGAATAACTGGTTCTGTCCAGCTACTCTTGGACTGCAGGGTTTCCTCTGGTAACATTTCTCCATGGTGGGCCACCTCGCCAGAAATTGTACTGCCATGCCAAGGCGATATGATTTTATTAAGAAAAATATATAAAGCAATGATTTTCCGCAAGCGCTCACATGAACAATGCACGTGGCCATCATCCGCGCGGAGTTTAGAAGCGCCCCGCCCACGCGAGTTCTCGACTCAGTCAGCAGGCAGTGTCTCGCTAAGCGTGACTGTCAACAAAAACATAAGTTTGTTTAAGTACTTTAAAATGTGGAAAAAAAAATCAGAAGAGGTACTATGTATGTAAGCACTGGAGGCATTTATCATGGTTTTAACCCGCTGTTAACAGGAGCAATAATGGAAGGGTCGCTTAGCTATGAGATGTTGTTAGAATTCATATGCAGCCAGCTTCATATGAAGGGAAAGGCACGGGGGACTGATGAATTGCTGAGGATATACAGTATTTCACCAGCCACTACAATATTAAGTTATGTTCTGTAGGAATTGCAGGAATGAAGAGACTGGCAATTTCTCTCTTTTCTCGCACAAGCAGGCGTGCCGTTTTAGTTCTCCAGCGGCAGTGACAAAAAGCAACAGTTGAAAACGCTAGTTCTAAACTGAGGTGGATTGAATGTGATAAGACCAATGTTGACTGCAATAGGCAACTCAGGAAACTCTATGCTCAAACAAATTTACTGTTGCGAAATTTCCATAGGTGTTCTCCTGATGTTAAATGTATGTTGTTCAAGACTTTCTGTACCTCAATGTATTGCTCGCCTCTATGGTTTAATAGCAATGTTGCTGTTAGGAACAAAATCCGCATTGCATATAATAATTCCCTAAGAAGGTTGTTAGCTATACCTCGTAGGTCGAGTGCAAGCGAGATGTTTGTGTCCTTGAATATTCCGTCTTTTGGCGAGTTGTTACGAAAGAATGTGTATAGTTTTATGAGAAGGTTGCTGGCATGTAACAACCATTTTATATCCGCAATTGTTAACTCGTCACTCACACTTCACTCCAGCATTTGGAAGTGGTGGCGTTCTATTTTATACTGAGTTCATTATTGTATTTTATTGTTGTTATATGAGCGCCGTGTGATTGCTGAATTTTATACACTTTTATTTTTACAGGTTTTATACACTTTTATTTTTTACACATGTTTTGTATATGCTATGAACCTTGAGTTCGAAATAAATGTTTGAAATTTGAGGTCCTTCAGCGGCTGCCTAGACAGGTGCCTGATGAGAAAGCCTGAGAGCACAACTATAACTGCCTAAACAGATCATCCTGTACATGAACACACATTGTGGTGAATTATGTCTTTAGAGTCCGCTACAGTTCCCTATTATGTACCTGGCAGGTTAAGATGACAGAAATTCACAAAGTCAATGACTTTAATCTATCAGCAGCCTTCAGACAAACTAAACGTGTCAACATTTGATTTCAAAATAAGGGAGGTTTTTTCCTGCTGTCTGGGTGGTGAGGAGATTTCTGAAAAAAACAAAACAAAAACAAACTTTAAATATAAAGAAATATTATTACAGAAATATGGCATCCTTGGTCATTTAAGTTAATTTATATACAATTTTATTAATATTTTTTCTTTGTAATCAGAGTTAAATTATTGTTCTGTTCTGACTGCAAAATTATGGTCAAAAATGTAAATTATTATAAGGAAAAAGTAAAAAAAAAATTACCACAGTCTGTTTCAAATTTATCTAAAAAAATAATTTTATTTTAAAAAAACAGAAAAAAATTAGTCATAAAATAATCCACAAATTTATAATAAAGTTTCAAATGTACAAGAAAAGTCAATTTTACAAGAGGAAATTACATATTTGAGGAATATGGTTTCAACTTTAGATAGATTTACAGAGAAAAGTAGAAAATTGTTATAAATTTTTAAGAAAAACCTCAAACCATCAAAACTGAAGTCATTGCTCAAGTTTTTAAGTGGGTGCTCTTTGTACTCTCAACGCAACTAGAAAATTAACAAAATTTTTGGTTGTCTCCTTTTAATTATTAATTTCAAAGCACTGCTTTTACATGAGTAGAATTTCTGGTTACTATACCCACCTGATCATATAATTTAAGTATTCATGAGTACATTACTATTATGAATGTTTCTTTCCCTTCCCTACTCTCTCAATGGAAAAAAAGAAACACTAGAATAAAAATACACATATTTTTGTCATTTATGTTAACCATGACAAAATAATCCTGCAGGACAAAAGATGACACTTGATATTTTCTAACCTGTTTGTATACCAGCATAGACAGAGAGAGAACCTGAATTAGACAGAGCTCAGAGAGGGCAAGATGAGACAGAAGAGAGGAGCCAAGGAGAGGAAAGTGTTCAGGCAGAGGAAGGAGAGAAGGATAACACCACTAAAAAGTCTAAACACAGGATGTCTGGGTGAGACCCCAACTGGCCCAATATTCAAGCCTCTGTTGTACAATACTTCAAATGGTAAGTTCCATATGCAACATTACTGTGTAAAATTTTCAAAAAGGAATAAATAGTATAAAATTAAAATATTCCGGTATGTCTCCCCCCCCCCCCCCCGCTGCACCAAGGTCTTAAAGCCAGAGGAAATACTGGACTGTCTCTCCAACATCAAAGCATGGATGTCATTACATTCTTTGAGCTTTAATGAGAACAAAACTGAAGTAATGATGTTTGGTTCAAGTACATGTTCTCTCCCTACTAATGTGGACCTTGGCTCTTTGACACCGCATGTTAAACAATCTGTTATTAATCTGGGGGTCAAGCTGGATTCTGATTTTAAATTTGACAAGCACATCAGCTGTATCTTTCAGAAAAGTTTTTAACAGTTAAGATAAAGGGCCAAAGTCAAATCCATTGTGTCAAGGAAAGATCTTGTAAAACTATTGCATGCTTCTGTCACGACTCGTTTGGATTACTGTAATGCATTTTTTGTTGGGATCAGCCAAGCTTCTATCGCTCATCTTCAGCTTGTACAAAATGCTGCCCCCCACTTTTAAACAAAAGCCCACAGGTGTGAGCACATTTCACCTATTCTGGCTTCCCTTCACTGGCTCCCTGTGGGTTACAGAATCAATTTTAAAATTCTCCTTTTTGTTTTTAAATGTCTTAACAGTCTTGCTCCACCCTACCTCTCTAACTTATGTAGTAAAATTAAAGGGTTTTATAGGTAATTTAATGTTGGTACATGTATTAGTGTAAATATGAATGTGAGTAGGAATGAAGATTTACTTTCATCACACTCAATTCCTCATTAGGGCACCATCCACGTTTTATAGAGGTGGAAACTCTTATGCACAAAGACTTAAGCTTAAGAATTTAGCAGTTGGTAAGTTAAGCCTTAGTTAATAATCCTATTGAAAATATTTGATCAGTCTCATAATAAACCTTTGTGTGAGTTCTTGTCTCTGATGATCAAGAAGATGGACATGAAATCAAACAATAACTCCCGTATGTCTTTCAATGATTTAATAAGAAATGTCAGAATAGGTTAACACATTTGCATAACTTTAAAACAGAGAATTTACATGTATCACATGTACATGTGGGCATCATAGACTGTAACTGAGTTACTTATGGATCAAGCATTTGTGGAACCACATGAAGCATAGTTTAATTTGTCAGTATACTGGAAATTTGAAATCTGATCTCCGTTCAGAAGACGAGGAACTGGTGATAGCTAACAAAAGGGTTAGCCTGAAATCACTATTTGAGGAGCTACGACGATTTCGCCGAGATGTTACGGCCGAATTTCGGGAATTCAGAGAAGAATTGAAAAGGACAAACAGCAGAGTGGACCAGGCCGAGAACCGAATCTTGGAAACAGAGGATCGAATAAAAGTGCTCGAAGATTCTGTGCTAGACCTACGCAAAAGACAAGCAGCTATAGAGGCTAAGCTAACTGACCAAGAAGGAAAACAAAGGAGAGACAACATAAGAATTCATGGTCTGATAGAAGGAACCGAAAATGGTTTTAACTCAATGGCAGAATGCGTGGAATCCTTACTAAGAGAGAAATTGGATATTCCACAAACCACCGACTTGAAGATAGAAAAGGCACATCGTTCATTAGCCGCTAGGCCGGCGGCGGAAGCGCCCCCACGTTCGGTGTTGGTAAGATTTTCCAATTTCAAAATAAAACAAGAGGTTGTAAGACTGGCCTGGCAGAAAAAAGGATTTATGCACCAGGAGAGAAAAGTCTACGTGGAACACGATTACGCTCCGGAGGTCCTTAAAAAGCGCAGGGAATACAATGACGCGAAAAAGGTGTTAAGAGAGAAGAAATTGCGCTTTCAGACACCATTTCCTGCGAAGTTAAGGGTCTTCTACGGCGATGAAACGTGTCTCTATAATTCGGCGGAAGAAGCAACAGCTGACATGGCGAAAAGAGGGCTCCCGGTAACGGTATTTAAACCCGCAGCAGACCCGAGTGAGAAGATCAAAGCGCAAACATGGACAACACAAAGACCCTCAAAATCCACGGACCAGCAGCGGGAAACCCAGCACCAGAGCGTCGCGGATAAACTATCCGTTTTCAGGTTGGAATAGCGACCTTTTTTTTTTTTTTTTTTTTTCTTTTCTCTTGAATCAATCCGCACATCCAACCCCCCTCATACAAGGTAACAAACATTAAAGGAGATGCATATTCAGCATGTGGTAAAACATTTCATGGAACAATCATATTATTTGAAACAAATAAGTCTTTGTAATAAAAAAAAAAAAAAAAAAAACTTGTTAAAATAGAAATGTGACAATAATCCACATGTTCTCCTCATACTAACAAATACTGTTTTTGCGTGAATGTTTGATGTGATGGGGGTGGGAGGGTGCACACAATTTCACAGGGTTTAGGCATAAAAGGAAAAAAAAAAAAATCATTACAAGTTTGGATTGGGTTCTGAAACTCACGTTAAAAGCATGGGACTACTTTCAGTGGTAAGAGAGGGCCCTCAACACGTAACAGAGTTTGAGGAATTTCCCTCAGAGCCTTCACTCCATCAAGGCTCTTACAGGGTCTTTAAAAAGACCTCAGCTCAGGAAGTTCTTATGACAGCTTTTTGTTTTAAAGTTTTTTTACACTATGTTCTTAATGTTTTTCTTGTTTTTAATGTTCTTTCAGTTTCTGAGTAGCACAAAAGAGGGCCACCACACAGTTATACTAAACAAAACAACACAATGGAGAAACAGGGTGTAACCAAAATAATTTCATATAATGTAAAAGGAATCCTGAATCCAGTTAAAAGATCCAAGATTCTAGGCAAAATGAAAAAAGACAAAGCAGGAATAATACTTTTACAAGAAACCCACCTAACAGACGTGGAACACAATAAACTCAGTAGACAAGGGTTTAAAATGATCTCTTCATCTTCATATAAATCAGGGAGGAGGAGGGGAGTAGCGACATTGATATCAACCAAAATTACATTTGAAAAAAAATCAGAACACAAAGATAAAGAAAGGAGATACAGTTTGGTAACTGGGCGGCTAGAGGGAGAAGATATCACCCTGCTGAATGTGTATGCTCCCCCAGGGGCTAACTGGAAATTTTATAAAAATGTATTCGACCTAATGATAACTAAAGCTCAAGGTTTAGTGATATGTGGTGGGGACTTCAATCTTAGACTGAATCCATACTGGGATGCTTCTGGTAATTCCCCACATCAAAATAACACCCAAAACAGGAAGACTCGGATGCTACTAAAAGAATTGGGAATCTGTGACGTGTGGAGGGAACTCAACCCCAGTGTAAAAGACTATACATTTTACTCAACTCCACATTCATCTTACTCAAGGATTGACTATTTTTTTATGTTTAATAGAGACATTGGAAGAGTAAAAACATGTAAAATAGGACTGATGGATCTCTCCGACCACAGTCCGATCTACATGGACTTAAATATCCAAAAATACACAAATAATACATTTTCTTGGAGGTTAAATTCAAATGTCCTGAAAGGACCACTGAAAGATGAATTGGAATCAGATATTCTCAGATATTTGGAAGATAACGATAATGGAGAAGTATCCCCTTTAATACTGTGGGATGCATGTAAAGCTGTAATAAGAGGAAAGATTATTGCAAAACTGTCAACCCAAAAGAAACTAAGACAAGAAAAACTATCCACATTAGAGTCAGAACTTAGGAACCTAGAAAAAGAACACAAAGGCAACACTCATTCTACTGACTCGCTCAAGATTAAGGAAATTAAAAACCAAATAAATGAGATCTACACAATAGAAATCCAGAAGAAACTTACATTTCTGAAACATAAATACTATGAAGCAGGCAGTAAATCGGCAAAATTGCTAGCCTATAAATTGAGGAAACATCAAACAGAAAGAGCAATCTACAAAATCAGAGACCCAGTATCAAAGGAAATAAAATTCAGAATTCAGGATATTCTTAAAAACTTCGAGAATTACTATAAGAACTTATACTCCCACAAAAAACATAAAAACGCATCCGAGGCATTCCTAAACACATTAAACCTTCCCCAACTTACGGAGTCACAAAATAAAACACTACTGTCAGAAATACATCCTAAAGAATTGGAAAAAGCAATTATGAAACTTAAAGCTAACAAATCCCCAGGAGCTGATGGCTATACAGCAGAGTGGTACAAAACCTTTAAACAGCAACTATCTCCTCTCCTCCTGAAAACATTTAATTATGTCCTCCACACAGGGGAAATCCCCCCCTCCTGGAGAGAAGGGGTCATTGCAGTTATACCTAAACCTGAAAAGGATAAACTAGAGTGCTCCAACTACAGACCAATCAGTGTACTAAATCAGGACTATAAGCTTTTTACCATTATCCTTGCCAAAAGGTTAGAAAATATACTGACAGACCTAATTCATTTAGACCAAACAGGTTTTATAAGACAAAGACAGACACAAGACAACATTCGACGCACTTTACACATAATTCATCATATAAAAAAATATAACTTAAATGCAGTCATATTGGGATTAGATGCTGAAAAAGCATTCGATTCGGTTGACTGGTCTTTTCTATATAGAATCTTATCCAGTTTCAATTTTCATAACAACTTCATTAGAACTATACAGGCATTATATAAAAAACCAACAGCTAAAATAAGGATTAACGGTAATTTATCATCATCTTTTGAACTGGAAAGAGGATGTCGTCAGGGCTGCCCCCTGTCTCCACTGCTCTTTTCAATCTTCATAGAACCTCTGAGCCAATGGATAAGACAAAACCAAAAAATTCAAGGTATTACACTTGGTCAGAAGGAACATAAAATAGCACTCTTTGCTGATGACATTTTAATATACCTAGGGCAGCCGGACACTTCTTTACCAGAACTAACCTCAGTTTTTTCAGAGTATGGAGATTTATCGGGGTACAAATTAAATATGCATAAAACCCAAGTTTTAACATTCAACTATGACCCAACTCATTATTCACTAAGCAAACTCAAAACTAACTGGGAGTCGGAATCTATGAAATATCTGGGGGTCAATATCCCGAAACAACTCAACAAAATTATATCACTAAACTATGATCCACTGGTGACAAAAATAAAATCTGACCTAGCAAGATGGAATATGATACCATTCTTGGGTACTGCACAAAGAATTGAAGCAGTCAAAATGAATATACTTCCACGTCTTCTATACCTTTTCCAAACAATACCGGTAGAACCTCCCAAAAAAACATGGCAGGAGCTGGACAGAAGGATCTCAAGATTCATATGGCAGGGCAAGAGACCTAGAATCAGATATAGAACCCTACAGCTAAACAAAGACAAAGGTGGGCTCGCGCTGCCAAATATCAGGGACTACTTTAAAGCCGCACAAATTAAAACTTTAGTAGAGATATGTAACCCAGTCTACACTGCACAATGGAAGGAGATCGAATGCCAAATAACAAGTGACATCCCCCTACAGGCGATAATAGGGAACAATGCCTTACCTAAGCTTTTGAATAACACTAACCCGTGGATAGAGACCCCGCTAAAAATTTGGTTTAAGATAGTCAGAGAGAATCAAACTAAAGAGCCCTATCGACTTCTGCAATGGATCGCCTATGATCAAGACTTTACTCCTAATAAAACAGACACCAGATTTAAAAAGTGGAAGGAGAAAGGGCTGATAAAATATTACGATTTTTTTAAAGGGCAAATCTTAAGAAGTTTTGAAGATTTGAAAAAACAAGGCCTAATAAATCAAGACCTTTACAGGTTCTTCCAGCTTAGACACCACATAAACAATATACTTAAAAAGGAGGTTTTGGAAAGGGCCCAGTCAGGTGTTCTGAAGGTCTTCTTAATGGCATATAAAGGGATCCCAGGGATCAGATACATTTCTAAAATATACCAAGGTCTTCAAGACTTAAAAGGAGACAACACATCTTATATAAAAGAGAGATGGGAAAAAGAGGGGAATTTCACTTTACAACTGGAAATATGGGAAAAGCTAAATAAACAGCAATGGAAAAGTACCTCATCCCTGCAGTGGAGAGAATTTGGATGGAAAAACTTGGCAAGATTTTTCAGAACACCTGCACAAAACAAATTTACCCATAAGGGATTGAACTGTTGGTGCTTGTGTGGTGAAAAGACTGCAAATCATTTTCATGTGTTTTGGTCATGCCCAGTTATCCACCAATATTGGACCAAGGTACAGACAATATTGGGGAAAATATTCAAAATTACAGTTCCCTTTTCTTTTGTAACTTTGTATTTGGGTTTACTACCGGACTCACTGGAAAGACGAGGAGAAAAATACTTATTCAATGTTTTAATATTGGCAAGCAAAAAAGCTCTAACTAAAAAATGGATGTTGAAGGACTGTCCTACACCTGAAGATTGGACTAACGTGATCCAAGACATTTACTCGATGGAAAAGTTGACATTCGCACTGAGACAGGACATGGATGGGTTCATGAACTTTTGGCAACCCTGGACCGCATATGTGTCTTCCATTAGATCTAATCTTTGACAAATACCATTTCAATAATGGTTCCGCTCTTTGTTCCAACGCTACTCAGATGCTCTTTTATCTTTATTTACTTACTTTTTCTTTTTGTTTGTTTTTTACTGGTTTGTTTGTTTTTTTTTATTTGTTTTTTGTTTTTTTTTCTCTTTAATTTCACTTTTTCTTTCACTTTAAAAAAAAAAAAAAGGGGTGTTGTAAGAATTAATCTTCCAATGTTGTCAGATATCAGAAAATAAGGGAACATGTGATGAAAATGTAAACACTGCATTGCTGTAACGACCTGTATACCCTTTACAAAAACTTAAATAAAAAAAAAAAAAAAAAAGGAGCATAAAATGCATCTACATCTACTGTAATTAGCTTGTGATAAGCACGCAAACATTAATTTCTTCCTGAAAATGGCAGAACATATCACAATCAATGGGCTGCACGGTGGCGCAGTGGATAGCACTGTGGCAGCACAGTTTTACCCTCGGCCGGGGGATCGCGGAGATCGTGGGTTCGATCCCTGCCCCCGGCCAACAGTGATCTGTGTGGAGTTTGCATGTTCTCCCCGTGTTTGCGTGGGTTTACTCCGGGATTTCTCCGGTTTCCTCCCACATGTCAAAAACATGCAGGTTAGGGAGTTAAGGGGCGCTTGCGCACGCAGCGACCGGCAGCTGGTGGTTTGTCACCAGACTGCAAAACAAATCTACCTACGGGTACAAAATAAGTCCAAAAAAAAAAAATCATATCAAATCGAATCATATCAATAAAAGCATCTGAAACCCATATTGCCCATCCCAGAGTTCAATCATATCTTCCGTAGCAGCTGCTGTCTTAAAAGAAAGAATATGGATTAGTTCATTTGTCCATAAGGCATAAATTCCACTGCAAAGGAAAAAGTTAAATATTCCTGATTCGTCCACCAGATGGCACAGTGAAACAAGTTGTTTACTGGAGAGTCCTGGCTTCCAAAGTCTTGACTATGTTGATCATAAAACTGTCAATTAGAACATTCCTTTGCCAAAGAGTCTTGGAGAAAGGGATTAACTTCCACTTTATGGCCGATGGATAGGGTTACAGCTCTAGTTCTTGGGTGAGAGAAGCAGTCTCAAAAGCCAGACTGTTAAGTTGAAAAAAAAAATTCTTCAGCAAAGAATAATTTATAAATTGGAATACACTTAATTCAGCCTGATGTTCCACTGCGATCCCTAAGATCAGCTGATAAGCTGCTCTTGGCGATCCCTAAAACAAGGCTGAAACTCAGAGGGGATTGGGCCTTTGCTGCTGCAGCCCCTAGGCTATGGAACGAGTTGCCATTACATGTTAGGCAGGCCTCCTCACTTTGTGTTTTTAAATCTCATTTGAAAGCACATCTGTTTTCCTTGGCTTTTATCTCACCTTAAGGCTGCGTGTCCACCAAATGCATTTTTTGTCACCCGACTGCCCTGAACATTTTTTTTCAGCATTTGTGTGTGGCGCTCTGGAAAAAAAAAGCCTGTGCCCTGTATCCCAGCAAGAGCTTGTCACTCTCAGCTCAGCACTTCCACTTTTCCCATGGTCAGACTTTCTACTGATTTTTTTTAATAGCAGTCTCTAAATAACAATGGACAAGAAACACATTCTAGCAGCTCTGGATGCAAAATATGATGACACGGGAAGCAGGAGTCTGAGTACAGACTAGTACCGGCGTCCTATGTCCCGCCCACGCAGCAGTTCTGATTGGCTGCTTAAGGTCTGACATTGACAAGCTCAGCTGCAGTCTGAAAAGATTAACTTTTTTCAGCTCTAAGCGCCGCAACAAAAAACGGTCACTGCCGAGAGCGTTTCAGCACCGTAAACGCTGGACTACATAGAGAATGAATGGAAAATAGTTGCCCAGAGCTGAAAAAAATGCATTTGGTGGACAGGCAGCCTAATTTTGTCGTCTACTGTGTTTGGCATTTTGTTTTTACATTTGTTGTGAGTTGCTTCTTTTTCTGCTGCATGTTATGTTTTTATTGTCTTTAACTTATCTATTGTCTATTTGTACTTTAGGTTATTTATTACTGTGCAGCACTTCAGTCAACTTTGTTGTTTTTAAATGTGTTTTATAAATAAAACACATTTTTTTTATAAATAAATTTGGTATGGTATGGTAGGGGCCTTGTTGACTCGTCTCCAAATGTCGCGTTTATGGTTGTGGCCAAAAAATTAAATTTTGGTCTCATCACTCTAAATAACTTTGTTCCAGAAGTTTTGAGGCTTGTCTCTGTGCTGTTTGGCGTATTGTAAGCGGGCTGCTATGTGGCACTGGCGTAGTAATGGCTTTCTTCTGGTGACTCAACCATGCAGACAATTTTTCTTGAAGTGCCTCCTTATTGTGCATCTTGAAACAGCCACACCACTTTTTTTCAGAGGGTCCTGTATGTCAGCTGAAGTTATTTGAGGGTTTTTCTTTGCATCTCCAACGATTTTCCTGGCAGTTGTGGCTGAAATTTTTGTTGGTCTACCTGACCGTGGCTTGGTTTCAACAGAGTCCCTCATTTTCCATTTCTTAATTAGAGTTTAAGCTTAAGTTAAGTTTAAGCTTAAGTTTAAGTTTAAGAGTTTAATTAGAGGGACAGCGCAGGCTGTTCCTGCTGAGGAGACTCAGGTCTTTTGGTGTACAAGGGGCGCTGCTGAAGACATTCTACGACATGGTGGTGGCATCAGCCATCATTTTTGAAGTGGTCTACTGGGGCAGTGGCATTACAGCAGCCGATAGGAAGAGACTGAACAAACTGATCAAGAAGGCTAGCTCTGTCCTGGGGCAACGCCTTGACCCAGTGGAGGGGATAGGAGAGAGAAGGATGGTGGCTAAACTGTCATCTCTGCTGGAGTCCGAGTCCCACCCTATGCAGGACATACTGAACGCACTGAGGAGCTCATTTAGCAGCAGACTACATCATCCTAGGTGCGCAACCGAGAGGTTTCGCAGGTCCTTCCTACCTATGGCTGTCAGACTGTATAACCTAAGCAGGGCTGCTCGCAGAGATGGCAAAAAAACGTGACAACCTAATAGTATTGAATGCAAAAGACGCAATAGACTTACACAATGGTCCCCTCCAGTATACAACTAGGACAATATCAGTCGCTACGGAGGGTGACAATATGTATGGGTACAAATTCATACTATGTAGGATAACTAAGTAGACGGTTATGCTGTTTATTCCATCTAGCTACAACGCTCCGCACTTTGTGTATATATATTATATATTTATGTGTACATATGTATATTCGCTGCTCTTGTTTTTCTTGTCTTCTTGATTGTTGCTCTGAGTGTTGCTGTCCCTGTGCTGTTGCAATCCTGGAATTTCCCCATTGTGGGACTAATAAAGGCTTATTTTATCTTATCTTAGTTTGAACACTGCTGATTGGCATTCTCAATTCCCTGGATATCTTTTTATTTCCTTTTCCTGTTTTATAAAGTTCAACTATCTTCTCCCACAGATCCTTTGATAATTCTTTTCCTTTCCCCATGGCTCGAAATCCAGCAACATCAGTGCAGCACTAGATGAAACATTCAGGGGTCTGTCAGGAGCCCAGAAACTCACTGACTTTTGATACACACACTAATTACAAGTAAACAGATTACAGCTGAGGAGGATTACCTTTCGTAGCCATTTAAACCTGTGTGTGTCAACTTGTGTGTATGCTATCAGGCCAAAACATTCAGGGTATGTAAACTTTTGATCAGGGTCATTTGGGTAGTTTCTGTTGTCATTATGATTTAAAAAGCACAAACACAATTGTTTGATAATAAATGGCTTCACCCAACCACTAACTATGAGTGAAAGAAAAGTTTTTGTATTATCATTCATATTCTCTGAAAAATGGCCAAAAAAATCAAATTCCACCATGGTATGTAAACTTATGAGCACAATTGTATACACACACACACACACACACAGAGATATGCATACAATATATACACAATACATATACAGTGCATTGTACAGACCTATATCCTGCCCAGGAAACTTAATATTTCAATACTCATACCTTAGAATTATAATTCAGAATCATCTGATATTTTAGTTGTTTTTTAAATCTATAGTATGTATTAAATTCTTTCAATTCCATTTCTAAATCATCCCATAAATTGATTCCATACACTGATACAAATCTTTATTTTACATTTGTTCTGGTTTTGTTTTTTGTGAACATACACTTCCCTCTGAGTTCATGTTCTCCTTTCAAACAGCCTCAATACATGCTGGCAATGTCATAACAGCCCTTTCAGGGCAGAACTAAGGCACCAATCACCTGCTGTGAGTTTGCACATTTAATGATAAAGAACACAAATAGAAAGCACGAAGGATAACTACAAAAGACACAAAATAACCATGAAGGGTAACTTACAAGTTAGCAGGCGAGGCTGGGAACACAGCAGAAATAAACAGGAACCAAATGGGATTCCTGGCTAAGCACAGGAAAGGTCGGTGCGAGGAATGAATCACGCAAGCAACCTTAAATAGGCAGCTGGGGAGAAACCAAAATGTGGAACAGCTGTGGATGCATGTGTGAGAACATAATCAGGACGACCAAACAGCTGTGACAACCCACGAAAAGATTTAACAAAAGGAAGTAGCATACGGTGCTGTCAAAATAAAAGTACAGACAAGAAAATAGTGGAGACAAACAAAATAAAAGCACAACCCATAATGAATGAAAGCAAGAACAAATACATATACAGAAAATTACCAACAAAACCTTAAGATCCGAGCAAGGCACTAACCCATGCTCGGAATCATGACAGTGCCCCTCCCTTAAAGGGTGGACCTCAGACACCCTGACATAACATCAAAAGGGACGAAAATTCACCCCCCCCCCCAACAGGAATAACCCCAAAAACAGACCCCGGGAGGGTGGGGGGGGATCCAGGCCTGGAGGGAGAGACACAAAACAAACAAAACAAAACACACATTACTCCAACACAACCAAATAAGGTGCTAAGGAAACCTGCAAACTGGGTGAACAAGGGAACAGTTCAGGTGGCCTTCCAGAGTCCCGGCTCCACCCGACCATCAGGTGGAAAAGGTCAGGCAGCCTACCAGGTCTCCAGAGCGACCACAATGGAAGAGAGAGTTCATCAGGTGGCCTTCCAGAATTCTGAAGCCACCCGAGCAACCCAGAGAGTTCGTCGGCCAGTCTCCCCGCATCTCTAGGCCAATGGGTTGCAGAGACCACACATCTCCCCCCAGAGGCGACAGTTAGAATCTGTGCTTACTGCGGACCCCAGAGGCCAGGAGATGGCCACCTGATGAAGGGAATGGCGGAGAATGAACCACAATGGAACCAGATATAGAGAGAGGACCCGCATTGACCTTGGACATAGGCGCAGCACCCTCGGTGTCCCCGGACTGGGGAGTAGCGGCACCCTCGGTGTCCCCGGACTGGGGAGTAGCTGCACCCTCGGTGGCCCCAGACTGGGGAGTAGCGGCACCCTCAGTGGCCCCGGACTGGGGAGTAGCGGCACCCTCGGTGGCCCCAGACTGGGGAGTAGCGGCACCCCCAGTGGCCCCGGACTGAGGCGTAGCAGCACCCCCGGTGGCCCCGGACTGAGGCATAGCAGCACCCCCGGTGGCCCAAGACTGAGGTGTAGCAGCACCCCGAGTGGTCCCGGACTGAGGCGTAGCAGCACCTCCGGTGGTCCCGGACTGAGGCATAGTAGCACCCTCGGTTGTCCCGGACTGGGGCAGAGCAGCATCCTCGGTGGACCCGGACTGGGACAGAGCTGCAATCTTCGAGGTCCCGAATTGGGACAGAGCACCCACAATGTCTTCAACTAACTGGGAAGCAGCACTCTCAGAGGCCCCGGGCTGGAACGGTGCACCCATGAAGACCTCGTCCGGAGGTGGAGCAGCACCCATGGAGGTCCCGGCTGGGATGGAGCACGTGCGACGACCTCAGCAGAAGAAGCTGAACCCACGAAGACTTCAGGGGGCAAGCCTGAACCCACAGAGACCTCTGGCATTGTTGGATGATCCTCGGTGACCCTGGGGAAAGGCTCAGACAGGAGAGGAAGAGGAACAGGGTCAGGGTCACCGGCAGCAGTGGAGGCCGGAGAGGTGAGCTCAGGCGCAGCTGACGGCTGCATCTGGCATTCCCCACCAAGAGCCAGGTAAGTTCTCTCCAACATAGAAACAACCAAAACAGAGGAGAGCACTTGCCTGAGCTGAAGCTCCACTGCCGTCCAGGACTCCGTCGATCCAGACGACGATGTCTCAGCCCTGGCCCTCTGGAGGTCCAGCTCGGACTCTGCTGTCACGACCCCAGCAGCAGGCATGATGGTCAATGCAGTCCCGGGACCCCCCAGCGATGTGACCCACGCAGGTGGCTCGCCCAGTGTGGCGACAGGAGGTCTGTTCCCTGTTGGCACTGAATCCTACACAGCTGAAGCCCGGGAACTTTCACTCATCGGCGCAGGCTCCGGATTGCAGGCAGTGCTCTACCTCCATCTAGACCATGGCTGTGGGGCTGGAACCAGGTTCTCCAGGGCCGCGGGCTCCTCCTCCGTCCGGCAGCTTAATCCTGGAACCGGCGGACACTCAGGGGACATAGGAGGAAACACAGAGAGAGCAGGTGAAGTCTTTATGGCTGCAGCTGGCGGTGAGGACTCGGTGGACTGCAGTGACTGAGCCTCAACCCTGGGAATCAGGCAAGATATATCATATGATGGTGATAAAGAATGAAAAGGCACTTGCCTGTTTTCCGGGGCATGGTGGTTTCCGCTGCAGCAGGCCCAGTCTTATCCCTCTCTGTGACTGCAGTGGTAGTGTGCCCCCCTGGAGAACATGGAGGAGCTGCCCCTGCAGCCTCGATGATGGGCGAAACTGGGAGAGAGTCAGCCAGGCTCTCAGCAGCGAGAGGAGACACTGTGGAGAAGGGAGAAACAGCAGCGATGACCCAGGGAGAGGGAGCTGACGAGACAGCCAACGAGGAAAACCTAGAGGTGGAAGCTGCTGTGGTACCTTTTTGACGCGGTGATGAGGAAACTGATGGCTGAGAGGCGAAAGAGTTCCTCCAGCAACCTGTAACTTAGAAATGGCAGGGAGTTTGTGGCGTCTGGATCCGGTGACTCTACTCCATCCGCTTCAATGCGGCTGTGTCTCAGGGAGGAGTGGAAGTCTGCGCCAGGAGGCGGCGTCTTGGAGCAGGGGGAGTGGGAGCTGGAGCTGGACCTGGAACCTGGCGAGGGGTCGATTGGACCCACGTCCGGGACCACCTCCCCATCGGTGCAGAACCAAGATTTCTGGTGGAACTCCTCGCCAGCTCATGGTTCTTCCGCTGCAGAGCTGTCACCAGGGATATCCTCTCTCTTCCCTCGGCATGCTCCAAGAGGCGAGGATGATGCAGCACAGCCGTCTCTGCAAGGTTCAGATGCCACAAAGTGTCCTTCGGGGTCGAATAGCTACGAGCTCTGGCTATAAGTCCATGTATTTCCATTAAAGCCTGACAGAGCTCCCACCCCAGGCTCATAGGGTACCATCTCCCGCTTACTGCCATCTCAGTAAGGTGGACACCCAGAAAAAGGGGAAAAATAAAACAATGAAAAAAGGAAAAAAAGGCAAATCCACAGCCACTGGCACCTACTGGCAGCTACCTACTGTCATAACGTCCCTTTCAGGGCAGAAATGAGGCACCAATCACCTG
The DNA here is from genome assembly GCA_020510985.1 of Pholidichthys leucotaenia. NCBI lineage: Eukaryota > Metazoa > Chordata > Actinopteri > Cichliformes > Pholidichthyidae > Pholidichthys > Pholidichthys leucotaenia. The sequence continues at coordinate 19,508,443 of CM035850.1, read as the reverse complement.
CTGTGAGTTTGCAAATTTAAGGATAAAGAACAGAAATAGAAAGCACGAAGGATAACTACAAAAGACACAAAATAACCACGAAGGGTAACTTACAAGTTGACAGGCGAGGCTGAGAACAGAGCAGAAATAAACAGGAACTAAATGGGATTCCTGTCTAAGCACAGGGAAGGTCGCTGCGAGGAATGAATCACGCAAGTGACCTTAAATAGGCAGCTGGGGAGAAACCAAAATGTGGAACAGCTGTGGATGCATGTGTGAGAACATAATCAAGACGACCAAATAGCTGTGACAACCGCAAAAACATTTGACAAAAGGAAGTAGCATACGGCACTGTCAAAATAAAAGTACAGAGAAGAAAATAGTGGAGACAAACAAAATAAAAGCACAACCATAATGAATGAAAGCAAGAACAAATACATATACAGAAAATTACCTGCAAAACCTTAAGATCTGAGCACTGATCCACGCTCAGAATCATGACAGGCAACATCTTATTGTAAACTTTGTACATGAGCGATGCAATTTTATAATCTAATAGTTCAGCAAATTTAAGTGCCTATGATTCTATTAATAAATTGTTTCTCGGTGCATAATAATCTGCTTTATTTAAAATTCTAATAGTTCTCTCCTGGAGTAAGAAAATTGGATTTGTGATTGTTTTATATCTTCTACCCCAAACCTCCACACAGTATATAATATATAGAAGTATCAGGGAACAATATAAGATATATAGTGAATTTTGGTTAAGAATGTATTTTGTTTTATTAAGTATTCCTATGGACTTTGCCAGTTTTGTTTTAATATAATGCACATGAGGTTTCCAGCGTAATTTATGATCTTTAATAACTCGTAGAAATTTATTATCATACAGTGGTGTAAAAAAGTGTCCAAACCTACATGGCCCTGTGTGAAAAAGTGATTGCCCCCTAAACCTAATAACTGGTTGGGCCACCCTTATCAGCAACAACTGCAATCAAGCGTTTGCGATAACTGGCAATGAGTCTTTTACAGCGCTGTGGAGGAATTTTGGCCCACTCATCTTTGCAGAATTGTTGTAATTCAGCCACAGTGGAGGGTTTTCGAACATGAACCGCCTTTTTAAAGTCATGCCACAGCATCTTAATCAGATTCAGGTCAGGACTTTGACTAGGCCACTCCAAAGTCTTCATTTTGTTTTTCTTAAGCCATTCAGAGGTGGACTTGTTGGTGTGTTTTGCATCATCGTTCTGCTGCAGAACCCAAGTGCGCTTCAGCTTGAGGTCACGAAAAGATGGCCAGACATTCTCCTTCAGGTTTTTTGGTAGACAGCAGAATTCATGGTCCCATTTACCACAGCAAGTCTTCCAGGTTCTGAAGCAGCAAAACAGCCCCAGACCATCACACTACCACCACCATATTTTACTGGTGGTATGATGTTCCTTTTCTGAAATGCTGTGTTACTTTTATGCCAGATGTAATGGGACACACACCTTCCAAAAGTTCAGCTTTTGTCTTGTCAGTCCACAGAGTATTTTCCCAAAAGTCTTGGGGATCATGAAGATTTTTTCTGGAAAATCTGAGACGAACCTTTATGTTCTTTTTGCTTAGCAGTGGTTTTTGTCTTGGAGCTCTGCCATATAGGCTGTTTTTTCCCAGTCTCTTTCTTATGGTGGAGTCATGAACACTGGCCTTAACTGAGGCAAGTGAGGCCTGCAGTTCTTTGGGTGTTGTTGTGGGGTCTTTTGTGACCTCTTGGATGAGTCATCGCTGCACTCTTGGGGTAATTTTGGTCAGCTGGCCCACTCCTGGGAAGGTTCATCACTGTTCCATGTTTTTGCCATTTGTGGATAATGGGTCTCACTGTGGTTCGCTGGAGTCCCAAAGCTTTAGAAATGGCTTTATAACCTTTTCCAGACTGATGGATCTCAATTACTTTGTTTCTCATTTGTTCCTGAATTTATTTGGATTGCAGCATGTTGTCTAGCTTTTAAGGATCTTTTGGTCTACTTCACTTTGTCAGGCAGGTCCTATTTAAGTGATCTGTTGATTGAGAACAGGTGTGGCAGTAATCAGGCCTGAGTGTGGCTAGAGAAATTGAACTCAGCTTTCCAAAGATGAGATAAACCACAGTTAATTTATGTTTTAACGGGGGGGGGGGGACACTTTTTCACACAGGGCCATGTGGGTTTGGATTTATTTTATTTTTTTTTACCCTTAATAATAAACACCTTCATTTAAAAATTGCATTTTGTGTTTACCTGTGTTATTTTTGTCTAATATTTAAATTTATTTGATGATCTGAAACATTTAAGTTTGACAAACATACAAAAAATGAGGTCAGGAAGGGGAGAAACACTTTTTCACACCACTGTCTACTCTATTTCTATATTATCAATCAAAATTTTTACTTGTTTGTTGTTATTTCTGTGTCCAAATATATATTTAGTTTTATTTATATTTAAGGATAACTTGTTAATTCTGCATGATTGTTTGTGTGTTTTTGTGACCCGCCGGGGGACTACAGATGCATATTAGCAGTATTGCTAAATCTGGCATACTTACATTTGTATGAATGTTCATTAGTATGTAATGTCCCTTTCAAATAAACATTAAACTAAACTAAGCTAAATTAAACTAAACTAAACTGAACCATCATTTTAAAATATCTAGTTGTTACCACTGTATCCAGAAGCTGTTCAAGATTTTTACCAGAACAAAACAAATTTGTGTTATCAGCAAACAAAACAGACTTGAACAATTTGGACACATCACTAACATCATTGATATATAAATAACTTTGGACCCAGCGCTGATCCTTGTGGAACCCCACATGTCACTCGTAACGATTCAGATATGTTTGTAGCTCATGTATTTTACCTACATATGTATAAGCACTATGGGATGCTTGAGATTGCATGTGTGGATTGACCTCACGTCTTGGATGGGACAATATGTCTGGACCGCCTGTGGATAACAGCAAGAAGACGGAGGTACGGCGATAAGGAGCTGAAAGGACTTCCTGACCTCCTGGGGGCCAGGCGGAGGACTGAAGGATGCGGGGGGAGAGTTATTGTCAATAGGGGGTTTTGACGGTGATATGTGATTCTTCCTTTGTTCTTGTATGTATAAATAAGAAGGTTTTGACTCAGCTCTCTCTCTTCTGTTCTTGAGAGATAGCTGGGGATGTGATTGCAACATTAAAACCTGAATTAAGAAATAATTCAGCCTCGTTATTTCACGCTCCCCACATTGGTGACCAAGAGACGTGAGAATGCATAGAAGGGATTCTCCTGATGCAGACTCGCCGGAGTCTGCCCGAGCGAGCGCCGTCTCCATTAAACTGCCAGAATTTTGGCAGGACAACCCGGACTCGTGGTTCCTCCAGGCTGAGGCACAGTTCACGTTCGCAGGAATAACGGCGGATGACACTAAGTTTTACCACGTCATCGCAAGGCTCGACAACCGCACAGCTCGATGCGTGTGGAGCCTGGTACAGCAGCCACCCGCTGACAACAAATACGGCAAGTTGAAGGCTGCCCTCACCGAGTGTTTCACGCCCTCAGCCGAAGAGAGGGCTAGGAGACTCCTGGCTATGCACGGTCAAGGAGGGCGCAGGCCAGTCGCCCTGATGGAAGACATGCTGCAGCTGAGGGAATCGGACAACGACGATTTCCTGTTTAAGCACATCTTCCTAAGTAACCTCCCGACACACATGAGAGGGACCCTCTCTGGCATGCCTTGTGTAACCCAGCGGGACTTCCGTGCGCTGGCCCGAGAGGCGCAGCGGCTCCTCGACTCCTGCGCCGAGCAGACGGCCACAGCGGCAGCGACAGACCTAGGTGCGGCGACCCGAGGCAACGAAGAGCCAGAGACAGCGGAGCCAGCCCCACCAACAATGGCAGCGACGCGGCCCCGACGCAGCGGAGGAGATGGCCTCTGTTATTATCACCGACGTTTCGCAGAGAAGGCACACAGGTGTGTGCCGCCGTGCAGCTACAAGAGCTCGGGAAACGCCAGGACCGGGAATCGTTAGCAACTTCGGCTCTCGGTGAAAGAAATAAGCTGCTCTACATCACGGATGCGAGCTCCGGGCGGCACTTCCTCGTAGACACCGGAGCCCAAGTGAGTTTCATCACCCCGACCTATGCTGACCGGTTGGCTGGCCCCCGTGGTGACGGGGCAACGGCGGCGAACGGCTCGAGCATCAACACCTACGGAGAAAGGACTTTGTTTCTGTCCTTGCACGGCCGCACTTATGAATGGAATTTTATCATAGCGGCGGTGAGTTTCAACATGTTAGGTGCCGATTTTCTGTGCTCACATGGTTTATTAGTTGATCTTGCCAACAGGCGCTTGGTTAATGCACTTTTTTAATTCACATCTTTTTATTCTATTCCTTGTGCATTCCTTGTGCAGCTTGAGTGTCCCCACCACCGGTGCAGACCAACGTCGCCACAGCAGGCGGTAAGTTTAACACACTCCTCACCCAGTTTCCAGCGCTCACGGTTCCTACTTTTTCGGCAACAGTTGCGAAACACGGGGTGGAGCATTTTATTACTACAGCGGGCCCCCCCGTCTTCACGAAAGCTCGGCGTTTGGATGCTGCTAAGCTCTCCATTGCGCGTGAGGAGTTCGCCAGCCTGGAAAGACTGGGCATTATTCGCCGTTTGAAGAGCCCATGGGCTTCGCCGCTGCATATGATCCCTAAAGCTGACGGCTCCTGGAGACCTTGTGGCGATTACCGCAGACTAAACAACGCCACAGCGCATGACCGCTACCCAATCCCACACATTCAGAATTTCTCAGTGCATCTAGCGGGAGCGCGCATTTTTTCTAAAATAGACCTGGTTCGCGGCTACCATCAGGTTCCAGTCTGGCCTGAGGACATTCCTAAAACAGCGGTAATAACCCCTTTTGGACTTTTTGAGTTTTTGCGCATGCCGTTTGGTCTTAAAGGCGCTGCACAAACATTCCAACGTATGATGGATGCCGTGTTACGCGATCTCCCTTTTGTGTTCGTCTACCTCGACGACATTTTAGTCGCCAGTACTTCAGAAGAGGAACACGAAAAACACCTCACTGCGGTTTTTCGGAGGTTGGGAGAGCACGGGTTAATAATTAATTCAGCCAAGTGCCAGTTTGGCGTGGCGCAGATCGATTTTTTGGGGCACCGCGTCTCCCCAGAAGGGGCAATCCCGCTACCAGATAAGGTGCACGCAGTGGCAGATTTTCCCCGACCACAAATGGTCAAATCATTGCAGGAGTTTTTAGGAATGGTAAATTTTTATAACCGTTTCCTACCCCATGCAGCGCAGCTCATGCAACCATTATACGCCGTGCTCAAAAAACAAAAACCCTCCAACATTATCGAGTGGTCCCCAGAGCGGGAGCATGCATTCGCGGAGGTAAAAAAAAGCCCTGGCTGACGCCACGCTTCTAGTTCATCCAGATCCATCAGCCCGCATAGCGCTCACCACCGAAGCATCAGATTTGGCCATATGGGCGGTCGTAGAACAGCACGTTGCCGGAGTTTGGCAGCCGTTGGCATTTTTCAGCAGATCCTTGAACGAAGCCGAACGGAAATACAGCACGTTTGACAGGGAGCTATTAGCGCTCCATTTGGCCATTCGCCATTTCCAGTTTTGGCTGGAAGGTCGGCGTTTCACCGCTTTTGTCGACCATAAGCCGCTCACTTTTGCGATGTCCAAAATTTCAGAACCTTGGTCGGGCCGGCAGCAGAGGCAGCTGGCCGCAATTTCAGAGTTTACCACTGATATTCAGCACGTAGCGGGTAAACTCAACGTAGTAGCAGACTGCCTCTCTTACGCGGTCACAGCACCAGTGCGCGCAGAGGCAGATTATACTACTGCAGCCCCAGTTCACGTGGGGATAGATTACGCAGCCATGGCAGCGGAACAGGGTAGAGATGCGGACGTGCGTGCGCTCCAGTCTGGACCAACAGGGTTAAGGCTGGACAGCAGGTGTTTGCAAACCGGTATGCCCCCCCAATCTGCGATGTATCGACTGGGCGACCACGCCCGGTAGTCCCGGCCGCGTGGCGCCGCCGCGTTTTTAACTCGGTTCACTCCCTGGCGCACCCAGGAGTGCGCGCTTCGGTGAAAGTGGTAGCGGAGAAGTTCGTTTGGCCGAGCCTGCGCAAGCACGTGAAAGAGTGGGCGAGAACCTGCATGGCTTGCCAGCGGGCCAAAATTCACAAGCACACAAAAGCTCCCTTAGAACCGTTCCACATTCCGGCCAAGAGATTCGATCACGTGCATGTCGACCTCGTGGGCCCCCTACCGTCGTCGCAGGGGTTCACACATCTTTTGACAATGGTGGACCGAACCACACGTCGGCCGGAAGGGGTCCCACTGGCATCGACCACGGCTGCAGAGATGGCTCGCGTTTTTTTGACGGCCTGGGTAGCGCGTTTCGGGGTTCCGTCGGATATTACGTCCGACAGAGGGCCTCAATTAGTCTCTGAGCTTTGGTCAGCGATGGCCAGCAGCTTAGGAGCGAAAATTCATCGCACTACCGCTTATCACCCCCAGGCTAATGGTTTATGCGAGCGTTTTCATAGGACTTTGAAGGCAGCCCTCAGAGCGTCGCTTACGGATGCAGATTGGGTAAACAAACTACCATGGGTTTTATTGGGGTTGCGTTCTGCACCCAAAGAGGATTTAAATGCCTCCCCGGCGGAGTTAGTTTTTGCACAACCTCTCAGGCTGCCCGGTGAGTTCCTACCAGAGCATCCGGAGCTGGGGCGCCCCCTGGCTCTGGGGCCACTGATTGGCACGGGAGCGGACATGCTCCCGGGCCCCGTTCATCACACTTTTCCGCGCGTTTTTGTTCCCACAATGTTGTTGTTTATTTGTACATATTGATATCTATTTTCAAAGTAAGTACTAAGCCATTTATATCCTACTCCCCTGACCCCATATTGTTCCAGTTTATTCAGTAATAGTCTGTGATCAATTGTGTCAAATGCTTTTTGTTGGTCTATAAAAATTCCTATGGCATATTCTATTTTATTCACTATCTTATAGTGTGCCCCAATGCAAAGCATTGGGAAACATTTGATTGTGAAATACACCCATTTGTAGAGACTGGTTGAAGATATGGGTCAGAGGTTTTGCTATGCTATCTATACTTTTTAGTAATGCCATGTCAATATCATTATAATCAGAGGATTTCTTATTTTTTACACTTATTAACCACATCAACTATTTCCTTTTCAGCAGTTCTTTTCAAAAAACGGTGCTTGAATTTATGTTAATGTTTTCATTTACATCCTCTTTTATTGTCAGTTCTACAATTTTTTTTGTTAAATTATAACCAACATCCACAAAGAACTCATTAAATTTGTTTGCAGTCACCTTGTTTTTTTGTTAGAAATAACTGGTTATTTATATTAAAATGATCTAGATAATCAGATTTACTTGTACCTTTTTCCATTACATTATTAAGCACCTTCCAAGTACCCTGAGTGTCATTTCTGCACTGCTCTAATTGTTTTTTGAAATAATCCTTTTTACTTTGTCTCATTATGCTAATCAATTTATTTTTATATTTATTTTCTGACTCCTTTGTTCTGGATTTCAAGAATTTTTTTTATGAAGAAAATTTTTCTTTTTACAAGAATTTTCTTGTCCCTTGGTAATCCAAGGCCTATCTTCATATTTCTTCTTCCTTAGTGTCCATACAGGACAGTGTTTGTCAAACAGAGTTGTAAAAATAGACAGAAATTCATCATAAGCTGTGAGGATCTCTGTTTGAATACACCTTTGTCCAACATTGCTGTCTTTGTTCCCCTTTAAGAGCCTCTATATAGTTTCAGGTGTTTTGTGTTGACTCAGTTTAAAAATATTAGATTTTTTTCTGTGAATTTTTCTTAAGGACATTTTGCAATGTTGCAAATGCAGGAAGATGATCGCTTATGTCATTAATAAGGATTCCACTAACTATTTTGTTTCCAATTTCATTAGTAAATATATTGCCTATTATTGTTGCACTATTACTGTGTTATTTTGGTTGGTTTCAAAATTGTAGGAATTAAATTAAAGCTGTACATTGTATCAGTAATATCTCTAGTCACTTTATGTTTATTCAACAAATCAACATTAAAATCCCCACACAAATATTAATTTTTTTTTTTTCAGTTGTCAGCAAATTCACAAGAAAAAAATTTAACATTGAGAAGTTGCAACTTGACAAGAAAAAAGTTGAAAATTGACAAGAAAAAGGTTACATTGACAAGAAAACCGTTGCAAAATTGACAAGAAAAAAGTTGCAAATTGACATGAAAAGAATCAGGAATTGACTAGAAAAAAGTTAAATTGACAAAAAAGTTGCAAACTGGCAAAAAAAAGTTAAAATTTGATAAGAAAAATATTGGAAATTACAAAGCTGCAAATTGACAAGAAAAAAGTTGCAAATTTACAAGAGTCACAACTTGACTAGAAAAAGTTGCCAATTTTAAAGAAAAAAAATTGAAATTTGACAAGAGTTGAAACTTGAAAAGAAAAATTGTAAATTGACAAGAAAAAAATCTGCAAATTATAAGAAGAAAGTTTCACATTTGCAGGAAAAAAGTTGTAATTGACAAGAAAAAGTCAAAAATTGACAAGAAAAAGTTGCAAATTTATGAAAAAAGTTGCAAATTGACAGAAGTTTTAAATTGGCAGGAAAACAGTTGCAAATTGACTAGAAAAGTCGCTAATTTATGAGGAAGAAAGTTGCAAATTTATGAGAAAAAAGCTGCAGTTTTTCCAAGAACAAAAGCTGCAAATTCACACAAAAAAGTTGCAAAATACAAGAAAAAATCTGCAGCAAAAAAATTGCAAATTGACTAGAAAAAGTTGCCAATTTATGAGACAAAAGTTGCAAATTTATGAGAAAAGAGTTGCAAATTTACAAGAAAAAAGCTCCAAATTTAAGAGAAAAAAGGTATGAATTTTCAAGAACAAAAGTTGCAAATTTACAAGAAAAAAAATTGACAAGAATCACAAGTCTACAAGAAAGCAGCCACAAATTTATGACAAAAATGGTGTAAATTTATGAGAAAAAAAGCTGAGTGTAATTTTAATTCTCCCCCAAAAAGGGTTGGTTTCGCATAACCCCCTTCATAGCTATTCACGGTGTAGCTAAACATCTTCAAAATGTTTCCTTCATCCAGTGTGACGGTCAGGCAGAGGACCCTCTTCAGTCAGACCGAGTTCTCCATGTAGTAGTCCAGCTTGCTCTGAATGGTCTTGCAGCCCTTGACTGAGAACACTCCCTCAGATTTGGAGAAGTAGATCAACTCGTCGACCACCTTCTGAACCACTTCATCTTATGGAAGCAAACCTCTGGCTTCCATCTCTGCCAAGACGCACCTGACGATGTGTTGCTTCTCCAGAGGCAGGGATGGAACAAAGTAATCCACCAGGTGTCTTTCAGTTACATTCGCATGAAAAAGTCCGCCTACAATGACAGATCAAAGGACATTTTTAGTCAAACTGTCATGAAATACAGTTTATGAACAACATGACTTCAGTCTTTTTCTCACTGAAATTCAAAAAAACTCAGAGCCATCTACCCCCTGATGTCGCTAAGGCAGTCGAGGAGAAGCTGGACAGAGCTCGAGAAGGAAGTAAACTTGGCAGTCATCAGCATAAAAATGAAAGGTAACACCATGTGTACTAAAACTTGGGCCAAGTGGCAAAAGATACAAATAAAAAGGAACCCAGCCAGCATGTCCATGTGGGTCCCACCAAAGGTTAAACTGGGTGGTCTTATGGGTCCCATGTGGGTTTTTCTGTGGGTTCCATGTTGGCGCCATCTGTGTTTGCCCACATGGACTTATTTATTTACCCATTTTCAACTTATTATTAATTTGCCATTTTCTTGTAAAATTGTGACTTTCCCCTCCTAATTTGGTAACTTTTTCTTGAAAATTTGAAACTCTCATACATTTGCAACTTTTTTACTGTAAATTTGGAACTTTTTCCTCATAAATTTGTGATTTTTTTTCCTTGTAAATTTGCAATTTTTTTCATAAATTTGTTAGTTTTTCTTGTAAAATTGTGATTTTTTTCTTGCAAATTTGATAACTTTTCCTCATAAATTTGTTACCTTTTTTCTTCTAAATTTGCTATTGTAAATTTGTGACTTTTTCCCATAAATTTGCAAAATTTTTCTTGTAAATTTGGAACTTTCTCAAAAATTTTCATTTTTTTTTACTGTAAACGTACAAGTTTTTCTCATAAATTTGGGACTTTTTGTCTCATACATTTTCAATTTATTTACTCATTTTTTGTACTTTTATTGTTAATTTGCAACTTTTTAATTTTTTTCCTCATAAATTTGTGACTTTTCTTTTAAATTTGCTAAATTTTTCTTGTAAGTGTAAATTTTTTCCAAGTAATTTTATTGGTTTTCTCTTAAATTTGCAACTTTTTTTCTCCTAAATTTTCACTATTTTCTCATGAATTTGAGACTTTAATTCTAGCAAATTTGTGACTTTTTTCCTCATAAGTTTGATAATTTTTTGTAAATTTGTCCCTTTTTTCTAGTAAATTTTTGCTTTTTTCTCATAAATTCATAACTTTTTTCTCATAATTTTGCCTATGGCACCAGTGTTACTGAAACCTGCTCACCCATATTAAACCCATGTGGGGCCCAGTTGGGTTTAAAGCGGGTAAATAGATTACCTGCTTACCTGTACCACAGGTAAAGTCCATGTGGGCAAACACAGATGGGACCAACATGGAGCCCGGGAACAAACCCCCTTGGGACTCATAAGACAGCCCAGCTTAAACCTACTGTGGGGCCCACATGGACATGCTGGCTGGGAAGAGGCCCAAGAATGGATCCTTGAGGTACTCCCCAAGGGGAGGTCTGCACAGGTGGGGGTAAAATCATCAGTTCTGACACACTCCTACCAGAAGGGTAGGACCTGTGTCCATGCCGGTTGGTAGGTACGCTGCTGGTTGTAGGTAAGCTGGTGGTTGCTAGGTACATTGTTCAGACACACATAGAGGCTAAGAGAGCACAGCAGATTAAACTTTTATAATTTTAACAATGGAACCATTAAAAAAAATTAGAAAAGTTGACCATGTAATGGTTCAGACCTCATATGGAGAGGGGGACCAACTTATTGGACCTTGAGCAGTTTTAACTAAACACCCCTGGTGTGGACAATTACCTTAATTTATTTTTTGTTTTCGTTGGGAGAGAAGAGATTTTTTTTTCCATTTTAAAAGGATTTGAACTCTTCCCCATTACAACAGGAGCACTCTGAGGCAAGTCCAATATCTTCGCCTTGTTTTTCTTTGAAGATCCCACTATCTTAATGAAGAAGAGCAGTTTTCAACTTTCCCATGGACATCATCAGCATATAACAAACCCTGGTACCAGGTTTCAAAACATTTGGAAGAAAACTGCAGGAGGGGTTGATTTCACAAGACAGTTACTGTCTATAAACTGAGATAAAATAGGAGATCATGGGCCCTATTAGGAAGATCATCTGTGGACTTTTCTGCCAGACTTTCCACCGTACACCAGTGTTTTTGTTAGTTTCTATTATTGTCTGTTTTTTACACGTTACGTCATGCCATCAAATTACCAGTGGACAGTGCCCTCGCTATGCGCTCGGAGGTGGAGGCACATTTCAAAGAGGTGGGATGGCACGCAATCTAATGCGCATTACAATTATAGTATATTCCATGAGAATCCACTTTTGATCAGGAAAAGGAGGTCTATTGTCAGAAGCGCATTGTTAAAGGATATTTCAGTGGTGTGTTTTGACATCGTGCAGCTCCGGAGCTCATGAGGAAACAGCAGCGCTGGGTTTTTCTGTTATTTTAACAGAGAGAGTTGTAATAGTCAAACTCAAACTTCAGACTTTATTTATTTATATAGCACCTTTGTTGCCACAAAGTGCAACTCAAAGTGTTTTACACTTAAAAATAGACAATACCAGATAAAACAAAAACAAAACAAAAAAGAAAAAGAGAGCCCCTCCAAGCCCTCCCACCCTGCCCCTACTCCCTTCCATCCACCCGACCCCTCAACTCATAATTGCCCATCATTTTAATTACATGATGATCACACACTAGTTTTTTTTTGTTTTTTTTTATTCCATCCACACTCTCATTTTAATTGCAGACTTACCATTGGAGTCTATAGATTAGGCATTTATGTAGGATTTTTTTAGGGGAATGAATGAATGAAAGAACAGGGAGCATGTGTGCGCATGGGGGAGGTGTGTCAGTCTGTAGATTTTAAGGCTGCATGTCCACCAAATGGGTTTTTTCCGCTCTGGGCGACTATTTTCCATTCATTCTCTATGTAGTCCAGCGTTTACAGCGCTGAGCACCCTCGATGCTGAAACGCTCTCAGCGGTGGCCGTTTCTTGTTGCAGCACTCAGCGATGAAAAAAGTTCAGCTTTTCAGACTGCGGCTGAGCTTGTCAATGTCAGACCTTTCTAAGCAGCCAATCAGAATTAAGGAAGGGTGGGACATACTGGAAGAAGATTGTGGTTATGATGGCAGAGGAGAGGCTTACACTTACTGTATCAGACAATCTGGTGTTGTTTGATCTGACGCTAAAAGGCTATCATGATCAAAATTTAAAAGCAAATGCTTGGAGGAATGTGTCCACATCTATCGGCATGTCAGGTGAGTGCTTGTTGCTTTGTCACGGTCATATTTCTTACAAGTTTGTTGCAGTAGATAAGGAAGGACGGGACATAGGATGCTAGTACAGTTTCTACTCAGACCCCTGTTTTCCATGTCATCATATTTTACATCCAGAGCTGCTATAACACATTTCCTGTCCATTGTTATTTAGAGACTGCTATTAAAAAAATAAGTAGAAAGTCTGACCATAGGAAAAGCGGAAGTGCTGAGCTGAGAGTGACAAGCTGTTGCTGGGATACAGGGCACAGACTTTTTTTTCCCCAGAGCGCAGCACACAAACGCTGGAAAAAAGATGCTCAGGGTGGTCGGGCAACAAAAAAACGCATTTGGTGGGCACACAGCCTTATTCCATCTACATTTTCGTTTTCATCACGGACTTATTAGGCATTAATGTGTTTATTTTTAGGGGAATAAATGAATGAACAAGGAGTGTGCAGTGTTTTACCTTTCACTGTAACTCCACACAGAGACAGGAGATGCATCCACATCTGCCTCAGCCGCGCGCCCCAGGTTTCCAGCTGGGCCCCCATACCATGCACAGGGCTACGGTTTTCCACCAGCAAGCTCCTCGGCTGCCACCCATCAGGGGCCATCAGGGGCTGGCATAAGCTGCTGAAAGTGGGCTTGCTTTGTGGCTGGGGTCACCGTGTCAGATCTCCTCCTTTCCTCAATCTCCCCATGGGATGGGAGCGACTTCCACACCATCATTAATGAAAGTTTATGGAAGTTTGCACTGGCATCGTCCTCTTTCTCTGAAGTTTCAAACCCATTCATGTCTGTGTGTTGCATTCATGCGCACTACATTAAACCATTCAGCTGATTTTTTTAGCCCATTCTTCACCGTTTGCTGTGATTGATGTCTTCCTTATTACCAAGCAGCATTACTATTGTGTGCATTTTGGCTCACACACACGGGCTTTGGTGAGCGCAAGACCCATCTTAAATTGTTATCACAGTTCACTTTAGATAATGTGCCTCTTTGCATTAAAGGGATAGACATGAGTGCTTTGGATTGGATTATCCAAAACACACCTCTGAACAATTAGACCAGCCTCTTTGCGTCATGCACCGGTGGAAAGTTTGCTTTTACACCATTGTGATAAGGAAATGAACTTGGAAACGCTCATAAACGTGTTCTGTGTCACTGACAACTGACCAACTGCCCACGTCATTGTAATATGGCCCCATAAGTCAGGGGCTATAGCTCCTGCAAAAAAGCATCCAATCAGAGCCAAACTGCAATATGTGCATCATCAATTTATATCAAACCCTGGTTCCAAGTTTTAAAGAACTTGGAACAAAACTGTAGGAGGAAATAATTTCACAAGACAGTTACTTTCTATTCACTGGGGTGAGATAGGAGATCATAAGTCAAGGGCTATAACTCCTGCAAAAAATGTCCAATTGGAGCCAAATTGCAATATGCGCATCATCAGCATATGTCAAACCCTGGTACCAAGATTCAAAATATCGGGAACAAAACTGTAGGAGGAGTTGATTTCATAAGACAGCTACTGTCTATTAACTGAGGTAAAATAGGACATGAGAAGTCAGGGGCTACAACTCCTGCAAGAACCATCCCATCAGACCCTAATTTCAATATGTGCATCAATTTATATCAAACCCTGGTACTAAATTTCAAAGAATTTGGAAAAAACTGTAGGAGGAGTTGATTTCACAAGACAGTTACTGTGTACAAACTGAGGTGAAATAGGACATCAGAAATCTGGGGCTATAACTCCTGCAAAAAACATCTGATCAGAATCAAATTGTATTATGTGCATCATCAGATTATATCAAACCACGGTACCAAGTTTCCAAGAATTTGGAACAAAACTGTAGGAGGAGTTGACTTCACAACAGTTACTATCTATTAACTTAAGTGAAATAGGACATCAAAAGTCAGGGACTACAACTCCTGCAAAATACATCCCATCAGACCCTAATTTCAATATGGGCATAATCGTAGTCGGCCTCCGTCGGTCTATGATGACCATGGAAGAGAATCCTAAACGTCTACTCTGCTGGAACAGCACCGCCTACGGCTGAACAGGCCGATGTGCACCGGTGTTCTATCTTCCAGCGTTGGGCGTTGGTAGGATTCAAGCCTGGGCAGGAAGATATGGAGGACAAGATGTTACCCATGCAGCATGTCCCCCCTCTCCACGTCACTGATGAATCCAAAGGAACAGCAGGGCTGCTATAGTTTGGCACCAGCGCCGTCGCAGGAGCTGCCAGAACGATGTTGAGCACAACAGAGAACTGCCTTAGGGGCTCCGACTCCGGATTTTTCCTCAGGGTTGACTCCCGAAGCCTTTCCCGTGACCGGGTGTGCCGCAAGGCAGCGGAGGTTTGAAATCAGGGTTTACCTTCCCCTAGATGGGCTACCTTCCCAGGATGACGAACCACCAGCTACCCGAAGCATCTGGTTTTAAGGCGCCAGAGATTCGCCCTCGCCCCTTCTCCTATTAGTAAAAGCAGTTCCGCCGGGCTTAGAGACTAAACCATACGGGCAGGCTACGAGTTGGACTTAGTTGTCAGAGGCTTTTCGAGACGCACACCGTAAGGAGCATTTTATGAGCACTGGGAGCTTAACCCCAGTGCCGCTCCTGGCTATGACAATGGGCATAATCAATTTATATCAAACCCTGGTACCAACTTTCAAAGAACTTGGGACAAAACTGTAGGAGGAGTTTATTTCACAAGAAAGTTACTGTGTATAAACTGAGGTGAAATAGGACGTCAGAAGTCTGGGGTGATAACTCCTGCAAAAATCCTCCCATCAAACCCTAATTTCAGTATATGCATCATCAGGGGTGTAGCACCAAATTTTGGGCCCTGGGTATAGCACTGTGTGAGGGCCCCTCAAACACAAACTGAATTTTGAATTTTACATTCCAAGGTTTAAGATGGTGGCATTTCCATTAAAAGCCTTGGTTAGTAAGCTCCACTGTTATGGACAATTTGATGCTAGTATATGATTTATCTGCCTTGAAGAATATATTTACTATCATCAGTATTTCCAAACCTCTTTCCAAGAAAAATGTTTTCTCAATTTTATTACTAATTGGTGAGAAAATTGGATATGATGAGAGATAAAGGTAAAAAATTTATATACTCTACCGTTCAAAAGTTTGGGGTCACTTAGAAATTTCCTTATTTTTGAAAGAAAAGCACTGTTTTTTTCAATGAAGATAACTTTAAACTAATCAGAAATACACTCTAATATCTAATATACATTGCTAATGTGGTAAATGACTATTCTAGCTGCAAAAGTCTGGTTTTTGGTGCAATATCTACATAGGTGTATAGAGGCCCATTTCCAGCAACTATCACTCCAGTGTTCTAATGGTACAATGTGTTTGCTCATTGCATCAGAAGGCTAATGGATGATTAGAAAACCCTTGTGTAATCATGTTAGCACAGCTGAAAAAAGTTTAGCTGGTTAGAGAAGCTATAAAACTGACCTTCCTTTGAGCAGGTTGAATATCTGGAAAAAATTATTATTTCAAATACAAATCATTATTTCTAACCTTGTCAATGTCTTGACTATATTTTGTATTCATTTTACAACTCATGGTGGTAAATAAGTGTGACTTTTCATGGAAAACACAAAATAATTGTCTGGGTGACCCCAAACTTTTGAACGGTAGTGTATATATATATATATATATATCGCTTGTGCTATGAGATGACTGTTGTTGTGAAATGGCACTATATAAATAAAGTTGAATTGAACTGATATATATCTCGGTTGATCTCACTGCGTTCGCGGACTAAGAGGTACAAGACGTCCTTTGTTCCAACAGCCATCAGGATGTTTAACAGTATCCTGTAAGGCAGAGATCCCTGACCCCCCCACCCCCACCACTACTATTATCAGCATGCACACACATGCATGTAGATATACATGTTCTCGTGTGTGCATATACACTACCGTTCAAAAGTTTGGGGTCACCTCAGACAATTTTGTGTTTTCCATGAAAAGTCACACTTTTATTTACCACCATGAGTTGTAAAATGAATAGAAAATATAGTCAAGACATTGACAAGGTTAGAAATAATGATTTGTATTTGAAATAATAATTTTTTCCTTCAAACTTTGCTTTCGTCAAAGAATCCTCCATTTGCAGCAATTACAGCATTGCAGACCTAACATGATTGCACAAGGGTTTTCTAATCATCCATTAGCCTTCTGACGCAATGAGCAAACACATTGTACCATTAGAACACTGGAGTGATAGTTGCTGGAAATGGGCCTCTATACACCTATGTAGATATTGCACCAAAAACCAGACATTTGCAGCTAGAATAGTCATTTACCACATTAACAATGTATAGAGTGTATTTCTGATTAGTTTAAAGTTATCTTCATTGAAAAAAAGTGCTTTTCTTTCAAAAATAAGGAAATTTCTAAGTGACCCCAAACTTTTGAACGGTAGTGTAGTATGCTGCCAAGTTGTCTGGAATGAACTAAATGCAATGCATTGGTGTTATGCATCACTTTATTTTATTTCTTCAGATATTTTGGTTGATACCTTTTTAATGGTGATTTGTTGTATGTTCTGTGAGCCACAAAATACCTGAAGTTCCCCATGGGGATTACAGTAATAAAAGTATCTATCGATCTATCTTGTTCTCACAAATTTGGGACTTGCTTATTGTAAATATGTGACCTTTTTAGTTGTAAATTATCATATTTTATTAGATTTTTGCCCCTTTCTTCTTGCAAATTTGTACTGAAACTACATTTATGCCTTTGTAGTTCTACTGAATGCTAACTATGAATATCACCCACAACCCCCTTGTTAAAAAACAACAAATCACCTACTGTGTGTACTTTCACAAAGCAATAAATAAATATAACAGATGAGGTTTAGGATAATGATGCACTAACATGACTGAGGAATCAGATGTGCTGCAGTTTAATTAACCGGGTGCAGGTGTGTGGACTAAACTATTCTGCACCTTTTTAAAGGGGTGATAGGGGCCTCAGACAACATCCATCATTACTGTTAATGCAAAATTCAGTCTCTCAAACACTTCTTTCAGCCAGAGTGAATTTTGCTATGACATTAATTAATTAGAAATTAAGAGAAGAAGAAGAAGCCATCTCTGTTGTCATTCAGTCCATACAGTCAATCATGTACAGTATAACGAAATTATGTTTCTCTTATCTACAATGTTAATCACAAGTAGAATCACAGGGGTCACTGCCATGCAAGGCGCCGCCACAAACACCACAAAAAAATGTTTTCATTCCAGGCTTTTTGTGGGCCCCTTCCTGCAGTGGGCTCTGGGTAAAGAGTGCCCCCACCCACCACCACCACCAGTCCAACGCCCCTGCGCATCACCAGTGTGTATCAAACCCTGGTACCAAGTTTCAAAACATTTGGAACAAAACTGTAGGAAGAGTTGATTTCACCAAACCGGTACCTTTGGTGGGACGGATGGGTCCGCAGACAAACAAACAGACATCACCATAACATAATCTCCCATTGGTCTTTGACTGATGAGGGATAAAAATACAATCCTGCCTAGGGGCCTCAAAAGTCTAGAAACGTCCCTGGTAACGGCATAAGTTATTCACACGCACTCTCATTGTTGCTGAAGACTGATAAAGACAGTGATTCTTCCAGGTGTCTCAGCTCAATCTCAGACCATTTTTGGTCTGATTTCCTGAAGTCCAAAGCCATTTGTGTAATGTTCTCCTCCCCAGCGTTGCCATCATAGGGATTAGAAATGGGTGATGCTGTATGTTAGAACTTGCCTCTAGTTATCTCATGTTTTTACACAGTTTCTTCTTCATCAAAAGTGTAACATATACAGAGAAACAGTAGCACATTTAAACAAGTTGATTTTTTTCCAAGTACTGTCTGTAGATTTTGGACAATCTGACACCATGAGACACTTGACTTGGAACCCACCCTGAGGCTTTTGGACAGCTGAAAGTGGTTTTAGCTGCTCACCTATGGAAGATGAAGATCGACCTCCGATAGCAAACTCCCTCCAGGTTGCTATGGTAGTCCAAAAAGGGTTTGATGCTGTTGATCAGACCAGGATGCATCTTGTCCATCTCATCAAAAATGAACACGGAGTGCTCACAGCTGCTGGCATTCCCTTTGATCCACTGTTTTAATTGAGCCTGGTGACAAAGAGTTAAAGAAGAAATAAACGCAAATCAATCAAAGCCACTTAACTTGAAAGTAAAATTACTTCTACTGTATACCTGATAGATGGCAACTTGACTTGAATGTGGGAAGTGATGTGTGGATATGAACAGATGAACAAACTTGCTGTTCATTCCTTCCTTGTAAATGATTTTAGCGATCAGCTGGCTAGCAAAGTTCTTCCCTGTGCCAGCTGTTCCGTGCAGGGAGAGCACCAGGGGATGCTTCCAGTCTTCGTTGGTCATTTTTTTTTTTTTGTTACTTGTTTGTACCCGTAGGTAGATTCATTTTGCAGTCCGGTGACAAGCCACCAGCTGCCGGTCGTTGCATGCGCAAGCGCCCCTTGTCCCTAACCTGCATGTTTTTGGCATGTGGGAGGAAACCGGAGAAATCCCGGAGTAAACCCATGCAACACAGGGAGAACATGCAAACTCCACACAGATCACTGTTGGTCGGGGGCAGGGATCGAACCCACGATCTCACGATCCCTGCGATCCCCCGGCCGAGGGTAAACTGTGCTGCCACAGTGCTAACCACTGCGCCACCGTGCAGCCCAGCCCATGACCCGTGCAGGTCATGAATCCGTTGACAGCATTTAGGATGCTGTGAGACGCAATGTGCTGTCCAAACAGTCTGTGGCCAAGGTCAGCATGAAGACCTTCAGAGGACAAAGGAGAACATCAGATGGCTGAACAATAGCACTCTGAGGTGAGTGCAGTATCCCCCACCTCTGTTTTCTCTGAAGATCCCAATATGTCACTGAAGGAGACCAGTTTTCAACTTTTCCATGTAATTATTGGGGCAAAAACCAAGTTATGATAAGACATTCATCCATGAATATACAACAAAAATAGTTGTATACCCTCATGGATCGTCACCTTATCGTGGTGGGGGGTTTGTGTGCCTTAGTGATCCCAGGAGTTATGTTGTCAGGGGCAATTTGCCTCTGGTAGGGTCACTCAAGAAAAACTGGTCCTGGGTGAAGGGCCAGACTAAGAACGATCCAACAGACTCTCATGATGAATGCTAGAACAAGGATTCAGTGTACCCCGCCCAGTATGGGGTTACCAGGGCCACACCCTGGAGCCAGGCCTGGGGGAGGGGCTCGATGGCTAGCACCTGGTGGCCGGGTTTCCACCCATGGGACCCGGCCTGGCTCAGCCCAAAGGAGTTACATGGGTCCACCCTCCAGTGGGTTCACCACCTGCAGGAGGGACCATGGGGGTCTGATGCTATGTGGATCAGGTGGCAGTCGAAGGCGGAGACCTTGGCGGTCTGATCCCAAGCTTCCTAAACTGGCTTTTGGGATGTGGAATGTCACCTCTCTGGTGGGGAAGGAGCCTGAGCTGGTGCATGAGGTTGAGCGATACCGGCTAGATATAGTCGGCCTCACCTCAACACACAGCTCTGGTTCTGGAACCAGTCTCCTGAAGAGGGGCTGGAGCTTGGCCTACTCTGGAGTTGCCCCGGGCGAGAGGCGACGAGCAGGGATGGGTATTCTTGTATCCCCCCTCCTTGCTGCCTCTATATTGGAGTTTTTCCCGGTAGATGAAAGGGTTGTTTCCCTGCGCCTTCGGGTTGGGAAATGGGTCCTGACCATCATTTGTGCCTATGCACCAAGTAACGGTTCAGAGTACCCACCCTTTTTGGAGTCTCTGACTGGGGTGCTGGAGAGTGCTCCTCTTGGAGACTCCATTGTCCTACTGGGGGACTTCAATGCGCACGTGGGCAACGGCAGTGAAACCTGGAGGGGTGTGATTGGGAGGAATGGCCTGCCCAATCTGAATCCAAGTGGTGTTCAGTTACTGGACTTCTGTGCTAACCACAGTTTGTCCATAACGAATACCATGTTCAAGCAGAAGGGTGTCCATATGGGCACCTGGCACCAAGACACCCTAGGTCACAGGTTGATGATCGATTTTATTATCGTGTCATCAGATCTGCTACCATATGTCTTGGACACTCGGGTAAAGAGAGGTGCAGAGCTGTCAACTGATCATCACCTGGTGGTGAGTTGGATCCGATGGCAGGGGAGGATGCCATTCAGACCTGGTAGACCCAAACGTATAGTGAGGGTGTGCTGGGAATGTCTGGCTGAGTCCCTTGTCCGGGAGGTCTTCAACTTCCACCTCCGGAAGAACTTCGACCACATTCCGAGGGAGTCTGGAGACATGGAGTCTGAATGGGCCATGTTCTCCACCTCCATTGTTGAGGTGGCTGCCCGGAGCTGCAGCCGCAAGGTTGTTGGTGCATCTCATGGTGGCAACCCCCAAACCAAGTGGTGGACACCAGTGGTGAGGGGGGCCATTAAGCTGAAGGAGGAGTCCTATCAAGCTTGGTTGGCTTGTGGGACTCTCAAAGCAGCTGAGGTGTACCGGCAGGCCAAGCAGAGTGCAGCTCAGGTGGTTGCTGAAGCAAAAACTCTGGTGTGGGAGGAGTTCGGAGAGGCCATGGAACAAGACTTTTGGTCAGCATTGAAGAGATTCTGGCAAACTGTCCAGTGGCTGAGGAGGGGGAAGCAGCTCCCTGTCCACACTGTGTACGGTGCGGATGGGGCACTGCTGACTTCGACTGGGGATATCATCGGGCAGTGGAAGGAATACTTCGAGGATCTCCTCAATCCCACTGTTACGCCTTCCACAGAGGAAGCAGGGCTTGTGGATGAGGGGGATGGCTCGCCCATCGCAGGGGCTGAGGTTGCCAAGGTGGTTAAAAAAACTCTTTGGTGGCTGGGCCCCTCAGGGTGGATGAGATTCACCCTGAGTACTTCAAGGCCCTGGATGTTGTAGGACTGTCATGGGTGACACGCCTCTGCAACACTGCGTGGAGGTTGGGGACAGTGCCTTTGGCATGGCAAACTGGGGTGGTGGTTCCGCTCTTCAAAAGGGGGACCGGAGGGTGTGCTCTAACTTTAGAGGGATTACACTCCTCAGCCTTCCTGGGAAGGTCTATGCCAAGGTACTGGAGAGGAGAGTCTGGACGTTGGTCGAACCTCGGATTCAGGAGGAGCAATGTGGTTTTCATCCTGGCCGTGGTACATTGGACCAGCTCTTTACCCTCCCAAGAATCCTTGAGGGTTCGTGGGAGTTTGCCCAACCAGTTTACATGCGTTTTGTGGACTTGGAGAAGACATTCGACCACGTCCCTCGTAGTTTTTTGTGGGGGGGTGCTTCGGGAGTATGGGTTATCGGAGTTGTTGTTATGAGCTATCCGGTCTCTATACGACCGTTGTGAGAGTTTGGTTCATACTGCCAGCACTCAGTCGGACTCATTCCTAGTGAGAGTTGGACTCCACCAGGGCTGCCCTTTGTCACCAATCCTGTTCATAATTTTTATGGACAGGATTTCTAGATGCAGCCAGGGAACGGAGGGTGTCATATTTGGTGACCTCAGGATCTCATCTCTGTTCTTTGCAGATGATGTTGTCTGTTGGCTTCATCCAGCAATGACCTACAGGTCTTACTGGGATGGTTTGCTGCTGAATGTGAAGCAGCTGCAATGAGAATCAGCACCTTCAAGTCCGAGTCCATGGTCCTACTTGTGCATTGAGAGCTTTTTTTCTTGTAATCATAATATTGATCATTTATGACCGGTATTCTGACAAACAATGCTTTTTTTCTCTCTCCTATTGTGTTTATCCTCTTCTCCCCCATGCTTCCTGTTCCCAGTCTGCTGACAGGCACGTCACTGACGCTGCCATGTCACCGAAAATGTCAACTATGTCGTTTTCAGTGTCAAGTCAAATCCCTCGTATGTTTATCAGTTGTTTACTGTGAATGTACTTGGCAAGAAATCTTTTCTGAGTTCTGAGTTTTGAGTTCTCTCAGCCGGAAAAAGGTGGATTGTCTTCTTCGGGTTGGGGACAAGCTCCTGCCCCAAGTGAAGGAGTTGAAGTATCTTGGGGTTTTATTCATGAGTGAGGGGAGAATGGAGTGAGAGATTGACAGACTGATCGGAGCAGCAGCTGCAGTGATGCAGACGTTGTACCGGTCTGTTGTGGTGAAGAGGGAGCTAAGCTCTAAGGCAAAGCTGTCGATTTACCGGTCAATCTACGTTCCTACCCTCACCCATGGTCATGAGCTTTGGGTAATGACCTAAAGAATGAGATTGCATAAAATCATTTCCTTCAGAGGTCACAGAATAATTCCAATGGATTAGTGTTCAGACTGACGTACACTATGAGTCTGAGGCATTTTAAAAAAAAAAATTACTGTCAAAATTATGAAAAAATGAAAGCCAAAATCAATGAAATGATCTATACTGACTGGCTCATTTCTGAAACTTTGAACCCTCATAAAATCATTTCCTTTAGAGGTCACTAGTTTAGACTGAGCTACAATATGAATATGATTTATTTACAAATAATTTTACACTCAAAATTAAATCATAATAAATTCTTCTCTGATTATAGTGTTTATTATCTTTTTCGCTTCATTCACACCGGGAATTTCTTAACTCAAAATCTTAAAGCAATTGTAACTATATTTCAAACTAGAAAAGCACTCAGAGCATGCACACCTTTGTCAACCTGTGCAATGTTCCATCCCTCATGGATCACCTCCAAATGTAATGGGTTTGTGTGTAGGTCTAGAGCAACTTCTGGTGAAAATTGTATCAAAGTCTGTCCATTAGTTTTGGAGTATTGTTGCTAACCCAATGTGAGATGATAAAATCCTTGGCTGAGGCATGCATTCTCAAATCATCAACAAAATTTCATGGGTTTGCCTCTAGCTCAAGATGCATATCTGGTGTAAATTTCAACTAAATCTATCCAGTACTTTTTGAGTATTGTTGCTAACACTCTGTGAGAAGAAAAGAGCCTCATCACCGAAATGTAATGGGTTTCTTTTTAGCTCAATAACCATCTCAGGTGAAAATTTCATCCAAATCCATCCATTAGTTTTTGTGTAATCCTGCTGCACAAATGCAAACAAGGTCCTTGGTGTAGGTATGCACTCTCAGATCTTAACCAAAATCTAATCATCTGTTCCTCGTGCCATTACACATCTTTCCTGCAAATGTCATCAAAATTTGTTCATAACTTTTTGAGTAATGTTGCTAACAGTCAAGCAGACAGACAAACCTGTTATGACTGGAAAACTTGGAATGACCAACAGAGAGTGGTATTTGCTGGGAACACAAAATTTATACCTGGCATCCTCGTCTTGAAGAGGCAATGGTTAGCGCGTCAAGGGTTGGAGCAGCACCTGGAATGACTATACAGCCCAATCCTTGAGTGGTAGTCTTTGGAGCAGTTGGCGCAGATGAAGATTGATGGTGCATGTGCTGATGCTGTGCATTCTTTCCTCACCGCACGCTTCGTCGCCATCTGGACTCTTGTGCTCACTTCCATCTTGAGAACACCCTCTTTGACACTGTGGCGCGAGGTGGCTCGATCTTTGGCAATAACCTCCCAGTTATTGGCGTTGAACTGCACACACTGCATGCCGCATTTGCAGACATCTTTAAAACGCAACAGCAGTTGGCCCACACGGCGGACTTCTGGTGATGACAAGATCTAGCTAGTGCCAGTGATGGGACCGGGGGTGTCTCCAAGACACTTTCCGCAGCTCTTTACACTTGAAGTAGGAGTTTGTAATACAGAGGCTGTGATGACAACAGAATTCCAGCAGCCTCTGTCCGCTCTCTTTCATCCTGCCTATGCCAAAGTGGCCAAGACAGGATGGCCACACTTGCCAGTCTGCTCCAACGCGAGCGTTGAAGTCGCCTAGCAAAAATAAGCCTTCAGAGCGGGGGATTCTAGATAGCACTTCCTCTAGAGCCTCGTAGAACTGATCTTTGGCTTCTGGAGTGGACGTGAGGGTCAGGGCATACACAGAAAGGATGTTCACAAAGCACGACGATGTCTTCATGCGGAGGGCGAGGATTCTTTCGGACCCTCCTGTAGGGGTTTTTGTGGTGGCAATCAATGAGTTCCTCACTGCAAAACCTACACCATGCTGCCTGGACTCATCCTGGGACAGGCCCTGCCAATAAAAGGTGTAGTCTGATTCTCTAAGAGAGCCGCTGTCAGCCAGGCGGGTTTCCTGAAGGCAGGCAACATCGATGTTAAGTCGTGCCAGTTCCTTATTGATGATGGTGGTCTTGCGAGAGTCATCTATTTGTTGGAGATCAGCGGTAAGTCCGGGGCACATGGTGCGAACGTTCCAGCTTGCAAATCAAAGAGCTGGAGTCTTCGTATGTTTCTCCGTTTGACTGCCTGGTGCAGATTGATGCTTGCTTGTCAGGAGAGACCCCTAAGCTCTACGCACCCAGTACAGCAGGCAAGCCATGGTGGGATGGCACCTTATTGGCTGGGGGCTGCCCAGCTTGAGGCAGGCGGTAGCTGCCCAATGAAGCTGCAAAGGCTTCTCCCTCCGTTGGACGAGACCTCTGGCGCTCCTCCCTACGCCAATCTGTTGGAGCTTATAACCGGCAACTGCCTCGTCCCGTGTTGTGCCGGAATCTTGTGACACCGCTGGAGTGGCCTCTCCAGTTTGCGCTAAAAAAGCCTGGGTGGGGTAGTATGGAGACACTGGGCTGCCCATATGTCAATGTCTCCCTCTCGGTGTCACTGGCTGAGTCCAAAGGAAAGAATGATCCAATACAGTTTGGGACCAGTTCCACTGCAGGAGTTGCTGGAAGTAGTGCTGAACATCTGCCAACCGCCTTAGGGCTCCACTCCGGATTTATCCTCGAGGTTCACTCCCGAAGCCTTTCCTGTAATCAGGTATAGTCGCAAGGCAGCAGAGGTTTGGAATCAGAGTTTACCTTTTCCTAGGTAGTTTGCCGGCCAAGGCTAATGGGCACCACCTGCCCGGATTTGAAATCAGAGTGGTCCTTCTCCTACGTCGACTGACACCCAAGTCTGACGAGCCCCACCTACCCGGAATAGTACACACTATACAGTACAAAATTTGCTAAAACTACAAAAAATGCCATTGTCTGTAGTAAAAAAATGCAAATGGTACAATAAGTCATTGAGGAATATGATGTTCATGTTTTATTCAGTATATCAAAAACAGTAATTAACTTTTTATGTTAAAGATAGGAAGACCGTATTGTACCAAGGGAAATTCAGATTCTCAGGAAAACTGCCATTCATCAATTAATTGTTAATCGATTGATAAGGTGAATCAATTAACAATTAATCAGTGTTTCCACCTTGGCGTGGTGGCAACATATTTTTCAGGGGGGGGGGCAGAAAACACATGGCATGCTTGTAACCAGAATATGTTAATTTTACACTACTTATTTTTTTTAAATTTTGCACAGTAATATTGCATAATGGAACTTACCATTTGAAGTACTGTACAACCGAGGCTTTAATATTGGAATATTGGGCCAGTTGGGGTCCCACCCAGACGTCCTGTGCTTGGACTTTTTACTGGTGTATCCTTCTCTCCTTCCTCTGCCCTCACCTCTCCTGGACCCCATGCCTGAACACTTTCCTCTCCTTGGCTCTTCTCTTCTTTCTCATCTTTCCCTCTCTGAGCTCTATCTGCTTCAGGTTCTCTCTGTCTATGGTGGTATACAAACAGACTAGAAAATATCAAGTGTCACGTTTTGTCCTGCAGGATATTTTTTTTTTTTGCCATGGTTTACATAAATGATAAAAACATGTATTTTTTATTTTTGTATTTTATTCTGGTGTTTTTTCCATTGAGAGAAAGTAGGAAAGAGGAGGAAAAAACATCCGCAATAGTAATTTACTCATACATACTTTAATTATATGTTCAGAGGTGGGTATAGTAGAATCAGAATCAGAATCAGCTTTATTGCCAAGTATATTTACAAGTAAACATACGAGGAATTTGACTTGACATTGGACGCGCATGTTAGGCGCATCCAATGACGCGGCAGCCATGCAAGGCGCCTGTCATACAGTGGAGGTAAAGAGGGGAAGGGAGGGGGAGGAAAACACAATAGGAGAGAGAAAAAACAGTTAATCAGAATAACGCTCGTATAAGCTCATATAAAGCTCAAGTGATCAAAATTTTGACTACACAGAAAAAAACCCTCTATGCACAATTAGCAGACAATATAGATCACACAAACAAGAGTTGAGAGAGGCAGTGTATGTATGAGTCAGTATATATGTGTCAGTTCGTGTAATGTTGTGTGCCTCCAGGCAGTAGATAGATGTTATAGTCATGTGACTTATAAACAAGTCCGGAGTCTGTCTCTTCGCTTGCAGATGGAGGCACATGGACTGTCCTTGAGAAGTTCATCCGCTGAAAACAGCAGCTGTCTGTCGATTGTTTGGGTTAAGAGCCGCTCCTTCCGCTTATCTTCATCGGGAGGAACGTAAATACAGGGCACCAAAGAAGGTCAAATCTGCACAGTGCACTCAGAGAATAGAATTTCCTCACCCGTGCAATTCTGTGCTTCAGAATTTCCATGTGCAGGCTTAAACTTTAACATACTCTGGAGAGCACTGGCGACTTCAAGATGTATTCCACCATCTGAATCTCCATTCAGTTCACCATGCCGCCTCGTGCACTCCCCAACTGGTCGAATTGGTGAAGCTTGCCTGGATCCGCGTTTTGAACAGCTCTCCACCTTCCTCAATTTCTGAAACAAACACCAGGAAACTCCAGAGCCAAAAATAGAATCCTGTGTCGTAGCCAATAGATGTCTTCTGCATCTCCAGTCGAATCATACACTCAGCAGGTTCCAATTCTTGGGCTCCCCCTTGGCCCGATTCTTGTTGAAAAAATAGTGACAATAGCACGTTTAAGCCGCTTCCAAATCCATAATTTCCGTTTAGGTTAAGATTCAGCAGGAGAAGAGTGACTAAACACAGACAAAAACGCAACATTGCAAAGCTGGGAATAGGTCAGGAAGGCAGACAGGAGGAGGGAAAAAATGCGACTGCTCTCTCTCAGAGCCGGAAGAAGAAAGAAGTAGCCAGAAATTCTGGAAGTAGCCAGAAATTCTACTCATGTAAAAGCAGTGCTATGAAATTAATAATTAAAAGTAGACAACCAAAATTTTCTAGTTAAGGGTACAAACAGCACCCACTTAAAAACTTGAGTAATGACTTCAGTCTTGAAGGTTTGAAGTTTTTCTCCAAAATTTGTAACAATTTTCTTATAGTTTTCTACTTTTCTCTGTAAATTTATCTAAATCTGAAACCATTTTCCTCAAATTTGTAATTTCCTCTTGTAAAAATGACTTTTCTTGTACATTTGAAACTTCATTATAAATTTGTGAATTATTTTATGGCTAATTTTTGTCTGTTTTTTTAAAATAAAATTACAGGGTTTTTTTTTAAAATCAGTTTGAAACAGACAGTGGTAGTTTTTTTTTTTTGTTTGTTTTTTTTTAACTTTTTCCTTATAACAGTTTATATTTTTGACCACAACTTTGCAGTCAGAACAGAACAATAATTTAACTCTCATTACAAAGAAAAAAATATTAATAATACAATCATTAAATACAATAAAATTGTATTTAATGATTTAAATTAACTTTAATGACCAAGGATGCCGTTATTTCTGTTATTATATTTCTATATATTTGTAGTTTTGGTTTTTTTTTTAGAAATCTCACCACCAAGACGGCAAGAAAAACCTCCCTTATTTTGAAATCCAGATGTTGGCACATTTGGTTTGTCTGAAGGCTGCTGACAGATTAAAGTCATTGACTATGTGAATTTCGGTCATCTTAACTTGCCAGGTACATAATAGCGGACATAACTTAATATTGTAGAGGCTGGTGAAATATATACTCAGCAATTCAGTAGTCCCCCTTGCCTTTCCCTTCATATGAAGCCGGCTGCACATGAATTCTAACCACATCTCTTAGCTAAGCGACTCTTCCATTATTGCTCCCGTTTCCAGCGGGTTAAAACCATGATAAATGCCTCCAGTGCTTACATAACCTCTTCTGATTTTTTTCCGTGTTTAAAGTACTTTAATAAACTCATGTTTCTGTCAGACAGTCACGCTTAGCGAGACGCCTGCTTCATGCTGCATTTCCCCTCTAGTCCACCTTGGTCCGCGTACACTTTGGACGAGCCCAGCACGCATGTGGCGCTGTTCATGCTCATTTTTTGCTCATTTTTTTCATCTACGAAATTTACAGTGGGGAAAAAAAGTATTTAGTCAGCCACCAATTGTGCACGTTCTCCCACTTAAAAGATGAGAGAGGTCTCCAATTTTCATCATAGATATACCTCAACTATGAGAGACAAAATGAGAAAAAAAAAAAAAAAAATCCAGAAAATCACACTGAAGGATTTTTAATGAATTAATTGGTAAATTCCTCGGTAAAATAAGTATTTGGTCAATAACAAAAGTTCATCTCAGTACTTTGTTATATACCCTTTGTTGGCAATGACAGAGGTCAAACATTTTCTGTAAGTCTTCACAAGGTTTTCACACACTGTTGCTGGTATTTTGGCCCATTCCTCCATGCAGATCTCCTCTAGAGCAGTGATGTTTTGGGGCTGTCGCTGGGCAACACGGACTTTCAACTACCTCCAAAGATTTTCTATGGGGTTGAGATCTGAAGACTGGCTAGGCCACTCCAGGACCTCGAAATGCTTCTTACGAAGCCACTCCTTCGTTGCCCGGGCGGTGTGTTTGGGATCATTGTCATGCTGAAAGACCCAGTCACATTTCATCTTCAATGCCCTTGCTGATGGAAGGAGGTTTTCACTCAAAATCTCACGATACATGGCCCCATTCATTCTTTCCTTTACACGGATCAGTCATCCTGGTCCCTTTGCAGAAAAACAGCCCCAAAGTATGATGTTTTCACCCCCATGCTTCACAGTAGGTACAGTGTTCTTTCTCCTCCAAACATGACAAGTTGAGTTTTCATCAAAAAGTTCTATTTTGGTTTCATCTGACCATATGACATTCTCCCAGTCCTCTTCTGGATCATCCAAATGCTCTCTAGCAAACTTCAGACGGGCCTGGACATGTACTGGCTTAAGCAGGGGGACACGTCTGGCACTGCAGGATTTGAGTCCCTGGCGGCGTAGTGTGTTACTGATGGTAGCCTTTGCTACTTTGGTCCCAGCTCTCTGCAGGTCATTCACTAGGACCCCCGTGTGGTTCTGTGATTTTTGCTCACCGTTCTCGTGATCATTTTGACCTCACGGGGTGAGATCTTGCGTGGAGCCCCAGATCGAGGGAGATTATCAGTGGTCTTGTATGTCTTCCATTTTCTAATAATTGCTCCCACAGTTGATTTCTTCACACCAAGCTGCTTACCTATTGCAGATTCAGTCTTCCCAGCCTGGTGCAGGTCTACAATTTTGTTTCTGGTGTCCTTTGAGAGCTCTTTGGTCTTGGCCATAGTGGAGTTTGGAGTCTGACTGTTTGAGGTTATGGACAGGTGTCTTTTATACTGATAATGTGTTCAAACAGGTGCCATTAATACAGGTAACAAGTGGAGGACAGAGGAGCCTCTTAAAGAAGTTGTTACAGGTCTGTGAGAGCCAGAAATCTTGCTTGTTTGTAGGTGACCAAATACTTATTTTACCAAGGAATTTACCAATTAATTCATTAAAAATCCTTCAATGTGATTTTCTGGATTTTTTTTTCTCATTTTGTCTCTCATAGTTGAGGTATACCTATGATGAAAATTGGAGACCTCTCTCATTTTTTAAGTGGGAGAACTTGCACAATTGGTGGCTGACTAAATACTTTTTTGCCCCACTGTATAACACATACCTTAATAGAGGTGCAGAGTACTGTTGTTATGGGAGGCTGAGGGCCAAAAGAGATTGTAAAATGGGCATCCCTCACCTTTATATGTTCGGTGTGATGATGTCACCGAGTGGCTGTGTCTTGACACCGACACTGGTTTTATATACACCACAAATGTCATGTTTTTCTCCCTTCGGGGCAGAGAACAGGACTCCGATGCGTAGCAAGCAATGAACGTTTTAATAAAACTCAAAAACCTGCTCGGGAGTTGAAACATAAAAGCTAAACACAGGCTTGGCAGGCAAAATTCACTAATGTGGCAGAACAGGCAATACAGGCAGAAGTGTGTGTAAAATTCCAGAATGATAAACAGAATGATGCAGCGCCCAACTGAGGGGCTTTGTCCTATAAATAACAGGTGAAGTGATTAACCCCTTGCACTCCGGGCAATTTTCCTAAAAACGCCAAAAAATAATGTGCCCAAAGTAAATCGAAAGCTGTTATTCAACCCTTTGCAGCATCTTCATGGGGTTGGTCTCATTTAAAAGAAAACACTTTGAATTTTTTGGCAAAAAACCCATAATCTCTCTACGTGCTCCGGCCACTGAGTTACAGTCATCTAAACATACTGAACTTGAAGAAAATAAATTTGGCCACAGTGTTTTTTTAGATACAAATGCTTGCAAATAACACACAGCTGTCCGATCCGGCTGGAAAATGCAACAGAAATGTAGAACCAAGTGTTATCAAGCTGAGATCCAAATTTTGTAACAATACCACAAAAAATGAATATTTTACACAGCTTTGTTCTCAGGCTGTTCCCAGGCGTTTTGGAACTGTGCCAAATGGCACAGTTTGGAAAAATGTCTGTAATTTTTGAATAATTCAATGTAGAATCTTCATTTTGGGCTCTAATGAAAGGTCACATTCAGGGCTGTGTCTGTGTGTGTGTGTGTGTGTGGGTTGTCCCCCCGCCCCCCGCTACAAAGGACGGAGTTCGGCCCTCGCTACATGACGGATTACACTCGTTGCATGTTTCCACAGCAACGCTGTCACAGCGGCTTCCCCCCCCTCGCTACTGTGTGTGTGTGTGTGGGGGGGGGGGGGTTGTCCCCCCCCCCTCGCTACAGAGGACAGCCATCGCTACATGACGGAATAGACTCATATGGCTATGTGGCGACCGCTGCGCGGGGGGGGGGGGGGGCGTTCACGGTCCGAACACGGCAAATGAACCGTTTATCGTGGCGCACGCACTTCGTACTTCGTGCGCCGTACAGTTGTAATTTACCGATCGGTCAAAAGTCATTTTTGGATTACAATTTTCAGGGAGAAATAATAATTTAGCTTATAACACCTTACCTCTTCACAGCAGCAGAGTCCTGGCGAACTTCTCTTCCCCATTGTCAGACGAACGCGACGCTGGTCCGCTCGTGGATCCCGGTCAAAACATAATTCCAATATTGCGGTTTTGGTGAATGATTTACGACCTTTGTCGTCGGCCTCCGTCGGTCTATGATGACGGAAGAGAATCCTAAATGTCTATTCTGCTGGAATGAGTGCAGGTCCCACTTGTGGGTGTTCTCCATGCTGCTGGGTCTGTAGCAGGTTCGTCCAGCGTGCTTTTTTTCATCTGTTGCAACAGTAAATCTCTCTTCACCCAGCCCGAACTTCTGTGCTTCAATTGGCTCCTGCATTCACAGTAGGCGGGTCCTCCTTCCTAGGTTTTCATTCATTGGTTCTTCAAGGTTTCAGAAACCCAATTCAAGGCTCTTATTAGTCGAATGAGAGGTCAATCAGATGAACTAATCTGTTCGTGGCTGTGTCTGCAGCTTTTTTTTTCAGTGGCGCTTAGACGCCAACACCAACTACATCACCACCATGAGGACCATGCGTCCGAGAGCGCACGAGGATGCACGAGTGTGCCCTCGTGCGCCCTAGGACACAGAGACTTGCCCGCCCGCGGTACAAAGGAGTACAAGAGGTTAACCGAAATACAAAACAGCTGTGGGTAATCAAGAACACAAATCAGGCGAGACTGCCTGAAATGAGCCAATCTGTATGGATCATTTCATGGATTTTGGATTTCATTTTTTCATAACTTTGACAGTGATTTTTTTTTTTTTTAATGCCTCAAGACTCATTGTAGGTCAGTCTGAACACTAATCCATTGGAATTGTTCTGTGACCTCTGAAGGAAATGATTTTATGAGGTTTCAAAATTTCAGAAATGAGCCAATGGGTATAGAGCATTTCATGGATTTTGGATTTCATTTTTTCATAATTTTGACTGTAATTTTTTTTGACAGTGCATCAGAATAGTAGTACACATCACTCTGAACACTAATTCATTGGAATTATATTTTGACCTCTAAAGGAAATGATTTTATGAGGGTTCAAAGTTTCATAAATGAGCCAATTGGAATTGATCATTTCATGGATTTTGGCTTTCATTTTTTTTGCAATTTTGACAGTATTTTTTTTTTTTTTAATTCCTCAGACTCAGTGTAGGTGAGTCTGAATACTAATCCATTGGAACCATTCTGTGACCTCTGAAGGAAATGATTTATGAGGGTTCAAAATTTCAGAAATAAGCCAGCTGGTGTAGATCATTTAATGGATTTTGGGTTTATTAATAATTTTGACAGTAAATTGTTTTTGAAAATGCATCACACTCATAGTGTAGGTCAGTCTGAACACTAATACATTTAAATTCTTCTGTGACCTCTAAAGGAAATGATTTTGTGAGGATCCAAATGTGAGGAAATTAACCACTCAGTACAGATTTTATGGACTTTGTAATTTACTAATAATTTTGACAGTAAAGTTATTTCAAAATGCACCATACTCATAATACTCATCACTCTGAACAACAACCCATTGAGATTATGTAGTGACCCACTAAGGAAATGGTTATGTTAAGGTTTAAACAAGAGGAAATTTAAAAAAACAAAAACAAAAAAAACTGATAGCCAAACTGCTTACATACAGTTACAAGCGTTCAATATCCACAGAGAGTTTGGAACATTTATTTTTTTATGTGAGGTTGTCTGTGGTTTTTGGAGTGATGTGCAAGGTTGGCTTCATTCCAAGAACATTATTATTTCTCCCTTAGCATACACCACTATATTGTTTGGATTAAATTGTGAAAACAACAAATTAGAATTAATGGTAAACAATTTGATTTTAATTTGTAAACATTTTATTCATAAATGTTGATTTTTTAAAACTAAACCCTAGATAAACCACTGGCAGAATGACTTCTTTTTATTTTGTATATCACTAAAACTTGGTAAAATATACACACTTTTAAGTTATATGCAACATTTGAAATGGTTGGCTTAGTTTAATAAGGCTTATATTATTTATTTATAGAGATACCATTGTCTTCCTTTGTTACTTTTGTCTGATTTTATTCTCTTTTTTCCCCCTTTTCTCTTGTTGAATGTTTACTCTTTTGTTCAATTTTTTGTACTGTGCTCTGTTGGTTTGTATTTTTTGTTTATGACAAAACTTATTTGTACTTTGAAAATTGTTAATAAAGCACTTTGACTTAAAAAAAAAAGTTACAAGCTTCTACCGTAATGTCTGGAATAGATGAACATGATACTTTAAAGCTGTGGCTGGCTTGACTGTCTCTTCCTGTATCCCCTCCCAGGAAGCATGATCATCTCCCTCTGACACATGACAAACAGATGTTGTACAGATGTTTGTCACTCGGAAGGAGCTGTGTGGGTGACAGAAAATTACTGTAAAACACTAATTTCTTTAAATATGGTGCCGTTGCATTTCATTTTCTTTCACTGACAAGTGTGCCAAAAAGTTATGGACCACCAGAAACTGACCGGCTCGCTGCGGGAGCGTGTCTTGCTCGGCTAAAGTCGTTTCTTTTCAGATTCTGAGGCCGACGGCTGCTTTTGAGCAAAGCAGACGTTGTGGGGGCATGGAGTGGGATTTCTCCACCCAGAGAAGAAGGCAGCTGGGGAAGCGGCAAACAATGGACCGAAAGACGAGGTGTCACCGGGGGGTATCAGACAGGACAGTAAGGACTATGTGCTCCCCGGGGACAGGAGTAAATGCTGGAGCCGCTGAAAGAAGAAGAAGGGTGTGAGAGCAGCGCCGGCGTTAGGTCAAACTGTTTGACTGCCTATGGCGCTCCGTTGTGCCGTCAGCCCCTAGTGGTCAAGGTTTTTTCAAGAAAATATTCAGTTCAGATGTCAGAGATTTCCAAGGCTATAACTTGAAAGTGTTGAGCGATAATGGCTTACTGTCAATTAGAAAGACGTAGAATATGATCCAAAGTTTGAGATAGGAGTAAATTTATGCATCTAATTTGCATAATGTCACAGCAGCCATATCGAATTGATTCCGCCAGTGTTACGTAGTGTCCGTAGAATTGACCAAGTGCATTCTGGGTAGGGTAGGAACCGTTAGTTCACTGAGATCACGTCAACGTAGGAGACATCGTCACAAAGCAGCTGTGTTTCAAACTGTAATAGTCGTTCTCACAACCGCCGTGGAGAAAAGGTAAACCAAGGAATAGGCTTTTATCGTGTTCCAGCATGGAAGAAGAACAGCACAGCTCACATTTCGGATGTAACTAAGAGGCGACGCCTGGCCTGGATTGCAGCAGTCAGAAGACCCAACATAACTTTCAAACACGCACCTGAATCGATGGTGGTGTGCTCAAAGCATTTTCATAAAGGCACTTTATGATTTATTGTGTATGTCTGTTGTTAAAACTTGCTTGTGTTGTGGTTAAGACTTGCTTGGTCATAGCTTGTAGCCAACATCAGCAGAGCTAAGCTAAAGAAAGACTCTGTGATATCCAAGTAGCTAGAAAAAGTTACCACTCACACACCTGTGTGAGCGGGTTTAATTTGTTCTACACCAAAGTATTTTCTTACCGTTTCCTTTGCTTTAACAGCAGACCAGCTTATGAAATGCTAGACTGTGATCCTGACTGGGAGCCTTCTCTAAACCTTGGCCATGCAGAGCTTCCAGCTGCCACTCCTGACAGGTTTAACCGCTTATGCAGAAGGATGAGATTATGACAAAAAGAATCAGAAGGGCATGCAAGTGACCCCCCAACACAGACCCCCAATATCACTGGCCCCGTGGCTGAGATGGATAATGTAGCTCCTTCAGGTAGTCTTTTTTTAACCTATGTTTTTCTTTCTAAAATGCGTCTTGGGATTCCTTTTGATTGCAAAATATATTAACTACAGTTGTTTATTGTCCTGATCAGCAACAGATGACACCACACCTCTGGCTGAGGTGGAGGAGACGACATCTGATGAAGCAGCACTGATCTGTCAGGCTGATGATGCTCCAGAGGAAAATGCGCAAGAACTACAGAACTGCAGCATGTGTCACCTTAGGCTTAAAGAAGTTTTACTCTTGCAAGAGGAGAATAGAAAGTTAAAGGGAGAGCTCTCCAGAAAGACCCTGGATGAGAATTTCCTCAAAGATAATGACTCAAAGGTGAAATACTACACTGGGCTTCCATCTTTCAGTTTAATGGCTCTGCTGATGCAATTTTTTCCCAGCCTACCAAAGACAGAAAAATTTCCCAATTTCAAATTCTCCTTTTAACTATGATGCGTTTGCGGATTAATTTGCCTCTTGAACATATTGCACACCTTTTTGACATAAGCAGACAAACCGCATCCATCCTATTCTGCGACACCATAAATGTGCTCCATGCACACCTCAGCCCTTTGGTGTCCTGGCCAAAGAGACCTTGTTTGCAGGCTAGCAAGCCACATCAGTACGCTGAAATGTTTGGTAATAAGGTCACAGTTTTTATTGACTGCTTTGAACTTTTTAGTTTTAGAATGTAGGCCATGACATGTTTTTGGTGTGGTTTAGCCCTTTTGACATAATGTCTTTAACCATGTCAATAATATTGAAGCAGTTAAAGCAGCACCTCTTCAATTTTTCTTATTGCTCAAACATTTTGCTTTCTTTCCTCTTTTTATATATGTAAATCACACTGAGTTGCCCTTGTGTATGAAATGTGCTATATAAATACACTTGCTTGCTTTGCAACAATTTTTGGAATAAAGTACACAATGGCTTACAAACTCCAGCTTTTTATTTCAAAGATGCAAAACTGTAACCATAACCACGACAATACAAGAATATAAATTGACATGCATGACTTCTGGCTGCCTGCAAGTCCACCACACTTCTGCCGTGTTCTGTGCCTGTCTTTTGGGATTGTGTTTGAGACCTGGCTGTAATGCAGTTGGACGTCGTCTTTTGGGCTTCTGGGTGGGTTTATCAGCTGCAGCTTTCCTCTTTTGTGTTGTGGGGTCAGAGTCAGTGAAGTGACGGGCAACAAGCTCAGGTAGGAAAACTTTATAAAAAAAGTTCTGGGTCACTGGTAAAAGTGTTTGCTCCCACAGGTCAGAATCTGGTGTGATGCGTACAACAACACAACTTTTTGTGGTCCACACAACAAAGTCACAGAAATGTGAGCCTGTCACAAAGATCTGGCATCTGTACCTGCTTGTAGTACTTGTGACTGTGCTTGAGTTCTAGTCTCCCATCAGAGAGTTTCAGGTAAAAATCCTTGTCTGCACAGGCCTGCAGGATGTTGTTGTGGTGCTTATATGGGATTTTATTTCCACACAGCCTTTTTCACAACAGGTGCAGGACACAAGTGCATCAAGGGTTGCACCAACTTCAGGAAAGGAGGGGTTGATTATAAAATATTATAAGCACACTTTCACATGTATATTGGGTGCATAATTCAATTTATGGCATGCACTTATTTTATTTAGTAAATAAATACTTGTAATCAAGACAAGAAATAAAAAAAAAACACCTTTGTGAGCACAATTGTCTTCAAGTCTACCTTGTACATCTACAAGTCACGCACCCATCCGTCTGTGAACTGCACTTTCGCTTGCTCCAAAGACCTAAAGTTACTAAAAACTTCATGCGTGTGTGGACTTATGCTTAAAGTCATATATTTATAAATGAAGGCATGGTCGAAGTTTGGCAGAATGTTTACATCCGAACTCCATGTGATATGTTGGTAGGGATCTAGTCCATTAACCCCTTCAAGCTTCGCCAAATAGCCTGCCTTTGCAGTCCCATTCAATTTGGCGGAGTATGGTCCCTTTAAATTTTCCTTCACGGTCCATTTTGTGATTTTTTTTTCCCGTTGACAAGAAATGCCGAGGCGCTGTGTGTTTGCAGTCCGTTTACGATCCCTGAACCTACCCCGCCCAGAATGCATTGCGCATTTGTCACGTGGGCTGGCGAGGTTAATTACATAATGTTCAGTCAAAAGCGGACTTTGAACATATTTACACAAAGGATGGATTTGTTTTTTGTCACCATTTGT
This sequence comes from Pholidichthys leucotaenia, assembly GCA_020510985.1. Taxonomy (NCBI): domain Eukaryota; kingdom Metazoa; phylum Chordata; class Actinopteri; order Cichliformes; family Pholidichthyidae; genus Pholidichthys; species Pholidichthys leucotaenia. The sequence continues at coordinate 19,470,597 of CM035850.1, read as the reverse complement.
TGTTTTGGGCATTTTGTTATCTTATCTTTAAAATATATGAACCAGAAAATCAGTTACAATGTAAACAAAGAAATTTGTCACTTACCGCTGGTCAGGCGGCGCGCTTCGTCCATTTTCATCCATCCTGGTCATTATTTTGTCTTCTTTCGGTCATTTTCGCTTTCTCTCCCACATCCAGAAACTGTTATGATTATTCCACTGCAATTTCGCTTTTATTCTGCTACAGTTTATCTCATGTGACGACCATGAACCGGCATGATTGTTCTGTCCAGTCACATGGCGCTGGGGATCAATGGCAGGTGCAAATCAACCAGCTTTGCCCAAACTCTGTTATAAGAAAATGTAGATATTTACCTTCATAAGCTAAATAATCTCTTTTTAGAATCATAGTTGGCAAATTTGGGAGCAAATGCCTCCTCCACCTTGCGATCGACATTTGTTTACAAACTCTTCTTCTCTGGTGTCCAGAAGTTGGGGGGGGGGGATTATATGGGGGCCATAAGTACTCCAAGGCAAGAGCAGTAAGTTATACGTGTCTGCCACCTTGTGAGGTGCAATATTTAGTACAACTGGGAATTTATTATGGTTTAAGGCCATGTCACTGGACAGTCGCAGAACTGTGACACAGGCACTCTACAGCACTGCCTGTGCATGAACCAAGGCAGTCAAAAGGTTAATGTGCCACACAGGCTTTGTTCTAAACACAATGTCTGATGGTCGGAAGTTCCGGGTCTCAACGCATGGTATTAAAGATATAAAAGAGGAATGCACAGAGACCCAGGATTCTCTTTTGCTGTACAGTGGTACCTCTACTTACGAATTTAATTCGTTCCGGAAGAATTCTCGTAACGTGAAAAATTCGTAAGTAGAGGCGCGTTTTACATGTAAATGCCGTAATCCGTTCCAAGCCCCCAAAATTCGGGCATAAATTTTTTATAAATCGTAAAAACGCATCAAAACATGTAACAAATACATGTTACAATTAGATTACTGCACAATAAACATAAAATGAGAGTTTAAAATGAGAGAAAGAATAATAAAAGAGAATAATAAAAGAGAAAGAATAATAAAAATTATGTTCATTTACCCTTTAACTGCTATCGTCGTCGACGTCGTCACCGTTTGCCTTCTTTGGTTCATGTTCTGATCCAAGGACGTTTGCTTTTGTCGGCTTGTAAGTGCTTCGTTTTGTTTTAATACCGTGCTGATCGTTGATGTATTACGGCCATATTCTTTGGCGAGATCAACCAAACGCATAAAGTTTTGGAAAAAAAAAACCCAACTTCGTGGCCAATGGGATACCAGGAAGATGCTAGGCGATAGCCAATGGCAGAGCAGCTACAGGTATGTTTACGTTCGGTAAACTACGGAAGCTGCGAGGAGCGCGTACTTTTTTGCCTTTCGTATCCTGAAATTTCGTTCGTAACTAGAGGCAATATTTTCCCGTTGAGGCGTCTCGTAACCTGAAAATTCCGTATGTAGAGACGTTCGTAAGTAGAGGTACCACTGTACTTTATGTTGGAGAAAGAATAAAGTTTGTGTTGTCACACTCGTTGCCTCGCCTGCTTCCTTTCTCCACAACGTAATTTTTGTCTATGCAGTTAGCGAAAGTATGTCTGTGAATTCTGAAGCAGCTTTAAGAAAAATGTGTTGAAATTATCAAAATCTGTGTATAATGATGTCAAAGCCAATAAGGCATTGCTATCCACCATATTCCTAGGCCCCATGATGCCTTGCGTGAATTACGGTAACAACTTCCGGTACTAGTTTAGAAAACATGGTTGTCACTGAAACGGGACACTTTTCCTTGTTAAAAAACAATGACTTCGGCATCAGAAATGCGGGAACATGGACTCTTGCACCTCAAAACAGTAATATAATCATACCACTTCCCACGACTATCGAGGAATGGAAAGATGACCTTATAAAGTGGCCTCGTACACAATAGCTCCGTTAGTTAGCACCGCTGCCAAGATGCTAGCGGTGTAAACAAATGACCCGTGCTGGCAAAATGAGTCACTTTGAGGACATTTTCAAAACTGATGTAACGTTATTTCCATATTCTGTATCCACCTTATTCCTGGGGGTGCCGCTGTAGGAACGATTATGGGCGGAGCTTCCGGTTTCGGCTGACCTAGTGTTAAATCAGTCAGTAAGAGTGGAGTAGCAGGGGCATTTAAAATAGCGTTTTCAAAAGTTTTTCAAATTCATTTTAATGTATAATCCACATACGTGTTTTGCACTCAAGTGGCAGCTAATTTCAGCTCTTCTAGTTTTTGTATTTTTTGAATGTTTTGGCGTAGGAGGCTTCTCACCACACGGCGACAGACGACATCCAAGCACGGTGTTGTGGCGTACGTCTGCTCTAAAGTAAAGTTGATTATGTCCAACATATTTTAATAAAATGCAGCTGACTGTATTACGGTGGAGACGTGCTGGTTGGAATGCCCACCGCGTCATTAAGAGTACAGGCAACGAGAAGTCATAAATCATGACTCGTTCTTTGTTTGGTAGCGGCAAAGTCCCGGGAAAACCCCATGAGTGCCTGGTATCATCGGAAAGCTTAGAAATCATACTTTCTAAAAATACCTACGTTTTTACAGAAGACGTAACTCCCGACCAATCGAACGCAAGTTTTCAACCTAGGTAAAATATAAACAAATCGTCTTTTTCTGGGTCAGTTTTTGCACACTTCCTACAAATTAAATCTAAGGGGATAAGGACCTATGCTTATATAGCGCTTTTCTAGTCTATCATTTTGATATAAATGTACAACTTATTCTAATAGATATGCAAATCTGAAACTTTTTTCTTGTAAATTTGCAACTTTTTCCTGTAAATTTTAGACTTTTTTTTCCCCTCATAAATTTGCAATTTTATCCTGTAAATTTGCACATTTATCTCATAAATGTTCCAACTTTTTTCTCAACAACCTGCAACTTATTTTTTCATAAATGTGCAATTTTTTTTTGTCCTGTAAATTTGAAACTTTTTTCTAAAAAAATTGCAACTTCGTTTCTCCTCCGAGGAGAGGATGTACCAGACTAATCAGGAGGTGGGGAGACGTGCCTTTTTCCTACCTTTGTAATTTACTTTTTCCCCTTACAGTAAATTGGAAGCCTTATTCTGTATGCACACTGGATTGTTACAATATTTTATAAATTTAAAAAGATATTTTTTAAAAAAGAATACCCGTCGTCAGTTTTATTCATTACCTTTAAAAGTGATTTTGACACCAGCGAGCTAAAATGATGTTCAGTAAATCCGACTTTGATCACAGATGTAGAAAGAAACCGTTGGGAGCAGAAAATGTGTTTAATGTGTGATTTGATTTTCAGCAGGTTAGTTTCAACAGACCTTTTCTCTACAGTTCTTTAAAAAGGACAGTTAAAGTTTCCGAAAGCGATCCCACAACATTCCCCCAAATAAATAAAAATCAAAGTAATTTGACAGTAAACCATGTTGTACAAGTTAGGAAATCTGGTTTATCAGAAAACGTAAACTCATTTACCTCAATGGAATGCCCTCCAGTCCAAATAAAGGCCTTCAGACAACATTTTGATCAGATGCATCACATCAACACACATGATAATTAACAGTTTAGCCTGAATCATTTATGAGGAAAAATATTGCAAATTCATGGTGGAAAAGTCACAGATTTATGAGGAAAAGCTTGCACGTTTTCTAGAAAAAGTTGCAGATTTATGAGTGAAAAATTGCAAATTTCAGAGGAAAAAAAAAAAACTTGCCATTTACAAGAAAAAGTCACAAATTTGGTAGAAAAAAAATGAAAATGTGGGAGGAAAAAAGAACAAAATTAAAAAAATATATATCACAAATTCAACAAGAAAAAATGTCACAAATTTATAAGGAAAAAACCTTGGAAGTTTTCAAGAAAAGGAGTTGGAAATTTATGAGGAAAAACTTTCCAATTTGCCAATTTCCAGAAAAAAACAAAAAACAAAACATGAAACCAATTTACAAGAAAAAAGTCACAAATAAAGAAGAAAAAACCTGCGAGATTTCTAACAAAAGTTGAAAATGTAAGAGTAAAACTTTCAATTAAAAAAAACTGCAATTCAGAAGAAAAATTAGCAAATTTACAAGAGCTGCAAATTTAGGAGAAAAAAGATCTAAATTCAAAAAAGTCAAATTTATGAGCAAATTAACTTGCAAGTTTTCTAGGAAGAGTTTATTTTAAAATTTCTGAGAAAAAGTTACAAATTTGGAAAAAAAAGTCCAATTGACTTGCAAATTTACAAGGAAAAAAAAAGCCACAAATTATGAGGAAAAAAAAAATTGCAATTTTCTTTAAAAAAGAGCTGCAAATTAATAGGAAAAAAAATGCAAATTTCTTTTAAAAAACAGTCAAATTTTTGAAAGGTGCAAATGTCTGAGAAAGAAACTTCCAATTTACAAGGGGAAACAACAATGCAAATTTACAAGGAAAAGAGAAATTTAGGAGGAAAAAAGTTGGAAATCAGAGAAAAAATGTCAAAAAGTCACATTTACAAGAAAAAAGTTTGAGAAAAACTTGCAAATTCATTTGCAAATTTCTGGCAAAAAACTTCCCATTTAGAAGAAAACCATTTTAAATTTACAAAAAAGTCACAAATTTAAGAGACAGAAGTTGAAAAAAATCTACAAGAAAAAAAAAATAAAAATAAAATTTAGTTGCAAATTTCCCAGGGAAAAAAAACTGGCCATTTTACAAGACAAAGCTGCAAATTTACAAGGGCAAAAACGTGAAGTTCATTTCAGTTCTCCCCCAATAAAGGCTGCAGGTAAACTTGTATCTTGAGGGGCCCGTGGTAGCTGAGAGGACCCGGTGCAGTTGCATAGTCCGCTTTTAGCCAGAGACGACTGTGCCGGCGCACCAACACATGGGGAAGAGTCACAGTTTAATCAGAGCAGCCACGTCGTCGCTCATTAGGACGCCGTCTGGACAGCAAACCAAGCTCTCAGAGCTCCCTAATCAGCCACACCACAACCCGTAAGACGATCGACAGCTCACCCTAAACAATAAAAGTGCTTCATCCACACAAGTAAAAAGGCAGAATATTAAAATGACAGCGCTGCGGACACAGCTGATGGAGGAGGCGGGGCCCCCGCTGTAGTCACATGTTTAAAACAACTGCGTTCCACAACATATTCTGAGCTTTTAAAGCCATTATCAGCCAATAATAAAACTGCAATTATAAATTTACTTTTATTAATTTAACCTTTATATTTATACAGGGAAAGTCCATGGATAGGCAGCCTCTCTTTTTCAAGGACGTCCTGTTCACACACTCACACCAGGAAGCTGCCCAGTCCAACCAGACTGACTGACCTGCGGCCACTGAGCGGCTCCACTGGAGCAGCTGGGGTTAAGGCCCTTGCTCAAGGGCACCACAGTGAGGTTCAGGAGGGTGGGGGCAAACACTGCTGCGTCACCTGTCCCACCCAGACCTGATCCTGCCAGTTACCAGACCATGTCCCGAACCATGACGCCACCACCGCCCAGAAGGGAGTTCAATAAAATACAATATTAACAGTTTTTTGGTCTGTGTGTGTGTGTGTGTGTTCTTGTGTGTGCACATTTTCGCATATAAAAAGACCACAAAATAAGGAATTAAGGCAGGTGCTGGTATTAGTCCATGTTGTATCCTGGATACCTACAGTACATACACGGCCATTTATAGATTTTTAGGGGGCCCTATGCAAGATATGGGGGGGGGGGGGGTCTTTATTTTTGTAATGGGCAAGAGTTCAAATCTTTTAAAATGGGGGAAAAAAAATCTGTCCTGTCACAACAAAAATGTTTTAAAAAAATAAACCTACATCATCGTCTACAAAAAAATGCCTTTATCGAATAAAAATTTGACCAGCGTCCACATGATCGCTGATTTGCCAGAAAAAGTCACAAATTTATGAGAAGTAAGATTTCTATTTACACTGAACCACCCCAAAACTAGCAAAATTTATGAGAAAAAACTCAATTTTATAAGAAAATGTTGCAACTATGAGACAAAAAGTTGCAGCTATATGAGAAAAAAATAGGACATTAAAAAAAACTAGAAATTTACAGAAACATATTTCAAAGTTTCCAAGAAAAAAATTGCAAGAAAAAATGGAAAAACTTGCAACCTCACAGAAAAAACTTAAGTTTGCAAGAAAAGTTGTAAATTTACAAGAAAAAAGCCAAATTCATGCTAAAAAAAGTTGCAAATTGACAGAAAAAATGTTCAAATTTACATAAAAATCTTGCACATTTTCAACAAAACTTGCAACTTTATAGGACAAAAAGTTGCACATTTACAAGAAAAAAGTCACAAATTGATACCCAAAATTTTGCAAATTCACAGGAATAAAGTTGTAAATTTGAAAGAACAAAGTTGCAACTTCACAAGAAAAAAACCCACAACTTTACCAGAAAAAAGTTTCCAATTGACAAAAAAAAAGAGTCACAAATTTATGCTAAAAAACTTTTTTCAAATTGACAAGAAAACAGCTGCAATTTTACAGAAAAAAAGTTGTAAATTGACAAAAAAAAAAAAATAAAATGCAAATTTACAGAAAAAAAACCTTGCAGCTTTATAGGAAAAAAGTTGCACATTTACAAGAAAAAAGTAAAAAATTGATACAAAAAAAAAATCTGTAAATTCACAAAAACCTACTGCAACTTCACAGGAATAAAGCTGCAAATGTGCAAGAAAAAAAGTTGTGAATTGACATGAAAAGAGTTGCAACTTTACAAGAAAAACAAAGGTGAAGGTAATGTTAACCCCCCCCCCCCCCAAAAAAAAGTCTGGAAGTAAACTTGTACCTTGGGTGCCCCCTAGTGGCTGAAGCAGCCTGTATCAGTCGCGTACTCTGCTTTATGTCCAGAAAGGTCTCTGCCTTCATCCCAGTCTAATCAGCAGAGCGATGTCCTCGCTCATTCAGACTCTCTGGAAATCAGAATAAACTCTCAGAGCTGGTTAATCATCCACGACAGATGGCGCTCCGCTCTAATTAACGTTTCATTGGGCTGGCGGCATGGTGTCGCTCAGCCCGTTGATTCAGTGTTAAGTCAGACGGAGCGTCAGAAGCAAAACTGCTGACGTTGTCTCTCTCCACCCACCTCCAATTCCTCTTCCTCTTTAGTTATTTGGCTGAGGGGCTTTTATTTCATTCTCCCCCCTGTAAAAACAAAGTACTCTCAGTGACTGATGGCAGCGTCCGTTGGGCTCGTGCTCCAGGGCTATATGAAGTAGTGCAGCTTGCTCTGTATGGTCTTGCAGCCTTTGACGGAGAACACCCGCTCAGATTTGGGGAAGTAGACCAGATCCCTGGCCACGCTGTCCGTCGTGGCCTCGTCCGGCGCCAGGTTCTTCGCCTTCATCTCGGCTGCGACACACTGGACGACGTGCCGGTACTCCAGGGGCAGGAACGGGACGAAGAAGTCCACTAGGCTCTTGTCGATCAGGCTCGTGCGGAAAAAGCCACCTGCAGAATGAGACGGGCGGACATTTTTGATCGGGTGTCATAAACAGATTACACAGTGGCAAATGTTGAGAGGGAATCCTACTCACTTTCTTTGTTGTTGAACACCGACAGGGACAGCGATGTCTCCAGGTCTTTCAGCTCGATCTCCTCTCGATCCCGGCCAGATTTCCAAAAGTTTAAAGCCGTCTCCACGATGATCTCTCCTCCAGTGTTGCTATGACGATTATAAAAGAAAGTTTAAAACATTTCAGATTTGGCCTGAGTCCAGTATCAACATCACATCATTCCATATTTATCCAAAATCATTCAGACAGGACCGCGGACGTGCACGGACATTCTGACGGGCTGCTGCTCTAATGTGACAAAAGGGTGAAATTACAGGGGAAAAAATGTGAAGTTATGAGAAAAAGGGTGAATCTCTTAAAGTGTATTTGATAAAAGAAATGTATTATTAAATCCACTAAAGTGGTGAGAAAAATATTATAACAATGGTGAGTTGTAAAGTGTCTGCAGATCTGGCCGTCACAGCAGGCCGGAGAAACCCTCCAAAGACTCGTCCGTCAGGTAGATCTGGAAGGAAAAAAGTTGAAATTTACCAGAAAACTGGTGCAATTTTACAAATTAAAAAAATAAATTAAAAAAATGCTGCAACTTTGTGGGAAAAAAATAATGAGAAAAATGTTGCCAATTTACCAGAAAACTGGTGCAAATTTAAGAGGGAAAAAAAGTAACAAAAACTGAATAGAAAAAAAATGTTGCAAATTTACAAATTAAAATTAAAAAAAAAAAATACAGAAAAAAATGTTGCAAATTTGTGGGAAGTTTTTTTTTTTTTTAAATTAGAAAAATGTTGCAAATTTGTGGGATTTTTTTTTTTTTGAATTAGAAAAATGCTGCAAATTTGCAAATTAAAAACAAAATTACAGGAAAAAAAAGGCTGCAATTTTGTGGGAAAAATTTTTTAATAATGAGAAAAATGTTGCAAATTTACCAGAAAACTGGTGCAAATTGAAGAGAAAAAAGGAACTAAAACTGAAAGAAAAAAATGTTGCAAATTTACAAATTAAAAAAAAATTAACAGAAAAAATGTTGCAAATTTGTGTGAAAATTTTTCAAAAAATGAGAAAAATGTTGCAAATTTACCAGAAAACTGGTGCAAATTTAAGAGAAAAAAAGTAACAAAAACTGAATAGAAAAAAAGTTGCAAATTTACAAATTAAAATTAAAAAAAATATATAGAAAAAAGTTGCAATTTATAAATTAAAGTTAAAAAAAATATAGAAAAATGTTACAAATTTACAAATGGAATTTTTTTTTTTAAAAATGAGAAAAATGTTGCAAATTTACCAGAAAACTGGTGCAAATTTAAGAGGAAAAAAGTAACAAAAACTGAACAGAAAAAATGTTGCAAATTTGCAAGAAAAGGGTTGCACATTTATAGGGAAAAAGTTACAAATTTGTTAGGAGAAAAGTGCAAATTTACCACAAAAATTGTTGCACATTTAGAAGAAAAAAGTTGCAAATGTACCAGAAAAAAAGTCACATTTGTAAGTAAAAAGGTGCAAATTCACAAGAAAAAAGTTGCAACATTTATATGAAAAACCTATGAGACAAGCCAGAAAACAACCTGCAGATTTTCTACTATAAAGTCCCACATTTATGAGAAAAAAGTCACAACAGTTTTTTTTTTCCCCCCCTCTGGAGGGACAGCTCAGCAAAGATAGCAAATGGGCTGCTGCCCAGGCAACAGTAGCCCGTACCTGTGCACGTCCTTGTATAAAGCTTACATGATAAAGGCAACGTTGCTCTACCACTAGAAGGAAGTTTCTTTCCTCCCATCTATCCCATCATCTAGAACCGGAGCAGCCACCACAAGCACGTCTCTGAATTGTGGGAGGATTCTGGGATTTCTTGTGGTCAGTCACCGGCCCACAAACTCGCCTCTAGGCTAATGGAGGGGACTTCCTCTTCCTGTACATTTGGCAGCAGGACAGCCCATCTGACCCAGTCTTTCTGCAATCAAACCCCGTCCCTGTCGGAGTTGGGGGGTTCAGCAGTTTCAACCATTCAGTAGGAAGACATCCTGAGTTTAATGGATGCTATTTTAGTAACGACATCTAAGCTACGAACTACAAACTTCATTCATTTCCACCTGGATCTTCTCAGTGTGAGCGGAGTGTTTGTGAATGGCTGCCTGCATGAAGCCCGTTCATGACCTGAATGATGGAGCCGCCGCCATCCAGCCCGCACGCCCTGAAGTGAAACCGCGAGGGGTTACCGCTCTGAAATGTACGCCTGAATTAATGTACGGCTTTATGGAAACAATCAAGGCTTTGCCACCCAGACCCATTTTTCTCTGTTCGTTTGTCTCAGAAGCTGTCCACATACCTGCAGTGAAAGAACCTTAGTGAGATTATCAGGGTTCTCACTGAATAGTCATCCATGCCCTGGTTTGATGAGAATATAAACCTGACATGTAGCCAAAGGAATTAGAAAAAAGGTCCTTTCAGTCGTTACCTCCCATCAGATTTATCCCTAAATCAAACTGATCAAGGTATCGATGAGTATAAATCTTTAATTAGTAAAGTTTTGGACCCAGGAAGGTGGGAGGGCGTGTAGTGATGTAGCAGCTCAGAGAGAAGGGATGGAGCGAGGCCATTTAGAGATTTAGAAGCAAATTAAAGGATTTAAACTCTTTAGCTGTCCCAGTCGCGTTAAAGGGTGGTCAAGGCCCCTAGTGGTCAAGAGTGGTAAAAAATTTTTGTCAATAAAATAGTTCAGATTTCCAAGGCTGTAACTTGAAAGTTGCAAGAGATAATGGCTTACTGTCAATTAGAAAGATGTAGAATATGATCCAAAGTTTCAGATAGGAATAAATTTATGCATCTAATTTGCATAATGTCACAGCAGCTATATAAATTACATAACAGTCAAAAGTGGACTTCGGACACATTTACACAACGAATGGTTCGGGGTTTTTTTTGACACCGTTTTGTCTACAGGGGTATGTTTTTATCTAATCTTCAAAGTATATGAACCAGAAAATCAATAAAATGTAAAATAAATAAATAAATAAATAAATTCATGACTTACCTGTGGCGGGGGGCTCGCTCACGTGATCGGTTCGTTTTTGCCCATCGTGGTTGTTGTTTTGTGTTTGGTTGGTCATTTACGCTCTCTACCACATCTACAAACTTATGATTGTCCCACATGAATTTCATTTGTATTACGCATCTATTTTTCCAGTACGATGCAGTTTCTGTCAGGATCGCCGCCGCCATAACCATTGTGGCAGCGGCCACATTGGTGCTGTGAGCTCAAAGTGGAAAAAGGAAGAATAATAATGAGGATTTCCTCTTTGCTGTATTCCATGTCAGCCATGATTCCTCCGACGCATTTCTGCCACCTTCTGAACTGTCAGATCAGTACAGATTCTCAGTATAGCCGAGGGACGTCAGTGAGTTGACAGGTGCAGTTGCTGCGCTGTGCCACTGGGGGCGCACGACCCATCCATGAAATGTGGACAGGTTAAAGAGTTAAAATGGATCCCAAACTGTACGGGCAGCCAGTGGAGTGAGGCTGAAGTGGGAGAAATGCGCATGTGCTGATGTGTTCCAGTTATAAAGACGTGTGGCTGCATTTCTGAACCAACTGGAGACGAGTGACGGAAGACCCACTGATGTCCACATCCAAAGCATTGCAGTAACCCAGCCTAGTGGTCACAGAGGCATGGGTTAGCGTCTCAGAATGCTGCATGCATGCGGCAGCTTTAGTCTGTATGCAGCAAAACACAAAACCCGCACAAAATACTTAATGACAGCAGTACATGGAGGGCCTTTTTAAAACTTCAGATGTTAATACCACACCGTTTACTTGACTGCAGTGACGTGAGAGGAAAAAACTAGGAGAACACGTAAGTCAGGGACAGGTTCTGAGCCTTTCATTATTTATTCAGCTAGGTTTTTGTCCATTACTCCATAATGAAGTGATCAGAGTAACGCTCCACAATGAAAACAGGTCCTCTGCATACTGCTGTGACTGAAAACTGCATGTGTATTTCATGTTTTAATGCACACACCCTGATGCTGCCACTCACTATTTTTAACTTCCATGAGTTCCTTCTGTGACATCATGTGCACACCCTCCATTTTATCGACTCACTCCTGCAGAGGTGAGGGGCTGTTGGCACATCAACGACCCCCTCAGCGGGATGGAGGACACTGTTGAAGCTTTACTTTACGTCACTTTATGGGTAATTAATTACGGGCTTAAATGCATCCCGAGGCTTATCAGATCCTCACTAGGCCTGCATCGACTAATCGACTAGTTGATCATCAAAAAAATTAATCAACAACTAATTTGATGGTCGACTAATCGCCTGTGTAGCCTTTTCCAGGAAAAATTCTAAAAAAAAAAAAAAAAAAAAGTTAATATTTCAGGATCTAAGACATGAAAAGTTGCCACTTTTCTTGTTTGTGCATTATGAGTTAAATAAATTATGGTTTTGTAATGTCTGGCAGTTGTGTTGCTACAAACACTTGATTAAGCTATAAAGTTTATGTTTCAAACTCATGTCTGATGGGTCATTATTTTACTGAGCTCTGGGGACCTTTTATTAAACGATACATTAAAGGCATAGACTGAGAACAAGGCGACATGCTCAGGTGTGCAGACTTAAACAGGTGAGGGCAAACATGCACTGGAGCCCCGAGCAAGAGCCGGACCAACAGGAAGTGGCGATGGAGGACGCGACACAAATAATCACAATATGTCAACTACCAAAATAGTGGTTAGCTGCAGCACTAATCCTCACCTGAGGAAGATGAAGATGGACTTCCGATATGAAACGCCGTCCAGCTTGTCGTAGTAGTCCAGGTACGGTTTGATGCTGTCGATCAGGCCAGGATGCATCTTGTCCATCTCATCGAAGATGAACATGGAGCGTTCACAGTTGGTGACGTTCCCTTTGATCCATTGCTGTAACTGAGCCTGGTGACAAAGGACAGCAGGTTAACGTCCAAACAACAAACAAATGGCTGATTTTTTTCTCCCATACCTTGTAAGTGGCGTTCTGACTGGGGTGCGGGAAGTGAAGTGTGGACGTGAAGATATGGACGAAGCTGCTGTCCATCCCCTCCCTGTAGATGTTTTCAGCGATCAGCTGGCTGACGAAGTTCTTCCCCGTGCCGGTCCAGCCATGCAGGGACAGCACCAGCGGCTTCTTCGGGTTCTCGTTGCTCATGAAGCCGGTCACGGCTTTGAGGATGATGCGCGACGCAATGTGCTGCCCGAACAGTTTGGTGTCGAGGTCATGCTTCAGACCTGTGGAGAGCAGAGGAAAACATCTGCAGGGTTAACCAAACTCCCTCTCAGGACCACTTCAGTCCTCCTGTTTCCATTAGTGTTTCAGCAGCTGGACTGGTCAGGGTCACGCATGAATGATGCAAACTGGTCAAGTTCACGTGTGCTTAACCATGTCAGATACAGACCTTTAATGTTCAAACAACTTTCAACATACACGTCAATACGCTGCTCAGCATTACAACATGTGCGAGGCTGCAATGATTTGCAGAATGAATAAACTTGGTAGCAGGTGCTGAATAATACTGCCCACTTACACTACTAACATTTGGGCAGATATCTGACCTGTATCAGATTAATATCCACACAGGAAAGAGGCCTGAATCCTACCTGAGAGCAGCCACGTCCGTGTGATTTTTTTTCCTGCTTATGTGCATGATTGAGATCTGCTCTGTGCTACATGGAAGGTAAAAATGAGGGGAATTTGATCACTTAAACCCTGTAGTGCAAATGAACCTTATAGGACATTAATTTCAGATAACATTCATCTGCTGTAGACGGTTTCTGAGGTCTGACAGCTCTTTGTTTGTCCAGTTTCCTCAAAAAATTATCAACCATAGGCGGACATTTCATTTCACTGTCGGGGGTGGGGGGGGGGGTAAACAGAACATTTTGTCAAGAGTAAATATTGAGAAGGACACTATCAGTATTACTATAGTCGGGGCAATTCCTGGGTTCTGGGGGGCAATATCCAAGATGTTGTAATGGGGAAGATTTCAAATGCTATAAAATGTGTGAAAAACATCTGTATATACATATGTGTATATATAACTTAAAATAAAATGGGGTAATTCTCTAGACAAACATAAAAAAGTTAACCATTTACATAGAATACAAATTGAACCAGCATCCATATAAATGTTCTGAAATTTATGAGAAAATAGTTACAAATTTACAAGGAAAAAAGTTGCTAATTTAGAAAAAAAAATGTCCAAAATTGTTGGGAAGTAACACGAAAAAAGTTGCAAATTGGCATGAAAAAAAGTCTCAAATTTAAATAAAAACTGTTGCATATTAAAAAAAATTTAAAAAAAAAAAATCAAATCAACCTTTATTGTCATGTTGCTGTACATACAACTGTAGTGCAGGCAAGATGAAATTGCGTTTCTCTCGGCATCCATATAAGTAAAAAGAACATAATTTAAGACACACGCACACCCCCCACCCCAACACAGCCATTCACCCATTCCTGAGACATACCTGAAAACTAACTAGAACTATAATATACAAATAATATACATAATGTCCATAAGGTCCAGTAGTATGTATGAAAGATTCCAGATCAACTGTTCAGCATCCTAACAGCTTGTGGAAGGAAGCTGTTAATCAGTCTGGTGGTTCTGCCTCTGATGCTCCGGAATCGTTTGCCAGATGGCAGCAGTTCAAAGCGTTTATGCAGAGGGTGAGAGTGGTCCTTGACAATGTTCAATGCCCTGCTCCTACAACGGTTCTGAAAAAGTTCTTGGGCAGAGGGGAGGGAAACTCCAATTACCCTCTCAGCTCCCTTAACCATCCTCTGCAGGGCTTTTTTGTCTGACATACTGCAGCTGGAGTACCATGTTGCAATGCAGTATGTCAGAACACTCTCCACCACACCTCTGTAGAAGGTCCTGAGGATGCAGATGGGGAGAGGCCTGTTTGAGTTTCCTCAAGAAGTGCAGTCTCTGCTGGGCCTGCTTCCTGATCTCCAAGGAATTCTTGCTCCAGGTCAGGTCCTGCGAGATCTGTACTCCGAGGAACTTGATGTTCTCCACTCTCTCCACCGAACGGCCACCGATGCTGAGAGGGACGTGTTCAGGCTGTGACCACCGGAAGTCGATAATCATCTCCTTCGTTTTATCCACGCTGAGCACCAGCTTGTTCTCCCTGCACCAGCCCTCCAGGTCTCTAACTTCTTCCCTGTACATTGATTCCTCATCCCTCTGAATAAGTCCCACCACTGTGGTGTCATCTGCAAACTTAATAATCTGGTTCCCCTCGTGTCTGGATACACAGTTATGTGTTAGAAGTGTAAACAACAGTGGACTGAGTACGCAGCCTTGAGGGGATCCGGTGCTCAGCATGATAGAGTTGGAGATGTTGTTTGCAACACGGACAGACTGAGGTCTCTCGGTCAGGAAGTCCAGGATCCAGAGACATGTGGCGGTGTTCAGACCGAGAAGGACTAATTTCTCCATCAGTCTCTGGGGAATAATGGTGTTGAATGCTGAACTGAAATCAATGTACAGGAGTCTGGCGTAGGTGTCTTTCTGATCCAGGTGGGTGATGACAGAGTGCAGGGTGGTGACTATAGCATCCTCCGTGGACCGGTTTGAATGATATGCAAACTGGAGCGGGTCATGTGATGCAGGGAGGCAGGCTGTGATGTGTGGTTTGACAAGCTGTTCAAAACACTTCATCACAATTGGTGTCAGTGCAACAGGACGATAGTCATTCAGACAGGACACAACTGGTTTCTTTGCCACCGGTACTATGGTAGAGGTCTTAAAGCATCTGGGAACAATGGCCTGACTCAGGGAGATGTTATAAATGTCAGTTAGGACATCCGCCAACTCGCTCGCACAGACTCGGACCACATGTCCCGGGATGTTGTCCGGACCTGCAGCTTTACGTGGGTTGACCCTGATTAGGGTCCTCTGTGTGTCCGCTGCATTGATGATGATAGCTGGCCCAACAGATGGTGGAGATGGGCCAGCCCTCCCTCTGATTGTCGGGTTTGATTCTTCAAAACGTGCAAAGAAGTTGTTGAGCCTGTCTGGAAGCGAAGCGTCGTCATCATCAACCGCCCTGCCTAGACTTATAATCCGTCAGCGCCTGAACTCCCTGCCACATCTGTTTGGTGTTCCTTGTGTCACAGAGGTGTCCCTGGATTTTCTCCGCATAGGGGCGCTTCGCCATCTTAATTCCCTTTGACAGCGCAGACCTGGCTGAGCGGAGGGCGATCCTGTCCTTTGCTCTGAAGGCTGCATCTCTGGCTGTGAGCAGCGAGCGCACCTCTGCCGTCATCCAGGGTTTACAGTTGCCCCATGCAGTGATGGTCTTTATTATAGTGACATCCTCTGTGCACTTCGCGATGTAGCCGGTGACCGTTTCAGCGTACTCCTCCACATCTGTCCTGTCTCTCTGGGAGGCTGCTATTTTGAAGACCTCCCAGTCTGTGTGCAGAAAACAGTTCTGAAGTGCCAAGGCTGCACCCTCTGGCCAAATGCTGCACATTTACATGAAGAAAGCTGCAGATTAATGAGAAAAAGTTTCAAATTTAAATGAAAAAAGCTGCAGATTACAGAAAAAAGTTGCAAGTGTACATAAAAAGTTGCAGATTAATGAGGAAAAAAGCTGCAAATTTATATGAAAAAAGTTGCAGCTCAAAGTGGAAAAAGTTGCAAATTTGTGAGAAAAACTTTGCAAATCTATGAGAAAAGTAAAAAAGTAAAGGCATTAGGGATGGGCATAATTTACCGATTAACCGATAATTGATCATTAAGAATTTCACCGAGGAAGTTCATTTTCGTCGACAAACCGTTTTTTTTTTTTTTTTTTTAAACAATCCGAGGTTATTAGGCCTAGTGCACGGCCGTCCTCAAACAATGCAATGGCAAAATTTGGGCACCAGGGGGCAACATTACACCATCGCCGTACCCTGGCGTGCCTCAGTTGATACATGCGAGCTTCCGTAGGGCAATCGCCAAATCATGAAGCGGTTACGGCGAAGTGCGTGGGACCATTTCAATTTAAAAAATGACCAGGTGTACTGCAATCACTGCAATGCAGCATACAAATATACCTCATCGACAGGGTCCATGGAACACCCTTATTACGCAAAGCCATTTTTGAAAAGAAACCGCCAACAGTGGTTGCGCGCTGAGTAATGGCGGTCGTGAAGATTTTTTTTTTTTTTTCAGAAACTTTATTGAGAAGGTCATGAAGATTCGGTAGAAGACACACACACACGTGTGTGTGTGTAAGTGTACACACGTCGAGGGAAGCTGCAGGAGGCGGCGTAGTGGCTCGACGGGAAGACTATTTCGCACAAAATGGCACAAGAGAACAGCAAAAAGTTCTGCGCGGCTAGACTAAGTAACACGAGCGATAGAGCAATGAATGCGGTCTTCGTTTGTTGGGTGGCCGCTCGGCAGGGACAGAAGCTGGGTAAAACGTCTCGGCCAATCAGCTTGCGGGGTGAAACGTCTCGGCCAATCAGCTTGCGAGATTCCCGAGCCGAGCCAACATGAGAACAGCGAACAGAGAGAGAGGGATGAGAGAGAGAGGGCTCTCCGTGCTGATACCTGATGTTCTAATGTAGTCTACCTGCCTTGTTAGGTACCTAAAAATGTTAATGATTAACCGATTATTAATCATTAATTCTCCCGACGATCGGTGAAGAAAATTTCACCGAATGCCCATCCCTAAAAGGCATCATCATCATCGTAGTCTGTCGTGGGTGACAATGACGGTTTCATTTAGGTCTGATCAGATTCCTCCACACAGCTCTGTCCTTAGCCTTATGCTGCCAGGAACTCCTGTCTATATCCAACTTCTTCAAGTTTCTTTTTACAGTGTCTTTAAATCTGAGCTTTAGTCTACCCTGATTGTGTTTGCCCTTGCATAACTGTGAGTAGAGTAACTGCTGAGGGAGACACTGGTGGTCCATCCTCTCAACATGTCCGAGCCATCTCAGGTTCATCTGTATTAGCATGTCCTCCACTGATGGTAGACCAGCTCGTTTCAACACTTCTATGTTGGTTATCTTGTCCTTCCATGAGATGTCCATTATGGCTCGAAGGTGTCTCATCATGTATGTGTGGAGTTTCTTCACCTGCACTCTGTAGACAGTCCAAATTTCAGCACTGTACAATAGAGTAGCCAGTACTGTCACTCTGTACACTTTGCATTTCACATGGATAGACACATGTCGATTGTTCCAGTCTCTCCCTCAAGTTTCCAAACACAGCGCTCGCTCTTCCCATTCTGAGAGATAAATCATCCTCCGGCCTAGCATTCTCTGAAACAGTACTCCCTAGATACTTGAAAGTCTTGCACTTGACTAGTGGCTCTGTACCAATGCTGATCTCTTCTGGTAGTGATGCTGATAACTGAAACTTTGGTGGTTGATAAAGGCACTCTGTCTTCTTGATGTTGATTTTCAGGCTGAACTGGCTAGCTGCTCTTGCAAATTTCTCCACTAAAGATTGCATACCTTCCGCACTGTGTGCAACTAGAGCACTGTCGTCGGCAAACAGCATTTCACGTCAAACAGGTTCATTTTGTCTTCTTTCAATTATTTTTCCTTTTTTTTTTTTTTTTCCTTTGAAAGACAAAAGTAAAATAGAAAGATGTCTTTACCTTCTTTACATGTTTCAACTGCACTGCAGCCTTCATCAGAAGAGTCAGCTGATTGCTGCCAGGTGACATTTATCAGCTGATTTTCGTAGGCGGGGCCAGCTCAGCAGATCTGTCAGATCCACCGAGCCGGCCCCGCCTCCCGCCGTCAGATGGTCTCTGGAGAATGTGGTCCCAGGTGTGAGAAAGCATAAAGGCCCCCTCATCTCGGTTCATGGTGTCTTTTCCCCGCTTTCTGATCTCTATTGCCTCCTTGATCCAACGTTTGTGTCTGTTGCTCTCCGATCCAATAACCGAGATGAGGGGGCCTTTATGCTTTCTCACACCTGGGACCACATTCTTCAGAGACCATCTGACGGCGGGAGGCGGGGCCGGCTCGGTGGATCTGACAGATCTGCTGAGCTGGCCCCGCCTACGAAAATCAGCTGATAAATGTCACCTGGCAGCAATCAGCTGACTCTTCTGATGAAGGCTGCAGTGCAGTTGAAACATGTAAAGAAGGTAAAGACATCTTTCTATTTTACTTTTGTCTTTCAAAGGAAAAAAAAAAAAAAAAAAGGAAAAAAAAAAAAAAACAGCATTTCTCTTACTACCTTTATCGATGTCTTACTCTTGGCTTTAAACTGTGCCACATTGAACAAGTCTGCTTCTTTCCTTGTTTGAATGTATACTCCTTCTGAAGTGTCTTTGAAGGCCACCTCAAGCATGGCTGCCAGATATAGCGAGAACAGTGTAGGTGCCAGCACACACCCTTGTTTCACCCCGTTGCTTACTGAAAAGTCTTTAGATACTGAACCATTCATTGCCACGTTTGCTTGCATACCTGTATGGAGTGCCTCAATCAGGCTGACAAACTTCTCTGTACAGCCATATTTCTTGAGTACCTGCCAAAGTCCTTGTTGCAAAACAGTATCGACGGCTTTACTGAAGTCTATGAAGACTACATAAAGCGGCATGTTCTGTTCGATATACTTTTCTTGAACCTGTTTCAAGCAGAAAATCATGTCCATTGTGCTTCTTCCACTTCTAAAGCCGCACTGGGTTTCCAGTAGTACATTCTGCAAGATGTGTTCATTGAGTCTGTTCAGTAATACACGTGAAAGAATCTTACAAACAGTGGCTAGCACTGATATACCTCAGTAATTTCCACAATCTTTTCTGTCACCTTTCTTAAACAAAGGCACAAGACTTGCATCCTTCCAGTCTTGAGATACTTTCTGGTCATCCCATATCTCTTGGATGAGCTTGTGCAGGCAGTTGGTCAGCTGAACACCATCAAATTTCCACACCTCTGCTGGAATTCCATCCCTTCCTGGAGCTTTACCATCCCGTGTTGTCCTGATAGCTGCCATTAGTTCATCAAAATTTGGTGGTTCTTTTTATCATTAGTCAAACTACCTCAAGCATCCAATACACAAAAAGAGCTGTTGAATGGGGCTATTTCCCGTGAAGAAGTTACAGAGGCGGTTAACAGCTTGCAAATTAATAAGGCCCCGGGGCCTGATGGTTTGACTCCAGAATTTTATAAGGCTTTTAAGGATTTGCTAATTGATCCCCTTCTCAATATGCTGTCTTACTCCTTTGACTCTGGGGCTCTTCCTGACACTATGATGGATGCAAATATTTCTCCAATTCTAAAGAAAGGCAAACCTGCAGATGAATGCACATCCTACAGGCCGATTGCCTTGCTGGACGTTGACCGAAAATTACTGGCGAAAATATTGGCGAAGAGACTTGAAGGTGTCATGCCAGATTTAATTTCAACAGA
Source organism: Pholidichthys leucotaenia (assembly GCA_020510985.1). Classification (NCBI taxonomy): domain Eukaryota; kingdom Metazoa; phylum Chordata; class Actinopteri; order Cichliformes; family Pholidichthyidae; genus Pholidichthys; species Pholidichthys leucotaenia. The sequence continues at coordinate 19,450,658 of CM035850.1, read as the reverse complement.
CCAAACTGGATTTGTATTGGGTCGTAATTCCCTTCATAATGTAAGGAGACTACTAAATCTTATTCAGAATGGATCAAGGTCAAAGGTCAAATCTCTTGTTGTCTCCCTTGATGCAGAAAAGGTCTTTGATAGGATTGAAAGGCCTTATCTTCTAGGTGTCCTTTCAAAATTCAATCTTGGTGACAACTTTATTAGGTGGATATCCTTGCTATATGCTGCCCCCCGTGCCTCTGTTATTACAAATGGCCTGAGGTCCTCCACATTCACAGTGAGACGTGGTTCTAGACAGGGCTGCCCGGCCTCACCAATTCTGTTTGCCCTTGCTATGGAGCCCTTAGCGGAGGCCATTAGATGTGATTCCTTGGTAACAGGTATAGATGTGGGTTCCACAAATCATAAAATTTCCCTTTATTGTGATGATGTCCTCCTCTATCTAAGTAACCCAGAATCTTCTATTACAAGAGTTGTTGAAATAATTAATTCTTTTGTCCATTTTTTAGGTTATAAGATTAACTACTCTAAATCTGAAGCCATGTCCCTTACTCCTCAGGTATCTTGGTCTCCACTGTGCTCTACCCCCTTCCGCTGGTCTCCATCAGGTTTTGTTTATTTGGGTATACACATTACTCCCTCTCTTTCTGGCTTATATAAAGCCAACTTTGTTCCTGTAATTCGTAGAATCAAGGAGGACTTGGCCCGCTGGATGGCCTTGCCTCTACCTCTCTTAGGAAGGGTCAACCTTGTCAAAATGGTTATACTTCCTCGGTTATTGTACCCCTTCCAGATGATCCCAGCTCTTTTAACAAGAAAATCACTTGCTATTCTTAATAGCTCTTTGATATCTTTTCTCTGGAGGAACAAGTGAGCCAGGTTAAAACTTAGCACATTACAGCGCTCACTGGATGAAGGAGGCCTGGCAGTGCCAAATTTTAGGCGCTATCAAATTGCTTCCCTCTCTATTTACATTTGGCACTGGTTTAAAAATGATCCGACATCCACCTGGCTTAATATAGAGGCGGCTCTGGTGGCCCCATCCCTCTTAGTCACATATTATACGCATCTAAAAAATGGGTTTGTCTCAAATTAAAGGGGAATTTTATTTTACAGAATACTTTAAAAGTTTGGAGGATGGTGAAGAAGCTTGGAAATCAGGATGGCTCCTTTCCCCCCCCCTCACACCTATTTATATAAACCCAGATTTTCCCCCTGGTCTGGCTGACCAAGGCTTCTCTTTGTGGTCTGATAGGGGAGTAAAAACTGTAGGCGACTTGATGACAGAGGGCACTCTGCTGTCTTTCGAGCAGCTCAGAGAGAAGTATAACCTCCCACAGAATAACTTTTTTAGGTATCTGCAAATTCGTAATTTTATTTCTTCATCTATTAAGCTGCATCCTAATGGGGTCTTTTTTTCACCTATGGAGGAGGTGATTCTGAAACCAGACACTAGAAAACTAATCACTAGGTTCTACAAGACCCTCTCAGTTCCATCCAGTGATTGCACAGCTCATGTCAGATCTCTTTGGGAAGTGGATTTTGGAGAATCATTTCCACCTGATATATGGGATGAGGTGCGGTCAGGTAGTGCAAACTACCTTTTTACTAACAAAGCTAGAGAGTTACAATTCAAGATCATATACAGGCTTCATATTACTCCAGTGAAACGCACTAAGTTTAACCCTCTATTTTCAAAATTTTGTAATAAGTGTAAAATTTCTGAAGGTTGATATTTTCATTGTTTATTTAAATGTTCTCTTATTAATGATTTCTAGGTAAAAATTTGTGAAGAAACTGATATTATATTCAAGAAAAATCTAGCCCTCACTCCTCTTAGCTGCATTCTAGGAGTAAATCCTACCCCACTGAATCTTCGCTCCTCCGCACTCAAACTGTTGCAGGTGCTTCTCTTTAGTGCAAGAAGATGTATTCTTCTTTTATGGACCTCAGACTCTGCTCCTACAGTTACACATTGGATTTGTGGTGTGATGGAACTTATCCAATTAGAAGCTATTAGCTTCTGATTCAAAGACAAACCTTTTCGTTTTTTTGATATATGGGACCCCTTTTTGAGTTATATAGGAGGAGATGGCACCCAGGCCCTCCGGAGTGGCCTCTATGGTCTTGCTTGGACTGAGAGGTCAAAGTGCATTATCAAATAGACCGCCATTATTTCCAATTGTGTTCTTATGATGCAATTCTTCTGCTTCTGACAAATTTGTATTGTATTGTGGTATTTATTATTTTCTTTGTTTTTGTGTGTGGAGATGGGATGATGGGGTGGGAGTTTGGGGGTTGAAGGGAGTTGGGGTTCTCTTTGTCATTTCTTGCTGTTTGCTTTTTCTGTATTGCTTGTGGCCCTCAAAAGCTCAATAAACATATATACAGTAAGAGAAAATTTGGTGGTTCATCCAGACTTGATACAGCTGGTCACTGCACTAGAGCTTCTTTAGCCTCTTCAGTGAGATCTCCAGGGTTGTTTAGTAGTTGGTCAAAGTGGTCTGCATCCTGCAAAACCGTTTCACCATCCATAGCCTTTAGTTGGATCAATCCTCTTGGTTTAGGGCCGTAGATTTCTCTCAAACCTGTGAAGAATGTTTTCATGTCCTTCCCGTCTGCTGCAGTTTGAAGTTCCTCCACTTTTTCATCCCACCAGTTGGACTTCATCTCTCTGTTGTACTTCTGTAGCTCACTCTGAGCCTTTGAGTATTTCTTCTTCTTCGACCTTGTGTTACACTGTAGGTTTTCCTGCCTAGCTGTATTCCTTGCTTCTAGTAGTTTCTTCAGATGTTCATCATGCTCATCAAACAAATCTTGATGTTTCCGCTCAGGGTGGCCTAATACATCAAAATTTCCCCTAAAATATATCCGTTTTGCATGCATCCTAAGTCATGTTATTCAGTTCCGTAACATGATATAGAAAGGTTTATCAAGATATTGAGGGGGCAATTCTCCATCCCTAGTCCAAAGAAAACCTGGAGAACTGTTGCTCAGGATCAATTTAAACAAAAAAATGTCTGCATCCTTGTAAGCAAATTAAAAAGAAATGAGTACTTGGCTAAGACTAGTACTGCACATGAGCAACTCACTACTGCCCAACTCTATTTATTGGCATCATACATCTATCTATAAATGCATGGAATCGCTGTCTGTCTGTTCCACACATATCTCCCAAACCGTTCGTCAGACTGACCTCAGATTTTATTTATTCAGATTTTAGTTTTGCTGAGGTTACGAGGGTGTGCAGTGTTTCCTCTGGCTTAAAGACCTTGGCGTGGTGGCAACATATTTTTCCGGGAAGGGGGGGGTGGTGCAGTAAACATACCAGAATATGTTAATTGTATATCATTTATTTCTTTTTTAAATTTTACACAGTAACATTGCATATGGTTCAGGTTACTTTATTTGTACCCGTAGGTAGATTTGTTTTGCATCATGTTTTGTCCTGTAGGATTTTTTTTGTCATGGTTTACATAAATGACAAAAATATGTGTATTTTTTGTACAGAACTACAAATCCTCACCAGCGGTATCACAGTATGGTACGGCAATACCACCCTGGCAGAGATGAAAAAGCTACAGCGGGTCATCAAATCTGCAGAGAGGCTCATCAGCTCCATCCTCCCTTCCATGGATATTATGTACACACAGCGCTGTACGAGATGGGCAGAGAGCATCCTCAGGGACAAACACCACCCAGCCCACGCTCTGTTTCAGTGGGTGGACTCAGGTCATAACCTCAGGCACCGCAGACCTGAGAGCATCAGCACTCACAAGGCCCGCTTCTACAACAGCTTTTTTCCAGCCGCTGTCAGGCTAGTGGCACAGGACATTAAAGACAGTAAACAGCCATAATCCATTCATACGCTGGACAATTACCCCTTCACTGACCCTCCCTCACATACACATAACTGTCCACCCGCCCCTCACAAACATACACATCCAATACAGTCCTCCTGTCCTTCCCCACACATACACATAACTTTCCATCCATTCCATAAATACTGTGTGCAATAGCAAAACTACCTCTACACCACCTACCGCATGTGCAAGAAATTAAAAATCTCAGGACATTCCTGTCTCTTAGTATTGCTGTTATATTGCTTTTTAACTATAATGTATATGTATATTCTTACATGATTGCACCTTTTATCTAGTCGGTGTTTATTCTGACTTTGTTCCTTTTACCTTTTTATTATTATTACTGTTATAAAAGACTCAGAGAGACATGCACAAGAATCCCAATGTACCTGTTTTTTTTACTTGTACAAATAGCAATAAACTTTAACTTTAACCTTAGTGCCATTTACATTTTTAACCATACCCACTCCCAAATCCTAAGGCTAACCGCTTTAATTTTAATTCCAAATTTCATCTCCTCAAGTAAAATAGTTTGAACAAGGGGCTGATAGCAGGACGCGAACCTGCAACCCTCTGATTACAGACCCACCACAATATCTACCTAAGCCACAGCAGCAGGTGGCTTGGAGTTGATCTGAAAATGCTTTGTCGGATTGTCAACCCTTCCGCAGCAATAGACATTTCGTATAGGGCAATGTCTCATGTATCCATAGCCACTATAGCACGCCGTTTTAACATTTAATTAATAGCTAGCCTGGATATGTATTGTAGATATCAGTAACTCATTTTTTCCTAGTAAAAATGGACATCTCAGATATCCACAATGAAATTCTTCCTCTCTATAATGACCTTTCAGATATACATGACATCATTCTTCCTGGGAGAAAGACGTCACTTTTCCCCCCATTCATGTGTATTGAGCTGTCACTTCCAGATACCAACAATTACATTCTTCCCATCTAGAATGAACATTCTGGATATCTGAAATAGAATTCTTTCTAGAAGAAACTCTTATTTCAGATATCTACAATCCAATTGTTACTAATCATAATTTTCATTTTGGATATCTGGAACGTTCATTTTTACTAGGAAAAACTGAATTGATATCTACAATGACATATCCAGGCTAGCAATTAAATGTGAAAACGGCTTGCCATATAACCACTACCTATTATATTTCACTGATCATATGTATTATGACGTTACTGTGTGCATGCTCACCTGTGGAATTATAAGCTATCCACTTCGAACAGCAGCTTTCGTGGAAATAATTGTAGATGGTCCGTCCCAGAGTCGCTCCTAACCCGACCACAACCGTCGTCGTGACTGGATCAAACGCGTCAACCAGCACGAAGATCGCGGAGAAAATGTATAAAAACCGAAGTAAAAGTGACGGTTTCATCATCACATCTAACTTACCGCGCAAATTAGCAATTTTAATTTCATTAAAACAAGAAACAGACCGAGGACAAACGGCGCGAAACCTGCAAGATGCTACCTTATGAAGAAACAACGGGAACTTCCGCGTACGTCACGGACGCGCGACCAATACAAGCGTCTGCAACCTATGATAAACCTCCGTCAAAAAAACAAACAAAAACAAAACAAAACTTAAAATAACTAAAATAAATAGAAAAAAATTAAGAGGACAATGTGTTAATATAAAATAAAAATATACAAAAGTGCAAAAATAAAAAAGAATCATCATTGTGAAAATTTTCTTGTTTTATAATTCTACTCCATAAGTAAACATTCATGTATTTTGGGAAATATTTCAGGTCATATTTCAATAGTTCACAACAGTCTGTTTTAGAGCTGCGCCTGTACTTAACTGTTTTACCTTCATTTTTAAGACTCAGGTGTTTTGTGGCTCAGTTTTTTGTGCACAAGAAAAAAAAAGTGAAAATGTCCTCAGGAAAGTGAAGAGAGCTAAGCGCAGAGCAAACCACACCAACAGCCAGCAACACAGGAAGTGACGATACGTTACCACAGGAAGCAGTCACACGTTACTACATCATCAGAAGTGGGGGCAGCTCTGAAGCGGCCCCACGGTGGACACACCCCTGGAGGCACCGGGCCCCCGGGACAAGGGCCGATCATAACGCAGGGGCCCGGATCCCACACCGCAGCTGCTGACTCCCGCACAGCCTCGTCATCTGGAGCAGCCACCTGGACACGCCGCAGCTGGTTTGCGTGTCGAACCGAGCCGTCCGTCGGCCGAAAACACGCCATCCCCAGCTTTGTCATGATCCTCAGCGGCATCTGTTGTTTTGCTGGCTTGGCCCGGCCAATCGTCGCCCCGGTCTCTCATCAGCATGGGCCCGAACCCAGTCCATGACCTGGAGTGGTACCTTGCTTGGCTTTATGTGCTGCTGTGTTCCCGGTGGCTCTGCACGCTCATTTGACTTGTTACCTCCGTCATGCTGCGGCGGCTCGGCAGTCACCACATTCGCTGTGGACCCTTCACCCATCGTTGGTTGGGGTTTGTCATGGGTACTGAAGGTGACCGCCACTTCCCTGGCGTCGCTCATTGAGGCGGACTCTTCACCCGTCAGCTCGGTCACCCCCACCGTAGCCTGTCGAGCGAGGGTACTGAAGCAGTCCAGTTCCTCCTCTCTGCAGTTTGAAGTGTTCTGCTGTGCTGCGTCATGCGTTCTGTCTGTGCCCGGCTCTGCTGCTGTGCTTCGGGACTCTCTGCATGCTCGGGCTCCCCCTCCTGTGGCTCCGATTCTGGCTAAGGGGGAAACGGAGGCAAGTCTGGTCACTGCTCTCTCTCTGTGTCATCTTCGTTCTCTGTGTCGTGTTCACCCACCATGCTGTGGTCACTCTCAGTACTGAATTCTCCCTTTTCGCTGCACTCACTCTTTGTACTGTGCTCTTCGACTGGATTGTCACAGATTAGCTCATCGTTGTCATTCTCAATGGGCGTGGGCTCCCTCTCCTCCAGCTGAGCAAGACACGGAGGCAAGTCTGGCTGCTGCCCCACCACGATGTCGTCATCCAGGTCCACTGTGCCCCAACTGCAGCATCTGGACCATTCGAACTCAGCACTGTCTCTGATAGCAAAGCCCAGTCTGTAGAAAAAGTAACATCCCATAATCTTGTCACCGTGCGTTGTCACCTGGAATGTGAAGTTGTAGTTGGGCTTGCAGCAAACAGTCAGTTCCACTGTTCCAACATTGCAGTCTGTGACCACCATATCCGTACAGCGGCATTGGGTTCTTCTTGGTTTTGTGGTTGGGGAAAAACTTCTTCACCATGGCCCAGTTTAATATTGACCGCACCATTGCCGTGTTGAGTAGGAGTGGTACAGCTATTCCGTCTAATTCAACCACGCTGTACGAACAACCATTGATGTTGGGGCTTACCGAATGAATGGTCATTGTTGGCGGGCGGGCTGGCTTACTTGGCGGGCCCCACGGTGCTGATAACTGACATACTCTGGCAAAATGGTTCAGGTGCCCACAATTGTTACACCGTTGTCCTCTTGTGGGGTTTTCTCTGCATTTTGTAGCGCTATGAGATGACTTCTGTTGTGATGTGGCGCTATATAAATAAAGCTGAATTGAATTGAATTGCCGAGTAAAATCGTGCTCTGTCCTGGTGCGTTGGGGACCTACAGCCCCCACAGACGGGCTTCTTGGAGCGGACCTTTGGCTCACTGCATTCGTCTCACACTCTTCTGCCGTGTTCTTTTTGTCCTCCAATTCCACCGTGTTAGCTAGCGTCGGCTGTCCAGGTAGCTTCTGTGTTTGGTGCCCATTTAGCTCCGCGGCTAACTTCTCTGTTGCTTCTAGCTGGGATGCTAGCTCTATCGTGCTAGCTAGCGCCCTGTCGTTTCGCACCATTAGCATCTTAACCCACAGCCTCATGTTACGTGTGTGTTCAGCAAAGTAGCTAGCAAGAAATTCGACAGCATCCACATATGACTCCATAGGTCCGAACATGTGGAAAACTCTCCGACACTCTACACCGAGTCTGTGGACAAGAAGTGCTCGTTTCCTTACTCCACTGAGTTCACCCAGGCCCAACGCTGTAACACAGGTCTTGAATGCATCAGCCACCGTGGCCACAGGACTGCTGGTTCCCCTGGGTGCGGAAGAAAAGGTTGTAGTGGTGCCACGCACGCCTCCATGGTTTTACCTCTTGTCGCCAAATGTTATGTCCACAAACCTGGCAGTAAATAGACGGATGAGGATGCTGCACCGGAACTGGAACTTTATTACAGGGTATGATAACCGGGCATTACACACACATACCGTTACCATACCCAGTCACGAGGGCAAGAGAGCCCTGTCATGGCCGACTCCCCCATACACACGTGGACAAAATTGTTGGTACCCCTCTGTTAATGAAAGAAAAACCCACAATGGTCACAGAAATAACTTGAATCTGACAAAAGTGGTAATAAATAAAAATTCTATGAAAAAAAAACAATGAAAATCAGACATCCATCCATCCATCCATCTTCTACCGCTTTTCCGGAGGTCCGGGTCGCGGAGGCAGTAGTTCAAGCAGAGAAGCCCAGACTTCCCTCTCCCCAGCCACCTGCTCCAGCTCTTCAGAGGGGATACCAAGGCGTTCCCAGACCAACTGGGAGACATAGTCTCTCCACGGAGTCCTGGGTCTGCCCCGGGGTCTCCTCCCAGTGGGACGTGCCTGAAACACCTCAAGTGGGAGGCGTCCAGGAGGCATCCTAATCAGATGCCCATACCACCTCAACTGACTCCTTTCAATGTGGAGGAGCAGCGGTTCTACTCTGAGCCTCTCCCGGATGACTGAGCTCCTCACCCTATCTCTGAGGGTGAGTCCAGCAATCCTACGGAGAAAGCTCATTTCAGCTGCTTGTATCCGCGATCTCGTTCTTTCGGTCATTACCCAAAGCTCGTGACCATAGGTGAGAGTAGGAACGTAGATTGACTGGTAAAGCGACAGCTTTGCCTTAGAACTAAGCTCCCTCTTCACCACAACAGACCGGTACAACGTCTGCATCACTGCAGATGCTGCTCCAATCCGTCTGTCGATCTCTCGCTCCATTTTCCCCTCACTCGTGAACAAGACCCCAAGATACTTAAACTCCTCCACTTAGGGCAGGAGCCTGTCCCCAACCCGGAGAGGACAATCCACCTTTTTCCAGCTGAGGACCATGGACTCGGACTTGGAGGTGCTGATTCTCATCCCAGCCGCTTCACACTCAGCGGCAAACCGTCCCAGCAAGAGCTGTAGGTCATTGCTGGATGAAGCCAACAGGACAACATCATCTGCAAACAGCAGAGATGAGATCCTGTGGTCACCAAGCATGACACCCTCCATTCCCTGGCTGCGCCTAGAAATCCTGTCCATAAAAATTATGAACAGGACCGGTGACAAAGGGCAGCCCTGGCGGAGTCCAACTCTCACTGGGAATGACTCCGACCGAGTGTTGGCAATACGAACTAAACTCTCACAACGGTCGTACAGAGACCGAATAGCTCGTAACAACAAGCCCGATACCCCATACTCCCGAAGCACCCCCCACAAAAATCCACGAGGGACGCGGTCAAATGCCTTCTCCAAGTCCACAAAACACATGTAAACTGGTTGGGCAAACTCCCACGAACCCTCAAGAATTCTCGAGAGGGTAAAGAGCTGGTCCGATGTGCCACGGCCAGGACGAAAACCACATTGCTCCTCCTGAATCCGAGGTTCGACCAACGGCCGGACTCTCCTCTCCAGTACCTTGGCATAGACCTTCCCAGGGAGGCTGAGGAGTGTGATCCCTCTAAAGTTGGAGCACACCCTCCGGTCCCCTTTTTTGAAGAGAGGAACCACCACCCCGGTTTGCCATGCCAAAGGCACTGCCCCTGACCTCCACGCAATGTTGCAGAGGCGTGTCAACCATGACAACCCAACAACATCCAGGGCCTTGAGGTACTCGGGGCGAATCTCGTCCACCCCCGGGGCCCGGCCACCAAGGAGATTTTTAACCACCTTGGCGACCTCAGCCCCTGTGATAGGCGAGTCATCCCCCTCGTCCCCAAACCCTGCTTCCTCTGTGGAAGGCATATCAGTGGGATTGAGGAGATCCTCGAAGTATTCCTTCCACCGCCCGACGATATCCCCAGTTGAAGTCAACAGTGTCCCATCCGCACCATACACAGTGTGGACGGGGAGCTGCTTTCCCCTCCTGAGCCGCCGAACAGTTTGCCAGAATCTCTTTGAAGCCGACCGAAAGTCTTGTTCCATGGCCTCACCGAACTCCTCCCATACCCGGGTTTTTGCTTCAGCAACCACCCGAGCTGCACTCCGCTTGGCCTGCCGGTATACCTCAGCTGCTTCGGGAGTCCCACAAGCCAACCAAGCTTGATAGGACTCCTTCTTCAGCTTAATGGCCCCCCTCACCACTGGTGTCCACCACTTGGTTCGGGGGTTGCCACCACGAGATGCACCGACCACCTTGCGGCCGCAGCTCTGGGCCGCCGCTTCAACAACAGAGGTGGAGAACATGGCCCATTCAGACTCCATGTCTCCAGACTCCCTCGGAATGTGGTTGAAGTTCTTCCGGAGGTGGGAGTTGAAGACCTCCCGGACAGGGGCCTCAGCCAGACGCTCCCAGCACACCCTCACTATACGTTTGGGTCTACCAGGTCTGAATGGCTTCCTCCCCTGCCATCGGATCCAACTCACCACCAGGTGGTGATCAGTTGACAGCTCTGCACCTCTCTTTACTCGGGTGTCCAAGACATACGGTCGCAGGTCTGATGATACGATAACAAAATCGATCATCGACCTGCGGCCTAGGGTGTCCTGGTGCCAGGTGCACATATGGACACCCTTATGCTTGAACATGGTGTTCGTTATGGACAGACTGTGGTTAGCACAGAAGTCCAATAACTGAACACCACTCGGGTTCAGATCGGGCAGGCCGTTCCTCCCAATCACCCCCCTCCAGGTTTCACTGTCGTTGCCCACGTGCGCATTGAAGTCCCCCAGTAGGACAATGGAGTCTCCAGGAGGAGCACCCTCCTGCACCCCAGTCACAGACTCCAAAAAGGGTGGGTACTCTGAAACATCATTTGGTGCATAGGCACAAATGATGGTCAGGACCCGTTTCCCAACCCGAAGGCGCAGGGAAGCAACCCTTTCGTCCACCGGGGAAAACTCCAATATAGAGGCAGCAAGGTGGGGCAATACAAGAATACCTACCCCTGCTCGTCGCCTCTCGCCCGGGGCAACTCCAGAAAAGGCCAAGCTCCAGCCCCTCTCCAGGAGACTGGTTCCGGAACCGGAGCTGTGTGTTGAGGTGAGGCCGACTATATCTAGCCGGTATCGCTCAATCTCGTACACCAGCTCAGGCTCCTTCCCCACCAGAGAGGTGACATTCCACGTACCAAAAGCCAGTTTAGAAAGCTTGGGATCAGTCCGCCAAGGTCTCCGCCTTTGACTGCCACCTAATCCACATAGCACCGGACCTCCATGATCCCTCCTGCAGGTGGTGAACCTACTGGAGGGCGGACCCATGTAACTCCTTCGGGCTGAGCCCGGCCGGGTCCCATGGGTGGAAACCCGGCCACCAGACGCTAGCCTTTGAGCCCCTCCCCCAGGCCTGGCTCCAGGGTGGGGCCCCGGTAACCCCATACCGGGCGGGGTACACTGAATCCTTGATATACAATTTATCATGAGAGTCTGTTGGATCGTTCTTAGTCTGGCCCTTCACCCAGGACCAGTTTGTCTTGGGAGACCCTATCAGAGGCAAATTGCCCCGGACAACATAGCTCCTGGGATCACTGGGGCACGCAAACCCCCCCACCATGATAAGGTGACGATCCATGAGGGGGGAAAATCAGACAATGCTTTTGAATTGTGGTTCAACAGAATTACTTTAAAAAACAAACTCATGGAACAGGCCTGGACAAAAATGATGGTACCCCTAGAAAAGATTGAAAATAATGTGACCATAGGGACATGTTCAACCAAGATGTGTCCTCTAATTAACATCACAGGTGTCTACAAACTTGTAATCAGTCAGTCGGCCTATTTAAAGGGTGACAAGTAGTCACTGTGCTGTTTGGTGACATGGTGTGTATCACACTAAACATGGACCAGAGGAAGCAAAGAAGAGAGTTGTCTCAGGAGATTAGAAAGAAAATTATAGACAAGCATGTTAAAGGTAAAGGCTATAAGACCATCTCTAAGCAGCTTGATGTTCCTGTGACTACAGTTGCACATATTATTCAGAAATTTAAGATCCACGGGACTGTAGCCAACCTCCCTGGACGTGGCCGCAGGAGGAAACTTGATGAAAAATGGAAGAGACGGATAATACGAATGGTAACAAAAGAGCCCAGAACAACCTCTATACACATTCACGGTGAACTCCAAGGTCAAGGTACATCAGTGTCCGATCGCACCATCCATCGTTGTTTGAGCCAAAGTGGACTTCATGGGAGACGACCAAGGAGGACACCACTGTTGAAAACAAATCATAAAAAAACCCAGACTGGAATTTGCCAAACTGCATGTTGACAAGCCACAAAGCTTCTGGGAGAATGTCCTATGGACAGACGAGACAAAACTGGAACTTTTTGGCAAGGCACATCAGCTCTATGTTCACAGATGCAAAAATGAAGCATACCAAGAAAAGACCACTGTTCCTACTGTGAATGAATGAATGAATCTTTATTTCGGATAGATTAAAAGTAAAGATTAAAAAGAAACAGAGTAATATAACAAAGGGGAAAAAAATCCAACAAAGTCAAATTAAACAATAACTCCTCTGATTATACAGTTCAACATAAGTTATCCGAAATGGGTGATGGCTGAAGCCGCAGCTTATATTGCCCACCCATACTCCATCCAAGAATTCAAAAGAAAAACAAAACAAGAGCGATTACAATTCGGAACAAAGCTAAGACAAAATGTGACAAAAAAAACAACAACTAAGCAACAGCACAACGCAGACTGGATATGACAATCCTTATGTGATTTTACATGTCATCTTGTATATACACTACCGTTCAAAAGTTTGGGGTCACTTAGAAATTTCCTTATTTTTGAAAGAAAAGCACTGTTTTTTTCAATGAAGATAACTTTAAACTAATCAGAAATACACTCTAGGGACTTCCGGTTATGGCGGCCGCCTAGAAGGACACGTATCACTCTGCTCTGCTCCTGGAAATAAAGATTCGGCAAATAACTCTCTCATTTGGAACAGAACTTTTCCCAGCGTTTGGGTGAGGATATGCCGGGGAAGACTAAGGCTGGGAAATCAAGCGGGGGAAAAATTGAATCGCCGAAGCAGTCCAAATTAACGGACTTTAAAGTTTGTGGCGCAGTAGAAAAAGCTGTGGATATGGCGGATGAAACTAGCGGTGGTGCGGTAACTGCTGATGATGGCGGCACAGGTGCAGTGCTGGCTGCCATTAGCTCAATGAGAGCAGACTTTTCCGCTAAACTTGATGGGATTATGGCAGCGTTGGATGCAATGAGAAAGGAGTTGGGTGACTGCGTGGAGCGAGTGACGCAGGCGGAGCTTCGTATTTCCAGTGCGGAGGATGAAATCAGCGGACTTCAAATAAAGGTGCGCACTTTGGAAAAAAAAAAATAAAGATCTGGAAAATAACGTTCTGGACTTGGAGTCCCGGTCCAGACGGAACAACCTGAGGCTGGTGGGTTTACCGGAGGGAGCCGAAGGTCGTGATTCATGCTCCTTTTTGGAGGGGTGGATCCCGGAGGCGCTGAACAACGCGGAGCTAAAATCATCAGTCGTCTTGGAAAGCTCCCACCGAATTGGCCCACCGAGAGGTAACAAGGCAGCACCGAGGACGTTAATTATGAAGTTTCTCAGCTACAGAGACAGGATGACGATCTCCAACGCGGTGCGGGCCAAAGGAGAAATTAAATACCAAGATCAGCAGGTGCGGTTCTACCCAGATTTGGCCTCAGGAATCCAACAATTAAGGAAGCAGTTTGACCCCATCCGTAAAGAACTGCGCAACCTTGAGATTCGTCATGGAGTGATTCACCCTGCAAGACTTCTGGTCACATATGAGGGCAAAACACACATCTTCAAGACCCCCGAGGAGGCGCAGGAGCTCATCAAGAAGATCCAGGAAGAGACTGGTGGGAGCTAAGCATGAACAGAATATAGGGTAGAATATTTGAGCATTTAACTGATTAGAAGCATATAACAAGATTACAAAATATAGATTGTATTATATATAAAAAAAAAAAAATAAAAAAAAAAAGTACAAAATTGCTATAAAATTTTGGAGTTAAATTGGAAAATTACAGAAGAGAGTTAATATTACGTTATTAAAAGCAGTAGAGTTAGGGTGATTGGGAGGATGAAGAAGGAGTGGCTTTGGCTGATCCTCGTGGGTGTGGAACGGTCGATGGCTATATCGGGAGACGGAATTTTTCTTTTGTTTTTGGGGGGATTGCCACAAATGTGGGAAGGGGGAATTTGTTTGTGTGTAGTTTGTAGGGTGAATGTTCAACCACTCATTTTTTTGCTTTTCTGTTTGAGCATGTTTACACTGCAAGGTAATCCCAAACTCCCTATTGATCATAAATCAAAGCGTTAATCTTAATTTAACTTCATGGAATTGCAGAGGTCTACAAAATTTAAAAAAACTTAAACAAGTTATGAATAAAATAAAAGACATGGGTTCAAAAATTGTGTTTTTACAAGAAACTCATCTAATAGAGGAGGATGTAAAAAGAATTAGGAGTAGATGGCAAGGAAATGTTTTCACCTCATCATTTTCATCCCGAGCCAGGGGAGTTATGACTCTCATACATAAATCAGTCCCATTTCAAGTGAAAAATGTAATTGGAGACAAATTTGGAAGATATGTAATCATTCAAGGATCTTTGCTATTAGAAAATATAAATTTGGTGAACTTATATGGTCCCAATATAGATGATCAAAAGTTCTTTGCTAATTTATTTCTTATCTTATCATCACTTACAGGGCAACATATAATAGCAGGGGATTTTAATTGTACATTGAATCCCGGTATAGATAGATCAACAGGACTGGACTGTACGCACAATGGATGTAGGATGACCATTAATCATTTTATGAAAGAATTGAAATTGATAGATATATGGAGAGAAATGAAACCACAAGTTAAAGCATACTCTTGTTATTCCAATACCTACAAGACATTCTCACGTACTGATTATTTTTTGATCTCCACAGAATTAAGGTCCAAGATTCAAAACTGTTTTTATGATAACATCGTGATCTCTGATCATGCACCCTGCTGTCTAATATATGTAGATAAGAAATTGACAAAGGAACCAGGTAGATGGCAATTTCAGCATAAATGGCTTCAGGATGAGGAATTTGTTAAATACATAGAAAAACAGATAGATGAGTTCTTTGACATCAATACTACACAAACATCAGCATGTGTAAAGTGGGAGGCTTTCAAAGCTTTTATTAGGGGACATATTATTAGTTATACAGGTTCAAAATCTAAGAAGACTCGAGAGGAGAGAGTCCAATTGGAACATAAAATAAAAATTCTTCAAGAAAGAGTATATGCAGGAAGAGATCCAAGGTTGGAGAACGAATTACTGATTTTGAGAGCTGAATATGACAAAAAATCAGCGAATAGAGCTGCCTCTAGTCTTCTAAGATTGAAACAATCTTTTTATGAACAAGGTGAAAAATCAGGAAAGTTATTGGCATGGCAGATTAAACAATTAGAATCTAAAACACCAATTACCAGTATTATAAGTAACGGACAGGTAGTTATAGATCCTTTAGAAATTAATAGAGCCTTTAGAGATTACTATGAAAAATTATATGATACCAAAAATGAATCTGACTAAACAAAACTACATGGGTTTTTGAACGAACTATTTATACCGTGTATTCCAAATGAAAATAGGGAGATACTGGAGTCTAAAATTAGTCAAGAAGAAGTTGGACTAGCCATTGATAATATGAAATCAGGAAAAAGTGCAGGACCAGATGGTCTTCCAGTTGACCTTTATAAAAAATTTAAGAATAAATTAACAAAACCTTTTTTGGAAATGGTTTTAGAAGCATTTCAAAATAGTAATTTACCATCATATATGAATAATGCCTTAATTATACTGTTGCCAAAACCAGGTAAGCCCTCTAATAAATGTGAAAATATGAGACCAATAAGCCTATTAAATGCCGACCTTAAGATAATCTGTAAAATTTTAGCAAGACGAATACAAGAAATTTTACCAAATATTATTAATCGAGATCAGAATGGCTTTATAAAGGGAAGACAAGGCTTCCATAATGTAAGAAGACTATTTAATATTATTTATTCTAATAAAGAAGCACCGGATACAGCTCTCTTATCACTGGATGCCGAAAAAGCCTTTGATAGAGTTGAATGGCCCTTTCTTTTTGAAGTCTTACAAAGGTTTGGACTTGGAAATAATTTCATAAAATGGGTTCAGATAATATATAATAATGCTACAGCAGAAATCCTAACAAATAACAATATTTCAAAATCAATAAAAATCAATAGAGGATGTCGACAAGGCTGTCCACTTTCACCTTTACTGTTTACTATGGCAATTGAACCTTTAGCGATGGCGATACGTCTACAGTCACAAATATATGGAATTAAAGTTGGCCCAACAGAACATAAAATCTCCCTGTATGCCGATGACATAATTTTGTTTATGTCGAATCTTAAAAAATCAATTCCGACCTTGTTGAATTTAATAAAGAATTTTGGGGAAATATCAGGATATAAAATAAATAAAACTAAATCTTCAATATTAATGCTAAATGAGACCCAGAGAAATTACCCAGCCCCTGAGGTAAATCAATTCAATGTTGTAAATCAGTTTAAATATTTAGGAATCCAAATTGTGTCTAAGCTAGAATCAATCGCCAGTGTCAATTATGAAGCCTTAATGACAGATATTGATGAGTTACTTCAGAGATGGATGTCACTACCAATGTCGATGATCGTGAGAATTAATATACTTAAAAGTAATATCTTACCTAAAATACTTTATTTATTTCAATACATTCCCTTACCACCACCTTTAGATTTATTCTCAAGAATTAAAAAAAAGTTAGTGGAATTTATATGGAACAACAGGAGGGCTAGATTACGTCTGTCTTTATCATATTTACCATTTGATCGTGGAGGTCTGAAATGTCCAAATTTTATGTTGTATTATTGGTCGGCACAACTGAGGTCTATGACATATTATTTTTCATCAAATGATCTCCCTCACTGGACTGAAATGGAATCATACAATTTACCTTTACCTCTTCCCATATTCATATACTCAGATTCGGCAAAAAAATTACAAAAACAAGTTAAAAATCCATTTGTAAAGCATATGATCAAAATATGGTGTGAAGCTAAAAACTATTTAAAAGAACCACAGTTATTGTCACAATTTAGTCCAATATGGGGTAATCAATATTTTAAACCACGGAGAGCGGACGCTGTATTTAAAGTATGGAATTTAAAAGGGATACAAAAGATTCAGGATTTATATTTGCCATGTGCAGAAAACATAATGTCTTTTGAAGAGCTGAGGATCAAATTTAATCTCAATAGAACACATTTTTTTAAATATCTTCAACTTAGAAACTTTATTCGATCAAATCAAAATAAAGCTCTCACTCGACCTATCTATTCATCCTTGGAAAAAATGTTGATGAAAGATAGTAAAAGAAAGGGTATTATTTCAGAGTTTTATAACTCATTGACACTATCTTCAAGTGAAAATTCACTGAAAAGATTAAACTACTGGAAAGAAGATCTGCAAACTGAAATTTCAGAGGAACAATGGGAATTGGCTTGTACAGAAGCTCAAACCAAATCAATAAATGTACGCCTTAAATTGATACATTTCAAATGGTTAATGCGGATGTATGTTACACCGGAGGAGTTAAATAGATATAACAAAAATATACCAGATACATGAACAAAATGCATGGAAAGTAAAGGAACCCTATTTCATTGTGTATGGGAATGTAGATTAATAAGAATGTTTTGGGAAGAGGTGAGGGTAACAATTGAAAAAATAATCTCAAAACAAATCATATTGAATCCTAAACTGTTTTTGTTGGGTCTGTACCCAGAAAAGCATAATTTTAATAAAAGTGAAAGAACATTCATAGACCTCAGTTTGCTTAATGCCAAAAAATGTATTGCACTATTATGGAAAAAGACTCATAGACCAGATGTGACTCAGTGGTTAAGACAGATGTTAACAAACCTTCCATTAGAAAGAATAACATATGTACTGAAATCAAAGGAAATTGTGTTTGAGAATATATGGAGACCTTTTATTGATTATGTAAAAAATTTAAACGTAACTCTTGAAGAAGAAGGTGAATGATGTGTGTGGACCTTGTAAATTCCAAACTGGTGAACATAATATGTATACTTATGTATTGGATTGTCTAGACTAAACAGAGGAGCATTGTTGAAGATTTGATTTTGTTGGTGGTTGTTGGTGTTTTTTAGTGCATTTTTTTTTGTAGTACTTTAGTGTTAGTGTTTGATTGTTTGTATCATGTTTGTTAAAAAAAAAGGTTCAATAAAGATATTGTGGAAAAAAAAAAAGAAATACACTCTAATCTCTAATATACATTGCTAATGTGGTAAATGACTATTCTAACGGGCGGGAAACATCTGTGCTGACCCATCACACCCCGGCCACAAACTGTTTGAACTTCTATCTTCTGGTCGTCGTTACAGATCACTGAAGGTCAAAACCACCCGTCACAGGAACAGTTTCTTTCCTCAAGCCATCACTCTGATGAACTCCTAACATTCACCTAGTCCTACCTGTTGCTGTACTCATGACTTTTCATCCATTATTACATCGCACATAACTCTCACACTGCTTTTTACTTCATTCACATTATATCACTGAATCTGAGTTCACATTGAAATACTGTGTGACTGTATATTTTTTCATATATTTCTGCAAAGTGTGGTTAGTCTGAGTAAATAACTGCATATATTCCTGTATATATTTGCATCCTTTTATAGAAACGTGGACAGACTGTAATTTACTGTACATACTCTGTTGTCATTGAATCCTTATTTAAATCCTCCACCTGAACAATGAGAGCAAGTTTTTAGCCAAAGTCAAATTCCTTGTATGTGTTGTGCATACTTGGCCAATAAAGCTGATTCTGATTCTGATTCTGATTCTGATTCTAGCTGCAAATGTCTGGTTTTTGGTGCAATACCTACATAGGTGTATAGAGGCCCATTTCCAGCAACTATCACTCCAGTGTTCTAATGGTACAATGTGTTTGCTCATTGCGTCAGAAGGCTAATGGATGATTAGAAAACCCTTGTGCAATCATGTTAGCACAGCTGAAAACAGTTTAGCTGGTTAGAGAAGCTATAAAACTGACCTTCCTTTGAGCAGGTTGAGTATCTGGAAAAATTATTATTTCAAATACAAATCATTATTTCTAACCTTGTCAATGTCTTGACTGTATTTTCTATTCATTTTACAACTCATGGTGGTAAATAAGTGTGACTTTTCACGGAAAACACAAAATAATTGTCTGGGTAACCCCAAACTTTTGAACGGTAGTGTATGTTTGGAGTATTTCTTCCTTTAGTTTTTGTTTAAATTGTCCAAGCGTTGTACATGATTTTAATTCAGGTCCAAAATCGTTCCATAATCTGACTCCTTGCACTGAAACACAGTGTTGCTTGGTGGTAGTTCTCACTGAAGGTTTTAGAAATATACATGTTCCTCTGAAATGATATTGTTTCTCCCTTATTTGGAACAACTTTTGGATATTTGCGGGCAGTGATAGATTTTTCACTTTAAACATTATTACTGCAGTTTTAAAGTCAACCAGACCTTTCAACTTGAGAGCTTTTAATTTAAGAAAAAGTGGGTTTGTTGGTTCCCTGTAAGCAGCTTTGTTTATTATTCTAATAGCTCTCTTCTGAAGCATAAAGACTGGATATATGTTTGTTTTATATGTATTTCAACATACTTCAGTACAATATGTCATGTATGGGAGTATTAATGAATGATACAAATTATATAATGTGGGTTGATTCAGCAAATATTTCGCTCTGTGTAGTATTGCGATTGATTTAGATATTTTACCTTTAATATAATTAATATGTGACTTCCAACACAGTTTATTATCAATTATTACTCCAAGAAATTTAGTTTCAGATACCCTTTCAATCTCTACACCATTTACACTGAGTTTAGATACTAAGTTGTTGTGATGGTTGTTAAAAACTATAAATTTTGTCTTACTTAAATTGAGCATTAATTTGTTTGAATCAAACCACAGTTTTGTCACGGTGTCCCTCACGAGCCACCACAAGATGCCAGCAGTCACCAGCGAGCCGCAGCGATGTCCATTAAGAGGTGCAACAACAGGGAATGACACACACAACAGTGCGGGTAAGACAATCACAGGACGTACCTTAACGGGGAAGTATAACGGGAACAGAGTGTATCATAACAGGTAGCTCCACGGGAAGATTAACAGGTAGGTTAACAGGAACGTAGACAGAGACTGCTGCATCGGGGAGCATTCAGCGCCTGCTTATAACCCCGGTCACCAATGACCCCGAATGCAGCACAGGTGTTGGCTCTGACAGCAGGGAGCTCCACCGGGCGCTGTCACAATAAGAGCCCGGGGAGCTAGAAGGAAACCTCTGCTGTCAAAGCCAGGAAAAGGTACAAGATCCGAGTGCGGACGGAACCAGCACTCGGGCTGTAACAGTACCTCCCCCTCAAGGCCGAGCACCTGAGTGGCCCAAGTAACACCCAAGCCCCCCACCCCACTAGGGTGGGCGGATGGGGCGCCGGTAGGAGGGAGAGAGTCAGAAAGAACAAAACGACATACCGGACAATGGCAAGAATAACTACTCAGAAAAAAAAAATACACATGGAGAAAACAAAAAACCAGAACTACCGGGTCAGAACAAGAAAGCACAAGACTATGACACAATACCAAATATTCAAAAAAAGACAAAATACAGAGGAAAAACAAGGCCGCATAACACATGCTAGGGCAACTGCAAGACATAACCCAAAACACAAAATACACAGAACAGCAAGGACAAGAAAAAAAAAGACAGAACAATCACCGTGATGGATTAACCCAGAAAACCACTACCCCCCTGACAGCTCATGCTGACCGGCGGAGACCAAGCGCCACAGGAACAGTTCAGGTGGTCTCCCCGCGTCCAACAGCCGGTGGGTGGTCTTAGGAGCCGGAGCATGACCAGGCGGCTCACCAGAGTCCAACGCCCAGCACGTCCACTCCTCTGGTGGTCGAACCAGATTGCCCAAAGACACACACAACACGTCTGGTGGCCGACTCGAGGCGCCGAACCGGCGAAACAGTTCCTCCGGCGGCCAACCCGTGTCCCTCAGCCACCGGTCCTGGGGAAAAACAGCCCGCGGCGGCCTCCCTAACGAGGACAAAACTTGGGAGAGCCGGGGCGAGCGAGCAGGAGCCCCCACGACCCCCGGCGATGATGCACAGGGGTGGTGACTCAGAGGGGACAGATGACCAGGATGAGCCTGTGATCCGTTCAACGGTGAAAGGTCTGCAGCTCCTCCCCCGTCCGCGGACCACACTGGCGCTGCACCCACGTCGGGCCCCGATTGGGCCAGAACCGCACCCGCGGTGGACCCCGATCGAGCCTCTGGTGCACCCACGTTGGACCCCGATTGGGCCAGATCCGCACCCGCGGTGGACCCCGATTGGGCCTCCGACGCACCCACGTCGGACCCCGATTGGGCCAGAACCGCACCTGCGGCGGACCCCGATTGGGCCTCCGGTGCACCCACATTGGACCCCAATTGGGCCAGAACCACCCCTGCGGTGGACCCCGATTGGGCCTCTGATGCACCCACGTCGGACTCTGATTGGGCCACAGCAGCCTCCACAACGGACCCCGACTGGGTCGGTGCAGCTCCGCTGACAATCTCCACCCCCGAACCTGGGACCTCCAACCCAGTGACTCCGACTCGTTCCACGCCGGCGACACTGCAACAAGGCTCAGAAACAAGAAAACCGGGATCAGAATCACCGGTAGCAACAGAACCCAGCGAGACGAGCTTGGACGCAGCAGGCGGCTGCTCCTCACTCGCCTCCCCAAGAGGCAGACAAAAATGCTCCAACACAGGGGACAGAGACACAAGAGGGAGCACTTACCTGCACTCAGGTTCTGTTGCCACCCAGGACTCCGACGATCCAGGTTCAGGGTGGCGACTCTAGTCAGCAGGCTCAAACTCAGCTGCGTCGGGCTCCGCAGCTGGCAGGATGTCACTTACAACCTGAGGTTCCTCCCACGCTGCTGTCCACGCCGATGACCCGATGGCGTGGGGGCAGGGGACCCTCGACCCACTGGCTCGGACCGCTCCGGCGAGGAGACCCGGGGACGCTTCTTTGTCGGCTCAGGCTCCGGGCCGCAGTTCGCTCTTCTCCTCCGTCCACGACGTGGCTGCAGGGCCGGATCCAGGCTTTCCAGCACAGCAGGCCCCCTCTTCATCCGACGACGTCGGCCTGGCGTCGCGGACCGCTTGACAGGGGGGGGACACAGAGGCAGCAGGTTTAGTAACTTTTTCTACAGCAAGTGGAGGAAGCTCGGGGGGCTGCGGACCCCGAACTCCGCCCCCAGGAGTCAGACAAGGCAGATCATAATTAAGATGTAACAAATTATCATGCACTTGCCTCCTTCTCCCCACTGGATGGCGACAAAGGGCCCCCTGGATGGATGAGGTGGACCCGCTGGAGATGGTTCCGGGACGGGACTCGCCTGGGCTGGACCCGGAGTACACACAGCGGCCGGGGAATGCGTCGAGGAGGAGGGGGCGACAGCCAAAATGAACTGGGCATGGGACGCTGATGAGAGAGCGGGAGATAGCCCAGGGGGAGATGAGGCTGCGGGAAATCCCCTCTGACGAGGCACAGGAGAGGCAGCTGTGCGAGGGATAGAGCCCTTGCGGTGACCCGGAGCTGGATCCGGACGGGGTTCATGCTGAGGAGGGTTATGGAGGTTACAACGATCTCTGGTGGAAAGCGAAGCGAAGGTGAGGCCCAGGAACCGCCGCTCCTGTGCAGAGACAGAGGCGAGGAGGGCGTCAAACTCAGGGAAATCACTCAGCTCTGGATTCCTTTCCACCAGTCTGACTGCCGCCGCCACATGCTTCATGACTATGGACGGGTGCACAGCGGAACGAGCAGCTGCCACTGGGTCCCGGACCTTGATTGCAGTCAGCTGCAGCTCCTCCAGGGGAATCCCGAGTGATGTCGTGCAGGATGGGGAAAGACCTCTAGATGGCGCAAACTCCCGGGCCGGAGCGGAGGCAGGAGTGGGATCCCGAAGCGAAGGGTGACGTCTCCTCCTCTTCAGCTTCCTGCCGGGATTTCCCTCCAACCCAAGGAGTACTTCTCGCTGTGCGGCAATGTCCAACCTCCTCGCGCTCACCTCAGGATGACAGGCGAAGCGGGGGAGATAGTCGAGGACCTCCTCAGCTTGGTCCAGATACCGGAGCACGTCGCTGCTGAAGTCGAGGAGGGAAGTGGTGTTGAGGATTTTGTCCACGCACTCGAGGGCGTCTGCGAGGACATCGCTCGGACTCTGAGTGCGGGACCTCCGCGACGGCATCCTTCAGCAACGGTACCCAGATAGGTAGGAACAACAGTCCAATACTGCTAAACTCACGGTGAATGGCGTCTTGGTGCGACGCCCCTCTCCGGACGTACTGGCAGCAGTCTACTGTCACGGTGGCCCTCATGAACCACCACAAGACGCCAGCAGTCACCAGTGAGCAGCAGCAATGTCCATTAAGAGGTGCAACAACAGGGAATGACACACACAACAGTGCAGGTAAGACAATCACAGGACGTACCTTAACGGGGAAGTATAACGGGAACAGAGCGTATCATAACAGGTAGCTCCACGGGAAGATTAACAGGTAGGTTAACAGGAACGTAGACAGAGACTGCTGCATCGGGGAGCATTCAGCGCCTGCTTATAACCCCAGTCACTAATGACCCCGAATGCAGCACAGCTGTTGGCTCTGACAGCAGAGAGCTCCACCGGGCGCTGTCACAATAAGAGCCCGGGGAGCTAGAAGGAAACCTCTGCTGTCAAAGCCAGGAAAAGGTACAAGATCTGAGTGCGGACGGAACCAGCACTCGGGCTGTAACAAGTTTAAGCTTTCCTAATTCCTTTCCGAGTGTATCCAAAAGTTGTTCCAAATTGCTTCCACTGCATAATAGATTAGTGTCATCAGCAAACAATATTAAATCCATTTTTACCGAGACTTTACATATACAGCGTATCATTTACATACATATTGAATAACAATGGCTCCAAAACTGAACCCTGTGGGACTCCACAAGTAACCTTCAGTAACTGTGAGTTTTTGTTACCAACACATACATACTGATATCTATTCTTTAAGTAACTACTTAACCAGGCCAGTGCTACCCCCCAATACCACAATTTTGTAGTTTCTTTAATAATAAATTATGAGCCACTCTATCAAATGCTTTCTTAAGATCCAGGAACACCCCAACTGAATACTCTTTATTTTCAACGGCAGTTGATATTTTTTCTATAAATTCCATTAGAGCAAATGCAGTTGTCCTCTTGTGTCTGAACCCATATTGCTGCTCACACAATAAATTATTCTTCATTATGAAGTTGTCAATTCTCTCACAGAATATTTTTTCAAGTATCTTGGAAAATTGCGGCAATAGTGAAATTGGTCTATAGTTTGAAAGTTCCCCTCTGTCACCCGTCTTGTATATTGGAATTACTTTAGCTATTTTCACTGTATTGGGAAATATACCTGTTTGGAGAGACAGGTTACAGATATACGTCAGTGGTTTCACTAAGCATTCAATAATAGTTTTGACTAAGAGCATGTCAATACCGTCACAATCCGTAGATGTTTTACTTTTAAACGATTTAACAATTTCAATGACCTCTCTCTCGTCTGTGTTCTTTATGAAAATTGAGTCTTTTATAGCAGTGTTTTTGCTTATTGTATCACCCGTAGGTGCCGTAATGGGTATTTCTTGAGCCAAATTAGGACCAATGTTAACAAAAAAGTTATTAAATTCATCTGCAGGTGAAACTGCATTCACACTCTGAGTCGTTGTATTATTTTTTGAAAAATTGGTTGGGTAGCTTGTATTTCTGTTTTTATTTCCAAGAATATTGTTAAGTATTGTCCATGTATATTGTCTCTGTTTTTCTCTAGTTCTTTACTGTAATAGTCTCTTTTACTACATCTCATTATATACGTATGTTAACTTATTTTTGTATGTTTTATACCGCTGCTCTGCTTCTTTTGTCCTTTTCTTTAGAAAAGCTTTATATAATAAATTTTTCTTTTTACACGCCTTTTGTAATCCTTTGGTTAACCATGGCTTATCGACAAATTTATGTTTAAGCTTTTTCTTTACTAATGGACAATTTTTTTCATAAAGAGTGGTTACAATGTTCATAAATGTGTCATAGACTT
Organism: Pholidichthys leucotaenia; assembly: GCA_020510985.1. Taxonomy (NCBI): domain Eukaryota; kingdom Metazoa; phylum Chordata; class Actinopteri; order Cichliformes; family Pholidichthyidae; genus Pholidichthys; species Pholidichthys leucotaenia. Next base: position 19,425,306 of record CM035850.1, on the reverse strand, counting down.
CATTTACATCTGATACATAGACTTTTGTCCAGTCTTGCTTCAGCAAGTCTTCTTTAAAAGAACTGATTGCATTTTGTGATTTGTATCTGAATGATTTTAAAACTTTTTCTGTATTGGCCTCCGTGTGGCCATGGATAAGTGCAAAGGTTGGCAAATGGTCACTTATATCATTTATCAATAATCCACTTTCTATTTTCTTATCAATAATATTAACAAACAGGTTGTCAATAAGTGTAGCAGTGTGAACTGTGATTCTACTGGGATGTGTTATTGTGGGATATAGACTCATACTGTACATAGAATTCATGAACTCTGTAATTACATTTTGTTGATGTGGATTTAGTAAATCAATATTGAAATCTCCACAAATTACTACCATTTTCTTACTAGTAATATTATTGTACAGCTCGACTAGTTTATCTCTGAATGTCTCAATGCAAGTTCCCGGCGTTCTATATATACAACCTATAATTAGATTTTTTGTTTTATTTTGGTCAATCTCAACAGTAACACATTCCAAAATCCCTGGTAGTGCAAAGGACATTCCATTTACAAGCTTACACCTATACAGGTCATCAATATATAGTGCAACACCACCACCCTTTTTTTGAGATCTGTTAATATGAAACATCTGATATCCCTCAATCGCCATCAGGGGAGCCTGCTCTTCATTAAGCCAAGTTTCAGAGACTGCGATGGCTGTAAATTTTCTGTCTAGCTGTTTTAAATAGTCCTGAATCTGTGGAAAGTTTTTGTTAAAACTTCTGTTGTTGAAATGTATTATTGATAGTTTACCATCTAGTTGCACTTGACTTTTGAATTGCTTTTCAGTGTAATATTCACAATGATTATGAATATTATTGAAAAAGTGGTTATCAGGATCAATATCATTCTCCATCTCTTGTAGTTTATGTTCAGCATAATGGCATATTTTCAGAGTTTGAATTTCCTCACTCTGTGTCAAATTACTTCCTCCAACTGGGGATAATTGATGTCTACTCAAGTCAGTCATAAGTTTTTTTTGTTTGTTTTGTTTAGGTTTTTTTTTTTTTTCTCTTTTCACAGCCGCTACGCATCCTCGCAGGATGGAGCCGCGAGAGGAGTAAGAGACAATTTTTTTCTTCTCACAGCTGCTGTGGATCGCCGCCAAGTTTAACGGGAAAGTCCCTCAACATCGCAGATCCACAGGCAACTTTTGCGCGGCCCGGACAACTTTGTTGTCCCGGGCCGGCACTTACTACCCCCACCCTCCCTCCACCTCCTCCTGCACAGAACTTTTCCCGCACCTCGCTTCCAAAGCCGGTCGATCGCCGCCTCGCTCCCCTGCTGAGTGCTCTGGGGGGGGAGCAGTGTGGGTGACCCACCATACTCTACTGGACAGGCAGAGCACTCAGCTTGAGCAATTAACCTCCTGCGCTCCGTTGTCCCACGGGTGGGCAAGTCTCTGCGTCCTAGAGCGCACGAGAGCGCACGAGGGCGCTCTCGTGCGCTCTAGGACACATGGTGGAGATTGTGATGTAGGTTGTATGGCGTCCAAGCGCGCACTGAAAATAAAAGCTGCAGACACAGCCGCGAACAGATTAGTTCATCTGATTGACCTCTCATTCGACTAATAAGAGCCTTGAATTGGGTTTCTGAAACCTTGAAGAACCAATGACTGAAAACTTGGCAAGAAGGACCCGCCTACCAACGCAGCGAGCCAATTGAAGCACAGAAGTTCGCTTAGCTGTTTTGTCTACAAAGGCTGGGTGAAGAGAGACTGCTTCAGCAGCCACAGGCAGTGCTTTATTATTATTTTTTTTTAATTCCAGCAGAGTGTTTAGGATTCTCTTATATGGTCATCATAGACCGACGGAGGCCGACGACGAAGGTCGTAAATCATTCGCCAAAACCGCAATCATGGAATTATGTTTTGACCGGGTCGAGAGACCAGAACCACGAGCGGACCAGTGTCGCGTTCGTCTGACAATGAGGAAGAGAAGTTGGCCAGGACAATGTGGCTGTGAAGAGGTAAGGTGTTATAAGCCAAATTATTTTTTATCCCTGAAAATTGTAATCAAAAATGACTTTTGACCGATAGGTAAATTACAACTGTGCGGCGCACGATGTCCGAAGTGCGTGCGCCGCGTTACACGGTTCGTTCGTCGCCTCCGGACCGTGAACGCGCCCCCCCCCCGCTGCTATGATTTTGTAGCGGGGGGGTGGGGGGAGCCGCGGTGACAGCGTTGCTGTGGAAACATGCCACATCCGAGTGTAATCCATCATGTAGCGAGGGCCGACCTCCGTCCTCTGTAGCGGGGGTGGGGTGGGGTGGGGGGACCCCCCCCCCCCACACACACACACAGCCCTGAATGTGACCTTTCATTTGAGCCCAAGATGAAGCTTCTATGTTGAATCATTCAAAAGTTATAGACGTTTTTCCAAACTGTGCCATTTGGCACAATTTGGCACAGTTCTGCATGGTGGCGCAGTAGTTTAGCACTGTGGCAGCACAGTTTACCCTCGGCCGGGGGATCGCGGGGATCATGAGATCATGGGTTCAATCCCAGCCCCCGACCAACAGTGAGCTGTGTGGAGTTTGCATGTTCTCCCCGTGTTGCGTGGGTTTACTCCGGGATTTCTTCGGTTTCCTCCCGCATACCAAAAACATGTAGGTTTAGGGCGCTCGCGCACGCAGCGACCAGCAGCTGGTGGCTTGTCACCAGACTGCAAACCAAATCTACCTACGGGTACAAATAAGTAACAACAAAAAAAAAACACAAAAAAAAAAGTTCCAAAACGCCTGGGAACAGCCTGAGAACAAAGCTGTGTAATATATTCATTTTTTGTGGTATTGTTACAAAATTTGGACCTCAGCTTGATAACACTTGGTTCTACATTTCTGTTGCATTTTCCAGCCCGGATCTGAAGCTGTGTGTTATTTGCAAGCATTTGTATCCAAAAAAACACCCAGGCCAAATTTATTTTCTTCAAGTTCACTATGTTTAGATGACTGTAACTCAGTGGCCGGAGCACATAAGGGCCTTTTCCACTAGCACGCTTTAGCGCGACACGGGACGGCTCAGCACACTTTGTACGCTTTTCCACAAGCCCCAACACGGTTTAACAGCCGCAATTCTCAGCCCCGCTGAAGGGCAGGGTACAGCAGTGCTGAGCTGTGCCGTGTTGTGACGTTAACAGACTGGTCGCCGCTGATTGGTCAGGTCGTAACCGGCGCTGATTGGTCAGGTTGTAACCGCCCCTCTCCTCCTCCTCATCTACCAAATCTTCACGACCTTCTCAATAAAGTTTTTGAAAAAAAAAAAAAAAAAAAGAATCTTCACGACCACCTTTACTCAGCACGCAACCACTGTTGGCGGTTCCTTTTCAGTGTATTGCTGTGCTATTTTCATTTATTCTCTATCAAAAATGGCTTAGTGTAATAAGGGTGTTCCATGGACCAATAAGGAGGTGCAGTGTCTGCTCACTGCATTGTCAGACGAACGTATGCAGCGCGAGTTAGACGGAGCCGCCCGGAATGAAAAAATATACCAGGAGGTCTCGACATCGGAGTCCTTTAACGGTGAGTTTTAATTTTTTTTTATTGTGCGTTTTTCCGCAAATATATTCGGTAAGACGCTCAGTTTATTTATGCAATAAAAAAGCTGTTCATTTGTGGATGGATCGCTGCTTTATTGCAGCACAATGCGGACTAAAGCTTTTATTTTAATTATTCATGTGAACAATACGCTGAAATAAGCTTATGTATTCTTGTTAAAAACTATTGTCTTTTCTGTATATCTTGCACTTACGTGCTGTATTTTATTGTGTGCATTTTCCTTGTAGAATCATCCCACGCGTCCGCCGCGACAGCCCGTCCGGATTATTCAACCGAGCCATCCTGACCCACAGCTGGCAGAGACGCTTCATTCATCCGAGTCGTGACCCAGTTTGGGAAGCTGGTGTAGACACTCAGTGGTCGGCGTGTATAAAATGTCGATTAACCTTCATGTTGTGTTGCAAAGTTTTTTTTTCCTTTTAATATTTTGTATATAATAAAATGGAATTGTTTTGGAAAGTGTGGTTTGTCTGTTATAACACTGAATTATAAAACAGTATAATTACATAGAAATTCCATTGCCTAGTCTGATCAAAATGATACTGATCTTCCTGTCAGGGTCAACCATTGTAAAGGTAATGTAATTTTTAACTAGACCAAAAAAGAAATCTTTTTGTAAGCTTTGTTCTTTTTATTGAAATATCATAAAAAATTAGCCCCACATGATCCAGTTCTAAACTTTGGGTACATTTTTTATGTTAACTTATAAGAAGTTGCACAGTTGGACTTTAAAATGCAGCAGGAGAGACTGATCAAGCTTACAAGTCAAAGTATGTAAAAAAGTAAGTATATGTAAATTGAATGTTCTATCGGCATTCCAAATTCAGAGATTTACAATACTTTAGAAGGAGTGTAGCATCATCTAAACGGAAAATAATAATACTGTTGTTCCAAACGTTGACCTGAAGGTGAAAAACATGAATTTTTTTAATTCAGTACATCCAAAATGCCCTAGGATGTAAAAAATAATAATTTGGTGTAGGCCAGTGTGCCACCGTCTCATTATTTAATATGAATAAAAACAAGTTTCAGCTCATTATTTCTAGGTCATTTGGCAGTTAATTCAAAACAAAAGTGACTTGTGTTGTTGCAGCTTAATTATGAGATAAAATTAATTGTGAGATAAATCCACAGAGCGAGCAAGGCAATAATCCTTGGATCCTTTTTTGTCTCGTGTAAATAAGGACTCAGTCGGGTGCGTAACGTCACGGGAGTGTGGCCCCGCCTCGCTGAGAATCTGCTGCTGCCCCGCTTCTAAAACCTCCTAAAAAAAAAAAACACAGCACAAGCACAACACCGTGCTAATGGAGACAGAAGCATTCCGAGCCGTACTGAAGTGAATCGAGCCGTACCGAGGTGTGCTGGGCTAGTGGAAAACAGGCTTTAGAGAGATCATGTTTTTTTTTGCCAAAAAATTCAAAGTGTTTTCTTTTAAATGAGACCAACCCCATGAAGATGCTGCAAAGGATTGAATAACAGCTTTTGATTTACTTTGGGCACATTATTTTTTGGCGTTTTTAGGAAAATTGACCGGAGTGCAAGAGGTTAACAGAACAATGAGATGTATGGACTGATATCAATATGTATGTCATGGCGGCCTCTGGGCCGTCATTAGTGTCATTAGCCCCAGCTGCGCACAGACCAACAGGTGTGAATCAACGGCTGTTAAAAGCCAGTGTTGCTGACAGCCCGGCACGGAGTCGTCTGTCTTCCTCAACGGAGAATGAACCTGCACTCCGCTCTCTGGTCTCGTCAAGAATATCTCTTGTCTCGTCTGGAACTTTGTCTGTCTCGTCAAGAACTTTGTCTGTCTCGTCTGGAACTTTGTCTGTCTCGTCAGGAACTTTGTCTGTCTCGTCTGGAACCTCGTCTGTCTCGTCTGGAACCTCGTTTGTCTCGTCAAGAGCTTCACTTGCTGCATCCAGGAACTCTTCCCAGCGTCAAGCAAGTAAGCGCACCATTTGCTACTCAACGCCAAACCTTTACCCCTGTGCACAGGTGGACCACCTTGGCGGCGGACCTGCGTCCCCAGCTGACGGGGTAACGCCATCACGTCTTCGTAGCGGCTCGCTACCACCACGCCTACCGGTACGTCTTGCTCCTCAATTGCCAGAACTATTATTGTATCAATTACAGGAGTATTGTCGGTGGAATCACTGTCATCAGCATCAGCTGTGTCGTCATTGCCACTGTGTGTGGAGTCACTAACCTCGTCTTTGTCTGCATCATCATCTGTGTCATCGTCATCCCGGTCTGTGGAGTCACAGCCGGCGTCATCGTCAGGATCATCGTCATCCCGGTCTGTGGAGTCACAGCCGGTGTCATCGTCAGGGCTGTCACTGTCACTGCCGGCGTCATCGTCAGGGCTGTCATTGTCACAGCCGGTGTCATCATCAGGACTGTCATTGTCACAGCCACGGGGAGTAACCCCAGCACGGTCACGGATGCCTTCACCTCCACGCTGCCCGGCCGCTGGAACTCAGCAGAGCGAAGCCAGTGCTGCTCTCAAGTAAGCCTTGTTATCTGCAGCTCTTTGCTAGTGTGGAGCATTAGTAATTTGTCTCTGCTTATCTGTTCCAGGGTTGCCGGGTCTCCGTCCAGGTCGCTCAGCTCCAGTGACCAGAACGATATCCTCGCACTCACACTCGCATTACACTCACTCACAATTAAATAAAGATTATTGTCACTATCTGCTCGTGTCAGTGTCTGTCTCCTGGGTCCTGAAACATGTCAGTACGACTCCGTCACGAAGACCCAGCGGACAGTTCACTGTCGCGCCAAATCAACACTCTTAGCGCCCGGGTAGATTTATTTGCACACCAACAGACAGTAATCTTTAATCAGCTATCTGTAATAATTGGTCGGCTGGATCGTCTGGAGGGACACCAGACGTTTCCCCCCACCGCAGATAGTTCTGCCCCTGTGGGCTTAGCATCTGGACAAACTAACATCTCCTCGTCTTCTCGCCTCACCCCTATTCCCACCCCTGCCCGGTTCAGCGGAAAACTCGGGGAAGCTCGTGGATTCATATTACAGTGTGAGTCAGTTTTTCTTCGTGTTCCGGGGGACTTTACTCTTGATTCAAGCCGGATTGGCTACATTATAAATTTGTTAGCAGGAAGAGCTTTGGACTGGGTGTATTCCATTAGGGCGAAACCAAGCTATTCCCTGCTCACTTACCAGGAGTTTGTGAATGAATTTTTGTCTGTCTTTGATCATACGGATAGAGGTGAGGTGTTGACAGAACGATTGCTGAGCTTACAACAGGGAAAGAGATCAGCTGCTGATTACGCCATTGACTTCCGGGTCCTGGCTGCAGAGATTGGGTGGGGGGAGCCATCATTATGTGGTATCTTTCTACGTAGTCTTAATGATGAGTTGAAGGATGAGTTAGCGACACAGGACAAACCGGATAATTTACGGGATTTGATTGCCCTAGCGGTTAGTCTTGATAGCAGATTAAGGGAGCGGGCGGCTGAACGGCGTTCTACTTCCCGTTCGGTTAAACCCCACCCTCGCCTCCCCAACTCTCCTCCTCTCGCTCTATCTGCGTCAGAGGAACTTCCGGTTCAGCAAGCTATAATCAGTGGCCGGTCTAAAGTGTCAGCAGCAGAGAAACAACGCCGCAGGGATCAGGGCCTTTGTTTCTACTGTGGGAAAGAGTCACATGGGGTTTTTGAATGTCCCAATAAGTTAAAAAGGGAGGGCCCGTGGATCAGAGTAGGGGGATTCACGGGCAATAACTCTAAAGGGCCCCTTACTTGTTGTCGATTACCTCTTAGGCTCATCCATTTACATACAGAACACTCCACATTGGCGTTAGTAGATTCTGGAGCTGAGCAAAATTTTATTTCTAGAGACCTGGCAACCCGGATGGGTCTTAGCTGTCAAGACTCTAGATCCCCCTGTCAAACTGATCACCTTGTCTAAAGCGTCGTTGACTACTATTGCTCATCAGACGGTTCCTGTGTCAGTTATTGTATCAGGAAATCACAGGGAGGAAATTCAGTTTTTTGTTCTGCCTGTTTCTTCTTCGCCCGTTATTCTGGGGTACCCCTGGCTGCACCTACATAACCCCACTATTGATTGGCAAGCTGGGAGAATAACAGCATGGAGTACGTTCTGCCTCAGTGCCTGCCTTCATTCGGCGGCATGCGCCCCATCCGTCAAGGTGCCTCTGCCTGATTCATCGCCACCGGACTTGTCCAAGGTGCCAGAGGTCTATCACGATTTGGGGCTAGTATTTAGCAAGTCTCAGGCATTGTCCTTACCCCCTCATCGCCCTTATGACTGCGCAATCAACCTGAAGGCTGGGGCCCCTCTACCTGCTAGCCGCCTGTACAGCCTGTCAGTCCCGGAGCGCGAGGCTATGGACACATATATTAAGGAGTCCTTGGCTTCTGGTATCATCCGCCCGTCGTCTTCGGCAGTAGGTGCTGGATTTTTTTTTGTTGAAAGGAAAGACGGTTCTCTACGCCCCTGTATCGATTTCCGGGGATTGAATGAAATAACTGTGAAAGACAAATATACCCTGCCTTTGATGAACACTGCTTTTGACTCCCTCCAGGGGGCGTCCTGGTTTACTAAATTGGACCTTAGGAATGCCTACCATCTAGTGCGCATAAGGGAAGGAGATGAGTGGAAGACGGCTTTTCGGACCCCCAGCGGACATTTTGAGTACCTGGTAATGCCGTTTGGGGTAACTAATGCTCCAGCCGTGTTCCAACGTCTGATAAATGATGTACTACGGGATTTCCTGAACTCGTTTGTTGTTGTTTTTCTCGACGATATTCTCATTTTCTCCCGCACACTAGAGGAGCATCGAGTGCATGTGCGCAGGGTACTGCAGCGCCTCCTGGAGAATCAACTGTTCGTGAAGGCTGAAAGATGTGAGTTCCACACTGACCAAACCTCCTTCCTTGGGTTTGTTATAGCTCGGAACCAGGTGATCCCTGACCCGGCCAAGGTCAAGGCAGTTGTGGATTGGCCTGCACCGACCTCCAGAAAGCAGCTTCAGGGGTTCTTGGGGTTTGCTAATTTTTATAGGAGGTTCGTGCCTAATTTTGGCAATATTGCCCGTCCCCTGTCTGCTCTTACTTCCCCTAAGATCCCGTTTTGTTGGAGTAAGGAGGCAGCTAAAGCATTCGAAAGACTTAAGAGGGAGTTCGCCTCGGCCCGAGTCCTTACTCAGGTGGATCCGAAGCTGCAGTGCTTGGTGGAGGTGGACGCTTCTGATTCAGGAGTTGGAGCGGTACTCTCCCAATGGTCTCCCGAGGACGGTAAGATTCGCCCTTGTGCTTATTTCTCTCACCGTCTCACTTCTGCAGAGAGGAATTACTGCATCGGAGACAGGGAGTTACTGGCAGTAAAACTCGCCTTGGAGGAATGGAGACATTGGCTAGAGAGGGCTGCTCAGCCGTTCGTGGTTTGGACGGATCATCGTAACCTGGAGTACCTCAGGACGGCGAAGCGCCTGAATGCACGCCAGGCTCGCTGGTCCCTCTTCTTCGGCCGTTTTAACTTCTCCATCATGTATCGGCCGGGAAGTAAGAACGGTAAGCCGGATGCTCTCTCTCGGCAGTTTGACACTCCATCCTCTGAGGACCAGGAGACCCCTATCCTGCCGCCTTCCTGCGTCGTGGGCGCCCTGTCCTGGGGAATCTGCAAGACGGTTCGCCAGGCTCAGAAGACAGAGCCGGACCCCGGGGGGGGGGGGGGGGGGGGCCCAGGCCGCTTGTTTGTTCCACGCGCTATCCGGGGCAAGGTGATTGAGTGGGGTCACGCTTCCGAGTGGGCCTGTCATCCTGGAGTGGGTCGGACCGTGGATCTCCTTCAAAGGACCTTCTGGTGGCCAGGGTTACGGAAGGACGTTGTTAATCACATCTGGGCCTGCGCTCAGTGCGCCACCAGGAGGACTACCCAATGTAATATCCAGGTGGCCAACCGGCATAGGAGACCCGCTCCGGACTTTAAGGTGGGTCAGAAGGTCTGGTTGTCAACCCGGAATATTTGTGTACCGGCCGAGGAACGGAAGCTCACGAAGCACTTCATTGGCCCTTACACTATTAATCGTATTATTAACCCTGTGTCTGTGCGCTTGTCTCTCCCCTCTTCGATGCGTATCTGCCCCGTTTTTCATGTCTCCCAGGTCAAACCATACGTCTTGGACCCCCTGTGTCCTGCTCCAGCGGTTCCCGCGCCCCCAAGGATGATCGTTGGCCATCCGGCCTGGGGGGTGACTGCTGTCCTTGATGTCCGCAGGCGGGGTCATGGTCTTCAGTATTTGGTGGACTGGGAGGGCTTTGGACCGGAGGATCGCTCTTGGATTCGCCCAGCGTTGATCTTGGATAAACAGCTGATTCGCGATTTTCATCGGGCGAATCCAGGTAGGATTGGGCAGATGCCTGGAGGCACTGCTAGAGGGGGGAGTACTGTCATGGCGGCCTCTGGGCCGTCATTAGTGTCATTAGCCCCAGCTGCGCACAGACCAACAGGTGTGAATCAACGGCTGTTAAAAGCCAGTGTTGCTGACAGCCCGGCACGGAGTCGTCTGTCTTCCTCAACGGAGAATGAACCTGCACTCCGCTCTCTGGTCTCGTCAAGAATATCTCTTGTCTCGTCTGGAACTTTGTCTGTCTCGTCAAGAACTTTGTCTGTCTCGTCTGGAACTTTGTCTGTCTCGTCAGGAACTTTGTCTGTCTCGTCTGGAACCTCGTCTGTCTCGTCTGGAACCTCGTTTGTCTCGTCAAGAGCTTCACTTGCTGCATCCAGGAACTCTTCCCAGCGTCAAGCAAGTAAGCGCACCATTTGCTATTCAACACCAAACCTTTACCCCTGTGCACAGGTGGACCACCTTGGCGGCGGACCTGCGTCCCCAGCTGACGGGGTAACGCCATCACGTCTTCGTAGCGGCTCGCTACCACCACGCCTACCGGTACGTCTTGCTCCTCAATTGCCAGAACTATTATTGTATCAATTACAGGAGTATTGGCCAACGTTATCGGTGGAATCACTGTCATCAGCATCAGCTGTGTCGTCATTGCCACTGTGTGTGGAGTCACTAACCTCGTCTTTGTCTGCATCATCATCTGTGTCATCGTCATCCCGGTCTGTGGAGTCACAGCCGGCGTCATCGTCAGGATCATCGTCATCCCGGTCTGTGGAGTCACAGCCGGTGTCATCGTCAGGGCTGTCATTGTCACTGCCGGCGTCATCGTCAGGGCTGTCATTGTCACAGCCGGTGTCATCGTCAGGACTGTCATTGTCACAGCCACGGGGAGTAACCCCAGCACGGTCACAGATGCCTTCACCTCCACGCTGCCCGGCCGCTGGAACTCAGCAGAGCGAAGCCAGTGCTGCTCTCAAGTAAGCCTTGTTATCTGCAGCTCTTTGCTAGTGTGGAGCATTAGTAATTTGTCTCTGCTTATCTGTTCCAGGGTTGCCGGGTCTCCGTCCAGGTCGCTCAGCTCCAGTGACCAGAACGATATCCTCGCACTCACACTCGCATTACACTCACTCACAATTAAATAAAGATTATTGTCACTATCTGCTCGTGTCAGTGTCTGTCTCCCGGGTCCTGAAACATGTCAATGTAGATGTGCCTTGCAGCCTCTTTTGTCCTACAGCCCCGGAGCAGAGAGGAATTCCGGCGCCAGTAATCCAGCTATTGATATGTGTGACTCTCATGTAAATGTCAATGCATTCCTTCTTGACTGTTATGCTAATATGCCATGCATGCACTGTCTGTATCTCAGTATAAAAGAGCTGTCTGTATATGCCTCATTCTCTCTTTGATCACTGGCATTCTGACACCTAGAGACGCAGGGCTCACTCCAGCACACTGCCACAGCGCTGGGTGAGCCTCATGATGGAGGAAGAATAAAGCACCCTTTTAACCTTCAGTTCGCCGTGTCCACCTGCACTTATTTCGTTCCTCCACACTGTGAAACATGGAGGTGGTTCTGTTATGTTCTGGGGCTGCTTTGCTGCATCTGGCACAGGGTGTCTTGAATCTGTGCAGGGTACAATGAAATCTCAAGACTATCAAGGTATTGATAGGAGAGAAATGTGCTGCCCAGTGTCAGACAGCTTGGTCTCAGTTGCAGGTCATGGGTCTTGCAGCAGGATAATGACCCAAAACACACAGCTAAAACACCCAAGAATGGCTAAGAGTGAAACATTGGACTATTCTAAAGTGGCCTTCTATGAGCCCTGATCTAAATCCTATTGAACATCTGTGGAAGGAGCTGAAACATGCCGTCTGGAGAAGGCACCCTTCAAACCTGAGACAACTGGAGCAGTTTGCTCATGAGGAGTGGGCCAGAATACCTGCTGAGAGGTGCAGAAGTCTCACTGACAGTTACAGAAATCGTTTGATTGCAGTGATTGCCTCAAAAGGTTGTGCAACAAAATCTTAAGTTAAGGGTACCATCATTTTTGTCCAGGCCTGTTTCATGAGTTTGTTTTTTAAAATAATTCTGTTGAACCACAATTCAAAAGCATTGTCTGATTTTCACTGGTTAATTTTCATAGAATTTTTATTTATTACCACTTTTGTCAGATTCAAGTTATTTCTGTGACCAGTGTGGGTTTTTCTTTCGTTAACAGAGGGGTACCAACAATTTTGTCCATGTGTGTATAAGCTGGCGTGATGACGTCACCAGCCGGGTGCGTCATCATGCTGCACGTTACACCAAATCCCATCATCACACACAGAGGACCGTTTTTTTACTTCACATGTTAATACCACACCATTTACTTGAATGCAGTCTTGTGTGGGTAAAGCCCTAGGAGCACATGGGAAGTGACGAAATGACTGAATGAGTGAATCATTCACAGCCTTTAATTTATTTAATTTCTTGGCAATTAATAGAAGATGGAATGATAGATTAGCTCACAACAAAGTAAGCAGGTACTCTATGTCCTGCTGTAACTGATGAATACTGTGTATTTTTGTGTTTTAATGGATACCCCCTAATACTGCCACTCAGTGTTGTTTACAGTTAGTGAGTTCTGCTCGGTGACATCATAATGTAACGTCGGGGCTGTGTTAAGGGGGCGGGGATTTTCCCAGCACGCTTTGCCAGCAGAGGACGTTATTTTCGTGTGTGTTAAAGTGTTATTACTGTGTCATTATATTGCTGTGTCATTATAACTGCGTCATAATGACCCAGCAGTGTTATAGGTAGAATCAGAACAAGACTGATTATGTGTCTGTGTAACCCTTAATGAAACGGAGGTCTGTGGGAATGACCTCCCCTCCTGTCTGTGTTCAAGGGTGTGTTTCAATAAAGCCTGTTTCGTCACAGCCAGCTTCTCCTTTCTTGTGTGAACCCCTAATACGTCACACTGGTGCCAGAAGTGAGATATGGAGCAGATGGAAGCCAGGATTCAAGCGGAGATCCAGCAGCTGGAGCGATTCATCGCTCAGCTGGGGATGGACAACAGAGCTGAGACACCGACCCCCGGAGTTGCTCGCCGGGATGAACGGAGCAGCGGACCCGATGGGAGCAGCGTACCCCGTCTTCTGCCTTTTTCAAGGCAGGGCGGGCTGAGCAGAGCAAACCAGCTCCACTCCCCGCCCTTTTCAGGGCAGGACGGGCCGGTGATTCCACTGCGACCAGGAGCGGCGATCGACCGAGAGGCGACCGTCCCACCCATCTGGTAGCGGGCCAAGATTCCCCGCTTCAACGGTGAAACCCTGCTGGACGACTACCTGGTCCAGGTCAAGCTGGCTGCTGCACTGAACGGCTGGTCACCCGAAGAGACTGCCGTGCAGGTTGCGCTGGCCCTGGAGGGAAGGGCTCTCCGCACGCTGTCCGATCTCCGGCCCGAGGAACACTGCAGCTGGCCAGCGCTACTAGGAGCGCTCCGGAGGCGGTTTAGGAGAGCGGCCAATGCTGAGCACACCGAGGAATAGCTTTCCAACCGCCGGCGAGGCAGCCGGGAGAGCCTGGGAGCCTACGCAGCGGACATACGGCTGCTGACACGGCGCAGCTACCCGGATTTCGAGCCAGAGGTAATAGAGAAGCTCGCCCTCCGGAACTTCATCCGGGGTCTCCGCCCGGCCCAGCTCCAGAGCCACATCCGGATTAACGCCGCGAGCAGCTGGGAGACGGCTGTGGCAGAAGCGGAGCGGGTGGAACCGCTAATGAATTGTACAGCTGATGCATCGGCACCGAGACAGAGAGCCTTCCAGGCCACGGCTGACAGCGAGGAGGAGGAGGAGGAGCTGTGGCAGACCATGGCGGTGCGCCCACAGAGAAGACGGCCACGGCGGCGTGAGGAAGCATGCTTCCGCTGCGGGGAGCAAGGACACATCGCGCGGTACTGCCCTGCACCCACCCCACGACAAACCGATGAGCTGTCACCGCGTGTGGGCCGAGTTGGACACTCGCCATGGATGTACCTACAGTGCAGCCTGGACAACACGCCGATCCGGGCCCTGATCAACACCAGTTCTACCATCTCCTTGGTCCGACCCAGTGTGCTGCCAGGCACGGACGAGACGGCACCGCAGGGGTGGGAACCCACCGGGCGCTGCGTCACCACAGCTACCGGTGAGCGCACCAGACTGGGAGGGTGAAGAGTTCTTGTGGTGGCGGTGGCCGGAGAGAACACAAACCACCCGTTCTGGCTGGCTGACATCCAAGATCCCTGCATTATTGGACTCGATCCGCTCGCAGCGTGGAGCGCAAAGATTGACACTGCCAGATCGTCCCTCTGGCTGGGAACTCGGACCATCATGCTCTGCAGTGGGACCCAGAGGCCTGCGTGATCGAGGGACCGCCAGGACGGGCCGAACCGGGCGGGTCACCGTAAGGACTGGGCACAACGGTGCCACCAGCATGAGCAGAGGGAGCACGATCACAGATAGAGACAGCAAGGGGGAGGATCACAGAGGAGCGGGCCAATGTGTCAGCAGAAATGCAGCAGGCGGTCAAAGAATTGTTCCAGCAGAGCTGCAGCGGGCTGGAATCAGGACAGACACGCCAGCTGCGGGAGCTGTTGGACTGCTGTCACTGCCAGCAGGCAGAGGATCGAGACTACGCCGTCCCACGGGCTGCTGCTCTCTGGACCGCTGTGAGCAGGAATAACACTGTGGCACAAAGTTCCCCTCGGATAATCAGGCAGCTCCCCCCAGCGATGACGTCACAGAGGCCTTTGGCGTGCAGCAGCTGCAGAGCGAGCAGGACAGGCAGGACAGAGATCCAGTCATTTCCTGGGTTTGGCAGTGGCTGGACACGGCGCAGCGGCCCGCCTGGGAGGCCCTGGCAGCAGCGGGGAGTCGGCAGAAGCGGGCATATGACTCCCACTGCCAGGGGAGGGACTTTGCACCAGGAGATCGAGTCTGGGTTTTCTGCCCGGAGAGGAAAAGAGGACAGTCACCAAAACTGGCGAGCCATTGGTCGGGACCGTGCATGGTCCTACAGAGACTGTCGGATGTGGTGTACAGGGTGAGGCTAAAGAAAAGGGGCCGGGTCGTGGTACTCCACCGTGACCATCTCACCCCGTACCAGCCATCCGCCCCGTTGGTGGTCGAGCCGGAGCCTTCACCCCGACCAGATACTCCGACCGAGGCACAGATGAACACTAGCGGGCCTGTGCGTGCTGGTCGTCGTCAACCGAGGCCGCCCCGACACCTGAACGGATTCATGTTGGACTTTTGAGTTGGACTTTAATTATTCTGGGGACAGAAACCAGTCCGGGGGGGACAGTGTAACGTCGGGGCTTTGTTAAGGGGGCGGGGATTTTCCCAGCACGCTTTGCCAGCAGAGGACATTATTTTCGTGTGTGTTAAAGTGTTATTACTGCGTCATTATATTGCTGTGTCATTATAACTGCGTTATAATCACCCAGCAGTGTTCTAGGTAGAATCAGAACAAGACTGATCATGTGTTTGTGTAACCCTTAGTGAAAGGGAGGTCTGTGGGAATGACCTCCCCTCCTGCCCGGGTTCAAGGGTGTGTTTCAATAAAGCCTGTTTCGTCACAGCCAGTTTCTCCTTTTCTTGTGTGAACCTCTAATACGTCACAATAAACATACCCCCTATAAAAACGATTTCCATTTATTTTAGGAATGATTTTTTTTAAATAGTTTTAGCTTGACATTAACGATTACCTTCCTGAGTTCTTCAAATCTTAATTTTCTGATACTATGTTAAATCAGGCTGTATTCTTAGCAACTGCGACTTCTGAGTTTGACATTAAGCTGAACGCTGCTAAATGTTTTTGTTGTTGTTCTCTAAAAGTGGTCAATGAAGTTGAAACAAAACACAGAAATTCCCCCTCCCAGCTAGCGTTACATGTGATAATTAACAGGGTTTTAGCGGTTTATTACAACTACTTATTACCTGTTTTATTGAAGTAAATCCACTCCGGTCGGCAGCACTCGGTGAAGTAGTAGAAGACGTTCTGGTAGCTGGCTAGGAAGCCGGTGAGAGCCGCGGCCATGCCCACGGCTATAGTGGTGCTGATCGGCTCCAGGGCCTCCGACAGGCCGGAACAGACCAGCAGACACAGCAGGACAAGGTGAAGCTTCCTCGGCTTCATGTCGAGCCGACAGACCGGGACAGGACGGTGGCTCCGTCAGAGATCAGCATACACAGAGACGACAACAGAACGGCAGAGCGCGGGTTGTCATTGGAGGTGACGTCAGAGTCCAAAGGTGGCGCTTCCTCTTCTTCTTCTTCTTCTTCTTTTTCTATGGCAGCTGCAGTACATTACTGCCACTTACTGACCGAACTGGACTGTTGTTCAGTTGCTCAAAAAGCGCAAATCAAGTTTATTAACATAATACATATGTTTATTACATATGTTATTATTATTATTATTCATATGTTTATAACATAATACAAATGTTTATTAACATAATACTCTTAACATAATACAAGGGTTAAAAGCACATTTAAAATAACAGAGCTGTTCAAAGTATTGCCCAGTTATTAAATAATAAAACAAATAGGCAGAGACATGAAACATAAAATAAGAGATAACCAGACACAGGCTAAGAGCATAGGTGTAAATCAACCTTTTTATGTCATCTCACATAACGGAATAAAATGCATCTAAAGCACCAATTTTAAATCTGCAATTTTTTCCTTGTAAATTTGCTTCTTTTTTCTTGTACAGTCCAGGGGCGGATGATTTTTTCGCAGGTGGGCAGTTGTTCAGAACTCCTTATAGGAACTCCTTATACAAAGATATAGAGCGATGATAATGAAGTCAGTGGCAGTAATGCACCTGTAAGCTGGTTGCCAACCGCCAATCAAATCTAAAAGAAGAAGAAGAAATTTAATTTTTTTCCCATAAATTTGCAATTTTTTCCCTTTAATTCCACAACTTTTTTGTGTAAATTTTCAACCTTTTTCCTGTACATTTGCAGCTTTTTTTTGTCACACATTTAAAACGCTTTTCTCATAAGTTTGCATCTTTTTTTATTGTAAATTTGAACATTTTTTTTCAAATAAATTTGCAGCTTTTTAGTTGAAAATTAGCAGTTTTTTCATTTAAATATGCAACTTTTTTTCTCATAAATCTGCAACTTTTTGTCATGTTTGCAACTTTTTCTAATGATAATAATGATCAGGTTTGCAACCTTTTCCGTTTAATTCTGCAACTTTTTTGGTAAATTTGCATTTTTTTCTCATCCATTTAGAACTCTTTTCTCATAATTGTAAATTAGCCATTTTTTCAAATAAATTTGCAGCTTTTCTCTTTTAAAACTGATTTTTTTTTTCCTTATAAATCTGAAACTTTTTTATCAAAAGTTTGCAACTTCTAGTAAATTCAGTTTTTTTCTCATGCATTTAAATTTTTTTCATAAATTTGCAATGTTCTTATTGTAAATTTGCAACATTTTTTGTCATGAATTCAAAACTTTTTTCATAAATCAGCAACTTTTCCCCTCATAAATTCAATTTGTTTCTCATATATTTGAAGCTTTTTCCCTTTATTTCTGCACCTTTTGTGTGTGTGTGTGTGTGGGGGGGGGGTAAATTTGCAATATTCATGTGGATGCTGGTTTAATTTTATTCTGCGTAACTAATAAATTTTCTTTGTTCATCTACACATGCTAAGGAGAACAGATGAGCTCTAAGTCTTGATTTAAAGGTAATATAGGAAATCATAATAAAATAAATCGTAGATGATAGGAACTTGTTGCAAGTTGTAATGACGAGACACACACACACCGAGTATCAGTCAGAACGTTTTACTGGTAACTGCCTGCAACCAACAACTCCAGTGGCTCGTGTACAACTCCTTATATATTCAGGTCATGGCCAGGGTCATACTGCCCTCTTGTGGTGACTCTATGAACTTCACATATCAATACATCTCCCTTTTTTTTTTCAAGTAAAGGTCATGTCCAACTATAAACTTAAAACTGTTGACATCCTTTCAAATACATACAATCCATTCAAGGACTTTAAATCTTATTGAGCCATAAACTGTTTCTCAAATTTCAATAAACAAAATAAAATCCATTACTGTTTACATCTCTGTGTCAACCTTGTACTCTGAATCACAACTTCAACATTTTCTCTGTTTACAACTCAACATCAACATTTTTTTTCTTTTTTTTTTTTTTTCCCCATTCATCTCAGTACTCCTTACATTTCCTCAATCAATCTTTTCGGTTTCACAATTTGCCTTTGTGAGCTTCTGTTTTGTGTCACCTCAGTCTGTTCGTTAGTGTCTGTCTCTATGTTCTGGTTCTCAGCCATTTCTGGTTGTTCGGTTTGGCTGGGAATTGGCATGTCGCTTGTTTCACTGTCTGTGACTCTCATTTTTGTCTGAGGCACTTTCAGTAAGTGACGTCGGTTTCGCCTCATTGTTTTCCCATGCTCTGTGATGACTTCATATGATCTGGGAGTTGTTTCTTTGACCACTTTTGCCAGCGGTCCCCATTCTCCATCACATCTCACTCGCACAATGTCCTCATGTGCAAGTGGTCTCAGAGGTCGTGCTGTTCTGTTGTACAGTTCAGTTTGCCTCTCATCGCGCCTCGCATCTCTCTTTTCCATCACCTGAGATGCTGATGGAAGTCGCGTTCTGAGTTTCCGGTTCATGAGCATTTCTGCTGGGGAAAGTCCATTCTCCAGTGGTGATGCTCGGTAATTCAGGATCGCCAGATGTGGGTCTTCTGCATTGTCTGCAGCCTTTTTCAGTATGCGCTTCACAATTTGCACCCCTTTCTCTGCTAACCCATTCGACTGTGGGTACAGAGGGCTTGAGGTCACGTGCTTGAACCCATATGTGTCTGCAAAGTCTTTGAAGCACTGACTCGTGAATTGTGGTCCGTTATCGCTTACAACAGTCATTGGAATTCCATGGCGTGCGAACATTGTCTTTGTATGTGCAACCACCCTTTCTGCTGTTGTGTCACTCAACCCTGCAAACTCAGGGTAGGTGGAATGATAGTCCATGACTAACAGATAGTCCTTGCCCTTAAGCTGAAATAGATCCATGCCCACCTTTCTCCATGGACCTTGAGGCTTATCATGGGGCCTCATAGGCTCCTTTGGCTGTTGATACCTGTGGCGCTGGCAAGTCTCACAGCGCTGCACATATGCCTCAATGTCCTTGTGCATGCTGGGCCAATACAAAACATCACGTGCACATCTTTTGCACTTTTCAATACCCAAATGCCCCTCATGCACTAATTTAACCATTTCTGATCTCATGGAGGTAGGTATGACTATCCTTGTACCCTTTAACAGAACCCCATCTAACACAGACAGTTCACCTTTAAAGTGTTGGTAAGGCTTGTCAAGCATAACCTGTCCTGGTTGATGTATCTGTTCCATTACTCTTTTTAGTTTCTCATCCTTTTGTGTTTCTTTCACTATCTTCGTCCATTTTACATCTGACACTGGCATGTGTGCCCTAATAGAGTCTACATGTATTTGCACAGCTTCCTCTGTTGTGCTGCTGGTGTTGCACAAGCTAGCCCTACTCAGCGCATCGGCTACAACTAGTTGCTTGCCTGGTGTAAACTCGAATTTCAAGTCATATTTCTGTAATCTTAACATTAGACGCTGGATGCGCGGCGGTGCGTCACCCAGTGGCTTCTGTGAGATAGCAATCAGTGGTTTGTGGTCTGTTTCTAGTATTACTGACCGTCCATACACATATTCGTGAAACTTCTCACATCCAAACACTGCGCCTAGAGTCTCCTTCTCTATTTGCGCGTAATTTCTTTCTGCGCTTGTCATGGTGCGCGACGCGTATGCAACTGGATACCATTCTGTATCATGTTTTTGCAATAGCACAGCTCCTAGGCCGGCTTTGGACGCATCTGTGGACACTTTTAGCAGTTTGTCCTGATCATAGAATTTTAACACTGGCTCCTGTATTAGACTGCTTTTGAGCCACTTCCATTCTCTGGCATGCTCTGCCATCCACTGCCACATTGTATTGGTCTCTAACAAGCTTCTAAGAGCTATTGTGTTAGCTGATAGATTTGGGATAAATTTCCCCATGTAATTGACTAGCCCTAAGGCTCTTTGCAAGTCAATTTTGTCCTGCGGTACTGGCAGCTCTGCTATGGCCCGCACTTTTTCCGGATCTGGTTGCACGCCTGCCCCAGATAACTTCTCTCCCAGGTATGTAATCTCCTGTACCCCAAATTGGCACTTACTCTTATTCAGTTTCATACCTGACTTTTGCGCCTGTGTGAGAACTCTAGCCAACCTTTCGTCGTGCTCCTCTTTTGTTTTTCCCCAGACTACCACATCATCAAGAAAAACTCCCACCCCTTCTATTCCGTCGAACAATTGCTGCACAGTTCTATGGAAAATCTCAGGGGCTGAGCTAATCCCGAACGGCATTCGTAGAAAGCAATGCCTTCCAAATGGCGTATTAAATGTGCACAATTTAGCGCTTTCCTCATCGAGCACTATTTGGTAAAACCCAGATTTGGCATCTAATTTTGTGAAGTAGCTTGCTCCACTCATTGTGCTGGTTATGTCAGATTTTGTTGGTAGCCTGTAATGCTCACGCTGCATTACCTTATTTAGATCTTTCGGATCTATGCACAATCTCAATTCTCCATTTGGCTTCTCCACTATAACTAAGGAGTTAACCCATTCAGTTGGTTCTTCAATTTTTCTGACCACTCCGTCTGCTATCAGTGAGTCTAGTGTTTCCCTCAGCCTCTTTTTAAGAGCTATTGGCACTGTTCTTGCTGGATGTATGACTGGCTCTGCATTCTCTTTCAGCCTAATTTTTTGTTTGCCTGGTAGGCGGCCTATTCCTTTGAACACCTCTTTGTATTCCTTCACCCAGTCAGTGTGTTTGGGCCTACTTGTAGTAGCCTCTGTGTTTTCTCGTGCTGTCACCTTGTCTGTATCAATGACATTCACCCTCTTGATCAGACCTAGCTGATCGCATGTTTTCAAACCCAAAATTGCTTGTCTATTTCCATCAACAAGTACAAACAATGCATTCACTGTCTTATCTTTGCTTGACAGTGTAACCCTGCACATTCCCTTAGTGGGTATTGGCTTATCGTCATATGTTCTCAGATTAATCTTTTTGTCTCTTATTTTCGGTTTGTTTTTCAATCTTTTAAAGTCTTTCATTGGCAGGATGTTTACCTGCGCACCTGTGTCGAGCTTCAGTGACATGTCCGTGCCATTCACATCCAAGCACACAATCCATTCATCAGCGCTCGTCTCACCCTCGATGGCGTCCACGAAGAACTGATCCTCTTCGCTGTCGCTCTTTTTCTCCATGAGTTGCACCCTCTTCTTCGAGAAGCAGGTCTTTGCGAAGTGATTCTTTCCGCCACACTTGCGACATTCCTTCCCGAATGCTGGACACTGCTTCGGCGCATGTTGCATTCCACACCGCTCACAGTTCCCGCGCGCTTGCCCTGGGTTTGCATCCCTTTTCCTTGCATACAACGTTCCTTTCGGCTTCGCACGCTGCACTGCATCGACCTCAGCAGTCTCTCTTTCCTTGCTGCTAAAAGTCTTTAATTGTGCCTTTGTACTCTCAGACGCTTGGCAAATCTGTATCGCTTTCTCCAGCGTTAAGTTAGTCTCTTTAAGTAATTGCATCCGCAATTTGTTGTCTTGGACCCCAATTACACTTTGGTCCCGTATCATTGACTCACTCAATGTTCCAAAGTTGCATGACTGACTTTTCAACCGTAGGTCTGTGACATACAGTTCGATCGATTCTGACTCTTTCTGAAGTCTGTTTCTGAACACCTACCTCTCGTACGTTTCATTCTTTCTCGGTGTGCAATAATCGTCGAATTTCTTCGTCACGACGTCGAATTTGCCTCTTTCTTCTTCCGTGAAGACGAATGTGTTGAACACATCTAACGCAGCTCGCCCTGCTACTGTTAGCAGTAATGCTATCTTCCTTTCCTCGTCACGAAGACCGATAGCTAGCGAATAAAGTTCAAAACTTTGCTTGAATGCTTTCCAGTTCTCGTTGATGTTACCGGTCAACTTTAACTCGTCCGGCTGTCGAAGAGCGTTCATCTTCGCCGTCGGTTCGTATCTTTATCCTGGTACCATGTAATGACGAGACACACACACCGAGTATCAGTCAGAACGTTTTACTGGTAACTGCCTGCAACCAACAACTCCAGTGGCTCGTGTACAACTCCTTATATATTCAGGTCATGGCCAGGGTCATACTGCCCTCTTGTGGTGACTCTATGAACTTCACATATCAATACACAAGTGAGCTAAAACACAAGTAATGCGGAAGGGTATTGCATTTTGGGGGGGGAAAAATCATAAAAAGGCAATCACCTTAAGATTTCTGAAATACATTTTGTTATATCCTCATGAAATATGGCCTGATACTCCTGCAGTTGCCTTTTCCAAGGCTGTTTCTAGCTTTTTTGATGGCCCTGTACAAATGTGTGTGTGTGTGGGGGGGGGGGGTATTTTGTAATAGCGAAGCAATCAAACTTTTTAAATTCAATTCAATTCAATTCAAATGTTTATTTCAAACTCAGGGTTCATATTAAGAGCAAAACTAAAACGAGTAGAAAATAGATAAATAAATAAATAAAAGTATATACAGATCAGCAGACACTCAGCACTCTTGTAACAACAATAACATACAATAATGGGCTCAGTATAAAATGGAACGCCACCACTTCCAAATGCTGGAATGAAGTGTGAGTGACGAGTTGACAATTGCTGATATAAGATGATTGTTACATGCCAGCAACCTTCTCATAAAACTGTAAACATTCTTACGTATCAATTCGCCAAAAGACGGAATGTTCACAGACACAAACATCTTGCTTGCACTCGACCTTCGTGGTACATCTAACAACCTTCTTAGGGAGTTATTATATGCAATGCGGATTTTGTTCCTAACAGCAACATTGCTATTAAACCATAAAGGCGAGCAGTACATTGAGGTACAGAAGGTCTTGAACAACATACATTTGACATCAGGAGAGCATCTATGGAAATTTCTCAACAGTAAATTTGTTTGAGCATACAGTTTCCTGAGATGCCTGTTACAATCAAAATTGGTCTTATCAGATTCAATCCACACACCTAGGTATTTGACTTTTTCAACAAAGTTCAAGCTATTACCACAAAGTGGCATAACAGGATTCGATGTATTGACACCCTTTGGTTTGAAAGCCATACACATAGATTTAGTACAGTTGAACAAGATGTCATTATTTTCACCAAATTTTTCACATACCGAAAGGAGATGTTGCATCGCTGCAGTAGACAAACTTAACAAACAGAGGTCATCAGCGTAGAAAATGTGATTTAACAGTGCACCGTTAAAGGAGCCGCCCACATTAGTATTGTTCAACAGTACACTGAGATCATCAACATAGACATTAAACAACAAGGGTGACAGTATACCACCTTGTTTAACACAGTTGGTCACATGAAATCTGGATGAGGTGACATTGCCCCATCTAACAACCATAGACTGCCTTCTGTACCAGTATAACAGGATGCTAACAATGTAAATAGGAATACCTCGATCGATCAATTTTCTGAACAAACACCAGTGGTTAATCCTGTCAAAAGCTTTGCTAGCATCTAGGAACGTAGCATAGACACTAGTGGAATGGCTTCTGAAGTAGTCAACAAATTCATGGAGTAGGTAAACAGCCTTGTCAGTTGAAAGAGCTGATTTGAAACCAAACTGATTGTCGTTTGTCCACAGATAATCCTCAATTCTGTTCAGGAATAAACCCTCTAACAGTTTAGATATAACATTTGCAATAGCTATAGGTCTGTAGTTGTTCATATCAGAAAGACTGGCACACTTGTTTTTCACCAAAGGAATAATAACAGAGTCCATCAACATATCTGGCATGTAACCATGAACAAACATACAGTTAAAACACAATGACAACAGAATACACAAATTGAAATCAGCGTTGATGAGCCATTCACTGGTGAGACAGTCAGGGCCAGCTGATTTGCCTTTCTTAGAACTTTGATCAGTGAATCAACTTCAACAGGAGTAACAGCAGAAATATCAGAGGCATCAAACATGTCGTTATACAGACGAATATCGTGCATAACAGAATCCTTCATTGAAACATTCTTGACTGAGTTGAAAATAGCTTCATAATGACATTTCCACTTTTCAGCAATATTAACGTCACCAGTCACACCATCAATAGTGTTTGATCTGACAGACCGGTGGGAGCTCATAGCCTTCATTTGTTTAAAATAGGAGAAAAAAATCTATCCCCTCCTCTCCCAATAAAAACATGAAAAAAACTTGATCATTGTAGAGGTGAAGACAAAATTATTAAGCCATTAAATAGGATAAAAGTTTATTTAGCATCTATGTGAACATTACAAATTTACAAGAAAGAAAAATGCAAATTTATAATGAAAAAAATTTGAGAAAAAGTTTCAAATTTAGAAGAAAAAAGTCACAAAATTAATGGAAAAGGGATTGGAAATTTACAGGAAAATAGTTACATTTATGTGAAAAAAGTTGCAAAGTCACAAGGAAAAGTCTGAAATTTATGAGAAAAGGCAAAATTTTATGAGGAAAAAGTCACAAATATACAAAAAAAAGAAAAAATTATGAAGAAAAAAGTTGCAAATTTACAGGAAAAAAAAACGTGATGTCACAAGGAAAAAAATCATATATATATATATATATATATATATATATATACTCTTGGGATTTCATGACGCATCATGTGGCTCAGTTTGGGAAGAGCTTTATTCTATTAAGGAAACTAGCTGTATAAATGTGTGCAGAGTAATTCCCCGCATGTGAGATTTGGGTTGAACCTCATTCTCCACCCTTGCAGATTCGCTGACTTTAGACACGTTCACGTTAGTGGTTGAGGGTTTAGGGCTGTCCCAGTCTGAAATCAGCAAGTGGCTGATGTTGGGAATGAGAGTGTGTGTATGTGATGCAGTGCCCACCCACAGGGTGATGTCAGGCGGGCACGGCCCACTGTGTATATATACCCAAGTTCGCTGTAATAAAGTTGAGAGTTAGCTGCATGAAGACTCGCCTCCTGCTCAGTCATTTCTCAGATGTACGTAACATTTGGCGATGAGGTGAAAAATGGATGTGTGCTGGATACCTCGAAATTTACTGCCATTTCTGGAGAGCCCAGGTGAGCCGGTGACCTCATGGCCGGTGTGGAGACAGGAGTTTGACGACTACATCAGACAGCTGGGTTTCTCTTGGTTTAACGGGAAGCAGCGCTGGAGGGTCCTGGTCCATAACCTTGGCACGGAGGGCCGAAGGATTCTCGACTCGCAGGGCGTGGAAGAGTGCTACGAGGATGCTGTTGTGCGCATGAGAGCGCACTTTGCAGAGCAGACGAGGGCCAGGGAGCTGCGGGTGAAGGAGCTTTTGGCGCTAGGGTCGACGGAGCTAGTTAGCTTGGGAAAGCTAACGGCTCAGTCAAAGTCAATGGACAGGCTAGCTGACAGGCTAGTTTCGTGCCGAAACAAGGCTGTGGGCACCAAGCTGGACCTCGAGGCAGAACCGGGGCCAGGTGTGGAGGAGTCCCTGGCCACTGACGACAGCGGAGACGGTGTGAACATTGCGCGCCCTGAAGGTTGGTCAGGACCGCAACAGGTGGTGAAGCTGGACGGCATGAGGGTGCCCATGTTGATAGCCACCACCGCCACGTGGTCCATCGTGAGTGAGGCCTGGGTTCGGAGGCTCAACCCCCGGCGCCCAGATGCAATGGAACTGCAGGACGACGGGAACTCCAGTACTGGCAGAACCATCACATTGGCAGTGCAGTATGGCAAGAAAATACTTTCAGCATTCCGGTTCCAGGTGGCATGCTGGGGTGAAAATGTCATGCGGTGGCACTTGCTCAAGGAGCTGGGATTCACCCTTGAAATCAGCGGACAGACGGTCAACGGCCCAGAACAAGTTTACACGGGCTTTTTGGACAGTGAGAGGTGGAGAAAGAGACCAAGCCGAGCAAGACTAACACAGTGGGATAGCGGGACCATGCAGGCCGAGGGCTCCGGGGAAGGTCAGCAGCTGCATGACGCAGAGGCGACGCAGTGGGACACCTGGAGCGAGGGTGCCAAGAATAGTGTCAAGGTGCCTGGGTCGGACAGTGGAGCCGACGGGAATGACGCTGAATGCCCAGAAGGGGAACAGCCACAGCAGGATGCAGTGACGGCACAGTGGAGCACCGGGACCGTGAGTGCTGGAGGCAGTGGCGAGCAGCAACAGCCGTGCGCCATGGAGGTCGGACAGTGCCTCAGTGCCGGAGCTCCATGCGCCTTGGATGAGGGCGCTGGGTGGTACGGCTAGGGGCTCGAGGCGATGGATAATGCCACAGAACAGGCTTCGTTTCTCTCCAAAGTGCAGCCACTGGGGGCCGGAGCATCTGGAGCCATGACGGCGGTGCGTAAGGCAGTCGGGAACGGCTGGTCGGGCACAGAGAGACGGTGCACCGAACAGCAGCACAGCAGGCCCAGAGGGGAAAAGCACCAGATGGCTGGTAGAGACATTTTTGCCAGGGATGGGGGTTTTGACCCTGGGGGTAGACGGCATCTAGGTGCACTGACGATGTGGGGCTGCCCAGGTCCTCCGTGGCAGATTAAAAGATGGTGGCTGCCCAGACACATTGGGGTTACCTAAAATATTTTTTTTTCTGCTTTAAATATCTCTGTGTGTGTGTGTGTGTGTGTGTGTGTGTGTGTGTGTGTGTGTGTGTGTGTATAGTGTGTGTATTTTGTATATATTGTTTGCTGGTGCGCATGTGAGTGATTGTGAGTAATACGGGATTATTTTAAATTAGATTAAATCACCCTTTATTGTCATTCAACTGTACAACCAATCATGTAAAGTAGAACGAGATTGTGTTTTTCCTATCTACTGTGTTAATCAAATCAAATCAAATTAGAGGGCCGCTGCCATGCAAGGCACCGCCACAAATTTCCCTCCTCCATTCCATTTTTGCTGAGCACCAAGCTGGACAGCAGGAAGTTCCACTTTTATATGGTCTTCGGCATGACCTGGCTGGGATTTGAACCCCTGCCTCCCAGGTGTGGGGCGGATGCTCTACCAGCTGAGCCACCACTCTGGCAGGGATGTCATCACATCATCAGCCTGTACTCATTCTCGGTTAGCATAGATACCATTCTACTGTAACACGTGCTGTTAGCAGTGTCCTTTAATAAAATTACTGATCAGTACAGCGACTGCGGGAAAAAAATTGGTCTTCCGGAGGAAAAATCGACATTTTTCCTGAAGATGGAAGCGTGTCTGTTACCCCAACTGGTGAGTGAGGTGGCTAAACAACTCAAGCTACGCCGACAGGGAGTAGGAGAAGTGACCCAGCAGTACGTTGTGGACCTCCACTGTCTGGCCGGCATGTGCAGGTTTGGCCGTTTAGAGGATGAAATGGTGCAGGACCAGCTAGCAGAGCACACCAGCAACCCACAGCTGCGGGTGAAGCTAATCATGACGCCCGACGACCTACCACTAGCGAAGGCAGTGGAGTTGGCATTCCAGCTGGAGGCCGCAGACAAGCTAACATGACAACTAGGTGAGCCACAACAGTGAGCCCCTTTAGCGCATGCAGTTAAACCAGCAAAAGAACCTGGTCACGACGCAAACTTCTTGGAGAACGCCGAGGTGTACACCATGAAACACCATTCATGCAGTAACTATGGCTCCTGACGCATCAAGAGAGCGCAATCCTTCCCGACCAAGGGGCAGCAATGCAAACGCTGTGGCAAGCTCAATCACTTCGCCAAGGTGTGCCGATTGACACGACTGACATCAAGCTCGCCACCCAGTTCAAAAGAACCACCAGCAACCACCATCCACGCAGTGGGCTCCAGAGGGGTGGCGTACAAGTGATGCATGGTGTGGTTAGACGATGTCAGCTTACTGTTGCTGCTGGACACCGCCACTGTGAGGCCAGTGATGAATTGGGTTACAGTTAAAAAAAATTCTTCTCCAACCATCCTATTGGGAAGATTCCAGCAGAGCTGTATGGCTATGGGCACACACGCATCGGCCTAGTAGGGGGCGTATCACTGGCGGTTTGCTATGGGTCAAGAGTCCTCCCGGCGTTCATCTTCCAGGTAACCACACACAGGGACAACATCCTGGGGTGTGAGCTCTTTTACGAACTGGGTTTTACCATCCACGATAACCTCAGGCTCTGTTTGACTGCTGATGATGGGAGCGCAACACACCCAGATGAGGGTACAGCCGCTCCAAGCTTGACACCGCAGAGAGAACACAGCACGGAGAGAGGACACAAACCAGACTCACCTCTGATCCTTGTCCAGCATAAGCCTCAAGTTGCTGCCGCAGAGCTGCAGAAGAGGGAGTTCATGGCCAAAGGGGACCCCGGTGAATGCCGACAACCTGGCGCGCATCCTGTCACCAGAGACAGCGACGCATCACCACACCACAATCAGCACCAGGAGAGAGAGGGCAAAAGCTGGACTCATCTCGCATCCTCACCCGGCATCAGCCTCAGCGAGCCACCGCAGCGCTGCTGAATAGAGAGTTCGTGGCCCAGCAGGACCCAGCAGAGCAACCAATCCAGAACGCATCCTACCACTGGTGTGGACGGCACGCCACCACAACAGCAACCAGCATCCAGAACGAGAGAGCAGCAGTACTGAGTGCAGCTGAATAAATCGCCACTGCCAGTATTCGATTGAGTTTGGGTGCACCAATCCTAACGCCCAGATGACCTGCACATGCTCCAGTCACCGCTGATGATGATCACTGCGCAGTTGGGGCCAGTCACCTTCCAGATGGTCGATGGTTCAAGATGGCACTCCAGTTGTCTGCGAAAGGTAAGAGCAGCTGCCCCAGATGAAGCTGCAGCACTGGAGCCGATCCAGCCAGGGTGGGACCCAGACTGGGACTGTGTAGCAGAACACCCAGGTCCACCACACCCAGCTCCTCCAGAGCCGCATCCACTGCAAGCTCACCAGAGGCCCCCTGAAGTAAAAACTCAGCAGTGACTCTGAAAACTGTTTAGTGGGGCTTGGTTTGGACACGTGCAGAGGAGGGATAGTGGATATAATGGACAAAGGATGTTCAAGATGGAGCTGCCAGGCAGGAGGAAAAGAGGAAGACCACAGAAAAGATTCATAGATGTAGTGAAGGAGGACGTCGAGAGGGTTGGTGTTACAGAGGAAGATGAAGGGATAGGGTGAGATGGAGACAGGTGATCCGCTATGGAGACCCCTAAAGGGAGCGGCCGAAAGAAGAAGATTTGAAAGTAGAGCCGGCGTAACTTAGGCTTTCTATAGTGTGTCCCATTTCTACCATTTTGAGCCACTTCATGCCCTCACAGACTCGCACACTCGAGCACAACTGATGGCGGCAGCCTAAGTCTACAAGCGCTAGAGGGTTTAGGGAGGAGATTGAGATTCGTCCTTGGTCTCACCAGACTGATTATTGTCAGTAGTCCTGTGTCTCCAGACACAATTTTGGGGAAGAAGTCACAATGCCTCAGCGAATGGTGCTTCTGTTTTCTGGCATTTTTGGTCCCTTTGTTTTGTCACTGATTTAATAGGGTATCTGTCACAGCAGGCCTAGTTAGCTCAGCTGGTACAGCTTCTGGACTGTTACACCCAGGGTTGTGGATTTGAGCCCCACGCTGGACTTAATCAACTTCATCTTTCTCACTACCATGGGTAGTTCTGCCACTGAGGTGTCCAAGGTCGAGCACAAAGCTGCTATGGGTCACACACTAACAAAATATTCCACTGACAAACATTTCATGAACAGGACTTTTGGAACATTAACAGAATTGTATGAAATTTGGTGGTTAGCTGAAGAATCCCAGTTCTGAATATTAAAGGAATTCGGCATGATCTCAAACATAGAAGAAGTGATCCAAACAGAAAATCTTTAATATATATACTGCAGGTCCGGCTAGTTCAGGCGTCCAACTTAATATTTTTAAGTGGAGAACTAGAAGTCACAAAGCAGCGTTCTGGCCAGTGGAGGAGGTTGAGGTCCAGAGTGTCCCTATGTTCACTGGGCTCCATGACACGGTGTTGAATTATACTATACCTATTGTCCTGTCCAGTGTTTTCTCTGTATCAGAGTGACAGGATGATTCCTGAGATGACGGAGAGTTGAAGTTGGAGCTGAAAAGGAGAACTGAGTAGCTGGTAATCCACCCTAAGTTGGATAAGAATTTTCAAAAAACTAATTAGTATGCTGTCTACGTTCTCATAGTTTGTTGATTTGTCCTTTTTTGAATTGTTGTTTTCATTAAAACTCAATATAACTTTAAAAAGCTCTGAATTAACAATTTTCACACAAATTTTCACACAAAAACTTGTATATTGCTCCAGTCCCTTTGTGTGTAAAACAGGTGTCCTTTATGGAAAACGTTTTTATTGGGAAGCAAAAGTAAATTCTTATTTTTTTTTATAATAATTTAAACTGACTAATGGCCTAAAATAACACAATTCTGTCATTTTTTTCAAGTTTATTTACACCTTAAAAAGCAAATAAAACATTTGTTCCAGTTCTTCCTTTTCATTGGCTAGTCACTGTTCTGCAGGTATATGTGACTGGCCCTGCGATGACAAATGAGTGTCTTAACCCCTACACCACACCACACTATGGCTTTGAGTGACACACTGACTTCATCACACACTAACAAAATGTTCCACTGACAAGACAAAATGGCTGACAAACATTTCATAAACAGGATTTTTATAAGCATCAACAGAATTGCATGCAATTTGGTGGTTAGCTGAGGAAAACTGTTATGACTGCCAGTCTGAAGTTTCATCAAACTTGAATCAGTATATCTGGAGTTAAACCCAAAACTACATGTCAAAGAGAAACTGTACAACTTGATTGGCTGAGAAAATCAAAATGGATTGACATTTTTGGATAATTTTAGCATTTCATTATCAATGTCTGTAGATGGTCTCTGCTTAATGTCAACTAATTTGGATGAATGGCCTAGGAGGAGTTCATTTTGAGTTCACTTGCACATTTTTCAAAATATGGTGCAGAAAACTTCATTTTCAGAGTTTGCCACCACTGACAAAAAACTTGCAGAAGGTTTCAGTGAATAAGCTCTACCTCTAGGCCACTGTGGCCACATATGTTGGTTACATATGCTCCACAAATATATTGCTGTGTGTTTATTGTGTGCTGCACGTCTCAGGGTACAAAGGGACTGAGCCTCCTAGGGGTAACGGGAAAGTGTGAGATTTGGCCTTTGTTTCAAGGAGATGACCTGGAGAGATTTCCTGACCACCAGAGACTAAAGGATGGATGGTGTGAAGATCAGAGGAGTTACATTGTGACTGGGATTAAGTACCCTCTGACTGTATGTTTGATTAAACACCATGTGACTGTAGGTTTGATGTCCAGGGTATAAAGGACAGATGTGAGATGATTCATCCTCTTTTCTGCTTTGAAATTGTTGGAGTATGTGATTGTGAATAAAGCTGAACCTGAGGAATAAACTCAGTCTCATCCTTCAACACATTCTCCACACTGGTGACCTTATGACGAAGCATGAGCAGAGATAATTCTCCCGAACGGGGCTCGGCAGAAGCCAGCCTGACGAATGCCGCCACCTTCCAGCTGCCGGACTTCTGGCAGCATAGTCCGCGCTCCTGGTTTAGCGCAGTCGACGCGCAGTTCAACCTCCGGAGAATCTCGAGAGACGACACAAAATTCTACCATGTGGTGGTGAAGCTGGACAGCCACACAGTCCAAAGGGTGGAGAATCTGGTTAATCACCCGCCGGACAGCGACAAGTACAGCGCATTGAAGGCTGTGCTTATCAGCCACTTCACCCCCTCGGTGCAACAGCAAGCAGAGGGGCTGCTAACGTTGACGGAGTTTGAGAACGACAGACCCGTAGACCTGATGGTAAAAATGCTGAGGCTGAGAGACTCCGAAGATGACAACTTTATCTTCGCCCACCTTTTCCTCAGGACTCTGCCGCCAGCGGTGAGAGTGACCCTGGCAGGCTCACCTCTGATGGCCCGGCGAGACTACCATGAGCTGAGCCAGGAGGCGCAACGACTCGTTGACGCCCACAAACGGAGCGCGGCTTCGGAGCTAGGCGCAACGTCCGGAGAAGGCATGGGGCCAGAGGCTGCAGCGCCAGACTCACCGACGACGGCGGCAGCAAGGGCCAGGCGACATGAAGCGGACGACGTCCTTTGCTTCTACCATCGCCGCTTTGCAGAGAGGGTGCGCAAGTGCATTCCACCGTGCCATTTCGAGCGCTCGGGAAACGCCAAGACCGGGGGTCGGTAGCAGCTGCAGCCCTCGGGGAGGACAACAAGCTGCTCTACCTGACGGATGCACGCTCGGGGAGGCATTTTCTCGTGGACACAGGCTCCCAGCTGAGCTTCATCACGCCTTCCTACGCGGACCGGCTGACGCCGTCCAAGGGTCCCCGGGTGTCAGCAGTGAACGGCTCAACGATTAAGACCTTTGGTGAGAGGACTCTGCTTCTGTCTTTGCAGGGCCGTGCATTTGAGTGGACTTTTGTTGTAGCGGCAGTCAATTTCAACATGTTAGGGGCTGATTTTTTGTGCTCTACATGGTTTATTGGTTGATCTTGCTAACAGACATCTGGTTAATGCACTCTCCTTTCACTCTATTCCCTGCACAGCTCGAGTGGCGCCGCCAACTGCACAAGCCAACGTCACAGCTGCGGGTGATAAGTTCCACGCACTCCTCACTCAGTTCCCAGCACTCACGGTCCCAACGTTTTCGGCGACAGTGGCTAAACATGGGGTGGAACATTTTATCACTACCACCGGCCCGCCCGTTTTTGCAAAAGCTCGGCGCTTGGACTCAGCTAAACTGACCATAGCGCGCGAGGAGTTCACCAACTTGGAAAAACTGGGCATCATCAGACGTTCGAAAAGCCCCTGGGCTTCACCACTGCACATGGTCCCAAAGGCTGATGGCTTGTGGCGACCTTGCGGTGATTTCCGCAGGTTGAATAACGCCACAGCACACAACCGCTACCCGATTCCGCTTATCCAAGATTTTTCGGTTCATTTGGCAGGGGCGCGCATTTTTTCTAAAATAAACTTAGTACGCGGTTACCATCAGGTTCCAGTGCGCGCTCAGGATATACCCAAAACAGCGGTAATAACTCCTTTCGGGCTTTTTGAGTTTTTGCGCATGCCGTTTGGGCTCAAGGGAGCGGCGCAGACGTTCCAACGCATGATGGACGCGGTCCTACGCGACCTCCCTTTCGCGTTCGTCTATTTGGATGACATTTTGGTAGCCAGCACGTCCGAAGACGAACACGAAAGCCACCTCACAGCAGTTTTCCGGAGGTTGGCAGAGCACGGGTTAATAATTAACCCAGCGAAGTGTCAGTTCAGGGTGGCGCAGATTGATTTTTTGGGGCATCATGTTTTGCCAGAAGGAGCGGTCCCTCTGCCCGATAAAGTGCGCGCAATAACAAATTTTCCCCAACCACAAACGGTCAAAGCGTTACAGGAGTTTTTGGGAATGGTTAATTTTTATAACCGTTTCCTCCCCCGCGCAGCGCAGCTCATGCAACCATTGTACGCTGCACTAAAAAAACAAAAACCCACGAATAAAATCGAATGGTCTCCTGAGCGGGAGCGCGCATTCTCTCAAGTCAAATCAGCCCTGGCAAACACTGCTTTGTTGGCACACCCAGTCCCAACAGCCCGCATGGCGCTCACCACTGACGCGTCAGATGTAGCCATAGGGGCGGTTGTTGAACAGTATGTGGCTGGGGCCTGGTAGCCGCTTGCGTTTTTCAGTAAAACCTTGCGCGATAGCGAGCGAAAATACAGCGCGTTCAACAGGGAGTTGTTGGCTCTACACTTGGCCATCTGCCACTTCCAGTTCTGGCTGGAAGGGTGCTGTTTCACCGCGTTCGTGGACCACAAACCGCTGACTTTCGCGATGGCCAAGATTTCGGAACCTTGGTCGGGCCAGCAGCAGAGACAGCTGGCCGCGATATCGGAGTTTACCACCGATCTCCAGCATGTGGCAGGTAAATATAATGTAGTGGCAGACTGCCTCTCACGTGCTGTGGCGGCTCCAGGCCCCATGGGGGCAGACTCTGCAGCCATGGCTGCGGACCAGGGTAGCAACGCGGAAGCGCGCGCAGCCCTGGTCTGCGTAGGGTTAGATTATACAGCCATGGCCGCGGAGCAGGTTAGCAATGCGGACGTGCGCGCGCTCCAGTCTGGACCAACAGGGTTAAGGCTGGAGGACAGGGTGCTGCAAGATGGTATGCCCCCACTAATCTGCGATATCTCCACTGGACGGCCGCGTCCGGTGGTACCAGCCGCGTGGCGCCGCCACGTTTTTGACTTGATCCATTCTCTGGCGCACCTGGGGGTGCGCGCGTCGGTCAAAATGGTAGGAGAGAAATTTGTATGGCCGGGCTTGCGCAAACAGGTCAAGGAATGGGCGACAGCCTGCGTAGCTTGTCAGCGAGCCAAAATACACAAACACACTAGAGCTCCCTTGGAGCCTTTTCACATCCCGGCTAAGCGCTTTGATCATGTGCATGTCGACCTCGTAGGCCCCCTTCCACTGTCACAGGGGTGCACACACCTTTAGACAATGGTG
The DNA here is from genome assembly GCA_020510985.1 of Pholidichthys leucotaenia. Lineage (NCBI taxonomy): Eukaryota > Metazoa > Chordata > Actinopteri > Cichliformes > Pholidichthyidae > Pholidichthys > Pholidichthys leucotaenia. Next base: position 19,390,650 of record CM035850.1, on the reverse strand, counting down.
GACCGCACCACACGTTGGCCGGAAGCGGTCCCACTGGCATCAACCACAGCCGAAGAGGTGGCGCGCACGTTTTTAACAGCTTGGGTAGCACGCTTTGGAGTTCCGTCGGACATGACGTCCGACAGAGGTCCTCAATTTGTGTCCGAGCTCTGGTCAGCGATGGCCCGCAGCCTGGGGGTAACAATCCACCGCACTACCGCATACAACCCCCAGGCTAATGGTTTATGCGAACGTTTCCATAGGTCATTGAAAGCAGCCCTCAGAGCGTCGCTTACGGATACAAATTGGGTAGACAGGCTACCATGGGTTTTACTGGGGTTGCATTCTGCACCTAAGGAGGATTTACAAGCCTCCCCAGCTGAGTTAGTTTTTGCACAGCCACTCCGGCTGCCCGGGGAATTTCTCCCAGATAATCCTGCGCCAAATTGCCCCCCCCCCCCCCGCTCAGCGGCTGCAGAGCGACACGGGATCAAACACGCTTCCTGGCCCAGTTCATCACAGCTTCCCACGCGTTTTTGTGCCGAAAGCTTTAAAAAATGCGGAGTTTGTTTTTGTCAGACATGACGCCCATCGCCCAAACTTGCGGCTGCCGTACGATGGACCGTTTAGGGTGCTGGAAACAGGAGGGAAGCATTTTTTGTTTCAAGGAGATGACCTGGAGAGATTTCCTGACCACCGGAGACTAAAGGATGGATGGTGTGAAGATCAGAGGAGTTACATTGTGACTGGGATTAAGTACCATGTGACTGTATGTTTGATTAAACACCATGTGACTGTAGGTTTGATGTCCAGGGCATAAAGGACAGATGTGAGATGATTCATCCTCTTTTCTGCTTTGAAATTGTTGGAGTATGTGATTGTGAATAAAGCTGAACCTGAGGAATAAACTCAGTCTCATCCTTCAACACATTCTCCACACCACGAGCATCCACCCCACAACCGGGAGGTTGGGGTTCAAGTCCCGACCGGGTCATACCAAAACCATATAAAAATGGAACTCCCTGCCGTCCAGCTTGGTGCTCAGCAAAAATGGAACAGAGGAGGGAAATGTGGGCGGCAGTGGCTCAGGAGGTAGAGCGGGTTGTCTAATAACCGGAGAGTTGGCGGTTTGAATCCTGCTCTCCCCGGACATCCTGCCGTCGTGTCCCTGGGCAAAACACTTTACCCACCTTGCTTCCAGTGTCCATGACACTGGGCATGAATGTGTATAAATGTTCAGTAGTGGTTGGAGAGGCTGTTGGTGTGGATTGGCAGCCACGCTTCCGTCAGCCTGCCCCAGGGCAGCTGTGGCTGCAGAAGTAGCTTACCACTATCAGTGTCTGTGGAGTGAATGAATAATGTATCCATTGTAAAGTGTCTATGAAAAGCACTGTATAAATCTGATGTATTATTATTAAGAATTTTTAGTCTAGGCCCAGCCGTTCTTGAGATATTTGCAAAAACATCCATCCATCCATCCATCTTCTTCCGCTTAATCTTTTTCGGGTCGCAGGGGGGCTGGAGCCTATCCCAGCATCTTTGGGCGAGAGGCAGGGTCCACCCTGGACAGATCGCCAGTCCATCGCAGGGCCAACACAGAGAGACAGACAACCATTCACTCTCACACTCATACCTAAGGACAATTTAGAATCCCCAGTTTGATGCCAGTTAACCTAACTTGCATGTTTTTGGCATGTGGAAGGAAACCGGAGAAATCCCGGAGTAAACCCACGCAGACACGGGGAGAACATGCAAACTCCACACAGATCACTGTTGGTCAGGGGCTGGGATCGAACCCAGGATCCCCTGGCCAAGGGTGAGTTGCTGTGCAAAACTGTTAATTATAGCGCCACCTATGTATGCAGTGCCTTGATTTTTGGTGTCTGAGTAGTGGGGAGAGTTTCTGATCAGAGTGTAAAATTTCAAGTTTCCATGTGTTACTGTTTTTGCTCCCCATACATTTTTAGCGAAGACGAAGAAGAAGAAGATTTTTTTTTTATTTTTACAAAAACACTATTTACAAATTTACAAGGACATCACAACATAGTAAAATAAAAGTGCTACTAAGTGCGTACAAAATTTTTAAAACATGCTAAACACATAAATCAGACAACTAAAAAATGTGCAACACACAGTTCATCCTCACATACACTACAAAGGACATCTCTAGAACACCAGACCTGCCTAAACCATCCAAGCTCCCAGTCATCTTAAAAAAAAAAACTGAACTCCAGTCTCATTCTGGACCGGATGTTTCAGCGCCACACTGAGGCCGGTTCTTGAACTGGTTTACCTTAGACTTTATTTCTTCTGCTTACATGTATTGCCAGCTTGGCTTCACCAGTAAAAAAGTTCAGCAGTTGCCACTTTTCCTTACTTATTTTTTTGTATCCTGCACTATAAATAAAATGACCCACAGAAAAATTTTCACCAAATAAATTAAACTTTTGCTAAAAGAGTGAAGAGCACTGTAAGCCTCTTAACACTCACTAAAAACATGAAACAGTCTCTGGGAGACTGCAGAAAGGGCCCTGGTTTGAAACAGCAGGGTTAAGAACAGAAATAAAAGCGTCTGAGGCAGTAGCTCCATGTAAAATTCAAATTGGAGGTTTCTACAGAACTCTCCACTGTGGACTCACTCCTTCCTTGATCAGCTTCTCAGTCCACACAGTGGAGGGTCTGCTGTGCAGTCCTGCTCTGTTGATGACCTTAACACAATTGATGTACAGCGTTTTTTTGTCAGCATTGTATAAGGTCAGCTGTCTGGAGTTGTGTGTTTTTAACAAATGTCCAGTTAGATGACCAAGATCAGGGCTCATGGAGATCTCTGGGAAAGGGTCACCGTGGTTGGGTTCACTGGCTCCTCTGCTGTGGTCCACCAGAAGCCATCTTTCCCTCCCATCGAGCCTCTGCCTCCAAAGTTCCAGGACCCTCTGAGTAACTCTGGCAGACCGGATACCCAGTAAGGTAGATACAGCCAGGGAGTCCGTTAGCGTTGGTCCCGACACATTCACCGGTTGTTCAAGAGTCACAGTCTTTGTTCTCAGGAGTGCTGCCATCAATCCAGGAGTGGTCTCAGTGCAGATATCCAGCCTTGCTCCATGAATCAATGGCTCCCTCAAGAGCCAAAAAAGAGAGTCAGAGTTTTTACATCATTTAGCATTAAAAAGGTTCCAGGAAACACTTTGATAAAATGGAGGCAACCCACTTAAATTTAAACATTTTGAAGTAATTAAAAACAGAGCATAATCCAGTCCCAGATTACTCACACGCCTGAAGATGCAGCTGGCCACTTCTCTCCACATTAGATCTGCCGGCCCCGTCAGAAACCTCTGCATAAACTGTAACCTAAAGGTGGCGGTTCTGCTGGCCAGGCGTATGAGGCCCTGTCCCTCCTTCTCTCTGGGTAAAAACAGCACCCCCTGTGGCACCAGTGCAAATTATCCCAGAAAAAGTTCACAATTTTTGTCTGGATCTGGGACAGTAAACCTGATGGGGGATCTAAGCAGGTTAATCGGTGCCAAAGCAGGGAGGCAACAAGGTTATTTAGCACAAGCACCCTCCCTCTGTAGGACATCTAGGGAGCAGCCATCTCCACTTATTCATTTTGCCTTCAATTTTCTCTTCCACGTTCTCCCAGTTCCTCCAGACCATGACATCATTACTAAGAAAACCCCCCAGGTATTTTATGCCATCTTTTTTCCATGCCATGTCCTGTGGCAGAACTGGGAAGCCACCAAACCAATCATCAACAGCAAGGGCTTCACTTTTTCTCCAATTCACCCTTGCTGCTGATAAAAGTGTGAAAGCACCTGTTAAATCAATTAAAACATTAACGTCAATCTGATTTTTAATAAAAACAATTACATCATCCGCATAGGCGGATAAAACAATCCTTCTATTAAAACCAGGTAAGGCAAGGCCATCAATGCTTGTGCATATTATATGGAGGAGGAGTTCTAGGGAGAGTGCATAGAGCATACCAGACAACGCACAGCCCTGCCGGATGCCTCTATACACTTTGAAAGGAGCACACAAACTGTCACTGATTTTCAGTATACTCTCAACACCAGCACCTGGATCTTGGCTATGAAACCAGCGCTGAACCCATACTTCTCCATGACCTTCCAGAGGAAGTCATGCTCAACGCGGTCAAAAGCTTTTTCCTGATCTAGAGAAATCAGACCAGTATTTATGCCCAATGATCTGGAAACTTCCAAAACATCCCGAATTAGGTAGACATTGTCTACTATGGACCTGCCTGGTACACAGTATGTCTGGTCCCGATGGATGACCTGCTCCATAGCTTCTCTCAGCCTGTTAGCCAAAGCCTTGGACAAAATCTTGTAATCCGTGCAGAGGAGAGATACAGGCCGCCAGTTTTTTATGTCCTGTAAATCTCCTTTTTTTGGCAGCAGGATGACCACAGCCCTGCGGCAGGACGTCGGCAGAAAGCCTGAACACCAACTTTCATTAAAAATCTCTAAAATGTCAAGTGCTAAAATGTCCCAGAAAGCTTTAAAAAAAACTCCAGTGAGGCCATCTATTCCTGGAGCCTTCATCCCCTTCATGCTCTGAAGGGCAGCAAACAATTCGTGTAACTGAAGAGGCTGGTCTAACTGTAAGTTGGTTTCCTCAGAGACCTGAGGTAGTCCACTGTAGAACCCCTATACCAGGCCATTGTTCTCCCTGTAGTCACTGGTATACAGGGAGGAATAAAACTCAACAGCATGCTTTCTGATCTGTTCAGGCTCAATCAGTTCCTGCCCTGTGTTGGAGTCCAGGGAGTGTATTACCTTTTTTGTCCATGCTTCTTCTCCAGACTGAAGAAGAAGCTAGAGGGAGCATCCATCTCAGTGATGTTTTGAATTCGGGACCGGACTAGGGCACCTTGTACTTCAGTGTCCAACAGCTGGGCTAAGGTCTTTTGTTTTTTTAGATTTGAGGACTTCAATACATCCTCGATTTCCTGTGGACTCACGAGAGGTCTCTAACTCCACAATATCTATCTCCAGATCTCTGATACTGTAGATCTACAGGTGTCATGTGTGACATTGAATGTATACTGCTGAAACAACAGTTTAATTTCAGTCTTACCACGGTCCCGCCATTGCCTAAGACAAGTTAAAATCTTTTTTCCTTTGTCTAAAAGCAGTCCAGAAAAATCTTAAAGCCTCTAAATCTGTGTATTCTGAGAGACTCCAGCAGCAGTTCACTGCTAACGACTCTGCTTCTGTGTGGAGAGGACTGAGGCAAATCACCAACTATCGGCCTCAGGCTTCTAAGGGTCAGGATGACAAAGCCCTTTGTCAAAGACTGTCCCAACATTATGCCCATTTTGACACCTCGTCAGCTGTGTCCATCTCCCCCCCTCCCCCCAGCGCCACTGCCTCCACGGTCCCCACTTCATCAAAGGCGCCCCCCCTCCTCCCCCCCTGCCCTTGTCATCAGTGAGCAGGACGTGCACAGACAGTTCTCCAGACTGAACCTGCGCAAGCCCCCGGTCCGGACGGCGTGTCTCCCTCCACCCTGAGACACTGTGCGAAAGAGCTGACTCCTGTCTTCACAGATATTTTTAACACCTCCCTGAAGTTATGCCACGTGCCGACCTGCCTCAAAACCTCCACCATCATCCCTGTCCCCAAGAAGCCACGGATCACTGGACTTAACGACTACAGACCTGTAGCGCTCACCTCTGTAGTCATGAAGTCCTTTGAGCGCCTGGTCCTGCCCCACCTCAAGTCCATCACCACTCCCCTCCTGGACCCGCTGCAGTTTGCCTACCGAGCCAACAGGTCTGTGGACGACGCAGTCAACCTGGCCCTCCACTCCATCCTGCAGCACCTGGACTCCCCGGGAACCTACGCCAGGATCCTGTTTGTGGACTTCAGCTCTGCTTTCAACACCATCAGCCCCGCTCTGCTCCGGGACAAGCTGTCCCTGCTCAACGTGCCTGACTCCCTCTGCAGGTGGATCACCGACTTCCTGACGGACCCGAGGCAGCATGTGCGGCTGGAAAAGACTGTCTCAGACTCTGTTAGCATCAGCACCGGATCACCCAAGGCTGTGTACTTTCCCCCCTACTCTTCTCCCTTTATACTAACTCCTGCACCTCCAGCCGCCAATCTGTCAAGCTGATCAAGTTTGCGGACGATACCACCCTCATCGGGCTCATCTCCAACGGTGACGAGTCCGTCTACAGGAGAGAGGTGGCCCAGCTGGCGTCCTGGTGCAGCCACAACAACCTGCAGCTGAACGCTCTGAAGACAGTGGAGATGACTGTGGACTTCAGGAAAGTCACAACCCCTCTGCCCCCCCTCACCCTCACAGGCTCTCCCATCACCACTGCAGATTCCTTCCGCTTCCTGGGCACCACCATCACCCGGGACCTCAAGTGGGAGTCGACCATCAGCTCCCTCATCAAAAAGGCCCAGCAGAGGATGTTCTTCCTGCGGCAGCTGAGGAAGCTCAAGCTACCCACCAAGATGTTGGTGCAGTTCTACACAGCCATCATCGAGTCCATCCTCACCACCTCCATAACCGTGTGGTACGCCACTGCCAGAGACAGACTAAGGCTGCAGCGCGTCGTGCACGCTGCTGAGAAGGTGATCGGCTGCAAGCTCCCATCCCTCCAGGACCTGTACATCTCCAGGACCCGGAGGCGTGCAGGCCGGATCATAGCCGATCCTTCACACCCTGGTCACGTACTGTTTGCCCCCCTCCCCTCAGGTAGAAGACTTCGGTCCATTCAGACTAAAACCTCCCGTCACATGAACAGCTTCTTCCCCTCTGCCATCAGACTGCTGAACACTAAGTGACTTATTGACCATGCACTATGTACAGCAGCTCATCCAGACTCATGTCAATCATCACTGTTTTCTTTTTGCATTACCGATTGCACTATGTGGTACTCCACAATATCTGCTGCTCGCTAATATATTTAAAAACTGCTTTGACTAGTATTACTCATTCATATTCTACATTTTATTGCATGTATAGTTGTTGTTTTTTTTAAATTCTATCTTTTATTTTTATCATGTTTAATGTTGCAGCATTGCACCGAGACAAATTCCTAGTTTGTGTACTACATGAACAATGGCAATAAATCTGATTCTGATTCTGATTCTGATTCTAACACCTTTATCAAATGTTAAAACTGAGTTAAAATGCCAATATGCACTCTTGGGGGCAAATTTTTTTTTTATAAAACCTGACAACCAGCAAGAGCATGATCAGTGAAACCAACTGGTAAAATTTTACAGGATTTAAAAACATTGTATTGTTTTAAGCACCACTGTAATCGATGAAGTCGGGCTAAAGAAATCCTATCCTCTTTGAGGTGGGACCGTGTGTACTGTCAGCAGTCAGTGTGTGTCCTTCTCCACACATCCACCAAGTCATGAGAATAGTCCAGCTGTCTCAGAGCCTGTTGGGAACCTGGATGCAGCTTTGTGTGGTTTCGATCTAAAAACTCATTTTCAGTACAATTAAAATCCCCATCCAATAATAAAAAAAAATCCTCAGAGCTGCAACTGTTTAATTTATCATTAATCTTTTGTAAAAAACTCTTCCTCTCAGTACCGTTGGTTGGAGCATAAATGTTGATAAAAAGCGCAGTAAAATGTTCAAAATGGGCTTTGACTAAAAGACATCTGCCTTTGATAAAATGCTCAACCTCCAGAGATGTTGGAGCAAACTTCCTGGAGAATAAAAAGCCCACCCCTCCACTGGCTGTGCTGTTATGACTTAAAATCAGTTCACCTTCCCACTCTCTACTCCAGTCTGCCTCTATGCTCGGGTCACTGCGTGTTTCCTGTAAAAACAACGCATCAGTGTGCTTCATTTTTGCTGTTCCCAAGACCAGTGCCCTTTTCTTAGGTTCTCTGGCACCATTTACATTTAAACTCCCCACCTTTAAAAAAATCCATAATTAGAGGAGTATTAAAACCAGAGTAGAAAACAATTAAGAAGAAAAGTAAAAGAGAAAACACTATATTCTTCATCATCATTAAAAGCCAATTTGTTTTCTGACCTTATTCGTCTGTTTTCTCAGTCTATAAATTCCCTGATCTGTGAGGTCTGTTTCAGTTCTGCTTTTTATAAGCTGCCTGGCAGAGTTATAAAAAGCCTGTTTATCAGGAAAATACTGCTGTATATCCAGCCCCTTCATACCCTTGGTCTGCTGGAAAAACAATTTGAACATTTTTCAGGATAAATGATGTCCTCCTGGCTAACAGGCAGCTGTGTACTGTTGTGAGAAAACACACTGCTGTCAGACAAACAGGCCTCACTGTCGCTGTTGTCAGACAGAGCCGGACTATCTGCAGCATTCTGTTGGACCATCAGCCGACCAGCTTTACCACCTGCAGACACAGGTGGAGCTCTGTTTCTACGGTGCTTAAGAGAAACCTGTCCAGATTCACACACCTCCATATCCTCTAGGTCAGCTGCTGCACCATCCTCACACAGACCTCCTGATGCTTCACCTGCCCCACACTGACCATTTGTTCCTCCACCAGTCATGTACAATTCACCAGCCACCTCAGCTTCTGCACACAGCTCTCCACTTATTTTATCTCCCTTACCCACATTTCTCATTTCACCATTCAAAGCACCAACTTTGCCCAGCTCAACCATGACCCCACCTGCCTCAACTGTTTCATCACTCAAATCACCTGTTTTCTCACCCACAACACTATCCACCACCTCACACACTTTATTTTCCACCTCACACGATCCTGCCATCCCTTCACCTGCTTCATCCACACACTTTTCCCTCTCATTACTCACCACAGTGCTGTTCTCCTCCGGACTCTGTCTCTCCTCCGGCATCTCCTCAGCTGTAATGTTGGTGTCTTCAGCCTGCACAGAGACACCGTACTGCTAGGTGGCAGCTGGCCTTGGCTCCGACACGGACTGGTCGGCGGCGGCAGCTGCCCACTGCTCAGCATGAGTGGCCCCACCACCACCGGCGGTAGTCCCAGATGCATCCCTCAGGGTGGGGCCGGTATGGTTAGGACAGGCCTTCACTAGATGTCCCTCTTCATCACACCCAAAACATTTTAATGTGGCGGACGTTGCATAAAGGACATAATCAAACCCATCTACCCGCACCCGAAACACACAATTAAATTCCTCCACCTTATTGTTGGGGATCATAAAGAGCTGCCTGCGGTGGAACATGACGTGTCTCAGCAGGGGAGACTTGCAGCCCGACAGAACTTTTCTGATAGGTGACACCATTTTTCCAAACTTTGACAGTTCTTCTCACGAGAAGCTCATCACTAATAAATGGGGGAACGTTAGAGAGTTTTTTTTAGCTGGCTGTGACAGCGGCATGATTGATTCAAACGTCCCATTTACTGTGATTCTGCTTTCAAAGTGTTTACCTGATCCACCCTTTCCACAAACAACACAACAGCCCCGTTCATGCGGGTAAAGACCAAGAAGCACATGGTAAGTGAGGAACTGATTCAGAGCCTTTAATCATTTATTTATTTATTTTTTTGCCAAAAAATAAAAGACAGAATGATAAGATCAGCTCTCCACAATGCAAGCAGGTACTCTGTGTACTGCTATGACTGAATACTGTGTACTTTTGTGTTTTACTGTATACACTCTAATGCTGCCACTCATTTTTGCCACTCAGTGTTTTTTAACTGCCATGAGCTCTATTTGGTGACATCATACGCATACCCTCTATTGCAAGAATCAAAATGAAATTTAAATTCTGTTTGGGTTTTTTTTCTTGTTAACATGCCTGCAACATTTTTGATGACTTACAAGACATATCTGTCATGATTCTGAGCATGAGTAAGGGCCGTGCTCAGCCTCAGTGTAAGTTAAGTCTTTTTCTGTTTGTTTGTTTCTATTGTTTATGGTCTATTTTATCTGGTCTCTGTTCTTTTATGAGTTGTTGTATTCTTAGTTGTGTCCTTATAGTCTTGCCTAGTTATTGTGTGTCATTTTGTAGTTATGGTATCATTTACATCTTTTGGGGTTGTGTTATTTTATTCTTGTATTATTTAGTTTACGGTCTGTACTTTTATTTTGACAGTGCTGTGCAGCTTCTGGCTGTCAAACTCTATTTCGCGGGCTGCACAGCTGTCACTTGTTATTTTGATTACATTCTCGCTTACGTACCCACACCTGATGATCATCTGGTAGAGTTCTATTTAAAGGCCAAATGTCACGTAACAGGGTACTTTAAATATCTTGAAACTAGATATAAAAGGGAACCGATCCGTTCGGGTCTTGGTGCATATGCTTCAGTAACAACGGAATATTCGTTAATTTAAAACTGCCGCGCTTGGCCTGACACGGCCCCTGGAATCGCCTGGGGAAGAAGGCGGAAGTGACGAAATCGATTGCACCCTAGTTTGATGCTTGGGGTATTTCAATTGATTGTTTATATGGAGACTGGAAGGTTGAAGGGAGCAACAAGAAAGAAAAAATTGGATATTTCACCCATACCTTAAAACGGGACTATCAGGGACAGCTGGGTAATAAGGGACACTTCTCTGGGAAATGTTTTCTTACCTGTCAAGTGAGACGTTTTCGCCGTACTTCAACACCGTAAAAAGCGGCTATAAGGAACGGCGGAGCAACAAGGCACACCTCTCTGGGATCTGTCTGTTCCGCAACCGCTGCACAGCTCAACGTGTTAAACCATTGTCCTAATTACTTCTCATGGTAGTGAGAATAGCTGACGCTAAGCGCTCAGCCCGCCCAGACAATTAAACTAATGAGTGACTCCACACTTCGAACAGTAGTGAGAAGCGCTCCCGCTGAGCGATCAGCCCGCCCCAGCTGTGAGTGATCACACACAGGAGTCCTCAAGACACTCAGTTTTTTTTCCAGTATATTTTTTCTTTTGGGCGTACAGAAATGGCAATACGCCCGTTTTTGCTAAAATTGCATTTTCCCCGTATTTTCCTTAAAATATTTGACAATAACAACACGAACTACATTTAAAACATTTCCCAGAAAAGTGTCCCAAACCACTCTGCCGTCCCCCACAGCCGCGCTTGGCACCAAAATACGGCGAAAACGTCTCCCTTGACAGGTATGCGCCTCCATTTTCATATTGATCTGGTCAATTTCTTGACAGCAGCGGCTCTCCTCCACTGTAATAATAATGGCTTCCGAAAAATCAATATTTATGGGGCGCCCTCGACAGACCCCCTCCGGCTTCGCAATTCTGGAGGCGATTAATGTCTAGTTCAATGACATTTTCCACTGGTTCTGCTCTCTGGTCATCGTTGGAACTGTTGTCATCAGACAAAGCATCTGATTCCGTCTCGGACGGCTCGAACCGGTAAGGTTCAGTGCCTCTGTCACTGTCTGAACCACTGACAAAAAAAAAAAGACAAAACTAAGCTAATTTGTTTACAATCGCTGTCACTTTCCGTCATGATTGTCCAATGTTGATAAGTGTGAATGCGGATAGGCAGGGCAGCCAGGGTACAACTGGTGATGTCAAAAACATGGGCGTGGTCTGGACTGGCTCTCACAAGCCAGCAAGCAAGGTGGGGCCTTCACCTGGTGTATTTTGTGCAATTATGTAAATACAGGTGGGTGATATGGTCTCCGGTATGAATATTTGGTTTAAGCTATGTGTATTTTATCTAAATTCGTTGTCATTTAGAAAAAAAAAATTACGTGACATTTGGCCTTTAAGCAGGCCGGTGTAGTTGATTATTTGCAGCGGTCTTGCGTTACCAGACGTTAGTTTTACATCTCTTGCATTCCGAAACGGAGCACCCGTCTGTATTGTTTCCTCCAGGTGTTCCCCGGTATTCATCATTATCTGTAAGTGTGCATATTTGTGTATTTTGTTCTTGTACGTCTTTCACTTAATAAATGTGCAAACTCACAGTCATTGTGTGGCGTCTTCAGTCAGCCCTTAAAAAGGGCAGTTTATGACAATATCAAGAGCAAAATCACTCAAATATCATGTTTGTTTTTTTTGCTTTAAAGTTTCACTTAAGCCCCACCCCCTGAAAAAAAGGCGAGTTGAGACAGAGCGTTTTTGGTGACGTAACTATGCGTGGTTCTGGCACATGGGTAGTGTTGAGCCACTCAGGACTGTCTGGCCTAACTGAAGTTAGCCTTAAGGCTAGTTAGCATTTTTGAACCAGCTGCTTTGAAAACTTGACCCAATTAATATGGGTTTTACTATTAAACTGCTTTTAAAGACTGATGCAATTTCAGTCATTATCCTGGGTCACTCTGCATACAACTGGGCATATCCTTCAACCGCTAAGTCTTTTTATCACAGGATTTATGCTGTTTAATGTAGTGCTAGCCACTATTAGCCTTGTGGGATGTGGGTGGGCCTAGTAATCACCGATTTGAAGGGGGAGAGAGAGTGAAAAGATTTTGAGACAAAACTGTAAGACAATAAAAGGTTTTATTTGTAGAAAAAAGGGCATCAGATACTGTGGTGTTGGTATTTGACACCTTATTGTGAAGTGCAGTATAGTGGTGGGCACTTCCTGTTCTGCCACTGCAACACCCTATAAATAGCAGAGGACATCCATGATGTGGCCTTTTCCACCGGTGCCCTCTGCCTGGTGTCTAGTGTGTGTCTGCTGTTATTATCATCCATCTATCCATCTTCTTCCGCTTAATCCTTTTCGGGTCGGCAACATTCATTAAAGCTGTGTTTGCCCAGCCATCTGGCCTCATCCTTTATAGAAGCATTTTACCATACATAACAATTGGGGATCAAGGATGAACTAATAGAGGCGTATATTACACCTCTTCACCCCTTCCTCGAGCTCCTGGGGGAGCCACCTGTGCCATGGCCGAGATGGTTTGAAGTTTTCCAGACCTACATCACCGCGCTCGACCTGGGCAAGCTCTACAAGTTAAGAGCATGTGTGCTACTTGTTCACAACCTCGGGATTGAGGGCCAGCGTGTCCTCAGAGCTTCGGACTCTTTTGAAGACTTTGTTGAGCTGCTTGCAAGCCACTTTCATACCCCGGATAGCGTGACTGTCCGAAGGATTCGCTTTTGGCAGCGACATCAACGTGTGGGTGAGCCTATACATCAGTTTGTCACCGACTTGAGGCAGTTAGCTAGCGAGTGTTATTTTGGGCCACTGGAGGATGAATTGGTACGTGACCAGCTTGCGGAGCACACGAGTAGTGCCACTATATGGGCTAGACTACTCACGGCATTGAGTGACCTAATGCTAGCCAGGGCTGTCGAGCTAGCTCTCCAGTTGGAGGCTGCAGACAAGCTAGCTTCGGAGCTAAATTGGCGCCAGTCACAATGGCTGCTGGAGCCTCCCGCCAAGGCAAATATTGTGGACTTGGATAGCGAGGATAGCTTGGATGACGACACTATGGAAGCCAATGCTGCTAGCCAAAGGTCTGCCCTGGGAAAACATCTTTGCAAGGGTTGCGGGTCCGCAATGCACCGAAATAAGGCTACGGACTGCCTGGCTAGAAGGAAGTGTTGTAGCAGATGTGGACACTTGAACCATTACGCTAGAGTGTGCCGTGTATCTGAGCCGGAGAGCCCACGGAAGAAATCACTCCGCCCACCCCCGACAACTATCCATATGGTGTCTCCCAGTACCAGTGGGTACACTTTCTGTGCAGTGGAACTGGACGGCGTGGAGGTACCGCTGCTGCTCGACATGGGGGCGAAGGGGTTGTTGCTGAATTGGGCCACGGTGAGGAAGTGTTTCCCACACTACAGAGTAAGAGGTAACCCAGCGTTGCTTTATGGTTATGGAGGTGGCAGGCTGTGCACAGTTGGGACATTGGAGTTAACGGTTTGGTATAAGTCTGTGACAATGGCTGACTTCATGTTCCATGTGACGGCCCAAGGGGACAACATCATGAGCTGTGACTTGTTTTATGGACTGGGGTTCGCCATTAAAGACAACACTGGGGAGGAATGGTCGGGTTGTGGCCAGTGGAACCCTCCGGTTCCGGTGGTCGATGATGACATTGCATGGGACAAAGAACTAACGGACACCACGGTGGTCAAGCAGGACCAGGCTCACTCAGGTTCGGTGCAGGAGGGTCTCAGTGCCGGTGCTCGGGAAATGGTAGAGGAGGGTACAGAGCATGGCGGCGAGGCGCCTGCGCTGGCGAGTGACGCCGATGTGCTAGCCCCAGATTCCTTCAGAGCTTGGCCGCAGAGGGATGGAGGATCTGCAGCTACGATGACGACTGCTATGACGGTTTCAGAAGAGGACGGGGCCAGACCGACCAGCACAGGAAAAGTGCGTGTTCAGCAGCACAATGTCAGGCCAAGCCGAGCCCCTCTTAGGGTTATGGACTTGGTTCGGGTTCAAGGAGAGGAACGTCCACGGTGAAGATGGGCCAGATGACAGCCAGCGAAACATCAGGAGTGTCTGCGCATAGTGGCTAAACTGGGAGAAGCATACTTCCAGCTGTCTGATGGCTCGGTGAGGCACGCCAATCGGCTTCAGCGTGTCCAGGAAGAGGCTTCTGGTGACGGGGCTGGACGAGAGTGGGAGTCGGTGGTGATGAGGAGAGGCGTGTTTGTCCAGGAGATTAGCCATTGTCCCGGGTGCCTACTGCTTCCAAGGGCGCGCTTGCTGAGGGGCTACCCTGGGCCCCCCCTTGCCAGTTCAGCTCTTCCTGCAGGAACAGTGCTGTAAATTTTGTGTTAATAGTTCTGATGTTCTAATGTTTATGTATGTTGTAAAATGGGATTGTTTTGTGTGTTTTTATTAGTTTAGGAGCACGGCAATGATTTTAGTTTATTAATGGACTTTTCTTTTAGATTATCAGGTGGCAGAATAATCCACCGTGCCATGTGCGAAGGACGGTAGTCCACCCGTCCGCCCTATGATATGTTTTGGTGTGTGACTGTGTTAGACCATTTGTATTTAGATAAATCAGTTTTGGTTGTTTTAGTGCGTGATTCTGGTCCCAAATTGGAAGGGGGGGAGGGGTTAATTGAGTGAGTGGTTTTGGACTTTTCTAAAGGGGGAAGGAAATGTGGTGTTGGTGTTTGACACCTTATTGTGAAGTGTGGTGTAGTGGTGGGCACTTCCTGTTCCGCCACTGCACCGCCCTATAAATAGCAGAGGGCATCCATGATGCGGCCTCCTCGACCGGTGCCCTCTGCCTGGTGTCTACCATGTGTCTGCTGTTATTACCAACTTTCAATAAAGATGTGTTTGTCCAGCCATCTGGCCTCATCCTTTATCGAGGCATATTACCATACATAACAGATACCATTTTAGACAATGTAGATTTGTTTTTATAGGGGATTTCTATCCACCGGAGTGTCTTTAAATTGAAGGTAGTTTGAACTTTCTCACAGTTTAATGTTGAGGATGAACTTGTAGTGTGGGGGCCCCCTAGTGGATGAATCAAGCCTTTGCATTTCTGTACTCCGTTTCATAGCCAGACACCTTCCTGTTCTGTTGTTGCCTTACATCACTAATCATATGGATAATCAGATCAGTTCATCTACCAAAGGCCCTCATGGTGTCATCACTGCTGCAGAAACTGAAACTCAGATGTGTTGTTTCCTCTCTGTTGCTCTACTCCTCACAACCACTTCCAGCTGCAGCTGAAATGTCTGCAGATGACCTGTGTGAGGCGTTGGAGACAAACATAAAAACGTCCCTGCTGCTGTTTGTTTTATCACCCCACTCAGCTCCAGGAGAGATGGACCATCTGGAGGTTTTGGGCTCCTCAGTGTGTGCTGAAACAGCAAAAAAACAAAACAAAACAAAGGAGCTGAGAGCCAACTCACTTTAGTCCCTTTCTCCTACTTTAGTAACTTCATTTTTATTGTGTCTGAGTCACTGTTGCTGCAGGTTGGTGATGACGCATCTGAACCCTGCATAGGCAGATAGAAAACAATGCAGTAAACAGAACATTTTCTCCAGAGTGAATATTCAGGGCGACACTGTAGTATTGCTGGAGTCAAGGCTGTTTCCAAATTTTTAGAGGCCCTATTTTTGGAATTTGGGGGGGGGGGGGGTATGTATGTGTAATATATCCCTGCTCTCAATATGAACATTAGATCTGATCATAAATGACACAGTAGCTCATTCCAGCCCTACTGAAATCACCCAAGAGCATGAGTTTATCAAACATTGGGGCAATTGGGCTGCACGGTGGCGCAGTGGTTAGCACTGCGACAGCACAGTTTATCCTTGGCCCGGGGATCGTGGGGATCGTGAGATTGTGGGTTTGATCCCAGCCCCCGACCAACAGTGATCTGCGTGGAGTTTGTATGTTCTCCCCGTGTTGTGTGGGTTTCCTCCGGGATTTCTCCGGTTTCCTCCCACATGCCAAAAACATGCAGGTTAGGTTAATTGGAGACTCTAAAGTGGCCCTAGGTGTGAATGTGTGTGTGAATGGTTAAAGGGATAGCGCCGTATCGTGGCTGCTTCATCCATCCAGGTGGTGGATGCCCTCAATTTCTCCTCTGGGGATCAATAAAGTATACTAAATCTTAAAAAAAAAATTGTCTAGGAGATGTAATGATTTTCCTGAAATCATAAATGCCCAGATTTCCTGACCTTTGACAATGACCTTGACCTTGAGCACAACCTGTAAACAGACAAACTTGAGGATGATTGCATGTGAGTTTGTTGAGAATTAGGACAATTGCCTAGAAGGCATAACAATTTCATTGAAATCATGAATGTCCAGATCTCCTGACCTTTGACAATGACCTTGACCTTGAGTACAACACAGACAAATCTGAGGATGATTGTACTTGAGTTTAATGAGAATTAGGGCAATTGCCTAGGAGGAATAACTATTTTCATAGCATCATAGGCACTGAGATCTCCTGACTTTCTATTCTGACCTTGGTAGGGGCGAATTACCAGATGACTGGGAAAGTACAGCAAAAGTATTGAGGGGAACAGGTAGAAAGGTATGTGGTATATCCAGTGGACAGAGAAAGGGAGACAAGGAGACTTGGTGGTGGAATGAGGAGACGCAGGAAGATATCCAAAAGAAAAGGTTAGCAAAGAAAATGTGTGATAGTCAGGGAGATGAAGAATGTATACAAGAGTATTTGGAATCTAGGTGCATGGCAAAGAGAGAGGTGGAAAAGGATAAGGCATATAGTGAGTTCTATGAGAGGTTGGACACTAAGGAAGGAGAAAAGGACTTGTATCGATTGGGTAGACAGAGCGATCCAGCTGGAAAGGGTGTACAGCATGTTAGGATGATTAAGGACAGAAATGGTATTGTACTAACAAATGACTAGAGTGTGTTGAGAAGGTGGAAGGAGTATGTTGAAGAGCTGATGAATAAAGAAAATGAGAGAGAGAGAGGAGGATGGATGAAGGAAAGATGGTGAACAAGGAAGTCCCAAGGATTAGCAAGGCAGAAGTGAGGGCAGCTTTGAAGAGAATGAAGAATGGAAAGGCGGTTGGTCCAGATGACATACCTGTGGAGGTATGGAGATGTTTAGGAGAGATGGCAGTGGACTTTTTAACCAGATTGTTTAACACAATCTTGGAGAGTGAGAGGATGCCTGAGGAGTGGAGAAGAAGTGTTTTGGTACCAGTTTTCAAGAGCAGAGGTGATGCTCAGAGCTGTAGTAACTACAGAGGCATAAAGTTGATCAGCCACACTATGAAGATATAGGAAACAGTTGTTGAAGCCAGGTTAAGAGGAGAGGTGACAATCAGTGAGTAGCAGTACGGTTTCATGCCAAGAAAGAGTTCTACAGATGCAATGTTTGCTCTAAGAGTGCTGTTGGAGAAGTATAGAGAAGGTCAAAAGGAGTTGCACTGTCTTTGCAGATCTAGAGAAAGCCTATGATAGGGTGCCAAGAGAGGAAGTGTGGCACTGTATGAGAAAGTCAGAAATGGCAGAGAAGTATGTGAGGATGGTGCAGGACATGTATGAGGACAGCGAGATGGTGGTGAAGTGTGCTGTAGGAGTGACAGATGGGTTCAAGGTGGGGGTGAGGTTACATCAGGAATCAGCTCTGAGCCCCTTCTTGTTTGCCATGGTGATGGACAGGCTGACAGATGAGGTCAGGCAGGAGTCTCCGTGGACCATGATGTTTGCAGATGACATTGTAATCTGCAGTGAGAGTAGGGAGCAGGTGGAAGAGAACCTGGAGAAGTGGAGGTATGCTCTGGAGAGAAGAGGAATGAAAGTCAGTAGAAGCAAGACAGAATGCATGGATGTGAATGAGAGGGAGGCAGGTGCAACGGTGAAGATAGGAGGATCAGAAAGTAGATGAGTTTAAATACCTGGGGTCAACCATCCAAAGCAATGGAAAATGCACAAGAGAGGTGAAGAAGAGAGTGCAGGCAGAGTGGAGTGGGTGGAGACGAGTGTCAGGAGTGATTTGTGAGAGTAGGATAGCAGCAAGAGTGAAAGGGAAGATTCACAAGATGGTAGTGAGACCTGCTATGATGCATGGTTTGGAGACAGTGGCGTTGACAAAAAGAGGAGGTGAAGCTGGAGGTGGCAGAGTTGAAGATTTTCATTGGGAGTGACTAGGACGGACATGATAAGAAATGAGTATATCAGAGGGACAGCTCAGGTTGAGCGGTTTGGAGACAAAGTAAGAGAGGCAAGGCTGAGATGGTTTGGACATGTGCAGAGGAGGGATAGTGAATGTATTGGACAAAGGATGTTGAAGATGGAGCTTCCAGTTAGGAGGAAAAGATGAAGACCACAGAGAAGATTCATGGATGTGGTGAAGGAGGAAATGGAGAGGGTTGATGTTACAGAGGAAGATGAAGGGAAAGGGTGAGTTGGAGGCAGATGATCCATTGTGGCAACCCCTAAAGGGAGCAGCTAGAAGAAGAAAAAGAAGAAGAACAACAAGTAGAACAAGTAGAAGGAAAGCACTGAGCTCTCCTGATGTTTTTGATTTTGACTGATTGATGGCACATCATCATCATCATCGTGTCATCAGACTTGCAACCGCATGTCTTGGACACTCGGGTAAAGAGAGGTGCAGAGCTGTCAACTGATCACCACCTGGTGGTGAGTTGGATCCGATGGCAGGGGAGGATGCCATTCAGACCTGGTAGACCCAAATATAGTGAGGCTGTGCTGGGAACGTCTGGCTGAGGCCCCTGTCTGGGAGGTCTTCAACTTCAACCTCTGAAAGAACTTCAACCACATTCTGAGGGAGTCTGGAGACATGGAGTCTGAATGGGCAATGTTCTCCACCTCCATTGTTGAAGCGGCTGCCCAGACCTGTGGCTGCAAGGTCATTGGGGCATCTCGTGGTGGCAACCCCCGAACCAAGTGGTGGACACCAGTGGTGAGGGGGGCCATTAAGCTGAAGAAGGAGTCCTATCAAGCTTGGTTGGCTTGTGGGACTCCCGAAGCAGCTGAGGTGTACCAGCAGGCAAAGCGGAGTGCAGCTCGGGTGGTTGCTGAAGCAAACACTCGGGTATGGGAGGAGTTTGGTGAGGCCATGGAACAAGACTTTTGGTCGGCCTCAAAGATATTCTGGCAAACTGTCCGGCGGCTCAGGAGACGGAAGCAGCTCCCTGTCCACACTGTGTATGGTGCGGATGGGGCACTGTTGACTTTGACTGGGGATATCATCGGGCAGTGGAAGGAATACTTCAAGGATCTCCTCAATCCCACTGACATGCCTTCCACAGAGGAAGCAGGGCTTGTGGACGAGGGGGACAACTTGCCTATCACAGGGGCTGAGGTCGCCAAGGTGGTTAAAAATCTCTTTGGTGGCCGGGCCCCGGGGGTGGATGAGATTCACCCTGAGTACCTCAAGGCTGTGGATGTTGTTGGGCTGTTATGGTTGACACGCCTCTGCAACATTGCATGGAGGACGGGCCTGTGCCATGCCACAGTGCCTGTAGCATGGCAAACCGGGGTGGTGGTTCCTCTCTTCAAAAAAGGGGACCGGAGGGTGTGCTCCAACTTTAGAGGGATCACACTCCTCAGCTGCCCTGGGAAGGTCTATGCCAAGGTACTGGAGAGGAGAGTCTGGCCGTTGGTCAAACCTCGGATTCAGGAGGAGCAATGTGGTTTTTGTCCTGGCCGTGGCACATCGGACCAGCTCTTTACCCTCTCGAGAATTCTCGAGGGTTTGTGGGAGTTTGCCCAACCAGTTTACATGTGTTTTGTGGACTTAGAGAAGTCATTCGACCACGTCCCTCGTGGTTTTTTGTGTGGGGTGCTTTGGGAGTATGGGATATCGGGCTTGTTGTTACGAGCTATTCGGTCTCTGTTCGACCGTTGTGAGAGTTTGGTTCGTATTGCCAACACTTGGTCGAACTCATTCCCAGTGAGAGTTGGACTCTGCCAGGGCTGCCCTTTGTCACTGATCGTGTTCGTAATTTTTATGGACAGGATTTCTGGGTGCAGCCAGGGAACAGAGGGTGTCATGCTTGGTGACCACAAGATCTCATCTCTGTTGTTTGCAGGTGATGTTGTCCTGCTGGTTTCATCCAGCAATGACCTACAGATCTTACTGGGACGATTTGCCACTGAGTGTGAAGTGGCTGGGATGAGAATCAGCACGTCCAAGTCCGAGTCCATGGTCCTCAGCCAAGGTGGATTGTCCTCTCTGGGTTGGGAACAAGCTCCTGCCCCAGTTGGAGGAGTTTAAGTATCTTAGGGTCTTATTCTCGAGTGAGGGGAGAATGGAGCGAGAGATTGACAGATGGATCGGAGCAGCATCTGCAGTCATGCGGACGTTGTACCGGTCTATTGTGGTGAAGAGGGAGCTAAGCTCTAAGGCAAAGCTGTCGATTTACCGGTCAATCTACGTTCCTACCCTCACCTATGGTCATGAGCTTTGGGTAATGACCAAAGGAATAAGATCGCGGATACAAGTGGCTGAAATGAGATTTCTTCGTAGGATTGCTGGACTCACCCTCAGAGATAGGTTGAGGAGCTCAGTCATCCGGGAGAGGCTCAGAGCAGAACCGCTGCTTCTCCACATTGAAAGGAGCCAGTTGAGATGGTATGGGCATCTGATCACAATGCCTCCTGGGCGCCTTCCACTTGAGGCGTTTCAGGCACGTCCCTCTGGGAGGAGACCCTGGGGCAGACCAGGACTCGCTGGAGAGACTATGTCTCCCAGCTGGTCTGGGAACGTCTTGGTATTCTCTCTGAAGAGCTGGAGCAGGTGGGAAGTCTGGGCTTCTCTGCTTGAACTGCTGCCTCCGCGACCCGGACCTCTGGAAAAGCAGTAGATGATGGATGGATGGATGGATGTATGGATGATTGATTGATCTGAACATCAAGACAAAAAATTAAAAACAAGGAATCAAACAAACAAACAAAAAACACATAACAAATGTCCTTGTTCAAAAGGAGTGGGAAGAAGTCAACACCAGCAGATGACATGGTTCCTCAAATCATCACTGACTGTGGAAACTTCACACTAAACCTCAAGCAACTTAGATTCTGTGCCTCTCCACTCTTTCTCCAGACTTTGGGACTTTGATTTCCAAATGAAATGCAAAATTTACTTTTATCTGAACAGAGGTCATCTGCTGGTGTTTGTCCACTGTGTTTTATCAAGACCAAAGTCAGCACAGTCATCTACCAGGAAATTTTAGAGCACTTCAAGCTTCCCTCTGCTGACAAGCTTTATGGAGAAGCTGATTTCATTTTCCAGCAGGACTTGGTACCCCCCCCCCCCCCCCATTGTTAAAAGTATCAGAACCTGGTTTAATGACCATGGAATCTGTAATATTCTAATTTTTGAGAAACTGAATTTGGAGTTTTCATGGGCTGTAAGCCATAATCATCAAAATTAAAACAAATAAACACTTGAAATATATCACTCTCTGTGCAATGACTCTATATAATATATGGGATTTCTTTCTGAAATGAGTGACAAAAAATATTGAACTTTTTCATGATATTCTAATTTTTTGAGATGTACCTGTATATACCACCATATACCCCAACATGGCATACAATACCTAGGTACAATAAGTAACCATATAATAATAACCATAATCATAGGTAGCCATATAGTAGTTACAACAACAACAACAACAACAATACACTTAAAAACTTGTATCAGTATGTCTCCTGCCCAACCAGGCGAAAAAAGACATTGGACCTGTGCTATGGATCCATAGAGAGGGTCTATAAATCTATTCCCCTTCCTCCTTTAGGATCCTCAGATCACAACTGTGTACATTTGCTGCCCACATATAAAACTGCTCTCAGAAGAGACAAGGCGAAGACCAGAGACATAAACGTGTGGACAGAGGATTCAGTGCACTGCCTCCAGGAATACTTTAACTGTACGGACTGGGAGGTGTTCACACAGTCCTGCGGAGATGATTTGGACTCTTTATTGGACGTGACATGCTCATACATGGCTTTCTGCAGAGATATGATCGTTCCACGTAAACGTGTCAAAATATATCCCAACAACAAGCCATGGGTTACAAAATCAGTTAAATCCTGCTTACAGAGGAAAGCACTTGCCTTTAAACAGGGGTCTGTTTCTGAGCTACAGGTTGCCACAAAAGAGCTGAAGGCCGAAATTTTAAGAGCAAAACAGAATTATAAATCAGAATTGGAAATCAAGATGGCAACAAAGAAACTTGGTTCAGCCTGGGCCAGTATGAAAACTATTGCAGGCCTTCAGAGCACAGAGCGCAGTAATCGTGTGTTTTTAGATGGTTTTAATTCAGACACAGAGCTGGCTAATGCTCTTAGTTGTTTTTATGGTCGTTTTGACTCCTTTGATTTTAACACAGAAACCCAAGATTTGAAACAGAAACTCAAAGACAATCAGCACTTTAATATTGAGGTGCAGGATGTTAAAAGGGCGTTCTGTGCTGTAAAAGTGAACAAAAGTCAGGGCCCTGATAATATATGTGGGTGCTTGGTAAAGTCCTGTGCACGTGAATTGAGTCCTGTATTTCACTACATTTTCAGTAAGTCCTTACAGACACAACATGTGCCTAAGATCTGGAAAGATGCTGTGGTTGTCCCCGTTCCAAAATCCAGCTGTCCTAAAATGGTAAATGATTTTAGACCAGTTGCTTTGACTTCAATTTGAATGAAAATTTTTGAAAAACTGGTCAGATTTGAGGTCCTAAAGCAGACTGAACATGCATTGGATCCTTTGCAGTTTGCCTATAGGCCTCACAGAAGAGTGGAGGATGCCACTGTCACTCTGTTTAACATGCTTTTTAAACATCTGGATTTTAATGGGACACACTCCAGGCTTTTATTTGTGGACTTTTCCTCCACCTTTAGTACAATCCCACCTCATATTTTAGTTGAAAGGCTCCTGCAACAATTTGATTTGAGTAATAATCTGGTGGGTTGGATTCTGGATTTTTTAACCAACAGAACACAGAGAGTAAGGGTCAATGGTACATTGTCTGACCTAAAGTGTTCTTCTACTGGCTCTCCGCAGGGGTGTGTGTTGTCACCACTACTCTTCATCCTGTACACAAACATGTGTCGGAGCAGACATGACAACAGACACATTATAAAGTATGCTGATGATTCAGTTGTCAGTCTCCTCCAGGATGGTGAGAGTGGCCATGGCCCAGTAGTTGATGATTTTGTTCACTGATGTGAGGATTCCTACCTGCAGCTGAATACGACAAAAACTAAAGATATGATTATTGATTTTAGGAGGAAAACTCCCAGGCACGAAGTCACTGTACTAAAACGCCAGACCATTGAATGTGTGTAATCCTACAAATATCTTGGGATGATTATTGATAGTAATTTAAACTTTGAAGAGAACTGTGAAAGGGTGTGCAAAAAGGGTCAGCAACATTTGCATTGTTTAAGGAAACTTGCACGCTTCCAAACTGACCGAACCATAATGACAGTGTTTTATCAGGCTTTTATTGAATCTGTTTTATCCTTTGTTTAGTGTCATGGTTTGGTCAGATAAAACTGAAACAGAGGAAATCCTTGGATCAGGTAGTTAGATGGTCCAGTCGTTTGCTTGGTGAGTCACAGCTGAGCCTGACATCCCTGTACACCAGACAGGTACAGAGGATTGCTACCTCCATTTTAAATGATGACTCCCACCCTTTGCACTGCCACTTTCAGCTTCTTCCCTCCAGACGGAGGCTTGCTGTCCCAAAAAGTAAAACCCAGTGCTACAAAAACAGCTTTGTTCCTGCTGCTGTTAAAGAGTTGAACAAGATGTAACAATATCTTCTCTTCCGGCTTTCAGACAGAGCAGACGCTTCTCCCCTCTCTCCTCTCCTTTCCTTCTCCCGAATGTTTCCCTGCTTGCGATGTCCTGTCTGTGTCTCGCTCTACTTCTGCTGAATCGACCCAAATGGACACTATGGAAATTGAATTGTGGCTTAATGCTATTGTCACCACTTTTCAACAAGAACCGGGCCAGGGGGGAGCCCAAGAATCGGAACCTGCGTGATTCGACTGAAGATTGGCATGATCACAGGATTTTCTGTTTGGCCCTGGAGTTCCTGGTGTATCAAAATTATATTTGGGTGAGCTAATCAAAATGCGGACCCCGGCGTAGCTCCCCCAACAATTTCCAGCTGGGGGGAGCACGGATAGTGGCAAATGGGATTAACATGGAATTTACCACCTGGCATGCATTGAAGAGAGAATGGACTCTCTTGGACATGTTACCTATGTTTCGGTAGGTGGATAACATCTGGAGTCGCTGAGTGCTTTCCAGAGAATGACTTTAAAGCCTGTAAATTGTGATGCACAATCGCTGAGAGATGAAATTCTTTTACTCTAAGTGAACTGTGCCTTTCGACCTTGATTCGGCGCCCTTGAAGACTTCATTCACTCCTCCTGGGAAGATAAGGCTGAAGGGAGTCTGTCTCTCTTAACCCAAACAATCGACAATTGCTGTTGTTTCAGCAGACCGAGCTCCAAGGACAGCGTTACCATGTGTCTGGACTATAGAACACATGACTGAATAATATCTATCCGTTGCCAGAGGGTGCCCTCTGCTGTTCACTAGCAATGACACACCTACACTACACACTGCTGCATTCAACATACACGACTGATTCATTTACACTGATGTACATATACACTCACTGCCTCTCTCTGCTGTCTTTGTAATGTGTGATCTATTGTCTGCTAATTGTGCATAGAGGGTTTTTTTTCTGTGTGATCATAATCTGGCTCATTTGAGCTTATGTGAGCTATACGAGCTTATATGAGCTTATACGAGCGTTATTCTGATAACTATGTTTTTTTCTCTCTGCCTATTGTGTTTTCCCTGACCCTGACCCTTGCCCTCTTTACCCTCCTGTTCGACTGGCGCCTTCGGGCTGCCGCAGCTATGGGATGCGCTTACAGAAGCGTGCCCAATGTCAAGTCAAATTTCAATTCTCCTGTATGTATTGCACGTATGGTAGTATTGACAATAAACCTTTTCATTCATTCATTCATTCATTCATTCATTCATATTGCACATAATTTAGTTACCCATTTATTAATTTTATTTTATATTTACTTATTTTTGTAGGTTTTTTATTTGGGTTCTAAATCTTTTATTGGGTTTTAGACTTGAGTTTTTAACCTCTTTGACTAGTCTTTAACTTTTTAATATGACCCTTCTCTCTTATCTCCTTGTTTTTTGTTTGTTTTTTGTTTTTTTCTCTTATCTCTTTGTCCTATGTCCTGATTGTTGGAGCCTTGAGTACTTTTATCATGTTTATAGTCAGTTTCATGTGTGCCTGTGTTTGTGTTCATGTTGAATGTAATTGTGGTTTGTAAATATGGATGTCACCTGACTGCAAAACAAATCAACCTACAGGTACAAATAAAGTAACCTGAACCTGAACCTGAATACCACCTGGCCTATATAA
The DNA here is from genome assembly GCA_020510985.1 of Pholidichthys leucotaenia. NCBI lineage: Eukaryota > Metazoa > Chordata > Actinopteri > Cichliformes > Pholidichthyidae > Pholidichthys > Pholidichthys leucotaenia. The sequence continues at coordinate 19,364,902 of CM035850.1, read as the reverse complement.
TACTTTAAATAATTCCATCCTAGACAACAATCATAATACTGTAGCGCCCATATTCATAACTGTATGTAACTGTATGTAGCTCACATATTTGCATGCTTAGGTTTAAACACAGAAGGACTGTGGGCTTGCAATGTGGACTGACCTCACGCCTCAAATGGACAATGAGTCTGGGCCACCTGCGGACTTAGAAGAAGGACAGAGGCTCAGGGACGAGAGCCTGAAGGAACTTCGGATTAAGCGTGAATGGAAGGATGTAACATGGATGTGTGACCTTGCCTTTGATGTACGTTATGAATAGAAAGATTTGATGTAACGTGAATGTGTGACTTTTGGTGTGAGGGATGAATAGAGGGATTTGACTTGAGTGGGTGACTCTGTCTGTGGGGGTGCATGATATACTGTATATATGTGTGGGTTTATTGCAGGACTTCCTCTTTGTTTCTGTCTGAGAGAGAGAGAAGGCTGGAGATGTAAGATGCAATAAACTGGAACTAAAAAGCAACCAGTCTCATCATTTCGTGATCTCCACAGTGGTGACCAAGACTTGAGATGTCAGGAGACAAGCGCTCTGACCCGGATTCACCGGGGACCGTCCGTACGAGTGCGGTCTCACTCAAGCTCCCCGAGTTCTGGCAAGAAGACCCGCACTCATGGTTCCAGCACGCGGAATCACGGTTCATGCTCGGGGGAATTACAGTGGATGACACCAGATTTCACCATGTCATCGCAAGACTCGACAGCCGCGCGGCTCGGTGCGTGCGGAGCTTGGTGCAGCAGCCGCCCGCTGCTGGCAAATACGAAGCACTGAAAGCCGCCCTCATTTCGAGTTTCATGCCCTCAGCCGAGGTGAGGGCCAGGAGGCTCCTAGACCTGCGAGACCGTGGAGGACGCAGGCTGGCCGAGCTGATTGAGGACATGCTGCAGCTGCTCGGGACGGAAGACGACAAGTTCTTGTTTAAGCACATTTTCTTGAGGACCCTCCCGGCGCACATGAGAGGTACCCTGTCCAGCATGAAATGTGTGAACCACTAGGACTTCCGAGCGCTGGCCGCAGAAGTGCAGCGGCACCTAGATGCCTGCGGTGAGCAGGCGATGTCCGCGGCAGCAGCAGACCTCGGCGCAGTGGCCGGGGGCAGGGAGGAGCCGGAGGCAGCAGAAGCCACCCCAGCGACGGCGGCAGCAGCGCGGTCCCGAAGCAGAGGAGGGGACGGCCTCTGTTTCTACCATCGACGCTTCGCGGAGAGGGCGTACAGATGCATCCCGCCGTGCAGCTTCAAGAAGCAGGGAAACACCAAAGCCGGGGGTCGTTAGCAGCTTCGACTCTTGGCGAGCAGAATAAGCTGCTTTACCTAACAGATGCGAGCTCTGGGCGGCATTTCCTCGTGGACACTGGAGCCCAGAGGAGCTTCATCACCGCGACCTATGCGGACCGCTTGGCTGGACCCAGCGGGAACGGGGCAATGGCGGCGAACGGCTCGTCCATCAAGACGTTCGGAGAAAGGACTCTGCAACTGTCCCTACACGGCCGCAACTATGAATGGACTTTCATTGTAGCGGCGGTGAGTTTCAACATGTTAGGCACTGATTTTTTGTGCTCACATGGCTTGTTGGTAGATCTGAGGAATAAACGCCTGGTTAATGCACTCTCTTTTTATTCTATTCCTTATGCAGCTCGAGTGTCCCCGCCACCAGTACAGACTAACGTCGCCACAGCAGGCGGTAAGTTTCACACTCTCCTCACCCAGTTCCCAGCACTCACAGTTCCCACTTTTTCAGCTAAGGTTGCGAAACACGGGGTGGAACACTTCATCACCACAGTTGGCGCGCCTGTTTTTGAGAAGGTTCGGCGCTTGGATGCAGCTAAGCTCTCCATTGCGCGCGAGGAGTTCGCCAACCTGGAAAGGTTGGGCATAATTCGCTTCTCGAAGAGCCCCTGGTCTTCCCCCCTCCATATGGTCCCTAAGGCTGATGGCTCGTGGAGACCATGTGGTGATTACCGCAGGCTGAACAATGCCACGGCGCATGACCGCTACCCAATTCCGCACATCCAGGATTTTTCGGTGCACTTAGCGAAGGCACGCATTTTTTCTAAAATAGACCTGGTTCGCAGCTATCACCAAGTCCCGGTCCGTGCAGAGGACATCCCCAAAACAGCGGTAATAACCCCGTTCGGACTTTTCGAATTTTCACGCATGCCTTTTGGCCTTAAAGGCGCCGCGCAAACCTTCCAACGAATGATGGATGCCGTGTTGCGCGATCTCCCTTTTGTTTTTGTCTACCTTGACGATATTTTAGTCGCCGGTGCCTCCGAGGAGGAACATGAAAAACACCTCACGACCGTTTTTCAGAGGTTGGAGGAGCACGGGTTGATAGTTAACCCAGCCAAGTGCCATTTTGGTGTGGCGCAAATCGATTTTTTGGGACACCGCGTCTCCCCAGAGGGGGCAGTCCCTCTACAGGCCAAGGTACGCGCAGTGGCAGAGTTCCCTCGGCCACAAACGGTTAAAGCGTTGCAAGAATTTTTAGGAATGGTAAATTTTTATAACCGTTTCATACCCCACGCAGCGCAGCTCATGCAGCCGTTATACGCCGCTCTTAAAAAGCAGAAGCCCTCCAATGTGATCGAGTGGTCCCCAGAGCGGGAACGCGCGTTCACGGAGGTTAAAACAGCACTGGCGGACGCGGCACTGCTAGCACACCCAGACCCATCAGCCTGCATAGCGCTAACCACCGACGCGTCAGACGTGGCCATCGGGGCCGTGATGGAGCAGCAGGTTGCCGGGGTCTGGCAGCCGCTTGCTTTTTTCAGCAGATCCTTGCGCGATGCCGAGCGGAAATACAGCGCGTTTGACAGGGAGCTGTTGGCGCTCCACCTGGCCATTCACCATTTCCAGTTCTGGCTGGAAGGGCGGCGTTTCACCGCGTTTGTCGACCACAAACCGCTTACTTTCGCAATGTCCAAAATTTCAGAACCGTGGTCCGGACGGCAGCAGAGGCAGCTGGCCACAATTTCGGAATTTACCACTGACATTCAGCACGTAGCCAGTAAGCTTAATGTTGTAGCGGATTGTCTCTCCCGCGCGGTAACAGCACCTGTCCGCGCGGATGCAGATTGCAAAGCCGCGGCCGCGGAACTGATTAGCGGCGCAGACGCGCACGCAGCCCCGGTGCACGTGGGGATAGATTATGCAGCCATGGCGTTGGAACAGAGCGGAGATGCAGACGTGCGCGCGCTCCAGTCTGGACCAACAGGGTTAAGGCTGGAGAGCAGGATTCTACAAGTCGGTTTTCCCCCCTCATTTGCGACGTATCCACCGGGTGGCTGCACCCGGTGGTACCGGCCGCTTGGCGCCGCCGAGTTTTTGATGCGGTTCACTCCCTGGCGCACCCAGGGGTACGCGCTTCTGTAAAAATGGTAGCGGAGAAGTTTGTTTGGCCGAGCCTGCGCAAGCACGTGAAAGAGTGGGCGGCAGCCTGCATGGCTTGCCAGCGGGCCAAAATCCACAGGCACGCGAAAGCCCCCTTAGAGCCTTTTCACATCCCGGCTAAGAGGTTCGATCATGTGCATGTGGACCTCGTGGGCCCACTACTGCAGTCACAAGGGTTCACACACCTCTTGACAATGGTGGACCGAACCACACGTTGGCCAGAAGTGGTCCCGCTAACAACGACCACAGCGGCAGAGGTGGTTTGCGTTTTTTTAACGGCCTGGGTAGCTCGTTTCGGGGTCCCGTCAGACATTACGTCCGATAGGGGACCTCAATTTGTGTCGGAACTGTGGTCAGCAATGGCCAGCAGCTTAGGAGCGACAATCCACCGCACTACCGCGTATCATCCCCAGGCTAACAGGTTATGCGAGCGGTTTCACAGGTCTTTGAAGGCAGCCCTGAGAGCGTCGCTCACGGATGCAGATTGGGTAAACAGGCTACCTTGGGTTTTATTGGGGTTGCGTTCAGCACCCAAAGAGGATTTAAACGCCTCACCCGCGGAATTAGTTTTTGCTCAACCTCTCAGGCTGCCCGGTGAGTTCTTACCGAGCCATGTGGCGCCAGGGCGCCCCCCAGCACGGGGCCCTCTGAGTGGCGTGGGGGCAGAGACGCTCCCCGGCCCCGCGCATCACACTTTTCTGCGTGTTTTTGTTCCCAAAGCTCTACAAAACGCCGAATTTGTTTTTGTTAGGCACGATGCTCAGCGACACAGTCTCCACCCACCATATGACGGTCCATTTCGAGTGCTGGAAACCGGGGACAAATATTTTGTGCTTGATTTGGGAGGCAGGAAAGAAACAATCAGTACTGATAGATTAAAGCCTGTCTTTGTGTTGCATGACGAGTCTGTACGACTGGCGCAGGCACCTCGACGCGGCAGGCGCCCCCGCAAGGATCAAATAACCTTTCTCCCCCTCACTCCACAGATTCGCCGCAGGACGGCGCCACACGGATTGTGAAGCCTGCTTACAGCAGGTTCGGGAGGAGGTTGAAACCTAGGCTACGTGTGGGGTGATGTGTGATTTGATCAGACTGTGCTGTAGTTTCTGCAGGTGGGGGGTGACATACGCTGTATTACCCATTGAGATAATGTGGTTGTCTTGTCCATTCTTGGGCGTTTGGGGGTGGGGTGTGATGTAGCGCCCATATTCATAACTGTATGTAACTGTATGTAGCTCACATATTTGCATGCTTAGGTTTAAACACAGAAGGACTGTGGGCTTGCAATGTGGATTGACCTCACGCCTCAAATGGACAATGAGTCTGGGCCACCTGCGGACTTAGAAGAAGGACAGAGGCTCAGGGACGAGAGCCTGAAGGAACTTCGGATTAAGCGTGAATGGAAGGATGTAACATGGATGTGTGACCTTGCCTTTGATGTACGTTATGAATAGAAAGATTTGATGTAACGTGAATGTGTGACTTTTGGTGTGAGGGATGAATAGAGGGATTTGACTTGAGTGGGTGACTCTGTCTGTGGGGGTGCATGATATATATACAGTATGTGTGGGTTTATTGCAGGACTTCCTCTTTGTTTCTGTCTGAGAGAGAGAGAAGGCTGGAGATGTAAGATGCAATAAACTGGAACTAAAAAGCAACCAGTCTCATCATTTCGTGATCTCCACAATACTATAATAGAGTTGCAATATTCCAGTAATAATAATATTATCAATGATAATAACAATAGTACTCACCATATATATTCAGCAATAACTCAGCATATATGTTCAACAATAGCAACAATAACAACCTTTCTTCCTTAAAGACACATTGTAATATTACTGTCCTTATTTTCATATTGTTCAGTTCTGACCTTGAGCACAACCTTGATGCAGACCCTGCTTATGATCATTGTTTATGAGTTTGTTGACAATTAGGGCAATTGCCTAGGAGGATTAGCGATTTTCTTTAAATCATGAATGCCCAGCTCTCCTGACCTTTGACAATGACCTTGACCTTGAGCACAACCTCGGCGCACACAAATCTGACAGCGATTGTGTGAGTTTGCTGAGAATTAGGGCAATTGCCTGTGAGGAGTATTGATTTGTTTGAAATCATGTACAGTATATGCCCAGATCTTTTGATCTTTGATCTGGATGCATCTGGATGCAGATTCACCTGGGGATTGTTGTGTCTGAGATTGATTAAAGTTTTGAGGCAATTGCCTAGGAGGAATAGTGATTTTTATGAAATTACAAAAGTGCCCACATCTCCTGACCTTTGACCTTGATCTTGACTACGGCCTGGATGCAGACAAACCTGAGGATCATTGTGTGTGAGTTTGTTGAGAATTAGGGCAAATGCCTAGGAGGCGTAACAATTTTCTTGAAATCATGACTGTCCAGCTCTCCTGACTTTAGACAATGAACTTGACCTTGAGCACGACCTGGATGCAGACAAACCTGAGGATCATTGTGTGTGAGTTTGTTGAGAATTAGGGCAAATGCCTAGGAGGCGTAACAATTTTCTTGAAATCATGACTGTCCAGCTCTCCTGACTTTAGACAATGAACTTGACCTTGAGCACGACCTGGACGCAGACAAACCTGAGGATCATTGTGTGTGCGTTTGTTGAGAATTAGGGCAATTGCCTAGGAGGAATAATAATTTTGGTAAAACCATAGGCACTGAGCTCTCCTGACTTTAAGCCTTGACCTTGAGCACAACCTTGATGCAGACCCACCTGAGGATCATTGTGAGTGAGTTTGGTGACCTTCAGGGCAAACACCTAGGAGGAGTAGCAATTCCCATGAAATGTGGACAGACGGATGGACAGACAGACGTACGGACGCTGGACGTAAGGTCATTGTGTAGAGATGAATGGGGGATAAATGAAACCTTAAATATTTAATGAGCATCCATATAATGCTACAAATTTACAAAAAAAAAAAACAAGTTCCAAATCTAGAAGAAAAACATTAACATTACTGGAAAAGGCACAATTTTATGAGAAAAAAATATACAAAATCACAAGATGAAACAATGCTGTAACAAACATATACATAAGTTTTTCTCTCTTTTTTTATGTCAGACTGCCCCCCCAAAAGCCTCAACATATTTTGTGGGGAAGAATTAAAATCCCCCTCAATTTTTGTTTTCCTCATAAATTTGATCCTTTTTACTTTAAAATTTGCAGCGTTTTTTTTTTTTAAATAGTGAAGCTGCTACTTTCTTTTTCATAAATTTATGACTTCTCAAGTTGTGAAATTTTTGCCTCTTCAGATCGTTCTGACGGTTCTTCTCTGTAGCAGTCCCAACATCTGTAAGGTCTCATCCTGAGCCGTCTGCGGTCACTGACACAGAGGACATGTCCAGAGTTTATGGTTCACATCAGCAGGAGGAGATTTTTACCCAGATATGAGGAGGAGGAAGAGGGGGAGCAGGAGGAAGGGCAGCAGAGGGGGTGTTAATGTTGCGAAAGACTGAAAGTGATCCTGGGTGAAATCACTGAACTAGTTCCATCTGTCAGACTGTAAGATAAGCATCTACAGTATATGTTTATGAAGTCCCAGCTCCAACAGTGCCACTCACATTAATTAAAATCTGCACCAGGAGTTGTAACATGTGGTTGTAGAGTCATATGGATGACTCTATATGTGGGTTTGACTTCAAGGAAAAGGGGAAGAACACTGCGTGGAGACTTACAATGAAAGTAATACATGAGTTGTACTGTAATACTAATTGTATTGGCAGGGTCATTCTTTTCCCGTAAAACGGACAACAACTGTGTCCCCCCCCACCTCAGACGTTCACTAAACCTGGTTTGTATTAAAAACCAGAGGTGGGGAGAGTATCCAGAAATTGTGTTGAAGTTTTAAATTACAGTCAGAACTTATTTTCTAAAACTAAACACTTGGAGTGTTCCCTAAATAAGCTGTAGCTGCTCCTAATTAGCACATCTGCCTTGATCCCCAACAGCACACATACACTGGGCCAACAATGGCAAGTTTACATCAAGAATACAGTGGTGTGAAAAAGTGTTGGCCCCCTTCCTGATTTCTCATTTTTTGTATGTTTGTCACACTTAAATGCTTCAGATCATCAAACAAATTTAAATATTAGACAAAGATAACACAAGTAAACACAAAATGCAGTTTTTCAATGAAGGTGTTTATTATTAAGGGGAAAAAAATCAAACCTACATGGCCCTGTGTGAAAAAGTGATTGCCCCCCTTGTTAAAACATAAATTAACTGTGGTTTATCACATCTTTGGAAAGCAGAGTTCAATTTCTCTAGCCACATCAAAGATGTGATAAACCACAGTTAATTTATGTTTAATGTCTTGCCGATGTCTAGAATAAAATAAGAGAAAATAAAATGTATTAGTTAATGTACTGCCAGTTAGGGCTTCCTTAGAAATAAAAGAAAATAAAATGTATTAATGCATGGCCGATTAGGGCTTCTGTATGTAATAAGAGAAAACAAAATATATGAATGTATGGCTGCTTCAGGCTTCCTTATAAAATAACAGAAAATAAAATGTATGAATGCATGGCCGCTCAGGGCTTCCGTATATTTAAGACAAAATAAAATGTAGGAATGTAGGGCTGCTTAGGGCTTTCGCATAAAATAAGATAAAATAAAATGTATTAATGCATGGCCGCTTAGGGCTTCCATATAAAATAAAATATAGTGTAACGTCGGGGCTGTGTTGGGGGGGGGGGGCAGGGATTCATCCAAGGTCTCCGCCCGGCCCAGTTCCAGAGCCACGTCCGGATCAATGCCACGAGCAACTGGGAGACTGTGGTGGCAGAAACGGAGCGGGTGGAGCCGCTGATGAATCGTACAATGGAAGCGTCAACGCCAAGACAAAGAACCTTCCAGGCCACGGCTGAGAGCGAGGGGGAGGAGGAGGAGTTACAGCAGACCACGGCAGCGCGTCCACGGAGAAGATGGCCACGGTGGTGCGTGGAAGGGTGCTCCCGCTGCTGGGAGCCAGGACACGTCGCATGGTACTGCCCTGCACCCACCCCACGACAAACTGATGAGCTGTCACCGCGCATGGGCCAAACTGGACACTCACCAGGGATGTATCTACAGTGCAGCCTGGAGAAGACGTCGATCCGGGCCCTGATTGACACCGGCTCTACAATCTCCTTGGTCTGACCTGGTGTGGTGCCGGGCACGAACGAGACGGCCCCACAGGGGTGGGAACCCACCGAGCGCTGCGTCACCACAGCTACCGGTGAGTGCGCCAGATTGGGGGGGCGGAGAGTTCTCGTGGTGGGGGTGGCCGGTCAGAACATAAAACACCCGTTCTGGCTGGCTGACATCCAAGACCCCTGTATTATTGGACTAGACCTGCTCACAGCATGGAACGCCAAGATCGACACTGCCGGACTGTCCCTCCAGCTGGGAAACTGGACCATCACGCTCCACAGCAGAACCCAGAGAAGGAACACGGAGGCCTGCGCGATCGAGGGACCGCCAGGACGGACCGGACCAGGTCGGCCACTGCGAGGACCGGACACAACGACACCACCAGTGCGGGCAGAGAGAGCACGAGCACACACAAGGACAGCAAGGGGAGGGATCAACGTGTCAGCAGAGACGCAGCAGGCGGTCGAGGAATTATTCCAGCTGAGCTGCAGCGGGCTGGAGCCGGGACAGAGACGCCAGCTGTGGGAACTGTTGGACTGTTATATGGGTGTCTTCGCCACGAAGGATGAGGAATGCAACCGGACTGGCTTGGTGCAGCACGAGATTGACACCGGTGAGACCAGGCCGATTCGACTCCGCCCACGCCAGCTGCCCTTTTCAAGGCGGGCAGCAGCAGAACAAAAAGTGCGAGAAATGCTGAAGGCAGATGTTATTGAGCCCTCCAGCAGCCCCTGGGCGGCGACGGTGGTGCTGGTCAAGAAGAAGGACGGTTCGTGGCAGTTCTGTGTGGATTACCGACGCCTGAATGACGTCACCCGCAAGGACTCCTACCCCCTGCCCCGCATCGATGACGTGCTGGACCACATCTCCGGCTCCAGCTGGTTCAGCTCACTAGATCTACACAGCGGCTATTGGCAGGTAGAGCTGTCACCTGAGGCCCGTCAGAAAACAGCCTTCTCCATTGGGCAGGGACTGTACCAGTTTAAAGTGATGCCATTTGGACTCTGCAACGCCCCGGCCACCTTTGAACGCTTGATGGAGCGAGTGCTGGCTCACGTGCCCCGGAGTCGCTGCGTTGTTTACCTGGATGACCTACTGGTGCATGCAGCTGAATTTGACAGCGCCCTGTCCAATCTCCGGGAGGTACCGGACGCCATCAGACAGGCCGGGCTGCGGCTACACCTGAGGAAATGCCACCTATTCCGGCGGGAGACCACCTTCCTGGCCCACGGCGTCAGCGCAGCGGGAGTCGCCACCGACCCAGAAAAAATGGCGGCAGTGAGAGACTGGCCAGTGCCGCGGAATGTGGGAGAACTGAGGAGTTTTCTCGGACTGGCCTCCTATTATAGGAGGTTTGTGAAAGACTTCGCCACCATCGCCAGCCTGCTGCATCAGCTGATGCAGAAAGGACGCACGTTTCAGTGGAGTGAGAATTGTGCTGCTGCTTTTTCCCAGCTTTGCGCAGCGCTCATCAGAGTCCCCATCCTGCAGTATCCTGACCCGAACCGCCCTTTCATCTTGGACACGGACGCCAGCAACCAGGGCATCGGGGCGGTGCTATCCCAGGAGGGAGAACAGGGAGAGCAGGCAGTCGCTTTTTTCAGCCGCACTCTCAGCAGAGCCGAGAGGAATTACTGTGTTACTCGCAGAGAGCTGCTGGCTGTCATCCAGGGGCTGCGTCATTTCCGCCCATATGTGTACGGGGGAAGGTTCCAGCTCAGGATGGATCACGCTTCCCTGACCTGGTTATTGAACTTTAAAGAGCCGGATGGACAGTTGGCGAGATGGCTGGAGGCACTGCAGGATTATAATTTTCAGATTGTACATCGGGCAGGCCGCCTCCATGCCAACGCTGACGCGCTGTCTCAGCGCCCCTGTGAGACAGAGGAGTGTCGTCACTGCCAGCGGGCTGAGGATCGAGACCAAGCCGTCCCACGGGCTGCTGCTCTCCGGACTGCTGCGAGCAGGAATAACGCAGCAACGCGCGGTCCCTCCTCGGATGATCAGGCAGCCTCCCCCAGCGATGACGTTACAGAGGTCCTTGGCACGCAGCAGCTGCAGAGCGAGCAGGACAGAGACCCGGTCATTTCTCAGGTTCGGCAGTGGCTGGACGCAGGACAGCGGCCCGCCTGGGAGGTTGTGTCTGCGCTGGACCCAGAGACTAAGGCCCTACACTCCCAGTGGGCCAATCTCCGCTGCCACGAGGGCGTGGTGTATCGACAGTGGCAGACTCCAGCTGGGCAGCGGCACGTCTGGCAGCTGCTGGTTCCTCGTCGACTCCAGTCCAACGTACTCCAGCTGGTTCATGGGGCGGTAGGAGCGGGCCACTTCGGGGTGACAAAGACTCTGCAGCGTCTTCGAGCCCGGTTCTACTGGCCCAGGTGTCATCAGGACGTGGAGCTCCATGTCCACCGCTGCGACACCTGCACAGCTCAGAAAGGACCAACTCAGCGATCCCACGCTCCCCTGCAGCAGTACCTGGTGGGAGCACCGATGGAGCGGGTGGGAGTGGACATCCTGGGCCCTTTCCCAACCACGGATCAGGGGAACCGCTACGTGCTGGTCGCAATGGATTATTTCACTAAGTGGCCAGAGGCATATGCGGTCCCGGACCGGAGCGCCGCTACGACGGCATCAAAGCTGGTGGACGAAATGTTCTGTTGGTTTGGCGCACCGGAGGAGCTGCACAGCGATCAGGGTCAGAACTTCGAGGCGGAGATCTTCGGAGAGGTCTGCCAGCGGCTGGGCATCCAGAAGACCCGGACCACCCCACTGCATCCACAGAGCGACGGCCTGGTCGAACGATTCAACCGGACCCTCACCACCCAGCTCGCTATCCTAGTGGACCAGCGACAGCGAGACTGGGACCTGCATCTGCCTTTTGTTTTGTGGGCGTACCGGACGGCAGCTGAGGAATCTACCGGGTGCACCCCTGCAGCGCTCATGTTTGGACGCGAGCTGCACACACCGGTGGATTTGGTATTCAGCCCCCCCCCCCCCGCCCCCCAAGCCGGAGGTGGAGGGAAAACCCCGGTTGGATTATTTGTTTTATTTAAAGGAACGTCTCCACACAGTGCATGAACTGGCTCGGGAGGCCCTGGCAGTGGCGGGGGGTCGGCAGAAGCGAGCGTATGACTCCCGCTGCCAGGGGAGGGACTTTGCACCGGGAGATCGAGTCTGGGTTTTCTGCCCTGAGAGAAAAAGAGGACAGTCACCAAAGTTGGCGAGCCATTGGTTGGGACCGTGCGTGGTCCTGCAGAGACTGTCGGATGTGGTGTACAGGGTGAGGCTAAAGAAAAGGGACCAGGTCGTGGTGCTCCACCGTGACCGTCTCGCCCCGTATCAGCCATCCGCCCCGCTGGTGGTTGAGCCGGAGCCTTCATCCCGACCAGATACTCCGACCGAGACTCAGATGGACACTAGCGGGCCTGTATGTGCTGGTCGTCGGCATTGAAGGCCTCCCCGACACCTGGACGGGTTCGTATTGGACTTCTGAGTTGGACTTTGATTTTTTTGGGGACAGAAACCAGTCCGGGGGGGGGGGGGGGGTGGAGTGTAAAGTCGGGGCTGTGTTAAGGGGGGGGCAGGGATTTTCCCAGCATGCTTTGCCAGCAGAGAGTTACTTCGTGTGTGTATTTAATGTGATTACTGAGTTATTATACTGCTGGGTCATTATAACTGCGTTATAATGACCCAGCAGTGTTTATAGGCAGGATTAGGGCAAGATGTGTGTGTAACCATGATTGAAACGGAGGTCTGGGAGGATGACCTCCCCTCCTGTCTGTGCTCAGTGGTGTGTTTTAATAAAGCCTGTTGTGTCGCAACCATCTGCTCCTCTTCTTTGTGTGAACTTCGCCTACGTCACAATATGAATGTATGGCCGCTTCAGACTTCCGTATATAATAAGTGTTAGGATAAAATTCAGTAAAACCATCTAAGTCTACTCTTCAAAGATCGTCTATGTGTGTAGATGGTTTACCCAGGTTCGTTTTCAAGGAAGAGATTAGTTTACTTGGAACACGTATTTATTGAAGCAAGTTGAATATAGTAGGTTACAGCGCTGGGTCAAACCTTCTCTCCCTGACAGCAACAGGTCGTGTCAGTTCATGAAGTCTGACTGACTATGCTGGCCCTGACCCACAATATTTATACAGAAAATGAACAAAAGTGAAAGCATGCATTATCAAATGACAGTCCAGGTGCATGGTCCATGGTGGGGAGTCACAATCCGCTCCTGGCACCGAGTGTGTCCATTGAAGGTCATTCCTCCTCCCAGGTCAAAGTAGCTGATCCTTAGTATTCCTTATCACAACCGGTTCCTCATCTCCTCCCATGGATCACACAGGACATTGTTACTCTCTGTGCTGAGACAGAGGTCCACTATTTTGCAGAGAGTGAACCACACACTTGGCAATATATATTCCATTATGGTATTTTGGTTATTTTACCTAGACATAAGCAGAGTACAAATATTTTGAGTCAGACAAATAACTGTTATATGGTTATATTGATCACACACATATTTTGAGTCACACAAATAACTGTTATATGATTATTGATCACTTTATCCCATCATAAGAGAAAATAAAATGTATGAATGCATGGCTCCTTAGGGAGTTTTTACACAGTGAAATCTGATCTTTTTAAGCCTATGTAAGTTTTCTTAGAAATTCACATTTTTCTTGTAAATTCATGCTTCTATTCCAGGAAGTTAGATAGTACTTTCATTTCTTGTCAAGACTAGTCAAGACTTCGAGATTTATGTGCTGGTTGGATGGAGGAGGAGTCGTGCAGGTTTTTGGATCTGGCTCATTTCCATTTAAGTGCATGGACGCGCTGACCGCTCTGCAGTCGCAAGTTTCCTCCAGAAACTAAAACCTCGTCAGACAGCATAATGGCCACATTTAAGAAACCCTGGCTGCGGTGCTCTTTCGTTTTAGTGGCCTTAATCTGCACCGTTGCGCTCGTGTGTCTGTGCGTCTCCTTCCTCGTGGACAGGTCTGGGTGTCCCCGCGGCACATTTACGCACGCGGCGGTGGCGGCGGACTCCAAGATTTGCTCCGAGATCGGCAGGTAGGTCAAGCATGCATGCCGTCGTTTCACGGTTGGGGGACGGGGATGTGCAACCTGCGGCTCTGGAGCCACGGGTTGGTTGCTTTGTCCCAAAAATGTGGGGCGTGCAAACTTGCAAATTATATTGCAGAATTGCAAGAAAAAAGTCGCACACTTACAACAAATGTAAGAAATTTATTGAGGGGTGTGTGTGTGTGTGTGGGGGGGGTATATTTTACAATAACAAGTTACAAAGTTGGAGGAAAAAATGCAAAAACATAAGAAAAAATGTTTACATTTTTACAAGAAAAAAAACTGCAAATACCACAATAAAAGGCTTTAAATTAATAGGCAAAAAAAAAAATAAATCACAAATTTACACAAAAAAGTTGCAAATATATACGACAAAAATAAAAATGTCCAAATTCATGAAACAATTTTTCATTTTAATAGCCAAAAGGTAGGACAAAATAAATAAAAGATTTAATGAAAAAAATTACAAATGTATGAGAATTTAAAAAAATAAATAAAAATTTGAAAGTTTACAAGAAATAAAAGTAAATTTTAAGAGCAAAATCCTTTTTGCAAGTAAAAAGGCAACAAATTTCTACGAAATTTTAGGAGCAAAAATCACAGATTAACAAGAAAAAAGCTACAAAAAGATGAGGAAAAAGTAAATGAAAAATACATTTAAAAAGCAAAATCACAACAAAATAATAATTAAAGAAAAAAAAATAAGTATGGGAAACTGGGAAAGATTCAGTACAATTCCAAAAGTTTAGAATAAATGTTGCAGTGAAAATGTAGAAGTGTAATGTACTCGTTAAATATGTTCACAAATTTACAAGTAAAACCTAATTTTACACATTTAATTTCATATCAGAACCCTGCCTACAGAGGTGCTAAATTTGATCCCCCTCATAATAATATTTGTAAGAGAAGTTGGCTGCTGGATTTGTTCCCTTTCAAAATAAAAGCCTAGTTTCTAAATTTTTATCCCCATATGCCCATGTTTACAGGTGCTGTGTATTAGTCAGAAGTCTATCATGTTCCTGCACCTGTGGGTGAGTTATAAAGCTGGCCTGAGCTCCACCATAATCAGTTTAAGAGCTTTGACATGCTGTGTGGAGAATAAAGATAACCAGCGGGCCTGACATCAGACAGACCACAGAAAATAAATAGTTACAAAAGTAGAGAGTCAGATGGAAATGGTTACTTTATTGCATGAATGCTGTTTAGCTAAGTTCTTCAAACTCTTTTCACGCTAAATCAGCTTTTAAGGCTGAAAACCTCTTTCAGCACTCATTCAACCTTTAACAAACTAAACTACTTCTGCTTTTCATAGCATCACGTTAAACACAGTACTCCACTTGTGTTCACAGCAAATTTATTAGAAGCCAAGAGCCTTGTACTCTGCAACTTAAAACAGTTTGTACAGATTACATTCAGCAACCTCTGGCGGGAGCGCTGCCCTTACATATAAGAACGGGGGCACACCTCGTGATGTCACACTCCAGCGACTACGGAAGCCCAATAGTTCATGCAGATATTTCTCATTACATCTTCCCCTTTTAGTGAACACATCATCTCAGTATGAGGCTTATTGCACACAATTAGCTCTGTTCCAAATATTGCTCTGCACCAAATACTTAAGCAACTAATTAAGCAAATGCACATTTGAACAGTGTTATTAAACTGGCTTAATGTCCTTCTATGAAGTGAACTTAGTGTCCATCTCAGGATTTAGGTTTCAGTGTCCTTAAAGTCTTTGCACATACTCTGCTAAACTTATTCTTATCCATCCATAACAGCAGAATAATTCAGAGTACAGCTTTATCACATAGAATATTACCAAGAGGTGGGACTCACCTGTATGTAGTCTATTCTCAACTCTAAGTGTCTTGATACCTGAGGGGTAGCCTACCCTCTTGTCCTCTGGAGGCCTGTTTTATCGGCCCCTGGGTTGGAGTTAGGAGATGAACTGGAGTCTCTGGTGTAGTCTCTGTGGGTGGATGGGTTGGAGATGAGTTGCTCTCCATGATGATTAATGTTGGCGAATCGGTGTCTCTCAGCTGTATGGAGTTCCTTTCTGGCTGGTGCGACTGAGCTGCAGGGGTTGGCTCGACAGTTTCGGGCACCGCCTGTAGATGTCTCCTCTTGCATCGTATCACTGTTCCTGTGTCGGTCCTGATGAGGCATGATTGTGGTTCTGCTGATCTCGAGACCATGTCACCGTAGGTCGTCCACTCCTACTCCCCATCTAGCTTCACTCTGATGGCTTATCCTGGGGGTAGCGCTGGCAGTGGGCGGGCAGAGTGTCTGCGGTTGTAGAAGCATTCGTACGCTCTTTTAGGTCTATAGTCTTTCAGTTTTACTTGGTCGTGACTCACAGGGTTGCTTTGTTGGTTGTTTTCTAGTGTTGGGACTGTTGTCCGAATCTGTTGCCCCAACATCAGCTGCACTGGACTGGCCCCAGTTGCGGTGATGGGTGTTGCTGCGTAGCTCAGTAGTGCTAATGATGGATTCGGTTGTTTCAGAATCCTCTTCACCAATTGGACTGCTCTTTCTGCTGCTCCATTAGCTTGAGGGTAACAGGGACTGAAAGTTGTGTGCTTGAACCCATACTCTTGCAAAGTCTCTGAATTCTGCTGATGCGAACTGCATACCGTTGTCACTGATGAGTTCTAGTGGTATTCTCCATCTAGCGAATATGCTTTTGAGTCTGGTGATGACCTGTAGGCTTGATGTGGTGGAGAGGTAAGCTATCTCGATGTAACGAGAATAGTAGTCTACAACCACCAGGTAGCTCGTCCCGTATAGCTCACACAGGTCTGTGGTGATCTTCTGCCATGGTCCTTCTGATAGAAGTGTACAGTGCATCTGGAAAGTATTCACAGCGCTTCACTTTTTCCACACTTTGTTATGTTACAGCCTTATTCCAAAAGGGATTAAATTCATTTTTTCCCTCAAAATTCGACACACAATATCCTATAATGACAATGTGAATTTTTTTTTGAGATCTTTGCAAATTTATTAAAAATAAAAAACTAAGAAATCACATGTACATACAGTAAGTATTCACAGCCTTTGCCATGAAGCTCAAAATTGAGCTCAGGTGCATCCTGTTTCCACTGATCATCCTTGAGATGTTTCTACAGCGTAACTGGTGTCCACATGTGGTAAATTCAGTTGATTGGACATGATTTGGAAAGGCACACATCTGTCTATATAAGGTCCCACAGTTGAGAGTGCATGTCAGAGCACAAACCAAGCATGAAGTCAAAGGAATTGTCTGTAGACCTCCAAGACAGGATTGTCTCGAGGCACAAATCAGGGAAAGGGTACAGAAAAATTTCTGCTGCTTTGAAGGTCACAATGAGCACAGTGGCCTCCATCATTCATAAATGTGAGAAGTTTGGAACCACCAGGACTCTTCCTAGAGTTGGCCGGCCATCTAAACTGAGCATTCGGGGGAGAAGGGCCTTAGTCAGGGAGGTGACCAATAACCCAATGATCACTCTGTCAGAGCTCCAGTGTTCCTCTGTGGAGAGAGGAGAGCCTTCCAGAAGTACAACCATCTCTGCAGCAATCCACCAATCAGGCCTGTATGATAGAGTGGCCAGATGGAAGCCACACCTTAGTAAAAGGCACATGGCAGCCCGCCTGGAGTTTGTCAAAAGGCACCTGAAGGACTCTCAGACCATGAGAAACAAAATTCTCTGGTCTGATGAAACAAAGATTGACCTCTTTGGCGTGAATGCCAGACATCATGTTTGGAGGAAACCAGGCACCGGTCATAACCACGCCAATGTTGGTAGCAACATCATGCTGTGGAGATGTTTTTCAGTGGCAGGAACTGGGAGACTAGTCAGGATAGAGGAAAAGATAAATGCAGCAATGTACAGTGACATCCTGAATGAAAATCTGCTCCAGAGTGCTCTTGACCTCAGATTGTGTCATGTATTGCTCTTCTGAGCAGGAAATGCGAAACCCACACGCTGAACTGTTAGTAGTTGTAGTTTATTAAACCAGAAGAAAAAACACGAAATGCCATAAATGCCCAAAATACATAGGAGCTAGTGAGAGAGAGATTACTAACAAAACTAATGGCCAGAGCTAGGCTGGGCTCTGGTGGAGAAGGCGATGACAATCCAAAGCGGTGACAAAGTGGAAAAGCAAAACCAGCCCATAAATAGCACTCAAAAACATTACACAATGATTCACAGGTGTGGACAATCTGAGCAAGCAAAAGAAGAAGCAATAGGCCAGTTGGAGAAAATGAGGAATCAGTCGGAGCTGACAGGCCACGTCCCCGCAGAGTAAAACTCATGAGGCAATGACAGCTGTCAACCCCGAGAGAGAGAAAAAAAAGGAAACGGCAAAATACAAATAGGTGACGATAAATAAGGACAAGTAACCCCAAAACATGTAAGTAACAAAACTACTGTGAACGTTAACAGAAAAATAAGCCAAACAACAAAACGATACAAAATATGTGAAACCAACTAAGGGTAAACATAACAAGGATTAGAACTCTAAAGTACAACATATACAAATAAAGAAAGAAAGGATAAGGAGACAGAGCATGGTGGAATTCCCCCGTACTCAGATAGTGACAGAGCCCCCCCCCCCCAAGGGGTGGAAACTAGACATCCCGGGGTAACATCAAAAGAGGAGAACCCCACCCCAGGTGGGAGGAGGGGGTCCAGGCACGGAGGGATCACACCAATCCAAAGGAATAATGAAGGGAGCGTCCAAAACAGGGTCCCACTCAGAATCCACACGAGTCAGCATTAACAGTTAGGCCCCGTCCCAAGGGGTAGACCCCATAATAACACCAAAAGGAAAAGACCCCCCCCCATCCCAGCAGGAACCACAATAATCTACCCAGGGCAGGTGGTGGGGGAAAGAGGCCAGGAGGGAACAAAACAAACCCAGTTCAGGACCTACAACAGTCACTAAGAATGAATTAGCCCCCCCGGGCCAAGTAGCTGGAGTGTTCATGGGGGCGACCAAAGTCCCAGACCTGGTGGACGGCAAGGTGGTCCGAATCGGGTGGTCTGCTGGAGAACATGGGCCACCCAACCCTATGGCTCAGTCCGTCAGGCAGCCGCCCAGAGTTCTTAAGTCACCTGAATAGGAGAGGTGGCCCGGGAGGCAGCTCCCCCACTGGGAGACCCAACGATGGAGGGGTGACGGTCCGAAGGAGGGGAACCAAGTCGGCATCGGGCTGAAGAGGAAGTGGGACCATGACGGCGTCTGGCTGAGGAGGAAGGGGGACCACGACGCCCTCAGTTGTCTTGGACTGGAGAATTGCTGCATCCGTTGTGGCTCTGGACTAGAGCATGGCAGCACCTGCGGTGGCTCTAGACTGGAGCATGGCAGCACCCGCGGTGGCTCCGGACTGGAACATGGCAGCACCCGTGGTGGCTCCGGGCTGGAGCATGGCAGCACCCGCGGTGGCTCTGGGCTGGAGCTCTGCAGCACCTGCGGTGGGCCTGGATTGGGTCTGAGCTGTATCCACAGTGGGCCGGGATTGGGCCTGAGCTGTACACACGTTGGGCCAGGATTGGGCCTGAGCTGCACCCACGGTGGGCCCGGATTGGGCCTGAGCTGCACCCACGGCAGGCCTGGGCTGGGACTGAGCACTCGTGATGACCTCTGCAGGGAAGGCTGGACCCACGACGTCTTCAGATGGTGAACCTGGATCCACAGAGGCCTCTGGCTGGAGTAGATCTTCCCCAGCGACCCTGGAAGAAGACTCAGGAAAGACAGGTAGAGAAATGTGGTTAGGGTCGCTGGCAGCGGCGGAGCCTGGCAAAGTGAGCTCAGGTGCAGCTGGTGGCTGCTCCCGGCTTTCCTCACCAAGACCCAGGCAAGCTTTCTCCAAAACAGACATAAGAAAAACAAAGGAGATCACTTGCCTGAGCTCAAGCTCCACCGCTGTCCAGGACTCCGTCGATCCAAACGACGATGACGCCCCGGGCCTGGTCTCAAGGAGATCCAGCTCGGGCTCCCACTCTGCTGCGGCAGCCCCCGCAGCAGGCATGATGGTTGTTGCAGTCCCTTCGGCTCCAGGCGGAATGACCCACGCAGGAGGCTCATCCAGAGTGGTGGCTGGGTCCAGCTCACTGTTGGCGCTGGACTCCGTGAGGCGAGATCGGTTTTAGCATCCTCCCTCAATCCAAGATGTGACTGCGGAACTGGGATGGTGTCCTCTAGCATCGCAGGCTCCTCCATCGTCCGGCAGTTGAGTTTCAGGGCTGGCGGACACTCAGGGGTGAGAGGAAGAGACATGGAGAGGGCAGATGAGAATTTGTTTATTGCAGCAGGTGGAGAGGACTCAGGGGACTACACATCCTGAGTCTCTCTACTGGGTATCAGGCAAGGTAAATTATCATTCATTGAGGAAGAAATAAGTAGCACTTGCCTGTCATCCCGGTATCTGATGTCTCCTGCTGTATTGTCGCTCCTCTCCGTGGCTGCGGTGGACTTAGGCCCCTCTGTGGAGCCTAAGTCTCCACAGAGGTGGCTGAGGTGCTGCTGAGGTGGCTCTTATCTGTGGAGAAGAGCCACCTCAGCAGGCACGGAGGCGAGCGAAGCCGGGGAAGGAACGGCCACACCCTCAACAGTGGGAAAAAAATGCAGAGGAGGAGGAGGAGGCAGCAGCTGCAGAAGGAGTTGATGCTGGCGAAGCAGCTGAAAGGGGAAATAGTTGAAGAAGCTCTGCTGTAGAAATCTTCTCCTTCTGCGAAGGAGGAGCTGTTGGCTGAGGGATAGCAGTGTTTTTCTGCCGAGATCTTTGGGATTGGCGGCGATGAGTGGGAGAAGGAGACGCAGGCTCATCGTGGAGAAGAGACTTGAAGGTCTGGGAAAGCGCGATCACTGGCTCCGAATCTGGCTCCCTCGGAGAAAACTCCTCCAATTCATGGGCCAAATCCGGGAGAAGCCACGGCTTAACCTCCAGGAGGAGGTCAGCCTCAGCCAACAACACCTGTCTTCGCTCCTCCAGCTCCTCAACTGATGGAGCGGGCCAGGGCTCAGTAGGAGGAGGCGGAGCTGCTGCGGGAGAGCTGCGAGAGGCTGAAGGCTTCTTTTGGCGTGAGCGCTTACTCTTCATTGGAGACGGCTCAGGCGTCGGAGCTTATTTCCCCGGCTCATCACTCGTGCATGGTAAGGAGTATATGGAGAGAAGTATGTCCGTCGCCTCCGAGTGATTCCATAGGCTGGGGCATGTCTCCATCACCCGCATCGCACCATCCCAACTCTCTCGGACCGACTCAGGAGTACGAGAAGCCTGTGTCAGCAACCAAATGCCCCCAAGGACGCACACCGCCCGCCGCTCCACATCGTCCAGGTCAGACATGGTGAGACTCAGAGCACCGGTGAGTGGAAAAACACTAAAAGAAAAAAGGAAAACACACTAGCAACAGCAGCTGGGTCTCTACTGGTTGCCGCTTTCTGTCATGTATTGCTCTTCCGAACAGGAAATGTGAAACCCACGTGCTGAACTCTTAGTAAGTGTAGTTTATTAAACCAGGAGAAAAAACACAAAATGCCATAAGTGCCCAAAATACATAGGAGCTAGCGAGAGAGAGATTACTTATAGCGCTCAAAAACCATTACACAATGATTCACAGGTGTGGACAATCTGAGCAAGCAAAAGAAAAGTGAAGAGGCAATAGGCCAGCTAGAGAAAATGAGGAATCAGTTGAAGCTGACAGGCAACGTCCCCGCAGAGTAAAACTCATGAGGCAGTGACAGCTGTCAACCCCGAGAGAGAGAGAAAAAAAAGGAAACGGCAAAATACAAATAGGTGATGATAATTAAGGATAAGTAAACCCCAAACATGTAAGTAACAAAACTACTGGGAATGTAAACAGAAAAATAAGTCAAACGACAAAACGATACAGAATATGTGAAACCAACTAAGGGTAAACATAACAAGGATTAAAACTCTAAAGTACAACATATACAAATAAAGAAAGAAAGGATAAGGAGACAGAGCATGGTGGAATTTCCCCGTACTCAGATAGTGACAGAGCCCCCCCCCCCCCCCCCCAAGGAGTGGATACCAGACTGGAGCAATGGTTCATCTTTCAGCAGGACAACAACCCTAAGTACACAGCCAAGATATCGAAGGAGTGGCTTCAGGACAACTCTGTGAATGTCCTTGAGAGGCCCAGCCAGAGCCCAGACTTGAATCTAATTGAACATCTCTGGAGAGATCTGAAAATGGCTGTGCACCAACG
Source organism: Pholidichthys leucotaenia (assembly GCA_020510985.1). Taxonomy (NCBI): domain Eukaryota; kingdom Metazoa; phylum Chordata; class Actinopteri; order Cichliformes; family Pholidichthyidae; genus Pholidichthys; species Pholidichthys leucotaenia. Next base: position 19,343,010 of record CM035850.1, on the reverse strand, counting down.
CTTCCCATCCAACCTGATGGCGCTTGAGAGGTGCTGCAAAGAGGAATGGGTGAACCTGCCCAAAGATAGGTGTGCCAAGCTTGTGGCATCATATTCAAAAAAAACTTGAGGCTGAAATTGCTTCCAAAGGTGCATCAACAAAGTATTGAGCAAAGGCTGTGAATACTTATGTACATGTGATTTCTTAGTTTTTTTATTTTTAATAAATTTGCAAAAATCTCAAACTTTTTCACATTGTCATTATGGGGTATTGTGTGTAGAATTTTGAGGGAAAAAATAATTTAATCCCTTTTGGAATAAAGCTGTAGCATAACAAAATGTGGAAAAAGTGAAGCACTGTGAATACTTTCTGGATGCACTGTAGTAATGAGCAGTTCACTTTTCTGTTTTGGTTTGTGCTCTAGGCAAAATTTACACTGAGCTAGGGTCTCTTTTATCTCTTGCTCAATTCCTGGCCACCAGACCGACATCTTGGCTCTCTTGCGACATTTTGTCAAACCCTGGTGGCCTTGGTGAATTTGTTTTGAAATGCCCTTTCTGAGTGGTGTAGGAATGACTATTTGGTCATGGTAGAGAAGTAGTCCATCTGACTCTGAGAAATGTTCTCTTGCTGCGTAAAATGTGGTGGAGGATGGGAATGTGACCTTCCTGCGTGGCCAACCATTTTGGATGCACCTGATGACTACTTGTAGATCTGGGTCATTCTTTGTGGCGTCTTTGATTTCATTGAGTTTTTCAGATGAAACTGGTTTCTTTGTTATTGCAGCCCTAACGTAGGCTTCGACATCCTGTTCAGTCTCTGAGTCTACTTTTATGCTGAGTGGGCTTCAGGATAGTTTGTCCACTATTATTAACTGTTTCCCGGGAACATCAGGTGCATTAATAGTCTCTGGCAGTGCAGTGGTGCTTTATCCAGGTCGTAGGTGTTGGTCAGCGGCACTAATGGTTTGTGATCTGTCTGGAGTACAAAACTGTCCATACCTTGGACGAAGCACGTGAACCGTTCACAGGCCCACACTGCTGCTAGGCACTCTCTCGATCTATGAGTACTGCTTTTCTGTCTTTGTTAGTGTGCAAGAGCAGAAGGCAACTGGTCTCAGCTCACCGTTGTGTTCTTGCAGGAGTGCAGCTCCTAAGCCGTAACTGCTGGCATCAGTGCTGACAACTGTTTGGCGGTTGAGGTTGTAGAAGGCAAGCGCAGGTGCTGATAGCAACATGTCTTTGGCTTTTTGCAGTGCTTCTTCTGTGGGTTCACCTCATAACCATTCACTCTCTGCTTTTAGAAGGGCATTGACTGGATGTAGTGTGGTTGAGAGTCCTGGCAAAAAATTTTCCCAGATAGATGATTAGGCCCAGAATCTGGCGTAGCTCTCCCACATTGGTTGGGCTTGGTATCTCTCTGATAGCTCTAACCTTGCTTGTGTCAGGCTTTACACCACTTGCACTGATAATATGCCTGAAGTAACACAGTTTAGTCTTGTTAAAGTGGCATTTTGTTTTGCTGAATTTCAGACCTGACTTCCTGATTGTCTGCAGAACTGCTCTCAGGCGGCGGTCATGCTCCTCTTCACATTACCCGAACACCAGTACATCGTCCATAACAATGACCACTCCTTCATGGTCTTTTAGCAGATCAGAGAATAGTCTCTGGAAAATTTCTGGTGCTGATGAGATCCCGAAGGGCAGATGGCTGAAGCAAAACCTGCCCATCGGCGTGGTGAAGGTTGTTAGTTTCCGACTGCTGGGGTTGAGGGGAATCTGCCAGAAGCCACTCGATGTGTCTAATGTAGAAAACACTTTGGCTCCGGCCAATTTGGGCGCGATGTCGTTGAGCGTTGGCAGTATGTATTGTTCTCGCTTAACAGCTTTATTCAGGCATTTGAGGTCTACACATATTCTCACTTGGTCTTTGTTCTTTTTGGCAGCGGGCACCATGGGCGCACACCAGTCAGTGGGCTCAGTTACCTCTTCTATGGTGCCCATAGCCAACATCCACTTCAACTCCGCTTCAACTTTGGGGAGGAGCGGAAACGGATCTCGGTGAGGTGTTGTTGTGACGTATGGTTCAGCGTCTGCTTTGAGCTCGAATTTCACTGGATCGCATTTCATCAGTCCTACGTGTAACCCAGTGTTAAAAACACAAATAAAATTGTAAATATCGATAAAGTTTAAACAAAACAAACAAACACTCATTTCACAATGGGAAGGGATATTTTGGAGATAAATATATAGATAAATATAAGTTCATAAATATATGTTTATAAATAGTTAGGAACATTCTTTGGAAAGTTTTGATAATGTTCCCAATAGTTTTATTTGACGTTTTGGGTGACCAATGGCTGCGTTGTTAGCTGGGCTGCAACAGCCAATGGGGTTCCGCCAGCCAACGGGGTCACGCATTTTCTTGCTCGGGTTTGGCGTAATCCGCAGAACACTCTTAGTCACGGCAGAGACACCGACGATGAAGCGCGACTCCTTGCTGAGACGGAGAGCTAGCGTGCTGGTAGCAGCCTTTGCCCGGATAAAACTCTTGAAATTGGTAAGCCTAAACCAAAATGAGAAATGAGACATTGCTGTATTAGCAAATTCTGACGCCCCGTTTTGTAAATTTTATGATTGGAATACAAAGGCTGATGACGCCGTTGAGCGCGGGATCCCCATTGACGCACATGTCACTTAGCGTGGTAAGTGCCATGGTTGTGTATGGGAATGCTAATCGCTAGCTTAGCATGCTAACCGCCGATGCTAACTTTCTTAATATATTTGTTGTACCATTAGAAATATTTTGTAATAGCTATGCATAATAGCTTATTTGCTGTGTTCTGACCTATCCTATAGGTCAGGGTTTTTTTTGTTTGGACTGGTTGGACCAGAAGAGAGTGATTCTCCAGATCTGGATGGCGAGCCGAAGCCTGAATCAGCTTGACCACTGGAAGTGGTCTAATTGATCACCTGGAAAGGACTCTATAAACTGTAAATATTGTAAATACATTTTGGGTATTTTATTTTTAATTTTTTTGTGACAAGGGCTGTATTTTTTTGTTTATGTGTACATATTTGTAAAAATATACATAGTTGCAAGTCCTATACACCGTGTGTTGTGTCATCTGTTGTTGCACCTCCCAGGGTCCTACAAACCTGTAATCTTCTGATCTGGCCCAATTATTTTTTTTTTTTGGTACTACACCTAAAGTGAGTAGGTGTTAGTGAGGGTTACACATAAAAGTTTGGCGAGCGCAGCCAGGAACCTGGAGCGTTGCACAACAGATGTGAATTCTGTTTTGATCCCTGACTAAATAGTTGATATATGGCCAAAATGAATTTTGTGGAAAAGTATGGTGTCAAAATACCTAATGCAGTCATTGTCAGTGGTGTTGTTGACAAAGAGAAAGACTCAGACATTTTTGAATTTCTAGAGCAACATGGCACTATTCGTAGGGTGCTTACCATTAATGATAACTCATCTGACTTTGACAAAAGTCATATTGTAGAGTTCGAATCTGGATTAAGCATTGAAACATTAGCACCTACGTTGCCGTGCTCCTTTCCATCCACTGACAATCCTGAGATTAAATACTGCATTCAAACTCTAATTGATGTCTACACTAAAACTGTACGGGGCAGTGTTACTGAGGCTTATCTTAGCAACCTGAGGGGTTTAGCTAAGCTAAGTGGAAAAGGTTTTGAAGAGGTGTTGCAGGAGGTTATGTCCAAAATAGGGAAGTCTATTGAAGCTGCTGAGACAGCTGAAACGGTCTCTGCTGACATTGATCCCGCTTCCCTTACTGTAGAACCCACACAAAGTGGAGTCTCTCCTCCACTGCAAGTTGAAGTGCCTCGCACCCCTAAAACCACTCAAGCACTCTTTCAAAGCCCTCTTAGACCAAACTTAACACCTCAAAGGTTGAGCCCAGCTGATCTTAACCCACCCGAGGTTCAGAAAATCGTAGTCGAGCATGTCATTAAAAATGCAGAGAAGCTGTCAAACGCCCATTCCTCCTTGAGAATCAGAGCTTTCTCTGGCAAAACGCCAAGACCGTATACTGAAGCTGATTATGAAACATGGCGTTCACATGTTGACTTGATGATGGAAGATACTTCTTTGTCTGACTTGGAAAAATCTTGCAGGATCCTGGAAAGTCTTCTTGCTCCTGCTCTGATGTTATTCGCCCTCTTGGGCCTGAAGCCACCTCTGCCAACTATCTTAAGCTGTTGGATTCAGCTTTTGGGACTGTTGAAGACGGTGAGGAACTGCTTGTGTGATTCATGAACACTTTCCAAAATTATGGAGAAAAACCATCTGCACATCTGCATCGTTTGCAGGTGGCGCTCAATCTGACAGTGCGTAGAGGCGGTCTAGAGCCACAAGAAGTGAACAAACAGCTTCTCAAGCAGTTTAACAGAGGCTGTTGGGATGATAATCTGCTAAAAGAGCTACAGCTGGAACTAAAAGATAAACATCCACCTGAGTATGCAGAGTTATTGCTTCACCTTCGCACTGTTGAAAACAGACAAGAAATTAAAACACCCGCATGAAAAAAACACTTGGGCGCCACAAACCCAAAAGCAGCCTCCTACGAACAAACAGTCACCGAAACAAGTACAAATAGTGAAGTGGAGTCGGAAAGTCTGAAAGAATTGAAAAAGCAAGTCGCTGATGTAAAAAGCCAATTAGCTGCTGTCGTGAAACAAAGGAAACAAGCACCACAGAAAAAAGACCCAACTAAGAAATCTGGAAATAAAAAACCTGACCATGCCAAACCTGAAAACTTACCTTCGTCCAGCCGTCCCAATACTAGGCCCAAACCATGGTATTGCTTCCGCTGTGGTGAAGATGGACATATTGTTGCCACTTGTGAGTCAGAGCCAAACCCTGCGCTTGTGGCTGCAAAACACAAAGAACTAAGAGTAAAAAGACAGATTTGGGACAGTCGGAACCCCCAATCTTCTTTAAAACTGAAGTCTGCCCCTGTTGCGGGACAAACAGAGGCTAGTTCAGAGGTGACCCGTCCCAAACCAAAAGCTCCATTCAAGACACGTGCTAAACTGAAGTCACATTACAAAACAGACCCCTTTAACTTTCCTAATGGTCTAATTGGTACAAAAAGTACAGCACAAGTGAAAGTGAATGGCTGTACTGTGAGCTGTTTGTTAGATACAGGTTCCCAGGTGACTACTGTCCCTGAGTCCTATTACAGACGGTACTTATCCAACCATGAGATTAAGCCACTTTTTGAGCTGTTAGAAGTGGAGGGAGCTAACGGTCAGAGTGTACCTTATTTAGGCTACATTGAAATGCATGTCACTTTCCCAAAAGACTTTTTCGGTATTGAAGCCGAAGTGCCAACAATTGCCTTAGTGATTCCCAATGTACGTGCAGCTGATCAGTCCTTAGTGTTAATAGGGACAAACACATTAGATGTACTTTACGAGCTGTACTCTGATGCATGTTCTGAACTGCAGCCAACCATGTCACTTGGTTATAAGGCAGTGTTAAAAGTCCTTGAGCTACTGCACAGACAGTCCAAAGACACTAGCCTTGGTTTAGTGACCATGCACAACAAAGAGCCACAGTTAGTTCCTGCAGACCAAACAGTTGTTCTAGATGGCGCTGTAGCTGTGTCAGCCGGCAACAGTGAAAAATCTGTCTTGTTAGAATACCCGTTAATGTCAGCCTTACCTGGTGGTATCCTGGTAAAACCATGTCTCATAAACTTACCTGAGAGAGCACCTTACCTTGTTCCAGTTTTACTCACCAATGAGTCGGAACATGACGTGACAATCCCTCAGAAGTGTGTCATTGGAGAAATTTGTGCATATCAACGAGTCCTATCGCAAGAACACTCTGTGAAAGTTACAAAGTCCAAAACTGAACCAAAGTCCACTCTGAAGTTCAACTTTGACTCTTCCCTCATTAGCGCTGAATGGAAAGAGTGCCTTGTGGGAATGTGGGAATGACGAGACAGGGTTCTCTCAAGTTAGCTTTATTCACATTCACCAACATCTCAAAGAAGAAAGAGAGCATTACAGGGAACTCTCGTCCTTAAATACCAGGACTCTCACAGTTCACAAGTACATGCATCACAGATCACATTGCATTATAATTGCCAGGAGCAATGCATCTCCTCACTCTGATATCACCCCCACAGTCTACAATGCATCTACTCCTTAATCCTTTAATAACACCCCCACAGTCTCAAGCCTTGCATACCAAAGCTAACATCCTTGCAGCTTCCTGTCATCTCCAAGGAAGCTCTGTCTTTGTTCTGATCTAAAATGTGAGGTCTTACATCAGTCACAAAGTAGGTCACCTATGTGTGGCCCCCACACCAGCCCCCCCAACATTTTAGAACAAACAAGAGAATAACAACATGCCTGCCATGATAGAATCAATACACATCAGTCCGCATGCTGTCTAGGCTTCAGTCTCCTGCCATATCTGCTGTAGCTGGGATTCAACGTCTCCGCGGCGCTGTCACGCTGGGGGTCTGCCGACTGGGGGTGGAAACCTTTTGTCAGTCCCTGCAGGTGTTCTGGGGAAACATTACTCTGTGAAGCCCCCCGTGGGGGTCTACCTCACCGCGAGGCTCTTGCCAACAGCACTTGCTCATCTGCCACCACGAAAGCAGATTTGAGTCTGTTTATGCCAACCTTCTCTTTCCTACCCCCCAAATCTAGCAAAAACTGCTTGTCCCCTGTTTCCAGCACTAACGGCCCGTCATAAGGTGGTCGCAACGGGGGTTGATGCGCATCGTGTCTGACAAAGACAAACTCTGCGTTCTTCAACGCTTTAGGCACAAAAACGTGTGGAAAACTGTGGTGCACGGAGCGAGGCAGCATGCTTGATTCTATGTTACTCCGCAACAGCTGCAACGGGGAGGTGTCTGGCGCCGGGTTATCTGGGAGAAACTCCCCAGGCAGCCGAAGTGGTTGCGCAAACACGAGCTCCGCTGGGGAGGCTTCTAAGTCCTCTTTAGGCGCAGAACGCAGCCCCAATAAAATCCACGGTAACTTGTCTACCCAATTTGCATCCGTCAGTGACGCTCTGAGAGCTGCTTTCAATGACCTATGAAAACGTTTGCATAACCCGTTAGCCTGCGGATTGTACGCGGTTGTGCGGTGAATTGTGATACCCAGGCTGCGGGCCATAGTCGACCAAAGTTCTGACACAAATTGAGGGCCTCTGTCGGACATAATGTCCGACGGAACTCTGAAACGTGCCACCCAAGCTGTTAAAAACGCGTGCGCTACCTCCTCGGCTGTGGTTGATGCCAGCGGAACCACTTCAGGCCAGCGCGTGGTGCGGTCCACCATTGTCAGAAGGTGTGTGCGCCCCTGCGATGGCGGGAGGGGTCCCACGAGGTCCACAGGAACATGATCGAACCTCTTGGCCGGAATGTGAAACGGCTCCAAAGGGGCCCTCGTGTGCCTGTGTACTTTGGCTCATTGACACGCCGTGCAGGCTGCTGCCCACTCCTTAACTTGTTTGCGAAGACTCGGCCACACAAATTTCTCCCCTACTATTTTGACCGATGCGCACACCCCCGGGTGCGCCAAAGAATGAATCGAGTCAAAAACGCGGCGGCGCCACGCAGCCGGTACTACTGGACGCAGTCGTCCAGTGGAGACATCGCAGATTAGGGAGGCTGCACGGTGGCGCAGTGGTTTAGCACTGTGGCAGCACAGTTTACCCTCGGCCGGGGGATCGCGGGGATCATGTGACCGTGGGCTCGATCCCAGCCCCCGACCAACAGTGAGCTGTGTAGAGTTTGCATGTTCTCCCCGTGTTGCGTGGGTTTACTCCGGGATTTCTCCGGTTTCCTCCCGCATACCAAAAACATGTAGGTTTAGGGCGCTCGCGCACGCAGCGACCAGCAGCCGGTGGCTTGTCACCAGACTGCAAACCAAATCTACCTATGGGTACAAATAAGTAACAAAAAAAAAAAAATACAGTCTTGCAGCACCCTGCTCTCCAGCCTTAACCCTGTTGGTCCAGACTGGAGCGCGCGCACATCTGTGTCACTAACCTGCTCCGCGGCCATGGCTGCGTAATCTATTCCTACGCTGACTGGGGCCGCCACGGCGCGCGAGAGGCAATCTGCCACTACATTCAGTTTGCCCGCCACATGCTGAATATCAGTGGTAAACTCTGATATCGCAGCCAGCTGTCTCTGCTGCCGGCCTGACCACGGTTCGGAAACCTTGGCCATCGCGAATGTTAGCGGTTTGTGGTCAACGAACACGGTAAAACGGCGTCCTTCCAGCGAGAACTGAAAGTGGCGGATGGCCAAATGGAGAGCCAGCAACTCCCTGTCGAACGCGCTGTATTTACGTTCGCTATCGCACAAGGTCCTGCTGAAAAAGGTGAGAGGCTGCCAAACTCCGGCTACATGTTGCTCCACGACCGCCCCTATGGCCACATCTGACGCGTCAGTAGTGAGCGCTATGCGGGCCATTGGGTCTGGGTGTGCCAACAACGCAGCCTTTGCCAAGGCTGCTTTCACCTCCGAGAATGCTTGGTCCCGCTCCAGGGACCACTCAACCTTATCTGCGGGTTTCTTTTTTTTGAGCGCGGCATACAGCGGCTGCATGAGTTGCGCCACGCGGGGGAGAAAACGGTTGTAAAAATTCACCATTCCCAAAAAACTCCTGTAACGCCCTGACCGTCTGCGGCTGGGGGAAATCTGCCACCGCACGCACTTTGTCAGGGAGCGGAACTGCTCCTTCGGGGGAGACGCGGTGTCCTAAAAAATCGATCTGCGCCACCCCGAACTGACACTTTGCTGGGTTGATTATTAACCCGTGATCTCCCAACCTTCGGAAAACTGTGGCCAGGTGTTTTTCGTGTTCGTCTTCGGACTCGCTGGCTACCAAAATATCGTCCAAGTAGACGAACACGAAAGGGAGATCGCGAAGCACCGCGTCCATCATGCGTTGGAACGTCTGTGCAGCCCCTTTAAGCCCGAATGGCATGCGTAAAAACTCGAATAGGCCAAGTGGAGTTATTACCGCTGTTTTGGGTATGTCCTCAGCGCGCACTGGGACTTGGTGGTAACCGCGGACCAAATCTATCTTAGAAAAAACATGAGCCCCTGCCAAATGAACGGAAAAATCTTGGATATGCAGGATTGGGTAGCGGTCGTGCGCTGTAGCGTTGTTTAACCTGCGGAAATCCCCGCAAGGTTGCCATGATCCGTCAGCTTTCGGGACCATGTGTAGCGGGGAAGGCCACGGACTGTTTGAAAGCCTGATAATGCCCAACCTCTCCAGGTTGGCGAACTCCTTGCGCGCTATGGCCAGTTTAACTGCATCCAAGCGCCGAGCTTTTGCAAAAACGGGCGGTCCGGTAGCGGTAATAAAATGTTCCACCCCGTGTTTGGCGACTGTTGCCGAAAATGTGGGGACCGTGAGTGCTGGGAACTGAGTGAGCAGTGTGTGGAACTTACCGCTTGCAGCTGTGACGTTGGCTTGTGCTGTTGGCAGAGCCACTTGCGCTGTACAGGGAATAGAATCAAAAGAAAGTGCATTAACCAGGCGCCTGTTAGCGAGATCAACCAATAAACCATGTGAGCACAACAAATCAGCCCCCAACATATTGAAATTCACTGCTGCTATAACAAAAGTCCACTCAAATGTATGGCCGTGTAGAGACAGAAGCAAAGTCTTCTCACCAAAGGTCTTAATCTCCGAGCCGTTCGCTGCTTTCACCCCGGGACCTCTGGAACCTGCCAGTCTGTCCACGTAGGAAGGTGTGATGAAACTCAACTGGGAGCCTGTGTCCACGAGGAACTGCCTCCTCGAGCATGCGTCCAACAAGTAGAGCAGCTTGTTCTCCTCCCCGAGGGCCACGGCTACTACCGACCCCCGGTCTTGGCATTTCCCGAACGCTGAAACTGGAACGGTGGTACACACTTGCGTGCCCTCTCTGCGAAATGGCGATGGTAGAAACAAAGGACGTCTCCTCCGCGTTCCTTGGCTCTCGCCGCCGCCGTCGTCGGTGGGTCTGCTACTGCTGCCCCTGGCCCCCTGCCATCTGTGGTCGTCGCGCCGAGTTCCGCTGCTGCAGCCATGGCCGCGTGCTGTCTGCTGGCGTTGACAATTCGCTGCGCCTCCCGGGCCAGCACGCGGTAGTCCCGCTGGGCCAACAACGGCGAACTGGTCAGGGTCGCTCTCGTCGCTGACGGTAGGGTCCTGAGGAAGAGGTGGGTGAAGATGAAGTGGTCATCATCTGAGCCTTTCAACCTCAACAACTTCTCCATAAGGTTCACGGGCATGTCATTTTCCAACTCTGTAAGCGCCAGGAGCCTCTCTGCTTGCTCCTCCACCGAGGGGGTGAAGTGCTGGATGAGTGCAGCCTTCAACGCGCCGTATTTGCCGCTGTCCGGCGGCTGGTCGATCAGGCTCTCCACATGCTGGGCCGTGTTGTTGTCCAGTTTTGCGACCACGTGGTAGAATTTTGTGGCGTCTACCGATATCCCCGGAGGTTGAACTGTGCCTCAATCACATTGAACCAGGAGCGTGGATTGTTCTGCCAGAAGTCTGGTAGCTGGACTGTAGCGGCATTCGCTTGGCTGGGGGCTCCTGACGAGGCTGGCCCGGGGGAAGTCTCCTCTTGCTGCATGCTCGTCTTGGGTCACCAGTGTGGGAATGTGGGAATGATGAGACAGGGTTCTCTCAAGTCAGCTTTATTCACATTCACCAACATCTCAAAGAAGAAAGAGAGCATTACAGGGAACTCTCGCCCTTAAATACCAGGACTCTCACAGTTCACAAGTACATGCATCACAGATCACATTGCATTATAATTGCCAGGAACAATGCATCTCCTCTCTCTGATATCACCCCCACAGTCTACAATGCATCTACTCCTTAATCCTTTAATAACACCCCCACAGTCTCAAGCCTTGCACACCAAAGCTAACATCCTTGCAGCTTCCTGTCATCTCCAAGGAAGCTCTGTCTTTGTTCTGATCTAAAATGTGAGGTCTTACATCAGTCACAAAGTAGGTCACCTATGTGTGGCCCCCACACCCTAACAGAAAAACTCAGTCAAATGCCCGAAGTATTTGCACAAAATGATCTTGACTTTGGCAAAATGGATCAAGTGAAACACCCAATCAAATTATCAGATGAAACACCGTTCAAACACAGAGCACGTCCCATACATCCAGCTGACCTGGAAGTGGTCCGTAAGCATCTCAAAGAACTCCAACAAGCAGGCGTGATAAGAGAGTCCAATTCCCCATTTTCTTCGCCTATTGTAGTGGTGCTATAAAGAAAAATGGCGATGTCCGCCTTTGTATTGATTACAGGAAGCTTAACATGCAGACTGTAAAAGATGCTTACGCCCTCCCCAACTTGGAGGAAACGTTTTCAACCTTGACCAGTTCGCAGTGGTTCTCGGTCCTTGATTTAAAGTCAGGGTATTACCAAATTGAGGTAGAGGAGCTGGACAAAACAAAGACGGCATTCATATGTCCCATGGGCTTTTGGGAATTCAATAGAATGCCCTAAGGCATTACAAACGCCCCCAGCACGTTCCAGCGCCTCATGGAGAAATGCATGGGCGACATGAATCTGCATGAGGTGATTGTGTTTCTCGATGACATCATTGTATTCTCCAAGACGCCCGAAGAACATGAGGCTCGCTTAATGAAAGTTCTGTATCGCCTAAAAGAGTACGGGCTTAAACTCTCCCCTGAGAAATGCAGATTTTTTCAAACTTCTGCCAGATACCTTGGTCACATTGTGTCCAGTAAAGGAGTTGAGATCGACCCCGAAAAAGTGAAAGCCCTAATTACCTGGCCTGTGCCCCGTGATCTCAAACAGCTCCCCTCGTTCTTAGGCTTTTCAGGGTACTATAGGCGGTTCATTAAGAACTATTCCAGCATTGTTAAGCCCCTCACTGACTTAACAGCAGGCTACCCTCCTTTGCGCAGAAGCACAAAGCCCAAAGCTAAGCCTGCCCAGTACCATGACCCAAAGACACCGTTTGGCGAGCGATGGGCTTCTTCCTGTGATCTTGCATTCAAAACCATCATTGAAAAGCTCAGTACTGCACCTGTCCTGGGTTTCGCTGACCCTCAGTTGCCATATACACTCCATACTGACGCCAGCACTACAGGGCTTGGCGCCGCCCTCTATCAAGAGCAGGAGGGCCAGGCTAGGGTCATAGCTTATGCAAGCCGGGGGTTGTCTAGAAATGAGTCCCTTTACCCCGCCCATAAATTAGAATTTTTGGCTCTAAAGTGGGCAGTAACGGAGAAGTTCGTAGACTATTTATATGGCAATCATTTTACTGTCGTGACAGACAGTAACCCCCTGACGTACATCTTAACTACTGCTAAGATGGATGCCATGAGTTATAGGTGGCTAGCTGCTCTGTCGACGTTTAACTTTAAGCTCCAATACAGAGCAGGCAAGCTTAACTCAGATGCAGATGGCCTCTCTAGACGGCCACATGGCGAGTTACTTGCTGATGCAGTGTCCCAAAAGGAGCTTGACCGCATACAGCAGTTCACTTAAACTCACTTGTCTCTTCCTGAGAACAGTTTAAATTCCGAGGTAGTGTCTGCTATATGTGAAAAACACCTGTCTGTAGCTCTCCAGACAACACCTTCCCTTTGGTTCACTCGTTAGCCATCTCTGTAGCCGCCATTCCAGATGACTATGCCGATGAAGATGGCTGTGGTGGTCTTCCAGTTGTACTCCACATGACTCCTGAACAGATCAAAAACGAACAAAGAACTGACCCCTGTTTAAGAGAAGTGATTGCACAAATTGAAACTGGACTAAAAGTTCCACCAACTGTATGAACTGAACTTCCTGACATCAACTTGTTACTCCGAGAGCTCAGCTGACTTGAAATGTGCAATAACATCCTCTACCGCACTCGTCAAGATGGTGGAAATGTTACTTACCATCTCGTCTTACCTGAACAGCTCCGCGATTCAGTCTTTCAAAGCCTCCACTGTGACATGGGCCATTTAGGCACAGAGCGTACTTTGGATCTCGCCAGAACAAGGTTCTATTGGCCCCGCATGGCGGCGGATATTGAAAAGAAGATCAAGACATGTAATCGCTACGTAAGACGTAAAACCGCTCCAGAACGAGCTGCTCCGCTTGTCACCATCAAGTCCACTCGACCGCTTGAACTTGTCTGTATGGATTTCCTGTCCATTGAGCCCGATCAAAGTAACACTAAGGATGTGCTCGTGTTAACTGATCATTTCACGAAATACGCTGTAGCCATCCCTACCAGCAATCAGAAAGCTCAGACCGTTGCAAAGGCACTTTGGGACAACTTTATAGTCCACTACCGGATACCCGAACGGTTACATAGTGATCAGGGTCCCGATTTTGAGTCCCATATTATAAAAGAACGTTGCAAAATCATGGGCATTCGCAAAATCCAGACGACACTATTATCCCAGAGGTAACCCGGTAGAACGTTTCAATAGAACGTTATTGAGCATGCTGGGTACTCTGGAGGAAAAGAACAAAACTCAGTGGCACAACTATGTAAAACCACTTGTACATCCGTACAATTGTACAAAAAATGACACTACTGGTTTTGCCCCATACGAGTTAATGTTCGGTCGTCACCCGAGATTGCCCATCAACCTTGCATTTGGGCTCCCGTTTCGCAACAAAAGTTTCAAGTCACATTCCCAGTACATTGAAAAACTGAAGACAACTCTACAAGAAAGCTACAAACTAGCAACAGAAAATGCTAACAAGATGGCTGAAAGAAACAAAACAAGATTTGATATGCGAGTGAAACCCTCAAAACTAGAACCAGGCGACAGAGTTTTGGTACGTGCAGTCCGCCTCAGAGGCAAGCACAAACTAGCAGGCAGGTGGGAAGCTGAAATTCACATTGTGGTGAAACAAGCAGGTGACTTGCCTGTTTACACTATAAAACCTGAAACAAAAGATGGTCCATTTCGCACCGTTCACCGCGACCTCTTGCTTCCCTGTGGTTTTCTTGCCCCTGTTGAAGACGAACCTGTCCAACCAAAACGTGTCCGCAAACCTAAGACAAGACAGTCACCTGAACAAAGTGATGAATGTGAGAATTCAGAACCGGAAAATGAAGATGTCCATTGGTACAGAGAAGAACCAATCCAAACGCCCACAAAGCTCACTCGAGTTTATGAAATTCCCCCTCCAAAGACATCCTTTAAAGTAGACATTCCTGCTGAAACTCACTCACCTGAGAATGACAACCAAATAGAAAATGTCACCTCACCTAGATGCGACAACTTACCGAATGATGGAAACCTGGAGGAAACTGAAACAAATGTGGAGCAATCAAACAATGAGAATGGAACTGAAAGTGAAACCAACTCACCTGATAAAAGTACCTGTGATGAACCTGTGGAAGAAAAAGAACCTGAAAAAGAGATCCCAAAGACTGTGAGACATTCCGAGAGGACAACCTCCCAGCCAGAAAGACTACAGTATAGTCAGTTGGGAAACCCTCTCATAACTGTTGCCCAGTCCCTGTTTCAAGGACTAAACCTGGCTTTTGCCAGAGCCTTAACAGAGACAGATCCTAAGATTATTCCCATGAACACTGGTTCCCTTGTCTTTAATATCTAGCTAATCCCATGCAAAGGGACTTGCATGATTCTAAGGGGGGATAGTGTAACCCAGTGTTAAAAACACAAATAAAATTGTAAATATCGATAAAGTTTTAAATACGTCCTCAAATACATCTTTGAATGTTTTGGTGTTGACTGTTCCAAGTCTCAAAACAAGGCCCATTTTCTTGGCAACACTTCTTCCCAGCAGGTTCTGTGTAAATGGTCCATGGATAACTGTGACCCAGTATGAATATTTTTGTCCTTTATAGTAAGTGACTGCTAGGAATTTACTGATGCATTTTACTTCACCTCCCGAGCTGGAGGCATTTGGTCTCATTCTGGAAAGGTGAGGCTTGTGTGGGAGGCTGTTATAGTATGTGCGCTGAGACATTATGGTGATGTCAGCCCCGGTCTCGATCTTAAACTCGACTGGGTTGCCATTTATGGGCAGGGTCACTCGCCATTCTTCGTCTGAACCAGGCTGTTCTATAATGGTAATTTCTGGCCTTATTACATCCCCCAAAAAGAAGTCCGTGCTGTTTGAGCTCTTTTGTGTCATCACTTCATCCAGCATTTTGGTTTTGCATGCAGCCTCACAGTGTCCCATTTTATTGCACTTGTGGCATCTTTTATTACAAGCTGGACAATGGTCATTTTTATCATGCTTTCTGTTGCACTGTGTACATGCATTTGGTCTTGACTCACATATTTTTGGGTTGTCCTGACGTTCGTCGTTGCCCTTTTTTGCATGTGGTCTCTTTCTGCGTCTCACTGCATTCACAGAGAAGACATTGCTGGTGCCGACATTTTGCCGTTTAATCTGCTTGCTGTGCCTGGCAATCTTGCATGGCTTTCTCTAAGGTGAGTTCTGGCTCTAGCTGTAGCTTTTGTGACACCTCTTTGTCCAAAATACCAATGACGATCCTGTCCCTTATTTGTTCATCCTTAGCTATTCCAAACTCACAGTGGTGGGCTAGCTCGTACAAGCTCCTTACAAAGGCCTCAACAGTCTCACCCGGCCTCTGGTTGTGCTTATGGAAGCATACGTGGTCATGGATAATGTGCGTTTTAGGTACAAAGTGCTCATCAAACTTGGCTATCACAGTCTCATAATCAAACATACTTTGGTCCTCACCGTCATACATGAAGGACTCATAGATAGGCTCCGCGTCCTTGCCCATAGCATATAGGAGGGAGTTAACCTGAACCGTCCCGGGCTCTCTGTCGAGCTTAGAAGCTATGCGGAAACAGTCGAATTGCGCTGCCACACCGGTCACTGTGCCGGCTGTGAGAAGTCAAACTGCTCCGGGGGTCCGAATTTTGCCAAGTTTGCTTGGCGTTTAGTCCATATCTTCTGACACCATACCACGTTACAGTACTCCACTTGTGTTAACGGCAAATTTATTAGAAGTCAAGAGCCTTGTACTCTGTAACTTATAACAGTTTGTAAAGATTACATTCAACAACCTCTGGCGGGAGTACTGCCCATATATATAAGGACGGGTTGCACCTCGTGATGTCACACTCCTGCGACTATGGAAGCCCCTATAGTTCATGCAGATATTTCTCATTATATTTAGCATTTTAAGTTATTTTGCGTTTATGCTAGCATAGTGTAAGGCTTGGGCATTTTAGCTTTTAAGCTAGGATTTTTCTCGTTACGTTACTATTTAGCATTTTCAAACTGCTTTGTTCCACTTTAAAGCATGCCAGCTTTTGCAGCATCTCACAAAAGTGAGTACACCCCTCACATTTTTGTAAATATTTCATTATATCTTTTCATGGGACAACACTGAAGATATGACACTTTGATGCAATGTAATCAGTGTAAATGTATTGCTTGTATAACAGTGTAAATTTGCTGTCCTCTCAAAATAACTCAACACACAACCATTAATGTCTAAACCGCTGGCAACAAAAGTGAGTACACCCCTAAGTGAAAATGTCCAAACTGTGCCCAATTAGCCACTTTCCCTCCCCGGTGTCATGTGACTTGTTAGTGTTACAAGGTCTCAGGTGTGAATGGGGAGCAGGTGTGTTAAATTTGGTGTTATCGTTCTCACACTCTCTCATGCTGGTCACTGGAAGTTCAACATGGCCCCTCACGACAAAGAACTCTCAGAGGATCTGAAAGACAAAGAATTGTTGCTCTACATAAAGATGGCCTAGGCTATAAGAAGATTGCCAACACCCTGAAACTGAGCTGCAGCACAGTGGCCAAGACCATACAGCGGTTTAACAGGACAGGTTCCACTCAGAACAGGCCTCGCCATTGTCGACCAAAGAAGTTGAGTGCACATGCTCAGTATCATATCCAGAGGTTGTCTTTTGAAAATAGATGTATGAGTGCTGCCAGCATTGCTGCAGAGGTTGAAAGGGTGGGGGATCAGCCTGTCAGTGCTCAGACCATACGCCGCACACTGCATCAAGGTGGTCTGCATGGCTGTCTTCCCAGAGGGAAGCCCTTTTTAAAGATGATGCACAAGAAAGCCCACAGACAGTTTGCTGAAGACAAGCAGACTAAGGACATGGATTACTGGAACCATGTCCTGTGGTCTGATGAGACCAAGATAAACTTATTTGGTTAAGATAGTGTCAAGCGTGTGTGGCAGCAACCAGGTGAGGAGGACAAAGACAAGTGTGTCTTACTTACAGTCAAGCATGGTGGTGAGAGTGTCATGGTCTGGGGCTGCATGAGCGTGCACTGGGGAGCTGAAGTTCATTGAGGGAACCATGAATGACAACATGTACTGTAACATACCGAAGCAGAACATGATCCCCTTGTTGTGTGTGAGTATGTGTGTGTATGAGAGGCAGTGCCTGCTCCCAAGGGTGGCGTGAGGTTGACACGGCCCACTTGTATATAAACCAAGTTCATGTAATAAAGTTGAGACTTGTTAGCTGTTTGAAGACTCGCCTCCGACTCCCTTATTTCAAGACATAACATTTGGTGACGAGGTGTATAATGGATAACACGTTCGAAGACTCTTACACTGTCTCCAGGAGACGATTCAAGTTTATCGGCCTTGAACAGCGGACGGGTGAGTCCCTTTGGTCATTTCTGTCGAGGTTTTGTAGCCTAGCTAGGAAGTGCAAGTTTGGGGCCTTGGAGGACAACTTAGTGAGGGACAAGTTAGCCCATGGCACCAATGACGTTTGGCTGGAGATGACGCTAAGAAAGGCTAAGGAGCCGCTATCACTGGAGGAAGTGCTGAACTTGGTTTAACAAAGGGAATTTTCATAGAATAGAATAGAATAGGCTTTATTGTCATTTTACAGTAGTACAGTTCAACAAAATTGTGGGTGCTCCACCAGGCTACTGTGCAGTAAAGTAGGAGAGGAGGATTAGATAAAACACGGTTACAGAACATACGATTACACACACAACTGAAATAAGAGAAAAATAAAAATGGCCCAGGATTATGGAAATATACACAGGTCTGGTAGTGGTTACACAGGTGGAACTATGTACATACGAGTGCAGAGTGCAGACACACAGTTGAACACACAATTGTGTAAAATGGCCCAAGGGTTATGGAAAATATACACAGTAGTGGTATCACAGATGGGTCAGTGAGCATGAAAGTGCGGAGTGCAAAGACAGATGAGTTATTGTGATAATTAAAAGATCCTCAGTTCTGAGCATGTGAGCGTTCGGAGGGAGGGGGCTGGGACCTCTTACTGTCTGCAGTCTGGATGGCCCAGGGAAAAAAAAACTGTTAGTCAGTCTGGAGGTGTGGGACCTGATTGATCTGAACCGTCATCCAGAGGGAAGCAGGTCAAGCAGGTGTTGGGCGGGACGTGAGGGGTCTCCTGTGATGGCCTTGATCCTTCTGGGACAGGAGCAGGAGGATCTGGAGATGTCTTCCAGAGAGGGCAGAGGACCGCCGATAATTTTTTGGGCGGTGTTGATGACCGTCTGCACAGCCTTCCTGTTCTCGGCCTTGAAGTCGGCATACCACATACATGTACTGTACCCAGACAGTAGGTGAGCACACTCTGCACTGAGCAGCGATAGAAGGCCAGCAGCAGCTTATTTAGGGTAACTTTCTTAATCGATAATCTATTTCAGGGTTTAAGCGAACGGCATTCATCTTTCAGCCATTTTTTTTATGCAAGTTTTTATGAGAGGTATAGTTTTCTTAACATTTTTCGGTGAACTTTTGTCATCTTTAAGCTATTTCAGGTTTTAAGCTAACACCGTTCAACTTTGAGGCGTTTTGGCTTTTAAGGTTGTGCAATTTTCTGATGTTTTAGCCTTTAAAATATCATTTCTGTCATATCTGGACATGATTTCCAACTATGTCCACGCTTTCTGTTGTTTTTGAGCTGTTTGCACCTTTATTCTGTTATCATTAGTTTGCTGGTTACCCTTTAGTTTTTTGTTTCAGCACCGTTTTCTAGTCTCCTTTATTATTTTCCATACCTATAGCCACTCGTGTGTTTTCCTTTGGCCCTCTCATGTCTTCCAAACCTGCAGCCTGTCTCGTGTGTAATCAGTTGGTTCTTGATTTGTCCCCACCTGTCTTGCGTCAGTTAATCATCTGTTACCCTTTATATGTTGGTCTGTGTTTTCAGTTCTTTGTGGCATTATTATCATCGTGTTTAACCTCACCTTTTATAAGTGTTTAGCCCTACCAGCTCATCTCATCTTTCGACAGCACCCATGCTGTAAGTTATTTTGCACCCTGTTAATAAAATATGTTACAGTGGAGTTCTACCCGCCTGAAGGAGTCATTTATTCCTGTTCTGCCGGAGGTTTGATCTGACATTATCATGTTGAACTTTAATCTAAGTTTTCTTCATCTTTAAGCTATTTGAGGTTTTAAGCTAACAGTGATCAGCTTTGAGGCATTTCAGCTTAACTTTTGTCAATTTTTAGCTATTTATCCCAGGTTAACAAGGTCAGGAGTTCCTAGCAGCAGAAGGCGGATTACAGAGCTGCGTGGAGGAATCTGATCAGACCTAAGTGAAAGTCATTGTCGCCCCCGACAGACTGCTATGATGATGATGATGACTTTTGAGATGACTTAAACGCCATTAAGCTATTTCAGTTTTTAATCTAATTATTCTTTTTTAAACTACATCTTTCAGCTTTTGTTTTTTAACAGCATTTTCTTCAGGAAATACAAATTATTTTATTCAGTTCTCTGTTGTATCTAAAGGTGGTTTCACACTACAACGTTTGGACCGAATTTTACTGGCGTTTTGGCAAACATCTGGCTCTGCTGGCAAAAGTTAATGATTGCTGGTGTTTGTTGGCAAATGCTAGCAAAAGTTGTTTTCTTTGAAAATTTTCAGCCTGCTGAAAATTCCGATGACTGAAAAAAGAAAATTTTCAGCCTGTTGAAAATTTACCAACGTTTGGAAATACACGTTGGTGAAAGTTGTCCTCAGTTTGTAAAAGTTCTTGAGCACTGGATTAAGTTATACAGAGTTTACCTAAGTTAGCCTAAAAGCTGGGTTCACACTATAGCATTTGGACCGACTTGTACAGACGTTTTGAAAAATCAAAGAAACACTCAGCGCAGGTCAGCTGACATCAGCGTCTGTCAGGAATGGGTGGAAGGACTGGACCCACTCGATGGACGTGAGTTCCAAACAATGACTTTATTAACTGCTGGCCACACTGGAACAGTACGAGGGTTTAAAACAGAAAATAACTTTGCTGCTTGGACACGCAACGAAAAGCAAAAACAGGACTGACTGGCTAAGCAGGACAGGATGGATGGAAGCGTGTAATCACGCTAGCTTGACAAAAGAACCCGAACAGAACCAAAGTTAAACAGACCTTAAATACCAACAACACAATCAGGATAACATGAGACAAGTGGAGACCCTGATTACTGACAGCTGAGGCATAAGGCAAATGGGAATGACAGGAGGGGCGGGGCTGCGCACACACACACACACACACACACACAGATAAGACAAAACATATGCAGGAGATCAGAGGGAAACATGACTGATGTACAATGACAGACAAGAACTAAATCTAGATCATAAATACTACTAGTAATGATATACGTTAGAACTGAGGACAGAATAGAGAAACCAGCAAACAATACAAAATACAGAAAATATGAAACAGAAGGTGAGGACATGGATTGAGTCTATGCTTAAGAGAAATACAAACAAAAAATTAAAATGAAGACATGAGTGTCATGATGGGGAGCACGGTTGGGGAACCGTGCTCACGCTCCTTTGTTAGTTTGGTTATTTCCTGTGTTTCCCACTTCAGTTTTGTTTTATTATTCATGATGATAGTTGAGTGAGATGAGAGTTGATTTCCATTTATTTGTTGTACAGTATCTATGACCATCTGGTTTTTGTATCAGTATGATTACACTGGTCAATACCAGATTTATTGTCTAAGTTTTTTTTTTAGCTGATTTAGGACAATTTTGATGTGCTGAATCCAAAAATCACATTGGTTTTGCTCAGTCATGTCAACTTTTTGAACTATGGCCACATGTTTTTTACGTTTTTGTTTACATGTATGGGTATTTTCGTTTATATGATGCAAAATTCTTTTTAATTTCTTGAAATTCTCTGAATTTTGAACAATGATGACGTAACATTCAATTTACATGTACTTACCTTTATCAGTGTCTACTATTCAATTTACAGTACAACTGTACAACTGCTGTGCAACTGCTTACAACTTAGCATAAAAACCTGACCTGATTGAGAGAAATGGATGTCATTTTCAGATTCAGCGGTGCAAAATTGTCTTAAATCAGTTGAAAAAACACAGACAACTTACAAAAAAAATATTTTTGTTATGTTGTGTTATTTGCCTGTTCTGACATGAGCCTACCCTTTACCTTTGCCGTAGGTCTATTTTTGTAATGTAGTAGCTCAGTATGTACCTCTCTGGTTTTTGTGTTGTCTTGGCCTTGGTGGATTGTATGTATTCTTTGTGTATTTTTTTTTTCCTCTGTATCAGGTCCCAGTGTTCTTTCCGGTCTGTACTTTTATTTTGACGGTGTCCTTTGTTTACTTCCTTTCACTACTAGCTTAGTTTCGTGGTTGTTCCCAGCTGATTATATTTGGATTAATTACGCCTCGCTCCTGTTAACCACACCTGGGATCATTTGTTGTAATTTCCCTTTGCATTATTTAAGGGGTGTGGCACCGCTGTTTGGCGCAGCACCCTTTTCAGCAATCGAACGTAAGTTCCATGTTTTTTTTCTTCTCTGTTATTGTATGTGAGTCCCACATTAATTCTCTGAATCTATCTTGTGTGTGCCCCACACCCCTGTTCTGCCAACTGGCGTGTGCCCCACACTTCCTCGGGTTGTTCCAGACGACAGTTTCTCATCTTATTTTCCCTAATCTGTGTGTCCTTCCTTTTGGTCCAAGTTTAATAGTTTGCTCTTGTTATATTTTTGTGCTTTTGTGTTTTTATTATTAAACTCCCTGCAAACTCACAGCCGGCGATTGGGTCTTTATCCTGCCCAGAAAGGGCGATTTATGACAATGAGACCATGCTATGACAGTACCCCCCTGTTAAGGGGCGGATTCCAGACGACCCTCAAAATTACACTGAAACAAACAGAACAGAAAAACACCCTCCCAGGGTGGGTGGTGGGGGTACAAGGCCAGGTGGGAAAAAAAACAAACTGTAGGGGCACTTTAACCTCAGGAGAAACTGACATTTTATCTTTTAACAAAGGAGCTGACAACACAGAGCCCACAAACTCAGGTGATGACAATGTGGATAGCACAGGAGATGACAGGTGAGCGCTAGCCTCAGGAACACAAGATGGAGGTTCTCCGGCCACAGGAACACACAATGGAGAATCCTCGGTCTCCAGGACAACAGAGGCAAGCTGACCATCGGCAAAACCAGACGATAAAGGCTGAAGATCCTCAAATCCTGATGTCTGGGATCTATCCTCGAAACAGCCACCTCAGACAGGGAGTAAAAACAACCGGGTCACTACCATAGGCAGCAGTGCAGCAAGGCGGAGGAGGCCCAGAAGCAGATGGCAGCCGCAACCGGGTCCCCCACTAAGAGCTAGGGAAGATCTCTCTAAAATTGATGTTCAATGTACAAAGAAGAGGATTTGCCTGAGCTCTTGCTCCACTACAAACGAAGACCCTGGTGACTCTGCTGCAGCAGTCCAACCAGCAGGCATGATGGCAGATGAGGCAGGGGCGATGACAGGCTGGACAGGAACAGGAACGTGCACCTCAGACTGAGCAGGAACAGAATCATGCACCACAGACAGAACAGAAACAGGAACGTGCACCTTGGATTCGAGTTGAGCAGGAATGTGCTCCTTGGAAACAGCTGGAGTTGTGGCATGCGCCTCAGGAACAGTGAGGACCATTGTGCGCACCTCGAAAACAGTGGGAAATGTAGTGCGCGCCTTGGGGATGGCTGGAGCTGTAATGTGTACTTCAGGGATGGCTGGAGCTGTAATGCGCACATTGTGAACAGCTGGAGCTGGTAGAGGAGCAGGGACAGTAACTGAAGAGTGACATGGTGCAGGTACTGGATGTCAGTGGTGAGGAGGAGACGTTGAAAGCTGCAAAGCGCTCAGCCAGCTCACCCATGACAGTCCACGGATCCTCAGGGACAGATGACGGGGGCATGCAGTCCTCAGGGGCAGATACAGGGGCAGCCGGCTCATTGCAGACCGGAAGATTGCCTCCCAGCATTGCCAGTTCCTCAGAAAAAACAGAACAGGAAACCGGTGAAGCAGGTGAGGATGGATGGATGGATGGAAACGGCAACAGAAATTGCAGCAGAGATAGGTGGAGAGAGCTTAATGGTGGAATGTGGGTGACACTGAACCCCCTCCCCAGAAACAGGACAGACCTTTCATTTAATGGTGTTAATTAATAAATAGGTATTTGCCTCTGTTTCTCCTCTGCCGCCGATGGAGAGTTAGACAATCCCTCCCGGGATTTGAAGGGATTTGCCCGACGAGGAGCCATTGCATGGTGGTATGATACTGCATCAAGGGAGGAGGAAGCGGAGATCTGGAGCGCCTCTGCAGGAGAAGAAGGGCCAGGCCGCTGCGCTCATTGATGCCGGCGCAAGCTGCGTCTCCTATCGGCTTGCTGTGTCTTCTCCTTCTGCTTTTCCACCAGCCCACTAACCAACAGATACAGGAATGGAATCGACTGCAGAAGTCCAGTGAGTTGGGGGTGATGCTGCAGCATGGGAGAAACCTCAATCAGTTCGACGACACCTCTGAGGAGAATGAAAGCTTCCTCCGGTGTTTTGCCATTATGGGCATCCTCCTTTAGGGCCTCGATACAGGAAGCAGCCCAAACTTTCTCCTGGTCGAGACCCATGAGATTAACCTTACGAACCGCTGGGTCCATTGGTCGGGTTCTTTTTGTCAAGGTGTAGTGGAAGGACTGGACCCACTCGATGGACGCAAGGTCCAAACAAGGATTTTATTAAGTGCTGGCTACACTGGCACAACACGAGGGCTTAAAACAGAAAATAACTTTTCCGCTCGGACGTGCAACGAAAAGCAAGAAGAGGACTGACTGGCTAAGGCAGGACAGGACGGGCAGAAGTGTGTATTCATGCCAGCTTGACAAAAGAACCTGAACAGAACCAAAGTAAAACAGACCTTAAATACCAGCAACACAATCAGGATAACATGAAACAGGTGGAGACACTGATTACTGACAGCTGAGGCATGAGGCAAATGGGACTGACAGGAAGGGCAGGACTGCACACACACACACACACACACAGAAGGAGACAAAACATATGCAAGGGATCAGAGGGAAACATGACTGACATACAATGACAGACAAGAACTAAATGTAGATCATAAATTATCATAATAATGATACACATCAGAACTGAGGACAGAATAGAGAAACCAACAAACAATACAAAATGCAGAAAATATGAAACAGAAGGTGAGGACATGGATTGAGTCTATGCTTAAGAGAAATACAAACAACAAATAAAATTGAAGACATGAGACTCAACCCACACCCTGACAGCGTCAGGCGACGCTCATATAAAGATCAGCATTTGTGGAGGCTTCCTACCATTCTGGACCTGCTTCTGGAGTGAACACATATCCCTTGGGCATACGTTTCAGTATTTATTTTCGTTTTATATTCCTATGTAGTTACTTCTGCATACCCTTTTCCCCTGTTCGTTCGTTCATTCATTCTCCTTTTTATTTAAAAGATCTGATACTACCGTATTATCCTAACAGAGCACTGCGCTCCCAAAATGCAGGATTACTTGTAATACCTAGAATCTCCAAAAGTGCAATGGGAGGCAGAGCCTTCAGTTATCAAGCTCCTCTCCTGTGGAACCAGCTGCCAATCTGGATTCGGGAGTCAGACTCGA
This sequence comes from Pholidichthys leucotaenia, assembly GCA_020510985.1. NCBI lineage: Eukaryota > Metazoa > Chordata > Actinopteri > Cichliformes > Pholidichthyidae > Pholidichthys > Pholidichthys leucotaenia. The sequence goes on along the minus strand of CM035850.1, from coordinate 19,318,080 downwards.
TCTCTGTTTTTAAGAATAGGGCTAAAACCTTCCTTTTTGATATAGCCTACAATTAGGGAGGGATCATGTGTTTCTGAACCCTCCCTTAGTTATGCTACTAATAGGTTTAGTCAGCCGGGGGACCTCCAGTAATGCACTGGGCCTCACTCTTTTCCTCACTCTCAATGAAATATTTTTTTTTTGCTGGTCATTAACATTTGTTTGTTCTCTCCCATAGATTGAGTCCCCATCGTGCTGTTTGCTCTCTACATGTCTGTTCTTTTCATCTTCTCTATCCCCTCACCCCCCAGCCAGTCGCAGCAGATGACTGCCCTTCCCTGAGCCTGGTTCTGCTGGAGGTTTCTTCCTGTTAAAAGGGAGTTTTTCCTCTCCACCGTCGCCAAGTGCTTGCTCACAGGGGATCGCCTGATTGCTGGGGTCTTTCTGCAACTGTGGGGGTTCCCCCTACAGTTGATAGTGCTATGAGATGACTGTTGTTGTGAAATGGCGCTATATAAATAAAGTTGAATTGAACTGAATTCATTCATTCATCTAAAAAAAAATAATAAAATAATGCTATAGACTCCAACACTAAGTCCGCAATTAAAATGTGAATGTGGATGGAATAAAAAAACTGTTTAGTGCATCATATAAATAAAATGACGGGTGATTATATTTTGACTGTTACAACTCTCTTCATTAAAATAAGATAAAATCCCGTTAAATGTCACTTTTTGACACCACATCAGTGCTGTTTGATTCCCCACAATGGAAGCTGAACCAGTAAATCCTGGAGAATGATTACACACAGAGCAGGAAATTAAGAACAGTAAATTTCTCAGTGAGGAGACTTTTTTCTTTTGGCTGTTTTATTTATTTTTGGGAGAATATATATATATACACACACACACACACATATTATATATATATATATATATATATATACACACACTACTGTTCAAAAGTTTGGGGTCACTTAGAAATTTCCTTATTTTTGAAAGAAAAGCACTTTTTTCAATGAAGATAACTTTAAAACTAATCAGAAATACACTCTATACGTATATTGCTAATGTGGTAAATGACTATTATAGCTGCAAATGTCTGTCTTTTGGTGCAATATCTACATAGGTGTATAAGATAAGATAAGATAAGATAAGATAAGATAAGATAAGCCTTTATTAGTCCCACAACGGGGAAATTCCAGGATTGCAACAGCACAGGGATAGCAACACTCAGAGCAACAATCAGAAGGCAAGAAAAAAAACAAAAAAAACAAGCAAGCAAGAGCAGCTAATATACATATGTACATATTACTATAAAATATATATATACACACAGACACACAGTGCAGAGCATTGTAGCTGGATGGAATAAATATATGAATATATGAACACACAGTGCAGAGCATTGTAGCTAGATGGAATAAATATGTAAATATATAAACACCCACAGTACGGAGCATTGCAGCTAGGTGGAATAAATATGCAAGTATATAAACACACACAGTGCGGAGCAATGTAGCTAGATGGAATAATATGTAGATATATAAAAACACAGTGCGGAGCATTGTAGCTAGATGGAATAAATATATAGATATATAAATATAAACACACCCAGTGCTGAGCATTGTAGCTAGATGGAATAAATATGTAAATATATAAACACACACAGTGCAGAGCATTGTTGCTAGGTGGGATGAAACAGCATAACCGTCTATTTAGTTATCCTACATGGTATGATTATGTGCCCATACATATTCTCACCCTCCATAGCGACCGGTATGTTCCTAGTTGTATGCCGGAGAGGACCATTGTGTAAGTCTATTGCATCTTTTGCATTCAAAAAACTATTTTTTTTCTCCTCTCGGCGCCACACCAGTCAGCTGCCTTTTGCAACAGCGGCTCGATTCCGAGTTTTTTTTCCCTTCCTCTCTCTTTTGATCACTTTTTTTTTTTCACCCCACTTATATCACGGACACACAGATCGTCCCAAATGTCTCCTGAGCCGGTGGACAGAGCCACTGTTTATAGCAGGATACGATATAACAGGGAAGAGCTGCTAGCATTTAACCGCCACCCGGTCCCACTGGAAAAACTCGACATACCGAGAGAACTGAGGCGAAAACGCCGCGGCTGCCGGGCTGGAGTAAGGCGGAGGACAAAAAATATAAGGTACAGACCCTCCCTTCCATCTGTTGTCATGGGAAATGTACGGTCGATACTGGGAAAGTTAGATGAGCTAGCGGCTATCTCCCGTTATGATAGCACTTACCGGGAGTGCTCTCTCCTTTTGTTTACTGAGACGTGGCTAACTGAACTAGCAGCAGATGCTAACATTGAGCTGGAGGGTTTTCACACGATACGAGCTGACCGAACACCAGAGAGTGGCAAAACTAGGGGCGGTGGAGTGATCATGTATGTTAACAACAACTGGTGCAGACCGGGACATATCACTGTTAAACAACGACACTGCAGCAAAGACATTGAGTTGCTAGCTGTTAGCATGAGGCCTACATATCTCCCGAGAGAACACTCACACGTGATCTGCATTGTTGTTTATGCAAATCCGACGGCGAACGCTGGGACAGCGCGTGACGTCATCCATTCAGTAACCAGCAGGCTGCAGACAGAACACCCAGATGCTCTTCTCCTCATCTCAGGCGATTTCAACCACGTTTCACTGTCTCCCATTCTGCCCACTTTCACCCAGTATGTCACATGCCACACTAGAGACAATAAAACACTGGATTTGTTCTACGCAAACACTAAGGAGGCGTACACCTCATCACAACTCCCCCCACTTGGGAGATCGGATCACAACTTGGTTCATCTCCGACCGGTGTACAAACCCCTAGTGCACAGACAACCTCCGGCCATGCACACTGTGGAGTTATGGTCTGAGGAGACAATGGACACTCTAAAGGACTGTTTTGAAGCCACTGCCTGGAAGCAGCTCTGCGATCCACATGGTGAGGACATCGATGGCCTCATTCACACCTTCACGGGCTACCTCAGCTTCTGTGTGGACAAATCCGTTCCCACCAAGACCATACGGCGTCACTCAAACAACAAACCCTGGATCAACCCTGAGATAAAAACACTTCTGAGAGAGAAGAAGAGGATCTTCAGGTCGGGGAACAGGGAGATGCTGAAGTCCGTACAGAGGGAGCTGAGGAGAAAGATCAGAGAAGGCAAGGACAGCTTCAGGAAGAAGATGGAGAACAAGCTGCAACAGAGCGACATCAGCGGGGTCTGGAGAAACCTCAAAACCATCTCGGGGCTCCAGAATACCTCCCCCCAGGCCACGGGGGGCAGGGAGTGGGCGAACAACCTGAATCTGTTTTTCAATAGATTTGACCAACCGCCCTCCCCCCTGTCTGCACAACAACCACTGCTGCCTCTAAGAAATCAAGTCCTGCTACCCACTCCCCACTCCACCGACACCCCCCCCACTCCCAACACACAGCCCCCCATCCTGACCCTGACCAAGACCCAGGTGAGGACGGAGCTGAGGAAGATCAAGGCGAGGAAGGCGTCGGGACCGGACGGCATCAGCGCAAAGCTCCTCAAGTCCTGTGCAGACCAGCTGTGTGGGATTGTGACGTATATCTTCAACATGAGCCTGAAACTGGGGAGGGTACCACAGCTGTGGAAAACATCTTGTGTGGTACCTGTACCAAAAACTTCCCACCCCAAAGACCTGAACAGCTTCAGACCGGTGGCCTTGACGTCCCACTTGATGAAGACCCTGGAGAGACTGCTCCTTGCTCATCTCCGCCCCCTGGTGGAACCAGCGATGGATCCACTCCAGTTCGCCTACCAGCATGGCATTGGGGTGGAGGATGCGGTGATCTTCCTCCTTCACCGTTCTCTGTCCCACCTGGAGAAGCCCGGGAATATGGTGAGGATCATGTTCTTTGACTTCTCCAGTGCTTTCAACACCATCCAACCGATGATCCTGAAGGACAAGCTGCTGCGCGCAGGGGTGGACCAGCACCTGTCATCATGGATCCTGGACTACCTCACGAACCGGCCTCAGTTTGTGAGAACCCGGGACTGTGTTTCCGACACGATCATCAGTAGCACGGGGGCCCCCCAGGGAACGGTGCTGGCTCCCTTCTTGTTCACTCTTTATACTGCGGACTTCTCACACAACACAACACATTGCCATCTACAGAAGTTCTCTGATGACTCTGCGATCGTTGGTCTCATCTCCAGCGGAGATGAAGCTGAGTACAGAGGGCTTATCCAGGACTTTGTGGACTGGTGCCATCGGAACTGCCTCCAGATCAACGCGAGGAAAACTAAGGAGCTGGTGGTGGACTGCCGCAGGCATGGGCAGCCCCTCACAGCACCAGTAAATATACAGGGAACAGACATCGAGATGGTGACATCCTACAAGTACCTGGGTATTCATCTGAACAATAAACTAGACTGGTCACACAATACTGACGCACTCTACAAGAAGGGACAGCGCAGGCTGTTCCTGCTGAGGAGACTCAGGTCTTTTGGTGTACAAGGGGCGCTGCTGAAGTCATTCTATGACACGGTGGTGGCATCAGCCATCACTTTTGGAGTGGTCTGCTGCGGCAGTGGCATTACTGCAGCCGATAGGAAGAGACTGAACAAACTGATTAAGAAAGCTAGCTCTGTCCTGGGGCAACGCCTTGATCCGATGGAGGAGATAGGAGAGAGAAGGACGGTGGCTAAACTGTCATCTCTGCTGGAGTCCGAGTTCCACCCTATGCAGGACATACTGGATGCACTGAGGAGCTCATTTAGCAGCAGACTACATCATCCCAGGTGCACAACCGAGAGGTTTCGTAGGTCCTTCCTACCAACGGCTGTCAGACTGTACAACCTAAGCAGGGCTGCTCGCAGAGATAGCAAAAAGACGTAACAAACTAATAGTTTTTTTTTTTTTTTTTTTTTTTTTTTTTTTTTTTTTGAATGCAAAAGATGCAATAGACTTACACAATGGTCCTCTCCGGCATACAACTAGGAACATACCGGTCGCTATGGAGGGTGAGAATATGTATGGGCACATAATCATACCATGTAGGATAACTAAATAGACGGTTATGCTGTTTCATCCCACCTAGCAACAATGCTCTGCACTGTGTGTGTTTATATATTTACATATTTATTCCATCTAGCTACAATGCTCTGCACTGGGTGTGTTTATATTTATATATCTATATATTTATTCCATCTAGCTACAATGCTCCGCACTGTGTTTTTATATATCTACATATTATTCCATCTAGCTACATTGCTCCGCACTGTGTGTGTTTATATACTTGCATATTTATTCCACCTAGCTGCAATGCTCCATACTGTGGGTGTTTATATATTTACATATTTATTCCATCTAGCTACAATGCTCTGCACTGTGTGTTCATATATTCATATATTTATTCCATCCAGCTACAATGCTCTGCACTGTGTGTCTGTGTGTGTGTGTGTGTATATATATATTTTATAGTAACATGTACATATGTATATTAGCTGCTCTTGCTTGCTTGTTTTTTCTTGCCTTCTGATTGTTGCTCTGAGTGTTGCTATCCCTGTGCTGTTGCAATCCTGGAATTTCCCCGTTGTGGGACTAATAAAGGCTTATCTTATCTTATCTTATCTTATCTTATCTTATCTATTAGTTTGTTACGTCTTTTTGCTATCTCTGCGAGCAGCCCTGCTTAGGTTGTACAGTCTGACAGCCGTTGGTAGGAAGGACCTACGAAACCTCTCGGTTGTGCACCTGGGATGATGTAGTCTGCTGCTAAATGAGCTCCTCAGTGCATCCAGTATGTCCTGCATAGGGTGGAACTCGGACTCCAGCAGAGATGACAGTGTATAGAGGCCCATTTCCAGCAACTATCACTCCAGTGTTCTAATGGTACAATGTGTTTGCTCATTGCGTCAGAAGGCTAATGGATGATTAGAAAACCCTTGTGCAATCATGTTAGGTCTGCAATGCTATAATTGCTGCAAATGGAGGATTCTTTGACGAAAGCAAAGTTTGAAGGAAAAAATTATTTCAAATACAAATCATTATTTCTAACCTTGTCAATGTCTTGACTATATTTTCTATTCATTTTACAACTCATGGTGGTAAATAAGTGTGACTTTTCATGGAAAACACAAAATAATTGTCTGGGTGACCCCAAACTTTTGAACGGTAGTGTATATTTTGATTTTGATTTGATTTTGTATACTTTATTGATCCCTAGAGTATACACATACACTACCGTTCAAAAGTTTGGGGTCACTTAGAAATTTCCTTATTTTTGAAAGAAAAGCACTGTTTTATTCAATAAAGATAACTTTAAACTAATCAGAAATACACTCTAATATCTAATATACATTGCTAATGTGGTAAATGACTATTCTAGATGCAAATGTCTGGTTTTTGGTGCAATATCTACATAGGTGTATAGAGGCCCATTTCCAGCAACTATCACTCCAGTGTTCTAATGGTACAGTGTGTTTGCTCATTGCATCAGAAGGCTAATGGATGATTAGAAAACCCTTGTGCAATCATGTTAGCACAGCTGAAAACAGTTTAGCTGGTTAGAGAAGCTATAAAACTGACCTTCCTTTGAGCAGATTGAGTATCTGGAAAAAATTATTATTTCAAATACAAATCATTATTTCTAACCTTGTCAATGTCTTGACTATATTTTCTATTCATTTTACAACTCATGGTGGTAAATAAGCGTGACTTTTCATGGAAAACACAAAATAATTGTCTGGGTGACCCCAAACTTTTGAACAGTAGTGTATATATACTGTATATATAGCAGGCAGAGAGTAGACAGACTGACTGAAAATTTCACGAAAAAAACGTTATTCCACGGACCAAGAAAATGTTTTTTTCAGACAGCAAAAAAAAAAGACAGACAACAACAAATGATTGGCATCTCCAACGGCTGTTGTTTCCAAGGCAACTAGTAATCGTACTGGTAAAAGACACGTCTGCCCAACAGCACAGCCTAGTGGTGGAAAAATAACACTGCAAAGACACAAAACCCCAAACCACACCCATCACCTGGACCAAACAAACCCACAAACAACTCAAAACTAATCAAATGCCTATATATATATATATATATAGTATATATATATATATATTGCGGCGACATGAAAAAATAAACAGCGATGCTGTAGGTTTTAAGTGGAGTTTATTATCATACCGCCGTCACAGGCTCCGCTCCCGGCACCGTGCATGCGCGCCGGGAGCGAGCCCAAACGGCTCTCAGAGAAGAGGGACACAATGTCTGTGTCCAGCAGCAGCAGTTGCAGAAGTGGAATTGAGAGGATGAGTTACAGAACCTGTGCAGTATTTATACCCAACTCAAACAATACATCAAAGCAGATTCACAGCAGTTGGTCTGATCAAAGGGACTGCAGAACAGGCATGAGACATTTGCATTTGTAAGACCTACATAACAATAGGCAGATGCAGCCTCTGCTCCAGCTTGCAGGACAAAGAGGTTACAAGGCACATCTACATATTGAACTGTCTCTATGTCACAGTAAGGACAGGACGCATGAACACTATACATGCGTGGCACATTGCATCACAATACATGCGTGGCACATTGCATCACAATACATGAATGGCACATTACATCTCACTAGTGCAGCGGGAAAAACCAAGAGAAGAGAGCTGAGTGTCCTTAATCTGTTGTGGGGGTTAACCGAACCGCCACACACGCTTCCCCCCAGAGGGCACGGCAGGGGGCCGAGACCTCGATAATCCCTCTATGGGAGCGAGCTGTGGGAGAAGCTCACTGCAGGCGGAGGGGGAGGGAGGAGGGGGGTAAGTGCTGGCAGGGGGACGGTGAACTCGTCCGAGCCGCTCAAAAATTGCTTGTGGGTCCGCGATGTCGAACGGCTGTCCCGTTGAATGTGCAGAGGTCCACAAGAAGAAAAATTAGTCTCTGGCTCCTCTCGTGGCCATGAAGAAAACAGGAGCGGTGAGGCTGCGTAGCGGCTGTAAGAAAAAAAAGAAGCAGAGGGACTCGGCTTGTTGGCTTTAGGTGCAGGAGCAACCCTAAAACCCCCTGGGAACAGCTGACGGCTGAAATCCCTTATGTGCCGTGGCTGAGACCATTAAAAAAAAATCCAGTGGTGAGCTGCGTGCTTGCTTCAGGTGAACGAGCAGCCCTGAGGGTTCTGTGAGCAGCGGCGGAGGACAATGGCGGTCTCTGGAGCCGTTATTTGTCCCGTGCGTGATGCGCCGACCTCGTAACTCCCCGGTGCTTGCGCCGGGGCTCGTGCGTGGGTGGGCCAGCTGGAGAGGAGAACCAGGGTGCAGAATCTTGGTGGAGATCGGCGCAGACGGCGCCAATAAAATCCAGGTTTGAGCTGTGGCTGCAGCTTGGCCATGGTGCGTTGGAGCGGTGAGGGGAAATAGACGATCTTTTGTCCCTCTCAGCCGTGGTGCGTTCAGGTCCATGCGCTGCGTCCTCCGCCGGCCCTGGAGGTTGCCGTCGTGGAGAAGGGACGAGGTGCCTGCGCTTTCATGTGGAGGAGCTGCGAGCGTGGCCGGCCCAGCGTGGATGTGCCGATCTAGGCGTGCAGATCCCACCATGAAGTTTGCTGCGGCTTTCCCGGTCGTGGGTGATGTCCTGAGAGTTCACTGAAGCAGAAGGCAGCTGCTGCGTTCGCTTGTCGTCGGAGCATCACCGCCGGGTGCTGCGTTCGCCGGCAGCGTGTTTCTTTCAGCGTCGGGTCACCAGTGCGGCGGCATGATAAAAAATAATAAGCGATGCTGTAGGTTTTCACTTTTCACTTCACTCTTTTCACTTCCGCCCTCCGAAGAGAGCAGACGCTTTTTCTTCCAGCTCCAGCTCCAGCTTCTTATCTCTCTCCTCCCCTAACTGACTGACTGGATCCCAGCTTGCTATTGTCTGTCTGCGTGTCTCTACTGCTGATTATCAAACGAAATTATGGATTTAATAAGCTGGGCTTTGAACGCAATTGACACTGTTTTTTCAATGAGGAAAAGTGGCCCGGGGGAGCCGGTTTGCCCCGCAGGCACCGCGGCCACGGGCTATTTGAAGGACACAAGTAATTGGAAACTCTTGTGCCTGTGTGATCTCTCTATCAAAGATGTTGAAGATTTATACCTCTTCGTAGCAATGGTCATCGGAATTCTACTGATTGGATCTGGGATTGTTCTGGTGTACCGTAAATTGAAGAAGATGGACGGAGCCTATCAAAATGCTGACCCGGCGAGGCTTAACCATCAAATTGACCAATTGGGCAGGACTCTGACAGCGGCTAATGGAGAACTGTCTAGGAAAATGGATTACATCATGATCACGCTGAGAGCCGTCCATGATAATTTCAACATCCAGCCATGAAGGATTTAAGTACTGAATCTGTAAGAGAATATAAAGTTTTTTTTCTCTGAAGTCAGTACTATTCGACTCATTCGACCTGCCCTCACAGTCACAGTCCTCCAGATTATCTGCAGTTTTTTGTTTTCAAAACATGCGAGCAGCTTTTGACTCTCAAGGACAGCCAGCTGTCTGGCAAACTATACCATCTGCTGTGCCAAGGACACACGCCTTTGCCAGACGGTAGACATAACATCTGCTGCTGAAAGAGACTTTGTTGTTCTTAACTGATATAAACACCCTCACTCAACACCTTCACGCACACTGACTCACTATACTGATGTGAAGATTATTCATTCACTGCTCTCTTTGTGTCCTTGTATAGATTCTATTGTCTGCTACTTGTGCATTGAGAGCTTTTTTTCTTGTAATCATAATATTGATCATTTATGACCTGTATTCTGACAAACAATGCTTTTTTTCTCTCTCCTATTGTGTTATCCTTTTCCTCCCCCATTGCTTCCTGTTCCCCGTCTGCTGACAGGCGCGTCACTGACGCTGTCGCGTCACTGAAAATGTCAACTATGTCGTTCTCAGTGTCAAGTCAAATCCCTCGTATGTTTATCAGTTGTTTACTGTGAATGTACTTGGCAATAAATCTTTTCTGAGTTCTGAGTTCTGAGGTTTTAAGTAGAGTTTATTATCATACCGCCGTCACGGGCTCCGCTCCCGGCGCCGTGCATGCGCGCCGGGAGCAAGCCCAAACGGCTCTCAGAGAAGAGGGACACAATGTCTGTGTCCAGCAGCAGCAGTTGCAGAAGTGGAATTGAGAGGATGAGTTACAGAACCTGTGCAGTATTTATACCCAACTCAAACAATACATCAAAGCAGATTCACAGCAGTTGGTCTGATCAAAGGGACTGCAGAACAGGCATGAGACATTTGCGTTTGTAAGACCTACATAACAATAGGCAGATGCAGCCTCTGCTCCAGCTTGCAGGACAAAGAGGTTACAAGGCACATCTACATATTGAACTGTCTCTAGGTCACAGTAAGGACAGGACGCATGAACACTATACATGAGTGGCTCATTGCATCACTATACATGAGTGGCTCATTGCATCACTATACATGAGTGGCTCATTGCATCACTATACATGAGTGGCTCATTGCATCACTATACATGAGTGGCTCATTGCATCACAATACATGCGTGGCACATTGCATCACAATACATGCGTGGCACATTGCATCACAATACATACGTGGCTCATTGCATCACAATACATACGTGGCTCATTGCATCACAATACATACGTGGCTCATTGCATCACAATACATGCGTGGCACATTGCATCACAATACATGAATGGCACATTGCATCACAATACATGAATGGCACATTGCATCACAATACATGCGTGGCACATTACATCTCAGTAGTGCAGCGGGAAAAACCAAGAGAAGAGAGCTGAGTGTCCTTAATCTGTTGTGGGGGTTAACCGAACCGCCACATATATATATATATATATATATATATAAATAAAATTAAAAAAAAACATGTTATACACACCATGCTATTACCAACAAATACTGTACATTGTCCTCTTACATATATAGTTTCTTTTTTTTAAATTCCCCCTTCTCTCTATTTCTCTTTCGTTCCTGCTTGTCTGAACTGAGTTTCGATCTAAAAACATCTGTTTTTACCAGCATTTCAGTCATTTGCCAATGGAGCTTAACTTAGGCCGACTTAGGTGAACTCTGCATAATTTAGCCCAGCGCTCAGAAGCTATTACAAACTGAGCACAACTTTCACCAACGTTTATTTCCAAACTTCGCCAAATTTTCAGCATGCTGAAAATTCTCAATGAATACAACTTTCACCAGCATTTGCCAACAAGCACCAACCATCATTAACTTTTATCAACTTTTGCCAGCAGAGCCAGATGTTTGCCAAGATGTTAGTAAAAGTTGGTCCAAATGTTGTAGTGTGAATCCACCCAAAAAAAGCAGGTTCAGAATAGCAGGAACCTCTACAAACACTGATCTTTATATGAGCGTCGCCTGACGCTGATGTCAGCTGAACTGTGCTGAGTATTCTTAGCTTAAGTTAACCCAAGTTGACAACTGCTACACATACGTTAGCCTTAGTTGGCAAAAGTTTGACAACGCTGAATGCAACGCTGAGAAATGCTAGCAAAAGTTTGTAAAAGTTCATAAAAATTGGTGTGCTCTGGATTAAAAAAAAACTGCTCACGAACGTAATTTCACCGTTTGGACTTATTTCTCGAATTTTTCAAAACGTCAGTAAAAGTTGGTCCAAACGTTATAGTGTGAACCCCGCTTTAAAGGGAAATGGCAACTCTCTCTCTGATGGGAAGGGAAAATCTTTCCCTCTCCTGTCCTCTTCGTTTGTCCTGGTGTGACTTTCAAAGGTAACTCAATCAGTCAGCACCGTCACTCCAAATATAGATAAAAGTGATTTTTGTTCCCCCAACTGGAATGTCCGTGTAGCTCTTCCTCCTTTTGTGTTCAGTGGTGCAGAACTGTTTGTTTTCTTTTATTTCCCGTGGTCCTCTGCCAAGGTTGAGAAGAGTTTAACTGACACCAGAAACAATGAAAGTTTTTATGTGATAGACATGTGCTTAAGTGGCAGTTAAGATTGTTTGATTAGGATGAGAAAGTTGGTGCTTCATACTTATCTGAAATGACTGTTTGAACAACCGCATGTGGCTCTCTTCCAGAGGTCAGTATAGAGTCAGTGGGCAGATATTTCATTTCACTGTTGGGGGGGAATCAGAATCAGAATCAGAATCAGAATCAGAATCAGGTTTATTGCCATTGTTCATGTAGTACACAAACTAGGAATTTGTCTCGGTACAATGCTGCAACATTAAACATGATAAGATAAGAGAAATAAACTATACATGTAATAAAGTGTAGGATAAGATTAAGTGATACTGGTCAACAGTTAAAATATATATTAGCCAGCAGCAGATACTGTGGAGAACTATATAGTGCAGTCGGTAATGCAGGAAGAAAACAGTGATGATTGACATGAGTCTGGTTGAGCTGCTGTACATGGTGCACGAGAGTCACTTAGTGTTCAGCAGTCTAATGGCAGAGGGGAAGAAGCTGTTCATGTGACGGGAGGTTTTAGTCTGGATGGACCGAAGTCTTCTACCAGAGGGGAGGGGGGCAAACAGTACGTGACCAGGGTGTGAGGGATCGGCTATGATCCGGCCAGCACGCCTCCGGGTCCTGGAGATGTACAGATCCTGGAGAGATGGGAGCTTGCAGCCGATCACCTTCTCAGCAGTGCGCACGACGCGCTGCAGCCTTAGTCTGTCCCTGGCAGTGGCTCCTGCGTACCACACGGTTATGGAGGTGGTGAGGATGGACTCGATGATGGCTGTGTAGAACTGCACTAACATCTTGGTGGGTAGCTTGAGCTTCCTCAGCTGCCGCAGGAAGAACATCCTCTGCTGGGCTTTTTTGATGAGTGAGCTGATGGTCAGCTCCCATTTGAGGTCCCTGGTGATGGTAGTGCCTAGGAAGCGGAAGGAATCAGCAGTGGTGATGGGAGAGCCTGAGAGGGTGAGGGGGGGCAGAGGAGTAGTGACTTTCCTGAAGTCTACAATCATCTCCACTGTCTTCAGAGCGTTCAGCTGCAGGTTGTTATTGCTGCACCAGGACGCCAGCTGGGCCACCTCTCTCCTGTAGGCGGACTCGTCGCCGTTGGAGATGAGCCCGATGAGGGTGGTGTCGTCCGCAAACTTGATCAACTTGACAGACTGGTGGCTGGAGGTGCAGGAGTTGGTGTAAAGGGAGAAGAGTAGGGGGGAAAGTACACAGCCCTGGGGTGATCCGGTGCTGATGCTAGTATAGTCTGAGACAGTCTTTCCCAGCCGCACATGCTACCTCCGGTCCGTCAGGAAGTCGATGATCCACCTGCAGAGGGAGTCAGGCACGTTGAGCAGGGACAGCTTGTCCCGGAGCAGAGCGGGGCGGATGGTGTTGAATGCGGAGCTGAAGTCCACAAACAGGATCCTGGCGTAGGTTCCCGGGGAGTCCAGGTGCTGCAGGATGGAGTGGAGGGCCAGGTTGACTGCATCGTCTACAGACCTGTTGGCTCGGTAGGCAAACTGCAGCGGGTCCAGGAGAGGGGTGGTGATGGACTTGAGGTGGGACAGGACCAGGCGCTCAAAGGACTTCATGACTACAGAGGTGAGCGCTACAGGTCTGTAGTCATTAAGTCCAGTGATCCGTGGCTTCTTGGGGACAGGGATGATGGTGGAGGATTTGAGGCAGGATGGCACGTGGCATAACTTAAGGGAGGTGTTAAAAATGTCTGTGAATACAGGAGCCAGCTGTTTCGCACAGAGTCTCAGGGTGGAGGGAGACACGCCGTCTGGGCCGGGGGCCTTGCGCGGGTTCAGTCTGGAGAACTGTTTGAGCACATCCTGCTCACTGATGATAAGATAAGCCTTTATTAGTCCCACAACGGGGAAATTCCAGGATTGCAACAGCACAGGGATAGCAACACTCAGAGCATCAAAAGAGAGAGGAAGGGGAAAAAAAACTCGGAATCGAGCCGCTGTTGCAAAAGGCAGCCGACTGGTGTGGCGCCGAGAGACTATTAACAGTGGTATACAAACGTTATAAAAATTACCTCGATAAATCAGTGTGTTAAGTATAATTTTAAAAAATGAACTTATGATATAATGCTGTTTACACTGAAATGAGCTGCCTTCATATTCTTCCTCCTCATTTTGTACAAGTGTAAAAAATAATTTTCATATGATAAGTTGATATATTAATTATCCTTAGAGGCCTAGTGAATTTACACTGAAACGATAATTAAACTGGACGTCTGTCGTAAGCTAGTCATGCTACAGCAGAGCGACGCCGCTCAGTTCAAACCAGACCACGCTTCCTCAATGTCAGCCATCTTTAACAGTTGTCAACGTGTCGTCAGTGAGGTTACACAGCTTCTCTTCAAATGCACAATTGCAAAAACCCCACTTTATAATCTATATTATTCCCATAAAAAATAAGATTTAATTTATAGCAATAATGTAAAATGAATCTCATCTCCCATCTGTTGACGCCGTTAACATCTGTATGTACACAAAAAAAAATAGAGTAGGTGGGGATAAGGGGAGGGGGGGAGGAGGGGGGGGGGGGTGCCTTAAATGAAGTAGGGAATGTGGAGGCTGTGGAGCTGGAGGGAGGGGGGGAGTTGGACACAGATGACGAGGTGTCAAAACGGGCATAGTGTTGGGACAGTCTCTGACAAAGGGCTTTGTCATCCTGACCTTTAGGAGCCTGAGGCCGATAGTTGGTGATCTGCCTCAGTCCTCTCCACACGGAAGCCGAATCATTAGCAGTGAACTGCTGCTGGAGTCTCTCTGAGTATAGAGATTTAGCCCTCTTCAGCTCTCTGTTAAACCGGTATTTAACCTCCCTGTAGCAGTCCCTGTCTCCACTTTTCAGCGCTGCTTCCTTCTCCTTCCTGATCTGTCTGAGCTTAGCTGTGAACCAGGGTTTGTCATTAGAGTAACTCACCCTGGTGCGTGATGGAAGAATGTTCTCTTCACAAAAGTGGATATATGAGTTCACAGTGTCCGTGTACTCATCCAGATCATGCGTGGCTCCTTTAAGCATGCCCCAGTCAGATATTTCCATGCACGTTTCCAGCTTCTCCTCAGCATCACTGGTCCGTATCTTCGTAGTGCTCACAACAGGTTTAGTGAGCTTCAATCTCTGTCTGTATGTGGGAATGAGGTGAACCATCACGTGATCAGATAATCCCAGCGCAGCTCGAGGGACAGCGCGATATGCATCTTTCACTGTGGTGTAACAGTGATCCAGTGTGTTTAATCCTCTGGTGGGGCATTTAATAAACTGTTTGTAGCGGGGGAGATCGTGGCTCAGATTGCACTGATTAAAGTCGCCAGCCACAATAATCAGCGAGTCTGGAAAACTCCGCTCTGTGTGTTGAATGTGATCCGCGAGCACGCGCTGAGCTTCGCGCGTGTCCGCGTCGGGAGGGGCGTACACAGCGATCATTATGAAAGAAGCAAACTCCCGCGGGGAATAGAAGGGCTTGCAATTGATAACAAGAAATTCCAAGGCAGGAGAACAGTGTTTGGAAATTACCGTTACATCAGAGCACCAGCTACAGTTGATGTAGAAGCAGACACCGCCTCCTGTGGTCTTGCCGGAAAGCTCTGTGTCACGATCAGCACGGAAGAGCTGGAAGCCGTCGAGGCGCAGCGCGCTGTCCGGTATATTTTCCCGGAGCCAGGTCTCAGTAAAGCAGAGGACAGCTGAGGAGGCGAGGTCCTTAAAACGCATCAGCAGTCTCAGTTCATCCACCTTGTTAGAGAGAGAGTTGGTATTGGACAGAAATATGCCAGGCAGCGCCGTTCGCGAGCCTCTCCTGCGAAGTCGTACGAGAGCGCCCGCTCGTCTTCCTCTCTTCCGCCGTCTCACTTTC
This sequence comes from Pholidichthys leucotaenia, assembly GCA_020510985.1. NCBI lineage: Eukaryota > Metazoa > Chordata > Actinopteri > Cichliformes > Pholidichthyidae > Pholidichthys > Pholidichthys leucotaenia. Next base: position 19,302,250 of record CM035850.1, on the reverse strand, counting down.
CGAGCCAAACAATAAACCAGATCGGCGGCAGGGGCTAGAAAAACTGGGAGGAGGTCCGTGGGGGTCAAAGTCCTGATATTTAAAAGTTCTTCACGGGTATAAGTGCAAGCAGACACACAATTGACAAACAAAAACAAACAAAGAGCGCAGCGAAGCACCATGTCGACCGCTGTGGGCGCCATCTTGGATCGAATTTCAATAAACAATTGAAAACAATAAACAGAACATTTTATCAGGAGAAAATATCGAGGGGGACGCAATAAGTATTATTTGTGCTATTGAAAAATGGCACATTTATGAGACAAAAGTTGCAAAATTGTAAGTTGCAGTTTTATGAGGGGAAAAAGTTGCAAATTTAAAATAAAGTAGCAAATTTACGAGAAAAAAGTTGCAAATTTATGAGAAAAACGTTGCAAATTTATGAGAAATGGTTGCAAATTTACAAGAAAACCCTGCAAATTTAAACAAAAATTTACAAGAAAAAAGTTCCAAATTTATTAGAAAAAAGTAGCAAATTTAAAATAAAAAAGCAGCAAACTTACGAGAAAAAACTGCAAATTTACAAGAAAAAAAATTGCAAATTTATGCAAGAAAAGTTGCAAATTTAAAAGAAAAAAGTTGCAGATTTTTTTTAAAGCAGCATATTTCCGAGAAATGTTCCAAATTTACAATCATATTTTCTCATTTAGCGTTGGTGCTTCAAATATATACTGCTCAAAAAAAATAAAGGGAACACTTTGAAAACACATCAGATTTTAATAGGAAAAAATAAGCTGGATATCGAAATTGTGGCAGGCTAGTCCAGCTTACTCAGATTTAAAAAGTGTTCCTTTAATCTGAGTAAGCTGGACTAGCCTGCCACAATTTTGATATCCATCTTATTTTTTCTCATTAAAATCTGATGTGTTTCCAAAGTGTTCCCTTTATTTTTTTGAGCAGTATTGTAACGTCGGGGCCATTTTAAGGGAGCCAGGGATTTCCCAGCATGCTTTGCCAGTTTGAAACGTTACTGTGTGTGTTAAATGTGTTACTTCTGAGTTATACTGCTGTGTCATTATAACTGCATTATAATGGCCCAGCAGTGTTTAGCAGGATTAGGGCAAGATGTATCATGTGTGTGTAACCGTGATGTAAACAGAGGTCTGTGAGAATGACCTCCGCTCCTGTCTGTGCTGAGAAGCAGGTTGGGGGTCGGGGTGTGTGTAAAATAAATCTGGTTGATCACAGCCATCTGCTCCATTGTCTTTGTGTGAACCCTGCAAACGTCACAGTATATTTTACTCTCTTGTGTACGCTGATGTAGAGAGGCTTATGACATCTGTACAGCAGAATGTCAGTGATTTAAGACCCATGTCAAGCTTGGTTTTTCAAGTTTGCTTCCTCAGCTGCCTTTTTTTTTTTTTTAACAAGCTCCCCTACTCCGCTACAGATGTAAACCACGTCGCCTTCACCTTCTTCAAAACTGACGTCGTCTGCAGCATTTGATGAATCACTTTTAGTCACCACACTCGTTTCCCTCTCCACTTTTTCTTTCACTTGACATTCTTGTCACTCTCCTTCTGACTCCTTCTGATTCCCGATATTTTCACCCCCCCTTCAAGACTTTGCCAGGGCCAAAACATTCCAGAGTTGAACTTCTGTTGCTGCTAAGCAAGCTCATGTGATGTGCTGCCAGAGTCCCGGTGAAAAGGGCTATTCAAGGCTTTCACACTAACAGACTTCCACGTTCAGTTACGTACGCAGCAGAATTCAACTGGAGCGACGAACTGAAGCAAATAATCAGCATCTATTCTGACGGTTTATATTTTTTTAATATAAGGGGTATCACCACGGTCGGCAACTTCCTGGTATTTTTGCCTGAAGTTGACCCAGCGCCACCAGTCCGTAGTTTGGACATGTCTGTGGTGCTCTGACGCTCTGATAATGAATTCCTGCAGGTTTATTCATATTGTAGAAGAAGTGAAGTCGTTTTTCTGGCCAGTCTAACATGTGGTGTAAGTTTGTGATGAAGTAAGTGTGTGTTCAGCATCCAAATATTCAGGAGTATTTCTCAAGAGATTTTCAGATTTTTTTAAAAAAAGGTTATGCACCTTTTTATCCCCCGCCAGTCGAAGCCCAAATGGGGTCGAAGAGCCCTTTGGGTGAAGACCGAAGGGGGATTATGTTACGCGTCAGTCCATCCAGCTGTCCCACTTGTCAAATCAACTCCTTCTACAGTTTTGGTCCGATTATTTGGAGACTTGGTACCATGGTTTGATATACACTGGGGATGCGCATATTGCAATTTGGTTCTGATCAGATGATTTTTGTGAGAGTTGTAGCCCCTGACCTCTGACCTCCTGTTTCAGCTCACTTCATAGACAGTAATTGCCTTGTGAAATCAACTCCTCCCCCAGTTTTGTTCCAGTTGTTTTAAAACTTGGTACCATGGTTTGATATACTCTGATGATGCACATATTGCAATTTCACACTCATTGGATGACCTTGAGGTCAAAGGTCAGAGGTCAGATTTTTCCCTAAATTTTCTAAACACAATAACTACTGAAAGAAATGTTGTAGGCTTTTCAAATCGATACAGTAGTTGTATCTAATACACATCTTGGACAGCTTACACGCTCACCTAACTATGGGTTTGGGGTCAAAGGTCAGAGTTCATAGTTAACATTGCAGTTGCACTATGGTGAATGGTAAATGCTACATTTACTATTACTGTAAAAAAGAGTAAAGCTACGGCCACCAAACCTGATACACAGATTCACCGTGGGATTCTGACCTCTGGGTTTGGCGTCAAAAGGTCAAAGGTCAAGGTTAACATTCCATATGTGTTATTATCGTACGAGTAAAGTTAGAGTCACCAAACTTGTTATGCAGGTTCACCTTAGGATCCTGACCTCTAACTATGGGTCAAAGGTCAAGGTTAACATTTATTCTGTCCTGATAATACGGCTGGGTATTGTAGACAGATAGCGAACAATAAAGACAGCAAGCTGATTCCAGGTTGGCTGATTTACTGAAATCGTTTTTGTCTTGTTGTTTTTTTTGTAAAACTGAAACACAATGAAATATACATAATACAGAATGTTACATAAGAAATAATAATACAACACTCTGTATATAAACAGTTTCTCTTATTACAGGCACTTAACTCAGGTAAGTAGTTTGCTCTACAGATTCAAACTAAGGTAAGTATTTCACAGTTTCCACAGGTTACAAAGTTAAGGTAAGTTAAATCAGGTAAGTATTACGAAATTATATTAATACATTTTTATTTTACAGAGGACAGCTACACAGCTAAGTAAGCAGGTAAGCATAGCCAAATGAATAGCTAACTAGCTTTCACACGAAGCACCATTACAACACAATATAACTTGGGCTAACAAAGGGCTAAATGACTCAGCAGTTAGCTAAGTACCATTGCAAACGATTAGCCATTAACACCTTTTAATCGCGATCTTTTTATAGCTTAAATTTAGCGTTTTTAACATCATATTCCAAACTATGGTCATCTTAAACAAGTATTACAACAATTTTCAGCTTTAACTTACTGTTGGTTCCACTCCTAGGTTAGTACAACCAAATTTCTGGCTAGCACATTTTCACATTGCTTTCATCATGGCAGATTGAACAAAGAAAAAGGGTTTATGCAGGAAACAGGAAGTAGCTACAATTAAAGGTGCAGTAACGCAAACCACCACTAGAGGGAACATAACCCCACCCAATATCTGACAGGTCAGCACACTCCCCGCTTGGTATACATGTATACCACTATTTACTCTTCTCTAGTGACATCAATAGCACAACATCAGAGATGGGTCTAAGGTACTCTTTAACTACCCCTTGGCTAGAGGTCTTAACTGTGACCTTACAGACCTTGTTGTCTGAACTAGGAATGGCCTTAACTATTCGCCCTAGAGGCCACATGTTGCGCTTTGCTTGATTGTCCTTTATCAAAACAATGTCACCTTCCTGGAGACTGGACTTCTCGGAGGTCCACTTCCTCCGTGGTTGAAGTGTGGCCAGCTACTCCGACCGCCACCTCTTCCAGAAGGAGTCCGCCAAGCTCTGGACCTGGCGCCACTGGACCTGGCTGAGGTGATCCAGGTCGAAGTCTCCCAGGGGTGCAGGACTGACACTCGCCTTCTGGGTGAGCAGAGTGGCAGGTGAGAGGATTTCAGGTACCTCTGCATCGTTGGAGACTGGGACTAGCGGGCGTGCATTCATGATAGCCATAACCTCAGCCATCAAGGTTGTAAGGACTTCATGAGACAGTCGGGTAGCACCATCCTTCGCAAGCAGTCCATCCAGTATGCGTCTTGCCACTCCAATTAACCTCTCCCAGGCTCCACCCATGTGTGAAGAATGGGGAGCATTGAAGGTCCATGTACATCCCTGCTCTTGCAGATAGTTCTTGATCTCAGGATCGTCAGTGTTGATTTGAAGCTCACGGCATGCACCAATGAAATTAGTGCCTCTATCCGACCTTAAGTGCTTGACAGGTCCACGGATGGATAGGAAACGCCTCATGGCGTTGATGAAGCTTGAGGTCGACATGGATTCAATAACCTCAAGGTGCACCGCTCTGGTGCTCAAGCAAGTAAAGATGACTGCCCACCTTTTGCTCTCAGCGGCACCACCTCGTGTCCGCCGAGTGGTGACAGTCCATGGGCCAAAGACGTCGAGCCCTACGTGAGTAAAGGGGGGATCCGTTGCCAGCCTATCTGCCGGCACATCTGACATCTTCTGCACTTCTCTCCGTCCTCTCAACTTCCTACAAGTAACACATTTGAAAATGATGCTGGAGATGAGCTTCCTACCTCCTACTATCCAAACACCAGCAGTACGCAGTGCACCCTCTGTGAAGTGCCGACCCTGGTGGGCTACTTTGTCATGGTAGTGTCGGACCAGGAGAGTGGTCACATGATGGCCGGCTGGTAGGATGAGTGGGTGTTTCTCTTGGTCTCCCAAGTCTGCCCTGCGTATCCGACCTCCGACTCTGATCAATCCATTCTCATCGATGAAGGGGTCAAGCTTTGCAAGGGAGCTTTGACAGTGCACTGTTGAACCCTGAATTAAGCATTTCAGCTCCTCTTCATAAACATCCTCCTGTACAGCCTTGAAGATTTTCGTCTTTGCTTGGGACCGCTCTGTGGCGAGAAGCTGGCTGCATTGATGCCATCCCTTGCAACCATCACTATTCTCTCCAGAGAAAGACTTGGCTACATGAACAAGAAGTGCCATACCTCTTACTAGGCTCTTCCAAGAAGAGAAGCGTTCAAATCTTTCTGAGCCAAGAGGCTGTTCTGTAACTTTGGTAAGTAGACAGGTGGCTTGTGGCCTAACTTCTTTGTCTGTGTCTGCATCAACAAGCTCAAACGTTTCAGCCTCCTCAACCTTATCCGTGGCTGACTGCCTGAGAAACTGGGGACCGAGCAACCAGCTGGAAGATGAAAGTTGAGCTGCTGAAAGTGGTCTGGTTCCCTGGTCTGCAGGGTTCTGGTCTGTCAAGATGTACTACCACTGTTCTGGTTCAGTAGATCCACGAATGCGAGCTACTCGGTTAGCTACGTAGGTGTAGAACCTTCGTGAACTGTTGTGAATGTAGCCCAGCACAATGCGGCTGTCAGTGAAGAACTTGACTGCCTGTAGCTCTATGTCTATCTCAGACTGGATCACTTCTACCAGCTCAACGGCCAAGACAGCTGCACACAACTCCAGGCGTGGAATGGTGTGCATGGGGTAAGGTGCAAGTTTTGATTTACCCATAACAAATCCTACGTGCCATCTTCCTTCAGAATCTAAGGCACGCAGGTAAGCTACGGCAGCTATCGCTAGAGTTGAAGCATCTGCGAAAACACAGAGTTCTATCCTGTTACAGCATGACAAGGAGGTAGGTAGGTATGATCTGCTAATGCAAAGCTGCTCCAGGTCTGTTAAGGAGTTGATCCATGTTCTCCAGTGTGCCTCTTTCTCTGGTGGGAGAGGCGTGTCCCACTCATACTGTTCAGAGGAGATGTCTCTCACCAATGCCTTTCCCTGGACAGTGATGGGAGAAGCGAATCCAAGGGGATCGTAAAGACTGTTTATGGTGGACAGCATGCCTCTCCGACTAAATGGCTTAATGTCTCTTGAGACTCGGAATGTGAAGCTGTCAGTCTGGAGCACCCAGTTCAGGCCTAAGCTCCTTTGAAGGGGCAATGGGTCTGCTCCCAGATCGAGATCTTTCAGGTCACTTGCTCGTTCCTCCACTGGGAAAGCCTCCATGACCCTCGGACTGTTTGAGGTGATCTTGTGGAGTTTTAAGTTGCTCTCAGCTAGCAGAGCCTTGGTTCGCTGCAAGAGATCGATCACCTCATGCTCCTTGGCCAATGACGTGAGCCCATCATCGACGTAAAAGTTCCTGAAGATGAACTCCTTTGCATCACTACCATGCTCAGCTTCTCCTTGCTCTGCAGCTCTCCTCAGCCCATAAGTCGTTACTGCTGGAGACGGGCTGTTGCCGAATACATGCACAGTCATCCAGTAGTCAATGATGTCCTTGTCTGGATCATTGTCTTTGTGCCAGAGAAACCTGAGGAAGTGGCGGTGGTCCTCTCTGACCTTGAACCCATAGAACATTTGCTCTATGTCGGCGGTAGCAGCAATTTGTTCTCTTCTGAACCGTAATAGGACTCCTATTAGTGTGTTGTTCAGGTTGGGTCCACTGAGAAGCACATCATTCAATGATGTCCCCTTGTACTCCGCGCTGGAGTCAAATACAACTCTTATTTTTCCCGGCTTCTGGGGGTGGTATACGCCAAATGTCGGCAGATACCAGCACTCCTGCCCGAGCTGTAGTGGAGGAGCTGGCTCGGCCTGTTGGTTGTCAATGACCTTTTGCATAAAATCAAAGAAGTGCTGTTTCATGTCAGGTTTCTTCCTGAATGAGCGTTTGAGGGATTGGAGTCTTTGAGCAGCCTGCTCTCTGTTGCACGGAAGACGCTTACGAGGAGTATGAAAGGGTAGTGGCGCCACCCAGTGGTTTTCATTGTCCATATACACCTCGTCTTCCATTATTCTCAGAAACTCACTGTCATCTACTGACATGGCTGGTTTGTTGTCGGCTGGTGTTGTCTGGAACACACTTTCACCAAGACCATCCCTACATGTCTCTGGAATGGCTTCCTCACTGCGAGTTGGGAACTGAAGGCTGCACTGAATCGGTTCACTGGGTCTTTCCTTGATGTGAATGCTGTTAGTGCAGGGCTTAAAGAAGGAAGGGCGTCCATTTTGGAGGACATGGGTCTTATAAGCATTGACTTCCTGAGTCTTGTGAGCGCCACCCAGACACAGCTCTCCCACTATGACCCAGCCGAGATCAAGGCGCTGAGCGTATGGCGAGTCGTGTGGTCCGTTGCGCTGCTCTCGCACCTTGTGCAAGCTCAAAACATCTCGGCCTAGTAGCAGAAGAATGGGTGCACTGTTGTCAAGTGCAGGGATTTTGTCAGCCACTGGTCTGAGGTGAGGGAAATATTGTGCGCACTCAGGGGTCGGGATCTCTGACCGGTCACCAGGTAAGTATTCACACTCCAGCAATGTGGGCAGTGTGACCTTGGTCTTCCCATCGAGAGATTCCACAATGATGTTGGTTGCTTTCCTTCCTGCAGTCTCCACTCTACCTGAGCATGTTTTTAGCGTGTAGGGGGATGCCCTGCTGTTAATACCCAACAGACTGAAGAACTCAGATTTCACTAAAGACCTATTGCTTTGGTCATCGAGTACAGCATATACTATGTGAAACTTGCTTGGATTATCAGCATGGGAAACCTTGACCAAGCAGATTTTAGAACAGGATCTAGGCTGGGGTGCATCGCCACATATCTCTGTGCACTTAGAAGTGACAACAGGAGTTGCTGCAACTTCACTCTCCCCGCTTTGCTCCCCTCCTTGCTCCCCGCTCTGGTCATTCCCAGGTGAGTGCCCAGCCTGCCCATGAGGCGACCATGGTGCTGGACCAGGATGCATCGCTGAAGTGTGCTTGTCACTCTCACACTCTCTGCATTTGAGTGCGGCCTTACAGTCTTTGGCAATGTGCTTGGTGCTGGCACAACATCTAAAGCAGATCGAGTTCTCCTTTAAGTACGCTTTCCTCTCATCCAGGTGCTTTCCTCGGAACCCACGGCATTTTGTGAGCGGATGTGGTTTGTTGTGGATTGGACATTCTTTGTCCGGTTCAGTTTTCTTCACAGATGTGCTGTCCTGAGATGCACCACCTGCGGCTGTGACATCAGTTTTCCTCACTGTTACAGCGGATTTGTAGATGTGTTTTTGGTCTTTCTCACCTTTTGACTGATTGGGAGTAGAGGGAAGGTTGAATGCGAAACTGGGGTCATTGCGAGTCTTAGCTTGAGAACATACAAATTCCACAAAGTAGCTGAATGGTGGGAAAGGCACATGATAAACTTCCTTGTACCTGGATCCCTGTGTCATCCAGCGTCCACAAAGTGAGAATGGAAGCTTCTCCACAATTGGATTTACCCCTCGAGCTGTATCAAGATACATGAGCCCAGGTAAGAATCCCTCTGACTTAGCAGCTTGTAGCTCTTTTAACAAGTCTCCTAACTCTCTGAGCTTGTGTGTCTCTTTGTTAGAGATGACTGGGAAGGCGTCCAATTTTTTCATTAGGGCACTTTCAATCACCTCTGGGCTTCCATAGGTTTCCTCCAAGCGCTCCCATACCGTCCACACACCTAGTCTAGGATTGTTTACATGCACAGACCTGATCCTCATGGCTTGAGCTGACGACTTGGGCCCCAACCATTTGATCAGTAGGTTGAGCTCTTCTTGCGCCGAGAGGTTAAGCTCCTTTGTGGCTGCTAGGAAGGAGGCCTTCCACGCCCAGTAGTTTTCTGGGCAGTCGTCAAAGGTAAGGAGTCCTGAGCTCACCATCTCTTTTCTCATGAGATACTGGGCCAAGACATGGGTTTGTGTTGATGGAGGTGAGGATTTGTTTCCCTGGTTGGGATGAGAGGCTGGAGGGTTAGCTGCAGTGTCTTTCCTTTTAATGTCAGGGAGAACAGGTGAATGTTCCTGCTTTGGAACAAATGGCCTTGAGGCAGAATGAGGAACGTTGTGTCCAACCATCATGGGCTTGTGTTCATTTCTGTCCACGAAAGACTCATACAGTGAATCTTGTTCTTTAATGCTAAAGAGGTGTGAATTCACCGGTGCTTGATGATCAATTTGTTGCTGTGGAATTGGGCCTGGTTGCAACTGTGGTGCATGTGCATCGAATGGCTGTGTTTCCACGTAGCGTCGTGTGCGTCTCACTGGATCATCAAGGGCTAGATTCTGTAGCTCACCAAGAGAGTCGCTGTGTCTTGGATCGAGCTCTGCTGCTGCAGGTTCTTCCAATATAGCTGCCTCTCTTGATGCTGCAGTTGCTTCTTTCTCTTGTTGTAGCACGTGAAGATTTGCGTCTATTGAAGCCCTTTCTTTAATCATGGCAGCTTCTACTGAAGCCCTTTGTTTCATCATGGCTGCCTCCTTCTCTGCAAAGGATGCTTTGACTTTAGCTGCTTCAGCCTTAGCTCTGGCTTTTGCTGCAACGATGCTGGCAGAGGACCGGGTTGATGCTCTGGAGGACTTGTGTGAATTTGAGGCTTGAGACCTTGTCTCCAACTGAGGCGGACGGTCCTCCTCACCAGCGTGGCTCATCTTGGCTTGCTTCTGTGTGCTGTTCACCGTATTTCAGCTGCCTATCCCCGCTGCGTGGTCAACATTTTACTATTCTGTCCTGATAATACGGCTGGGTATTGTAGACAGATAGCGAACAATAAAGACAGCAGGCTGATTCCAGGTTGGCTGATTTACTGAAATCGTTTTTGTCTTGTTGTTTTTTTTGTAAAACTGAAACACAATGAAATATACATAATACAGAATGTTACATAAGAAATAATAATACAACACTCTGTATATAAACAGTTTCTCTTATTACAGGCACTTAACTCAGGTAAGTAATTTGCTCTACAGATTCAAACTAAGGTAAGTATTTCACAGTTTCCACAGGTTACAACGTTAAGGTAAGTTAAATCAGGTAAGTATTACGAAATTATACTAATACATTTTTATTTTACAGAGGACAGCTACACAGCTAAGTAAGCAGGTAAGCATAGCCAAATGAATAGCTAACTAGCTTTCACACGAAGCACCATTACAACACAATATAACTTGGGCTAACAAAGGGCTAAATGACTCAGCAGTTAGCTAAGTACCATTGCAAACGATTAGCCATTAACACCTTTTAATCGCGATCTTTTTATAGCTTAAATTTAGCGTTTTTAACATCATATTCCAAACTATGGTCATCTTAAACAAGTATTACAACAATTTTCAGCATTAACTTACTGTTGGTTCCACTCCTAGGTTAGTACAACCAAATTTCTGGCGAGCACATTTTCACATTGCTTTCATCATGGCAGATTGAACAAAGAAAAAGGGTTTATGCAGGAAACAGGAAGTAGCTACAATTAAAGGTGCAGTAACGCAAACCACCACTAGAGGGAACATAACCCCACCCAATATCTGACAGGTCAGCACAACATTCCTTATGCCTTTTTACTGTACAATGAGTAAAGCTTACAATGAGTAAAGCTAGGGCCACCAAACTTGGTTCACAAGTTCACCCTGTGACCCTGAAGTGTGACTAAGGTTTTGGGATTGCAAGGTCAAAAGTCAACATCAAAATGCTTTATAAACTATATCTCAACAACAAAGAAAGCTAGGGTCACCAAACTTGCTACACAAGTTCACCTCAGGATCCTGCCCTACAACTATGGGTTGTATACTTTGTTCTATATTTGTGGATGATGGGCTTATCATAATTTTTTTTCTGCCACAGTAATTATATTGAAAAGTTGAAAACTGCTCTCCGTCAGTAAGTATTGGGATTTTCAAAGAAAACGGAGGCAGGAGGTATTGCACTTGCCTCAGAGTGCTCTTGTTCCCCATGTTAGCACAGCTTGCAGATTTGCTAATGAAATGTCTGTGATGTGCTTTAGTCAGAACGACTCAGGGTTTAATTATTCCGGCACCATTTTTACACACAGCGAAGGAGTTCTCCTTAAGTGACACTACGTCTGAGGCTAACGTTAGCTTTTAGCTTCGGTTATATGACTAAGTAACATACAAACAAATACTGGCTGAATAAAGCAAATAAAGTATTATCAGAGACATGGGTGTTGATAGTATACAATCTATTCTTTTGGAAAAAATGCTGAATGAGTGAATGGCTAACTCTGCCATCGGCTAATCAAGAAGCTGCTTGGTCCAGAGTATAATAAACTACAGTATATTATTCAATAGTTCAGACTGACTATTTCACTATATTGTGACGTTTGCAGGGTTCACACAAAAAGACAATGGAGCAGATGGCTCTGATCAACCTGATTTATTTTTCACACACCCCGACCCCCAACCTACTTCTGAACACACAGAGGAGTGGAGGTCATTCCCCCAGACCCCTCTTTGAATCATGGTTACACACACATGATACATCTTGCCCTAATCCTGCTAAACACTGCTGGGTCATTATAATGCAGTTATAATGACACAGCAGTATAACTCAGAAATAACACATTTAACACACACAGTAACGTTTCAAACTGGCAAAGCATGCTGGGAAATCCCTGGCTCCCTTAAAATGGCCCCGACGTTACACTGCCCCCCCCCCTGGACTGGTTTCTGTCCCCAGAAAAATTCAAAGTCCACTTTCAGAAATCCAACGCGAGTCAGCCCGGTGCCAGGGCGGCATGCACGGGCCATCTGAGTCTCGGTCAGAGTATCTGGTTGGGGTAGGGTTCCGGTTTGGCCATCAGCGGGCGGATGGACACATCTGACAGCCTCTGTAGGACCACGCACAGTCCCTTCCCTGGCAGCGGGAGTCCCAGGCCCGCTCCGGCCGACTCCCACCGCTGCCAGATCTCCCAGGCAGCCGCTGGCCCGCGTCCATGCGTCCAGCCCTTGCCGCGCCTGGAAAGTGGCCGCATCTTCGTCCTGCTCGCTCCGCTGTGTCACTCCTGCGCCGAGGGCCTCCGTGACGTCACCGAAAGGAAAAGCATCGGGTAGCGGTAGGACACGCACAGTTCCTCCTCTGGCAGCGGGAGTCCCATGACTCCCACCGCTGCCAGAACCTCCCAGTCGGCCGCTGGCCCGCGTCCAGGCGCCCAGCCCCTGCCGATCCGAGAAAAGACCGGATCTGTCCTGCTCGCTCCACTGCTGCTGCGCTCCAAAGGCCTCTGTGACGTCACCTGCCGGGGGAAGCATCTGCAGGAGGCGGCTTTTTCCCCGTCTATGCCACCTCGCTCTAATTTAACGTCGGCGAGGGGCCAGTTTGTCGTGCGCTGTGTGCGGGGCAGTACCATGCCATGTACCCTGGCTCTGTGCAGCGGAAGCCGTCCTTCCTCGCGTCGCCACGGCTGTTTCCTTCGTGCACGCGCTGCTGTGATCTGCCGTAGCTCCTCCTCCACTCGCTCTCAGCACGGTGGTTTCCTCTGATGATCAGCGTGGCAGCCAACTCGACCTGGGCCAGGTGGTCATCCGACAGGTTCTCGCCGTTGTAGCGGGGAATCTTGGCCCGCTGCTGGATGGATGGGACCGTCATCTCCCGGTCGATTGCCGCTCCTAATTGCTCTGGAATCGCCAGCCCGTCCTGCCCTGAAAAGGGCGGGAAACGGGGCTGGTTTGCTCTGCTCTGTCCATCGCAGCGAAGCTCTCCAGGGGCCGGCGTCTCAGCTCTATACTCCGTTCCCGGCTGAGCGATGAATCGCTCCGGCCGCTGTACCTCCGCCTGGATCCTCATCTTGCTCCATGTCCCACTCCTGACACCAGTGTGACGTTTGCAGGGTTCACACAAAAAGACAATGGAGCAGATGGCTCTGATCAACCTGATTTATTTTTCACACACCCCGACCCCCAACCTACTTCTGAACACACAGAGGAGTGGAGGTCATTCCCCCAGACCCCTGTTTGAATCATGGTTACACACATATGATACATCTTGCCCTAATCCTGCTAAACACTGCTGGGTCATTATAATGCAGTTATAATGACACAGCAGTATAACTCAGAAATAACACATTTAACACACACAGTAACGTTTCAAACTGGCAAAGCATGCTGGGAAATCCCTGGCTCCCTTAAAATGGCCCCGACGTTACACTATTCCTCGATAATCGCACTCCCATGTTTCACTGGATATGTATCACAGTGCTTCAGAGGTGTTCTAGTAACTGTTAATTACTGTTACTGTCAACTCTGTCAGTGGGTTCTTATAGATATATGAGAATTATAATACTATGTTGGGTACCTTTGAAAAGAAATCATACCTCCGTGACCCAGGAATCCTACATTTGTAAGCATCCACAAGATATTTCATGTCTGTTTAAAAAAAAAAATACACAAGCTAGAGTTGGATTTATCACATCAATTAACAAACCACAATATCTTTGTGGTGATGGACTCTTTATTTCATCTGAAAATGCTAAGAAAAAGTGTGCTGAAGCCAAAGCGCTAGCATGCTAATTAGCCGCTGGTGCAATATCACGACAACCACAATCAAATGCTACTCAACAGGTGACTGGTACAGTATGTATTATAAACACTGACTTCTGCACTGGACTGTATTTAATTGGTTACATATGTGTGAAATTACAATAGGCCAATTCTTTTCTATGTTATGCTCATTGAGGTCCTTAGCAACAGTTAACTAGTTATGTTTAGAACTTATGATCTTTAGGACTATTTTTTGGGGGGAGCAAAATAACAGATTAAAGAAACCAATCATAATATTTTGTCCTGTGCTGTTGTCATTTAACCTCTTAAAATTCTGACGTTCTGCCGATGGGATGCTTCAAGTTTTTTCCTGCCACTCAGTGAAGGAAGAATTAGATTTTCTTTGCATATGCTAAATTTTGAGAAATAGGCTGGAATGCTAAGTAGCTTAAGGAAACGTTTCAAATCTACAAAAAGTTGCAAAATTGCAAGAGAAAAGGCTCCAAATTTACAGGAAAAAAGTTTCAAATTTTTGAGAAAAAAAGGAAAAAATTTACAAGAAAGAAAATGCAAATTTTTGAGAAAAAAAAGTAGCAAAATTGCAAGAAAAAGATGCAAATATACAAGAAAAAAGTTCCAGATTTGCAAGAAAAAAAATGCATATTGAGGAGATAAAGGTTGCAAATTTAAAGGAAAAAAAGTTGTAGTTTGAGAAAAAAGTAAAAAAAAATTACAAGAAAAAAGTTATAAATTTACAGGAAAGAAACTGCAAATTTTTGAAGGAAAAAAATTGCAAAATTGCAAGAAAAAGATGCAAATTTGCAAGAAAAAAGTGCATATCGAGGAGAAAAAAGTCACAATTTGAGAAAAAAGTTAAAAATTTACAAGAAAAAAGTTGCAAATTTTTGAGAAAAAAAACTAAAAATTTACAAGAAAGAAATTGCAAATTTTTGAAGAAAAAAAATTGCAAAATTACAAGAAAAGGATGCAAATTTGCAAGAAAAAAGTTGCAGATTTACAAGAAAAAACTGCATGTTGAGGAGAAAAGAAGTTGCAAGTTTACAGGAAAAAAGTGGCAATTTGAGAAAAAAGTAAAAAATTGACAGGAAAGAAGTTGCAAATTTTTGCGAAAAAATTTGCAAAATTGCAAGAAAAAGATACCAGTTTGCTTGAAAACAGTTACAGATTGACAAGAAAAAATGCACATTGAGGAGAAAAAAGTTACAAATTTACAAGAAACAAATTGCAAATTTTTGAGGAAAAAGTTGCAAAATTGCAAGAAATAAGTTTCAAATTTATAGGAAAAAAAGTTGCAAATTTTTGAGAGAAAAGTTACAAATTTACAAGAAAAGTTGCAAAATTTTGAGTTAAAAAAACTGTAGAATTGCAAGAAAAGGATGCATATTTGCAAGCAAAATGTTGCAGATTTATAAGAAAAAGAAACTGCAAATTGAGGAGAAAAAAGTTGCAAACTTAACCTCTTAAAATTCCGGTGTTACACCGGCGAGATGTTTCAAATTTTCTATTGTCACTCAGTGAAGGAAGAATTTGATTTTTGAGTGTGTATGCTAAATTTAGAGAAATTGGCTGGAATGCTAATCAATTAAAAGAAAAATTTTGAAGCTATAAAAAAAATGTTACAAATTTTTGAGAAAAAAATAAAAATTTACAAGAAAAAAGTTGCACATTGAGAAAAAAACATAGCAAAATTGCAAGAAAAAATTGTAGATTTACATGAAAAAAGTTAAAAATGTTTGAGAAAAAAAATTGCAAGAAAAAAGTTCCAAATTTACAGGGAAAAAAAAAATCAAATTTTTGAGAAAAAATGTAAAAATTTACAAGAAAGAAGTTGCAAATTTTTGAGGAAAAAAGGTTGCAAAATTGCAAAAAAAAAAATAATTGCAAATTGAGGAGAAAAAAGTTTACGCATTACGCCGGCGGGATGTTTCAAATTTTCTACTGTCACTCAGTGAAGGAAGAATTTGATTTTCTTTGCGTATGCTAAATTTAGAGAAATTGGCTGGAATGCTAAGGGTTTGATAAATTGTGCCTCTGGAACTGAAGAAGAAGAAGCCAACCTTATTGTCATCCAATCCATACTCCCAGTCATGTAAAGTAGCAAGAAATTACCTTTCTCCTGTCTACAGTGTTAATCACATCTAAATCAGGACGGTCGCTGCCATGCAAGGCGCCACCACAGCTTTTCCTTCCCCGATTCTATTATGCTGAGCACCAAGTTAGAAGTGGGAAGTACCATTTTTTATTTGATCTTTGGTTTGACCCGGCTGGGGCTTGAACCCACAACCTCCTGGATGTGGGGCGGGCACTCTCCCACTAGGCCTAGAGCATAATATAATAACCAATATAGTAACTGAGTTACTATACTCATCGCTACCGCACCTCCTCAAGTGTAATATTGCTTAAATAAAATAAGTTAAATTAACATCAGTGAATGAAATATATGGTCAAGTGACCTTTCAAGATTCCTAATAAGAGTCTGTTTCTCTTAATAAAGTAACTTTGTTTCCTTCTTTCTTCTGCCACAGACAGTTATTGGTTGTAACAAAAAGAGGGGCGTGCAGGTCCAGAACCTCAGCACCGATGCTAAGTCATTTCCCATAAACTGAGTGTAGATCTCTTCCAGGAATGTCCTCCAGAAGGGAGGCTCGGCGGCAGATGGCGCCATCGCGGCTCTCCTCTGCACATCCCTGGTCAACCCTCAGAGCATGGGCATTGGAGGGGGCTCCATTGTAACCATCAGGAATAAAACAGGTGCTTTTTTTAAATAATAATAATGGAAGCAATGAATGATGGATGAGGAAAATGATTCCAGTTCATAATCTCCTTTACAGGGGATGTTAAGGTCTACAACTTCAGAGAAACCGTACCACTGTCGTTCAGGGCTGGACTGTTAAAGGAGTGCCCCACGTCCTTCAAGTTTTCCACAGGTGGGCAGTGCTGATGCGTCATTCTAGTTTATTTGGATACACGGTATGTATTTTTGAGAACGCAACTATGATTTATGAAAGGGTGCAGCAACCCAGCCAGCATGTCCACGTGGGCCCACCATAGTTTAAATCTGAGCTATCTTATGGGTCCCATCTGGGTTTGCCCACATGGACTTTACCTGTGGTGCAAGTGAGCAGGTGACCCATCTGGGTTTAAATGGGTGAGCAGGTTTCAGTAACACTTGTGCCAGAGGTCAAATTACAAGAAAAAGTCACAACTTTATGAGAAAAAAAAATGTGAAAATCAGTGAGAAAAAATTCACAAATTTATGAGAAAATTAAAATGTACAAAAAAGCAGTTGCAAATTTATGAGAAAATGTCACAAATTTACTAGAAAAAAATCAAGAATTTATGAGAAAAAAATTTGAAAATTTATGAGAAAAATTTGGAAACTTATGAGAAAATGAGAATTTACAAAAAATAGTAGCAAATTTATGAAAAAAGTCACAAATTTACTAGAAAAAAGTAGCAAATTTACAAGAAAAATTTAGCATTTTTTAATAGGTCATAAATTTGTGAGAAAAATATGTGAAAATTTGTCAGAAAAAATCAAATTTATGAGAAGAATTTGAAAATTTATGAGAAAAAAGTCACAAATTTATGAGAAAATGAAAATTTACAAAAAATAGCAAATTCATGAAAAAAGTCAAATTTAATAGAAAAAAAAATCAAGAATTTATTAGGAAAAAATGTGAAAATTTATGAGAAAAATTTTCAAATTGATGAAAAAATAAAAATTTTCAAAAAATAGTAGTTATAGTTACAAATTTACAAGAAAAATTTAGCATTTTTTTTAAAAATGTCATAAATTTATGAGAAAAAATGTGAAAATTTGTCAAAAAACCCTCAAATTTATGAGAATTTGAAAATTTATGAGAAAAAAGTCACAAATTTATGAGAAAATGAAAATGTACAAAAAATAGCAAATTTATGAAAAAGTCAAATTTAATTTTTAAAAAAATCAAGAATTTATGAAAAAAAATGTGAAAATTTATGAGAAAAATGTGCAAATTTATGAGAAAATAAAAATTTACAAAAAAAAATAGTAGCAAATTTAGGGAAAAAGTCACAAATTTACTAGAAAAAAGTGACAAATTTATGAGAAAAATGTGGAAAATTTAGGAGAAAAAAGTTGCAAATTTACAAGAAAAATGTAGCATTTTTTAAAAAAAGTCACAAATTTATGGTAAAAACAAGAAAATCTGTGAGAAAATAGTGAAATTACATGAAAAAAGTTACAAACTTAGAAGAAAAAAATTTACAAGAAAAAGTCACAAATTTATGAGGAAAAATTTAGAAAATGTTGCAGATTAACAAAAGTAGCAAATATATGAGTAAATAATTTGAAAATTTATGAGAAAAGTCACAAAATGTATGAGAAAATTTGCAAGTTAATAGAGTGGTGGCCTAGAGGTAGAGCATCCGCCCCACAGCCAGGAGGTCAGGGTTGAAGTCCCGGCCAGGTCATACCAAAGACCATATAAAAATGGAGCTTCCCGCCGTCCAGCTTGGTGCGCAGCAAAAATGGAACAGAGGACAGAGAGTGGGTGGTCCAGTAACCAGAGGGTTGGCAGTCTGAATCCCGCTCTCCCCTGCTGTTGTGTCCATGACACTGGGTATAAATGTTCGGCAGTGGTCAGAGAGGCCGTTGGCACAGATTGGCAGCCACGTTTTCATCGGTCTGCCCCACGACAGCTGTGGCTACAGTAGTAGCTTACCTCTACCTATGTATGTTTGATGTGAATGAATAATGGATTCATTGTAAGGCGCTATATAAATGCAATCTAATATTAAGTTTACAGTAAAAAAACAGGCTGGAAATTTTTTAGAAAGTTTCAAATTTACAAGAAAAAAATCACACATTTATGGGAAAAAGTCGCAAATTGGGCAGCTCAGTGATGCGGTGGTTAGCACAGTGGTAGCACTGTAAGAAGGTCATGAGATCAGTCCCACCCCTGGCCATCATGGGTTCCATCCCACCCCTGGCCATCAGTGACCCTTCTGTGTGGGGTTTGCATGTTCTCCCCGTGTCTGTGTGGGTTTGCTCCCACAGGCCAAAAAGATGCAGGTTAGGTTAATTGGAGACTCTAAAGTGACCCTAGGTGTGAATGGTGAAGGGATGGTGCCGTACCGTGGCTGTTTCATCCATCTAGGTGGATGCCCTGAATTTCCCCTCTGGGGATCAATAAAATACACAAAATTTAAAAAAAAAAAAAAATACGAGAAAATAGCAAATTCACAAGGAAAAAAGATAACAAATTTATGAGAAAAAGTTGCAGCATTACAGTAAAAAAGTGGCAAATTTATGAGAAAGTTCCAAAATTACAAGAAAAAGTTTGTAAATTTACAAGAAAAAAAAATGCAGTTATGAAAAAAGTTGCAAGTTTACAGTAAAAAAAAAAAGTTTCAAATTCATGAGAAAGTTTCAATTTTTCAAGAAAATGTATCAAATTTATGAGGAAAATGTCACAAATTTACAAGAAAACAGCAAATTTATGAGAAAATAAGTTGAAAATAGGTAAACCGGTAAAGTCCATGTGGGCAAATAAGCATGGGGCCTAACCTCTGGTGGGGCCCACATGGACATGCTGGCTGGGTGGGAAGCCTTTCTGTAACATTTTAGTGTGGGCGGGGGATGTTTTTTTTTTTTTTTGTCCGTTTATCCAGAAGAGCGGTACTTATAGGATGGTGACATCCTATAAGTACCTGGGTATTCATCTGAACAATAAACTAGACTGGTCACACAATACTGATGCACTCTACAAGAAGGGACAGCGCAGGCTGTTCCTGCTGAGGAGACTCAGGTCTTTTGGTGTACAAGGGGCGCTGCTGAAGTCATTCTATGACACGGTGGTGGCATCAGCCATCACTTTTGGAGTGGTCTGCTGGGGCAGTGGCATTACTGCAGCCGATAGGAAGAGACTGAACAAACTGATTAAGAAAGCTAGCTCTGTCCTGGGGCAGCGCCTTGATCCGATGGAGGAGATAGGAGAGAGAAGGACGGTGGCTAAACTGTCATCTCTGCTGGAGTCCGAGTTCCACCCTATGCAGGACATACTGAATGCACTGAGGAGCTCATTTAGCAGCAGACTACATCATCCCAGGTGCACAACCGAGAGGTTTCGTAGGTCCTTCCTACCAACGGCTGTCAGACTGTACAACCTAAGCAGGGCTGCTCGCAGAGATAGCAAAAAGACGTAACAAACTAATAGTTTTTTGAATGCAAAAGATGCAATAGACTTACACAATGGTCCTCTCCGGCATACAACTAGGAACATACCGGTCGCTATGGAGGGTGAGAATATGTATGGGCACATAATCATACCATGTAGGATAACTAAGTAGACGGTTATGCTGTTTCATTCCATCTAGCAACAATGCTCTGCACTGTGTGTGTTTATATATTTGCATATTTATTCCATCTAGCTACAATGCTCCGTACTGTGGGTGTTTATATATTTATATATCTACATATTATTCCATCTAGCTACATTGCTCCGCACTGTGTGTGTTTATATACTTGCATATTTATTCCACCTAGCTGCAATGCTCCGTACTGTGGGTGTTTATATATTTACATATTTATTCCATCTAGCTACAATGCTCTGCACTGTGTGTTCATATATTCATATATTTATTCCATCCAGCTACAATGCTCTGCACTGTGTGTCTGTGTGTGTGTGTATATATATATATTTTATAGTAATACGTACATATGTTTATTAGCTGCTCTTGCTTGCTTGTTTTTTTTTTTTTCTTGCCTTCTGATTGTTGCTCTGAGTGTTGCTATCCCTGTGCTGTTGCAATCCTGGAATTTCCCCGTTGTGGGACTAATAAAGGCTTATCTTATCTTATCTTATCTTAAGAGCATTCATGAGATCATATGTTGACGCTGGTCCAGAGGACCTGACCCCGGTCTACATTCTGGATCATCCCATAGATGTTGGGTGGGGTGGACGTCGGGGCTCTGTGTAGGCCAGTCACGTTCTTCTGGACCAAATTCACCCAACCACACCTTGAATAGTTCCCAGAAAGCTGGGAGTATAGAATTGTGCAGCATATCTTACACTAAGATTTCCCTTTCATGAAACACCTGAATTCCTTGTTTAAGGGGCGTGCCCTCTGTCCATTAAATGCTATTTAAAATTGCTCCTTTGTGTTTGGTGCTGTGTGTTGCATGTCCTCTAAAAGCTCATCATTTCTTCTTTTATCACCACTAAATTGATCCTACCAGATGGGACATCTAAAGCTGCAAATTTAAAAGGAAAAAATTTGCAAAATTATGAGGAAATAAAGTTGCAAATTTATAAAGTTGCCAATTTATGAGAAAAAAGTTCAGAAAATTGTAAGAAAAAAAGCAAAAAAAAATTACTTGAAAAAATGTACAAATTTATGGCAAAAAGTTTGAAAATTTATGAGGAAAAAAGGCTGAAAATTTACAAGAACAAATTGTAAAACTTTGGGTAAAGAAACTAAAAATTTATGAGGAAAAGGTTAGAAATTCACAAGAAAAAAGTTGCAAAATATGAAGAAAAAAGTTTCACATTTAAAAGAACAAAGTTGTACATTTACAAGAAAAATGTTTGCCAACTTATGAGAAAAAAGTTGCAGATTTACAAGAAAAAAAGTTGCAAATTTACGAGAAAAAAGTTGCAAATTAAGAGAAAAAGGCTGCCAATTTAAAAGAAAAAAGTTGCAAATTTCCAAGAAAAAAGTTGCAAAATATGAGAAAAAAGTAACAATTTGCACGGAAAAAAGTTGCAAATTTATGAAAAAAAGTTCCACATTTGAAAGAAAAAAGTTGCAAATTTGCGAGAAAAAAGTTGCAAATTTACAAGAAAAAAGCTATGAATTTAAAAAAAAACTTGCAAATTTATGAGAGAAAAAAGCTGCAATATTTTTTTTAAGTAGCAAATTTATGTTCCAAATTTACAATCATCTTTTCTTATTTTTCACTACATATGCACTAAAATCGCAACATCAGTATTCTGGGTTCACATGAAGTTTGAGCAGTAGCCGTTCATCATTTGTCTGAGTTTTCTGCTTTTTTTTCCTCTACAGGAAGTCAGTGGATCGGCGTTCCTGGAGAACTTCGGGGCTACGAGGCCATCCACAGACAGTACGGGAAGCTACCCTGGGCCGAGCTGTTCGAGCCCACGATCAGACTGGCTCGGGACGGGATCCCTCTGCCGCCCTTTCTGGGAATGCTGCTGCAGATGGACATCGTGAGGGAACTTGTGGAAAAGTCATCGCTGTGGTACGATTTCCAAGTTTTTATTAACCAAAAAAACAAAAAAACAAAACCAGAATGTCATTGATGGAGTAGCTCATTCTGGCCCAATGGTCACCAAGAGCCTCCAGAATCATTGTGTGCAAGTTTGGTGAGCATCTGGACAATTGTACAAGATATTCTTATCAGCTGATAGACAGATCAGTTGATGACAGATGTGTAAATGTATCGCAATATAACTTCTCTATATCGCGATACACGACACACATACAGTGGTGCTTGAAAGTTTGTGAACCCTTTAGAATTTTCTACATTTCTGCATAAATATGACCTAAAACATCATCAGATTTTCACAAAAGTCCTAAAAGTAGATAAAGAAAACTCAGTTAAATAAATGATACTTTTTTTTAACTTTTTATTTATTTATCGAGTAAAATGATTCAATATTACATATCTGAGAGTGGCAAAAGTTTGTGATCCTTTGATTTCAGTATCTGATGTGACCCCCTTTTGCAACAATAAATGCAACTAAACGTTTCAAGTAACTGTTGATCAGTCCTGAACATCAGCTTGCAGGAATTTTAGCCCATTCTTCTGTACAGAACAGCTTCAGTTCTGGGATGTTGGTGGCTTTTCTCACATTAACTGCTTGCTTCAGGTCCTTCCACAACATCTCAATTGGATTAAGGTCAGAATTTGACTTGGCCATTCCAAAATCTGAACTTTAGTCCTCTTTAACCATTCTTTGGTAGAACGACATGTGTGCTTAGGATTGTTGTCTTGTTTCATGACCCACTTTCTCTTGAGATTCAGTTCACTGACAGACATCCTGACATTTTCCTTTAGTATTTATTGTTCCATCAATGATAACAAGTCATCCTGGCCCAGATGCAGCAAAACAGGCACAAACCATGATACTACCGCCACCATGTTTCACAGATGGGATCAGGTTCTTATGAGATGAGATGAGATGAGATTCAACTTTATTGTCATTACACATGTATGAATACAAGGTAACGAAACGTGACTTGGCATTTGGGCACGCTCTGCAGAGCGCATCCAAGGCCGGGGCAGCCGCTAGGCGCCAGTCATAAAGAAGAAAGGAAAAAAAAAAGAAAAAGAGTGGATATGACACAGTAGGCGAGAGAAAAAAACATGTTTTATCAAATTGACGCTTAAGTAAGTAAGCAAAATTTTGATTGCAGGCAAAAAAACCCTCAATGCTTATTTAGCAGACATTTAGTAGACAAATCACACAGCAGGGAGAGAGCAGTGTATGTATATCAGTATGATGATATCAGTGTGTGTGCAGTGTTGAGTGTATCAGTTACTGGAGCACAACAAATAGTCTCCTAGGCAACGATAGATGTTATAGTTCATGAACGCTGTCCCTGAAGAGTTCTGTTTATTGCACAGCAGCGGTGTTTGGGTTAGCGAGCCAGCTGACACATCCGCTTATCTCAACTCTGGAGGAGTGAGTTATCCAGGGGCGCCGATCAAGGCCGAATCTGCTCAGACAGAGTATAGGAGTATAGGATTTCCCTATTGTCATATTCTGAGCTTACAATTCAAATTAACATTCACTGGCTTTAAATTCATATCATTCCCTGGAGAGCACGAAGCGACTCCAGATGTTTCCCCTTCTAAACACAGATGAACATGTCCGATAGAGTCCATCTCTCTACAATGCATGCAGATGGTAAATTCCATGGTCATTTGCCGCTACTTCGTGCACTCCCCATCTGGTCGAATTATTGAGAAGCAGCTCCGCCGGGTCCGCATTTTGATTAGCTCCTCCAGTTAAATTTTCGATACACCAGGAGAACTCCAAAGCCCAATCGGCAGAAATCCTGTGATCGTAGCCAAAACAGGTAGATGTTTTTCCACATCCTCAGTCAAATCACACAGACACATGAGTTCCAATCCATGGGTCTCTCCACATTTGGGCTCCCCCGGGCCCAATTTTCTGTTTGAAAAGGTGGTGTCAATTGCGTTTAAAGCCCAGCTTATATCCATTTTCCGTATTTTCCATTTGGGTTGAGATCAGCAAGATGGTGAGACGGCACAGACACTCACTCAGACGCAGCAAGCTGGGATTAGGTCAGGAAGGCAGGATAGGAGGAGGGAGGAAAAAAAATGCGACTGCTCTCACTGAAGGCAAAAGGAAGAAAAAAAAAATGCGGAATTATGCTGGAATTCACTGTCTTCCTTTCTCCAAACATAACATTTCTCATTCAAACCAAAATGTTCTATTTTGGTCTCATCCGTACAAAAGATATTTTTACAATATCCTTCAGGCATGATCACATGATCTTGAGCAAACTGCAGACTGGGTTTGGTGGTTCCAAACCCAGTTCTGACACTGGCTATTTTGTCTCTTTTCAGTGTCTATTGTCCATTAGGCTCTTCAGGGAGTCTGTTGGGTCCTCCGCTCCCTGACAGCACCGCCACGCCCCCTCCTCCTGTCAGTGTCATCAGCTGTTTCTCATTATCAGTGTCACACACACATACAAACACGCCTCATTCACTTCCATTCACATGCTCAGACACTCACTCATGCACACCTGGATTCAGTTTGTCCAGCTCACGCTCTTCCACACCAGCGGTCTCTTCTCTCATCAGTATTGTCACTACTTAAGCTCTGCTTGAGTGAGAAGAGATCGCCGGAGCATTGCACTTTATACACAGCAGCGTGTTTCTCTGTGTATGCAAATCTTCATTCTCTACGTTTACTTGCAGCCTAACTGCTTGTCTTCTCTTATGCTACATGACTGTTGTGGTTATTTGGTGTTAGCAGCTGTTCCTGCCTCGCCCTCATCCTCCAGACAGCACGGACCGCCTTGGATCGCTCCATCTCGTAAGTTGTGTTTGCCTTTCTCCCTGTGCTGACAGCTGCTCTGCGGCACTAGGCATTCCCTTTCCTCGGGTTGCTGAGCGTCCGGATGGCGTCCCTGTTTTCCTAGTGGCCTCAATAGCTATCATATCAACTCTCTGTTTATTGGCATGACTGTTTATTGGACTGAGTTTGGGTTTTTGTTTAATAAAGAGCATGAATCTGCTTCTGCTGGTGGGTTTTTCATTCCACCCACTGTGCAATGCGTAATGGTGCACGAAGGGTCATAACACAGACGAACAGCAATGCTCATTTTGGAGAGCAGTGGCTTTCTCCTTGCAAGCCTGCTACGCACACCATTGTTGTTCAGTGTTCTCAGGATGGTGGACTCATGAGCATTAAGTGTGAAAATCGCCATCCTGCAACAAGCAGTGATGCTGAGAAAAGCAGGCCAGAGCACTACATAGAGTGCCAGATGTACTAACCATTTTACATCACTACATGGCAGACATGCATAGCTTAAATTCTAGCACAATTTCAGTGTGGGTCTCTATGCAAAGTTTTGGAGTAATTCCTGTTTAAAGTGGAAGCAGGTGTCGGCAGCGCAGAAGAAGAGAAAGCATAGACGATGGTGAGATGTAGGTTCAACGCTAAGTGCTTGCTCTGATTTTTGCCGACACTGATTCTGAAGGGGAATATTTACTTTCTGAGGATGATTCTGAAGGGGAATATTTACTTTTCGAGTGATGAAATTGACAGCGCAACACGGACCAGTGTGTGTCCGTGCACGACGGAGTGGCATGTGACGGAAAGGGCAATACTACCGGTTCAACGGTGTTGCCTTACCGAGGTGTGAGAAATCAGAAGGTAAATGTGGGAGTTTCTAGACGTGGTAGAGAAAGTGAAAGTGACAAACACAACACAGACCAAGGACCAACATGGACAGAGGTGCACGGCGGTGTGGTAGCTCCGATGTTTTTACCACTGTTTATTTACATTCTACTGATTTTCTGGTTCATATATTTTGAGGATAAGATAACAAAAAAAATCTTCTACATAAATGTTCAAAGTCCAGTTTTATTGAAAGTTATGTAATCTAATATGGCTGCCATCCTGTGATGTCACAATATGCAAATTAGATGAGTAAATTTATTCCCATCATAAACTTTGGATCATATCTACATTTTTCTCATCTACAGTATCCCAATATCACTAACCATTTCCGAGCTGCAGCCTTTTGAATTCTTGACATCTAAATTGAATATTTTCTTTAAAAAAAAACCTGGGCGCCTAAAGGCCAATGCCAGCAAGGCCTTCAGTTGTTTAGACGTTACCCTGGGGTCCTTTGTGACCTCGCCGACTATTACATACCTTGCTCTTGGAGTGATCTTAGCTGGTCAACCACTCCTGGGGAGGGAGACAATGGTCTTTCATTTCCTCCATTTGTGCACACTCTGTCTTACTGTAGATTGGTGGAGTCCAGTCTGTTCACAGATGGTTTTGTAACCTTTTCCAGTCTGATGAGCATCAACAACCCTTTTTCTAAGGTCCTCAGAAGTCTCCTTTGTTTGTGCCATGACATGCTGACACTTTGATAGATCTGTGTTCTTTAAATAAAACAGTGTGCCCACTCACACCTGATTGTCATCCCATTGATTGAAAATACCTGGCTCTAATTTCACCTTCAAGTTACCTACTAATCCTAGAGGTTCACCAACTTTTGCCACTCACAGATATGTAATATTGAATCATTTTGCTCTATAAATAAATGAAAAAGTAATTTATTTAACTGGGTTCTCTTTATCTATTTTTAGGACTTGTGTGAAAACAAGGTCATATTTGTGCTGAAATGTAGAAAATTCTAAAGGGTTCACAAACTTTCAAGCACCACTGTATATATATCACGATATGTAGAGGGAGAGAGATGTTGCATGGAGTGAAGTCCTGGCTTATGTTAACGTGACAAACTATACTCGATATGTGCAATGTAGGTATTTTATATATCGCAGGTGGCCCAATGTACTGATACTACATCAAATATATTTGGTATATTGCCCAGCCCTGGACAGATGGCATGAGCTCATTTTGCCTTTGCTGCACAGAGCCAAGAACTGACTCTTGCTGATTGTGTTTAACTTTGACTTGTGTTTTTGTGACATTTTCTCAGTGAAATTTTATGCAACATGAACAAAACTGTTCTGAACACCGGAGATATCCTGAAGTTCCCCAAACTTGCAGAAACCATGGAAACTGTTGCAAAGGAAGGGCCAGATGCCTTCTACACCGGCAAGATCGGACAAGACCTGATCCAGGATATAAAAGCTGCAGGTTAGTGCAGCCTGAGGGTGAAGATTTGAGCACACAGAAAAGAAAAGAAGAAAAAAAAAAAGGTTTAGAGTTGTGAGAAATTCAAATACACTTTGATACGGATGAGTTGTGTCAGATTGGGCTCGCTTTGGCTCAGGTGGGACGCTGACAATGGAGGACTTGGAGTCGTTCCAGGTTAGGGTGGACGATGCGTGGGTGGTTCCTCTGGGAGATGCTCAGATGTACATCCCTCCACCACCTGCTGGGGGCGCTGTGCTGGCCTTCATTCTCAAGATCATGAAAGGTTGCGAGTATGGTGTAATTACAACACTATGTTTTAGATGGTAACAGCTTAAAAATGCTGATGTTGTTTTGTTTTTGTCTGCAGGGTTCTCCCCAACTTCAGACGACCTGGTGGGAGACAAAAAGATCCAGATGTACCATCGTTACATAGAGGCAGTTAAATTTGCCAATGGACAGAAGAAGTACATTCAGGACATCAACTTCCATGACAAGAAGGTTTGGATCCATGAAAATTATTAGTAAAGCTAACAATTTACAAGAGTCACCAGGAGAAAACTTCTAGCACTTGTTTGTTGTGGAGCTCAGCAGCATGAGTTTTTTGGAGAAGAAGACACCATTCGACAGCCATAAAGTTTGTCAAAAATTTTTTTGATGATCTGAAACATTTAACCCTTTGAGTGTGAGAATTTGCATGCCCCTAGTGGCAGAGCGCGGCACTTCACCTGCCTTCACCTCACCTTCACTCTGACTTTGTCAAAAGTAAGTGAAAAATTTCTGTTTTTTTTTTTTTTTTAATGTCCTGATTTCTTGTTCATATACGTTGAAGATAAGATGATGAGGTACCTCTGTACAAAAAACGGTGTCAAAAAACTGAACCATTTTTTGTGTAAATACGTCCAAAGTCCAGTTTTGACTGAGTTATGGAATTTAAAGAGGTGCCGGGACATTTTGCAAATTAGATGCATAAATTTATTCCTATCTGAAACTTTGGATCATATTTTACATCTTTCTAATTGACAGTAAGCCATTATCTCTTACCACTTTCAAGTTATAGCCTTGGAAATCTGAACGATTTTATTGACAAAAAATATTTACCACTCTTGACCACTAGGGGGTATGTCGCAGTTCGGCAACATACACACTCATAGGGTTAAGTATGACAAACATACAAAAAAAAATGAGAACTCAGGAAGGGGCAGACACTTTTCACACCAGTGTAATTGTGAGGCTAAATACCTCAACGAATAGCTACATGTACGTAGTTGCCATAAGGACAACAATTTGCTAGATACTGGCCTCGATGTCTACTTCCACGGACCCATGGGACACTGTTGAGTGGTGGTCTTCTTCCTCCGCACACTTGGGCTGCAAGTCTCACACACATCTCCTGAACATTCCCAGCCCATTCTTTGGCGAATCTCTTAAGCTCCAGATTTAATGGCCTTCTGGTGTGGACGTTGGTCTCAAGTCAGGGCTTTGAGCAGGCCAGTCAGTAACATTCATTTTGGTCTCCTGGAGGTAGTTCTTCACCAGGAGCCACACATGTTTTGGGTTATTGTCATGACCCAGGCCCAGTTTTGTTGCTGACTGCTTAAGATTTTCTTTCAGAATCTTTACATATCCTTCTTTCTTCATGATTCCTTCCACTTTGAGGAGATTCCCAGTTCTAGATGCACAGAAGCATCCCCACAGCATGATACTCCTGCCACTGTGTTTCGCTGGGGGGGAGGGTTGTCTTTGGGATGTACACCTCTCCCTTCTTTCTCCAATCATCAACAGTGTCTCTGTAGCCAAAGAGCTCTAGTTTTGTCTCGTCTGACCAAAGGACGATCTTCCAGTCTGCATAATCTTTCTCCAGGTTGTCCTTAGCATACTTCACTCTGGCTTGAAGGTGTCTCTTCTGACACCTGGAAAAAAGAAAAAAGTGGAGTTTTTCTTGGTCTTTCAACCTCTCAGTCCATTCCTGTGCAGGGTTCTAGTGATCGTCTTCTTTGAGACTACAATTCCTGACTTGGCTAAGTCATTCTCTAGTGTCTTGGCAGTTATTCTGGGGTCTTTAGACACATCTTTCACTAGTTTTCTTTCGGACCCTTATAAATCTTTCACTTCCTACCTCTGCCAGGCTTATTCTGTACTATGTGGCTCTCGCTAAATTTCTAATGATGCTTCTCATTCCAATTCTTGACACTTGGAAATGCTGTAATAACTTTGCATATCCATCTCCTTCTTTGAGTATCAACATATCTTTTTTCCTCAAGTCTAAACTGATTTCTTTTGATTTGGCATGATGCTTTCTCAAGTGACAGCTCAATCCCTCGCAGAAGTTTTTATACTGTGTGTTAATGGGAAGATAACCCTCAGTTTTAACTTTATTTTACAAGCGTTGAGTGTTACAGAGTTAAAGCACGTCATTGTACAGCAATGGTTTATGCTATGGTTCCATAAAAAGGTCAGTTCTTCAGGAGGGTCATAATTTTGACTGTGATAGTTTCTGGTTTTTGTGAAAGAATTTTGTTTCTGTGTGCAAAGTAAACTAATTTATGCTTTGTAAAGAAAACTAGGATGTTTGGGACATCTGTGTTAAACGTAATTAGCAACTTTTTTCTTGTAGATATGAAATTTTCTCAAAAATTTGCAACTTTTGCCTGTAAATTTTGATAATTCTTTAAAATTTTCATACTTCCTCATAAATTTGCAACTTTTTTCTCAAAGATATGCAGGTTTTTCAAAAAAAAAAATCGGATTCTTTTTTCTTCATAAATTGTCATTATTTTTCTTTTAATTTTCAAAAATATTTTCCTGTAAAATTTCAGCTGTTTTCAACCCTTTTAAATTTGCAACTTTTTTCTCATAGATTTGAGTTGGGTTTTTTTGTAAATTTAACTTTTTTTCTCATAAATTTGTAAATTTTCTTGTAAATTTGCAAGTTTGGGCATAAATTTTGAACTTTTTCTCATAGATTTGCAATTTTCTCACAAATTTGCAACTTTTTTATTAGATTTGCATTTTTTGTCATAAATTTTCATTATTTTTTTAATTTGCAAAAATATTTTCCTGTAAAATTTCAGCTGTTTTCAACCCTTTTCTTTTAAAGTTGCAACTTTTTTCTAATAGATTAGCAACTTTTTTCTTGTAAATTTAACTTTTTTTCTCATAAATTTGCAACTTTTCCCTGTAAATTTTCATTTTTTTTTCTTTTAAATTTGCAACTTTTTCTCAGACATTTCCATTTTATTTCCTGTAAATTTTCAGTTATTTTTCTGTAAATTTTCAACTGTTTTCTTGTGAAGTTGCAACATTCATCAAGTTTTAATCTAATAATTAATGCTCCTCTTAAAGACTATTTTTTAGGCTGTGTTATGATTTTCTACCTTGTTTGTTTTGTTCCAGCGTGCCAATCATTTGATCGAATTGTCCTTCATTGATCAGATCAGGGAGAGGATTTCCTCAAACAGAATCCACAACAACTCTTACTACAACATGGATCCGTCTCCAGATCGCACCGGGACGACACACGTGTCCGTGCTGGACGAGGACGGACTCGCTGTCTCCGCCACTAGCACCATCAACAGCATGTGAGCAGGAAGAGTGTTCTATAAATACAAACGCAGTTATTCGCTGTGTGCATCAGAGGTCTGCAACCTGGGGATCTGGATTAAAACTTGCATATGTGCAAGAAAGTCACAAATTTGAGAGTAAAAATGTAACTTTTTCTTGCAAATTTTCAATGTTTTCCTTATAAATTTGTGGCTTTTTTCTTGTAAATTTGCTACCTTTTCATGGTAATTTTGCAAATTTTTCTTTTAAAATTTCAACTTTCTTCTCATAAAATTGCAACTTTTTTCATTGTAATTTTTAAAAATTTTTCTTGTAAGTTTTCAACATTTTTCTCATAAATTTGCTACTTTTTGTAGTAATTTTGTTCATTTTTTTGGCAAATTTACAACAGTTTTCATGGTAATTTGGCAAAATTTTCTTGTAAATTTTCAACTTTGTTCTCATAAATGTTCTGTTTTTTCATAGTAATTTTGAAAAATTTTCTTGTAAGTTTTCAACATTTTTCTCATAAATTTGCTCCTTTTTCATGGTAATTTTGTTAATTTTCTTGTAAATGTTCAATTTTTTTATCATAAATTTGTAACTTTTTTCATTGTAATTTTGCTAATTTTTCTTGTAAATTTTCTACTTTTTTCATTGTAATTATGCTAATTTTTCTTGTAAAATTTCTTTTTGTAAAATTTTTTTCTCAAAACTTTTTTCAACCTTTTTGTGTAAAATTTCAACTTTTTTCCTCATAAATTTGTAACTTTTTTCATTATAATTTTGCAAAAAAATTGTCAGTTTTCAACTTTTTTTCTCATAAATGTGTAACTTTTTTTCATGGTAATTTTGCAAAATGTTCTTGTACATTTTCAACTATCCATCCATCCATCCATCCATCCATCCGTCCATCCATCTTCTACCGCTTTTCTGGGGTCCGGGTCGCGGAGGCAGCAGTTCAAGCAGAGAAGCCCAGACTTCCCTCTCCCCAGCCACCTGCTCCAGCTCTTCAGAGGATACCAATGCATTCCCAGACCAGCTGGGAGACATAGTCTCTCCAGCGAGTCCTGGGTCTGCCCCGGGGTCTCCTCCCAGTGGGACGTGCCCGAAACACCTCAAGTGGGAGGCGTCCAGGAGGCATCCTAATCAGATGCCCAAACCACCTCAATTGGCTCCTTTCATTGTGGAAGAGCAGCAGTTCTACTCTGAGCCTCTCCCGGATGACTGAGCTCCTCACCCTACTGTATCTCTGAGGGTGAGTCCAGCAATCCTACGGAGAAAGCTCATTTCAGCCGCTTGTATCCGCGATCTCGTTCTTTCGGTCATTACCCAAAGCTCATGACCATAGGTGAGAGTAGGAACGTAGATTGACTGGTAAATTGACAGCCTTGCCTGAGAACTCAGCTCCCTCTTCACCACAACAGACCGGTACAACGTCCACATCACTGCAGATGCTGCTCTGATCCGTCTGTCAATCTCTCGCTCCATTTTCCCCTCACTTGTGAATAAGACCCCAAGATACTTAAACTCCTCCACTTGGGGCAGGAGCCTGTCCCCAACCCAGAGAGGACAATCCACCTTTTTCCGGCTGAGGACCATGGACTCGGACTTGGAGGTGCTGATTCTCATCCCAGCCGCTTCACATTCAGTGGCAAACCATCCCAGCAAGAACTGTAGGTCATTGCTGGATGAAGCCAGCAGGACAACATCATCTGCAAACAACAGAGATGAGATCCTGTGGTCACCAAGCATGACACCCTCCATTCCCTGGCTGTGCCTAGAAATCCTGTCCATAAAAATTATGAACAGGATCGGTGACAAAGGGCAGCCCTGGCGGAGTCCAACTCTCACTGGGAATGAGTCCGACCGAGTGTTGGCAAGACAAACCAAACTCTCACAACGGTCGTACAGAGACCGAATAGCTTGTAACAACAAGCCCGATACCCCAAACTCCCGAAGCACCCCCCACAAAAAAAACACGAGGGACGGAGTTGAATGCCTTCTCCAAGTCCATAAAACACATGTAAACTAGTTGGGCAAACTCCCATGAACCCTCGAGAATTCTCGAGAGGGTAAAGAGCGGGTCCGATGTGCCACGGCCAGGACAAAAACCACATTGCTCCTCCTGAATCCGAGGTTTGACCAACGGTCGGACTCTCTTCTCCAGTACCTTGGCATAGACCTTCCCAGGGAGGCTGAGGAGTGTGATCCCTCTAAAGTTGGAGTACACCCTCCGGTCCCCTTTTTTGAAGAGAGGAACCACCACCCCGGTTTGCCATGCCAAAGGAACTGCCCCCGACCTCCACGCAATGTTGCAGAGGTGTGTTAACCATAACAGCCCTACAACATCCAGGGCCTTGAGGTACTCAGGATGAATCTCGTCCACCCCCGAGGCCCGGCCACCAAAGAGATTTTTAACCACCTTGGCGACCTCAGCCCCTGTGATAGGCGAGTCATCCCCCTTGTCCACAAGCCCTGCTTCCTCTGTGGAAGGCGTATCAGTGGGATTGAGGAGATCCTCAAAGTATTCCTTCCACCGCCCGACGATATCCCCAGCCGAAGTCGACAACGCCCCATCCACACCATACACAGTGTGGACAGGGAGCTGCTTCCCCCTCCTGAGCCGCCGGACAGTTTGCCAGAATCTCTTCGAGGCCGACCGAAAGTCTTGTTCCATGGCCTCACCGAACTCCTCCCATATCCGAGTTTTTGCTTCAGCAACCACCCGAGCTGCACTCCGCTTGGCCTGCCGGTACACCTCAGCTGCTTCGGGAGTCCCACAAGCCAACCAAGCTTGATAGGACTCCTTCTTCAGCTTAATGGCCCCCCTCACCACTGGTGTCCACCACTTGGTTCGGGGGTTGCCACCACGAGATGCACCAACCACCTTGCAGCTGCATCTCTGGGCCGCCGCTTCAACAACAGAGGTGGAGAACATTGCCCATTCAGACTCCATGTCTCCAGACTCCCTCGGAATGTGGTGGAAGTTCCGGAGGTGGGAGTTGAAGACCTCCCGGACAAGGGCCTCAGCCAGATGTTCCCAGCACACCCTCACTATATGTTGGGGTCTACCAAGTATGAATGGCATCCTCCCCTCCCGTCAGATCCAACTCACCACCAGGTGGTGATCAGTTGACAGCTCTGCACCTCTCTTTACCTGAGTGTCCAAGACATATGGTCGCAGGTCTGATGACACGATAACAAGATCGATCATCGACCTACGACCTAGGGTGTCCTGGTGCCAGGTGCACATATGGACACCCTTATGCTTGAACATGGTGTTCGTTATGGACAAACTGTGGTTAGCACAGAAGTCCATCAACTGAACACCACTCGGGTTCAGATCGGGCAGGCCATTCCTCCCAGTCACCCCCCTCCAGGTTTCACTGTCATTGCCCACGTGCGCATTGAAGTCCCCCAGTAGGACAATGGAGTCTTCAAGAGGAGCACCCTCCAGTACCCCAGTCAGAGACTCCAAAAAGGGTGGGTACCCTGAAACATCATTTGGTGCATAGGCACAAATGATGGTCAGGACCCGTTTCCCAATCCGAAGGCACAGGGAAACAACCCTTTCGTCCACCGGGGAAACTTTTCAGCTTTTTCTCATAAATTTAAAACTGTTTTCATTGTAATTTTGCAAATTTTTCATGTAATTTTTCAACTTTTTTTTCTCATAAATTTGCTACTTTTTCTTGGTAATTTTGCATAATATTTTGTAAATTTTCAACTTTCGTCTCATGAATTTGCTACTTTTTTGCTGTAATTTTGCAAATTTTTTCTGGTAAATTTACAACTGTTTTTATGGTAATTTGGCAGATTTTTCTTGTAAAATTTCAACTTTCTTCACATACAGTAAATGTGCTATTTTTGTAGTAATTTTGAAAAATTTTCTTGTAAATTTTCAACTTTTTTTGTCATGAATGCCCGTCTGGGGCAGCAAGATAAACCCACACGCGGAACTGTAGTTGTGACATTTAATAACAGAAGAGAACAAAAATTCCAAAAGTTGTGCAGACGATACAAAAATACGAATAAGGGTAACTTACAGAGATTGGCACTCCAGAGCAGGAATGGCTCTGGAGGAGGAAAGGAGAATATATGGAGAAATAAAGTCCATTCAACTCCACACAATGCAATACTGCCGCAGAGAAACAATGAACTGACAGTGCTTAAATACATGGACATGGAAATGAGCAGCAGGTGTGGGCAGCTGAGCAGGCAGGTGACCTAATTATATAACTGCTCATAGCTGAGGTGACTGAGGAGCAGACTGTGAGCAGCTAGTGGGAGTGTCTGGAGAAGAGGAGGGCACTCAAGTCAACAAACCAAAATGTATATAGAAACTGACAACATAATAATAACAGACATACAAAACTCAGAAATAAATTGAGAGTCTAAGCACTGTGTAAACATATGCTCAGACTCATGACATTTTTCTCATAAATTTGTAACTTATTTCATTGTAATTTTGCTCATTTTTCTTGTAAAATTTCAGCTTTTTACTCATACATTTGTATTTTTTTCATTGTAATTTTGCTAATTTTTCTTGTAAATTTTCAACTTTTTTTCTCATAAGTTTGTAACTTTTTTCATTGTAATTTAGCAATTTTTTGTTGTGCATTTTAAACTATTTCTAATAAATTTGCAACTTTATTCATTATTGTTTTTCAGATTTTTCTTGTAAATTTTCAGCTTTTTCTCATAATTTGGTACTTTTTTCATGGTAATTTTGCACATTTTTCTTGTAAATTTTCAACATTTTTCTTGTAAATTTTCAACTTTATCTCATAAGTTTTCACTTTTTTCCTCATAAATTTGCTACTTTTTCATGGTATTTTTATTTATTTATTTAAACCGGGACAATGCATATTAATAGACATGACAACCATTAGGTATTTCATGTAAATATGCCACATTTAGCCTTACAGGCTAAATTTCATCTGTAGTCTCACAGCAGGTTGACATTACAGGAACATGTTCATGTTCATTTTTCTTGCAAATTTTTAACTTTTGCAAATTCCACAGGAAATCTCATGAATATACTGGAAAACTAGCAATTCTATAAGTAAAGATTAGTGCATTTACAAGGAAAAAACAACTAGCTGCACATTTGCAAAAAAAAGCTACACACTTCCCAGTCAAACATTTCCAATTAAAAAAACTTGCAAAAGTCCAAGGTAAAAGCCAGGAATTTGTTGGAAAAACTCTTCTCTCTCTTTTTTTAAATAATAGATATTCTATACGTGTGTCTTTAATATTCTCTGTGGTCTGTTGTGTAGATTTGGAGCTGCAGTTTACTCTCCAAAAACGGGCGTCATCCTCAATAACGAGCTGGCTGATTTCTGCTGGAGAACAAAATCGCTGAGGCCAGGTGAGGCCAGGTGTGACGTCACGGGAATGACGCAGAGAATGTTTTAGATGGCGACGGCTGGATTAACCGTCCGTCTCATTTCCGTCTGAAAATCTGCACTATAAAGCAGAGCACACAGATGCCACTGGGGGGCCTGTGACATGAATGTTCATCCTCAACATTTTGGTATTTTTGGGGGGGCCGGGGGAAATTAAAATGACCTTCTTTTTGTCTTTTAAATTGGCAGCTTTTTCCAGCATAATTTCTGTTTTTTTTCTCTTAAATGTAACTTTTATTCTTTTATTTATTTCATACATTTTCAACAGTTTTCTGATAAATTCGCAGCTTTTTTCTTGAAAATTTTGCTACTTTTTTCATTGTAATTTTGCAAAATTTTCTTGTAAATTTTCAATGTTTTTCTGATAAATTTGTGGTTCTTTACTTTTAAATTTGTGTGTTTTTTCTCTTAAATTTGGTACTTTTTTCATTGTAATTTTGCTAATTTTTCTTGTAAATTTGTAGACAGAAAAGCCTAGAAAGGGCCCTGTGTATTAATAACAGTGATTATGTTTGTGTGCAGGTGAGCAGCCCCCCTCCTCGATGGCCCCTGTAATTATGCAGCTGCCGTCAGGAGGGACCCTGGTGATTGGTGGATCCGGAGGAAGCCTGATCACCACGGCGCTGGCCTTGGTAACTCAATAATTCAGCAGCAATAAATTGCCTTATTGCTTCCTGCTCTGTTTGCTCACCAGACTCCCCTCTGATCATGCAGTCCATCATAAACCACCTCTGGCTGGGGATGGACCTCAAACGCGCCATCGATGCTCCCATCGTCTTCGTCGAGTCCTCCAACAAAGTCAATTTTGAGCCTGGTTTTGACAAGGTGAAGCACTTGTTAACGACATTATCAATTAAGGGCTGGAATGAGGTTTCAGGTCTGGGAGTCTGGGGTCACGTGCAGCTCTGCAGATCCCTGTAACCAGTTTAGTTTTTAACAAGGAGGGTGGGGGGTGGGGGGTATTTGCATATTTGGCATAACGACACAAACATATACATGTAAATTAGGTATAAATTTGGAAGACTAAAGGTGCAAAAATATGATTAAAATATTCCAATTAAAAATTTTAAAAAGTCACAAATTGCAATTTAAATACATAGAATAAACATTCAACCAGCACCCAAATGAATGTTGCAAATTTATGAGAAAAAAGTTGAAAGTTTATGAGGAAAAAAGTTGAAAATTTATGAGAAAAAAAATCATAAATTTGCAAGGGAAAAAATTGAGGGAAAAATGTTGCAAATCTTTGAAAAAAATGCAAATTTACGAAACAAAAGTTGAAAATTTACAGTAAAAAAATGTGCAAATTTATGCGGTAAAGATTTAAAATTTATGAGAACAAAGTTGAAAATTTATGAGGGAAAAGGTTGGAAAATTATGAGAAAAAGGTTGACAATTTATGAAGAAAAATTGAAAATTTACAGGAAAAAATGTGCAAATTTATGAGGAAAAGGCTGAAAATTCATGAGAAAAAAAAGCTGAAAATTTATGAAGAAAAAAAAGTTGAAAATTTATGAAGAAAAAAAAGTTGAAAATTTATGAGAAAAAGGTTGAAATTTATTAGGAAAAACCTGAAAATTTCAGGAAAAAAATGCTAATTAACAAGCAAAAATTGCAAATTAACAAAAAAATGTGTAAAATTGTGAGGAAAAAAGTTGCAAATTTATAAGGGATTAAAAAATATGAGAAAAAAGTTGCAGATTTACAGGATAAAAACTGCAAATGTATGAGGAAAAAAATTGAAAATTTACAAGAAAAAGTTGAAAATTCCTTGAACGAAGATAGAAATTTACAAGAGAAAAATCACAAGTGTGTGAGAAAAAAGTTGCAGATTTATAAGATTTTTTATGCATTTCTGCTTCGAACTGGTGGTTCAAAGTCATTTTGGGTGTGAGGCTTACGACGACACTGGAGGTACAGTTCTCTGTCTTTTTTATACTGGTTGGAGGGCCAATGCCCTCCCACCCCCCCTGGATTTACACCTGTGAATGGGGATGGGGATGGGGGGGGTGATTTGGGGTCATTTTACTAACAATGAGGATAACATCCCCCATCAAATCACTACTGGCTCTAACCCTGACTAAAGAAAAACACCTAGATATGTGAGAAAATAGTTAAAGGCTGCACATTTATGAGAATGAAGCTGCAAACTTGTGTTTAAAAATGCTACACTGTAAAATCCAATTAGTTACAAAAATACAGAAAATGAAATTGCATGTTGAACAAACAAATGCTTATTTACAACATGTGGAAAAAAACATGTAAGGGGGAAAAAAGGAATGAAAATCTGTGAGGAAAAAGTTGCAAAGTTGTAAGAAAAAAGTTGCAGCTTTATAAGATGAAAAATAAAAATTTACAGGAAAAAAGTCACAAATTTATGAGAAAATAGAAATTTTGAATTTTGAAAATTTTGAGGGGAAAAAAGCAAATTTATAAGAAAGATGAAAATGAACAGGAAAAATTCACAAATTTATGAGGAAAAAAGATGAAAATTTACAGAAAAAAATGCAAATTTTTGAGAAAAAAGTTGCAAAGTAAAAGTCACAAATCTTTGAAAAGCAGTGGAAAATTTATCAGAAGAAAGGTGAAAATTTACAGGAAAAAAAGGCACAAATTTATGAGAAAAAAAGACGAAAATTTACAAAAAAATTGCAAATTTCTGGGAAAAAACTTTTTTTTGCATTTCTGCTCATAATGGGAGGTTCACAGTGATGATATTCAGTCATGTCACAGACACGATGAAACAAGCCACCGTGGTCTTCATTTGTGTTTCCGCTCTTCTGTCCCCCTCAGACTGCCGTAGACGGCCTGCGCACTCTGGGACACACGCTGGGCAGCTGGCCGTATTTCGTGAATAAGGTGAACGCCGTGGAGAGGGAGAACGGCTGCATCACGGCGGTCTCGGACAGCAGGAAGATGGGGATGGCAGCGGGATACTGACCGCCGCTGACAGCGCCACCTTCAGACCAACTGAGCCTTTTAGCTGCAAACAAGACAAGAGAGCACAAACCTCCACCAAGGCAGATCATAGATAGGATTTTAGGATTTTTTTTTCATTTTTTTACCTTCTCTGTAAAAATTCAAGCTAGAAAGCACCCAGAGAGTTGAAATCTCCACCAAGGCAGCTAATTTTCTGTATTTTAAAGCACCCCGTTATAACCCCCCCCCCCCCACCCCCCGTCTTGACAACAGCTCCCAGAGGTGTTGATGAAACATCTGTGACACAATTTGGTCAGAAATCTCGGGGCTTAACAACTTCAGAACCATTTTACACATGGGGAAGGAGCCCCCCAGCTGTTTTTATGGTGTACTGCGTTAAATGCTAATGAACCTGCCATCCACATTCATAGAGGTAAATCATGGGGGAGACCAGGGAGACTTTCCCCACCCCCAACCTGGAAAAAAGAGAGAATTGCTCCCTCCACCCCCCCCCCCCCCCAATATCATCATAGCACTTTTTGTTAAAATCATGTTATATAAGTGAGTAAAATTAATTTGAAGCACCAATTCTAAACAGAAATGCAATTTTTTTTTTCTTTTGTAAAAACTTTTTTCTCACAAGTTTACATGTTTTTTCCTGTTAATTTTGATAGTTTTTTTTCTTAATTTGCAATTTATTTCCTGTAAATCTGCAACTTTTTCTTGTAAATTTGCAGCTTTTTTCTTTTAAATTTGCAACTTTTCTCTCAAAAAGCTGTGAATTTTTCCCTGTAAAATTTTTCTTTTTTTTTCTCATAAATTTGCAACTTTTTTTTTGTAAATTTTTAAAAATTTTTCCTTGTAAATGTGTGATATTTTCTCATAAATTTGCATTTTTTCCCTCATAAATTTGTGACTTTTTTCCTGTACATTTTTTAAATCTTTTTTCTCATTAATTAGCAGCTTTTTGCTTTTAAATTTGCTACTTTTTTCTTGTAAATTTGTGACTTTTTTCATAAATTTGCAACTTTTTTCTTCACAAATTTGGGACTTTTTTCCTGTAAATTTTTTAGCTTTTTTAATCATAAATTTGCAGCTTTTTTCTTTGTAATTTGCAACCTCTGTCTCAAAAATTTGCCTTTTTTTCCTGTAAATTTGCAATTTTTTTCATGGAAATTTTAAACTTTTTTTCATCAAAAATTTGTGACCTCATAAATTTGTAGCTTTTATCCTGTAAATTTTCGACTTTTTTGATCATAAATTTGAAAAATATTCTTAAGTTTTTTTATTTTTTCTTGTAAATTTGCAGTTTTTTTCATAAATTTGCAGCCTTTTATTCACAAACATTTGTGATGTTTTTTCAAAAATTTGCAACTTTTTTGATATATTTGTGACTTTTTTGTAAATTTGTATTTTTTTTCTCAAAAATTTGCAGCTTTTTTATTTAAAATTTGCAACTTTTTTCTTTTTAATTTGTGACTTTTTTCAAAAAATGTTTTTTCTTGTAAATTTGCAGTTTTTTCATGTAAATTTCCAACTTTTTATCATTTTTTTCTTGTAACTTTCAAAAAGTTTTTCTTGTAAATTTGCAACTTTTTTTTCTCAAATTTGTGACTTGTTTCCTAGAGATTTTCAACTTTTTTTCTCATAAATTTCCAACACTCATTTGGATATTGATTACATTTTTATTCTGTGTAATTAAGTGGTAATTTGCAACTTTTTAAATTGGCATCTAATGTACATTTATACATTTGTACCTTGTGCTAAATTGGTGAACACCCCTCATCCCTCTTGTAAAAAATCACAAATGGACACTGCAAATTGAAATTTTCACTTTCTGCTCCACTTTATATTCTACTTTTTCACTTTAACTCATATTTTGATGCACAACTTTATAAAAGAGAAAGTAAGAGAAACGCTGTGCTGCTATAGGAGGACAAACCTAAAACTGTTTATGGTGTTTACTGTATTTGGGTAATGAGTCCCAAAGTCCAACATTGACATTTAGAGCAGCAATTTTTTCTTTATGACGTGACTGAAATGTCAGGAAAAGGCACACAGAATGATGTGATGCAGACTCTTTTTTTTCCCAAGGCATTCACACAGACTGACAGTTGGGTTTATCCTTGTTTCACTGCTGCTGCTTCATCCTCAGATTTCAGCTAAATCTGTTACAATTTCACTTTAAAGAGGATTGGATTGTTACTGAAGCACCTGTTTTTATTATGTGTTTAATTTGTCTTTTTATACAAATGAATGTATTCTTTTTCCTGACTGAACCTTGTACTCTCTGTAAGTTTGCTATAATGAGCCATTTAACCTTTTTATATCGACACTGGCAGCTGCCCAAATTTTAAGTGTGAATTTTAACTGTGACCTTCAACATTTTTACTATATGTGAAATAAACATAGAATTAAATTTTAAAAAAATGGACTCAGCTTCCTCTGATAATGAAGCCTTCATGATGCATTCTGTCTAATGGCCAGCAGATGGCGAGACTTGTTTTTGTGAAGAAAATATGTGTAACAGGATGCTGGCATTTAATGCAGCGTGTTGCTTTCCTGATGTGTTTATGGACTGTATTATGGCAGTTGAAACTCATTTATGGGTGAGTCCAAGTCCATTTTTGCAGCGTT
Source organism: Pholidichthys leucotaenia (assembly GCA_020510985.1). Classification (NCBI taxonomy): domain Eukaryota; kingdom Metazoa; phylum Chordata; class Actinopteri; order Cichliformes; family Pholidichthyidae; genus Pholidichthys; species Pholidichthys leucotaenia. Next base: position 19,260,816 of record CM035850.1, on the reverse strand, counting down.
CTACTGGTACATATATATATATATATCAGTATCTCACATGAGTGAGTACACCCCTCACATTTTTGTAAATATTTTATTTTAGCTTTTCATGGAACAACACTGAAGATATGACACTTTGATACAGTGTAAAGTAGTCAGTGTACAGCTTGTATAACAGTGTAAATTTTATGTCCCCTCAAAATAACTCAACAGCCATTAATGTCTAAACTGCTGGCAACAAAAGTGAGCACACCCCTAATGAAAATGTTCAAATTATGCCCAAAGTCTCAATATTTTGTGTGGCCACCATTATTTTCCAGCACTGCCTTAACTCTCTTCGGCATGGAGTTCACTAGAGCTTCACAGGCTGCCACTGGAATCCTCTTCCACTCTTCCATGACAACATCACGGAGCTAGTGGATGCTAGCGACCTTGTGCTCCTCCACCTTCTGTTTGAGGATGCCCCACAGATGCTCAATAAGGTTTAGGTCAGGAGACATGCTTGGCCAGTCCATCACCTTTACCCTCAGTTTCTGTAGCAAGGCAGCGGTCGTCTTGGAGGTGTGTTTGGGGTCGTTATCATGTTGGAATACTGGTCTGTAGCCCAGTTTCCGAAGGGAGGGGATCATGCTCTGTTTCAGTATGTCACAGTACATGTTGGCATTCATGGCTCCCTCAATGAACTGTAGCTCCCCAGTGCCGGCAGCACTCATGCAGCCCCAAACCATGACATGCCCACCATCATGCTTGACTGTAGGCAAGACACACTTGTCTTTGTACTCCTCACCTGGTTACCGCGACACATGCTTGACACCATCTGAACCAAATAAGTTTATCTTGGTCTCATCAGACCACAGGGCATGGTTCCAGTAATCCATGTTCTTAGTCTGCTCGTCTTCAGCAAACTGTTTGTGGGCTTTCTTGTGCATCATCTTTAAAAAGGGCTTCCTTCTGGGATGACAGTCATGCAGACCAATTTGATGCAGTGTGCGGCGTATGGTCTGAGCAGTGACAGGCTGGCCCCCCCACCTCTTCAACCGCTGCAGCAATGCTGGCAGCACTCATACATCTATTTTCAAAAGACATCCTCTGGATATGACGTTGAGCACGTGCACTCAACTTCTTTGGTCGACCATGGAGAGGCCTGTTCTGAGTGAAACCTGTCCTGTTAAAGTGCTGTATGGTCTTGGCCACTGTGCTGCAGCTCAGTTTCAGGGTGTTGGCAATCTTCTTATAGTCTAGGCCATCTTTATGTAGAGTAACAATTCTTTGTTTTTCAGATCCTCAGAGAGTTCTTTGCCATGAGGTGCCATGTTGAACTTCCAGTGACCAGTATGAGAGAGTGTGAGAGCGATAACACCAAATTTAACACACCTGCTCCCCATTCACACCTGAGACCTTGTAACACTAATGAGTCACATGACCCCGGGAGGGAAAGTGGCTCTCCCATCACCACTGCTGATTCCTTCCGCTTCCTAGGCACTACCATCACCAGGGACCTCAAATGGGAGCCGACCATCAGCTCATTCATCAAAAAAGCCCAGCAGAGGATGTTCTTCCTGCGGCAGCTGAGGAAGCTCAAGCTACCCACCAAGATGTTAGTGCAGTTCTACACAGCCATCATCGAGTCCATCCTCACCACCTCCATAACCGTGTGGTACGCAGGAGCCACTGCCAGGGACAGACTAAGGCTGCAGCGCGTCGTGCGCACTGCTGAGAAGGTGATCGGCTGCAAGCTCCCATCTCTCCAGGATCTGTACATCTCCAGGACCCGGAGGCGTGCTGGCCGGATCATAGCCGATCCCTCACACCCTGGTCACGTACTGTTTGCCCCCCTCCCCTCAGGTAGAAGACTTCGGTCCATCCAGACTAAAACCTCCCATCACATGAACAGCTTCTTCCCCTCTGCCATCAGACTGCTGAACACTAAGTGACTTATTGACTCTCGTGCACTATGTACAGCAGCTCAACCAGACTCATGTCAATCATCACTGTTTTCTTCCTGCATTACCGACTGCACTATATAGTTCTCCACAGTATCTGCTGCTCGCTAATATATTTTAACTGCTGACCAGTATCACTTACTCTTATTCTACACTTTATTGCATGTATAGTTTATTTCTTTTATTTATCATGTTTAATGTTGCAGCATTGCACCGAGACAAATTCCTAGTTTGTGTACTACATGAACAATGGCAATAAACCTGATTCTGATTCTGATTCTGATTCTAATTGGGCACAATTTGAACATTTTCATTAGGGGTGTACTCACTTTTGTTGCCAGTGGTTTAGACATTAATGGCTGTGTGTTGAGTTATTTTGAGGGGACAACGATTTTATACTGTTATACAAGCTGTACACTGACTACACTATATCAAAGTGTCATATCTTCAGTGTTGTCCCATGAAAAGATATTAAAAAAAAATTTACAAAAATGTGAGGAGTGTACCCACTTTTGTGAGATACTGTATATTGATATAAATAAAAATTTAACCTTGGGGCACCAGTCCAGCAAATGGACAAATTTATTAATAATTCATTCAATATTTGTAAGAGAGAAGGATCAGTCTCCAAATGTGAGCTCTCAGCTTTTCTCAAAGTGAATACAAGGAGAAAAATAAACAACTGAAATGTAACTTTTGACAGTTTAATAAAGAAAATCAGTAAAGATAAAACACATTCATGTGACTTTGAAAAGAAGTTGGATGGTGCCACACAGCTCACTCGTCTCAAATTATATACAGAGAAAGAAGTCTGACAATAGTCTTTGTTTATGATTCAAAGCCAGATCAGAACAACAAAAACTTGATTCAAAAAACAAACCATGAAGTCCATTCATTCTTCCGACTTGGCATGGTACTTAAGAAAGAGTGAAAAACAAGAAAAAGTGAATTTTAAAGAAAAGTACACTACCGTTCAAAAGTTGGGGGTCACCCAGACAATTATTTTGTTTTTTCCATGAAAAGTCACACTCATTTACCACCATGAGTTGTAAAATGAATAGAAAATATAGTCAAGACATTGACAAGGTTAGAAATAATGATTTGTATTTGAAATAATAATTTTTTCCTTCAAACTTTGCTTTCATCAAAGAATCCTCCATTTGCAGCAATTGCAGCATTGCAGACCTAACATGATTGCACAAGGGTTTCCTAATCATCCATTAGCCTTCTGATGCAATGAGCAAACACACTGTACCATTAGAACACTGGAGTGATAGTTGCTGGAAATGGGCCTCTATACACCTATGTAGATATTGCAACAAAAACCAGACATTTGCAGCTAGAATAGTCATTTACCACATTAGCAATGTACAGAGTGTATTTCTGATTAGTTTAAAGTTATCTTCACTGAAAAAAGGTGCTTTTCTTTCAAAAATAAGGAAATTTCTAAGTGACCCCAAACTTTTGAACGGTAGTGTATGAAGTTACACAAAAGAACAGTTTTCACTCTGGTCTTGGCTTGCAAGGTACCTCGTCGACTGAGAGGCAAAATGTCCATTCAGTAAGTTTCCAAACTTTCTAGGTGTGACTCGACTGTCCACTATTTATGATTGACAGCTGAGCCTGACCAATTTTATTCAAAGACTAGGATTGGATCTGTCCACTAGTGTAACTTCTGACTATGGCTGGGTGATATAGCTTTTAACATGTATCATGACACATTTAGGGTTTTATATACACGATATATATCACGATATCTTGAGATCTCCTCCGAACCACTGGATAAATGTAAATGTAAAACTTTTGCATAAAATGGCACCGGCATGATAATAGAAACAGACTCATGTATTACATTTTTTTTAATTGCATACATAGGGAGTGGGGGGGGTGATGGGTCATGATTTGCCCCTCGGGGCAGAGAGGAAGACCCACGTGCTGGACTGTGAAGTTGTGAGATTTATTGGAAAACATAAGGTGCACAAAACAACTCAAAAACACGAGGAGATTCACCCAGCAAGGAGACGAAAACAGAGCACGTTTTAACTTACGTTTAGAAGGAATCACAGAAGTCAAGACTGCAGCGAGGAAAGCAAGGCGCCGCAGTCTTAAATAAGGCATGACATAATAAGGCGCAGGTGTGGATATCAGAGTGGGCAGGAGAAAACAATGATTGATAATCTGAACCAGCTGAGGGCCATGAGAGGGGAGAGATTGGAGCTGACAGCTGACAGGACACTGCTGACACGCAGCACTGTCCCAGGAGCGCCAGTGACAGCTGTCAACCCCGAGGAAAAACACAACAGTAAGGAATTTACAGAATAAAATATCAACAACTACAGACAGAAATAAATACAAATTGATACAAAGCACGAGCATGACAAAACTAAGGTGTAGTCAGGAAGATGGAAAACAGCACAAGAATAACAGAAACCAAAAAGCACAAAATACCAGAAATACAGTTAGGCCCAAAAATATTTGGACAGTGACACAAGTTTTGTTATTTTGGCTGTTTACGAAAACATATTCAGGATACAATTATATAATCAATATGGGCTTAAAGTGCAGACTCTCAGCTGTAATTTGAGAGTATTCACATCCAAATTGGAGCAAGGGTTTAGGAATTACAGCTCTTTAATACGTAGCTGCCTCTTTTTCAAGGGACCAAAAGTAATTGGACAATTGACTCAGAAGGCTGCAAAAAAAAAATAAATAAATAACAAGGCTGCATGGGCTCTTCCCTCGTTAACCTGTCATCAATTAAGCAGTTAAAAGGTCTGGAGTTGATTCCAGGTGTGGTGTTTGCATTTGGAAGCTGTTGCTGTGAACACACAACATGCGGTCAAAGGAGCTCTCAATGGAGGTGAAACAGACCATCCTGAGGCTGAAAAAAAAAAAGAAGAAATCCATCAGAGAGATAGCAAAAATGTTAGGAGTGGCCAAATCAACAGTTTGGTACATTCTGAGAAAAAAAGAGTGCACTGGTGAGCTTGGGAACTCAAAAAGGCCTGGACGTCCACAGAAGACAACAGTGGCGGATGATCGCAGAATCCTTTCCATGGTGAAGAACAACCCCTTCACAACATCCACTCAAGTGAAGAACACTCTCCAGGAAGTAGGTGTATCAGTATCTAAGTCTACCATAAAGAGAAGACTTCATGAGAGTAAATACAAAGGATTCACCACAAGGTGCAAACCATGAATCAGCCTCAAAAATAGAAAGGCCAGAATTGACTTTGCCAAAAAACACCTGAAGAAGCCAGCCCAGTTCTGGAACAGCATTCTTTGGACAGATGAGACTAAGATCAACCTGTACCAGAATGATGGGAAGAAGAAAGTTTGGAGAAGAATTGGAACAGCTCATGATCCAAAGCATTACATCTTCTGTAAAACATGGTGGAGGCAGTGTGATGGCATGGGCATGCATGGCTTCCAATGGCACTGGGTCACTTGTGTTTATTGATAATGTGACAAAAGACAGAAGCAGCCGGATGAATTCTGAAGTGTATAGGGATATACTTTCTGCTCAGATTCAGCCAAATGCAGCAAAGTTGATTGGACGGCGCTTCACCAATGATCCAAAACATACTGCAAAAGCAACCCAGGAGTTTTTTAAAGCAACAAAGTGGAATATTCTGCAATGGCCGAGTCAATCACCAGATCTCAACCCAATCGAGCATGCATTTCACTTGCTCAAGACAAAACTTAAGGCAGAAAGACCCACAAACAAGCAACAACTGAAGACGGCTGCAGTAAAGGCCTGGCAAAGCATCACAAAGGAGGAAACCCAGCGTTTGGTGATGTCCATGGGTTCCAGACTTCAGGCAGTCATTGCCTGCAAAGGATTCTCAACAAAATATTGAAAAGTAACATTTTACTTAGGGTTATGTTTATTTGTCCAATTACTTTTGAGCCCCTGAAATGAGGAGCGTTTGTATAAAAATAGCTACAATTCCTACATGTTTAGTCATATATTTTTGTTCAACCCCTTGAATTAAACCTTAAAGTCTGCACTTCAATTCCGTTGTAGTTGTTTCATTTCAAATCCAATGTGGTGGCATGCAGAGCCCAAATCATGAAGATTGTGTCACTGTCCAAATATTTCTGGGCCTAACTGTATATAAATACAGAGAAAAGGCCATGAGACCAAGCCTAGCAGAAACCTCCAGTGCTCGGCTCATGACAGAGGAGATAAAATCAAGTTAAATTTAACAAACTTTATTAAATCAGTCAGACAACCCTGCTCATGAATTTGCAATAAATCAGAATAAATAATGGTAGGCCTTCTTATTATGGCCTGTAATAAAGCCATTAAAAACTAGAGGGTGTAGAAGATGCCTTACAAACGAGACTGAGTTTATTTCTCAGGAAAGCTTTATTGGAAGTCACATCTTCTATCATCAAAATTCTCAGCAGAAAAGAAACAGAACCAACTTTCCTCACAGCTTTTATACACCAGAGATACTAAACCCCCACATCAAGTATCTCACACCTTCACCCCACAGAAGCTCAGTAAACACATGAACCCACAGTCACATATAGCCTCCGAGACTTGCTGGCGCCTCTGTTCCCTTCTCCACCTCGGGGGCACCCGTTGGGACATTGTCTCTGACTTCCGTCTTCCCCAGCACCCACCTCCTAGCCGAGGTCCCTGCTGGGGCATTGTTCCTTTGGATGTTTGCTCTGTAGGGTCTGCACCGTCATGCCTACTGGATGCATGTGGGGGAGAATGCGTACCATACAAGCATGCCATATATGTGCCTTAAATATGCACCATATAACCCCCCCCAAACGTTCAAATAAGGACAAGTTACACTTCAAATGCATAGAATCATGACACCCCCACACAGAACAAGAGAGAAAAAAACTTGGCACAACAGATCACATTTCCCACTGCTTGGGCTTCAATTCTCTGCCATATCTGCTGTGAGCAGGTCTCGCTCTGCCTGTGGCTGTCTACTGCATCTGTGAAGTAGAATCATTAACACATCGTCGTGAAAGCTTAGCAGAGCGTCTCCCGGGTGGCCTGCCGCGGCGGGGGGCTCTGGCCAACTGTACTGGGTCGTCAGCTAACACAAAAGCGGGTTTGAGTCTGTTAATGCAGACTAAGTCCCTCCTGTCTCCCAAATCGAGCAAAAAATGCTTTTCTCCGGTTTCTAACACTCTGAACGGTCCATCGTAAGGTGGCCTTAAACCTAACCTCTGTGCGTCGTGTCTAACAAAGACAAATTCTGCATTCTTTAAGGCTTTGGGCACAAAAACACGTGGAAAACTGTGATGAACGGGACCGGGGAGGGTGTGTGACCCCGCGTCGCTCTGCAGCAGCTGAGCGGGGAGGTGCTCCGGAGCAGGGTTCTCAGGGAGGAAATCTCCCGGTAACCGGAGGGGTTGGGCGAAAACGAGTTCGGCCGGAGAGGCTTGCAAATCTTCTTTAGGTGCTGAACGCAACCCTAATAAAACCCATGGGAGCTTATCAACCCAATTTGTGTCCGTGAGAGCCGCTCTGAGGGCTGCTTTCAATGACCGGTGGAAGCGCTCGCACAAACCGTTGGCCTGGGGGTTATACGCGGTCGTGCGATGAATTTTCACCCCCAGGCTGAGTGCCATGGACGACCAGAGCTCGGAAACAAACTGGGGTCCTCTGTCAGACGTTATGTCTGACGGGATACCAAAACGTGCGACCCAAGTTGTTAAAAAGGCACGTGCAACATCTGCCGCTGTGGTTGCCGCCAGAGGGACCGCCTCTGGCCAGCGCGTGGTGCGGTCTACCATGGTTAAAAGGTGTGTGAACCCCTGGGACAGCGGAAGAGGTCCTACTAAGTCGATATGCACATGATCAAAGCGTTTGGCTGGGATGTGAAAAGGTTCCAGAGGGGCTCGTGTGTGTTTGTGTACCTTTGCTCTTTGACACGCAGCGCAGGCTGCAGCCCACTCTTTGACTTGTGTACGCAGCCCCGGCCAAACAAACTTCTCTCCTACCATTTTGATAGACGCGCGGACGCCCGGGTGTGCCAGCGAATGTATTAAGTCAAAAACACGGCGACGCCACGCAGCTGGGACCATGGGACGGGGACGCCCCGTGGAGGTATCGCAGATTAGGGAGGGCATGCCTCTTTGAAGCACCCTGTGCTCCAGCCTTAGCCCTGTTGGCCCAGACTGGAGCGCGCGCACGTCCGCGTCGCCAACCTGTTCAGCGGCCATGGCTGCATAATCTAACCCGACGCAGACCGGAGCTGTGAGCGCTTCCGCGCCACAAGCCTGACCTAGGTCTGCAGCCGCCGAATCTGCCCCCTGGGGGCCTGTCGCTGCAACTGCACGCGAGAGGCAATCAGCCACTACATTGTGTTTACCCGCCATGTGTTGAATGTCAGTGGTAAACTCCGAAATTGCAGCCAGCTGCCTCTGTTGTCGGCCCGACCAAGGCTCTGAAACCTTAGCCATTGCAAAAGTTAAGGGTTTATGGTCCATGAACGCGGTAAAACGGCGCCCTTCCAACCAGAACTGGAAGTGGCGGATGGCCAAATGCAGGGCCAAAAGCTCCCTGTCAAACGCGCTGTATTTACGCTCGCTATCGCGCAACGTTTTGCTGAAAAACGCGAGTGGTTGCCAGCATCCTGCCACCAGTTGCTCGACAACCGCTCCCACTGCCACGTCGGAGGCGTCTGTGGTTAGCGCCATGCGAGCTGCCGGCACCGGGTATGCCAATAATGCAGCGTTCGCAAGGGCTGATTTGACCTGTGAAAAAGCGCGCTCCCGATCCGGGGACCACTCGACCTTAGATGCAGGTTTTTGCTTCTTTAATGCCGCGTACAATGGGTGCATGAGCCGTGCCGCGTTTGGGAGGAAACGGTTATAAAAATTGACCATCCCCAAAAATTCCTGCAGCGCCTTAACCGTCTGCGGTTGGGGGAAATCCGTTATCGCGCGCACTTTATCTGGCAGCGGGACCGCGCCTTCTGGCGACACGCGGTGTCCCAAAAAATCGATTTTCGCTACCCCGAATTGGCACTTCGCTGGGTTAATGATCAGCCCGTGTTCTGTGAGCCTCTGAAAAACGGCTGTGAGGTGGCTTTCGTGCTCGGCTTTGGACGCGCTGGCTACCAAAATATCATCTAAATAAGCGAACACGAAAGGGAGGTCGCGCAGCACTGCATCCATCATGCGTTGGAACATCTGCGCGGCGCCCTTGAGGCCAAAAGGCATGCGCAAAAACTCGAAAAGCCCGAAAGGGGTTATAACTGCCGTTTTGGGTATGTCCTGCGCACGGACTGGAACTTGGTGATAACCACGCACCAAATCTATTTTGGAAAAGATGCGCGCCCCCGCTAAATGCGCCGAAAAATCCTGGATGTGCGGAATCGGATAGCGGTCGTGGGCTGAAGCATTATTTAATCTGCGGAAATCGCCGCAAGGGCGCCACGAGCCGTCAGCCTTGGGTACCATGTGCAGGGGTGACGACCAGGCGCTGTTCGAACGCCGGACTATGCCCAGTTTTTCCAAGTTGGCGAATTCCTCGCGCGCGATGGCCAGTTTAGCTGGGTCCAACCGCCGAGCTTTTGCAGAAACAGGGGGGCCCGAGGTACTTATGAAATGCTCGACCCCGTGTTTGGCAACTGATGCTGAAAATGTAGGGACCGTGAGTGCTGGAAACTGGTTGAGTAATGCATGAAACTTACCACCCGCAGCTGGGACATTGGAATGTGCAGAAGGCAGGGCCACCCGAGCTGTGCAGGAGATAGAGTAGAAAGACAGTGCATTTACAATACATCTATTAGTAAGGTCAACTAACAAACTGTTTGAGCACAAAAAGTCAGCACCTAACATGTTGTTGTTAACTGCAGCAACAACGAAGGTCCACTCAAAGGTGCGCCCGTGGAGGGACAGGCGGAGCGTCTTCTCCCCATAGGTTTTGATCGTGGAGCCGTTCGCCGCTAACACCAGGGGGCCGCTGGCCGGCGCCAGGGTGTCCGCGTAGGTAGGCTTGACAAAACTCAGCTGGGAGCCCGTGTCCACCAGGAATTCTTTCCCAGAATTCGCGTCCGTCACGAAAAGCAGCCTGTTCTTCGTGCCGAGAGTCGCAGCTGCTACCGGCTCCCGGACTTGGCGTTTCCCTGGCGCTGATACCGGCACGGTGGGACGCATCTGTGGGCTTTCTTGGCGAAACGTCGATGGTAGAAGCAGAGGGCGTTGTCAGCTCCGCTTCTCCTGGTCTCTGCCGCTGCTGCCGTCAGTGGATCCGGTGTCGCAGCCTCTGGTCTCCCTCCTTCTCGCGAAGGGGCGGTCATCTCTGCTGCTGCCGTCGTGGCCGCGCGCCATCTATGGGAGTCGACGAGGCGTTGCGCCACCTGTCCCAGCTCGTGGTAGTCGCGGTTGACGAGCGGCTGCGAGCTGGCCAGGGTGACTCTCACTGCTGGCGGGAGCGTTCTGAGGAAGAGGTGGGCGAAGATAAAACTGTCGTCATCCTCGCCTCTCAGGCTCATCATCTTTGCCATCAGATCCGCTGGCCTGTCTGCTTCTCCCTCTGTCAGCGCCAGGAGCTTCTCTGCTCGCTCTTCCCGCGAGGGAGTGAAGGCTCGGATGAGGGCAGCTTTCAGTGTGCCATACTTGTTGTCTTGGGGCGGGTGGTTGGTCAGGCTCTCCACCCGTTGCACTGTGAGGCTGTCCAGCTTCGCGACGACATGGTAGAACCTCGTTGTATCCGCTGAGATTCCCCGAAGGTGGAATTGCGCCTCCACAGTGGTAAACCAGGAGCGCGGGTTATGTTGCCAGAAGTCGGGCAGCTGTAGCATGGTAGCTGCGTTAACCCGGTTGGCTCCTGAAGAGTCCGGTGCGGAAAGCTCGCCGTCACCGGCCATAGGTAGTCGTAGGTCACCAGTGTAGAAGATGCCTTACAAACGAGACTGAGTTTATTTCTCAGGAAAGCTTTATTGGAAGTCACATCTTCTATCATCAAAATTCTCAGCAGAAAAGAAACAGAACCAACTTTCCTCACAGCTTTTATACACCAGAGATACTAAACCCCCACATCAAGTATCTCACACCTTCACCCCACAGAAGCTCAGTAAACACATGAACCCACAGTCACATATAGCCTCCGAGACTTGCTGGCGCCTCTGTTCCCTTCTCCACCTCGGGGGCTCCCGTTGGGACATTGTCTCTGACTTCCGTCTTCCCCAGCACCCACCTCCTAGCCGAGGTCCCTGCTGGGGCATTGTTCCTTTGGACGTTTGCTCTGTAGGGTCTACACCGTCATACCTACTGGATGCATGTGGGGGAGAATGCGTACCATACAAGCATGCCATATATGTGCCTTAAATATGCACCATAAGGGCACTAAGAGAGTGCATTCCTCCACCAAGGCTCTGCCTCTCCCTCCCTTTGTCCTGCCCTCCATTCCTTTGTCCATCCATATCGCCATCCATCTCTACATTGCAAGATAGGGCCTTGGTGGAGGTATGCACTCATGGATCACCTCCAACGTCTAATGAGTTCATCTTTGGGCCAAAGGCCACCACCTCTGGTGAAAATGTCATCCAAATCCATCTAGGAGATTTTGTGTGATCCTGTTAACAGACAGAGAAATGGCAGCAAAAACAATATAACTACATTATATGACTACATTATAATAACAAGACTGACATAATTGTATTGACCATACACTGAGGCTGGACAATTCCACCTTAAATCAGCATCATGGTTTATTGAATCTTTCAGGTTGGTTTTCAGGTTTTTTTCCCTTGTTTCTTCTCTCTTACAATTTACTGACAAGGTTCATAATTATTAAGCAATATTACACAATAGTGCGGTATCATATCACTGTGGTGCGTAGTAAACGAGCATAATAGAACAGGCCTATTGTGACTTCACAAACCAAAAAATTAAACATTGTCCAGTGCTGAAGTTTACTGTGTTTACTGTACATACCATGTGGGTCATGTGCCTGCAACGACATCCTTGTCTGCTGGCCGGAGTTACGTCCGCACACACTCTAAACCCTGTCTTAAACCGCTCACTTTGCTTGCTTTTTCTTGATGTCTTCAGATGAAATGTCAATCATCACATACTATGTGGATGAAGACCAAATTCCTTTCTGTTTCAAGCTGTTTCAGTTTTTCTGCAGTGTTCGGCTTTCGAGTTGTGGAGGTGTGTGGCCCTAAGGTGTGGCCACGCACATAACTCAGTGGACATGTCTTAAAGGAACAGTACATAAAAAGTGCAATATTAATATATGAAATAATTTATAAAAAAAATTCCTGGATCCACATCATGATCCAGATCACCAATCTAATCATCTGTTCCCTGTGAAATTACACACCTTTCCTGAAAATTTCATCAAAATCTGTTCATAAGTTTTGGAGCAATGTTGCTAACAGACAGACAAGCCAGCAAACCAACCAACCAACCAACGCTGGCAAAAACATTGTCATTCAAGGATACACATCTATAAGGAACAACAGGGAAACTGGTAGAAGAGGGGGTGCAGCAACTTTTGTGCAGAATGGAACAAATTATAAAATAATGGAAATAGGGAAAGGACATGAATCAATAATGGTTAAAATATAGGCAGTAAAGGACAAAATAGCAATTATTAATTACTATAATCCATGTAACAGATTGACAGTCGACACTTTGAACATGGAAAATAGACAAGCACAGGGTAAGATGGTTTGGTGTGGGGATTTTATTGCACATAGCACATTGCGGGGCAGCAGGAATATAGATATAAATGACACAGTAATTGAGGAATTTTTAGAGGACAGGGGGTTAGTATGCATGAATGATGGGAAAGGTACTAGATTCAGCAGTAGTCTAGACACAGAAAGTGCGTTAGACCTAACTTTGGTTTCAAATGCTATTGCAGGAATCACATCTTGGGAGGTATTAAATTGGTCAGCTAATGGGAGTGATCATTACCCAATAAGAGTTAAAACTGGTCTAGAAGCGGGAGGGGAAGGGATACAATATGGCACAAGATGGAAATTAGATAAGGCAGATTGGGATAAATTTAAATATCTGTGTAAGACTAGATGTGAGCAGCTACATAGTGAGGACCAGTGTTGGTCAAGTTACTTGGAAATAGTAATTAGTTACTGATTACTGATTACTTCTCCAAGAAAGTAATCCAGTTACTTTACTGATTACTTATTTTCAAAAGTAATTAGGTACTTTATTACTTTACTTTACTTTTCAAAAACATTATGCACAACCTGAATACACTATAAAGCAATAGACCTTTCAGCCTAATTCTATTCTTTCTGCATATTCCATCATATACAATTGAATCAAATGAAAGTGTCTTTTTTAAAACTTGTTTTATTAGTTTCAATCTTTTAACTTCTAACAAGCATCAAGCAAAAATTAAATTAAATGCAACAGTCTGAGTTGAAGAAAATTGTTGAACATTTAAACCTATTTTCTGCACATTCCACTGTATATTAATAAAATAAAGCAAGTCTGTTAACTTATATTTCTGCATATTCCAGCATATAAAATAAAAATCTTTATTGTGTGTATACTCCTTCATTCGAATAGATGTAAATAAAATACAGCAATAAAATAATTAAAATCAAAGTCTCTCCTGACTGTATTCCAAATTATTAACATTTACATCTTTTAACAGTTGGTAAAGTGCAGAGGAGTAATAATGAGTTTACCAAAACAAAAAATGCTGTTGCACGCCACATTTAGGCTGTTAGTCCAGTCTCATTTTATGGCTACCCTGACAAGGCCTCATGTTTTTTTGTTTTCTTTCGGAGTGAAACGGCGGTTATATCGCATCAGCAGAAGCTTCTCAAACCTCCTATCAGACAGTCTGTTCCTTTTCGGGGAAAGCACCAAGCCACCTAAACTGAACAGCCATTCCACTGGTGCACTGGATGGAGTTGGAGTGTTGTATTTCATGTACATCTTTTTGAGGTATGGGAACTGATTCAGAACCTCAAAGCTCATGCCCAGATCTTAAATAGTCAGTTACTTATTTTTCTGCTGAGAAGTTTTCTGTGGGCTGGTTCTCAAAATCAAAAAAGTCCATTTCAGCTGGGCTGGCTGCCAGTTGGGACACGCTGCAGGAGCAGCTTTGCGACACTGTTGTCAGAAGCTCCTCCACATGCTCTATCCTTTGCTCATCTGTCAGCCATCGAAGTTTGAACTTGGGACAAGAGGCCGCTGCAAGAAGTCCTTCTTGGCTATCCAGTACAGCATCGAAACGAATTTTGATGGCCTGTAAAATACATTATAACTAAGAATATATTTATTTTGCTATATAATTGGCTATTTTAATTATTTTGTGGGCTTTACTGACCTAAACCATCTCATGTGCTAGCAATACTGTATGAGATTTAATTTTGGTTGAGGCTGTTTTGACCTCTTTATTTCAATCTTCTGTTGATGTTAGGGTTCCAAGGTTGTCATAGCCAGGAGCGGCACTGGGGTTAAGCTCCCAGTACTCATAAAATGCTCCTTACGGCGTGCGTCTCGAAAAGCCTCTGACAACTAAGTCCAACTCCTAGCCTGCCTGTGTGGTTTAGTCTCTAAGCCCGGCGGAACTGCTTTTACTAATAGGAGAAGGGGCGAGGGCGGATCTCTGGCGCCTTAAAACCAGATGCTTCGGGTAGATGGTGGCTCGTCAACCTGGGAAGGTAGCCCATCTAGGGGAAGGTAAACCGTGATTTCAACCCTCCGCTGCCTTGCGGCACACCCGGTCACGGGAAAGGCTTCGGGAGTCAACCCTGAGGAAAAATCCGGAGTCGGAGCCCCTAAGGCAGTTCTCTGTTGTGCTCAACATCGTTCTGGTAGCTCCTGCGACGGCGCTGGTGCCAAACTATAGCAGCCCTGCTGTTCCTTTGGATTCATCAGTGACGTGGAGAGGGGGGACATGCTGAATGGGTAACATCTTGTCCTCCATATCTTCCTGCCCAGGCTTGAATCCTACCAAAGCCCAACGCTTTGAATCCTACCAAAGCCCAACAAAATCATCCAAGTACTTTGGCCGTTGGCATTCCCTAACCGGGAGACCTTCGCAGGGACGCTCTGCCACAGGCACCGACGGCTCCACCCGAAGTCCAGCCCCCGACTGACCTCCCCAGTCCAAAGAGTCATTGAAAACATCAAAATCGGGGTCCTCCTGGTAGACTGATGTAAGAGAGCCAATCCCATGTTCTGACTGCCAGGTCACTCATGCCCTGGAACATAAACATCATCGTTCTTAAGAGCAAGATGAAATATGGCTTTCAAAGCCCCAATTGTCATACGTTTGGAAAAAAGGGAGTTTTTAATACTGAGGTTAGTGACATGTTTGAGGACCCAGGAGACAGACGCTGACACGAGCAGATATGGACAATTATTCTTTATTGAATAGTGAGTGTAGTGCGTGTGTGAGTGCAAGTATAGATGTCTGGTCACTGGAGCTGAGCAGTTCTGATGGCGACCTGGCAACCCTGGAACACACAAGCAGAAACAATTACAGCTGTTCAGCGAAAGCGGGTAATTGCAGATGGTGAAGCTTACTTGAATGTGCCACAGGTTGTGTTCAGCTGGCTCCGAGTGCCCATGCGGCGTGGTGGTGATAGTGCTCGTAGTTGTGGGGGTGAGGAGGAACTCCGTGAGGGAGGAGGCGATGCCCCGTTAGCTGGGGAGGCTGGTCTGCCGCCAGGGAGGTCCACCTGTGTACAGGGGAAAAGGCTAGGAGATGATGAATGCAGAAATCTCTTATGTGAGCGATCCTGACGTGATGTTCTTGGCTTGGCGAGAGGTCGTGTTCTTGGCTCAATACCAGGCAGAGAAGACAGACGACTCTGTGCCGAGCCGTCAGTAACACTGGCTTTTAAAGGCCACTGATTAGCACCTGCCGGTGTGCGCGCAGCTGGAGATGATGAGGCAGATGACAGCCCAGCGGCCGTCATGACAGTACTCCCCCCTCTAGCAGTGCCTCCAGGCACCTGCCCAATTCTACCTGGATTTGCCCGATGGAAGTCGCAGATCAACTGCTTATCCAGGATCAACGCTGGGCGAATCCAAGAACGATCCTCCGGTCCAAAACCCTCCCAGTCCACCAAATACTGAAGACCTCGACCCCGCCTGCGAACGTCCAGGATGGCAGTCACCCCCCAGGCTGGATGGCCATCGATCATCCTCGGGGGGGCAGGAGCCGCAGGGGGCGGGCACAGAGGGTCGGAGATGTAAGGCTTGACCTGGGAGACATGAAAGGTGGGGCAGATGCGCATGGAAGGGGGGAGAGACAAACGCACAGACACAGGATTGACAATTCGAGAGATGGTGTAGGGACCGATGAAGCGCTTAGTGAGCTTGTGCTTCTCAGCCGGCACACCGATGTTCCGGGTAGACAACCAAACCTTCTGACCCACCTTGTAGTCCGGGGCGGGTCTCCTGTGACAGCTGGCCACCTGGATGTTGTGCTCAGTGGTCTTCAGAAGGGCCCTGCGAGCGATGGACCAGACCCGCCGACAGCGCCTGATATGGGTCTGAACAGACGGGACCGCTACCTCCTTCTCCTCCTCCGGGAACAGTGGTGGATCAAACCCAAACGACGCCTTGAAAGGAGAGAAACCCGTGGCCGTAGAGACCGTGGTGTTATGGGCGTACTCTATCCAAGGTAGATGCTTGCTCCAAGAAGAAGAACAGGAGGAGATGACACAACGCAGCGCAGCCTCAAGCTCCTGGTTAGCCCGTTCACACTGGCCGTTGCTCTGTGGATGATACCCAGAGGAGAGGCTGGCTGTGGCTCCCAGCGCTGCGCAGAACGCTTTCCAGACTTGAGAGATGAACTGTGGTCCCCGGTCTGACACTATGTCAGCGGGGATGCCGTGGAGACGGACCACATGCTGGACAAGGAGGTCTGCCGTTTTCTGAGCCGAAGGCAACCCCCGAAGGGGCACAAAATGGGCCGCCTTAGAAAAACGGTCCACAATAGTCAAAACCGTAGTAAAGTTATCTGAGGGGGGCAAGCCAGTCACAAAGTCCATGGCAACATGGGACCAGAGGCGAGAAGGAATGGGCAGAGGATGTAACAGGCCCGCCGGGGGGGATGATGTCGTTTTCCCAGTGGCGCATTGAGCGCAAGCCCGGATATAACTTACAACGTCCTTCCGCAGCCCTGGCCACCAGAAGGTCCTCTGGAGACAGTCCACAGTCCGACTCACTCCCGGATGGCACGCCAGCTTGGAGGCATGACCCCACTCAATCACTTGACCCCGAATGGAGCGTGGGACAAACAAGCGGCCCGGGGGACCCCCCCCCCCCCCCGGATCTGGCTCCGTCTTCAGCGCTCTTCGGACTTTCTTACAAATACCCCAGGACAGGGCGCCCACAACAAAGGAGGGCGGTAGGATGGGTGCTTCCTGGTCTTCGGTTGATGGTGCATCAAACTGCCGCGAGAGGGCGTCCGGCTTACCGTTCTTGCTCCCCGGCCGATAGGTGATGGTAAAATTGAATCGGCCGAAGAAGAGAGACCAACGAGCCTGACGTGCATTCAGACGCTTCGCCGTCCTGAGGTACTCCAGGTTGCGGTGGTCAGTCCATACGACGAACGGCTGAGCAGCCCCCTCCAGCCAGTGTCTCCATTCCTCCAAGGCGAGTTTCACCGCCAACAGCTCCCTGTCTCCTATGCTGTAATTCCTCTCCGCCGGTGACAGGCGATGAGAGAAGTAGGCGCATGGTCGGATCTTGCCGTCCTCTGGGGAACGTTGGGAGAGCACCGCCCCCACCCCCAAATCCGAAGCTTCCACCTCCACCAAGCACTGTAGATTCAGGTCCACCTGGGTTAATACACGGGCCGAAGCAAACTCCTCCTTAAGTTTTCCAAACGTCCTGGCCGCCTCCTCACTCCAGCAAAAAGGGGTCTTTGGAGAGGTGAGCGCAGTCAAAAGGCGAGCAATATTCCCGAAATTGGGCACAAACCGACGATAGAAGTTAGCGAAGCCCAGGAACCCCTGTAGCTGCTTCCTGGAGGTCGGTGCGGGCCAATCCACTACCGCCTTGACCTTGGCCGGGTCGGGGAGCACCTGATTCCGAGCAATGATGAACCCAAGGAAGGAGGTCTGGTCAGTGTGAAACTCACATTTTTCTGCCTTGACAAACAGTTGATTCTCCAGGAGGCGCTGCAACACTCTACGAACGTGCACCTGGTGCTCTTCCAATGTGCGAGAGAAGATCAGTATATCGTCTAGGTACACAAACACAAACGAGTTAAGGAAGTCCCAAAGAACATCATTTATTAACCGCTGGAAGACGGCCGGAGCGTTGGTTAACCCAAACGGCATTACCAAGTACTCGAAATGTCCGCTTGGGGTCCGGAAAGCCGTCTTCCACTCGTCACCTTCTCTGATGCGCACCAGGTGATAGGCATTCCTGAGATCCAGCTTGGTAAACCAGGACGCCCCCTGGAGGGAATCAAAGGCGGTGTTCATCAAAGGCAGAGTATACTTGTCCTTGATCATGATCTCGTTAAGACCCTGGAAGTCGATGCAGGGGCGTAATGAGCCATCCTTCTTCCCAACGAAGAAGAAACCGGCACCCACGGCCAAGGATGACAGGCGAATGATACCAGAGGCCAGGGATTCTTTGATGTAGGTGTCCATGGCCTCGCGCTCCGGGGCTGATAGGCTGTACAGGCGGCTAGCAGGAAGAGGGGCCCCAGCCTTCAGATTTATAGCACAGTCATACGGTCGATGGGGGGTAGAGACAACGCCCGTGACTTGCTGAATACTAACCCCAGGTCATGGTAAACCTCCGATACCTTGGACAGATCCAGGGGTGACGTCGAGGGTGGAGGCACCTTGACTGATGGGGCACACGCCGCAGACTGGAGACAGGCACTCAGACAGAATGTACTCCATGCTGTAATACTCCCAGCTTGCCAGTCGATGGTGGGGTTGTGAAGCCGAAGCCAGGGGTACCCCAGGATGACGGGCGAGGATGAGACGGGCAGGATCAGAAACCTAATCTCCTCCCTGTGATTGCCCGAGACGATCACGGAAACTGGGGCCGTCTGATGGGAAATGGTGGTCAGTGATGCCTTGGACAGGGTGATGAGATTGACAGGGGGATCCAGAGGCTGACAGCTGAGGCCCATCCGGGTTGCCAGGTCTCTGGAAACAAAGTTTTGCTCAGCTCCCGAGTCAACTAAAGCCAGCGTGGAATGTTCAGTATGTTTGTGATTTAGTCTGATGGATATGCGAAAACTAGTGAGGGGTTCTTCTAAGTTCTTGTCCGTGAATCCCCCTACTGCGATCCACGGACTTCCCCCTTTAACCGACTAGGACATTCAAACACCTCATGAGACCCCTTTCCACAATAGAAACAAAGGCCTAGATCCCTGCGGCGCTGTCTCTCAGCCGCTGACACTTTAGATTGCCCTATTACCATAGCCTCTTGATCCAGAAGTTCCTCTGACGCGGGTAGAGCGAGCAGAGGAGAGCTAGTGGAGCGAGGGCGGGGCTTAATCGAACGGGAAGTAGACTGCCATTCGGCCGCTCACTCCCTTAACCTGCTATCTAGACTTATAGCGAGGGCAATTAACTCTCCTAAATTATCCGGTTTGTCCCGTGCCGCTAACTCATCCTTCAATTCGGCGTTGAGACTGCGAAGGAAAATACCGCAAAGTGACGGCTCCCCCCACCCAATCTCAGCGGCCAGGACCTGGAAATCAATGGCATAGTCAGCAGCTGATCTATTACCCTGCTGCAGGCTCAACAGCCGTTCTGTCAACACCGCACCCCTATCTGAATGGTCAAACACGGCCATAAACTCCGCCAAAAACTGCTGGTAAGTTAATACAGGATAACTTGGTTTAGCCATAACTGTATATGCCCAGTCTAAGGCTCTACCCCCCAACAAGTTGATGATATATCCAATCTTACTTGAATCAATGGCGAAGTCTCCCGGGACGCGGAGGAAAACTGATTCACATTGCAAAATGAAACCACGAGCTTCCCCAAGTTTTTCGCTAAACTGGGCAGGAGTTGGCACAGGGGTGAGGCGAGGTGTAGGTGAAATGTTAACTTGACCTGGCGATAAGCCTGCAGGGGTTGAAGCCCTAGCGGCCGGGGGAAACATCTGGTGTCCTTCCAGACGATCCAGCCGGCTGTTAATTTGAGTCAGTTGGTTGAGAATAACTGTCTGTTGGTGTGATATCATATATACCCGAGCGCTAAGGGTGTTTAGTCTGCGCGACAGCGCACTGTCCGCTGGGTCAACTTGACGGAGTCGTACTGACATGTTTGAGGACCCAGGAG
This sequence comes from Pholidichthys leucotaenia, assembly GCA_020510985.1. NCBI lineage: Eukaryota > Metazoa > Chordata > Actinopteri > Cichliformes > Pholidichthyidae > Pholidichthys > Pholidichthys leucotaenia. Next base: position 19,240,646 of record CM035850.1, on the reverse strand, counting down.
ACAGACGCTGACACGAGCAGATATGGACAATTATTCTTTATTGAATAGTGAGTGAGTGTAGTGCGTGTGTGAGTGCAAGTATAGATGTCTGGTCACTGGAGCTGAGCAGTTCTGATGGCGACCTGGCAACCCTGGAACACACAAGCAGAAACAATTACAGCTGTTCAGCGAAAGCGGGTAATTGCAGATGGTGAAGCTTACTTGAATGTGCCACAGGTTGTGTTTGGCTGGCTCCGAGTGCCCATGCGACGTGGTGGTGATAGTGCCCGTAGTTGTGGGGGTGAGGAGGAACTCCGTGAGGGAGGAGGCGATGCCCCGTTAGCTGGGGAGGCTGGTCTGCCGCCAGGGAGGTCCACCTGTGCACAGGGGAAAAGGCTAGGAGATGATGAATGCAGAGATCTCTTACGTGAGCGATCCTGACGTGATGTTCTTGGCTTGGCGAGAGGTCGTGGTCTTGGCTCAATACCAGGCAGAGAAGACAGATGACTCCGTGCCGAGCCGTCAGTAACACTGGCTTTTAAAGGCCGCTGATTAGCACCTGCCAGTGTGCGCACAGCTGGAGATGATGAGGCAGATGACGGCCCAGCGGCCGTCATGACAGTTAGGGTTCAAAGGATTTCTCCTCAGGATAAAGGGATAAGTTTATTCCCAACCAGCTGATGATGCTACATGTTGCTATTTTGTTGGTGGCAAAAACAGACTTTTCACACAGGCAAAAAGCACAAAAAGGTTGTCCTAATTCTTAATTATTCAGAGGCATGTTTTGGTGTAGCATACAGCCAGACAATCAATGGTGGAATAGCTCATTCCAGCCTTATGGCATAACCCCAAGAATGATTCTCAACCATTTACCTTGAGCACAGCCTAGACCTACTCGAGGATCATTGTGCAGGAGTTTGGGGGACACTGGGGCAATTGCCTAGGAGGAGTAACAATTTTCATGAAACCATAAATGCCCAGATCTCCTTACCTTTGAAAATGACCTTGAGCTCAACCTGGATGCATTCTTTATTTCTTGCTCCAACATACACTGGAAAACGCCCTTCCCTCAACCAGATGTTCAGCGTCGCTGGTGCTGTTATTTTCCAAAGCTCTCTCATAGCCAACACAAACAGTCAGATATAACCTTCTTGTGCCATCTGGTTCTCAACTGACTCTGCTTGCTGATTTCATCACAGTCAGGCTATAGGTCAAAATTCAGCTGTACACCAGATCTCCTAGCCTTTGACAATACCTTGACATTGAGCTCCAAGTGAATGCAGACCAACCTGAGGATCATTGTGTGTAAGTTTGTTGAGGATTAGTGCAACTGCCAAGGAGGAGTATTGTTTTTTTCTGAAATCATGAGTGCCCAGATCTCCTGATGTTTGACCTTGACATCAGGGGCACCCCCCAGGGAAGGGGGGGAGGGTGACACCCAGCAGCCATCCCTGGTCCCTGCTACTGGAGAGTCTACCCTAATTTTATAACTCATTTTTTTATGTCATATTTTACATGTAGTAGATGTTTAAGAATAATTGATGTGTGCTGTATATTATTAACAAATATTAACAAAATACAGCAAACAAGGACAGATCACACTTCCACACTCTCAATCTGTTGTTATGAGAGCAGCTGGAAGTAAGGTGTGTATTTCCTTAAGAAAGAGAGAAGGTGTGCTGTGATGTGTGTGGGTGTGTGTTGTATGCGTGTGTATATCTAAAGCAGGAGAGACAAGTGTGGAGGTGTTGACAAGAGCAGTTTAGCAGACAAAAAGTATTATAAATGTACCACTGAAAATACTGCTTGAAAGCCGGCCAAAGTTGTTTGACCAGACAGTGATACTCTCAGTGCAGTTTGCAGCTACAGAGTATTGGGCTCATGACTCTTGCCTGGTTACGCCCCTTTCACGCTCCTGACACATCCTGAGGCGGAGGAGGCATGGGGAGCGTCCATCAACAGAGCCTAGGTCAGGCCTATTTAATTAGCAGCCCGCGGGCCACATGTGGCCTAGAACCAATCTCCAAATGGCCCAGGCCACGCCAAGGAAATACAAATTTAAGAAAAAAATATGAAGGAATGACGGCCTGCAAGCGCGCACACAAACAACGTGCATGACTGTCATCCACATGGAGTTCAGAAGCGCCCCGCCCACGTGAGCGTTCCAGTTGGCAGGCAGAGTGTCTCTCTAGCGTTGCTGTCCAAGAGAAAACATGAGCTTATTAAAGTACTTTATACGCGGAAAAAGCAGAAGAGATATGTAAGTAGTGGAGGCATTTATGGTGGTTTTAACCCCCTGGAAACTGGAGCAATAATGAAGAGTCGCTTAGCTAACAGGTGTGGTGAGGCTTCATAGTGTATGCAGGGAAAGGCAAGAGTAATTAAATCACTGAAGATTTACTTCACAAGCTACTACAATATCCATCCATCGATCCATGGATGGATGGATGAATATTGTAGTAGCTGGCAAGTAAAAATGACCGAAATTCATGAAGTCAGTGACTTTAATCCGTCAGCAGCCTTCAGACAAACTAAACGTGCCAACATTTGGATTTTAAAATAAGGGAGGTTTTTTCCTGTTGTCTGGGTGGTGAGGAGAATTTCTTTCTTTCTTTCTTTATAGAGCGCCATATCACAACAAAAGTCATTTCATAGCACTTTCAAATGTAGGGAAAACCATACAATTGCAGAAAGACCCAGCAATCAGACAATCCCCTGTGAGCAAGCACTTGGCAGTGGAGAGGAAAAACTCCCATTTAACAGGAAGAAACCTCTAGCAGAACCGGGATCAGGGAGGGGCAGTCATCAGCTGTGACTGGCTGGAGGTGAGGGGATAGAGAAGATGAAAAGAACAGACATAAAGAGAGCAAACATTAATGGTGAGAAGCCAAGTACATTATTGGAGGTCAACCGGCAGTCTGAATCTATTAACAGCAAAACAAAAGGGGGATTAAGAGACACAAGATCCCTCCCTAATTGTAGGCTATATTGAAGAGGAAGGTTTTTACCCTATTCTTAAAAACAGAGATCGAGTCTGACTCCCAAACCCAGATTGGTAACTGGTTCCACAGGAAAGGAGCTTGATAGCAGAAGGCTCTGCCTCCCATTGTACTTTTGGAGATTCTAGGTATTACAAATAATCCAGCATTTTGAGAGCGTAGTGCTCTATTAGGATGATAGGGTAATATCAGATCTTTTATATATAAGGGGACCTGATTGTTAAGAGCTTTGTAAGTGAGAAGAAGGATTTTAAACTTAATTCTAAACTCTATGGGAAGCCAATGAAGGGAGGGCAGAACCGGAGAGATATGATGTCTCTTTCTAGAACCAGTTAAAACTCTTGCAGCAGCATTTTGGATCAACTGAAGACTTTTTAAAGATATTTTAGGACAACCTGATAATAACGAGTTACAATAATCTAATCTAGAGCTAACAAAAGTATGGATCAGTTTCTCAGCATCATTCAGAGACAAGATGCTACTAATCTTGGCAATATTGCGCAGATGATAGAAGGCAGTCTTTGAAACAAATTTAATATGTGGATTAAAGAACAGATCTTGATCAAAAATAACTCCAAGATTCCTCACAGAACTATTCAGAGTAAGAGTAGCGGCATCCAAATAAAGAGTTTGATTCGGAAAGGTATTTCTAAGGTTTTTTGGACCAACAAGAATGACTTCAGTCTTATCTGGGTTTAATAGCAGAAAATTACAAGTCATCCAAGCATTGATTTCCTTAAGACAGGCATCTAACTTGGCTAATTGATTACAATCATCGGGCTTCATTGACAGGTATAATTGTGTGTCGTCTGCTTAACAATGAAAATGTATACAGTGCTTTCTAATGATATTGCCTAACGGAAGCATACATAAACTAAAAAGAGTAGGGCCTAACACAGATTCCTGTGGAACTCCGTGACTGAGCTTAGAGTTGGAAGAAAACTCATCATTGATGCAAACAAACTGAAGTCTCTCGGACAAATAAGATCTAAACCACTGCAGTGAAGTTCCATTTAGTCCAAAATAGTGTTCTAATCTATCAAGTAGAATATCATGATCGATAGTATCAAAGGCTGCACTAAGATCTAAAAGGACAAGTACAGAAACAAGTCCATTATCAGATGCGATAAAGAGGTCATTAGTGACCTTAACTAAGGCAGTTTCAGTGCTGTGATGAACTCTGAACCCAGATTGAAACTCTTTAAATAAACCATTTCCCTGCAAGTGGTCAAACAATTGCACAGCAACAACTCTTTCTAAGATTTTTTAAATGAAAGGCAGATTAGAGATTGGTCGATAGTTAGCCAAAACTCCTGGATCGAGCACTGGCTTTTTGAGTAAGGGTTTAATTACAGCAATTTTAAAAGCCTGCGGTACATAACCTAAAGTTAAAGAAGAATTAATTTTATGAAGAATACCAATAATTGGGAAGACTTTTTTAAATAACCTGGTAGGAATAGGGTCTAAAAGACAAGATGAAGGTTTGGATGAGGAGACTATTTTATCTAACTCTAAAAGGTCAATTGGAGTAAACTTATCTAAACAGATATCAACTGAAGGAGTTGTAATAGTTGCTCTACTTAAGTTTATGGTGGGAAGAAGCTGACTGATTTTATCTCTAATAGATAAAATTTTATGATTGAAAAAATTCAAAAAGTCCTGACTAGAAAGCTCTAGGGGGATGAGAGGATTGACCGAGTCCTGACTCTTTGTCAGCCTGGCTATAGTACTGAAAAGAAACCTGGGATTATTCTTGTTCTCTTCTATTAATGCAGAGTAATAACTTGTTCTAGCTTTTCTAAGAGATTTTGTATAAATTAAGAGATGATTTCTCCACGCTAAATAGAATTCAGCTAAATTAGTAGAATGCCATTTTCTTTCTAATTGACAAGTCTTCTGTTTTAAGCTATGAGTTTCTGTATTAAACCAAGGGGTTAGAAATCTCTGGTTAGACTTTTTCTTTTTTAAAGGGTCCACCAAATCTAGAGTCTGATGCAGAGAAGCTGTAACACTATCTGCCATACTATCAATTATGGAAGGAGCAGGTTCTCCATCTTTTATTTCCGTTGTGTTGACCCATGGTATAGAGGAGACAATCTGCAAAAATTTGGTATCAGCGTCATCTGAAAGACATCTGCTGTGGTAATAATTTTCTTTAGGAGTCAAATAATCAGAAATAGTAAAATCAAAGGTTAACAGACAATGGTCTGACAGTATAGGATTATGAGGAGACACTACCAGATTTTCTATTTCTATATGATAAGTCAGAACAAGGTCCAATGTGTGGTGGAGATAATGGGTAGAATTTTCTACTTTCTGGGAAAACCCCATTGAGTCTAAAATTGAATTGAACGCCTTATTAAGACAGTCACTATCTACATCAACATGTATATTAAAATCCCCTACTATAATTATTCTATTTGATTTCAGCACTAAATCAGATAAAAAAATTCAGCAAATTTGGATAAAAACTCTGAGTAGGCCGAGGGAGGACGGTAAACTATGGCAAAGAAAATTGTGTTCAAGCCAAGATAGCCAACATGCCCCACACTGAGGACCAGACCATCAAAGGAATTAAAACATGATTTTTGCTTTACATTAACTAGTAATTTAGAATGGATTATTGCCGCTACTCCACCTCCACGACCAGAACTTCTGGGATTATGATAGTTTAGATAACAAGAGGGAGTTGATTCATTCAAACCAACATAATCATCTTGCCCTTGCCAAGTCTCTGTAAGGGATATTAAATCGATCTGATGATCAATTAATAGATCATGAACTAGTTGAGACTTGGGAGTTAGAGACCTAATATTTAACAAACCACATTTAATTTTTAAATTATGAGGAGGAACAGAGGCCAAATTATTCAATTTAGAGACTTGAGGTTTGATCTGAGTTTTACCAACATTTTGTTTAATCACTTTTGGATGTTTATGCATTATATTTTTATTAACTTTGGGGGGAATAGACAAAGGTTCTCTAAGGGGGAAGACGGGGCAAAGTTGAGGGGTGGTGGATGAGGAGGAGCTGCAGAAAAACGTGTATTTATCAAGTTGTGTTGTATTTGTCTTGGGTTATAATATTTTGGGTAACGGGAGACAGACAATCTCTGTGGGGTTATAAATCGAAGACTGATCTAAACAGTGAGGATTATTTGGATTAATAGGATTAATATGAGAAGTGGAAACAAAAAAGGGCTGGTTGGCAGACCCAGGAACTTCAGAGTGAGTTAACGCACCAAGATTCAGTCACTGTATTAAAAAACGCTGAATGGAATATAACAGATAGTCCCTTAAAACACGTGCACCAAGTATATTTGGATGGATGCCATCTGGCCTCATAAGTGATGGGTGGTTCCAAAACAGGTTGAAATTGTCTACAACAGTGATTTTCAACCTATGTGCCGCGGCACACTAGTGTGCCGTGAGAGATCGTTAGGTGTGCCGTGGGAAATTATCCAATTTAACTTAATTACTCGAGTGAGTGGCTATGTTTACATGACACAAGTAACCGGTTTAAAAGCCTGATCAGAATAAAAATACTTATTGTAAACATGGCAATCTGAATATTCTAACCCGATCACGCTCATTCGGATCAAAATTTCATTCTGATTGAGAGGGGTGGGTTATGCCTATTGTTAATCCAAATGGTGCGCATGAAAACACTTATTCCGAACACGGGACAGAAAATATGTTTACTGCGCATGTCTGTACACCGGCCGCACGTCGACGTGACGTATTTCCGCCTTAGCAGCAGCTAGCGGAAAACATAGCGGGAGTAAAACAAAACTGGTCTGTATCGTCCTGCTGTCTCTCTCTTTTCGTCATATGCAGAAGTATGTACTTGTAGCTTCATTACGGAGACTAGCAGAAGCAAAAGTACAGTCTGAATAACACGATACAGGTCAATTTCGACACGAAGCGGGGCTCGCTAACACCGGAAGTTGCTTCTTCTTCTACTATTTTTTTGAATGTCGAAATGTCGACCTGCGCATGTCAAAATGATTTATTCCGTTCAAACCTGTGACACATGAAAACGGACGTCCTAATCAGATCAGCTTTTTCAGGATTCATGTAAACAGTAAAATTTATAAATAAATAACAACGTGTGCAGTGTGGCAACCTTGAGATGTTCCCACTCACCGAGAAACGGCATGATGTTAACACTGCTGCACTGTGCCAGGTGATTGGCACACATTTGAAAACTCTTGAGGAGAAGTTGTTACTTTATTTCTCTTCAGACTTCACACAAAGCCTTGTCTGGGTTAGGAACCCATACAGCTCAGCATCAGTTGTTGGAAACGACATGACTTTACAGGAGCAAGAGGAACTCATTGAACTGAAACAAGATCATGGTTTAAAGCTAAACTTTGCTGATCTTCCTTTGGTCAGTTTTTGGTTGACTGCTGCCAAGGAGTTCCCCATTCTGGCCAACAAAGCTATTTCAACATTGCTCCCATTTTCCACGACATATCTGTGTGAGCTGAGCTTTTCAAGCTTGACTGTGATAAAAACTAAAAACAGAGCGAGACTGAGAGCTGTTGAGGAAGAGCTCCGTGTGTGTCTTTCTTCCATTCCTGCCAGGATATCAGCTTTGTGTTCATCTAAACAGGCCCAGGGTTCACACTGAGTGAGTATAAATACATTTAGAAACTGTATTGCTAACTATATTTTATTATTTTTACTGTGTTAGGCTATAGAGTGTCATTTTGTGTCATTCTGGTTGGTGGTGTGCCCCAGGATTTTGTCAATGTAAAAAATGTGCCGTGGCTTAAAAAAGGTTGAAAAACACTGGTCTACAAAACCAATGCTAAAAGTAGGGCAAGTAGAACACAACCAAGTATTAAGACTGAGAGTTCTGCTAAAGTAATTGCAACCTCGTCTGAAGGGGGCCAAACGCCCAGAGATAAACACACATCTGCCACAGTTCATAAGAGTGGACAGAAGGCTCCTGAAGTCACTCTTTAAGATCGCCGATGCTTCATCTGGGATGTTTTTGCATCCAACATGTACAATGACAGTTTTAGCATGGGGGAATTAATTTAATAGGTCAGTGGTAAGGGCCTCAATGTCAGACACTTTAGCCCCAGGAAAAAATTTAGTGACACAGTACCTGCTTCTGACGTTCCTCATAATCGAGTCACCAATTACCAGCATTGTCTGGGGGGCTTTGTCGGTGGTTTCTGAAGTGGTAGATAATTTTGTTGATGTTGTTGTTGTGATGGCGGGGTGATGCAAACTCTTCTTTTTGGAGCTGGTGTGTAATTTGGCACACCTAAAGTAGTTTTAATCCGGGGTTTGCGGGTTTGGGCCGCCACTGAAGGAGGAGGAGGGGCTGTCATGGGTGGATGGTCGGCGTCCAGGTGGGGAAAATCTTCCTGAGAAAGGATGTCGAATCTGTTTTCCAAAAGCAAGGAAAGAGAAGAGGCGCGGCCCTGTCTGGTCAATCGTCGATGGTCGCTAGTTGGCCCAACCAAGATCCAGGGTGCGCATTGAGGATGAGAAAAACCACCTGGGGCTTTGGGTTTAGCTCCGTGTTGAAGCCAGTGTTTATTGCTGTAGTCCTGGACATCTGAAGAGACCGGAGCAGGGGTGGAAGTGGATGGCGATGCTCTGAATTCACCTAGGTAAGTAGCCATCTCTGCCTGCTGTGAGTCGGTTGCCGGGGCCGTTGTTTGCCCGAGAATTATGGTGTCAAGGTGGTCTTCAGCCTCCCAAATCTTATAGAGGTTGGAGAATCTCACTTCCAACTCAGAAACCTTCCTAAGGAGGGACACACAGCTGACACATGTTGGAGATGGAGCCATGACGTTCCAGGGGAGAGGTGGATAGCCAGCCAGCCAAAAACAGCTAACAACAGCTAAAAACAAGTTAGCCTAGCCCGGTAAACAGCCCAGCCGGGGGTCGGATCCACCCGTGTGTCTGATCGGGCTTTCTGCTAGGCCAACACTAAGCTAACACCAAGCAAAAACTAATATCAGCAAAAGGAGATAAAAAATTAAAAACAAAATCAATAAAAACAAACAGAAGCGGACAAGAATTCTAAAAAACTATAAATATATAGAAATATTTTAACAGAAATAACTGCATCTTTGGTCATTTAAGTTAATTTATTTCATTAAATATAATTTTATTAATATTTGTTCTTTGAAGTCAGAGTTAAATTATTGTTCTATTCTGGCTCTGCAAAATTATGGTCAAAAGTGTAAAATGTATAAGGAAAAGTCAAAATTTTACCACAATCTGTTTCAAATTTATTTAAAACTAGAAAAGCACTCGGAGAGCGCAGACCTCTGCCAAGCGCCACAATTCCCCCCATACAGTGTTTGTGTGTACGTCTTCAGATTCCTTGACCATGAAAAGATATGACTAGCAATTGGATTCACAGTGATAGGATTAGTGGTTCAGTAGTTATTGACAAAAATGGCATTTTCCATAATGGCGGTTTAGCGCCACAGTTTCCCCCATACAGTGTTTGTGTGTATGTTTTCAGATTCCTTGACCATGAAAACATATGACTAGCAATTGGATTCAGAATGATAGGATTAGTGGTTCAGTAATTATTGACGAAAATGTCATTTTCCGTAATGGCGGTTTTCTTCTGGACGGTGATCCGGATCACCACCAAAATCTAATCATCTGTAGGATAGCCCATTTCTGACAATCTGTGAAAATTTCATGAAAATCCGTCCATAACTTTTTGAGTTATCTTGCTAACAAACAAACAGACAGACAAACAGACAGACAGACAAACAAACAGACAGACAAACCAACGCCGATGAAAACATAACCTCCTTGGCGGAGGTAAAAATCAGTAATTTTATTTAAAAAATAAATTTATAATAATGTGTCAAATGTACAAAAAAAGCCAATTTTAAAAGAAGAAATTGCAAATTTGAGAAAAATAGCTTCAAATTTGGATAAATTTACAGAGAAAAATAGAAAACTATAAGAAAGTTGTTATAAATTTTGGAGAAAAACCTCAAACCTTCAAGACTGAAATCATTACTAAAGTTTTTAAGTGGGTGCTTTTTGCATCCTTAACTCTAGTAGAATTTTTTTTGGCTGACTGATGTGTGTGTGATGGAATGTGTAGTTATTAAAAGAGGCTCTGTTGGAAAAATTCCTTATCAAAAATCAGGCAGGATCAAAGTTTCAGCAAATTTAATATGCACTGATCAGCGGAAGACAATACAGAGTACAATTTTCACAGACTGCTACAGTGCATTGGCTTAACTAACAGAGTGTTTCTGGCTAATATACATCCAAGGGGCCATTGGGGTGGGGTCTCTTCTTGATAAGTTCATTCATGACTCAGTGTGATAAGGTTTGCTGAGCTTCTCAATTATTTCATTCATAATTAAGATTGTAGCTGCTGAATCAATGCAGAAAACACTAGTGATAAGCTGTACAGCCAGTGATAGAACTGAACATTCACAGTCACATCAGCATCCTTCAATTTGTTTTTTTCCACTACTCACCAACTCCAAATATGGTAACAGGATTTCCTAGGTATACACATTCAGCTTTATAAAGAAAAAATCATGTTCATATTCATCAAAATTCATATAACTCAGTGAAACAGAATTTTTAATCAACCCCATTCATGACACTGGATTCGGGACCTTTTTGCAATGGTTGATTCCCCGCTGTAGATCTTTGTGCAACCTTGACAGCTGTGAAGGCCATCGACAGGACCTTTGTGACAGGGTTTCAGGCAGATGATTCTTTTTCCATTATATAGTCACACTCGAATTATTGCTCATTGAAATGAAGCCGTCAGCATCTTCACAATGTCCCACTATGGCAATCTGGGCCCCTCTTTATCTGCCTCAGTCTCCTTCCACACTCCACCTGAGAGGAAGAAAAAAAGAATATAAATCTCGCTTGCAAAATCCAATGGAGTTTTGTTTTCATTTTTCTTACAATCATAATATTTTAAATTGATTAAAGCAGTAGCAGACAGAACTGCTTTTATTCTCTTAGTTTTAAATAAATGGTGCATCAGTGCAATATATAGCAAAGTGATCTGCACATTGGTTAGTTATTCAATTTCCTCAATGAGTCTCCTGGTCTTTTCAACCTTCAAACAGTGTAGTGTGCTACGGTCACTCCTCTTGACACACAGTCATTCAGCCGATAGTGAGGCTTTACTCCAAACTTGACCAGATTTGCAAATGTATTATCAGATCATATCAGTTAATCAATCAATTGGAGCTATATTTGTATAGCTCTTTTCATACAAAAACTGTAACTCAGAGTGCATAATAGATAACAGATCATTAGGATTACCCTAGTAGCCCTAGCCCACTGTGTGCATGTGGAGAGGAGCAAACAATGGAACACATCATAGAGGCTTGCCCGCTCCAAAGACTGGAAGGAGGATTACACACCCTCCATACAGCAAACCAGGAGGCAACTGCTTGGCTTAAGGACTTTGCATTCGCTAAATAAATAAATAAAATTAGGATTACAACAAGAGCATTTAAGGTTGTTAAATCATATTTCTTTCATTTTCTGTCTGCTCTCACTTTAATCTTGTAGAAATTAAAATTTAACTCATCAATAGAAGAAGCATCTTCTTAGTTTTATTTTGTTTACTGCTTTTACCTATGGAGTAAGCAAAACAAAAACCACCATATCTCCAAATACTTACCACTGACCTATATACAATCTAAACTCAATTTATTTAAAATGTGTAATTGTGCAAACAACGTTATGTTTTGACCATAGACATGGCAAGGCAAGCCTATAGGTTAGTCATCATTCATATATTAGTTGTGTCTATGACGGGATGGATTAAAGGTGGCAGATTAAGCTCAGGATTTCAGTCAGTGTTCATGCAACCAGCAAGAATTCATCTCAAAGAAAAATAGATACTGAATTACCTGCTTGATGGACCCTTGGTCTGCATTTTACTCAGACATACAGACATGGACAAAATTGTTGGTACCCCTCTGTTAATGAAAGAAAAACCCACAATAGGCACAGAAATAACTTGAATCTGACAAAAGTGGTAATAAATAAAAATTCTATGAAAATTAACCAATGAAAATCAGACAATGCTTTTGCATTGTGGTTCAACAGAATTATTTTAAAAAACAAACTCAAGAAACAGGCCTGGACAAAAATGATGGTACCCTTAACTTAATATTTTGTTGCACAACCTTTTGAGGCAATCACTGCAATCAAACGATTTCTGTAACTGTCAATGAGACTTCTGCACCTCTCAGCAGGTATTTTGGCCCACTCCTCATGTAAAGGTGGATACAGCAAGGTTAGCTCTATTTACATGTATAGTAATTATATTGCAAAGATATGCCTTTATTTTGATAACTTCCTCATGAGCGGAAGTTAGTTAACGGAAGTCGATTTGACCGACAAAGGAAAGACACAAATGGGCGAGAAAGGGTTAAAAGGAAAGACGAAGAAAAGACAACAGAAAAGGATAAAAAAAACGGCAAGGATTTAGCTTTGGTCGATAAGGGAACAAGGTTGGTGATTTTATAGAAAGTTTTTATTTTTAAAAGTTGTAAATTAGTTATGCTAACATGAAGGTTGCTAACGTATGAGCTAGGTGGCGATTGAGGGTTATGTGGTGATTATTGTCTATTTGTTTTTTGCCATAGCTCTTACGTTAGTTGATGACACGAAGGATGGCAATAAAGTCATTTAACCATCAGTTCTGGCCTTCTCTGTGTTGACTGGAAGCTACAAGTTGTGTCTATGACGGGATGGATTAAAGGTGGCAGATTAAGCTCAGGATTTCAGTCAGTGTTCATGCAACCAGCAAGAATTCATCTCAAAGAAAAATCGATACTTAATTACCTGCTTGATGGACCCTTGGTCTGCATTTTACTCAGACATACAGACATGGACAAAATTGGTGGTACCCCTGTGTTAATGAAAGAAAAACCCACAATAGGCACAGAAATAACTTGAATCTGACAAAAGTGGTAATAAATAAAAATTCTATGAAAATTAACCAATGAAAATCAGACAGTGCTTTTGAATTGTGGTTCAACAGAATTATTTTAAAAAACAAACTCAAGAAACAGGCCTGGACAAAAATGATGGAACCCTTAACTTAATATTTTGTTGCACAACCTTTTGAGGCAATCACTGCAATCAAACGATTTCTGTAACTGTCAATGAGACTTCTGCACCTCTCAGCAGGTATTTTGGCCCACTCCTCATGAGCAAACTGCTCCACTTGTCTCAGGTTTGAAGGGTGCCTTCTCCAGACGGCATGTTTCAGCTCCTTCCACAGATGTTCAATAGGATTTAGATCAGGGCTCATAGAAGGCCACTTTAGAATAGTCCAATGTTTGGCTCTTAGCCATTCTTGGGTGTTTTTAGCTGTGTGTTTTCAGTCATTATCCTGTTGCAAGACCCATGACCTGCGACTGAGACCAAGCTGTCTGACACTGGGCAGCACATTTCTCTCTAGAATACCTTGATAGTCTTGAGATTTCATTGTACCCTGCACAGATTCAAGACACCCTGTGCCAGATGCAGCAAAGCAGTCCCAGAACATAACAGAACCTCCTCCATGTTTCACAGTAGGGACAGTGTTCTTTTCTTGGTATGCTTCATTTTTGCATCTGTGAACATAGAGCTGATGTGCCTTGCCAAAAAGTTCCAGTTTTGTCTCGTCTGTCCATAGGACATTCTTCCAGAAGCTTTGTGGCTTGTCAACTTGCAGTTTGGCAAATTCCAGTCTGGCTTTTTTATCATTTGTTTTCAACAGTGGTGTCCTCCTTGGTCATCTCCCATGAAATCCACTTTGGCTCAAACAACGACGGATGGTGTGATCTGACACTGATGTATCTTGACCTTGGAGTTCACCATGAATGTGTTTAGAGGTTGTTCTGGGCTCTTTTGTTACCATTCGTATTATCCGTCTTTTCCATTTTTCATCAAGCTTCCTCCTGCGGCCACGTCCAGGGAGGTTGGCTACAGTCCTGTGGATCTTAAATTTCTGAATAATATGTGCAACTGTAGTCACAGGAACATCAAGCTGCTTGGAGATGGTCTTATAGCCTTTACCTTTAACATGCTTGTCTATAATTTTCTTTCTAATCTCCTGAGACAACTCTCCCCTTTGCTTCCTCTGGTCCATGTTTAGTGTGGTACACACCATGTCACCAAACAGCACAGTGACTACTTGTCACCCTTTAAATAGGCCGACTGACTGATTACAAGTTTGTAGACACCTGTGATGTTAATTAGAGGACACATCTTGGTTGAACATGTCCCTATGGTCACATTATTTTCAATCTTTTCTAGGGGTACCATCATTTTTGTCCAGGCCTGTTTCACGAGTTTGTTTTTTAAAATAATTCTGTTGAACCACAATTCAAAAGCATTGTCTGATTTTCATTGGTTAATTTTCATAGAAATTTTATTTATTACCACTTTTGTCAGATTCAAGTTATTTCTGTGACCATTGTGGGTTTTTATTTCATTAACAGAGGGGTACCAACAATTTTGTCCACGTCTGTATAACGAATGTTTAAACCAGTAATTTTCTAGATTTCATTTACCCATAATTAACTCACCCTTTATGTCAGTATTTAACTTTATTCAATGAAAATCAAGGTTCCAAGGTTGTCATACCAGGAGCGGCACTGGGGTTAAGCTCCCATTGCTCATAAAATGCTCCTTATGGCGTGCGTCTCGAAAAGCCTCTGACAACTAAGTCCAACTCCTAGCTTGCCCGTGTGGTTTAGTCTCTAAGCCCGGCAGAACTGCTTTTACTAATAGGAGAAGGGGCAAGGGCGGATCTCTGGCGCCTTAAAACCAGATGCTTCGGGTAGATCGTGGCTCGTCAACCTGGGAAGGTAGTCCATCTAGGGGAAGGTAAACCTGATTTCAAACCTCTGCTGCCTTGCGGCACACCCGGTCACGGGAAAGGCTTCGGGAGTCAACCCTGAGGAAAAATCCGGAGTCGGAGCCCCTAAGGCAGTTCTCTGTTGTGCTCAACATCGTTCTGGCAGCTCCTGCGACGGCACTGGTGCCAAACTGTAGCAGCCCTGCTGTTCCTTTGGATTCATCAGTGATGTGGAGAGGGGGGACATGCTGCATGGGCAACATCTTGTCCTCATTATCTTCCTGCCCAGGCTTGAATCCTACCAACGCCCAACGCTGGAAGGTAGAACACCGGATCACTGGAGAGGACACTCCATCTTCGCCTTTGGCGTAGACAAAACACGGGGAATGACAGTTACTGGTTATAAGCCACCACTCAATTGACGTAGAGCGCGGTGCCATGGGTTGTTCCCAACAGTGGGAAGGATCATCGGATCTCACTGGACAGCTACCGCCCGCCTCAAGCTGGGCAGCCCCCAGCCAATAAGGTGTTGTCCTGCCACAGCTTGCTTTCCTCATTGGGTGCATGGGGATGAGGAGAAGTCCGAACAGCAGGCTGAGAACCTTCGCACCAGGCAAGACAAAAAAACAAAAGAGACCAACTCTAAAACTGGGAACTTGGAACGTCCGCACTATGATGACAGGACTCGCTGCTAACCTCAAGGACATCAACGACACCAGGAAGACTGCCATCATCAGTAATGAGCTGAAGAGACTGGGAGTGGATATCGCCACTCTCCAGGAAACACGGTTGGCTGACGCAGGCACACTGAGAGAGAAGGACTACACGTTCTACTGGCAGGGAAAGGGCAGTGACGAACACAGGGAACACGGAGTGGGCTTCGCAGTGAAGAACACCTTGCTGAAGATGGTGGAACCGGGCAGCAATGGCTCTGCACGACTCCTCAACCTCCGTCTCAACACCACTCAAGGCCCAGTCACCCTCGTCAGTGTGTATGCCCCAACACTGACAGCCACACCAGAGGCAAAAGATGAGTTCTACGAGAATCTTGCAACAACTGTCAGGATCATCCCCAACTCTGAACAACTCATTCTCCTTGGAGACTTCAATGCCAGAGTGGGTGCTGACCACGACTCCTGGCCCTCCTGTCTTGGACCATTTGGCGTGGGCAGAATGAACGACAACGGACAGCGGCTGCTCGAGTTCTGCACATATCACGATCTGTGCATCACAAACTCGTTCTTCAAGACCAAGCCCCAACACAAGGTTTCCTGGCAACATCCGCGCTCAACGCACTGGCACCAGCTGGACTTGATCCTGACCAGGCGCACCTCACTGAAGAACGTGCTAATTACCCGTTCGTTCCAGAGTGCAGATTGCGACACAGACCATTCATTGGTGTGTTGCAAGGTCAAGCTGCAGCTGAAGAAATTCCATCATGCTAGACAGCCTGGAAAGGCACGGATTGACACCAGCAAGATGGCCCAACCAGAACTTGTTGAGCAGTTTGCCTCCACCTTTGAGAAGGAACTTGGTGTACCACAAGAAGGAGAATCTGCAAAGCAGAAGTGGGAAGAGCTGCGAAACACCATCCACTGCACAGCCTTGGCTACCTTTGGGAGGAAGACCTCGAAGTCACAGGACTGGTTTGATGCCAAGTTGACCGAGATGACCCCCGTCATTGAAGCCAAGCGCTCAGCACTTGCTGAGTACAAGAAGTACCCAAACGAGAAGAATCTCCAGATTCTCAGGGCTGCGAGAAGCAAAGTTCAGCAGACTGCTCAGCGCTGTGCCAACGAGTACTGGACTCAGCTCAGCCAAGATATTCAAACCGCTGCCATAACAGGGAACATCCGTGGTATGTACGATGGCATCAAGAAAGCACTTGGTCCGGCTCAGAGCAAGACGGCCCCCCTCAAATCCTCCACTGGGGAGGTGATCGCAGAAAAGAACAAGCAGATGGAGAGATGGGTGGAACACTACTCCGACCTCTACTCCAGACAGAACACCGTGACACCGTCAGCCCTTGATGCCATCGACTGCCTGCCATCCATGGACGAACTTGACGCCGAGCCAACCATCGACGAACTCAGCAAGGCCATTGATAGCTTGGCCGCTGGCAAGGCACCCGGCAACGACGGCATACCCCCCGACCTGATCAAGCACTGCAAGACCGCCCTACTGCTGCCATTTCATGACGTCCTCTGCCAGTGCTGGAAGGAAGGTGCCGTACCACAGGACATGAGGGACGCCAAGATGATCACCCTCTACAAAAACAAAGGGGAGAGAAGCGACTGCAACAACTACAGGGGCATCTCCCTCCTCAGCGTTGTTGGCAAAGTCTATGCACGAGTTGTTCTTGTTTGTCTACAGAAGCTTGCCGAACGTGTCTACCCCGAGTCTCAGTGTGGCTTCCGCGCTGAGCGATCAACGGTAGACGTGATATTCTCCATCCGCCAACTCCAAGAGAAATGCAGAGAACAGAACATGCCCCTGTACGTCGCCTTCATCGACCTCACCAAAGCGTTCGATCTGGTCAGCAGAGAGGGCCTTTTCAAGATCCTGCCAAAGATAAGATGCCCACCAAAGTTGCAAAGCCTCATCGAATCGTTTCACACCAACATGCAGGGGATAGTGCAGCACGACGGCAACGTCTCAGAGCCATTCAACATACGCAGTGGAGTGAAACAGGGCTGTGTACTTGCGCCAACCCTCTTTGGGATTTTCTTTGCTATGCTCCTGAGGCATGCCTTCAGCACAGCAACAGAGGGAATCTACCTGCACACAAGATCTGACGGCAGGCTTTTCAACCTCGCCCGCCTGAAAGCCAGAACCAAAGTACGCGAGGCTCTAATCAGAGACATGCTGTTTGCAGACGATGCTGCAGTCGCAACCCACACACAGCAGGAGCTTCAGACCCTGATGGACCGCTTCTCCCAGGCATGCAAGGACTTCAGGCTTACCATCAGCCTGAAGAAGACTAACGTCTTGGCGCAAGGCACGGAAGCACCACCAACCATCACCATCGACGACTACGAGCTGGAGGTCGTGAATCAGTTCACGTACCTGGGGTCCACGATCAGCAACAACCTCTCCCTTGATACAGAGATCGACAAGAGGATTGGAAAATCAGCCTTCACACTCGCTTGCCTCACCACACAAGTGTGGGAGAATCCCAAACTCTCTGTCAAGACGAAGATGGCAGTGTACAATACCTGCGTCATCAGCACACTGCTCTATGGAAGTAAGACGTGGACAACATACGCCCGGCAGGAAAAGAGACTGAACTCCTTCCACTTGCACTGCATTCGCCACATCCTGGACATATCCTGGCAGGACAAAGTGCCCAACACAGAAGTTCTGTCCCGCGCCAGCCTTCCCTCCATGTTCACTCTACTCAGGCAGCGCAGGCTCCGCTGGCTAGGCCACGTTCACCGTATGGAGGATGGCAGAATCCCCAAAGACGTCCTCTACGGAGAACTGGCGACTGGCAAGAGAGACGTTGGCCGCCCACAGCTGCGCTTTAGAGATGTCTGCAAGAGAGACATGAAGGCCCTGGAGATCAACACAGAGCGCTGGGAGGACCTTGCAGCGGACCGCTACAAATGGAGAGGCACCCTGACCAGACAGCTCAAGGTGGGTGAAGAGAGACTGACTGCTGCAGCAGATGAAAAAAGGACCCGCAGGAAGAACCGCCACAGACCCAGCAGCACGGAGACCACCCACAAGTGCGACCTGTGTGACAGGGACTGCCATTCGCGCATCGGCCTGTTCAGCCACAGGCGGTGCTGTTCCAGCAGAGTAGACGTTTAGGATTCTCTTCCATGGTCATCATAGACCGACGGAGGCCGACGAACTTTCTTCAACTTCCTTTTTTGCCTGTTTACCAATCTGTTAAAAGGTCATTAAATTCATCACCTTTGGTTTAAATTCAACAAAGTACCTCATTCCTCCTACCAAGTTATCAATGGATTCAGTAAAATACCCTTTTAATTTACTAATTTATTAATTTAGAAATTCCCATTCTTATCAGGCATACAAAAATTATTTTCAAAGATGGGTTATCATAGCAGTCAGCTCCCCTCCTGCTGGACATCAGTCCTGAGATAGAGACAGGAATCTTTCCACCCACCAATGTCCAAAACAGGGCAGAAAATGGACCCACAAATGATCCCAGAACACACATTCTGTCTTTAATTTATATATATATATATATATATATATATATATATATATACAGTATATACTGTATATCTCCAAGTTAAATTAGCTATAATTCAATTTGTTTGCTTGCCAAATAATTTAACCTATATCAATAACTGTTAATCCCCAATAACTTTTATTCTTCAAACATTAAGTGCCTTCTTTTATAACAATGTTATCTTAAACCAACCAAAATTTAATCAGTTTGTCTCTAAATGAATAAGATTTGCCAAACTTATAATATTGTCTCAAAGTGAATATATATGGAAAAATGGAAAAAAAATGCCAACAAATAAGGAAACTGTTCCTAAAGTATATTCCAAATATTGTCCCCCCCCTTTTTTTTCTTTTTTTCCTCTACATCACCCCAAGGGGAGATAGATAAACACAAACCACATAAACAAGAAGAAGAGAATGGTTCAGTCTTTTGACACCATTTTTGTACAGAGGTACCTCATCATCTTATCTTCAAAGTATATGGACAAGAAATCAGTACAATATTAAAAAACAAAAACAAAACAGAAATAAGTCACATACCGGCAGCTAACAGGACTCACTCGCTGCCGTGGTTGCTGCATTTTCACCCATCGTGGTCATTATTTCACATACAACTTCCAGCGCCACACGAGTAGGCTGCCTTTTTGCAACAGCGGATCAATTTCTTCCTATTTCTATTTACTATCTGGCTCTCTTGCTAATCTTTCTGTTTCGGTGACACCTTGATCCATCACAGACACGTAGATCGCCCAAATTTATTTATTTTTTTTTTTTTTGTTACTTATTTGTACCCGTAGGTAGACTTGGTTTGCAGTCTGGTGACAAGCCACCGGCTGCTGGTCGCTGCGTGCGTGAGCGCCCTAAACCTACATGTTTTTGGTATGCGGGAGGAAACCGGAGAAATCCCGGAGTAAACCCACGCAACACGGGGAGAACATGCAAACTCCACACAGCTCACTGTTGGTCGGGGGCTGGGATCGAACCCACGACCTCATGATCCCCGCGATCCCCCGGCCGAGGGTAAAACTGTGCTGTCACAGTGCTAAACCACTGCGCCACCGTGCAGCCCAAATGTCAAATGTCACCTGAGCCAGCGGACGGAGCCACTGTTTCTTGTAGGAGGCAGTACAATAGGGACCAGCTGTTAGCACTTAACCGGCCCACGATTCTAACGCAAAAACTCGACATACCAGGAGAAATAAGACGAAAACGGCGTGGATGTCGTGCTAGAATAAGACGGCGGGCGAGGAATATAAGGTACAGACCCGCCCTCCCATCCGTTAGTATGGGGAATGTACGATCGCTACTCAGAAAAACAGATGAGCTAGCGGCTATCTCCCGCTACGATAGCAAATACAGGGAGTGTAGCCTGATGCTATTCATGGAGACGTGGCGAACAGAACTAGCAACAGATGCTAACATTGAACTGGAGGGTTTCCACACAATACGGGCAGACCAAACACCGGACAGTGGGAAGGCAAGGGCCGGAGGAGTGATAATGTATGTCAATAACAACTGGTGCAGACCGGGACATATCACAGTTAAACAACAACACTGCAACAAAGACATGGAGTTGCTAGCTGTTAGCATGCGCCTACATATCTCCCGAGGGAATACTCACACGTGATCTGCATTGTTATTTATGCAAATCCGACGGTGAATGCTGGGACAGTGCGTGACGTCATCCACTCAGTAACTGGCAGGCTGCAGACAGAACACCCAGATGCTCTTCTCCTCATCTCAGGCGATTTCAACCATGTTTCACTGTCTCCCATTCTACCCACGTTCACCCAGTATGTCACATGCCACACTAGAGACAATAAAACACTGGTCTTATTCTACGCAAACACTAAGGAGGCATACACCTCATCACCACTCCCCCCACTCGGAAGATCGGATCACAACTTGGTTCATCTCCTGCTGGTGTACAAACCCCTAGTGCACAGACAACCTCCGGTCATGCGAACAGTGAAGTTATGGTCTGAGGAGGCAATGGACGCTCTAAAGGACTGTTTTGAAACCACTGCCTGGGAGCAGCTCTGCTGTCCACATGGTGAGGACATCGATGGCCTCACTCACACCATCACGGACTACATCAGCTTCTGTGTGGACAACACCGTACCCACCAAGACCATACGGTGTTGCTCGAACAACAAACCCTGGATCAACCCTGAGATAAAAACACTTCTGAGAGAGAAGAAGAGGATCTTCAGGTCGCGGAACAGGGAGATGCTGAAGTCCGTACCGAGGGAGCTGAGGAGGAAGATCAGAGAAGGCAAGGACAGCTTCAGGAAGAAGATGGAGGACAAGCTGCAACAGAGCGACATCGGTGGGGTCTGGAGAAACCTTAAAACCATCTCTGGGCTCCAGAATACCTCCCCCCAGGCCACGGGGGGCAGGGAGTGGGCGAACAATCTGAACCTGTTTTTTAATAGGTTTGACCAACCGCCCTCCCCCCCGATTGCACAACAACCACTGCTGCCTCTAAAGACATTGAGTCCTGCTGCCCACACCTCACTCCACCAACACCCCCCACTCCCAACACACAGCCCCCCAAAATGACCCTCACTAAGACCCAGGTGAGGATGGAGCTGAGGAAGATCAAGGCGAGGAAGGCGTCGGGACCGGACGGCATCAGCGCAAAGCTCCTCAAGTCCTGTGAGTCTGAAGCTGGGCAGGCTACCACAGTTGTGGAAAACATCTTGAGTGGTACCTGTACCAAAGACTTCCCACCCCAAAGACCTGAACAGCTACAGACCAGTGGCCCTGACGTCCCACATGATGAAGACCCTGGAGAGACTGCTCCTTGCTCACCTCCACCCCCTGGTGAGACCAGCGATGGATCCACTCCAGTTCGCCTACCAGCATGGCATTGGGGTGGAGGATGCAGTGATCTTCCTTCTTCACCGTTCTCTGTCCCACCTGGAGAAACCCGGGAATGCGGTGAAGCTCATGTTCTTTGACTTCTCCAGTGCTTTCAACACCATCCAACTGATGATCCTGAAGGACAAGCTGCTGTGCGCAGGGGTGGACCAGCACCTGTCATCATGGATCCTGGACTACCTCACTAACCGGCCACAGTTTGTGAGAACCCGGGACTGTGTGTCCGACACGATCATCAGTAGCACGGGGGCCCCCCAGGGAACGGTTTTGGCTCCCTTCCTGTTTACCCTTTATACTGCGGACTTCTCACACAACACAACACACTGCCATCTACAGAAGTTCTCTGATGACTCTGCGATCGCCGGCCTCATCTCCAACGGAGATGAAGCTGAGTACAGAGGACTTATCCAGGACTTCGTGGACTGGTGCCATCGGAACTGCCTCCAGATCAACGCGAGGAAAACTAAGGAGCTGTTGGTGGACTGCCTCGGGCAAGGACAACCCCTCACAGCACCAGTAAACATACAGGGAACAGACATTGAGATGGTGACATCCTACAAGTACCTGGGTGTTTATCTGAACAATAAACTAGACTGGTCACACAATACCGATGCACTCTACAAGAAGGGACAGCGCAGGCTGTTCCTACTGAGGAGACTCAGGTCTTTTGGTGTACAAGGGGCGCTGCTGTTGACATTCTACGACACGGTGGTGGCATCAGCCATCACTTTTGGAGTGGACTGCTGGGGCAGTGGCATTACAGCAGCCGATAGGAAGAGACTGAACAAACTGATCAAGAAAGTTAGCTCTGTCCTGGGGCAGCACCTTGACCCAGTGGAGGAGATAGGAGAGAGAAGGACGGTGGCTAAACTGTCATCTCTGCTGGAGTCCGAGTCCCACCCTATGCAGGACATACTGAACGCACTGAGGAGCTCATTTAGCAGCAGACTACATCATCCTAGGTGCGCAACTGAGAGGTTTCGCAGGTCCTTCCTACCTACGGCTGTCAGACTGTATAACCTAAGCAGGGCTGCTCGCAGAGAGAGCAAAAAAACGTGACGACCTAATAGTATTGAATGCAAAAGACGCAATAGACTTACACAATGGTCCCCTCCAGTATACAACTAGGACAATATCGGTCGCTACGGAGGGTGACAATATGTATGGGTACATATTCATACTATGTAGGATAACTAAGCAGATGGTTATGCTGTTTATTCCATCTAGCTACAATGCTCCGCACTGTGTGTATATATATTTATATATTTATTCCATCTAGCTACAATGCTCCGCACTGTGTTTATGTACAGTGATCCCTCGCTACTTCGCGCTTCACCTTTCGCACCCTCAGTGCATCGCGGATTTTTCAAAAATATTCATCAAAAATTCAAAATTGAGAAAAAATACATTAGAACATCACGTATCAACACGGAGAGCCC
Source organism: Pholidichthys leucotaenia (assembly GCA_020510985.1). NCBI lineage: Eukaryota > Metazoa > Chordata > Actinopteri > Cichliformes > Pholidichthyidae > Pholidichthys > Pholidichthys leucotaenia. Next base: position 19,217,311 of record CM035850.1, on the reverse strand, counting down.
GCACAACTCAAAATTCACCTCTCTGATTCGCTGGCCAGCATCTCCCCCCTAAGAGATCGCTCCCGACTCTAGATTTTGTTCTCGTGTTGACTCGGCTCGGGAATCTCGCGAGAGATGCACTCTCGCGAGATTCTTTTCATTCTCTCGCTCTTTCTCTCTCCCGAGAGAGAGAGAGTGAGAGAATGAACGTACGTATTATTTATATTATTTATACATTATTTTATGTATCAAAAAACTAACGAGATCAGCCTGGAATTCCACAAAGGGGGGTGACGCTACTTCGTGGTTTTTCACTTTTCGCGGTCGGTTCTGGAACCCATTAACCGCGATAAGTGAGGGATCACTGTATTTATATGTTTATATGTACATATATATATTCGCTGCTCTTGTTTTTCTTGTCTTCTTGATTGTTGCTCTGAGTGTTGCTATCCCTGTGCTGTTGCAATCCTGGAATTTCCCCATTGTGGGACTAATAAAGGCTTATCTTATCTTATCTTATCTTATTTTGCATTCTGTCAGCCATTTACGCTCGCTACCACATCTACAAAGTCTTATGATTATCCCACATAAATTTCGCTTGTATCCCACAGCTATTTTCCGTGTACAAAGACGTCTAAGTGACAGTGACAATGACCAGTCACGGCCATATTAGCTTTCTGAGCTAAAAGAAGGGAATACAGGAAAAGGAAATGAGTTCTTCTTCTTTGGTGTATTACGTGTCATCCATTGAGTCCTCCAGCACATGTCTGCCACCTTCTGAAACTGGCAGATCAGTACAAATCAGTACAAATCCCCAATGCAGCCAGCAATGTCAGAGTGAAATGACAGGTACAGTGCCGTGCTCTGCCACTAGGGGCATGCAAATTCTCACACTCAAAGGGTTAAAAATTTGAAATACAGTCATTTAATAATCATTTTCTTTTAAATTTTGTATGTATGTGATCACATAGTTCAGATTAATCTTTGCTTTACAAACCAAATTATAATTTACTTATTTCAGTTTATGACAATGTAGTCAAAATACTCTAATTACTTGTTAGAATTTATAGTTTCTATTTTGTTTATCAACATTTTATAAAATCAATTAATCATACAGTTCACAGGAGTGCCTCCTCTGGATGCCAATTTTCAAGATTTTTCTCCATAATCCATGCTCAAGTTTGTCCTGTAATGAGAAAAAACAGTAATTTTTCTAAACTTATTTTGTAGTCACCCTTGAAGGAAGAAATCTGATTAAGGTTTGAGTAAGATTCTTAGTTTTCAGTCAATGGAAGAGCTCTTTAGTTTCTATTTTTGTCATTTTGATCTCAAAATATATTTATTCCATGCATGGTTTAGATAAAACTTTTAATAATTCTTATTTTGAAATTCAAATATAAGCATATACTTTTACACTTTTACACTTTAGAAGTATAGCTAGATGTTAAAAGGTTAACCATTATCTCAGTCTCACTGGCTGCCATTTTAAATAATGTTGCACATAATGTTTGATTAAAATTTATCAGCACTGGTGGTTTAAAAACTTTTCTCTCTCTGGTTTGCAGCTCATCAAGCATTCTTTCACTCATTCACACATTCACTCATCTGTCTACTCCAGTTCTGGTCTGTAATCTGTCTGGTGTGTAATCAATTAAGTGTGAGGGGATTATTGTTATCATTATTATTCTTTTGTACTAGTAAAGGTGTGATTACTTAAGAAATACTTATTACCATGTACTCATAAGTTTACATTATATCTCAAATGTGTATGCACTTTGTCTGACTATTGTCCTACATATAAAAATATATCATGTTGACAGGAAAAACAAACAAAACAAACAAAGCAAAAAAAAAATGTTGGTTTAGGAGTGTTTTACCACAGGTTTTTTTTTAATCCTATCTGTTGGGCTAGTAAACCATGGCAAACAGTGTCCATTCATCCCTCTCTTCAGCACCCAGAGAATGTCCATCTTATTGATGTCTTTGTCCATTCTTCGGCTCTCAGCTGTTATCATATCTTTCACACACACACACACACACACACACACACACACACACACACACACACACAGAGAGAGCAGAGAATGTTCATGGCCCACTTACAGAGGTGGGGTTATGTTACTCAGCAGTTCTTGGAGACAATTGCCACAAATAAAGCACACAGAGATGGAGTCATGTTTGTCACTCAGCAGTTCTTGGTTACAGGCAATTGCCACAAGCAAAGCAATACTGGCCTGTTGTTGTCTTCAATCACCCGCCGGTGACTTAGCAAGAGCGTTCTTAGTCCGTTGTGCCAGAGAACTGCTCATTCAGGAAGTGTGTATGCTGGAGGTGGTTGATGGATGGATTTGGTGATGATGTTGGTGTTGACACTGGGTGATGATGCTGGGGTGAGGGAAGCAATGAGATAATAAAGATAGCACTGGTCTGCCATGGTTCAGTTTGCCCCCCAAAAAAACAACAACAAAGGAGGAAAAGATTCTTGAGACATATATTCTCACATATCATCCACATGGAAATTAAAACTAGGACTTAAATAAAATGCCACTGTTTCTTTGTTGTGGGTGTGTCTGTGAGGTTACTGTCTTAATACAATTAGAATATGTGATTCCTTGAAATTGATTAAAAATGTGTAGAATTATAAGATTATTAAGTACAATGAAGAGGGTAAATTAGGTCATAATATATACCTTGATAAATGATACTATTATTTTGCCAAATGTTGCCCCCTTTTTTTATCCAGGGGTAAATTGCAGCTTGTGGTGATGTTTCCTGGGCGTTAGTGAGCATGTCATGTGATAGTTGTTCTGTTAATGTCAAAAGAAGAGATGCTGAGCCGTGATTTCCTGTGTGACCTTGTGCAAAAAAAAAAAAAAAACCCAAAAACATAATGATTGTCTGTGTATACTGTGAGTGTTTTGTTTGTTTGTTTTTTTCCTGGCCTAATTTACAAGCCCAAGTTAGAGTAGCTAATTCAGCTGCTTGTGCAGAATAATGTGATGGGAGTTTCATGTTTGCTTAATGAACCGCAATGAGCCTAAAATGAAACAAAATAAACCAAAATAAAATAAAATAAAACATGTCTGCTTAGATTCATAGGACCATATGAATTTCTGCATCCTTGGACTTTAAATAGTCACAAGTTCAACAATAAAAGTGGAAATAAAATGTAAAATGTGAGCCACAGAATGATTACTAAAAATTCAAAACCAGCAAAAGGGTATGACAAGGAGAGAAACATAAAAATCAAAAGAAGAAAACACATTCATTTAAAGAAAAATACATCCGTAGGGCCCTAGTTTCATTTTTTTTCTCCTCTAATATTTATTTATTTCAAATCCTTCTGACTTGGCTCTAATACTTGGAGTCATACGAGCATTTAATAGCCCACACATCTAATTGATTCAAACCAGATACTGTTGGTAAAATAAAAATCAACTATATAGTTAGCAAATAGGCTTTTGTTTTAACTTTTAAAACTTCTTGTGTACAGGTTCTCACACATTTTCATACAAACACATTCTCACGTGATGTGCTATGAAACTAATTTACTTTTCATGTACATGATGTCATAATTTATTTAGATGGAAGGAGCTCTCTTTTATTTATCATGCATTCTTATTTTTTGCTTTTTCTCATCTAACCTTTCTTTCAGATAATGTAATTGATGGAGACTAAATGATCCTCCATCTGGAAAACCCATTTCAGACCAAATAGGCACCAGCCAGACACTTTCATCACCATATTTTTGCCTCATATTTTTACATATGGGAATTGCTGTAAGGGGTCACACTCTTACTTTGAGATTTTCCCATATTCCATCAAAGTAAAACCCAAGAGACATTATTTATTTTAAAAACAAACAAACAAACAAACTGCAGTTATTTATTTTAATTTATTTATTATTTTATCTTAGTTTAAAGGCTATTTTATTCTATTTTAATCTTAAGTTATATCTTATGGTATTTTAGTTATTGTTATTATATTAAGGTTATTCCTTAATGTTATTTATCTTTATTTTAAAGCTATTTCTTAGTATAACCATTTTTCCCTCTGTTTTTCCTCTATTTTTCTTCTAATTTTTTTTCTTCTTCTTTGGCCGTCAATATCACTCCACGATACTCTGTATCCTTCTGCACACTTATTTCCAAAATTTAGACTTGAACTAAAATTCCAGTAAAAATGCATTTTCATCAAGCAGTTCTGTATAACCATGGTACTTTTTGTCAAAGGACTGAGCATGGGTTTTACCGGGCTCAGTTTCTCAAATTAATTATGAATATTTTCTGTATGTTTTCCAGCCTTGTGGTGTTTAGTCTGGGAACGCCTTGGTATCCCCTCTGAAGAGCTGGAGCAGGTGGCTGGGGAGAGGGAAGTCTGGGCTTCTCTGCTTGAACTGCTGCCTCCGCGACCCGGACCTCCGGAAAAGCGGTAGAAGATGGATGGATGGATGGATGGATGATTTATCATTCTATTCATTATTTATGTTTCAGTATTGTTATTGTGTTGTCTATTTGTGTAGTTGAAGACTGTTTTGCCTTTTCCTGTGACAGGGCCATTATTCATCCTCTCCCAGACATCCCCACCAGGTAAATTACTCTCTGCCTGCTCTCCTAGTCATCTCAGCTGCGAGAGTTCTGTAATTAGGTCACCAGTCCGCTCTGGTTCCCCACACCTGCTACTCATTGTGCCATCTCACTCCACTATTTAAGTGCTGCTTGTTCACTTAGTCATTGTGGCTAGATTGAATGTCTTAAGACTGTTCTTTCTCTCGATGATTCTCTCCTTGTTCATCTCCTCATTTCCTCCTGAGCCAAGCCAGCTCAGGAGTGCTCCAGTCTGTAAGTTTTTCTTGTTTGGCATTTTTTGTATGTTCAGCACTGTTTTTGGACTTTTATGTTCTTTTTGTTAATAAATGTCACAAACACCATTCAGCGTGTGGGTTTGTCTCTCTGCCCCGAATTACGCGTAATTACAGCGACCAGACTCAAACCGGTGCGAGACATCTATAAACCATTAATAATTAAGTTTACTCACTTCAGTCTGCCTTCAGTTCAGCTCCGTCACCCTCCGGTCTGCTCCCAGCATCTCTGGACCTTGCCTCACTTCTGCAAAGCTGACCCTTTGGAATTGGTGGGGGAGGTCTTCTCAGCAGCTGTGCACTAGCTGTCTCAGTCCAAAAATGCCGGAACCAGGAAGAGAGTTGTATCTGGAGTCCCTTGTTCGGTGCACCAAGTATGTTGGAAAAATTCTTTATCAAAAATCAGGCAGGATCAAAGTTTCAGAAAATTTAATATGCAGTGATCAGCGGAAGACAATACAGTGTACAGCTTTCCAATGCTGCAGTGCATTGGCTTAACTAACAGAGTGTTTCTGGCTAATATATATCCAAGGGACCATCAGGGTGGGGTCTCTTTTTGATAAGTTCATTCATGACTCAGTGTGATAAGGTTTTCTGAGCCTCTAGATTATTTCATTCATGACTACGCTTGTATCTGCTGAATCCATGCAGAAAACACTAGTGAAAAGCTGTACAGTCAGTGATAGAATTGAACATTCACAGTCACATCAGCATCCTTCAATCTGTTTTTTTTTTCCACTACTAAACAACTCCAAATATGGTAACAGGATTTCCTAGGTATACACATTCAGCTTTATAAAGAAAAATTCATATTCATATTCATAAAAAATGATATAACTCAGTGTAACAGAATTTTTCCATCAGGTTCCTACTCACATGTGGTGATTTAAAACAAAACAAAGCACAATAGTGGATGTGCAATGCTTGTTCATGTTCATTAAAAAAAAAAAATTGTTTCACACTGTCACCACATGGTCCTTTGTCGATTCATTGCCAAAATTACTAAAAATTATTCAAAAAAACCCCACAATTTTTGTTTCACACTGTCACCACACGGTCCTTTGTCCATTCATTGCCAAAATTACTAAAAATCATTAAAGAAAAAAGTTTGGTAAAGCAGAACAATCTGCAGACGAGGCTCCTGTGCCATTTTGGGCACGGCTGGACACAGAAAACGCAGCTGCAGTGTCACACGCAAGATGGCCATCATTCAGTTCCAAAATTACTAAAAATAATCCCCAAAAAACAATTTCATGACACATTTGTGGCACACTATCTAAACTAAAATAAAGAAAATGAAACACAGTTTGTGCAACAGATATGTACCTGTTTGTTTTGTCGGTCAGAAGCTTCCAGAATTCCTCAGTCCAAAACAGCGACACAAAATCAATGGAGGGTGCAGATGACAGGCCCTTCTCTCCATGATATTCAACTGGCTATTCAAATGCTTTCAGCCACGGCTGATAAACTTTTTCATCTCTAAGAAGCTCCCAGCCGTCAATGTCCAAACCTCCTGCCACATCGCCACTACCCGTTGTTGTCCTGCCACTGCGCACACGTGGCACACGATGATGCGCACTGGCTGTGCGCTCTTGCCCACCCAAATGTCGCCCATGGGCTGCTCTGGACCTTTTCGCTCCGTGACCATGGTTTGGCAAAGCAGAATAATCTGCAGACGATGCTCCTGTGCCATTTTGGGCACAGCTGGACACAGAAAATGCAGCTGCAGCATTGCGCGCAAGATGTCCATCGCCACTTTTGCCAGAACTGCCTGCACCATTGTCCGAAGGCACATAATCAGAACCGGACTCTAACTCAGATGACGAACTAGGGCTAAGCTCTTCCTCTGAACCAGGAGCGGCGAATTCCAGTGCTAAAACCTCTTCAGCTGAGAGCGTCTTCCTCGCCATCCTGTCTCCTCCATGTCAAACAGCAGAATGAAAGGGGACGGGCTTCAAACGCTGATTTGACCTACTTATTGAATTGGACCATTTCCAGTTCTCACGGTAAGTGAAAAGCCTCACCTCTCGGCCATCAAGTGGTGTTAAAAGGTTTGTACATTTCATACTCTACTCAGTTGTACAGGCTTTGTTTGGATTGATCAGCTGACAGTCGCAGTAGTGTGACACACACTCAGAGGGTTAAATCTGTTTTGTTATATGGATCGGAATACTGGCGAATCATACAGAGTGACATCCAAAAAATAGAAGTTTTCCACAGCACCTGTCTCTGCAAGATCATGAGACTCTACTGGCCCAACAAAATTTCAAATGAAGAACTTTGGAAAAGATGTAATAGTAAAAGAACTTCTGCAGAGATCAAACAATGGTGATTCAGATAGCTAGGGCACGTGCTAAGAATGTCAAATAACTGAATACCAAAAGTTGCTCTAAACTGGACACCATCAGGGAAAAGAAAGCCAGGCAGACCACAAATCACCTGGAGAAGAACAGTCCAAGCTGAACTACAGGAGATGGGATACACCTGGGGACAAGCTCAACATGTTGCAAAGGACAGGGCAAAGTGGGGATTGCTTTTTGCGGCCTTATGTCCCACCTGGGACAAAGAGGATAAGGAAGTAAGTAATATGAACCAGAAAATCAGTACAATGTAAACAAACAAAGAAATTCGTCAGCCTGGCCAGGCAGCTCGTTTCATCCATTTTCATCGTTATTTTGTCTTCTCTTGGTCATTTTCGCTTTTTCTCCCACATCCAGAAACTCTTATGATTATTTCACCTTAATTTTGCTTTTATTCCACCGCAATTTATCTTATATGATGACACGGAACCGGCGTGATTGTTCTGTCCAGTCACATGCTGGGGTCTATGGTAGGTGAAAATTAACCAGCTTCGGCCACCCTCTGTTATAACAAAATGTAGATATTTACCTTCATAAGCTAAATAATCTCTTTTTAGAATCATAGTTGGCAAATTTGGGAGCAAATGCCTCCTCCGTGTTGCAATAGAGCACATCAACATTTGTTTACAAACTCTTCTTCGGTGGTGTCCCAGAAGTGAGGTTTTTGGATGGTTATTTGGGAGACATAAGTCCTCCAAGGCAAGAGCAGTAAGTTACTGTATACGTGTCTGCCACCTTGTGAGGTGGAATACTTAGTACAACTGGGGATTTTTTTTATGGTTTATGGCCACATCACAGGACAGGGCGCTTTCCATGTCCATGAAACCAAGACACAAGAAGGGTTAAATATTTATACTACATAATGTGACTGGCTCTCTGTTCTTTCCCTTTTTAACACTGGTGTTGCATTAGTTTGATCTGTGGAAAGACAGGCAGACTTACACACTGCATCTAGTCACAGCTCAAGTAAGGTATTTCTGCATGTTCCCCTCTGTCTAAAGCTGGATTATAATTTGTTCAGGAAAATGCACAGCAGCCTGGTTCCTGTAAATGATTGTCTTCAGCCAGTCCTCTAATTTAAGGGTACCTAGTCTATATGAAGAGCAGCAAATCATCTGGTACCTTTATATACAGGCACATGACTATGACAAAGTGGTTTGTTGTGGCACTCAAAATTTTAATTGTACTGCTTCTAGTCTATGCATATCAATCATATAAGGTGCTACTAGTAATTATAGTTTCCAACTAGCCTATATAAGCCTATGGCAACACAGCGACCCCTGCGATGGACTGGTGATCTGTCCAGGGTGTACCCTGCCTCTCACCCAGAGATGCTGGGATGGGCTCCAGCTCCCCGCAACCTGAAAAGGATTAAGCAGTAGAAGATGGATGGATGGATGGATGGATGGATGGATAACACAGGGTGACAACCACCTGGGGGTGTCACCGTGACAACTGTCACGGGCCGTTCTTTCCGGCCCAGCTCTTATTGTGACAGCGTCTCAGCGGGCTCCCAGCTGTCAAGCTCTGTGGGACAGCTGGAGCTCAATTACCTCATCAGCTGAGACGCTGTCAACCATTATAAAAGGGAGCAGCTCCGATCATTCGGGGCTGTGACCTCGCGCACGATTATCCACGCTCTCCTCTGGCGTGGGTAAGGCTGGAACCCCTACTTCCGGTGCCAGCCACCCTTCTGTCATCCTGCATCGTGTGTAAGTGTTTACCCTTGTCATCATTTGTGTTTTGGCCCCACGAGGCCCTGTTCCTTTGTTCCTTTCCCCTTATCACAATAAATAACGCAAACTCACTGGTCTGCCCTCGGCTCTCATTGTATGGCTCGCGAGAGCCATATGTAACAGTAGGTCACAGCCAGTGAGTTGCCGGCGGCCATGAGTTTGCTGTTTTGGACTTTGTTCTTCCCGGTCTGGGTGTCAACGCTGGGAGCATGGTGGCTCCCAGGAACCGCGCTCGGCGCTTGGGCAACGAGCTAGCTAGCGCCCTGGAGTACGTCAACGGGACGCTCTTCGCCGCTAGCCTCGACGACGACCCAAACCTGATTCGCTGGCACCTAGACTATGCTGAGGTTCTTCTCAATAGTCTTCCTCGCTACACCGACCACCCCGAAGTCAGCAGGAGGAGGGCTGAACTCACCGCGCAGCGCAAGACTCTCCATGGGCTGGAGGGAAATCCCGGCAGGAAGCCGAAGAGGAGGTATCCCCGTTCCTCGCGCTTGGATCCCATTCCTGCCTCCACTCTGGTCCACGATTTCGCTCCACCCAGGGGTGATTCGCACTGGAGAGCTTCGTCATTCAGGAATCCCCTGGAGAAGCTCCAGCGCGCAGCTGCTTCCATCTGGGATCACATGGCGTTGGTTTGTTCAGCAACAAGTCCTTCTCTGGCTTTTAAGCATATGACGGCGGCAGTCAGACTGGTGGAGAGGAATCCTGGGCTAAGGGATTTCCCGGAGTTTGCCGATCTCCTTGCCTCGGTCTCGGCACAGGAGCAGCGATTCCTGAACCTTACCTTCGCCTCGCCCCCTGCAAATAGCCGTCGTCACACTGGTCGACCTCAGCATGAATCCCGTCCGGATCCGGTTCCGGGTCGCCGCAAGGTCTCAACTCCCCACACAGCTGTCACTCCCGCGCCTCATCAGAGGGGAAATCCTGCAGCCTCGTCTCCCAAGCCATCCTCCCCCGCTGTTACAGCAGCGTTTCGGGCCCAGCTCATCTCGGCTGTCGCCCCCTCCTCCTCGACGCACCTCCCGGCTGCTGTGTGTATCCAGAGTCCTGTCTTGGCGAGCTCCATCCCGGAACCATCGCGAGCGACTCCCCGACGTCTTCCCAGGGGGTCCTCCGTTACTGTCATGTGGGAGAAGGGAGGAGCAACGTCCGCCACAGCGGTCACCACCCAGCCTCCAGGAGACAGGCAAGTCCCAGTTAGTTCATTCACTTATTGTGATTTGCTTTGTCAGACTCCTGGAGGTGGAGTTCGGGGTTCGCAGCTCCCCGAACTCCCACCACCCGCTGTGGCTGTAATTATTAATCCCGCATCCTCTGTGTCTCCCTCCGCTGAGCGGTCCTCGACGCCAGGCCGACGTCGTGGGATTAGGAGGAGGCCTGCGGTTCTGGAGAGCCTGGTTCCGGGTCCGCAGCTACGCTGTGGGCAGAGGAGGAGAGTGGACTGCAGCGTGGAACCTGCGCCGACGACGAAGCGTCCCCGGATCTCCACAGAGGAGCGGTCCGGTCCGGCGGGATGAGGTTCTCCTGCCACCACGCTGTGTGGGCCATCGGCGTGGGCACCGGTGCCGGAAGACTCGCAAGCTGCACATACCATCATGCCTGCTGCGGAGCCCGACGCAGCTGAGTGGGAGCCTGAAGACGACCTCCTGACACTTGAACCTGGATCTTCACAGTCCTGGACGGCGTCAGAACCCGAGATCAGGCAAGTGCTTTACTTTATCTTTCTCCTCATTTTAGAGCATTTTAGTCTGTCTCTAGGGGAGATGAGCCGGGTGCAGCCGTCCGCTGCGTCCGAGCTTGTCTTGCCGGGTTCTGGCGCTGCCGATGATCCTGATCCCGGTTCTTTTCTCTCTCCTGAGCCTTCTCCCAGGGTCACCGGTGAGGAGCTGCTATCGCCCGCTGTGCCAGAGGTTCCTGGTTCGGGACTGGAGGTCGGTTCTGGTGCGGCGCCGATCCAATCGGGGTCCGACGTGAGTTCCACCGAGACCCAATCGGGGTCCGTCACAGGAGCAGCCGCTTTCCTATCGGAGTGCTATGCGGGTGCTACAGAGACCCAATCGGGGTCCAACGTGGATGCGGCACCAGTGATGTCCAGGTCCGGTGAGGGAGCTGCAGATCCCCTGCCATCGGACATTGGACCTGCTCATCATCATCTTCTTCCCCTTATCCGTCGTCATCTGAATCACCCTCATCTTCCCCCCAAGCTTTCTCCACCAGCGCCCATATGGACCTCTCACTTTAGGCCCGGCTTGCCCTCATTATCTTCCTCCACAGGGAAGCCGCTGCCCTTCTCTCCCCTTCGGGCCTGGTGGCTGAGCAATGCGGGTCGGCCGCCCGAGGGACTGCCGTGCCCATTCGGCTCTTTGGTGCGGCCGCCCGACCCATTGGACTTCCTGTTCGGCGATCTGGTTCGGTCGCCCGAGAGACTGTGTTTTCTGGCCTGGGATTCGGGTAGGCCGCCGGAACTTTTCCCTTCACCCCTGTTGGCGGTTTGGATGCTGGGTGCGGGGAGACCCCCCGAACTGAATTTTCTCTGCTGTGCTTAGCCTTTGTGTTTTTGGGTGGGTGCAGCCATGTAATCCCTTATTGCTTCGCCTTCAGCGTGCCTTTTTTTTTTCTCTCTTCCCCTCCTGTTTGAGGGATGCCTGTACTTATTGGATTTCGCCCTTAGGAGTATTTCCTCTCATTTTATGGTCTCCTGGGTTGTCTTCCTTTGAATTTGTCTGTACTTTATTGTTGTCTATGGAGTATTGTGGTTTATTCCTGTACCTCATTCTCTGTTATTGCCACGTTTATCCTCTACCTAATTAGTGGGGTTTTTTTCTGTCCATCCGTATATTGTTGTCCATGGAGTATTGTGGTTTTTTTTTCTGTGCCTCAGTCTCTGTTATTGCCACTTTTATCCTCTGCCTAGTAGCATTTTTTTTTTCTATCCGTCCGCATATTATTGTCTATGGAGTATTGTGGGTTTTTTTCCTGTACCTCATTCTCCGCCTAAGTAGTGGGTTTTTTTTTCCGTCCTCATGTTGTTGTCCTTGGAGTATTGTGTGGTTTTTTTCCCCCGCATACTCTGTATTGTTTCATTATTTGCTGATGTTTTTCCTTTTTCTGATTCTCTCCCTCCTGGCCTGCGCCCCATCCGCCCACCCTAGGTGGGGGGGGGGGGGGGGGGTTGGGTGTTACTGGCCGTTCTGAGCCCGGCATGGAGGGGGAGGTACTGTCACGGGCCGTTCTTTCCGGCCCAGCTCTTATTGTGACAGCGTCTCAGTGGGCTCCCAGCTGTCAAGCTCTGCGGGACAGCTGGAGCTCAATTACCTCATCAGCTGAGACGCTGTCAACCATTATAAAAGGGAGCAGCTCCGATCATTCGGGGCTGTGACCTCGCGCACGATTATCCACGCTCTCCTCTGGCGTGGGTAAGGCTGGAACCCCTACGTCTGGCACCAGCCACCCTTCTGTCATCCTGCATCGTGTGTAAGTGTTTACCCTTGTCATCATTTGTGTTTTGGCCCCACGAGGCCCTGTTCCTTTGTTCCTTTCCCCTTATCACAATAAATAATGCAAACTCACTGGTCTGCCCTCGGCTCTCATTGTATGGCTCGCGAGAGCCATACGTAACAACAACAGCATTAGAGAATTTCTGGACTTGAGTTTTGGCTTTTGATTTTGATGTGTCGATGTGCCACTCCAAGATTTTCAGTGGCCCCCATGTGCCCTCCCCCCATGAAATATTTCTGGAGGCACCCCTGCTTGACATTGAGCACATCTTGGAAGCAGACCCACCTGAGAATTATTGTGAGTGAGTTTGGGGAGCATCGGGGTAAATGCCTAGGAGGAGCAGTGATTGCCGTGAAATGTGAACGGATGAAACAACAGACACTGTGTCATTGCATTAGCTTCGTTCGGCCTCACCTTTAACAGGCAGTGGTGTATATTACGTATCTAGACCAGCTCTATTATGATGCTGTGTTTACCTTGGAGGGCAGATCGGTTTGGTGCTCCTTCATAAAGTGAAAATGCACGTGAACATCATAGGTCTGCACTGATGGTCTTAGATCCAGGCGTTATTTATGGCAGTTATTTTAAACCTTTAGAGCAGGGTAGAAAGTGTTTCAGGATTGTGGAAGATAATGGAAAATTGTGGTGAACTTTAATCTGTGGTCACACCGTTGTTTGCTCCGTTATTAACAAGCCAGGTGGTTATCATCTGTTAGCTTTTAGCTAATTTTAAACGTGACTTTACTGAACAGGGGGGAAATCCTGGTAACTTTCACACACAGTCCGTAGAAGATTTGTTATTTTTAAACAAGGGGGATGGGGTATTGATAAATTTTAATATAAGTTTGAATTGTATAAATGTGAATTAGACACAAATTTGTAAGAATAAATGTGCAAAAAATATTGTAGAAGTTGCCAAATAAAAAAATTGAAAAAACTAGAATTTAATTACATAGAATAAAAATCTAGCCAACATCCAGATGAATGTTGCAAAGTTACAAGAAAAAAGTTGAAAATTTGTGACAAAAAAGGTGCAAATTCATGAGGAAAAAAGCTGCAAATTTATGAGAATAAATTATGAGAAAAAAGGTGCAGATTTACAGGCTGTACAGAGCGGGGTGGAGAACTTTAATGTGAACCTTTGCTCTCCACTGTGACGCTCTGAAACAACAGCAAATGTAGACACACGCAGATGTAAAATCACTGAACATCAACCATTCGTCATCTGCTTCATCAGGGGACTTTGTGAGTGGAATTATGCTGAGTCATCACGCCGTTATTCAGCTGTCGGGCTTCTGAGTGAGAGCTCATTACTGCAGAGGCGTTAAAACCACGCTTACTTCGAGTGGCTCTTATTTATACGGGGGTGGGGGGGTTAAAATATGGCGGTGCCGGAGCTGTGAAGTCACAATTTCTACAGATTATCTCATTTGTCAGAAGACACACACACACACACACACACTAAAATTTGCATGTTCTCATAACTGGAGTCTGGCGTCTCGGAGAACGGAGCTGAATCCACTTAAGAAGTCATTAGGAATTCATAAGTTTCTCCAGTGGAATGCGTTCTGTTATCGTTTTCTTTGTCTCAGGGCTGCTCCGGGAGAACGTGCAGTGGATTATTCCTCATCATCGGAACGGGCTTCAGAAATGGAGTCGACAGTTTGAAAATGATTCCAGGCTGTTTGTGTTGGACAGTGGAAACGCTAGCCTGACGGGGGATTTCTTTTCAACCCCCTTCTCATGAATTCTGGGCTAGCTTTGCAAATGTGCAGCTTTTTTTCTAAACGTGTCACTTTTTTCCAAGTAAATTTTCATCTCTATAATAATAATAATAATAATAATAGAAAAAAGGATGCATTTTCTGGGCCATTCTCTCTGCAAATTTGAGCCTGATTTTCTACTCCAGTTGTTCCAACCCAAACTTTGGGTCCCATGTAGGTCCATGTTGGCCCCATCTGTGTTTGCCCACATGGACTTTACCTGTTTACCTATTTTATTTTCTCATAAATTTGCTATTTTCTTCTAAACTTTGACTTTTTTGCCACATAGATTTATTACATTTTTCTTGAAAATTTGAAACTTTCTCATAAATTTGCAACTTTTTATTCTGTCTGTCCTACTTTTGTAAAATCAACTCTTACAGTTTTGTTCCAATTGTTTTGAAACTGGTACCATGGTTTGATATACACCGATGAAGCGCATATTGCAATTTGACTCTCATCGGATGACCTTGAGGTCAAAGGTCAGATTTTCCCTAAATCTTGTAAACACAACTACTGAAAGAAATGATGTAGGCTTTTCAAATTGATACAGTAGCTGTATCTCAGATGCATCTCTGTTGGTTTACACCCTGACTATGGGTTTGGGGTCAAAAGTCAAGATTAACATTACTGTAGAATGAGTAAAGCCAGGGTCACCAAACTTGCTGCACAGGTTCATCTTGGGACCCTGACCTACAACTATGGGTTGTGTACTTTGTTGTATATTCATAGATGATGGGTTTACCGTAATGTGGTTCTGCCACAGTAATTATATTGAAAAGTTGAAAACTGCTCTCCGTCAGTAAGCACTGGGATCTTCAGAGTGCCCCAGAGTGCTCTGGTTGTAAACTTTTAACTTTTTTCCTCATAAATTTGCTACCATTTTTTTGTAAATTTGATTCATAAATTTGTTAGTTTTTCTTGTAAAACTGTGACTTTTCTTATACATTTTCACTTTTTTCAAGTAATTTTACAGTTTTTTTTCTTAAATTTGCAACTACTTTTGTAAATTTGTGACTTTTTTCCTCATACATTTTCAGTTTTTTATGAGAAGTTGCAAAATTTGGGGAAAAAGGCAAATTTATGAGGAAAAATAGAAAATTTATAAAAAAGTTAAAAATAAAAAAGTTGCAAATTCATGAAAAAAATTGTGCAAATTTATGAGAACATTGCATCCATCCATCCATCCATCTTCTACCGCTTTTCCGGAGGTCCGGGTCGCGGAGGCAGCAGTTCAAGCAGAGAAGCCCAGACTTCCCTCTCCCCAGCCACCTGCTCCAGCTCTTCAGAGGGGATACCAAGGCGTTCCCAGACTAGCTGGGAGACATAGTCTCTCCACCGAGTCCTGGGTCTGCCCCGGGGTCTCCTCCCAGTGGGACGTGCCTGAAACACCTCAAGTGGGAGGCGTCCAGGAGGCATCCTAATCAGATGCCCATACCACCTCAACTGACTCCTTTCAATGTGGAGGAGCAGCGGTTCTACTCTGAGCCTCTCCCGGATGACTGAGCTCCTCACCCTATCTCTGAGGGTGAGTCCAGCAATCCTACGGAGAAAGCTCATTTCAGCCGCTTGTATCCGCGATCTCGTTCTTTCGGTCATTACCCAAAGCTCGTGACCATAGGTGAGAGTAGGAACGTAGATTGACTGGTAAATCGACAGCTTTGCCTTAGAACTAAGCTCCCTCTTCACCACAACAGACCGGTACAACGTCCGCATCACTGCAGATGCTGCTCCAATCCGTCTGTCGATCTCTCGCTCCATTTTCCCCTCACTCGTGAACAAGACCCCAAGATACTTAAACTCCTCCACTTGGGGCAGGAGCCTGTCCCCAACCCGGAGAGGACAATCCACCTTTTTCCGGCTGAGGACCATGGACTCGGACTTGGAGGTGCTGATTCTCATCCCAGCCGCTTCACACTCAGCGGCAAACCGTCCCAGCAAGAGCTGTAGGTCATTGCTGGATGAAGCCAACAGGACAACATCATCTGCAAACAACAGAGATGAGATCCTGTGGTCACCAAGCATGACACCCTCCATTCCCTGGCTGCGCCTAGAAATCCTGTCCATAAAAATTATGAACAGGACCGGTGACAAAGGGCAGCCCTGGCGGAGTCCAACTCTCACTGGGAATGACTCCGACCGAGTGTTGGCAATGCGAACTAAACTCTCACAACGGTCGTACAGAGACCGAATAGCTCGTAACAACAAGCCCGATACCCCATACTCCCGAAGCACCCCCCACAAAAATCCACGAGGGACGCGGTCAAATGCCTTCTCCAAGTCCACAAAACACATGTAAACTGGTTGGGCAAACTCCCACGAACCCTCAAGAATTCTCGAGAGGGTAAAGAGCTGGTCCGATGTGCCACGGCCAGGACGAAAACCACATTGCTCCTCCTGAATCCGAGGTTCGACCAACGGCCGGACTCTCCTCTCCAATACCTTGGCATAGACCTTCCCAGGGAGGCTGAGGAGTGTGATCCCTCTAAAGTTGGAGCACACCCTCCGGTCCCCTTTTTTGAAGAGAGGAACCACCACCCCGGTTTGCCATGCCAAAGGCACTGCCCCCGACCTCCACGCAATGTTGCAGAGGCGTGTCAACCATGACAACCCAACAACATCCAGGGCCTTGAGGTACTCGGGGCGAATCTCGTCCACCCCCGGGGCCCGGCCACCAAGGAGATTTTTAACCACCTTGGCGACCTCAGCCCCTGTGATAGGCGAGTCATCCCCCTCGTCCCCAAACCCTGCTTCCTCTGTGGAAGGCGTATCAGTGGGATTGAGGAGATCCTCGAAGTATTCCTTCCACCGCCCGACGATATCCCCAGTTGAAGTCAACAGTGTCCCATCCGCACCATACACAGTGTGGACGGGGAGCTGCTTTCCCCTCCTGAGCCGCCGAACAGTTTGCCAGAATCTCTTTGAAGCCGACCGAAAGTCTTGTTCCATGGCCTCACCGAACTCCTCCCATACCCGGGTTTTTGCTTCAGCAACCACCCGAGCTGCACTCCGCTTGGCCTGCCGGTACACCTCAGCTGCTTCGGGAGTCCCACAAGCCAACCAAGCTTGATAGGACTCCTTCTTCAGCTTAATGGCCCCCCTCACCACTGGTGTCCACCACTTGGTTCGGGGGTTGCCACCACGAGATGCACCGACCACCTTGCGGCCGCAGCTCTGGGCTGCCGCTTCAACAACAGAGGTGGAGAACATGGCCCATTCAGACTCCATGTCTCCAGACTCCCTCGGAATGTGGTTGAAGTTCTTCCGGAGGTGGGAGTTGAAGACCTCCCGGACAGGGGCCTCAGCCAGACGCTCCCAGCACACCCTCACTATACGTTTGGGTCTACCAGGTCTGAATGGCTTCCTCCCCTGCCATCGGATCCAACTCACCACCAGGTGGTGATCAGTTGACAGCTCTGCACCTCTCTTTACTCGGGTGTCCAAGACATACGGTCGCAGGTCTGATGATACGATAACAAAATCGATCATCGACCTGCGGCCTAGGGTGTCCTGGTGCCAGGTGCACATATGGACACCCTTATGCTTGAACATGGTGTTCGTTATAGACAGACTGTGGTTAGCACAGAAGTCCAATAACTGAACACCACTCGGGTTCAGATCGGGCAGGCCGTTCCTCCCAATCACCCCCCTCCAGGTTTCACTGTCGTTGCCCACGTGCGCATTGAAGTCCCCCAGTAGGACAATGGAGTCTCCAGGAGGAGCACCCTCCAGCACCCCAGTCACAGACTCCAAAAAGGGTGGGTACTCTGAAACATCATTTGGTGCATAGGCACAAATGATGGTCAGGACCCGTTTCCCAACCCGAAGGCGCAGGGAAGCAACCCTTTCGTCCACCGGGGAAAACTCCAATATAGAGGCAGCAAGGTGGGGCGATACAAGAATACCTACCCCTGCTCGTCGCCTCTCGCCCGGGGCAACTCCAGAAAAGGCCAAGCTCCAGCCCCTCTCCAGGAGACTGGTTCCGGAACCGGAGCTGTGTGTTGAGGTGAGGCCAACTATATCTAGCCGGTATCGCTCAATCTCGTACACCAGCTCAGGCTCCTTCCCCACCAGAGAGGTGACATTCCACGTACCAAAAGCCAGTTTAGAAAGCTTGGGATCAGTCCGCCAAGGTCTCCGCCTTTGACTGCCACCTAATCCACATAGCACCGGACTTCCATGATCCCTCCTGCAGGTGGTGAACCTACTGGAGGGCGGACCCATGTAACTCCTTCGGGCTGAGCCCGGCCGGGTCCCATGGGTGGAAACCCGGCCACCAGACGCTAGCCTTCGAGCCCCTCCCCCAGGCCTGGCTCCAGGGTGGGGCCCCGGTAACCCCATACCGGGCGGGGTACACTGAATCCTTGATATACAATTTATCATGAGAGTCTGTTGGATCGTTCTTCGTCTGGCCCTTCACCCAGGACCAGTTTGTCTTGGGAGACCCTATCAGAGGCAAATTGCCCCGGACAACATAGCTCCTGGGATCACTGGGGCACGCAAACCCCCCCACCACGATAAGGTGACGATCCATGAGGGGGGAGAACATTGCAAATGTATAAAATTTCTTCTTGGCATTGGTGCTTCAAATTCATTTTATTCAGTTCCGTAACATGGTATAGAAAGGTTTATGATAATGGGGGGGGGGGGGGAGGGATCTGTAAAACTACAAACACAAAACAACGACAATACAGGCGTTTTCATGGATTTTTTATTGAAATAAATATACATGGAGTCATAACAACACTGTTCAATGATGTGACCCATGATTTAAGGCTTTTACGGTTGTTCCGTAAATCATTCTCCCTTCAGCTGAGCAGAAGACAGAGCAGACAGGAACAGCTGTAATGTTGTTACCGCGTCATTACAGGACACTGACCTCTCTGCTGTGGGACCTTATCTTTGCTATTAATTACACTTGTTTTGACTGCCAATGAGGTATTAAGTGTAGTCGTTCTTTTATCCTGCTGATATGTTTCCAGTGTTCTGATTCAGTCAGTTTTATCGTACATATCACCCATATCGCATATGCTCTAGAAAGCAGTAACAGGAAACAGATTTACACAGCTAATGATTCACAGACTCGCAGCGCTCATAAGTAGTTTGGGATTATATAATTTGGCTGAGGAAACAAAACACACAGCTTTATCTACAGAGCTAGAGAAAGTTCCACCATTCAGTAATTTAATTCAAAGATCTAAGTCATAATCATCAAATGGCGTATTTTGTGTGGCATGCTTTGGTCAAAACACCTCAGGGTTTAATTTATTGCAGTACCATTTTACAAATGGCGAAGGAGCTCTCTTAACAATGGGTTGTTTTTATAGCCCGTTGCTTTAAATGCTAATAAGCCCCAGATCAATCTACCCGCCCTCTATTGTCATTTCTCTAAGATTTATGTATTGATGGAGACATCATGTTTGAGGCCAACATTAGCTTTTAGCATAAGTTGTAGGACGGAGTGACATGCTAACAAATGTTAGCAGTTTGAAAGCCCAAATAAAACATCATCAGCGTATTACCTGTCCCTGGGCTGTAATAAGCACAGAAACAACCCTAAATGAATGGCATGGTTAACTCTGCTAACAGTAGCTAATCACTGCTAATCGAGGAGATGTCAAGTCCAGAGTTTAATAAATGATAAAAAAAAATAATTAAAATAAAACCTATGAATGAAATATATGGAGAACTTATACAACAGTTAGTTCCGACCGAGTAATTTGATTCCAGGAAGGGAATTCCAGGAGTTACTATATTCCACGATAATTGCACACCAACTTCACTGGATATGGATCACTCCGCTTCAAATGTGTTCATGTAACCGTTAATTACTAACAGTAATTTACTATCAACTCTCTGACAATTGCAGTACTGTTTTGGATACCTTAATTTCCACAGTGAGGCGCTGATTGACAAGAAATCATACATTCGTGACCCGGAACTCCCACCCTTTAAAAAAAAACCTTTGTTTACAACTTCTGCCCTTGTATAAACATCATTAACCTATTTCACTTCTGTGTGAAAAAAAATAGGCAGTGGTAGAGTTGGGTTTATTGTCTCAATTAACAACCCACAATACCTTTGTGATGAGGGACTCTTTGTTTCATCTGAAAATGCCAAGAAAAAGCGAGCAAAGCATGCGATCACTAGCATGCTAACTCCTGGTTACTGGTTAGCTACCGGCATTTTGATCTCGGGTTTTCTGCCGTACTGACTCAACAGGTGACCGTGTAAACTTACTTTTGAAATTGACAATATTTGACATATTGACAGTATTTGTTTACATGTGTGTGAAATGACAATAGACATCTTCATGCTGCTTGAGATGTTTAGCAACAGTTACTGGCTACATTAAGAAGGGACTATTTTTCTCAGCTGCGCAAAATAATGGTTAAAAAAAATCATAATATTTTGTTCAATATTGCTGTCATTTAATAAATTGTGCTTACCAGAACTGTTGTATAAAAGCAATATTATGCTAAAGGTCATTACGGTATCATGAATATACTACGGGTGTGACACGTCTAATGCTCTCCACATAGTCCGTCTCATTGTAATATTGCTTAAGTATAGAAGCTAATTGAAAACTAGTGGGCACCTCTATCAGTCTGCATTGGGTTTGTCAATCTCAAAGTTAGTAATATTCTAGTTGTGGCCACTCAGACCAGTTAACGTTAGCCAGAAATAATCAAGATATATGAAGCATGTATCTCATGGATCGGAAAATGCTGACAAACATTGCATTTGTTGGAGTTTATTGAACTATAACATTTTACTGCTTAGATAAAACTTCAGTTTTGTCTAAGCAGTAAAATGTTATACTCAAACTGTCTCAAACTGTCTCTGATCAGATATGTAGTGTAGATGGTTTTACCCTAGCTCCTAGCACCACTGTTAGGAATCAGTCATTTTTGATCAGGATTTGTCCTTTAATTCACATGTCAAACAAATCTCTAAAACTGCTTACTTCAGCAACTGATGCAGAGAAACTAATCCATGCCTTTCTCACTTCTAGATTAGATTACTGTAATTGACACAGCTGGGTTGTTCTAAAAAATCTGAAAAAATTCTCCAGTTACTCCAAAATGCTGCAGCAAGGGTACAGTATTAACTGGCACTAAAAAGAGAGATCATATTTCTCCCATATCAACCTCCCTCCACTGGCTCCCTACTGAATCCAGAATCAAATTTAAAGTCCTCCTCCTGATATATAAAACCATGCATAATATATCCCCTAGTTTTCTTAAAGAATTGATCATACCCTATTATCCTAACAGAATATTGTGCTCCCAGAGGCAGGACTCCTTGTAATCCCTAGTGTCTCTAAAAGTATTATGGGGGTAGAGCTTTCAGTTATCAGGCCCCTCTCTTATGGACCCGATTACCAGACTGGGTCTTTCCTATTTGACAAAGCTTTTGATTAGACTTTCCACATGTTATAGTCATATTTTTCTATTATTATCTACTATGTATACTGTTATACAAGATATGTGACAAGCTATGTGATAAGATGGCTAGCTAGAAGGTGATAACATGTTTTAATTAAACATTATTCGCAAGTTTAGATTGGATTTTGCATTTAACTACCGCCATTTATTATGTCCAAAGCTGCACTGCTGGTTCATGTGCATAATATTTGGGCAATACATCACTAGGCCCAGCTAAGCATGCGTCTGCTTATACTGCTACCTGTGAGACTTGCTCGCTAGCTGAAAAAAAGTTCACAAAAATGTGATAATTCTATGTTAATCAGGCTTTGGCGCAACATTGCACATGTTGTATCTGTATAAATGTTGTTCTACCTGTATGTTGTTGTATTTGTATGAATTGTACGTCTCTTTTCTTCTTCTGAGGTTTTCTCTGAAATACATATGATTTTTGCCTTATGTGTCTTGTCGCCTTGAGATGACTTGTTGTGATTAGGCACTATCAAATAAAGTTGAATTGAAACTGGACTGAACTGAAAAGTTTAATCAGGGTGCATAAAAAGTTGCACGACATTTCGGCAAGAGTTTTTACGGCCGCAAATTCAAAGTCTATTTGCGACAAGAAAAAGTTTGCGACTAGGGCTGTGCAATATGACCAAAATTTTATATCATGACATAAGTCATCTTATTTGGTGATAGCAATATATATCACGATATACATTTCCTGTAAATTCTGTAGTTTATATATAATAACAAATAAAAAGGACCATCTCTATTTCTACATTTTAAATTACATAGTGAAAAAAAATCAGTTGTACAAATTCATCTGTCAGTTTTATGCACTTTTTTCCCCTCTTAATTTTGCAGTGTTATAAAATTGTTTTTAACATGCATTTGAAATGACTTCAGCTTTATTCGTTATCACTACTTGTCTAATTAGAAATCAAGTTACATTGAGAGTCAGTTTGTTCTTCTGACACATTTTAATTTATTTATTATTTATTTAGTGTGTATGCTGCCACTAGTTAAGCTAGCTGCACTCTAGCTAGGTAAGGAAACTTTGTCTTCTTCTCCAAGAAAAGAGTGTGCCCAGTAGGTGAGTCGTTATTTTTTTAACAAGTGGGATGGGGAGGTATTCACAAATTTAGCATGAGGTGCAAATGTAAAAATGTAAATTAGGTATTAAGGGCTGTCGTGATAACCGCAATTATGTAATACTGTGCTATGGACACACCTACCTTGGAGGAAAACGACCAACCGCAACAACCACAGTGTTCACTTTTTTGTGTGTGTGGCTATATCTCGTTTTTCACTTATGTGCCCCTACTGATTATTAAATAAATTACTAAATGAAGTGCATTTTTATTGCCAACAGCATGTTTGCACCCAGTACTCTAGAAGCTTCCACAGCACATGGTGCTGCTGCTGTTTGGGGCACTCTCTCCAGACGGACTCCAGCAGGCAGTGAGTGGTGAAAGCGTTTAGACTCCTTGTTAAATACAGCCATAACAGTGAGCACTGAAAGGGCACAAAGCACATTATTTCCTTCTGAGCAGAGTGTGTATGATCCTGACTGTGTATGTTCTGTGTATGAGCTCCGAGAGCAGCTTGTTTAAACTTTATTTTTCAGACAGCGGCAAAAATCACGGAGACAAGAGCCACGCAGGGTCCGGTACGGAGACTGCCCTGCTTATAAGGTGAATGTCGCTGCAGTCTCCAGTCCACACACCCTGTAGTTACCACCACTGCTTTATGAAAATGATCGGGGTTTTTTTTTTTTTTTTTAACAAAATCAGCAGTTCATGCCTGTAGAAAGAGCGGAGATCCGCACAGTTGTGACACACGCGCATAAAGTTGAGAGTGAGCTGCAGCAAGACTCTCACAGCTTCCCTCATTTGCCACATAAGTTATAAACCCTGTTTAAATTACAAATCCACAGGGTCCTAAAACCATATGCAATAATACCGCATATCGTGGTGTTGAGCTGTCCACCGTCACCGCAGGGGAAATTCCTCTACCGCAACAGCCCTATTAGGTATATATTTGCCAGAATAAAGGTGAAAATATGACAAAAAATGCCAATTTAAAAATAAAAAAAGTCACAAATTACAATTTAATTACATAGAATAAAAATGTAACCACCAACCAGATGAGGGTTGCAAATTTACCAGAAAAAAAGTTAAAAATTTACAGGAAAAAAAGTTGAAAATTTACAGGAAAAAAAGTTGAAAATTTACAGGAAAAATTATGGAAATTTGAGAAAAAAAGATGCAATTTTTTTAAGATAAAAGTTGAAAACTTACAATAAAAAAGTCGCAAATTTATGAAAAAAAAATTCACAAATTTGAGGAAAAAAAAATTGTGAATGTATGAGAAAAACTTGCAGATTTTAAGAAAAAAAATTGCAAATTTATGAGCGTCACAAACTGAGAAAAAAGTTGCAAATCTATGAGAAAAAAGTTGAAAGATGCAGATCTGAAGGGAAAATGCAAATTTTTAAGAAAAGAATTACAAATTTTGGAGAGAAAGTTGCAAATTTATGAGGAAAAAGTTGTACCTTTGATGAAAAAAAAAATCATGAGAAAAAGTTGCAGATTATGAGAAGTTAAAAATTTACAGGAAAAATGCAAATTCGTGTGAAAAAAGATCAGTGATTTATTAGAAAAGTTTAAAAATTTACAGGAAATGAACAAGAATATTGAGGGAAAAAAAGTCAAATTTTTGAGAAAAAAGTTGCAAATCTACGAGAAAAAGTTAAAGTTGTAGATTTAAAGGGAAAAAGTTACAATTTTGGAGAAAAGGTTACAAATTTGTGAGTGAAAAGTTATGAGAAAAAAGGTTTTTAAAAACATTACTGGAAAAAAGTTGTAAATTTAAAAGAAAAAAATCACAATTTTATAAGCAAAAAAGTTACAAATTTTTGAGTAAAAAGTTGCAAATCTGAGAAAAAAAATTCACAAGTTTGAGAGTTTTTTAAATGACAGGAAAAGTTACAAATTTACAAGAAAAAAAAAATATCACAAATTCATGAGCCAAATAAAAATGGACAAATTTATGAAAAAAGTTAAAAATTTACTTGTGTGTGTGTGGGGGGGGGGGGGCAAAAATATTGAAAAAAGCCACAGATTTGAGGGGGAAAAAAAGGAAGAAGTTGACAATTTTAAAGTTATTTTAAAAGTTTCTGTTTACAATTGGTGGTTCAAAGTGATGCATTTCAGTTCTGTAAGATAATATAAAAGGGTTTATGAGGATATTGGTTCACTTCTGTCAGGTTAAAAAGGGGCAAGCCTTTCATGGATTTAACATTTTAAAAACCGTTAGACCTCACATAATTTTGTTAATTATGATGAAATTCAGCGGACAACAGAATCTTCTCGCTGACTGTGGCCAAGTCCAACTGCACAGTTTCTGTTTGTAGAGGAAGGGGCCTCAGTATCCGGCCGCGTACGACCACTTGCGGGGATCCGACTGAGCGTGCAGGCCGTTGTCGTGACGAACCACCGCCTGTATCACGGCGCCACTCGACGTCAGACGATCCATCGGGTGGTTCTTCTCCGCTAAACCTTTGAAGATGTCCTGGAAAGCAAAGCAAAGTATTGAGTGAATTTGTGCAGGAAATCTGTAAGTTTTTCGTTGGAAATTTAAAGCTTTTTAGATTTTCTTTTCATTTTTTTCCCATAATGTTTTTTTTTTTTCCCAACTTAAGTCTATTAGCTTTTACTTAAAATCTGGCAGCTTTTCCCTCATAAACTTGAAACTTTTTTCCTCCCAAATTTGTCACTTAATTCTTGTAAATCTGTAACTTTTTACTCAGAATTTTGTAACGTTTTCACATTTTTAACCTTTTTAATCTCATAATTTGTGACCTTTTCTTCTTCCACATCAGCTCTTTTCTTATAAATTTGCTGTTTTTTCTTGTACACTTACTACTTTCTCATAAATTTGTGGGATTTTTATGTGAATTTGCACTTTTTTCTCCGAAATTTGTATTTTTTTTTCTTATAAATTTGTTAATTGTTCCTGTAAATTTTCAACTTTTTTTCTTAAATTTGCAAATTTTTCCTGTAGATCTGCAACTTTTTCTCATGAATTTGTACTTTTTTCTATAAATTTTCAACTTTGTGCCTGTGAATTTTCAACTTTCTCAAAAATTTGCTAAATTTTTTCCCATAAATTTTAGATGTTTTCCTGTAAAATTTCAGCCTTTTTTTCTCATAAATTTGCAAAGTTTTCCTGCAAATTTTCAACTTTCTTTCTTGTAAATTTGGAATTTTTTCCTGTAAATTTTCAACTTTTTCCTATAAATTTAAATTTTCCCCTCAAAAATTTGCACTTTTTTCTCATTAATATTTCTGTCATGAATTTGCCAGTTTTTCCTGTTAATTTGCAACTTTTTTTTGTAAATTTTCAACCTTTCTCCTGTAAAAGTTTTTTCCTCCCGAATTTGCAACTTTTTTTCTTACAAATTTGCAATTTTGTTTCTCAAATTTGTTATCTTTTTCCTGTAATTTTTCAACTTCTCATAAATTTGCACTTTTTTTCCACTGTTAGTTTTCAACTTTTTGTTGAACTGTTGGAGGGGTAAACGGAACATTTTCTCCAGAATAAAGACTGAGGGGGACACTGGGTAGTCAGGGTCCAATGCAAGATTGTGTTTAGGGGCCGATATTTTTGTAATAGAGAAGAGTTCAAACCCTTTAAAACCAAAACTTTATTAAAACAAACTTGAGTCATTGTCTCGATGGAGAGAAAATTTAAAGCATTACTTGGAATAAAAACAACTAGCATTCATGTAAATGGTGCGAATTTAAAAGGAAAAATTAACAAATTTACATCCAAAAAGTTGCAGATTTATGGTGGAAAAAGTAGAAATTTACAAGAAAAAAAACAGCAAATTCATGCGGAAAAAGTTGCATGTTTACAAGAAAAAAAATTCATTTCTAAGAAAAAAGTTGCAAATGTATGAGAAAAAAGCTGCAAATTTAAAATAAAATGTAAATTTATGATGAAAAGCAGAAAAATTATATGGAAAAAGTTGCAGATTTAAAAGAAAAAAGTGCACATTTATGAAAAAGTTGCAAATCTATGAGGAAAAAAGTTGCAGGTTTAAAGGGGTCATTGACTGCACTTTTTCCACATTTTCATAGCTCACACATGCCTCAATGAAATGTTTGACATATTTTGTTCACATTTTCTTTAATTTTTTTTTTTAAATTAAAGCAAATTTGTTTTTTTAGTTTTCCTGGTTTTCTTTAAAGGCTCTGATTTAAAGCCGGTCACTTTAAGAACCATCCTTCACCATTTCAACTCTGCCCTCCTTCTTACGTCACTTAGCCATTTTAGCTGACTAGCTTCTAGCCTCCCAGCTCGGTTGAGCAGCACTCTGGTTCACTGTTCCACAGTCGATGGTGTATGTCGCGTCAGTCCGGTCTATGTCCCAGTAAGTTTGCTGTGATTCCACAACAAATTGCTAGCACCATGTGCTGGACGGCTCCCCCAATCGCCGCAAACTGAGGCAAGCTACTGAGCCAAGGGATCTCAAAGGGCAGTGTGGCTCTGTGGGACTCCACTCTGCTCTGACGGCCAGCTGAAAGCTGGAGCGACTATGCTGCCCGCGAGAGCAGTGCGGATCCACGGTGGGCGGTGGGGTTGCTGGGTGTGAGAGCCAGCAGCATTTGGTCCTGAGACATTTTGATTGCAGGGAGCCGAAGGCTTCGATGTGATTCCACGGCCGATCGCTTGTACCGGCTTGTGGCTCGCACAGCCAGCTAAGAGCAACCTATTAGCCCCTGAGGTATTAGTCCACAAGCTAACACTGGTAGCAGGACACTCACTGTAAGTATGGCTTATATTGTTTTTTTCTTCAGATCTTAGTCACCCTAATAGCCATCCCTGTTATCACCTGGTTCGGCGGTGTGCCTCGCATCACTGCAGCTCATCTCTCAGTGGTTTTGTCGTGATTCCGCGACGGATCACCTGTACTGATGTTATGCCGAGAACTCCCCCACCCATCCGGGGGAGTTCTCGGCATAACACTGGCCAGTAGCCCTGGTCCTGGGCCATAAAAGTGACCGGTGTGCCAGTACGGGTGATCCGTCGTGGAGTCACGACAAAACCACTCGAAGATGGGTTGGAGTGAACCAGGTGGTAACAGGGATGGTTATTAGGGTGGCTAAGATCTGAAGAAAACAACAAATTAAGCTGTGCTTACAGCCAGCGTTCTGGTACCAGTCTTAGATTGTGGGCTAATAGCTCAGGGGTAGAATTACCAACTGTCCTGTTTTTGCCAGGATGTCCCATTTATTGGGCTAAATATGTTTGCCCTAAGCAGGACGTGCGTTATCCCATTATTTAAGGCTGCCTTAATGAACGGGCTAGGCTGGGCTGAAGCCCAGGGGCCTACGAAGATCAGAGCCTATCATGAGCCAATGAAAAAGATCATTGTTGTTAATTGGTCAAATTCTATGTCCATCACTTGATATTCATGTGTGGCTGCTGATTGGTCTAATTTACAAGTGCCTCACGTGGGTAATAATAGCCTATCAGAGGAATTGTTTTGACATGTGACTATGCAAGCACCAATGAGAGGTAAGTAGTTAGCTCAGTCAAAATGTCCAGAAAACAGTTTGAAAGTGGCGCTCATAAAATTGAGCGGAAAAGAGTTTAGAGAAAACGAATTGCTCAAAAATTCCCAAAGGATTTTTCTAAGCTGGAGCATCGAGTGGAGGCGGAGCTGCTAATTACTGCGGAGGAGACGAGTGGGCCGTTAACCTGTGCAGCTTTTTCAGGTTGCTGCTGTTGTGCACTGAATCAGGAATACTTCACTAATGTAGTTTTATGCTGAAGGCAGTGTCTGTCACACTGTAAAAAGGGAAATCTCAGTAAGATAAAATATCCTAAATCAAGGCTTTATGCTTGTTTTTCTCTCACAAGAAAATTTTGAGAAGACAAGAATTTCTTTTTGTTGTGCAGGTTTCTGTAAGATTTTACTTGCTTTATGAAAGTTTTTACTTGTTTTAAGCAATTTAATCTTACTTTGTTGGCAGACTTGTTTTTTCTAATTTTAACTAGAATTATCTATTTCCAGAATTTTTTATGTTTGTTTATTTTAAGTAAAATTATCTGCCAACAGAGCAAGAAAATTTGACTTATCAAATTGCGTAAAACAAGTTAAAACTATTGGAAAGCATGTAAAATTTTCTTACACAAACTATACAACAAGAATAAATATCTTGTCAGATAAAAACAAGCATAAACAGCCTTAATTTATTTCATTTTACTTATATTTGACTTTTTGCAGTGTAGTTATGTTTTCAAGCTCACAGTTGCATTATTGCTCAGAGAAACAAAAATGAGGCCGTAGTGGCTCAGGCGGTAGAGCAGGTCACCCAATAACTAGAAGGTTGGCGGTTTGAATCCCACTCCCCCCCCCCCCCCCCCCCCCACACACACACACCTTGCTGTTGTGTCCTTGGGCACCTTGCCTCCAGTGTGCTCATGGTTCATGACACTGGTGTATGAATGTGAATAAACGTTCGGTGGTGGTCGGAGAGGCCGTTGCCGTGGATTTGGCAGTCATGTTTCAGTCAGTCTGCCCCAGGGCAGCTGTGGCTACAGAGGTAGCTTACCACTATCATTGTCTGTGGACTGAATGAATAAAGGACTCATTGTAAAGTGTCTTTGGGTGTCATGAAAAGCGCTATATAAATGTAATCCATTATTAAAAAAACATAGCTATTATACATTTTTAAACTGAGCTTCCGTAAAATCTGAAATTTCTAGGTATACAGTGTGTTTTCTTTTTCCTTGTAATTTTAAACATGACAGTGAAAGCAGTATTTAGGGTATTATCAATGTAAAAAAAATCCCAGTATTATGACAACGCTAATGGCCCCAACATTGTGGCGCCGAGCAATAGTTAAAACCCTCTGTCTCTTATTTTTCTGTGAAAAAGTTGGCAACCCTACTCAGGGGCTAATAGGCTAGCTTTAGCCACCACTTTGATCTACATAACGGACAGCTAGGCGGGCCAATAATAGAGCAGTGGGTGGATCTTTAGGACAGCAGTGGGTGGGCTTTTTCAAGACTGACGTAGGAAACTTACCTGGAAGAGTCAAAAAAAAAAAGTTTTGAGGAGTTTCTCTGAGAACAACGAAATAAAGGCAGTGTGCGTTTTTCAGATCATTGACTGTAATAGCACTACACAAAGAGCAGAGATTAAAAAAAACCTATCATCTGGTCAGTCACTGCAACACATACTGGAGTCAGTTTGTCTTGGTCTGTCCTTGCCACTGATAATGCTTCTGCCAAGAATGTGCCGCTAGTCCAGCAAAAGCTAGCGGTACTCAAATACTTTGCAAGTAGTTTCATGAACTGGTCAATCAGAAAGCAACTCATACCAGCTTGGATGTCGCCTGGGTTAAAAAGACCAGGAGTTCCTGGCAGCAGAGGGTGAATGACAGAGCTGCGTGGAGGAATCTGATCAGACCTAAATGAAAGTCATTGTCGCCCCTGACAGACTGCTATGATGATGATGATGATGATGATGATGATGATGATGACTGTTTAGAAAGTTCTGGGCTACTTGTGTGAGCAGTTAACACATTTGAGACAGTTAAAACCTACAAACACACCATTTTTCAGTCAGTGACCCCTTTAAAAAAAAAAAAAAAAAAGCAAATTAATGAGAAAATTCTTGCAGATTTAAAGGGAAAAAAGGTGCACATTTATGAAAAAAAGTTGCAAATTTATGAGAAAAAAGTTGGATTTAAAAGAAAAAAGTTGCAGATTTACAAGATAAAAGTAAAGAATTTACAAGAAAAAAAGTTGAAAATTAATGAGAAAAATTGCAAATTTACAGGAAATGTTCCAAAGTTGGAATTTTCTTTTTTCATTCAGCATTGGTGCTTTAAAAATCTTCTGTAACATGATATTAAAGGTTTATGATGATTTTTTTTTTTTTGGAGGGGGGCGGCAATCCTCTGTTTTTTCCAGGTTGTAGGGAGCATGTCCCCCCTCCCCCCCCCCCCCCGAGTTACACCCATGCACACACCCACACGTATAAATGCACCCCCAAAATTACACCATGACCACGCTGCTGCTGAACATTTCTTTCTTGTTTTTACACCGTTTTCCTCCCTGAAGCTAAATGTAATGAGAAGCGTCCCCGGTGACCGTCTCTGCTGGGTGTTTTGTTTCTGGGTGAAGGATGGCGTCCCCCCCGCCCACAGGCACCCGGTATTAGTGTCATATATCAGCACCATTCACCGTCACACGCCGACACTCACTTCGTCAAAGCCCGGCTCTACCGCCGTGGTGTTGGGGCTCAGCTGGTTGTGGAGCCTCGGGTCTGACACGGCCTTTTTCAGGTCGTAGTCAAAGAAGAGAGCTTTCAAAATCACCTGAAACAAAAGGAAAATAAACGAGGAAGATGAGAACAGAGGATCAGATTTACATCAATATTTGCTATTTTTCTTTTAATAATTATCTTTTTCTAAATGAAAGAAAAAATGAATGTTATTTTCAAATCTAAATGTAAAATATTACATCTTTATTGAATAGAAAATGTAAATGTTAACTCTGAATATTTAATCTAAATGCTAAATATGAATCTAAACATTAATTGTTAAATTAAATTCTAAACATAAACCTAAATATTAAGTGTTAAATCTAAATGTTAAATGTAAATCTAAAGGATAAATGATAAATATGAATTGTTAAATCTAAATGTTAAATAATAATAATAATAGACTAGATTTATATGGCGCTTTACATGTCAAGAGACATCTCAAAGCAGTTACAGGGGCGGCAGTAGCTCAGGAGGTAGAGCAGATCAACCAGTAACCGGAGGGTTGGGGGTTCGAATTCCGCTCTCCCCAGCCATCCTGCCATTGTGTCTCTAGGCAAGACGCTTTACCCACCTTGCCTCCAGTGTCCATAACACTGGGTCTAAATGTTCAGTAGTGGCCAGAGAGGCCGCTGGCATGGATTGGCAGCCACAATTCCATCAGGCTACCCCAGGGCAACTGTGGCTACAGAAGTAGCTTACCACTACCATTGTCTGTTTGGAGTGAATGAATAATGGACTTACTGTAAGCACCTTGAGATGTTACTTGACATGTAAAGTGCCATATAAATCTAGCTGTGGTATAGAGAAATGGGGCACTTTATTGTGAAGTGCAGTGTGGTGACGTGGACTTCCTGTCACGTCACCGCACTGCCCTATATAGTGGCTGGTCGCCATGTTACAGTCCTTATGCTGGATGATCCCACTGGTGCCTGTCGTGTATTGCTGTGTACATAGTTCCATTAATAAAGCTGAGTTCGACACAACCATCATCTTGCCTCATTCATCACCAGGTATTTCATACATAACACTAATCTATTACTATTATTATTAGAAATGACAGATGACTTGGAAAGTACAGCAAAAGTATTGAGGGAAATGGGTAGAAAGGTATGTGGTGTATTCACTTGGTGGTGGAATGAGGAGGTGCAGGAAAGTATTCAAAGGAAGAGGTTAGCAAAAAAAAAAGTGTGATAGGGAGATGAACAAAGTAGACAGGAGTATTTGGAATCTAGGCGCATGGCAAAGAGAGAAGTGGCAAAGGAAAAGGCATATAGTGAGTTGTATGAGAGGCTTAACATTGGCTAGAAAGAGAGATCGAGCTGGAAAGGATGAACAGCAAGTTAGGTTGATTAAAGGCAGAAATGGTAATGTGCTAACAAGTGACGAGAGTGTGTTGAGACAGTAGAAGGGGTACTTTGAAGAGCTGATGAATAAAGAAAATGAGAGAGAGGAGGATGGATGAAGGAAAGATGGTGAACAAGGAAGTCCCGAGGATTAGCTAGGCGGAAGCTGGAAGCAGCTTTGAAGAGGATGAAGAATGGAAAGGCGGCTGGTCCTGAAGACATACCTGTGGAGGTATGGAGATGTTTAGGAGAGATGGCAGAGGAGTTTTTAACCAGATTGTTTAACACAATCTAGGAGAGTGAGAGGATGCCTGAGGAGTGGAGAAGAAGTATTTTGATACCAATTTTCAAGAACAAAGGTGATGCTCAGAGCTGTAGTAACTACAGAGGCATAAAGTTGATCAGCCACACTAAGAAGATATGGGAAAGAGTTGTTGAAGCCAGGTTAAGAGGAGAGGTGACAATCATTGAGCAGCAGTATGGTTTCATGCCAAGAAAGAATTCTACAGATGCGATGTTTGCTTTTAAAAGTGTTGATGGAGAAGTATAGAGAAGGTCAGAAGAAGTTGCACTGTGTCTTTGTGGATCTAAAGAATGCATATGATAGGGTGCCAAAAGAGGAAGTGTGGTACTGTATGAGAAAGTGAGAAGTGACAGAAGTATGCAAGGGCGGTGCAGGACATGTATGAGGACTTTGAGACTGTGGTGAGATGTGTTGTAGGAGTGACAGATGGGTTCAAGGTGGGGGTGGGGTTACATCAGGGATCGGCTCTGAGCTCCTTCTTGTTTGCCATGGTGATGGACAGGCTGACAGATGAGGCCAAATAGGCGTCTCCATGGACCATGATGCTTGCAGACGACATTGTGATCTGTAGTGAGAGTAGGGAGCAGGTGGAAGAGAACCTGGAGAGTTGGCGGTATGCTCTGGAGAGAAGAGGAATTAAAGTCAGTAGAAGCAAGACAGAATACATGAGTGTGAATGAGAGGGAGGCAGGTGTAAGGGTGAAAATGGAAGAAGTTGAGGTAGTGAAAGTAGTTGAGTTTAAATACCTTGGATCAACCATACAAAGCAATGGAAAATGCACAAGAGAGGTGAAGAAGAGAGTGCAGGCAGAGTGGAGTGGGCATCGATGAGTGTCAGGGGTGAGAGTGAAAGGGAAGATATACAAGATGGTAGTGAGACCTGCTATGATGTATGGTTTGGAGACAGTGGTGCTGACAGAAAGATGAGGTGGAGCTGGAGGTGGCAGAGTTGAAGATGCTAAGATTTTGATTGGGAGCGACTAGGAGGGACAGGATTAGAAAAAAGTATTTCAGGTTGAGCGCTTTGGAGACAAAGAGGCAAGGTTGAGATGGTTTGAACATGTGCAGAGGAGGGATAGTGGACAAATTGGACAAAGGATGTTGAAGATGGAGCTGCCAGGCAGGAGGAAAAGAGGAAGATCACAGAGAAGATTCATGGATGTAGTGAAGGAGGACATGGAGAGGGTTGGTGTTACAGAGGAAGATGCAAGGGATAGGGTGAGATGGAGACAGATGATCTGCTGTGGAGACCCCCTAAAGGGAGCAGCAGAAAGAAGAAGACTGTTGGTACACATATCTTACCTGAGCAATGGAAGTTGTTATTTTTGTCCCGCCTGAACCGCCGACCACCATCTTCACGGCATTGTTTTTGTCAAATATAATAGTTGGACACATGGAAGACATTGGTCTTTTCCCTTTAAATATATATAAACATATATGTTTGATTAAAAACTTTACCTGAAATCATTTTTAACTCACTTTTATGTTAATTGATAATGAACATTATTTAAAGTTTAAAAAACATGGAAATAGAGCAAATTGCAGATTGTTACTGACAAAAGATTGTATATAAATCTTTGTTCTGGCCGAACAGTTTGATTGAATTTGTTAAGGTAAATTCAGATCAATCCCAAAAGTGCAAATTTTTCACGCAGCGCAGTTGCATGTAAAGTCAATGTAATGACTCAAATAGAGCGAGTTGCAGAGGGGTGGGGTTGCTTTTATGACTTCAGCAGCTGCTTTCTACCTGCTGTGGAAATCCCCCAAAATGCTGTCATGTTTAGGTTTACAGCGTTATCCAGATGGGCACATCGCTGGGAAAAATGTCACTGCCGCCTCCAAAAACTGCACCAGGATGATGGGTGTTTACAGTGCTAGCCTGCTAGCCCCTGTTAACATATCAGTAGCAGGAGGATGTCATTTAAAGTGGGAATAGGGGCGAATGCTATCCCCCCGTTAGCAAAATGACTCAATGACTCAAAATCAAACCCCTTGTTAACCTGCCATCCCCATTCGTAAGTGCAAATCGGGGGGGGGGGGCAGTGAGGACATTTTCTTACTTTGTAATGGTAACATTTTTTTCTCATAAATTTGCAATTATTTTTATCAGCTTGAAAATGTTTGTCATAATTTTTTTTTGGAAATTTGTTTCTTTTCTTCCATAAATTTGCCACTTTCTCCTTGTAAATGTCATGTCCGCTGGGTAATTGCGCAGTGAACATATGAATTGATGCAAGCCCAAAATGCAAGTGAAGTGAACGAGTTTATTAACAGAACGGGATAACTCAAAAACACACAAAATACAGGGAAAATGTTCAATCGGGAAAACACAGTCAGGCACACAAGCGCTGGGAGTCCGAGCTCAGTTGGAAACAGGGGAAGCCCCACACACTCCCAGGCAAAACCGGGCAGTGGAAAGAAGGGCAGTTAATAATAAGGAAAGACTTACATCGGGCGTCGGAGCTCAGCGGGTTCTGGAGAACAACAACACCGGAGTAGTCCAAGGAAAAGAGAACCCAACCGCATCAGGACATCGACATAGGCAGGTGACCATAACTAGACTGTGCAGTGAAGACTGACGCCACGACACTGAATGCCCCCACTGTCACCCTATAAATACCAAGCAGGCTAATGGGTGACAAGTGGATGCAGGTGTGTGGTGGGAGTCTGTATGAGTGTGTGTGTGTGCAGAAACAAATGAGAAACAAGTGACAGCCGGTGAGTGTCTGGCAGAGGGAGGGGTGTGGCTGTAGACTGGCGAGGCCCAAGGCTCAGGGCACAACCTGCCAGCTGGAACCAATTAGCAACAAATCAGAAGCTACAGCCACAAATCATGGGCGGAGCTGAAACACCAGCTCCACACATGACAGTAAATTT
This sequence comes from Pholidichthys leucotaenia, assembly GCA_020510985.1. NCBI lineage: Eukaryota > Metazoa > Chordata > Actinopteri > Cichliformes > Pholidichthyidae > Pholidichthys > Pholidichthys leucotaenia. Next base: position 19,181,812 of record CM035850.1, on the reverse strand, counting down.
GCAACTTTTTCTAGTAAAATTGCAACTTTTTTCCTCATACATTTGCAAATTTTTTTCTTGTAAATTTCCAATTTTTCCTCAGGAAATTGCAGGTTTTTTCCTTGGGAATTTGCAAGTTTTGTCTCAAGTTTTCAACCTTTTATTGTAAATTTGCAATTTTTCATAGATTTGTGACTTTTTTTTTTTTTGCAAAATTGCAACTTTTCTCAGAAATTTTTAACTTTTTCTTGTAAATTTTCAACTTTTTTTTTTTTTGTAAATTTGCAGATTCATTTGGATGCCACTTAAATTTTCTGGGCAATTAAATTAGAATTTGGAACGGTTTTAAATTTTAAACTGGCATCCACCACCCCCCACCACCCCATCCCCCCTTGCTAAACATAACAAATGACCTCCTGGGTAGCAGGCATATGTGGATGGATAAATTACGGACAGCTGCAGAGCTCACAGTCCGTCTCTCTGCAGGTGAGTGGCAGTCTCATTTTCAAACTAGTTTATTCTCTGGAGTTGATAGTTTTACTCCGATGACGGCGGAATCTCCAGGCTCATCAGCTATCGTGACCAACTTGCTGGACACAACTTCGTGTGTATCTTTACACTGACTTTACATGTTACTATTCCACATGAAAAATTTGCTTCACATTTGTACTGAACGCACCTTTAATGTCTTCTGGGTTTATGCTAAGAGATAGCTACATTAGCCCAGTTAACTGTGGTTAGCTTAGTTTTAAAATTAGTTACCACAAGTTTAGATTAAAAGATAAGAGAGTACTGAAGCCTCATAGTGTAATATTAGCTGCTGACTCATCCCTTCATCTGATGATGCCTGTAAGAAATCAGCAAAGAGAACATAAACTAAAGCAGAGATACCAATCAGCACTAGCTAGCTCCTTCAACCTAACAATACTGAACCAATGAAATGGCCAGCCCAGAGTCCAGATCTAAACCCCATAGAGAATCTCTGGAAAATGCTCGGCGACAAAGTAATGGCTAAGAAACCCACTACAGCTACTGAACTGTGGAAGAGACTGAAGAAGAATGACCAAGATCAAACCAGAGCAGTGTGAGAAACTAGTGATGTCCTGTGGAGGCAGATGTGCTGAAGTCATTCAAAGCGAGGGCTTCTACACTTCCTTTCAATTTATGAATCCTATAACCCTAAAAAAAAAAACAACCCAAACATTGTTTAAATCTGCTATTCTGACACAGAGTTCATTCACTGTTCTCCAATTTTGCCCAGTTTTTAAAAAAAATAAATGTTTGTGTTGAAGTGCCTTGGTTATTTACAAAAACAACAACAACATTCTAGTACAGCAGTGGTACAGCCACAGCTGATATTCTGTCAAATTCTGAACAATGAAGAATAACACATTAGAATAAATCAAGTATTAATACATTGTTCTCTAATTTTGATCTCCACTCTGTGTGTGTGTGTGTGTGTGTGTGTGTGTGTGTGTGTGTGTGTGTGTGTGTGTGTGCATACTAAGATCTGGTACAGATATAATTTTTTTCAGTGAACAAGTGTAGTCATTTTCAATATTTGTTATCCTTTAAAACACTATAAGTGTTAGCTCAATATTCTTTATCTTGTTCATTTGACAAACAATGAGAAAGAATTGGTTTTTTTTAAATCACTTGCATATACAGGAGAGAATCTTTAAAAGTTGCTACTTTATTGTTTTTATTGTTACTGCTACTACTATTAGTATTAACTATTATTAGTAGTATTATTGTTATAATCATTAATAGTAGTAGTATTAGCATTATTAAATCTTATTAGTATTAAAAATAAGCTCTTCTCAAATTACCTACCCTGCCTGTTTGGACTTGCCATCCTCACAATTACAATTATGTGAATGAACATCGCTATAAAAAGCAAATGAATACAAGAAGAAGAAGAAAATCACTTGCATACGGACACAATCTTAAAATGTCAGATACTTGGGTGCTGAAAACATTCACATCAGTGTCTAAATCAATAATGTTGTTAAAACCAAGTATCTTATTTTCCTTATTTTTTTACCATGCTCAGGCATTGTACCTGACAACGAGTGCTGGTTATTTCATGTAATATTTGACTTCTTTCGCAAAAGTGAAGAAAATGCAATACATGCCAACGCGGCTCTATGGCGTGTTTGTGTTTCTTATTAGCACCAATATGGCATCTGCACCTGGCCACCTAAAACTAGCCTGGTGGCTAGCGATGAGCACTCCAATCTATTCTATCTCTGTGGTTTGGTATCTCAACTTTTGTTTAGCTAGCTAACTTGCTAGAGACCAGACCAGTGGACTTTGGAAAAATATGTTTATAAAAGATGACTGGACAATGGAAAATTTTATTGAACATATGTGGAAAATGAGGATAAAATTATAGTCTGTATTCAATCAGTGTGTTAGTCAGCAACATCCAAGAGTAGGAGTGGGAACTGCTGTTTTTTGAGTAGTGTTGGTCTTGGCGGAACAGTGTCAAATCAAATAAACAAATCAATCTTTTCTTGCATTGAATACCCTTTTTTCTAGACAAAGCCAAAATAAACTGGTGACTTTGTCTTGAAGCTATACAGTGTCAGCTAATTACAATGGGTTGTCAATTTTCAGTAACAAAACTAATTACTTTGGCTCAACAAGTAACACAGTAACATAAAAGCTTATGTAATGTGTCATGTTGTTGCTGTAGTAGATAGCATTGATATCTGCCCCAGCAGCACATGTATGTTCGGCCAACATCGGCAAGTTTACTTCGGAAGTATATCTTATAGAGGTCATTTGCTCATTGGCAAGACATTGGCTAGATGTCCCAATGCATTCCCAATGTAAACTTTGAATGTTGGGCTGACATTGGTGTGACGATGTGTGCTTATGAGGTGGTTCAGTCACCAACCTGCAAGTTGCTCTTTAATCTTTAACCAGCAAGCAGTTAAACTTTGGAAATATCTTCCATGTTTGCCGTGTATAAGTGTGTCACGTGAATGAGTCGGCCCCTGAGTTACCAGGTCTGATGAAGTTATTGGGCGATGGAGGAACGTCATAGCTGTTTGTGATGAACGGGGAGCTGAAGTCGTCCATCTCGTTGTTCAGGAGTATCCCTGTTGAGCGTGACAAAACTTTGGAGCCCAAACTGTGAATACATGATTACCAGAAAACCTCTATTATTGGAGAAATATTTGCTCATAACATTGTTCATGTGTGATGTTTCGGGAGTCATACTAAGTGTTGATGGTGCTGGTGGCAGCCACGGCGCTTCCATCTTCAGCTACCACAGACAGGTGTGAGGTTCCGTGGTTTTCAGGAAGGTAGAACTCTGGCTCGTAGTAGCTCATGTCGTGTGTGGTGCTGTCAGAGATCTTTTCACGGAGAGCATCGGCATATGAAGTTGAAGTCATGTTCTTTATGAGCTTTGGGGAAGAAAGATTATAAATATACATGTAGGTTAGTGTTGTAGTCAAGACTTTGTCGAGACCAAAGTCTCCCAAGACCAAGACAAGAACAGACAAGACAAAGACTATGAAGGGTCAAGACCAAGACCTGCATTCACAGTGATCTTGGTCTTGATTTAGTCTCTACCTAATTTGGTCTTGACTTGGTTTCAACTTCTTAAAGTCTTGGGACCCTATTTTGATGGTCATCAGTGGATCTTTGCGCTGCGCTTCCCACCTTACACCAGTGTTTTTGTTAGTTTCTGTCAGTGTATTGTCTGTTTTTTTACACTTTGCATCATGCCATCCAGTTATCAGTAGATAATGCACCGGCTTTGTGCTAGAAGGAGGTGGTTCATTTTAAAGAGGTGTAGCAGTGTGCAATCTCACGGGCATCAGCATTATGGTGCATTTTATGACAATGCACTTTTGATCTGGAAAAAGAAGGTCTGTTGTCATATGTGCATTGTTTAATGCCATGTCAGTGGTGTGTTTTGAAATTGCACAGGTCCTACTGACAGGAGGTCATGAGGAAATGGCATGTGCTGGAATTTTTCTGCTATTTTAATGGAGAGAGCTGTACACTTAATAGTTTTTTATTCCATCCATGTTGCCATTTTAATCATCACTTATTAGGCATAAACGGGGAGTGTGCGCGTTTTACTTTTCACTGTAACTTCCAAGAGAGATGGGAGATGCGTCTACATCTGCCTCGGCTGGTGCGGCCTCTGATCGGGTCTGGACAGACCCGTGGTTCAGTGCCCGCACCAACCGATATTTATTGTCACACTCCTCTGAATGGAAGACAGAGGGTTTCAATTATTTTGCCCACATATAATCTATAATATTGGTGTCCCCTCATGCATCTCCTTTGATTACTCTTTTGTCCATCCGCGCTCATGCGTGTCCCGGTGGGGTAATAAAAAAGACACACTCAGTTGTTGTTTTCTGTTAGATGTATTAATCCAAGGACAATTCAATGCAAACTATCCGCCTGCACCCTGTAATATATATATACACTACCGTTCAAAAGTTTGGGGTCACTTAGAAATTTCCTTATTTTTGAAAGAAAAGCAGTTTTTTTCAATGAAGATAACTTTAAACTAATCAGAAATACACTCTATACATTGCTAATGTGGTAAATGACTATTCTAGCTGCAAATGTCTGGTTTTTGGTGCAATATCTACATAGGTGTATAGAGGCCCATTTCCGGCAACTGTCACTCTAGTGTTCTAATGGTACAATGTGTTTGCTCATTGTGTCAGAAGGCTAATGGATTATTAGAAAACCCTTGTGCAATCCTGTTAGGTCTGCAATGCTGTAATTGCTGCAAATGGAGGATTCTTTGACGAAAGCAAAGTTTGAAGGAAAAAATTATTATTTCAAATACATATCATTATTTCTAACCTTGTCAATGTCTTGACTATATTTTCTATTCATTTTACAACTCATGGTGGTAAATAAAAGTGTGGATTTTCATGGAAAACACAAAAATTGTCTGGGTGACCCCAAACTTTTGAACGGTAGTGTATATATATATATATATATATATATATATATTTTATTTTATTTATTTATTTATTTATTTTTTGTATACTTTATTGATCCCCAGAGGGGAAATTGAGGGCATCCACCTGGATGGATGAAGCAGCCACGGTACGGCGCTATCCCTTTACCATTCACACACACACATTCACACCTAGGGCCACTTTTAGAGTCTCCAATTAACCTAACCTGCATGTTTTTGGCTTGTGGGAGGAAACTGGAGAACTCCCAAAGTAAACCCACGCAGACACGGGGAGAACATGCAAACCACACAGATCACTGTTGGTCAGGGGCTGGGATCGAACCAGAGATCCCATGGCCAAGGGTGAGTTGCTGTACTGCCGCAGTGCTAACCACTGCCCCACCACGCCGCCCTTACATAGACTATTCCAGATCATTTGAAGAAACAGCAGTTTTTCACTGCACAGAGTTAAAAAAAAAAAAGTGCGTGAGTTTATGAAAATTTCCACCGGCATCATCCTTTTTCTTGAAGTTTCAAACCCATTCGTGTCTATGTGTCACATCTGTGCACACTACATTAAATCATATAGCTCAATTGTTCAGCCCAACATCATCTCTTCCCCATTTGTTCCGTCTAAAACAGGGGTCTCAAACTCATTCCATGGAGGGCCAAGACCCTGCAGGTTTTACCTCCACCCAGTGTTTTCAACAGGTGATTTCACTGAATTTCTTCCCACTGATTGCTGATCAGTGAAAACACCTGCTGAAGACAGTGGATGGAAGTAAAACATGCAGGGTCTTGGCCCTCCATGGAATGAGTTTGAGACCCCTGCTCTAAAATAACCAACTGGGCATTGACTACGATTAATGCCTGCTTAATGCCAAGCAGCATTACTGTTGTATGAATTTTCGCTCGCAAGCACGCCCTTTGGCCAGCACAAAACCCATCTTAAACAAGCCATCATAATCAGAGTTCACTTTAGATAATGCACCTCTATGCATTAAAGGGATGGGCAGGAGCGCTTTGGATTGGATCATTCAGAACACACCTCTGAATGATTAGACCAACCTCTCTGCGCTTCTCGTCTGGTACACGGATGGTTTTCCCCAATGCTCATAATAGCAAAACGGACTAGGCCACCCCCCCCCCCCCCCCAAATGTGCCATGTGTATTTGACAACTGACGAGTGAATAGACTGTCATAATATGGTCTTTGGTCTCACTAAACTCTGGACCACAACACAAAGGTTGATAAGTATTAGGAAAGTGGCCCATGTCTGATTCTAAAAAAGTCATAGTTTGTGTCATTTTGTCTTGTTCAAACTCATGACAAATGAAGTAGTACCTTCTTGAACACATTTATTTTTCAAAACTTACATCTGTGATACTGAGAAAATCTGGATCACCCAGGAAGGTTCTCTTTGCGTAGGCAAACTTGAAGGCCTCCACGATGCGGTGGTAGGTCAGGATTTTTTTCTCTGTTGTTGCTACACTATCAGGGGTGATTTTGTAGCCTGTAAAAAAGAAAAAAACAACAACACGGCAGTCAGTTTAAACCACAGTGTAGAACTGACTCTGGTGTTTTTATTTGGTTTCAAAAGCTGCTGAAACCAGGGCCATGGGTATTAGCCCAAGCTGCCAGCCGCACAAGGAAGAGGATGAAGTCATAAGGAACCGAAGTTTGAGCTGTCAGATGAAGGCAGGAGTCAAGCTAAATCACCGGAATGAAGGAGGGTTTTTTTGTGTCAGCAACTGAAATGTGTGCGAGGAGCTTCAACTTCATCCACTCAACTGTGTCCAATTAGAGATGAACTGCTGAGATCACAGTGTTGGTGTGTGCAGTGAGTGGGCGGCCAGTCACAGGAAAGGAGAGGTTTGGGGGGATTAATTACTGTAGAAGAAAGTTTCTGATCTAACCCTCAGAGCAAGACACTCGCACTGTACTTAAAAGTAGCCAGAGTGTCTGCACACATGAAAGGTTTTGGATTTTAAGGACTAATATGGTAGTTTCCAAGTTTTTGTTTCCTTACAGGGAAACTCCTGATGATAATGTTCATTTAAAAGCCTTTGGGATATCATGAACTATCTGCAATACATTAACATGCTTATAACCAGACCGTCAATGACAGAGTAGCTTATTCTGGCCTGATGAAATCACACCAAGTGTGCCCAGATCTCCTGGCCTTGAGCACAGCCTGGATGCAGACCGACTTGAGGATCATTCTGCCCAAGTTTGCCCGAACATTGAAGCAATTGCCAAGGATGATTAATGATTTTTGTGAAATCATAAATGCTCAGATTTCCTGACCTTGACCTTGAACTCAACCTGGATGCAGATAAACTGGAGGATCATTGTGTGCGAGTTTGCCGAACACTAAGGCAATTGCCCAGGAGGAGTTGGGCCACAATCTGAAATCAACTGGGCAGCACATGTTCAGCGATCTGTTGAATATGACAAATTTCAAAGCAACACAGACCAATATGATGAAAAATATGCACTTTCTATTCCTTGTCTTGGTTTTAAATGTGCGCTTGGCACATGACAAAGCCACATCAAAACACAATAACAGTGCTGGAGTTGAGCAGAACTTGAAGTAGTAGAAATATTTTTCCTCTTGAACAACAATTAAATAAATAGAATGGGGAAAAAAATAAAAATTCTGTAAAAACCATTTTGGTTACATCTTACTCAGGCATATCTCAAAGTGCATAAAAACTGAATGTGCACGGTTAGTAGCATTAACATTTGTTTCCCTTTTGAAATAAAATATACTACATCCTGGTCATAACTGACCTTGGCACATCACAAAAGGCATTTAGCTGAATAAAAAATGAACTGTCAAACACTTCAGTGCACAGACCCACAAGAAATAAAAATAACATTAACAAACATTGCACATCCAGTATTGTGGTTTGTTTTGTTTTAAATCACCACATGTGTGAGTAGGAACCTCTTTTTAAAACTACACATTCCATTACACACACACACACACACACACACACACACACACACACACACACACACACACACACACACACACAGGCCAGTCAGCCAAAAATTTCTAGTTGAGTTAAGGGTACAAAGAGCACCCGCTTAAAAACTTGAGTAATGACTTCAGTCTTGAAGGTTTGAGGGTTTTCTCCAAAATGTATAACAATTTTCATAGTTTTCTACTTTTCTCTGTAAATTTATCTAAATTTGAAACCATTTTCCTCAAATTTGTAATTTCTTCTTGTAAAATTGACTTTTCTTGTACATTTGAGACTTTATTATAATGTTGCTGATTATTTTATAGCAAATTTTTGTCTATTTTTAAATAAAATTACAGTTTTTTAATGAATTTCTTCTTGATTGTTGCTCCGAGTGTTGCTATCCCTGTGCTGTTGCAATCATGGAATTTCCACATTGTGGGACTAATAAAGGCTTATCTTATCTTAATTTGAAACAGATTGTGGTAAAATTTTGAATTTTTTTCTAATTTACACTCTTGACCGTAATTTTGCAGAGCCAGAACAGAGCAATAATTTAACTCTGATTTCAAAGAAAAAATATTAATAAAATTATATTTAATTAAATAAATTAAATTACCAAAGATGCAGTTATTTGTTATAATATTTCTATATATTTATAGTTTTTTAGAATTCTCCTCACCACCCAGACAGCAGGAAAAACCTCCCTTATTTTGAAATCCAAATGTTTGCATGTTTAGTTTGTCTGAAGGCTGCTGACGGATTAAAGTCATTGACTTTGTGAATTTCGGTCATCTTAACTTGCCAGGTACATAATAATGAACATAAATTATTAGTTAATATTGTAGTGGCTGGTGAAGTAAATCCTCAGCAATTCAGTCACTCTTGCCTTTCCCTGCATATGAAGCCTCACCACACCTGTTTGCTGAGCGACTCTTCATTATTGTTCCCATTACCAGTGGGTTAAAACCACCATAAATGCCTCCACTGCTTACATACTACTTCTGCTTTTTTCCATGTTTAAAGTACTTTAATAACCTCATGCTTCTCTCAGACAGTGATGCCAGAGAAACACTCTGCCTGCCGACTGGAACGGTCATGCAGGCGGGGCTCTTCTGAACTCCATGCGGATGACAGTGTCATGAATGGCTCCTGCGAGCCATTAATAAGAGCCGAGGGCCAACCAGTGAGTTTCCGTAATTTATTCACAATGAAGAGCAACAAAGGAAATGAGCCTCGTGGGAAAAACACAAATAACACAAGCGGTACACTTACGGATAACGATGAGGGAAGAGGAGGGCTGGAGCCGGACGTAGGGACTACAGCCTAATCCACAACGAGAGGTACGTGTGGATAGCGTGAGGTCGCAGCCCTGAGCAAACAGGGCAGCTCCCTGATATAGGGGTTGACAGCTCATCAGCTGATGAGTGATAATTGGCCTCCAGCCGTCCCATGGTGCTTGGCTTCTGACAGCCGGAAGCACCGCCGAGACGCTGTCACAACAAAGGCCTGGTGGAGATGATGTATGGCCTGAGCGCGGACGACATCGGCGCTCAGACCATGACAGTACCTCCCCCCCGAGGGCAGATCAGAACGCCTGATAACACCCAAGACCCCCCCCCCCCAAGTTGGGAGGCAGGGGGAGAAAGGCCAGGAGGGGGGGAGGGAGAACCAGAAAGGACAAAAAAAAAATCATGATGACAGGGAGAACACAGGGGACGATAATAGAAAATGCAGCGTTCTCAAATGCACAATGACGCTCAGAACAAGAATAATACGGGCAAGACAGCAAGGAACCAAAGGCGAAGAAAAAAAAACTCCATACAACACCCATAAAACGAAATTTGCAGGCTCCAAACGGGGATACCAGAACCCGGCCTAGAAAGAAAACAAAGACATGCTAACAGCGATGAGCTATATGAAATACACAAAAACATGCTAACAGCGATGAGACTACATGAAATCATAATAACCATACCCGTACATCCACAAAATTACAAAGGGACAAAAACGGCACAGGGATGACAGGTAAGATTACAGTTCCGGGGGCATCCCTGCACCCAGTGTCCAAACCGCTAACAGGGGTAACAAGAAGAGTTCAGGTGGCCTACCCGAATCCCAGGCCAAGAAAAACAATGCTTCAGGTGGCCGGACCAGGTCGCCGAATAGAGAGTCAGGTGGGTCGGGTGGCCGGCCCAGAGAGCCAAATGGGCACTGCAGTCCTTCAGACAGCTGACCCGCATCGCTTAGCCACCAGGACCACAGGGGAGAGAGCGACAACGGCCTCCCTGCAGAGGGGAATAGCAAGGGCGAGCCGGTCTGAAGATGAGGGGGTCCAAAAGGCACCTGATGGAGAAGGCTTGGGGGGAAGATGAGGATGAAGCTGATGAGGATGATGAAGATGATGATAAAGATTAGATTAGATTAGATTAGATTAGATTCAACTTTATTGTCATTACACATGTATGAATACAAGTTAACGAAACACAGTTTAGCATCCAATCAGAAGTGCAAAGGACAGCAGTACAGTATATACGGTAATTAACAGTATGTGCAATTTAAGCAAATATATGCAGCAGTGCAGAAAGTTAAGAGTACTGTTATGTGCAAATAATGTACAATAAGTTAGATGGGCTGCTATGTACAGGTGAGGATGGTAAGAGATGATGGTAAGACAGTCAGCGGGGAACTAAGTTCAATAACGTGACAGCTGTTGGAAAGAAACTGTTCCTAAACCTGCTGGTTCTAGTCCGAAGGCTTCTGAAACGCCTTCTGGAGGGGAGAAGCTGGAACAGTCCATGAGCAGGATGGTTGGAGTCCCTAAGAATGCTGCGTGCCCGGCGCAGACATCTTTTCCTGTAGACATCCTCTATAACTGGAAGTGGAGTCCCTGTGATGCGTTGGGCGGTTTTCACCACCCGCTGCAGCGCCTTATGGTCAGCGACAGAGCAGCTCCTATACCAGACTGTGACACAGTTGGTCAGGGTACTCTCTATCATGCAGCGGTAGAAGTTGCCCAGGTTGTCAGTTGACAGATGGTTCTTCTTCACTGTCCTTAAGAAGAAGAGGCGCTGATGGGCCTTCTTGATCAGGCTGGTGGTGTTAACTGACCAGGACAGGTCCTCCGAGATGTGGGTCCCCAGGAATTTGAAGCTGGGGACACGTTCAACAGCTATGCCATTGATATGGATGGGGTCATGTGTCTCTCCCCTCTCCTTCCTGTAGTCCACTATGAGCTCCTTGGTTTTGCTGGTGTTAAGGAGCAGGTTATTGTCAGCGTACCAAGTAGCCAAGTGCTCAACCTCTGCCCTGTAATCTGACTCATCGTTGTCCCTGATGAGTCCAATCACCGTGGTGTCATCTGCGAACTTTATGATGGAATTGGAGATTGGGGGTAAAGATGGGGGGGAAGATGAGCCGGTCCAGTGTCCGGTGGCAGGGGATCTGCAGCTCACTCACTGACCTTCGACTCTGCTGGTGCTGCACCCTCATCGGACCCCGACTGGGTCACGGCTGCACTGGCGTCGGACCCCGACTGGGTCGGCGACGCACCAGTACCGACCTCCAACCCCGAACCCGGAACCTCTGGCACAGCGGACGAAACCAGCTCCGCGCCGGCGACCCTGGGAGAAGGCTCGGGAGAGAAAAAAAAAATGGGATCAGGATCACCGGCAGCGCCAGAACCCAGCGAGACAAGCTCGGATGCAGCGGGAGGCTGCACCCGGCTCGTCTCCCCAAGAGACAGGCAAAAATGCTCTAAAATGGAAAGGAGAAAGACAACACAGAGCACTTGCCTGATCTCAGGTTCTGACACCGTCCAGGACTCCGATGATCCGGGCTTAGACAGCAGGAGGTCATCATCAGGCTCCCACTCAGCTACGTCGGGCTTCGCAGCTGGCATGATGGTGTCCGCAGCCTGAGGATCCTCCGGCACTGATGTCCACGCCGACGACCCACACGGCGTGGCGGCAGGAGACCCTCGACCCGCTGGACCAAACCGCTTGTCCGTGTAGACCCGGGGACGCTTCTTCGTCGGCGCAGGTTCCACGCTGCAGTCCGCTCTCCTCCTCCGCCCACGACGTGGCTGCGGGACCGGAACCAGGCTCTCCAGAACCGCAGGCCCCCTCCTCATCCAGCCACGTTGGCTTGGCGTCGAGGACCGCTCAGCGGAGGGAGACACAGAGGAAGCGGGGTTAACACTTAAAGCTCCAGCAGGTGGTGGAAGCTCAGGGGGCTGCGAACCCTGAACTCCACCCCCAGGAGTCAGACAAGGCAAATCACAATGAAGAGGATATGAGTGAACTTGGACTTGCCTGTCTCCCGGAGGCAGGATGGTGCCTGCTGCAGCGGACGTTGCTCCTCCCTTTCCCCGCCGGATGGTCCCTGGGAGGACGAAGGGGAGCCACTCGAGAAGGTTCCGGGATGGGGCTCACCAAAACAGGACTCCAGGCACACACAGCAGCTGGAAAAGGTATTGAGGAGGAAGGGGCGACAGCCGAAACAAACCGGGCACGGAGTGCTGACGGGACAGCGGGAGAAGATGGCCCGGGGGGAGAGGCTGCGGGAATTCCCTTCTGACGAGGCGCGGGAGGGACAGCTGTGTGGGAGGCTGAGCTTTTGCGGTGACCCGGAACTGGATCCGGACGGAGGTCTCGCTGAGGTTTCTTCATGGCTTGGTGACGGCATTGACTGGCTGGAGGCGAGGCGAAGGTGAAGTCTGGAAAATGCCGCTCCTGTGCAGAAACAGAGGCGAGCAGGTCGGCGTATTCGGGGTAACCATTCAGCTCAGGATTCCTCTCCACCAGCCTGACAGCCGCCCTCACGTGCTTGATGATTTGAGTTGGATGAACAGAGGAGCGAGCAGCAGCCACTCGGTCCCAGATGTCAATTGCTGTCAGCTGCAACTTCTCTGGGGGAATCCCGACTGACGTCATGCTCATTGGGGAAAGACCCCTGGATGGTGCGAACTCCCGGGCCGGAATGGAGGCAGGAGCGGGATTCCGAAGCAAGGGGCGACGATTCCTCCTCTTCGGCGTCCTGCCGGGGTTTCCCTCCAGCCCGCGGAATATAAGATAAGATAAGATAAGATAAGCCTTTATTAGTCCCACAACGGGGAAATTCCAGGATTGCAACAGCACAGGGATAGCAACACTCAGAGCAACAATCAGAAGGCAAGAAAAAAAAAAAAAAAAAAAAAAAAAACAAGCAAGCAAGAGCAGCTAATATACATATGTACGTATTACTATAAAATATATATATATACACACACACACAGACACACAGTGCAGAGCATTGTAGCTGGATGGAATAAATATATGAATATATGAACACACAGTGCAGAGCATTGTAGCTAGATGGAATAAATATGTAAATATATAAACACCCACAGTACGGAGCATTGCAGCTAGGTGGAATAAATATGCAAGTATATAAACACACACAGTGCGGAGCAATGTAGCTAGATGGAATAATATGTAGATATATAAATATATAAACACACCCAGTGCTGAGCATTGTAGCTAGATGGAATAAATATGTAAATATATAAACACACACAGTGCAGAGCATTGTTGCTAGATGGAATGAAACAGCATAACCGTCTACTTAGTTATCCTACATGGTATGATTATGTGCCCATACATATTCTCACCCTCCATAGCGACTGGTAAGTTCCTAGTTGTATGCCGGAGGGGACCATTGTGTAAGTCTATTGCATCTTTTGCATTCAAAAAACTATTAGTTTGTTACGTCTTTTTGCTATCTCTGCGAGCAGCCCTGCTTAGGTTGTACAGTCTGACAGCCGTTGGTAGGAAGGACCTACGAAACCTCTCGGTTGTGCACCTGGGATGATGTAGTCTGCTGCTAAATGAGCTCCTCAGTGCATTCAGTATGTCCTGCATAGGGTGGAACTCGGACTCCAGCAGAGATGACAGTTTAGCCACCGTCCTTCTCTCTCCTATCTCCTCCATCGGATCAAGGCGCTGCCCCAGGACAGAGCTAGCTTTCTTAATCAGTTTGTTCAGTCTCTTCCTATCGGCTGCAGTAATGCCACTGCCCCAGCAGACCACTCCAAAAGTGATGGCTGATGCCACCACCGTGTCATAGAATGACTTCAGCAGCGCCCCTTGTACACCAAAAGACCTGAGTCTCCTCAGCAGGAACAGCCTGCGCTGTCCCTTCTTGTAGAGTGCATCAGTATTGTGTGACCAGTCTAGTTTATTGTTCAGATGAATACCCAGGTACTTATAGGATGTCACCATCTCGATGTCTGTTCCCTGTATATTTACTGGTACTGTGAGGGGCTGCCCATGCCTGCGGCAGTCCACCACCAGCTCCTTAGTTTTCCTCGCGTTGATCTGGAGGCAGTTCCGATGGCACCAGTCCACGAAGTCCTGGATAAGCCCTCTGTACTCAGCTTCATCTCCATTGGAGATGAGGCCAACGATCGCAGAGTCATCAGAGAACTTCTGTAGATGGCAGTGTGTTGTGTTGTGTGAGAAGTCCGCAGTATAAAGAGTGAACAGGAAGGGAGCCAGCACCGTTCCCTGGGGGGCCCCCGTGCTACTGATGATCGTGTCGGACACACAGTCCCGGGTTCTCACAAACTGAGGCCGGTTCGTGAGGTAGTCCAGGATCCATGATGACAGGTGCTGGTCCACCCCTGCGCGCAGCAGCTTGTCCTTCAGGATCATCGGTTGGATGGTGTTGAAAGCACTGGAGAAGTCAAAGAACATGATCCTCACCATATTCCCGGGCTTCTCCAGGTGGGACAGAGAACGGTGAAGGAGGAAGATCACCGCATCCTCCACCCCAATGCCATGCTGGTAGGCGAACTGGAGTGGATCCATCGCTGGTTCCACCAGGGGGCGGAGGTGAGCAAGGAGCAGTCTCTCCAGGGTCTTCATCAAGTGGGACGTCAAGGCCACCGGTCTGTAGCTGTTCAGGTCTTTGGGGTGGGAAGTTTTTGGTACAGGTACCACACAAGATGTTTTCCACAGCTGTGGTACCCTCCCCAGTTTCAGGCTCATGTTGAAGATATACGTCACAATCCCACACAGCTGGTCTGCACAGGACTTGAGGAGCTTTGCGCTGATGCCGTCCGGTCCCGGCGCCTTCCTCGCCTTGATCTTCCTCAGCTCCGTCCTCACCTGGGTCCTGGTCAGGGTCAGGATGGGGGGCTGTGTGTTGGGAGTGGGGGGGTGTTGGTGGAGTGGGGAGTGGGCAGCAGGACTTGATTTCTTTAGAGGCAGCAGTGGTTGTTGTGCAGTCAGGGGGGAGGGCGGTTGGTCAAATCTATTGAAAAACAGATTCAGGTTGTTCGCCCACTCCCTGCCCCCTGTGGCCTGGGGGGAGGTATTCTGGAGCCCCGAGATGGTTTTGAGGTTTCTCCAGACCCCGCTGATGTCGCTCTGTTGCAGCTTGTCCTCCATCTTCTTCCTGAAGCTGTCCTTGCCTTCTCTGATCTTTCTCCTCAGCTCCCTCTGTACGGACTTCAGCATCTCCCTGTTCCCTGACCTGAAGATCCTCTTCTTCTCTCTCAGAAGTGTTTTTATCTCAGGGTTGATCCAGGGTTTGTTGTTTGAGTGACGCCGTATGGTCTTGGTGGGAACGGATTTGTCCACACAGAAGCTGAGGTAGCCCGTGAAGGTGTGAATGAGGCCATCGATGTCCTCACCATGTGGATCGCAGAGCTGCTTCCAGGCGGTGGCTTCAAAACAGCCCTTTAGGGTGTCCATTGTCTCCTCAGACCATAACTCCACAGTGTGCATGGCCGGAGGTTGTCTGTGCACTAGGGGTTTGTACACCGGCCGGAGATGAACCAAGTTGTGATCCGATCTCCCGAGTGGGGGGAGTTGTGATGAGGTGTACGCCTCCTTAGTGTTTGCGTAGAATAAATCCAGTGTTTTATTGTCTCTAGTGTGGCATGTGACATACTGGGTGAACGTGGGTAGAATGGGAGACAGTGAAACATGGTTGAAATCGCCTGAGATGAGGAGAAGAGCATCTGGGTGTTCTGTCTGCAGCCTGCTGGTTACTGAATGGATGACGTCACGTGCTGTCCCAGCGTTCGCCGTCGGATTTGCATAAACAACAATGCAGATCACGTGTGAGTGTTCTCTCGGGAGATATGTAGGCCTCATGCTAACAGCTAGCAACTCAATGTCTTTGCTGCAGTGTCGTTGTTTAACAGTGATATGTCCCGGTCTGCACCAGTTGTTGTTAACATACATTATCACTCCACCGCCCCTAGCCTTGCCACTGTCTGGTGTTCGGTCAGCTCGTATCATGTGAAAACCCTCTAGCTCAATGTTAGCATCTGCTGCTAGTTCAGTTAGCCACGTCTCAGTAAACAAAAGGAGAGAGCACTCCCGGTAAGTGCTATCATAACGGGAGATAGCCGCTAGCTCATCTAACTTTCCCAGTATCGACCGTACATTTCCCATGACAACAGATGGAAGGGAGGGTCTGTACCTTATATTTTTTGTCCTCCGCCTTACTCCAGCCCGGCAGCCGCGGCGTTTTCGCCTCAGTTCTCTCGGTATGTCGAGTTTTTCCAATGGGACCGGGTGGCGGTTGAATGCTAGCAGCTGTTCTCTGCTGTATCGTATCCTGCTATAAACAGTGGCTCCGTCCACCGGCTCAGGAGACATTTAGGACGATCTGTGTGTCCGTGATATAAGTGGGGTGAAAAAAAAAGATGGATCAAAAGAGAGAGGAAGGGAAAAAGACTCGGAATCGAGCCGCTGTTGCAAAAGGCAGCCGACTGGTGTGGCGCCGAGAGAAAAAAAAAAAAAAAAAAAAAAAATATCTCGCGCTGTGCGGCGATGTCATCTCTCCTCACGCTGACTTCAGGGTGATTAGTGAAGCGGGGGAGATGATTCAGAATGTCCTCAGCTTGGTCCAGGTACCGGTGCACGTCGCTGTGGAAGTCGAGGAGGGAGGCGGCGATGAGGATTTCATCGACGCACTAGAGGGCGTCCGCCAGCTCGTCGCTCCGACTCTGAGCGCGGACCCTCCGCGACGGCATGCTTCCAGCACGGTACCCAGACAGGGAAGAACAAAGTCCAATGCAAAACTCACGGTGGCCGGCGTCTCGCTTGGCTGCGACCTACTGTCATGAATGGCTCTTGCGAGACATTAATAAGAGCCGAGGGCCAACCAGTGAGTTTCCGTAATTTATTCACAGTGAAGAGCAACAAAGGAAATGAGCCTCGTGGGGCAAAACACAAATAACACAAGAGGTACACTTACGGATAACGATGAGGGAAGAGGAGAGCTGGAGCCGGACGTAGGGACTCCAGCCTAATCCACAACGAGAGGTACGTGTGGATAGCGTGAGGTCGCAGCCCTGAGCAAACAGCTCAGGGCTGATATACCGCTCCCTTATACTGCTCCCTGATACCGCTCCCTGATATAGGGGTTGACAGCTCATCAGCTGATGAGTGATAATTGGCCTCCAGCCGTCCCGTGGTGCTTGGCTTCCGACAGCCGGAAGCACCGCCGAGATGCTGTCACAACAAAGGCCTGGTGGAGATGATGTATGGCCTGAGCGCGGACGACATCGGCGCTCAGACCATGACAGACGGTCACATGTGTTGTTCGTGTGCGCGCTTGCGGACCGTCATTCCTTCGTATTTTTTTCTTAAATTTATATTTCCTTGGCGTGGCCTGGGCCACTCGGAGGTTGGTTCTGGGCCACACGTGGCCTGTGGGCCACTAATTGAATAGGCCCGGTTTACAACAATGCTCCTGGAGCAGATCTGTGTCTTTTGTTTTAGCCTGTGAAGGCCTCACTTTTTGTTCTCAGACCTCGGACTGCAGCTCTGCAGCTTTTTTTTTTTTATACATAAGATGATTCAACTCCGTTGTTCCTCAGATCTTTGTCCTTTGTGTGTCAGCGTTTGCACTCATAAATTTTTCTCTAAATTATGCCATTTTTTTCTTAGAAAAACAGTTACCAGTCTAAGTTTGATCTTCAATTTTGCCCTTTTTCTTTAAAGCCACTTGCATTTTTTTCAATTTTCGTATTTTTCTCTAAACTCAAATCGTACCTCCACACGTTGGCACCCGCTTAGTTTATAGCTTAAATGCTTTCTTCAGCTGCCTTTTCTGCCAAGAAGATTCCATCCAAGAAAGGGCGACCTTCTTGTCTACCAAAAGGATTCAATTTATTAAGCCACAGGACCCAAACCGGGCCTCCACCTATGAAAAGGCTTTGTCACGACCTCCTGGAGCAGAGTCCTACCTTCCCCAGACTGGGCCACCACAGTACAGCTTCAGCCTGCTACCAACGGTAAGGCGTGAGCATCTTGTTGTGGTTGGTTCTGAGTCCCTTAAGAATCTAAGTTCTCACAGGACAGGAATTCCTGTGCCACTTTCATAAAATCAGGACAGCCCAGAGTAGCATTTTTAGAGATAAACTTATGCTTACCTTGTCCATAACCTTTGTTGTAACCCATTCCTTTTTGAGCATAATGTAAAGTTTATCTGTTAGATCAGTAAGATTAACAGGCATATCCCAGCCTCATTTCACACACGAAAAACCTGTAAATATGCAAATATTGTTCTTTCCTCATATACGCAAAGTTAACATTGTTACTGTAACACCTGGTCATTTCTTCATTTTACAAAGCTTCATAAATGTCTGTTGTCATATTTGTTCTTTCACCAAATTGCTGAGCTGAGTTAAAGGTGTGGTTTGTGTGTGTCCAGGTTTCGGAGTCACTCAGCGTCAAGCTCACGCATGGGCTGAGAGATTGATTAATTAACCCCTTAGCATCTCAAAATTTAGCATACGCAAAGAAAATCAAATTCTTTCACTGAGTGACAGTAGAAAATTTGAAACGTCCCACCAGTGGAACACTGGAATTTTAAGAGGTTAAATCTTCAACTTTTTTCCCGCAAATTTGTTCACTTTCATCCCAAAAATTTACAGTTTTTTCTGAAGAATTTGCAGCTTTTTTCTTACAAATTTTTCACTTTGATGTCAAAAATTTGCAACTTTTATCTTGTAAATTTGAAACTTTTATTTTAACCACTTAGCATTCAAGGCAATATCCCTAAATTTAGCATATGCAAAGAAAATCAAATTTTTACTGAGTGGCAGCAAAAAATTTGAAATGTCCCGCTGGTGGAACACCGGAATTTTAAGTTAAATAATTTTTTAACTTTGCTTAATTACCAAATTGTTAAACTCAGTCAATTATTTACAGAGTTCATCTATCTCTATAAAATATGAGTGGTGCCCCCTAGTGTTAGAATGAGGTAATAATTACCAATAGTTACTTATTATTGTTAATTACAGCATCAATACTACAAAACCAAATGTGCTGCAGTCAAAGTTGCATGTTGGTGGTGTGTAGTTTTCTGTTAGCATACCCTCGACTGAAAACTGGTAATGCAGCTCAGAGTTTCCAACAGTCGCTCACGCTGCTCTTAGGTAACTAAGTCAAACGGGGTTTTATTTTTGGAGCAGATTTACTGCGTACCAGCATGGCTCTTACAGTTGAGCTCTTTCTGTGAGCCTGACTGGCAAAATGAAGGAAGGCAGCTCACATGAAGGCGCATTCTCACCCACTCGGGATGTTTTTTTGGGTTTTTTTGGACAAAGCATCAAGGGCTTACCATTCAAGATGTTTAATATCAGCGAGAGCACAGGGCCGCTAGCGGGGGCATTGGGAACAGCCATGGTGTACTCCCCCACAGGCACCTTTAGAGGCTGCTCATCCAAGACAGCCGAATAATTCTTCAGATCCTCCATTGTGATGATGCCGTCTAAACAGGGAATGACAAACACTGTGAACACACATGGGGGATACAAACCCACCTCATCCTAAGATTATATGGAAGGAGACGGGCATGAAATGTATACGTACACACATGAGTGTATGTGCCATTTAAATGTTCTCATCTTTTTAATCCTCAAACCTCTTTTACATATTTTCTTTGTTACACAATTGAATAACATGAATTTGAAGCACCAATTTTAAGCAGAAATGCAAAGTTAGACATTTTTTCCCCCTGTAAATTTTATTTTTTTGCTTTTTCTCAATTTGCAACTTTTTTCTAATAAATTAGGAAAAATGTTTTTTGTAGATTTGAAACATTTTTTCTCATAAATTTGCATCTTTTTTCCTAAAAAGTTTGCAACTTTTTTCCTCAGTTTTGAATTTTTTTCTTGTAAATTTTCAATTTTTTTTTCCCATAAATCAGCAACTTTCTCAAAAATTTGCAGTTTTTTCTAAAAAAAATTTGCAAATTGAAACTTTCTTCTAAAATTTTTTCTAAAAAAAATTGCAATTCTTTTTAAAAAATTTGCAACCGTTTCCTGCAAATTTGATTTTTCTTGTAGATTTGAATTTTTCTGATACGTTTAAAACAGGGGTGTCCAATCATGTGCCATGGAGGGCCAAGACCCTGCGGGTTTTCTCTTCTACCCAGTCTCTTCAGCAGGTGCTTTCACCTATCAGCAATCAGTGGGAGGAAATTCAGTGGAATCTGCTGTTGAAGACATTGGTTGGAGGTAAAGCCTGCAGGGTCTTGGCCCTCCATGGCACATGATTGGACACCCCTGGTTTAAAACTTTTCTTCTAAATTTGCAACTTTTTAACAAGTTTTAAAAATTATTCTTGTAAATTTGACTTTCCTCTAAATCTAACTTTTTCCATAAAAAATCAGTTTTTGTGGAAAAAAATTTGCAAATTGAAACTTTTTCTAAAATTAAAAAAATGCAACTGTTTTTCCTCATAAATTTGCTGGGGTTTTTTTTCAGCAAATTTGATTTTTTTCCTCTGTAGATTTAAAATTTTTCTGATAAATTTAAGACTTTCTTGCAAATTTGCAACATTTTTTCATAATTTTCAAATTTTTCTTGTAAATTTTCAACTTTTACTTTAGATTTACAACTTTTTCTCAAAAAATTGCAAATTTTTTCTAAGACATTTGCAAATTGAAACTTTTTCAAAAAAATTTTTTCTAAAAACTGCAGTTTTTTTCTAAAAAAAATTGCAACTGTTTTTCATCATAAATTTAAGATTTTTTTCCAGCAAATTTGAATTTTTTTCTTGTAGGTTTTAATTTTCTCATAAATTTTCAACTTTTTTTCCTGTAAATCTGCAATTTTCTCAAAAATCTGCAGATTTTGTAAGAAAAAATTTGCAATTGAAACCTTTTTCTAATTTTTTTTATTTCCTTTGTTTCTCAAAAAATGGCAAATGTTTTTCCTCAAACATTTCCAGATTGTTTCTTGCAAATTTTTTTTTTTTTTTTTTTTTTTTTTTTGTAGATTTGATTTTTTCTGATTTTCTTCTTCTTCTTTTGGCTGCTCCCTTCAGGGGTCACCACAGCGGATCATCTGTCTCCATCTCACTCTATCCCTTGCATCTTCCTCTGTAACACCAACCCTCTCCATGTCCTCCTTCACTACATCCATGAATCTTCTCTGTGGTCCTCCTCTTTCCCTCCTGCCTGGCAGCTCCATCTTCAACATCCTTTGTCCAATATAGCCACCATCCCTCCTCTGCACATGTCCAAACCATCTCAACCTTGCTACTCTTACTTTGTCTCCAAAGTGCTCAACGTGAGCTGTCCCTCTGATATACTCATTTCTAATCTTGTCCCTCCTAGTCACTCCCAATGAAAATCTTAACATCTTCAACTCTGCCACCTCCAGCTCCACTTCTTGTCTTTTTGTCAGTGCCACCATCTCCAAACCATACATCATAGCAGGTCTCACTACCATCTTGTAATTAATTAAATTACCCTTATTGTCATTCAACTGTACAACCAATCATGTACAGTAGAACGAGATTGTGTTTTACCTATCTACTGTGTTAATCACACACACACCCCAAGTGCAGAATCAGAGGGCCGCTGCCATGCAAGGCGCCGCCACAAATTTCCCTCCTCCATTCCATTATTGCCGAGCACCAAGCTGGACAGCAGGAAGTTCCACTTTTATATGGTCTTCGGCATGACCCGGCCGGGATTTGAACCCCTGCCTCCCAGGTGTGGGGCGGATGCTCTACCAACTGAGCCACCACTCGGGCACCACTCCGGTAAATCTTCCCTTTCACTCTTGCCGCTACCTTGCTGTCACAAATCACCCCTGACACTCGTCTTCGCCCACTCCACCCTGCCTGCACTCTCTTCTTCACCTCTCTTGTGCATTTTCCATTGCTTTGGATTGTTGACCCCAGGTATTTAAACTCATCTACTTTCACTACCGCGACTCTTTCCATCTTCAACGTTACATCTGCCTCCCTCTCATTCACACTCATGTATTCTGTCTTGCTTCTACTGACTTTCATTCCTCTTCTCTCCAGAGCATACCTCAGGGCTATTCAATTACAAAATCGGTTGGGCCACAATTTGAAATCAAGACATGTCACTGGGCCGCACATGTTCAGCAATCCATTGAATATGATAAATTTCAAACCAACACATATCAATATGATGAAAAATATGCACTTTTTATTCATTATCTTGGTTTTAAATGTGCGCTTGGCACATGACAAAGCCACATCAAAAGTGCATAAAACACAATAACAGTGCTGGGGTTGAGCAGGACTTTAAGTAGTAGAAATAATTTTCCTCTTGAACAACAATTAAATAAATAGAATGGAAAAAATAAAAATTCTGTAAATAACCATTTTGGTCAAATCTTATCAGGCATATCTCAAAGTACATAAAAATTCAATGTGCACTGTTAGCAGCATTAACATTTGTTTCCCTTTTGAAATAAAATATAATATATCCTGGTCATAACTGACCTTGGCACATCACAAAGTGCATTTAGCTGAATAAAAAATGAACTGTCAAACACTTCAGTGCACAAACCCCACAAGAAAAGACTGATAACATTAACAAACATTGCACATCCACTATTGTGGTTTGTTTTGTTTTATATCACCACATGTGTGAGTAGGAACCTCTTTTTATAACTACACATTCCATTACACACACACACACATCAGTCAACTAAAAATTTCTAGTAGAGTTAAGGACTCAAAAAGCCCCCAACTTAAAAACTTGAGTAATGACTTCAGTCTTGAAGGTTTGAGGTTTTTCTCCAAAAGTTATAACAATTTTCTTATAGTTTTCTACTTTTTTCTCATAAATTTTCAACTTTATCTACATTTGAAACCATTTTCCTCAAATTTGTAATTTCCTCTTGTAAAATTGACTTTTCTTTTACAATTGAGGCTTTATTATAAATTTGTGGATTTTTTATGGCTAATTTTTATTTTTTAAAATAAAATTACTGTTTTTTTTAATAAGTTTGAAACAGATTGTGGTAAAATTTGAACTTTTTGCCTAAGTTACACTTTTGACCATAAGTTTGCAGAGCCACAACAGAACAATAATTTAACTCTGATTTCAAAGAAAAAATATTAATAAAATTATATTTAGTGAAATAAATTAACTTAAATGACCAAAGATGCAGTTATTTCTATTAAAATATTTCTATACATTTATAGCTTTTTAGAACTCTCCTCACCACCCAGACAACAGGAAAAACCTCCCTTATTTTGAAATCCAAATGTTGGCACGCTTAGTTTGTCTGAAGGCTGCTGATGGATTAAAATCACTGACTTGGTGAATTTCGGTCATCTTAACTTGCCAGGTACAAAATATCCATCCATCCATGGATGATTAGATAGATATTGTAGTAGCTGGTGAAGTCAATCCTAAGCAATTCAGTCACTCTTGCCTTTCCCTGCATACAGTATGAAGCCTCACCACACGTTTGCTAAGCGACTCTTCATTATTATTGCTCCCGTTACCAGTGGGTTAAAACCACCACAAATGCCTCCACTGCTTACATATCTCTTCTGCTAGAAAACCACTCTGCCTGCTGACTGGAAAGCTGACGTAGGCGGGGCGCTTCTGAACTCCACGCAATGACGGTCATGCGTGTTGTTTGTGTGCATGCTTGCGGTCATTCCTTCATATTTTTTTCTTATATATTTCCTTGGCGTGGCCTGGGCCACTCGGAGGTTGGTTCTGGGCCGCATGTGGCCCACAGACCACTAATTGAATAGGCCTGGCATACCTCCACCTCTCCAAGTTCTCTTCCACCTGCTCCCTACTCTCACTGCAGATCACAATGTCGTCCGCAAACATCATGGTCCACGGAAACTCCTGCCTGACCTCATCTGTCAGCCTGTCCATCACCATGGCAAACAAGAAGGGGCTCCCCGATGTAATCCCACCCCTACCTTGAATCCATCCGTCATTCCTACAGTGCACTTCACCACCGTCTCGCTGTCCTCATACATGTCCTGCACCACCCTCACATACTTCTCTACCACGCCTGACTTTCTGATACAGTACCACACTTCCTCTCTTGGCATCCTATCATATGCTTTCTTTAGATCCACAAAGACACAGTGCAACTCCTTCTGACCTTCTCTATACTTCTCCATCAGCACTCTTAGAGCAAACATCTGCAGTACTCTTTGTTGGCATGAAACTGTACTACAGCTCACTGATTGTAACCTCTCCTCTTAACCTGGCTTCAACAACTGTTTCCCATATCTTCATAGTGTGGCTGATCAACTTTATGCCTCTGTAGTTGCTACAGCTCTGCACATCACCTTTGTTATTGAAAATTGGTACCAAAACACTTCTTCTCCACTCCTCGGGCATCCTCTCACTCTCCAAGATTGTGTTAAACAGTCTGGTTAAAAAGTCCACTGCTATCTCTCCTAAACATCTCCATACCGCCACAGGTATGTCATCTGGACCAACCGCCTTTCCATTCTTCATCCTTTTCAAAGCTGCCCTCACTTCTGCCTTGCTAATCCTCAGGACTTCCTTGTTCACCATCTTTCCTTCATCCATCCTCCTCTCTCTCTTATTTTATTTATTCTTCAGCTCTTCAAAGTACTCCTTTCACCTTCTCAACACACTCATCATTTGTTAGTACATTACCATTTCTGTCCTTAATCAACATAACCCGCTGTACATCATTTCCAGCTCAATATCTCTGTCTAGCCAATTGATAGAAGTCCTTTTCTCCTTTGAGTTTAGCCTCTCATACAACCCACTATATGCCCTTTCCTTTGCCTTTGCCACCTCTCTCTTTACCATGCACCTAGATTCCAAATACGCCCCGATTATCCCACTTTTTCTTTACCAACCTCTTCCTTTGGATACTTTCCTGTACCTCCTCATTCCACCACCAAGTCTCCTTGTCTTCCTTCCTCTGTCCACTGGATACACCACATACCTTTCTACCAGTTTCCCTCAATGCTTCTGCTGCACTTTCCCAGTCATCTGGCAATTCTTCCCCACCACCCAAAGCCTGTATCAACTCCTTCCTGAACTTTGTGCGACCTTCTTCCTTCTGTAACTTCCCCCACTTAATCTTTGGCTCTGCCTTCACTGTTTTCCTCTTCTTGCTTTGCAAAGTCATTCTAGAGACTACCATCCAGTGTTGTCTAGCTACATTCTCCCCTGCCACCACCTTGCAGTCTCCTATCTCTTTCAGCGTTCTCCTTCTGCATAAGATGTAGTCCACCTGTGTGCACCTTCCTCCACTCTTGTAAGTCACCCTATGTTCCTCTCTCTTTTTGAAGTATGTGTTCACCACAGCTATTTCCATCCTTTTAGCAAAATCCACAACCATCTGTCCTTCCACATTTCTCTCCTTAAGACCATACCTAACCAGGTCCTCCTCATCATCTCTGTTCCCTTTACCTACATGCCCATTAAAGTCGCTCCAACACCACTCTCTCCCCCACGGGAACACTCTCTACCATTTCGTCCAACTTACTCCAGAATTCCTCTTTCTCTTCTACCTGACATCCAACTTGTGGGGCATATGCACTAATAGCATTCAACATCGCACCTTTGACTTCTAGCTTCAAACTCATGATTCTGGCTGATTCCCTCTTTACCTCCTGAACACTCTTCACATACTGTACTTTTCTTTCAAGATTACTCCTATTCCATTTCTCTTCCTATCTACACCATGGTAGAACAGTTTAAATCCACCTCCAGTGCTCCTAGCTTTGCTTCCCTTCCATCTGGTTTCTTGAACACAGTTATATCTACCTTTCTCCTCTCCATCATATCAGCCAACTCTCTGCCTTTACCAGTCATAGTCCCTACATTTAATGTCCCTACTCTCACCTCCACACTTCTACTTTTCCTTTTCTCTCTCTATCCCTCCTAACATGCCTTCCTCCTCTCCTCCTCCTCCTCGCTGTTCAATCAACAGTAGCCCAATTTCCATCGGCACCCTGTGGCGGTCGTTGTTAACCCAAGCCCTGACAGATCCAGTATGAAAGTCTCATTTGTCATGATCCGCATGTTTGATTTGACAAAGGTTTTACATCGGATGCCCTTCCTGACACAACCATCCCTATTTACCTGGGCTTGGAACCGGCACTAGGAGTACACTGGCTTGAGCACCCCCTGTGGCTGGGTATTTTGATTTTTTTTCTGATAAATTTAAAACAAAAAAAAATTTCTTCTCCATTAAAAAACTCACATGGCAGCACCATCAAAACATAAATCTATATGAAATAACATAAGAAGCAGGGTGGGGTGAGCTGGGGCTCATTAGTATTTAAAGAAGAAGCTATCTCTGTTGTCATTCATTCCATACAGCCAATCATGTACAGTAGAACAAAATTATGTTTCTCCTATCGACAATGTTAATCACATGTAGAATCAGAGGGGTTGCTGCCATGCAAGGCCCCGCCACAAACAACTTCTCCTATTCTATTACGCTGAACACCAAGCTAGAAGTGGGAAGTACCATCTTTATATGGTATTTGGTTTGACCCAGCTGGGACTTGAACCCCCAACCTCCCGGTTGTGGAGCAGATACTCTATCAACTAGGCCACCACTCCATTACATTGTTCATGTTACTCCAGATAAAAGTGTTTGTGTAATAATTAGCATTCCCTTGGAACTCTTCATTATTCAAGGATTTAAAGCACTAACCTGCTTGCTGAATATCTGCCACCAAATTCTGAGCCAGAGCTCCAGTGTAGAAAGCATCTGGACCTTCTTCAGCGATTTTCCTGTAGGTTTCTGCTAGTTTGGTGAATTTAATGGTTTCATTTTCCTTTAGGACGTCACCGTTTTTCCCACAAAACACTTCACTGAAAAAGACAGAAAATATTAAGATTTTTTCATTTATGAATATATCAGATAGTAACTGTGACTGTTTAATCTCACCATAATGCTGCATCGTTCACAATAATGTCCTTGTTTCTCGACAGAGCGGAAGCGAGTGCCCTGCCCAGGGGAAATCCTTTCTCTGCATATTCAATGCTAGGTGTGAACAGGTCCTTCCAGGGCAGTATCCCATGGCGTCTGTGTGCCAGCTCATAACCTCGGATCTCCCCGGGTACGGCGATGGCCAACCCTCCTACCAACCATGGAAACCAAAGGAATGCAAGTCTTAACCTCATAAAACATCAGGGATCCATCTTTATGACCTCGTTTGGTTTTTATTTTTCGTTTTCTTAGCCTGGTATCTGATACAAAAACATGCTAACATTAGTGCTGTGGGGGACACAATAGGTCATGGCACTCAACTCAGGACAGGGGGTTGGTGGGAGGAGAAGATAGTCAGAAATGGTAATGGGGAAAAGGCGAGAAGAACACCTAAGGGCGTCAGAGCACTAGGGGGTAATAAGCCAAAGAAAGATGTGCCTTCCGCCCCCCCAGGTTCACACCTGAGGACACAGGGGTGCAAATGTATTGTATCAAAACCTGCTCTGTGACGTATGTTAATGTGTATGTGTATGTGTGTGCATGTTTCACAGCGTGTATGTTAATGTGCTTACCCTGGGTGCAGGAGAGGTGGGAATAAAGTGGATAAAAGAGATCGCTCTGGTACTCAGAAGCAGTCTGTTATATTTGATGGAGGAGAAATAAAGTCGGCGTCATCAGCTCGTGGTCTCCCACGTGGACTCCCAGACTTTTGGCTTCACAAGCCGGCCGCTTGGTTTATTCATGTGGAAGCCCAGTTCGCCCGTTGCGGAGTCTCAACAGATGACACAAAGTACCATCATGTGGTAGCTGCGATAGATGCGCGCGCCATGCAAAAAGTCATGAGCCTGCTCCAAGACCCGCCAACCCAAGGTAAATATGACGCTCTCGAGTGAACACTGCTGCGTTATACCCTTTCAGACGGGGAGAGGGCAGAGATACTCCTCACACGCTCAGAGTTAGGTGGCAGATCGGCTGTGGAACTGATAGAGAGCATACTCGCGCTAATAGGTGTAATGTATTAATTATAATTATTATTATTATTGTGTGTCCTGGGCACGACGTTAAACTACATCCAGCAGCAAGGCCCCAGTCCGGGAGTTCTGGGGTTCTGAGGAGAATGTCACTACCTCTTAATTGCTGCTGTGCTGGGTCACCCTTGGGCAAGGTGTAGCACCCAATAGCCTCCCATACTGGGTTAAGATAAGATAAGATAAGATAAGATAAGCCTTTATTAGCCCCACAATGGGGAAATTCCAGGATTGCAACAGCACAGGGATAGCAACACTCAGAGCAACAATCAGAAGGCAAGAAAAAAAAAAAAGCAAGCAAGCAAGAGCAGCTAATATACATATGTACATATTACTATAAATATACTGTATATATATATATATATATATACACACAGACACACAGTGTAGAGCATTGTAGCTGGATGGGATAAATATATGAGTATATAAACGCACAGTACGGAGCATTGCAGCTAGATGGAATAAATATGTAAATATATAAACACACAGTGCGGAGCAATGTAGCTAGATGGAATAATATGTAGATATATAAACACACAGTACGGAGCATTGCAGCTAGGTGGAAAAAATATGTAAATATATAAACACACAGTGCGGAGCAATGTAGCTAGATGGAATAATATGTAGATATATAAACACACAGTGCGGAGCATTGTAGCTAGATGGAATGAATATATAGATATATAAATATAAACATAAACATAAAAACACCCAGTGCGGAGCATTGTAGCTAGATGGAATAAATATGTAAATGTATAAGCACACACAGTGCAGAGCATTGTTGCTAGATGGGATGAAACAGCACAGCCGTCTACTTAGTTATCCTACATGGTATGATTATGTGCCCATACATATTCTCACCCTCCATAGCTACCGGTATTTTCCTAGTTGTATGCCGGAGGGGACCATTGTGTAAGTCTATTGCATCTTTTGCATTCAAAAAAAACTATTAGGTTGTTACGTCTTTTTGCTATCTCTGCGAGCAGCCCTGCTTAGGTTGTACAGTCTGACAGCCGTTGGTAGGAAGGACCTGCGAAACCTCTCGGTTGTGCACCTGGGATGATGTAGTCTGCTGCTAAATGAGCTCCTCAGTGCATTCAGTATGTCCTGCATAGGGTGGAACTCGGACTCCAGCAGAGATGACAGTTTAGCCACCGTCCTTCTCTCTCCTATCTCCTCCACCGGATCAAGGCGCTGCCCCAGGACAGAGCTAGCTTTCTTGATCAGTTTGTTCAGTCTCTTCCTATCGGCTGCAGTAATGCCACTGCCCCAGCAGACCACTCCAAAAGTGATGGCTGATGCCACCACCGTGTCATAGAATGTCTTCAGCAGCGCCCCTTGTACACCAAAAGACCTGAGTCTCCTCAGTAGGAACAGCCTGTGCTGTCCCTTCTTGTAGAGTGCGTCAGTATTGTGTGACCAGTCTAGTTTATTGTTCAGATGAACACCCAGGTACTTGTAGGATGTCACCATCTCAATGTCTGTTCCCTGTATATTTACTGGTGCTGTGAGGGGTTGTCCTTGCCTGCGGCAGTCCACCACCAGCTCCTTAGTTTTCCTCGCGTTGATCTGGAGGCAGTTCCGATGGCACCAGTCCACGAAGTCCTGGATAAGCCCTCTGTACTCAGCTTCATCTCCATTGGAGATGAGGCCAATGATCGCAGAGTCATCAGAGAACTTCTGTAGATGGCAGTGTGTTGTGTTGTGTGAGAAGTCCGCAGTATAAAGAGTGAACAGGAAGGGAGCCAACACTGTTCCCTGGGGGGCCCCCGTGCTACTGATGATCGTGTCGGACACACAGTCCCGGGTTCTCACAAACTGAGGCCAGTACGTGAGGTAGTCCAGGATCCATGATGACAGGTGCTGGTCCACCCCTGCGCGCAGCAGCTTGTCCTTCAGGATAATCGGTTGGATGGTGTTGAAAGCACTGGAGAAGTCAAAGAACATGATCCTCACCACATTCCCTGGCTTCTCCAGGTGGGACAGAGAACGGTGAAGGAGGAAGATCACCGCATCCTCCACCCCAATGCCATGCTGGTAGGCGAACTGGAATGGATCCATCGCTGGTTCCACCAGGGGGCGAAGGTGAGCAAGGAGCAGCCTCTCCAGGGTCTTCATCAAGTGGGACGTCAAGGCCACCGGTCTGTAGCTGTTCAGGTCTTTGGGGTGGGAAGTTTTTGGTACAGGTACCACACAAGAGGTTTTCCACAGCTGTGGTACCCTCCCCAGCTTCAGGCTCAGGTTGAAGATGTACGTCACAATCCCACACAGCTGGTCTGCACAGGACTTGAGGAGCTTTGCGCTGATGCCGTCCGGTCCCGACGCCTTCCTCGCCTTGATCTTCCTCAGCTCCGTCCTCACCTGGGTCCTGGTCAGGGTCAGGATGGGGGGCTGTGTGTTGGGAGTGGGGGGGTGTTGGTGGAGTGGGGAGTGGGCAGCAGGACTTGATGTCTTTACAGGCAGCAGTGGTTGTTGTGCAGTCAGGGGGGAGGGCGGTTGGTCAAACCTATTGAAAAACAAATTCAGATTGTTCGCCCACTCCCTGCCCCCCGTGGCCTGGGGGGAGGTATTCTGGAGCCCAGAGATGGTTTTGAGGTTTCTCCAGACCCCGCTGATGTCACTTTGTTGCAGCCTGTCCTCCATCTTCCTCCTGAAGCTGTCCTTGCCTTCTCTGATCTTTCTCCTCAGCTCCCTCTGTATGGACTTCAGCATCTCCCTATTCCCCGACCTGAAGATCCTCTTCTTCTCTCTCAGAAGTGTTTTAATCTCAGGGTTGATCCAGGGTTTGTTGTTTGAGCAACACGGTATGGTCTTGGTGGGAATGGATTTGTCCGCACAGAAGCTGAGGTAGCCCATGAAGGTGTGAATGAGGCCATCGATGTCCTCACCATGTGGATCGCAGAGCTGCTTCCAGGCGGTGGCTTCAAAACAACCCTTTAGAGTGTCCATTGCCTCCTCAGACCATAACATCACTGTGCGCATGGCCGGGGGTTGTCTGTGCACTAGGGGTTTGTACACAGGCCGGAGATGAACCAAGTTGTGATCCGATCTCCCAAGTTGGGGGAGTTGTGATGAGGTGTACGCCTCCTTAGTGTTTGCGTAGAATAAGTCCAGTGTTTTATTGTCTCTAGCGTGGCATGTGACATACTGGGTAAACGTGGGTAGAACGGGAGACAGTGAAACATGGTTGAAATCGCCTGAGATGAGGAGAAGAGCATCTGGGTGTTCTGTCTGCAGCCTGCTGGTTACTGAATGGATGACGTCACACGCTGTCCCAGCGTTCGCCGTCGGATTTGCATAAACAACAATGCAGATCACGTGTGAGTGTTCTCTTGGGAGATATGTAGGCCACATGCTAACAGCTAGCAACTCAATGTCTTTGCTGCAGTGACGTTGTTTAACAGTGATATGTCCCGGTCTGCACCAGTTGTTGTTAACATACATTATCACTCCACTGCCCCTTGCTTTGCCACTGTCTGGTGTTCGGTCTGCCCGTATCATGTGGAAACCCTCCAGCTCAATGTTAGCATCTGCTGCTAGTTCAGTTAGCCACGTCTCAGTAAACAAAAGGAGAGAGCACTCCCGGTATGTGCTATCGTAACGGCAGATAGCCGCTAGCTCATCTACCTTTCCCAGTATAGAGTGTACATTCCCCATAATAACGGATGGGAAGGTGGGTCTGTACCTTATACTCCTTGTCCGCCGTCTAACACCAGCCCGACAACCACGTCGTTTTCGCCTTATTTCTCTCGGTACGTCGAGTTTTTTCGTCAGCACCAAGTGGCGATTAAGTGCAAGCAGCTGTTCCCTGCTGTACCGTCTCCTGCTGTAAACAGTGGCTCCGTCT
Organism: Pholidichthys leucotaenia; assembly: GCA_020510985.1. Taxonomy (NCBI): domain Eukaryota; kingdom Metazoa; phylum Chordata; class Actinopteri; order Cichliformes; family Pholidichthyidae; genus Pholidichthys; species Pholidichthys leucotaenia. Next base: position 19,149,807 of record CM035850.1, on the reverse strand, counting down.
GCTGGCTCGGAAGGCATTTTGGGGGCGATCTGTGTGTCCGTGATGTATAAAGTGTGTAAAGAAAGAAAGAAAAAAACTCAGAATTGAGCCGCTGTTGCAAAAGGCAGCCGACTCGTGTGGCGCCGGAACAGATGACGATTACGTACAAGCCACCAACGGCGTGCCAGGCAGATGATGTCAAGTAAGACTGCACCTGTTTGACATGGCGGACGAGTGCAACGCTTAGGGGGCAGGCGGTAAAGGTGGGCCTTGACATGCCAAGCACCCAGCAGCCCGCTGCAACTGCCTTCTACTGAAGCTGCGCGTCTCAATCCCTTGAGCTGCAGTGAATTGGCTGGCAGTCAAGTGAGTGTGCGTGGCCCCTCGCGCAACCACGACCACCTTAAACAACTTCATCAGCGAATGGCTTGTTCCTTTCGCAAAGTCCAATGGCGACGGAAGTGCGGGTGACAGGGGTAGGCCTGGAAAGCTGGAAGCCCCTAGTCCGCACCCGCACATTGGCGGCAGATCTAAGATGGTCGCTCCCTGCTGAACAGCCGTGACGGCAGGGCTTCGGCAGCTGGATCTGTGACTGGGCTGGCCTTTTTAGGATCACCGCAGCCCACCCTAATTGGGGAGACCCCTAGAAAAGGTGGGGTAAACATCGGACATGTCTGGCCAGTTCACCGCGGCTGGCGGACTTCCCATCTCCGCGGTCGAAAATCAAAGAAAACACTTCGCTCTCTCAAGAGGCCTCTAACTCTCGGGGCCTGGAATATTCTCACACTCCTCGACAAAAGCAACACAGAAAGACCAGAACGTCGAACAGCACTCGTCTGCAAGGAGCTCGACCGATTCAACATCGACGTGGCAGCTCTTAGTGAGACAAGATTCCCAGATGAAGGTAACATCGTAGAAGCAAGGTCAAACTATACCATTTTCTGGAAAGGGAAAAGTGCTGAAGAACCACGTATTCACGGAGTTGGCTTTGCTATAAGATCGAAACTCGTTGACCAACACAACCTCGTCCCTACGGCCATCAGTGAACGCATGATGAAAGTCAGAATCCCTCTTGTCCAAAACAGATTACTCACCCTGATATCTGTGTATGCTCCAACGCTCACCTCAGAGGATGATGAAAAAGCCTCCTTTTACGACCTGCTTAACTGTACCATCCAAAGTGTCCCAAGACAGGACAAACTTGTCATCTTGGGCGACTTTAATGCCAGAGTAGGCAGAGATCACAATCTCTGGAAAGGCGTCCTTGGACATCATGGAATTGGAAACTGCAACTCCAATGGCCAACTCCTCCTTGGCCTTTGTGCTGAACATGAACTGGTCATCACCAATTCCCTCTTCCAGCTACCGTCTCATCAAAAAACAACCTGGAAACACCCAAGATCCAAACACTGGCATATCCTTGACTACATTCTAACTAGAGCCAGACACAAAAGAGACGTGCACATCACTTGCTCCATGCCTGGTGCAGATGACTGTTGGACAGACCACAGATTGCTTATCTCACGACTCCAAATCAAAGTCCATCGTCCACCAAAATGGACCTCATCAAGCACTCCTCATCATCGCTTTGACTGTGCAAAACTACGCAATCCACAGACATCTGAAGACTTTAAGGAAGCCGTAGAAAAGAACATCGCGGATCTTCCAGAACCACCACAGGTGGAAGATAACTGGACCACCCTTCGTGACGCAGTGCTTGACGCTGCAGAAAAGACAATAGGTTTCTCTCAGAAGAAGACCCAAGACTGGTTTGATGAAAATGACGATGTCATCACAAACCTTGTTGAAGCTAAACGTCAGGCAAGGCTCACTTTTGAAAACCAGCCATCCACACAGAACAAACAAAAATATAAACAAGCACTTGCAAACTGTCAGAGAGAAATTCGTGCTGCTCAGAACAACTGGTGGCAACAGAAATCGGAGGAGATCCAAAGATTTGCAGACCAACGTGACATGCGCCACTTTTATGCCGCAACAAAGGAAATCTTCCGCCCTACAAGGTCAACTGCCTGCAGTCTGAAGGATGCAGATGGCTCCACTGTCATCAATGACACCCAGGGAATTTTAAACCGATGGAGATCCCACTTTGAAAGCCTTCTCAATGATCATTCGCGCACACTAGACGACCTTCTCTGTAAAACGTCACAACATCCTGTTCGCTACTGGATGTCTCTTCCACCTTCCTCTGAGGAAATGAACAAAGCCATCAAGCACATGAAACCAGGCAAAGCACCGGGACCAGACAACATCCCACTAGAACTAATCACTCGTGGTGGCCCGGAATTTAAGAACCGACTGCTGAACCTCATCCTAAAATGGCTGCACGGTGGTGCAGTGGTTTAGCACTGTGGCAGCACAGTTTTACCCTTGGCCGGGGGATCGCGGGGATCATGAGATCGTGGGTTTGATTCCAGCCCCCGACCAACAGTAAGCTGTGTGGAGTTTGCATGTTCTCCCCGTGTTGCGTGGGTTTACTTCGGGATTTCTCCGGTTTCCTCCCGCATACCAAAAACATGTAGGTTTAGGGCGCTTGCGCACGCAGCGACCAGCAGCCAGTGGCTTGTCACCAGACTGCAAACCAAATCTACCTACGGGTACAAATAAGTAACAAAAAAAAAAAAAAAAAAAAAATCTAGGAAACAAAGAGTCCCTAGTGACTTCCGCGATGCAAATATTATCACCATCTTCAAAAAGGGAGATCGAGAAAACAGTAAAAACTATCGTGGCATTTCACTGCTATGCATAGCAAGTAAGATCTTTGCACGCATCCTCCTCAACCGCCTCCTTGTCATCGCAGAAGAAATACTTCTTGAATCACAGTGTGGTTTCCGATCTTCCCGTGGGACAATAGACATGATCTTCTGTGCCCGACAACTGCAGGAGAAATGTCAAGAACAGCAACAGCCACTTATGCTCATCTTCTGGGACCTAAAGAAAGCCTTTGATAAGGTCCCACGGCCGGCTATGTGGGCAGTCTTGGCAAGATTTGGCTGCCCAGATGACTTCATTATGCTGATCCGCTCACTTCATGATGGAATGGTGGGCAGAGTATGCCATCAAAAAGCTCTCTCTGACCCTTTTCCCATAACAAGAGGACTCAAGCAAGGCTGCGTTCTAGCCCCAACCTGCTTCTCACTGTACCTGGTGGCAATGCTCAATGAAATCCCACCAGACACCCCTTCCATTGATGTACGATATCGCATGGACGGAGGCCTCTTCAATCTCAGTCGACTCCGAGCAAAAACAAGAACGTTAACCACCACAGTCCACGAGCTGCAGTATGCAGATGACAACGCTACCCCTAGCTTAACTGCTGAAGATCTACAGAGGACGGCTGACCTCTACAATAATGCTTATGAGCGTTTTGGAATGGAGGTGAATACTGACAAGACCAAAGTCCTCATCCAATCACCCCCAGGCTGCATGCTCCCTGACACAATCATCACTATTGATGAAAAGCCTCTGGAAAAAGCGGATCATTTCTGTTATCTAGGAAGCATTCTATCAAAGACACCTACATGCGATCAGGACGTGGAGAATCGCGTTAGGGCAGCTCACTCCGCTTTTGGACGTCTTAATCGTCGAATCTTCAACAACCATGCACTGACTATCAAAACAAAGATCATGGTTTTCAGGGCTGTAGTTCTGTCTACCCTTCTTTATGCCTGCGAGACCTGGACTCTCTACCGTCGCCAAATCAAACGTCTTGAGCACTTCCAACAGCTGAAACTTAGACAAATCCTTAAAACCAAATGCACAGACCAGGTAACAAACACCGAAGTTCTCGCCCGCGCTGCACTACCTAGTGTTGAAGCTACCATTATTCAGCACCGTCTTCGCTGGGCAGGCCATGTACAACGAATGGACTCAAATCGTCTACCGAAAATTCTGCTCTATGGAGAACTCACCTCAGGAACAAGACCACTAGGCAGACCAACTAAAGTCCACCTTGGCCCAAACCAGCATCCACAGATGGGAACACCTAGCAAAGGAGAGAATGGTATGGAGAGAAGCTATCCGCAATGGCACTATAGCCTTTGAGAGAAATAGATGTGCATTTGAGGAGAAGTGAAGAAGAAGGAAGGAGTGCTCGCAGCAGCTGCGGCCTCCACTGTCACTTCCCTGCGGTCTCTGCCCACGCCTCTTCCATCACCGGCTCGGGCTACAGAGCCACATCTGTCACAAGCACAAGTGATTTCTGGAACGGGAGCAACCCTATGCTCGGACACAAGCTGGAGCTGACGACGTTATGGGTGATGGCTACACCTTTCCGGTTCCGCCGCCACCCAGGGTATAAAAGGCCTACCCGGAAGAGGCACAGTCTGTTTTCGACCAGCACCTCTGTCTTGATGGGAGCGCCTTCGTGTTCTGTGAGTTCACTAATATAGTTACGTTATACTGCACCTTCGGCCTCATCATTGGAGTCTCAGTTACGGACATAACATTTGGCGACAAGGATAAAGCTATGAAAAAAGGAATTTCTAGTATTCAACCACTTTTGGAGCTCCCAGGCGAGCCGCCAGTTCCCTGGGTGAGGTAGTTTGCAGCGTTCCAAAATTATTTGGTGGCATTGAACTTTAGCGAATTAGAGAAACTACGTGCATGAGCGATACTGGTCCATAATCTTGGCATGGAAGGGAAGCTGGGGCAGACTGATAGTTGGACAGTTTGTTGAGAACAGAAGGGGGGACCAGGGGTATGTTCTTATTGTTTGATTTGTTTGTGATGTTTTAAATCGTTAACAAAAAAACCCTCTTAAATCTACTGGTTGGCTATGTTTGTGGAGATTAATTTAATGTGATGTTTAGGCTAAGACACTGCGCTATTTTGTGTTGAATTGTTTATTGTGAATAAAAGCGGCAGAATAATCCACTTCGCTGTGTGGGGTGAGATGGCAGTCTACCCTTCTCCCCTAGTGTAGTCCTTTTAGTATGACTGTGTTAGGCCACTTATATTGTGTTACTATTCTTACGGTGTGTTTCGGGTTCCAAATTGGGGTGAGTTCGAATTGTGTGTGTGGCCTTATGACTTTTTGTGAGGGGGGAGGAAGGATGTGTTGGAGTTTGGACCCTTATTTGTGTGACATGGGTGGTGGCTCCACCCTTCCGGTTCCACCACCACCCAGGGTATAAGAGAGGAGTGAACGGGAGGGGCGGTCTCTTGGCCACCTCTCTGCTTCACGGGTACGCTTGTATACTGTGGAGTGTCTACTAATAAACGTGTGTCCAGTTCAATACCTGGTCTCGTCCTTGGCTCCTGTTACCGACATAACAGACAGCTCTCCCATAATAAAACACAAATGCATAACCATGCCAATATTAGTGCCAATGCTCACATTAGTGCAAACATTAGCATGCTCGTGCTAGCATTAGCACATATACTAGTGTCAGCACTAACGTTAGCATTGACACTAAACATTACTAGCATGCTAATGTTGATGCTAAAATTAGCATCAATGCTAGCCTTAGCATATTAATGTTATTCTGCAGATGTTTCATTAGTTAGCTAATGTTAGCATGCTTTTTGCCTTGCATTTTGGTGGGCTCTCTGGGCCACTGTACAACCCTCCTAATACTAGGCCGAATCTCAATCTCCTCCCTAAACCCTTAAGCCCTGAGCCCTTATAGACTTAGGCTGCCGCCATCAGTAGTGCTCGAGTGTGCAAGTCTGTGAGGGGATGAAGTGGCTCAAAACGGTAGGAATGGGACACACTTTGTTACCTTGGCAACACTAAAAGTTTTTTATTTAATAGAGACCCTAAGCCACCACCAGAGTGGTGGCCTAGAGGTAGAGCATCCGCCCCACAACCCAGAGGCCAGGGATCAGGTCCCGGCTGGGTCACGCCAAAGACAATATAAAATTGGACCTTCCTGCCGTCCAGCTTGGTGCTCAGCAAAAATGGAATGGAGGAGGGAAATGTTGGTTACCTAGCCAAAGGGGGTGCACAAGCCAGTGTACTCCCTGTGCCGGTCCCCAACCCAGATAAAATGTGCAGGGTTATGTCAGGAAGGGCATCCGGCGTAAAAACCCTTACCAAATCAACATGCAGATTGTGGTGACACTAGACACAGCGGGTGGACATCCTCTCACACCCAGAAGCAGTGAAAAGGGGTAGAACAATGGACTGAAGGGGGTAGCCCCCCAAGGAGTAATTAGACAGACAATGAGGCGCCTTTGCCCCTGCTGCTCCAAGCCACAGCATGAAGGGTGGGGGGGGGGGGATGAATGTATTGTCATGAATGTAGCAAGTGTTATGTTAATGTGTCACACATTCTCTTTGTACACACACAAGCATAATGCACCAGCCCAGCTCTCTAGGCATACCATTAAAGCTATATAAGCAGAATGCAGAGAGAGTTGGGAGGCTCTTCTACCAGACACTCAGCCCCAGCGGGCCACGCTGGGGTCCACAGGCTGTATATACAGTATGTTAGAGGGTCAATAAAAAATCTGTGTCGACCTATGTTCGTGCCTTGCCTCCACATCCTTTCCCTTTCACCCTCTACAGGATCATCACAATATAAGGTGATGCTACACTGTGGCGACCCCGAAAGGGAGCAGCCAAAAGACAAAAAAAAGGGAGCCTAAGTCACGCCCCCTCTACTTCCGCATATAGGGCTGTCTACACATCAGGGTACTTCACACGCACACGCACATGGCTCCCGAGGTAAGAAAAGCTGGTAGTTTACTATTGAAACAATGTGGCATATCACTATTATGATGAGCTTTCACCACAAGATCGGTCCAGATATGATCAAAAACTACAAATTTGTGATCTCAAAAAGTGTCTCTACCATCTACCAGCCAGTATGTGGAAGAATGATTCAGCAGTGTCCAGAAACAATATTGATAATTGTAACAACGAATAAATGTGCCAGTTTGGCCGTACATTGGCGGAACACTCATCCATCCATCCATCCATCCATCCATCCATCTTCTTCTGCTTAATCCTTTTCGGGTCTCAGAGAAAATAAATTGCATCTGCTGTGGAAATCCCCAAAAAAGACATCATGTTTAGGTTTGCAATATTTAGCCACTGGAGCTCACAGGAAAAACAGCTCCCGTCTGCTGTACGGGAGACACACACATACAAACTCCACACTCGTTCCCCCTGTTAATCCCCACACTTCGTTTCAGCTCTACAGAGCTTTGGTCCATTTGTCAGCAGGTGAGTGTCAGTCTCATTTTAACTAGTTTAATTGCAGTGTTGATATGTTTACTTTGAGGTTGATTAGCGGCTCAAATTGGAATGAATATTTCTACCGAGCCAACACGTTTCCATTACTAATGATATTTTAGCTGTTAACTCCCTTAAATGCAAATATGGGTGTTTTTCGCATGTTTGCATTAACTTTACGTGTAGGAAAATGACTTTTAATGATAAATAAGATTCTATACTTTTGGTAAACAGACATACCTGTTATAAAGTGGTCAGAACAGATGGAGACGTAGGTCATATCATCCCTCAGCCTCCACATCCCATTATGAAAGCGCATCCTCCTTCGGCAGATATTAGCCCACAATATTCTCCTTTGGTAATCTCTGCTGGCCAATGGGAATCTTAAAAACTTGTATTTCTCATTGCCATTGTTATATGTGGGATTTGACTCTCAGGGCTTGCCGTAGCCAAGCCGAGGGTGTTGGGGTAATGACGTCAGGTGAGCTACGGCTGAAGTATATATTCTGTTATTCACTATAATAAAGGCAGTTCAGTGTTCAGTTAATGGAGGCTCCCGTCTCATGTTATTCGGACATAACATTTGGCAACAAGGACTAAAATGGGGTGTGTATCAAACAACCACCTCCATTTTTGCAGTCTCCAGGCTCACCAACTATACCGTGGGCCCACTGGATCGAGCTGTTCAGCGTGTATGTGGCTGCGGCCAGCCTGGGTGCTGCCAATGAGGAGAGACGGAGGAGCCTGTTGGTCCACTACCTCGGACCAACCACCCGCTTATAGACCCAAGTGTGATGCAGAAAATTCAACTGCTATGGTGGCTTCCCCTCGCCCTACAGGACGATGTCACAGTGGAGTTGACCAAACTGCTGGAAGCAGGCATCATTGAAAGAATGGATGCGTCACCCTGGATATCAAATATCACCGTGGCCAAGAAAAAAATCGGGTGGCATCCGTCCATGTATCGATCTCAGGATGGTAGATAAGGCGATCGTCCCAGACAAGTTCCCGCTTCCAACGATGGAGGAGCTTACTGCAACATTCAGTAGTTCACAAGTGTTCATGAAGCTGGACCTTCGCCAGGGTTACCTGCAGGTGCCCCTCCACCCAGCCAGCAGGAACCTGACAGCGTTTGTGACCCACATGGGTGTGTTCAGGTACACCCGGATGCCGTTTGGTCTGAGTTCAGAACCCAGCTGTTTCCAGAAAATAATGTCCACAATTCTGGCCGGCCTCAAGGGTGTGGTGGCATACCTTAATGACATCATGGTACATGGTACGTCACGTGAGGAACACAATCGGTTGGGACGGGTGCTGACGGTGCTACAAGAACATGGCGTCACCCTGAACGGAGAAAAGTGTATTTTTGCGGTGGACTCCATCAAGTCTGTGGGGTTCCGGTTGACGGGGGTGGGGGGCTGTGGCCCCTGCATTCAAATGTGGAGGCGGTTCTACACCTCCCAGAACCATCGACACCTGCACAGATTTCCTCATTTCTGGGTATGGTGAACTTTTATTGGTGTTTTATTCCCCGTTACTCGGAAATAATTGGACCCCTCCAGGCACTGTTGAAACAGGATGTGCCATGGCAATGGACTCCAGTCTGTTCAGTGACGGTGACTAAGCTGAAGCATCAACTCACTTCCCCTCCAGTGTTGGCCCATTTTGATCCAAAACGACCTACCACTCTGACCTGTGACGCGTCTGGCTCGGCGGTGGGGGCGGTTATGTCCCAGGTACAGGATGGCACAGAGCGCCCGGTAGCGTTCGCATGAGGTAGATTAGTTTATTTGACAGGGACAGTGCAATAAACATAGACAATTAATCAAAGACAATCAATCTGATGTGTTGCACATAGAGTGTATAGCTATTAGCTAATTTGCAACTCTTGTCCCTGGATGGGCTTTAGAAAAAAGAATCAAGATAAAAAATATACACAATAACCACATACATCAATGCAGAAAAATTATAAATACACAATTATAAATATTATAAATATTATAAATACACAAATATAACAGCCTGACTCACATTTAACATAAATATTATAAATATTATAAATACACAAATATAACAGCCTGACTCACATTTAACACATAGAACATAACTCACATTTGCCTATTTCAGGCCTTCCTCCCTTCGTCACTCACTATAAACAAACACATTTATTCCTTCCCTTCATTCACTCTCACTTTGCAGACAAATAATTCATACATGAGTACATTCTTGTTTATTTTTCAGCCAGTTTTTAACATTTTTAGTGAATGTTTTAAAGTCCGTTATTATTTTAATTACATTTGGCATTGTGTTCCAGATGTGACTGCCCTTTATAGAGAAAGCTGTTTGTCCAAATGTGGTTCTGCGGTGGAATATTTTACAGTTATTGTTAACAGAACTCCTGGTGGCTCTGCTGCTGTCCTGTCTTTGGACAAAACCAGCAAGTGGCTCGGGTGCTGATTTATGGAAACATTTGAACGTTAATTTCAGAAGACAGAGGTCAATGAAGCTCTCAAAACTCAATAGGTTGTATTTTTTTTAAAACATTACAGTGATGCCACCTAATGGGCTTTTTGTCCAAGATTTTTAGGGTTTGATTATATAATGAACCTGTATGTCTTATTGTGGAAGGGGCTGCTTGAGCCCAGACTGTCAAACAGTATGATATATGAGAAAAAACCATAGAATGCATATACAGTGCAGCTGCTTCGTAAGGTATGTAATATCTAATTAATTTAAAGCAGTTCAGATTTTTTTTTACTGTTTTTGAAATTTTCTTTATATGAAGATTAAATTTGAGTTGAGGATCTAGTACAATGCCAAGGTATTTGAATTCTGTAGCTAAACTGATGTCATGATCATGTATATTAATTTTAAAATGTTGCAGGTTACATTTTTTGATTGAAAAGCACATTGAGACTGTTTTCTGAAGGTTCAGCAATAGATGGTTCTTGAGGAGCCACTCTTGGACATCAACCATACTTGTAGACAGTACATCTGCAGCCTGTGCTGGAGTCTTGGCAGCTGTGTAAATAACTGCATCATCTGCATAAAGTTGGCATGTTGCAGCTGAGCAGTGTAACGGCAAGTCATTAATAAAAATGCTGAAAAGTAAAGGACCAAGAATGGACCCTTGTGGGATACCCATGCGGTTGTTTAAAAATGAGGATTTATCCTGGTGAACTTTTACACACTGTTCTCTATTCTGGAGATAAGATGCAAACCATTCTAATGTATTTGGGGAGAAGCTAAAAGATACCATTTTGGATAAAAGCAAACTGTGGTTTACAGTATCGAAAGCCTTTTTGAGATCTAGAAAAACAGCTCCTACCACATTACCCCTGTCCAAGGACTGTTTGACGTTTTCAATAAGGCAACAATTTGCTGTTTCTGTTGAGTATCCTGGTCTAAAACCAAATTGATGTGGATGAAGAAGTTGACTGTCTTGTAAGTAGTCTATCAGCTGTGTAGCTACAACTTTTTCAAGAACCTTAGATAGGACTGGTAAGATAGAGATTGGGCGGTAATTGCATATATCGTCTTTACTGCCTGATTTATGAACTGGTATGACGACAGCTTTTTTCCAGCCAGATGGAAATGTACTAGACCTAATGGAGAGATTAATGAGATGAGTCAGTGGTTTGATTAATATTTTGCTGTGCATTTTGAGAAAGGAGGTGCTCATATTGTAGATATCATTAGTTTTTGAGTTTGACAGTGTTTTAACAATACCAGCAATTAACTTCTCATTTACCTCATCGATGTGAAAAGTATCTGTTGGAAGTATGGAATTTGTGTTGTTGAGCACATTTGGCAGCACAAAAATTTTTGTTAAGTCTTCCACAGAGCCCACAAAGTGTGAATTAAATTCATTTGCCAAAGTAGCCTTGTCACTGACGGTCTTGCCATTGATTCTAAGTTCCTTTACCCCCTTCTGATCGTTTTTTTTATTAGTTAAGTTATTTAAATGCCTCCATAGGGAACTGTTGTTACCCTTTGCATGATCTATCAGTTTATTGTAATAAGATATTTTTGATTTTCGCAGCTCATGTACCACTTTATTTCTTAAACTTTTGTACACAAGGTGATCATTTTGTAGTTTGGAGGTTAGTGATGTTTTCAGTGCATAGTCTCGCCTCTTCATAAGTTTTCTTATTTCATTATTTAACCATGGTAGGCTAATCTTCTGTTGTCTACTTTTAATTTGCTTTGAAAATTTTTCTATAGACTTTGTGATTGTTGCAGTTATAAAATTACAACAATCATCTACTTCACATGTTGCCATGAGCTGCTCCCAATTTTGATTCTCTAAGTAATGTTCAAACTCCTCATTTTTTGATTTGGGGATAATAAAATTTGATTTGTCAATATCGACTCCCCCAAAATACTGTAGTCACTTTTTAGTAAGTTTCCTGACAGCAAGAACCATGTTATGATCTGAGAGACCAGTTACAAGATTATAGGTTCTGGTTATTCGTTCTGGTTTATTAGTAAATACCATGTCAGTAAGTGTTCTGGATTGTTTGGTTATCCTGGTGGGTCCTTTGATGATTTGCTGGTAATTAAATTTAGTCATGAGGCTTTTCAGTTCAGCTGCTGATAGGTCTCTATCAGCAGCTGAACAAAAGTACGCCGTGGGAGAGAGAGAGGCGCTTGCCTGCATTTGGGCATGTGAACGGTGGCATATTTACCTCTGTGGGCACCATTTCACTCTACGGACAGACCAGCAAGCGCTGATGACATTGCTGGAGATGTTGGGGTCAGGACACAGACAGTTGTGGATCCACAGGTGGACGGAGCGGCTGAGGGCCTACAATTTTACCACCCAGTTCACTCCTGGCAAGGATAACGTATCACTCCTGATGGATCTCCTGTCCCGCACCACGGCCAACTTCGTACAATCGGACGACGACAATGATGACGATCCAACAGAGATGGATCTGGTTAATATGCTGTACGGTGCCCTCTGGGATATAGTATCCCCCCAGGAACTTCGGGCAGAGTCAGAACGAGACCCCGTGCTGTCACAACTGTGCTGGGTAATTAGAGAGGGTTGGCCCACAAAGGTGCAGGACGGCTGGCACCCTTTCACCGGTATAAAGACGTGCGTGTGGCGAGGGGGCACTGCACACTAATCCCGGTGTCTCTGAGGCCACGTGTCCTAGCAATGCTCCACTAGGGCCACCTGGGCGTGGTCAGCATAAAACAGCGATGCAGGGATTCTGTTTGGTGGCCGGGTATTGATAAAGACATTGAAGTTATGGTGAAGAACTGTGTTCTGTGTTTGGAGAGCGGGAAGACTGGTGGGCCACCCCCTCCACCCCTGTGGCCGCTGTCATACCCGGAAGGCCCTTGGAAACACATACAGTTGGACATTTGTGGCGAACTGCATGCAGCACCCTCGAACAATCTGTTCCTGCTCATGGCCTACGACTTGTTCTCAAAGTGGCCGGAGGTACTACCCACTAACTCAGTCATGAGGGATGTGGTTATGGGTTTTCTCACGTCACTCTTCGCTAGGTGGGGGGTCCTGAATGCAATCACGACTGACAATGGCTTGCAGTTCACCTCTGGGGCATCTGAAGAGTTTTTGAGCAGTAGGGGTGTGGAACACATTAAAACTTGTTCTACCATTCCCAGGCCAAAGGTTCAAAGGCATTGAACGTTTTAACAAAACCCTGAAAAATGGACTGAGAGCCCATTTGGCAGACGGCTTCGCGTTTTCGGATGCCCTCCAGAGGACACTGGCAATGGCCCATGCTACGACAGGATGTTCCCAGGTGGCTCTCGTGCTGGGACGTGAACTTCTTCTGCCTTTGGATCGACTGAGGCCGCTCGCGACTCACCCTCCAAGGAATATGGACTCTACATGGGACCAGGTCGTTGCACAACACCGTAAAATGAAGCAATGATTTGACAGGAAGCACAGAGCGAGAGCCCATGGTCTGAAGGTGTTGGACAGGATTTGGATTAGACACCCTAATCACACGCATAAGCTGCAGCCGCTCTGGATGGGGCCCCTGCGGATCACGAGGCAATGGGGCCAGGACACGTTCGAGCTTGCAGATGGGTCGCGGTGGCACTTCAGCAACTCAGAAAATCACCACCAGAACAGAGGGCTAGAGCTACAATGAGACAACCTGACATGAGGTTGGACTGGTTGGACTGGGGTGGTGAGAACTCGCAGGCACAGCCAACAGTGCCTGGTGCAGAGTCCCTGCTTAGGGGATACCCGGCTAGAGTCCGTCAGAGGCCCAGGTACCTGGAGGACTATGTATTGAGGACAACAATAACTGATGCCTGTTGGGACTAAGCGGCAGAATAATCCGCTCCAACACACTGGGGCATTCTGGTAGTCTACTCAGACACCCGTTTGGTAGGCTGAGTTTTGCCTATTTAAAGATAAATATATATGAGAAGATGATACTGGGTTGTTCTTTTTCTTTTTTGGGGGGTGGGGGGTGGGTGGGTTCTTTGACTTTGTAAAGGGGGGGATGTTATATGTGGGATTTGACTCTCGGGGCTTGCCGTAGCCTAGCCGAGGGGGTTGGGGTAATGACGTCAGGCGGGCTACAGGTGAAGTATATATTCTGTTGTCCACTATAATAAAAGCAGTTAATGGAGGCTCACATCTCATGTTATTTGGACATAACAGCCATAACCATCTTTCATAAGATGGTGATGGCTACATGAGCCAATAGCGCACCATTTCATCATTTTCTTTGTTTCAATTTAGCTAACATTTCCATTGAAATACATTGAGAATGACGTTTGCTTATACCTTGCTCTGCCACTAGGGCTAAGTTCACACTGTTATGTCTTGAAATGATGAGGAGTCGAGGTGACGTTTTATAGTTTTTATTAACACGCTAACAGAACGTAAAGGAGTCACTACGCTTAGCCTGAGAGTCCACAGGCCATCTCCCACTGAGGCCTTTTATACCCCAGGTGACGCCACCCCCAGGAGGCGGGGCGTCATCCCCTCTCTACACCAGGGCACCACCATATGATACACTCAACTAATATATACAGTATTGTATATAATATCCAACATCACCCCCACTTTGAAAAAAAAAACAGACATCAATTGGGCCCCCCTTTGAAAATTTACACCCGATATGCACTCTAAACACAGAAATACACAGAGCTATCCACTTATACCACACCAGCCCAGTGGACCACTCCGCTATTAGATTAAAACAGTAAAACATGAAACATGAAAGGGCCACACACCAATATAAATTAAACCCGAAAAAAAACCCCAGAAACTAATACACACATTATAAACTTTTGGAATTATAAACAATTATAAGCACTGTACACTAACACAATGGCGGTCCCAAAACTTTCTACTCCAGTACTCCCACCCCACAACATGGGCAAAACACATTAACAACACTGGGCACATTCACGTTCCACTCGCACTCACTGTTTGCATTAAACATTCAGAATCAGAATCAGAATCAGAATCAGGTTTATTGCCATTGTTCATGTAGTACACAAACTAGGAATTTGTCTCGGTACAATGCTGCAACATTAAACATGATAAGATAAGAGAAATAAACTATACATGTAATAAAGTGTAGGATAAGATTAAGTGATACTGGTCAACAGTTAAAATATATATTAGCCAGCAGCAGATACTGTGGAGAACTATATAGTGCAGTCGGTAATGCAGGAAGAAAACAGTGATGATTGACATGAGTCTGGTTGAGCTGCTGTACATGGTGCACGAGAGTCACTTAGTGTTCAGCAGTCTAATGGCAGAGGGGAAGAAGCTGTTCATGTGACGGGAGGTTTTAGTCTGGATGGACCGAAGTCTTCTACCAGAGGGGAGGGGGGCAAACAGTACGTGACCAGGGTGTGAGGGATCGGCTATGATCCGGCCAGCACGCCTCCGGGTCCTGGAGATGTACAGATCCTGGAGAGATGGGAGCTTGCAGCCGATCACCTTCTCAGCAGTGCGCACGACGCGCTGCAGCCTTAGTCTGTCCCTGGCAGTGGCTCCTGCGTACCACACGGTTATGGAGGTGGTGAGGATGGACTCGATGATGGCTGTGTAGAACTGCACTAACATCTTGGTGGGTAGCTTGAGCTTCCTCAGCTGCCGCAGGAAGAACATCCTCTGCTGGGCTTTTTTGATGAGTGAGCTGATGGTCAGCTCCCATTTGAGGTCCCTGGTGATGGTAGTGCCTAGGAAGCGGAAGGAATCAGCAGTGGTGATGGGAGAGCCTGAGAGGGTGAGGGGGGGCAGAGGAGTAGTGACTTTCCTGAAGTCTACAATCATCTCCACTGTCTTCAGAGCGTTCAGCTGCAGGTTGTTATTGCTGCACCAGGACGCCAGCTGGGCCACCTCTCTCCTGTAGGCGGACTCGTCGCCGTTGGAGATGAGCCCGATGAGGGTGGTGTCGTCCGCAAACTTGATCAACTTGACAGACTGGTGGCTGGAGGTGCAGGAGTTGGTGTAAAGGGAGAAGAGTAGGGGGGAAAGTACACAGCCCTGGGGTGATCCAGTGCTGATGCTAGTATAGTCTGAGACAGTCTTTCCCAGCCGCACATGCTGCCTCCGGTCCGTCAGGAAGTCGATGATCCACCTGCAGAGGGAGTCAGGCACGTTGAGCAGGGACAGCTTGTCCCGGAGCAGAGCGGGGCGGATGGTGTTGAATGCGGAGCTGAAGTCCACAAACAGGATCCTGGCGTAGGTTCCCGGGGAGTCCAGGTGCTGCAGGATGGAGTGGAGGGCCAGGTTGACTGCATCGTCTACAGACCTGTTGGCTCGGTAGGCAAACTGCAGCGGGTCCAGGAGAGGGGTGGTGATGGACTTGAGGTGGAACAGGACCAGGCGCTCAAAGGACTTCATGACTACAGAGGTGAGCGCTACAGGTCTGTAGTCATTAAGTCCAGTGATCCGTGGCTTCTTGGGGACAGGGATGATGGTGGAGGATTTGAGGCAGGATGGCACGTGGCATAACTTAAGGGAGGTGTCGCACATCAGTGTAACCCCATTCACCACACACTCATACGGGGCACTCAGCACACAAAACGGTGGTCATTTCACCCCTTTTTTTTAACCTTAAACTAGTGATATTAGTAATAAAATTTCACAAACTCACTCTAACAAGACACACCGCTAGCCCCTCAAACACAAAGAAAAGTCCCACTACAGGTTCCCCGGTGGCTTCCCCCCGGAGTGTCCATCCCACAGTCCACTGCCAGAGCGTCTCCACCTCTTCTTCACCGGAGACGGGCTGCACTGCCATTTCTCCCCCAAACGCCGCAGCTCGTTCAGGTGCCGTCTGGACCCATCCGTCAGCTCAAGGTAACCATCATCACCGGTCCGCACCACCCGCAGTTCACCCTGGTCATCTCGCTGCTCCCTTGACTTGCGGAACAGCCTAAGCCGAGACTCAAACCTAGGGCGCACATTATCACCCACACCCAGGGGAGTACTCACTGGCTTCTGTGGTCCACGGCATCGTGATCTGGTTCCCACGTGGTGTCGTAGGGTCCCGTCGATCCGGCCCAAGCTCTGTCCCTGGTCTTTATTTTGGGCACGCCTATGGCTTGTTCCACGTAGTCTCGCCCCGATCGCTTTCATTTTGTGCGTTGAATAGGCCGCGTCAGCACATGGCTCAACAGTGGTACTTGGTCGGCCACCGGAGCCACGCTGCGCATGCTCACTGGTTCCATCCGCCCCCACAGGCGTCCGACCATGCCGTTTGGGTCCCTCATCCAGGACACAGCGAACACTGGCACCGGACACTCGCCGTGGCGACGTTCCACAGTGCTGGTGGTGCCCCCCCCATTCAGTCCGGGCATGCCCAAGTCCCACACTTCCTCTCCATTTCCCATGTAGTACGGCCTGTCCCACAGCCCACCACCAGACCACTCCTCTCCGACGCTGCAGGCAATAGAGAAACCAAGCCCGTAGAACAGATCACAGCCCATCAGGTTATTTCCTTCACGAGACACCATGAATTCAGTCGCACACATTGAAGCTGACTTATACCTCGCTGAGAGCCAAACTGAGCCCAAAATGTCTAAGGGGTTGTTACTGTAGCCATAACAGGCAATGTCTGTTCTACTCACTCTGTATTGTAGGAAACCGTTGTTGAATTCTAAATGGAAGTCACCGACCCCATATCTACCATCAGTGGGACCGGCACTCCATCCAATACGATGTTGCATAAAATGCGCCCGTCAGTGCTGGGCGAAACTATATGGACCACTGTGGGTTTCTTCTTAGTCGAAGCCCCTTTTCCTGGCCTCCGGTCTTCCTGTTCAAAATTCCGGCAGACTCTGGCGAAGTGGTGGAACAAACCGCACTTTGCACAACGCTTCCCCTTCGCTGAGCACTCCCTCGCTTTATAGCGGTGCCTACTGGATCCGCAGCTGTAACATTTCTGCGTCCCCGGGGCGGACCTAATCTTCACGATAGCGGCGTATTCATCATCGCTGCCATCGTCCGGATCCAAGGCCAGTGCCTTCCACTGTTTCTCGTTCCTGCGCAGGGTTTCTGTGTCACCGAGATTCCTTGTAATCTTGTCCGCTGCCTTGTGTTGTTGTACTAGCTCCATGGCGGCTAGTAGTGTTAGCTCACCAGCATGAGTCAGGAGATGGACCCTCGCGGAGGAATATGACACGTGGTCCGCTAGCTGGTCACAGATCATCTCCTCCTCCAAGGCTCCAAATCTGCACTCACCCGCCAGCGGCCGAAGGTCCGCCACAAACTGCTGCACTGATACCCCTGGTCGCTGACGTTGCTGTCTGAACTGAATGCGCATCGTTATGGTGTTTTCAGGGGCACAAAAATAGTCCGCCATGAGCCTCACCACGCCGTTGAAAGTGTCACCTCCTCCCAATGTGCTCAGGATCCCCTGGCCCTCCATTCCCAAGTTGTGGACCAGAATTGCTCTTGCACACAACTTCTCGAGGTTGCTGAGGTCCAGAGCTATGAGGTAATTCTCGAAGGCTGCGTACCACCTGGCCCAGGGAACAGGCAGCTCACCCGGAGCCTCCAGAAATGGCCGAAAAGCGGTAGCTGCCCTCTCCATGCCATATATCCTTGTCGCCAAATGTTACGTCTTGAAGTGATGAGGAGTTGAGGTGACGTTTTATAGTTTTTATTAACATGCTAATAGAACGTATAGGAGTCACTACGTTTAGCCTGACAGTCCACAGCGAAGAGACAGGCAGTCTTCCGCTGTGGCCTTTTATACCCCAGGTGATGTCACCCCCAGAAGGCGGGGCGTCATCCCCTCTATACACCAGGGCACCACCATTTGATACACTCAACTAATATATATTATATATAATATCCAACACGCACCATCGGTGGAGTAGACAGCCCTATAGGGCCTTAAATTGAAAAAAATTCTTCATTGAAATGATTGGCAAGAACAAAATTATCTTTTGATCCCAATCAGATTTTGCCACGAATTACACATATATTTGTCAATTTAAAAGATAATTTTCCACATGATTAAAGTTGTTGGTTGTCATATAATAACAGAGTAATATTTAGTTTTTGTTTAAACGACTAGGGGACAACAACTCCCATCATTCCACACCACGAAACTGTAATTGTGTTTAGTGATGTGGGGTTAGCAAACATCAATGCTAATGATAGCATGCTAACATTATTATGCAGATATTTCTTCAGTTAGGTAATGTTAGCATGTTTTTGTATTTGTGTTGAAACCTCATTATAGTCTCCGTCTGTCCTCATCACACACGGTCACCAGTCACTTCCAGGTCTGATAGCACAGGATAAACATTACCTTTCACGGATAAGTCAGAACTGTTCCCAAACATGTTTTCTGTTGCGCTGAGTGGTGCCACCTCCCTGGCATCAATGGTCTCCACTTTTCCTATAGAAGGAACATCACCGGGGAAAAACATGTTTAGGGTTTTAGGGCTTTTTTGTGCGTGTATTAGAGGGAAGTAAACAGTACAGGATGGAGTAATGATAGAGTACCGGTCTTTGAGTTGTAGATGGTGAGGAAGAGGCCTCCTCCTATGCCCATGCTGTGAGCGTTCATTAACCCAACACACAGTAAACTGGCGATGGCGCCATCTACGGCAGACCCCCCTTTTCTCAGTATTTTCCTGTGGTGGAGAAGGGGGAAGGGATTTGTTTTCACTCTTCAGACTGTAGGACCTTCTATACGTAGATAAGAGCAGTTATACAGTAACAAGTTCATATACTGTAAGGCAGAGTATAGATCATGTGTATATACTGTATTGTCGGTAATTTAACTAACTATATTGCTGTTAATGCCATCTAACTGCAATGCTCCTGCACTGTGTATATAACTGTGTACATATGTATATTTACTGCTTTGGCTAACCTATTCTTATCTAATTATCTTATTCACTATTGCTCTGAGTGCTGCTATCCCTTTGCTGCTGCAATCCTGTAATTTCCCCATTGTGGAACTAATAAAGGTTTATCTTATAAACAAATGGACACGGCTTCCATTGATTTTCAGGCCTGTGTTTTACTTCTATTTTGAAAAAGTGAGGATAGACACACTTCTTTCATGATAACGCCTTAGTATTCATTTTCAAGCTTAGTCATGAAGCCGGTGATGCCATAAAAAAAACTGAAGATAAGATATCCAGTCAGCTGGGTATCAGCAGGGCACAATACTGTATGTACTTTTACTTTATGGAACCCAGCACGTTGCGCTGTGTTATGAACTTTGATAAATTTACACCCCGTGTCCAGAAGAGCATGTTTCTGTTTGTGTTTAACCGTCTTATCTAACAAGCATCCAGATGAGCGTTACAGATGTACGAGAAAGAAAGTTGAACATTTACAGGAGAAAAATTATAAAATTTTTGAGAAAAAAAAAAATTACGCACACAGGCTCATTCTTCTGAAGTGGACCCATCCCCTTCCCCCGACTCATAATATGTGGATTCATGAGATGCTCCATTGTCTGACTCTGGAAAGGATCAGATTCTCTCTGAAAGGCTCCTTAAATTCATTGTACGAGACATGGCAGCTCTTTTTAACTTGTACAAACTCCTTGACTATTGACGTATTAACTGAAAATAATTGAACACCTTCCTCATACATACATCTAGTGTCTCATGTGTTATATATACATATATGGATGAGTCTTTTTTTAAAATTAAATATTACTTTTCTTTTTATTAGTCATTTGACCCCCCCCCCCCCCGTCCCGGTGTCTGTGCATATATATGTGTGTATGGCTGGTGTGCAGTGGATGCCCCATTTGAATAATGAGGATCTGTGCTGACTATGACACCATCTGACATACTGTGCACAGCCTTTTGTATGTAAATTTGTTTGCCTGTATACCACAAAACTTCAATAAAGAAATTTTGAATTAGAAAAAAAATTTGCAGGGAAAAAAAGTCACATTTATGAGGAAAAAAAAAGCTGCAACATTCTGAGAAAAAGTTGAAAATTTACAGTTTTTAAAAATGGGATATTTATGAGAAAAAAGTTGCATCTCTACCAAAAAAAGGCTAAAAAATTTACAGGAGAAAAATTAAATTTTTTTAAGAAAAAATGATGACAATTTATAGGAAAAAAAATCACAAATTTATGAGAAAATATTGCAAATCTACCAGAAAAAAACTTGAAATTTTCACCAAAAAAACCCAGATTTTTGAGAAAACAAAATGAAAATTTACAGGAAAAAAAAAAATCACAAATTATTAGTAGAATAGTCAAAAATTTATGAGGAAAAAAAGTCGAAACCTTACAGGAAAAAAGGTTAAATTTTATGACACAAAATTCACAAATTTGAGGGAAAAAAAGTTGCAAATCTACAGGAGAAAAATTGCAAAGTTATGAGCAAAAGCTGGAAATTTTGAGGGAAAAAGTCACAAATTATTGAGGAAAAGAAAAGCACACCCCTAAACCTTGTGGAAAGCCTCCCCTGAAGAGCTGAAGCCATTATAGCTGCAAAGGGTGGCGATGGCGCCCTTAATGCTGAATACAGGTTTTGGAGTGACGTACACTGCTTATTTCAGCAAGACAATACCAAACCATATTCCTGCATGTGTTTCAACAGCGTGCATGCATACTGTATGGTGTGTGTGTGTGTGTGTGTGTGTGTGTGTGTGTGTGTGTGTGTGTGTGTTGGGGGGGGGGGCTGAAAAGTTCATAGTGTTCAAATTTGACCAAATGTGGTTTATTTTTCAACCGCAGGGATCCAAGCACTGCAACACCGATGGAAGAAGTGTGTGGACCGAAGGGAAGACTATGTTGAAAAATAAACCACATTTGGTCAAATTTGACCACTATGAACTTTTCAGCCCCCCCTTGTAGGTGTTAAGCCGTCAGACCAAGATCTCACCTGCCGACCTCAGAACAAGGCCCGGCGTCCGCTGCCACGGCTGCTTTGGCGTACACGTGCTCGAGCTTCCTGCTGCCCACTCCGAAGTAGACCCCCACAAAGGTGGCGCCGGCTGCCAGCAGCAGCACCGCCAGAGCCACAAATATTACCTTCTTTGCCATTTCTGCAGACTGATGATTAATTTATTTGATCCTTGATAATAAAAACAAAGTGGAGGAAAAAAGTCACTTGTGCTTTAAAACTGAAAGAAGACGGAACGTGATACGGTGTTTTATGGTTAATGTGACAAAGCTGTTATATAATAAAAGTCTATTTACAACTTTATTCTACACCTTTATTACACCTTCAAACTAATCCAGCTAATCATTGATCAGCCAGGCAAACTGCAGAGTTACTAGTTTACTATAACAGCAGCTGTTTCATGCAGTATCAGAATGACAAATAATGAGGAAGGTCCCAGCTAGCATGTCCATGTGGGCCCCACCAAAGGTTAAAGCTGGGCTGTCTTATGGGTCCCGTGTGGGTTTGTCCATGGTGTCCATGTTGGTCCATCTGTGCAACTAGACTACAACTTTAACAAGACCTTACATTTGATGATGATCCATGTAAAACATCTAAAAAGTCACTTCAGACATGAAGTTTATTCCAGAAATACAACAGAGATCAAAATTAGAGAACGATGTATTCATATGTGATTCATTCTAATGTGTTATTCTTCATTGTTCAGAATTTGACAGAATATCAACTGTGGCTACATCACTGCTGTACTGGAATGTTTTTTTAAATAACCAAGGTGCTTCAACACATTTATTTAAAAAAAAAAAAAATTAACAAAATTAGAGAACAGCGACCACTGTGTCAGAAGAGAAGATTTAAGCAATGGGGGGGGGGGGGGCTATAGGATTAAAAAAAATTCATAGGAGTCATAGAAGCCCTTGCAGTGAATGACTTCAGCACATCTGTGCCCACAGGACATCACTAGTTTCTCACACTGCTCTGGTTTGGGGGACAGGATTATGCAAAGACTCTGAGTGGAGAATCAGTTCAACACTGCAGCTGGAATTACTTGCCAGTTCACTGCTGAACAGGGCAAGGATCTGTCTCGTCACACAGTGTCTCGCCATTAACGACAGTATGGACTCAAAGCTCGCTCTGCAGCGACCAAACCTCTCATCAGCAGAAAGAATAAAAAGGCTAGACTTGCCTTTGCTGGGGAGCATGTTGTGTGGACAGAGGAGAACTGGTCCATAGTGCACTTCAGTGATGAGAGGAAGTTCAGGAGCTTTCCCTTGAGAAAATGGCTCTCTGAACTGTGGCTAATTCTCTTGCCATGCTGACTTAGAGGAAGGCTCATTTAAGG
This sequence comes from Pholidichthys leucotaenia, assembly GCA_020510985.1. Classification (NCBI taxonomy): domain Eukaryota; kingdom Metazoa; phylum Chordata; class Actinopteri; order Cichliformes; family Pholidichthyidae; genus Pholidichthys; species Pholidichthys leucotaenia. The sequence goes on along the minus strand of CM035850.1, from coordinate 19,126,937 downwards.
GCTCAAAAAGTCAGCGAGTGAGCAGTCAGCCCCTTCCTGATTTCAGACTGGGACAGCCCTAAACCCTCAGCCATTTGCCGTGAATGCACCTAAAGTAAACGAGTCTGCAAGGGTGGAGAATGAGATTCGGCCCCTGTTGCCCCTGTCCCAGCATTGTGCAACATGTTACAGGCATGACATTCAAAATGAGTAATTTTTAAACTTTTTTTCTCATAAATGTTCATTTTTTTTTTCTGATTTTGCCAGCAGCACCAGTGTTACTGAAACCTGCTCACTCAACGTTAAACTCCTGTGGGGTCCAGTTGGGTTTAGACCGGATAAACAGATTACCTGCTGTAATCTTGTAACTTTTTCCTCATAAATTTGTTACTTTTTTCCTTGTAAATTTGCTATTTTCTTGTAAATTTGTGACTTTTTCCCCATAAATTTATCAAAAAGTTCCACTTTTTTTTTTTTACTGTAAATTTACAACTTTTTCCTCATTCATTTAATAGTTTTATTCTTGTCAGAAATTGTATATATGTACAAATATGTTATCATTTCATAATTAGTTTTTAGCTGAACTTTTCTGTATTTTTTCCCTTACAATGGCTGCAACAATGCTGCATCAGGAAGGTTTAACTCACCCTGTAACAGACATACCTCAACAGACCGGAATAATCTGTATTTACTTAAAGTTTAGAAACTGGTGTGCAAGAAGTCATGTGCTGACATGGAGTTGTCTTTGTGTTACACAACAAAGCCTGACTGTTTCACGGTCTTATCAGTCACCACAAAGGTGCCCATAAAGTTGCAGTAGATGTTTCTGATGTTTCCGTTTTAGATGTGTCTGACCTGCTCAGTATAAAAGGGACGTGCTGGCTTTGTATGGCAGCACGCATTTCCCATCTGTAATCAGAGGTGTGTTGCTCCTTGTACAAGTAAAAACTTTGAACACATTTTGTGTCTTGAATCTTATTAAGGTACGAACCTAACAGAGTACTATTATTTTGTGAGTCTTGAGTTTCAGATTCCTGACAATTCTCATAAATATTCAATTTATATATTCATATTTGCTATTTTTTTGTTAATTTGCATTTTTTTCAAAGGTTTTCCCTCACAAATTTGTGACTTTTTTCTTATAAATTTGCTACTATTATTTGTAAATTTGTCAGTTTCTCCTAAATTTTCACATTTTCTTCATAAATTTGTGACTTTTTTCTAGTAAATTTGAGTTTTTTTCATTATAAATTTGCTACTATTTTTTTTTTGCCTCCACCAAGGGAGGAGGTAATGTTTTTGTAACTGTCTGTCTGTTAGCAACATTACTCAAAAACTTCTCAACAGATTTTGATGTAATTTTCAGGAAAGGTGTGTAATGACACGGGGAACAGATGATTAGATTTTGGTGGTGATCTGCACCACGATCAGGATCCAGGAATTTTTTGAAAATTGTTTCATATATTAATATGGTGCTTTTCATGTACTGTCCCTTTAAGACGTGTCTACTGAGTTACATGCATCGTCACGCCATAAACCCACGCACATCCACAGCCTGGAAGTTGCAGACGTGCATAATATGTGATGACTGACATTATTTTTTCATCTGAAGATGCCAAGAAAAAGCAAGAAAAAGCAAGACAGGGCACCCTAGTGGCAAAGTGAGGTATCAACAAATGACAATTTCAATGCATTTCTATGGCAATGTTAGTGAAATTTAAATGAAGAAAATGCTGAAATGGTGCGTGACTGGCTGATGTATCCATCGCCATCTTATGAAAGATGGTGATAGCAAATCAGAAATACAAGTTGCAGGTACATGTCAAAAAATTAGAATGTCATGAAAAAGTTCAATATTTTTTGTTACTCATTTCAGAAAGTGAAACCCATATATTATATAGATTCACTACACAGAATGTGATATATTTCAAGTGTTCATTTATTTTAATTTTGATGATTATGGCTTACAGCTCATGAAAACACCAAATTTAGTTTCTCAAAAAATTAGAATATTACATAAAATTAATTTTAAAAAATAATTTCTTAATACAAATGTAGACTGACTGAAAAGTATGTCCATGTACACACTCAATACTTGGCATGAAGCATGAAGTGCTCTTAAATTTCGTGGTAGACGACTCCGCTGACTTTGGTCTTGATGAAACACAGTGGACAAATATCAGCAGATGACCTCTGTTCAGATAAAAGTAAATTTTGCATTTCATTTGGAAATCAGAGTCCCAGAGTCTGGAGAAAGAGTGGAGGCACAGAATCTAAGTAGCTTGAGGTTTAGTGTGAAGTTTCTACAGTCAGTGATGATTTCAGGAACCATGTCATCTGCTGGTGTTTGTCCACTGTGTTATCAAGACCAAAGTCAGTGCAGTCGTCTACCGGAGAATTTTAGAGCACTTCATGCTTCCCTCTGCTGACAAGCTTTATGGAGATGCTGATTTCATTTTCCAGCAAGACTTGGTACCCCCCCCCCCCCACACACACACACACTGCCAAAAGTGTCAAAACCTGGTTTAATGACCATGGCATCGCTGTGCTTGATTGGCCAGCAAACTCTCCTGACCTAAACCCTATAGAAAATCTATGGAGTATTGTCAAGAGGAAGATGAGAAACATCAGACCCAACAATGCAGACGAGCTGAAGGTCTCTATCAGAGCAACCTGGACCTTCATAACACCTCAGCAGTGCCACAGGCTGATCACCTCCATGCCACGCCACATTGATACAGTAATGAATCCAAAAGGAGCCCTGACCAAGTACTGAGTGTGTACATGGACATACTTTTCAGTCGGCCAACATTTGTATTAAAAAAATATTTTTTAAAATTAATTTTATGTAATATTCTAATTTTTTGACAAACTGAAACTGGGGTTTTCATGGGCTGTAAGCCATAATCATCAAAATTAAAATAAACACTTGAAATATATCACTGTCTGTGTAATGAATCTATATGGGTTTCACTTTCATGGGTTTCATGAACCGAGAACGCATACCTCCGCCAAGGCTCTTATCTTCTCACAGTTTGTTAGCAAGAATCCTCCAACACAGTACTGATAGACTTTGATGCAGTTTTCACCAGAACTGGCTGGTGGTCTACACACGAACCCACTACATTTTGGAGGTGATGCATGAGGGACGGAAGGAGCCTTGGCAGAGGTTTGAGCTCTTTGAGTGCTTTAAGTTTATAAATTTGTTAGTTTTTCTCCTAAATTTCTCACATTGTCTTCTCATAAATTTGTGATTTTTTTTCTAGTAAATTTGTGACTTTTTCCTTTATAAATTTGCTCCTATTTTTTTGTAAAGTTGTCAGTTTTTCTTATAAACCTTCACATGTTTTCTCATAAATTAGCTATTTTATTTTTGCAATTTTGTCACTGTTTTTCTCCTAATTTTTTACATTTTTTCTTCTAAATTTGCTCCTTTTTTCTAGTAAATTTGGGACTTTTTTCCTAATAAATTTGCTACAGTATTTTTTTGGAAATTTTTCATTGTTTTTCTCCTAAATTTTCACATTTTTTTTCTTGTAAATTTGTGACTTTTTTCCTCATAATTTTGCCAATAGCGCCAGTGTTGCTGAAACCTGCTCACCCACAGCAAACCCATTGGGCTCCAGTTGAGTTTAAAGCAGATTACCTGTTGTAATCTTGCATCTTTTTCTCATTAATTTGTTACTTTGTTCCTTGTAAATTTTCTATTTTCTTTTCAATTTGACTTTTTTCTATAAATTTGCGACATTTTTCTTGTAAACTTACAACTTTTTCCTCACACATTTGGGATTTTTTTTTCCTCCAAAAATTTCAATTTATTTACTCATTTTTGCTACTTTTTAAAATTTGCAACGTTTTCAAAGGTTTTCCCTCACAAATTTGTGACTTTTTTCTTATAAATTTGCTATTTTTATTTTCTTTTAAGTTTGCAACTTTTTTCTCCCAATTTTTCACATTTTTTTTTTCATAAATTTATGACTTTTCTAGTAAATTTGTGACTTGTTTCCTCATAAATTTGCTACTATTCTTTTTGTAAATTTGTCACTTTTTCTATAAATTTTACTTTATTTCCTCAAATTTGTGACTTTTTTCTAGTAAATTTGTAACTTTTTTCCTCATAAATTTGCTATTTTTTGTAAATTTGTCAGTTTTTCTAATAAATTTTCACATTTTTTTCCTCATAATTTGAGTTTTGTCATCGTAAATTTGCAACTATTTTGTAATTTTGTTTCTTTCTTCTAATTTTTTTTAACATTTTTTCCTTATGAATTTGCAGCTTTTTCTAGTTCTTGCTAGTTTTTTGTAAATTTGTCACTTTCTCTATAAATTTTACTTTATTTCCTCAAATTTGTGACTTTTTTTTCTAGTAAATTTGTAACTTTTTTCCTCATAAATTTGTTATTTTTTGTATATTTGTCAGTTTTTCTAATAAATTTTCACATTTTTTTCCTCATAATTTGAGTTTTGTCATCATAAATTTGCAACTATTTTGTAATTTTGTTTCTTTCTTCTAATTTTTTTTTACATTTTTTCCTTATAAATTTGCAACTTTTTCTAGTTCTTGCTAGTTTTTTGTAAATTTGTCACTGTTTTTCTTATAAATTTTCACATTTTTCCTCAAGTTTTTCATCATAAATCTGCAGCTTTTTTGTAATTTTATTAGTTTTTCTCCTAATTTTTTTTTTTACTTTTTTCTCATGAATTTGCTACTTTTCTAGCAAATTTGTGACTTTTTTCCCTATAAATTTGCTACAATTTTTTTGTAAATTTGTCATCGTTTTTCCCCTAAATTTTCACTTTTTTTCTTGTAAATTAGTGGCTTTTTTCTCATAATTTTGCCAATAGTTCCAGTGTTGCTGAAACCTGCTCACCCATCATAAACCCATGTCAGTCCCAGGTGGGGTTACAGCTCACCTGTACCACAGGTGAAGTCCATGTGGGCAAACACAGATGGGGCCCACATGGAATGCATGGACAACCCCACATGGACCCATAAAACAGCTTAGGTTTAACCTTTGGTGGGGCCCACGTGGACATGCTGGCTGGGAAGGAACCGGAACCCTAAAGCCTTTAAACTGATGTAAATACTCAACAGTTTGACCAAGGGATGACATCACATACTGACATTTCTGTGTCTGATTGCATCTTAAACATTAATGGAAAAATGGTTTTGGTCTTAAATGAAAGCCAGACCTCAATAATAAAGATTTGTGTCAGTTTCTCACCTTGACTCCCCTCTGGGCTCCGCAGCCGTCAGCCTCACTGCTCCTGCTCAAACAGTCTGCAGCTACAGTTGAAGAGGCCCGTAATCAGTAACTATCACCAGCCCATTAAACTTTAACCCTTCCACAATAAAATGCCTAACTTGTCTTGGTGAGAAACATGCGAGTCATCCTGGTTTATCATTGCACGCTCTGTGCTCAGGTTCAGGTTCCTTTATTTGTACCCATAGGTAGATTTGTTTTGCAGTCAGGTTTCATCCTTTTAGACACATATTTAAAAACCACAATTACATTCAACATGAACACAAACACAGGCACACATGAAGCTGACTATAAACACGATAAAAGTACTCAAGGCTCCACTAATCAGGACATAAGCCAAAAAAAAGAAAGACATAAGAGAGATCATAGTAAAAAAGTTAAAAGCTAATTTAAAGAGATTAAAAACTCAATAAAAGTCTAAAACCAATTAAAAGATTTAAAACCCAAATAAAAAACCTACAAAAATAAACAAATATAAAATAAAATTAATAAATAGATCAATAAATTATGTGCAATATATTTCTACATCTTGTTCAACTCTTTGACAGCAGCAGGAACAAAGCTGTTTTTGTAGCGCTGGGTTTTACTTTTTGGGACAACAAACCTCCATCTGGAGGGGAGAAGCTGAAAGTTGCAGTGCAAAGGGTGGGAGTTGTGGTCTATATTAATCATATATTCCATAACCTACATATGTTTAAGCATGTGAGAATGTTTGGGATTACATATGTAAGGCGACTTCACACCTCAGAACAGGACAAAGAGTCTCAACCGCCAGTGAAGAGAAAAGAGCATCCGAGGCACTGCGGTGGAGACCGGATGGGTTGCACTGACCCCCCAGGGCCAGGTGGAGGAGTACGAAGACAATGGGGGGATTAAGATAATGAGGGATGTCAGCTTTTGATATGCATGTCTTTTGTTATGTGCAAGTATAAGTTCGTAGAGCCGAAGGTGTTCACTCTCTTTCCTTCTTCTGCTGCTGCACCTAGATGAGACTTGTTAGAGGAGCTGATAATAAACTTGGGTTTATATATCACACCGCCTCGTTCTTTCAAGCTCTTCTACACTGGTGACCCTGATGCGAGCATGGACCAGAGGCGTTCCCCCACGATCGACTCATCTGTGGCGACCCAGGCAGACGCCGGCGCCCACGCAGACAGGGGAACAGATGGACGACGTTCCCCCTCGGCAGAAGTGATAGAGAGGGCTCAACCGAGCACCAGCGCCGCTGAGAGAGCCGAGGCAAGGCACTCTCACCCTGCGGACACATCAATGACGGTCCACGCAAACGCCGTCACTGTCAAGCTGCCGGACTTCTGGCAGGAAGACCCCGCCTCGTGGTTTCAGCAAGCTGAAGCCCAGTTTACACTGGCGGGCATCACGGCTGACGATACGAAGTTCTATCACATCGTCGCCAAACTCGACGCCGCCACTTCGAGGTGTGTGCGGAGCATTAGCCAGCGGCCGCCGGCCCAAGACAAATATAAAGTACTGAAAGCAACCATAGTGGCAAATTACGTCCCCTCAGCCGAAGAGAGAGCCGAGAGGATCCTGGCGGTCTACGGCCACAGAGGATGCAGACCCAAGGCCCTCATGGAGGACTTGCTGCAGCTTAAAGAAGAGGACACTGACAACTTCCTCTTCCAATTTATATTCCTCAGTACGCTGCCGCCACACATGAGAGGGACGCTTGCCAACATGCGATGCAGCACCCAGCAAGACTTCCGCGTGCTGGCTCACGAAGCTCAACGGCTCGTCAACGCCTGCAAGGAGCAGACACCCACAGCAGCATCCGCAGACTTCAACGCTGATGCCCGGAGCCACGGGGAGCCACAAACCACAGAGCAGAACCAGCCCGCGGTGACAGCGACACAGCCAAAACGTAACAGACGGAGCGACGTTTGTTATTACCACCACCGCTTCGCCGAGAAGGCTTACAAATGCGTTCCCCCCTGCAAATTCACGATTTCGGGAAAACGCCAAAGCCGAGAGCCATTAACAGCAGCAGTTCTCGGCGAAAAAAGCAAGCTGTTATATGTGACGGACGGACACACCGGCAAGCAGTTCCTTATTGACACGGGAGCTCAACTAAGTTTTGTCATGCCCTCCCAAGCAGATCAGGCCATGGGCACCCGGGGCAATGGAGCGGTGGCAGCCAACGGCTCCAGCATCGACGCTTTTGGCGAAAAGAGCCTGCACCTCCGCATCCACGGCCGCAACTACAGATGGACATTTGTTGTAGCGGCGGTGAGTTTTAACTTGTTAGGCGCAGATTTTTTGTGTGCACATGGGTTATTAGTTGATCTAGCGAACAGACGCTTGGTTAATGCACTGTCCTTTGCTTCTATTCCCTGCTCAGCTCGAGTTTCTCCACCACCCGTGCAGGGCAGCGTCACCACAGCAGGAGGTAAGTTTGATCAACTCCTCACCCAATTTCCAGCACTCACAATTCCCAAATTCTCAGCCACAGTGGCTAAACACGGGGTCGAACACTTCATTCCCACAACGGGCCCACCCGTATTCGCCAAAGCTCGGCGCTTAGACGCGGCCAAGCTCGCCATAGCTCGGGACGAGTTTACTACCCTCAAAAAATTAGGCATTATTAGACACTCGAAAAGCCCCTGGGCGTCACCACTTCACATGGTCCCGAAATCCGACGGCTCTTGGAGACCGTGCGGCGATTACCGCAGATTAAACAATGCGACAGCGCATGACCGCTACCCAATTCCTCACATCCAAGATTTTTCACCACATCTGGCGGGTGCGCGCATTTTTTCAAAAATAGACCTGGTCCGTGGTTATCATCAAGTCCCAGTTCGAGCAGAGGACATTCCTAAAACAGCTGTAATAACCCCCTTCGGCCTTTTTGAATTTTTGCGGATGCCTTTCGGCCTCAAAGGCGCTGCTCAAACCTTTCAGCGGATGATGGACGCAGTATTACGCGACCTCCTTTTTGTTTTCGTCTACCTCGACGATATGCTGGTAGCCAGCCCGTCTGAGGAAGAACACGAGCGGCATCTCACTATGGTTTTTCAGAGGCTTGAAGAGCACGGGTTAATAATCAATCCAGCCAAATGCAAATTCGGCGTGTCACAAATTGATTTTTTAGGACACAGAGTTTCGCCGAAGGGGGCAGTCCCACTGCCAGACAAAGTTCACGCGATAAAAAGTTTCCCACGGCCACAAACGGTCAAATCGCTGCAAGAATTTTTAGGAATGGTTAATTTTTACAACCGTTTCCTCCCCCACGCAGCTCAGCTCATGCAGCCCCTATATGACGCGCTCAGAAAACAAAAAGCTTCCAACGCGGTTGAATGGACCCCGGAGCGCGAACACGCCTTCGCGGAAGTAAAAAGTGCCCTAGCTAATGCCACATTGTTGGTTCACCCCGATCCCTCGGCCCGCATTGCGCTAACCACAGACGCTTCGGACCTGGCCATAGGGGCAGTTGTAGAACAACACGTCAGCGGAATCTGGCAACCTTTGGCATTCTTCAGCAAATCGCTAAACCAAACTGAGCGTAAATACAGCACTTTTGACAGGGAGCTGCTAGCGCTTCATTTATCCATCCGCCACTTCCAGTTCTGGTTAGAAGGGCGGCGTTTCACGGCTTTTGTAGACCACAAACCGCTCACCTTTGCCATGGCTAAAATTTCCGAACCGTGGTCAGGCAGGCAACAAAGACAGCTAGCTACGATTTCAGAGTTCACCACAGACATTCGACATGTGGCAGGCAAACTTAACGTGGTAGCAGACTGCCTCTCTCGCGCTGTGACATTGCCAGAGTGCGAGGAGACAGATTATACTACTGCAGCCGCAGAGCTTTTCACCAACACGGACACATACGCCGCACCAATCCACGCAGGGATAGATTATGCAGCCATGGCAGAGGAGCAAAGTAGTGACGCGGACGTGCGCGCACTCCTGTCTGGACCAACAGGGTTAAAGCTGGAGGAAAGGGGTTTACGCGACGGTGTGCCCCCCCTAATATGCGATATCTCAACCGGCCGACCGCGCCCGTTAGTCCCAGCTGCATGGCGCCGCCGTATTTTCGACTCGATTCACTCCCTCGCGCACCCAGGTGTGCGCGCTTCGGTTAAAATGGTCGCCGAAAAGTTTGTGTGGCCTGGCCTGCGCAAAAACGTAAAAGAATGGGCAAAAACTTGCATTTCTTGTCAGCGCGCCAAAATACCCAAACACACAAAAGCTCCTCTGGAGCCTTTTCCAGTCCCTGCTAGAAGGTTCGACCACGTTCATGTCGACCTCGTGGGGCCGCTACCTTCCTCCCAAGGTTTCACACATCTGTTAACAATGATAGACCGCACCACGCGCTGGCCAGAGGCAGTCCCTCTGGCGTCAACCACAGCGGAGGAAGTTGCTCGCGTTTTTTTGACAAACTGGGTGGCATGTTTCGGCGTCCCATCGCCTCAATTTGTCTCGGAGCTTTGGTCAGCCATGTCCAGCAGCTTAGGGGCGACAATTCACCGCACCACTGCTTATCACCCTCAGGCTAATGGGTTATGCGAGCGTTTTCACAGATCTTTAAAGGCCGCCCTCAGAGCCTCACTAACGGATACAAATTGGGTAAATAAACTCCCCTGGGTTTTATTGGGGTTGCGTGCTGCACCCAAAGAGGATCTAGATGCTGACATATCTCACGGCTCAGGAGACACACACGCAGGCTCAGAGTAGTTTTAACAGTTTATTAAACAACAAGTGTGTGTGTGGATGCATGTCTGTGGTATGTGAATATGCTGGTGGTGGGCATCAGCGTCAGGCACGGAGGCAGGAAACCATACAGCCAGACAACCCTGGGAAGAGAACACAGGGAGAAGGTGACGGGCACCAAACCAATACAGCAGGAGATACAAGGTTAGTTGGCTTACTTGGCAGGGCAGGTGGCAGGCATACACAAGGGAAGGTCTGGAAGACAGAGACCTGACGATGCACCTGACAGCAGCCGCGAGATGGTGATGCGGGGGCGAGGTCCGCCGCCGGGAAAGGTCCACCTGTGCACAGGGGAAGACTGGAACACAAGCAGAGGGTAGCTTACGTGGAAGATCTTGCTGTTAGGCGAGGGGGTTCCTCTGCAGCAAGTAGCCGAAGGGATCAGACGGCTTCAGGCCGAAGCCCAGGGCAGAGCAGCTTATATACTCCGCCGCTGACGAGGTGCAGGTGTGCGCTCAGCTGGCGCCGCTAATGAGCGGCGAGTCGTAACAGTACTCCCCCCTCTAGCAGCGTCTCCTGGCGATGGTTTATCAGGATACCTCGGGTGAAACTCGGTGATGAGAGAGCGATCCAACACGAACGAGGAACGGACCCATTGCCTCCATTCTGGACCATAGCCCTCCCAGTCCACCAAATACTGTAGCCCGCGACCCCGGCGTCGGGAGTCCAAGATGGTCGAGACAGTCCAAGCCGAATGGCCATCAATCATCCGAGGCGCGGGCGGCGCAGCAGGAGGAGGGCAGATGGGATCAGACACCACCGGTTTTACCTTAGAGACGTGGAAGGTGGGATGGATGCGGAGGGAGGGGGGAGTAGCAACGCGCACTGCCACCGGGTTAATTACCTTGGTAACGGGGAATGGGCCCATGAAGAGTTTAGCCAACTTCCTCCTCTCACCCTTCAGGTTAACGTCCTGCGTGGAGATCCAGACCGGTTGGCCCACCTGGTAAGCAGGAGCAGGTCTTCTATGCCGATCCGCTGTGGCCTTATTGCGCTCCGCCGTGCGTAAAAGCGCATTGCACGCAGCTGTCCAAACAGAGCGACACCGCCTGAGGTGAGCCCGGACCGTGGGGACTGCAGACTCGTCCTCCAACGAGGGGAATAAAGGGGGGTCGTAACCCAGGGACACTTTGAAAGGGGACATCCCTGTGGCTGAAGAACGAGCAGTGTTGTGAGCATATTCAACCCAGGCGAGATGTTTGCTCCATGACGCAGGCTTTGAAGCGGTGACACTACGGAGAGCAGCCTCCAGCTCCTGGTTAGTCTGTTCACACTGCCCGTTAGATTGGGGGTGATGGCCGGAGGAGAGGCTTACCTGGGCTCCTATTGTCCTGCAGAAGCTCCGCCAGACGTCCGAGGCGAACTGGGGACCCCGGTCGGAGACCACGTCAGCTGGAATCCCATGCAGCCTGACCACATGCTGGACGAGAAGATCTGTCGTCTCCAAGGCAGAGGGTAACCCCCGTAATGGCACGAAGTGGGCAGCCTTGGAGAACCAGTGGACGATGGTCAGGACAGTGTCGAAGTTGTTGGAGACGGGGAGGCCAGTGACAAAGTCCAATGCGATGTGCGACCAGGGCCTACCAGGGACGGGCAGGGGCTGGAGCAAACCCACAGGAGGAGAGCTGCCAGATTTACTGGTAGCACAAACGGAACAGGCCCGGGCGTAATGGGCAGCATCCTTGCGTAACCCCGGCCACCAAAAGGAGCGTTGGAGCAGGTCAATCATACGGGAGGTCCCGGGGTGGCAGGCTAGCTTAGATGTATGGAGCCAGTGGATGACCTCCCCCCGAACGGAGGACGGAACGTAGAGCCTCCCCTCCGGTCCGCCGCCCGGGTCCGGTTCAGATTCCTGCGCCTTTCGGACCTTATCCTCGATCTCCCAAGTAACAGCTCCCACAATGCATGACCTGGGCAGGATGGTGTGAACCGCGTCCCCCGAATCTTCAGGGGCGAATTGCCTGGAAAGGGCGTCGGGGAGACCGTTCTTGGAGCCCGGCCTGAATGTGATGGTGAAACGAAACCTGGCAAAAAACAGAGACCAACGGGCCTGGCGGGCGTTCAGACGCTTGGCAGTTCTTAGATACTCCAGATTCTTGTGGTCCGTTAACACCACGAAAGGCAGGGCAGCCCCCTCCAGCCAGTGACGCCACTCTTGGAGCGCGAGCTTGATGGCAAGAAGCTCCCTGTCCCCCACGTCGTAGTTGCGCTCCGCCGGGGACAGGCGCCGGGAGAAGAAGGCACAAGGCCGTTTGACCCCATCAGCCGGTGACCGCTGAGACAACACCGCCCCCACCCCCGTATCCGAGGCGTCGACCTCCACGATGCTCTGCAAGGAGGGATCGACCTGGCTGAGGACCCGGGAGGATGAAAACTCCGCCTTCAGTGCCTGGAAGGCCGCCGCGGCCTCTTCAGTTCACTGGAACCGGGTTTTAGGGGAGGTGAGACGGCTCAGAGGGCCGACGATGGCTCCAAAGTTGGGCACAAAGCGGCGGTAGAAGTTGGCAAAGCCAACGAATTGTTGTACCTGTTTTCTAGACGAGGGAGTCGGCCAATCCACCACCGCTTTTATCTTGGCTGGGTCTGGAAGCACCTGGTCATGGGAGATGACAAACCCGAGAAATGACGTCTTCTTAGCGTAGAATTCGCACCTCCCCACCTTCACGTATAACCGATTCTCCAGTAGCCTCTGCAGGACCCGTCTCACATGCACCTGATGCTCGTCCCTGGACTTGGAGAAGATGAGAATATCATCCAGGTAAACGAACACGAACAGGCCAATGAAATCCCGGAGAACATCATTAATCAGGCGCTGAAAGACGGCTGGAGCGTTGGTCAACCCGAACGGCATGACCAGGTATTCAAAGTGGCTGTTCGGGGTACGGAAGGCTGTTTTCCATTCATCTCCCTCCCGGATCCGGACGAGGTGGTAAGCGCTGTGGAGATCCAGCTTGGTAAACCAGGTCGCCCCCTGGAGGGAGTGGAAGGCAGTGTCCATCAGGGGCAGGGTGTAACGGTCCTTCTCCGTGATGTCGTTTAGGGCCCGGAAGTCGATGCACGGACGAAGCGAGCCATCTTTCTTGCCCACGAAGAAGAACCCTGCACCTAATGGCGATGATGAAGGGCGAATAATACCTGCGCTGAGGGATTCCTTGAGATATGAGTTCATGGCCTCCTTCTCCGGTGCTGACAGGCTGTAGAGGCGTCCTGAAGGAAGCGGCGCCCCCTGGCGGAGGTTTATGGTGCAGTCGTAAGGCCTGTGTGGAGGAAGGGACATAGCCTTGGACTTACTGAAGACCGCGCCCAGGTCGTGAAACTCCGCGGGGACCAAGGAAAGGTCCGGAGGTGCAGCATCCTTGACCAGGGGTGGAGAGGATGGCAAGCAGGCAGCGGATTGGAGGCAGGTGCTCATGCAAAAGGTACTCCAGGCTGTTACCTTTCCGGTCTTCCAATCCAGAACGGGGTTGTGGAGGCAGAGCCACGGATATCCCAGGATCACAGGTGACACAGCGGAGGGCAGGACGTAAAAGGAGATTTCCTCCCGGTGGTTTCCAGAGACGATGACAGAGACAGGATTTGTCCGGTGGGTCACTCTTCCCAAGGAAGCACGGGAGAGATTAATGAGGGTGAGAGCTGTCTTGAGGGGCTGGCAACGGATGCCCAATCGGGTTGCCAGGCTTTGTGAAATAAAGCTTCCTTCTGCGCCTGAGTCCACCAGTGCGTGAGTGAGGTGCCCTGTGGTGTTGTGGCAAAAACGGATGGGCAGCGACAAATGAGTGAGGGGGGTTGACCGGTTAGCGTCCGCGAGGCTCCCTACAGTAATTTGCGGACCTCCCCGTTTGGGATTCTCCGGGCAACGCTCCACAATGTGCTGGTTGTCTCCGCAATACATGCAGAGACCCCACACACGGCGGCGTTGTTTCTCCGCAAGGGAAAGCTTTGCCCGGGCCGTCACCGTAGGTTCCGACTCCTCGGAGACCTCCGATGGCGGTAACGCCAGGGGACAAGCTTGGGACGGGCATGACGAGGCAACCCGCGAGCAAGAAGACAACTTCCGCTCCGAGGCGCGCTCGCGCAGCCGGTTATCCAAGCTGATGGTGAAAGAGATTAGCTCCGCAAACGTTCCAGGGAGATCCCGACCAGCCAGTTCATCCCTCAGACCAGCGTTTAAACTGCGGAGGAAGATGCCACAGAGGGCGCGTTCCTCCCAGCCAACTTCCTCCGCTGTAACCCGGAAGTCAATGGCGTAATCGGCAGCCGACCGGCTCCCCTGCTGAAGGCTGAGGAGGCGATTGACCTGTACACTCTCAAAACGAGAGTGATCAAAGACTTCCAGGAATAGTTTAATGAACTGGCCATAGGTGAGGGTGGCGTAGCTGGGCTTCGTCATTACAGCATAAGCCCAGGTGAGCGCATGACCCTCCAGGAGGTTTCCTATGAAGCCAATTCGGCTGTGGTCTGAGGGAAAATCCCCGGGGACGCGCAGGAACACCGACTCACACTGCATAATAAACCCCCGCGCTCCACCGAGCTTACCGCTAAAGCGGGCGGGGGTCGGGATAGGAGTGAGTCGGGCTGGGTCACCCGGAGCAGGCTGGACGGCCGCTGGAACAGCTGGAGCTGCGCCTCCCTGACGAGCCGGGGGGAACGGCTGATGGGGGTCCAGGCGGCCTAACCGGTCAGTAATTTTAGACAACTGATTCAACATCACCTGTTGCTGATAAACTATCAAATCTACTTGAGCCTCAAAGATGGTAAGACGGCGCGTGAGCCCGCTGTCCGCCGAGCCGTTCTGCTGAAGCCGTACTGACATAACTCACGGCTCAGGAGACACACACGCAGGCTCAGAGTAGTTTTAACAGTTTATTAAACAACAAGTGTGTGTGTGGATGCGTGTCTGTGGTATGTGAATATGCTGGTGGTGGGCGTCAGCGTCAGGCACGGAGGCAGGAAACCATACAGCCAGACAACCCTGGGAAGAGAACACAGGGAGAAGGTGACGGGCACCAAACCAATACAGCAGGAGATACAAGGTTAGTTGGCTTACTTGGCAGGGCAGGTGGCAGGCATACTCAAGGGAAGGTCTGGAAGACAGAGACCTGACGATGCACCTGACAGCAGCCGCGAGATGGTGATGCGGGGGCGAGGTCCGCCGCCGGGAAAGGTCCACCTGTGCACAGGGGAAGACTGGAACACAAGCAGAGGGTAGCTTACGTGGAAGATCTTGCTGTTAGGCGAGGGGGTTCCTCTGCAGCAAGTAACCGAAGGGATCAGACGGCTTCAGGCCGAAGCCCAGGGCAGAGCAGCTTATATACTCCGCCGCTGACGAGGTGCAGGTGTGCGCTCAGCTGGCGCCGCTAATGAGCGGCGAGTCGTAACAGACACCTCTCCAGCAGAATTAGTTTTTGCACAACCTCTCAGGCTCCTGGGTGAATTTTTACCAGAGAACCCAGAGCCAGGGCATCTCCTTGCCCCGAGGTTTTTAGGCAGCAACGGACCGGACTCTCTCCCCGGACCGGCACATCACTCTTTTCCACGGGTTTTTGTCCCACAAGCTTTAAAGAACGCTGAATTCGTTTTTGTTAGGCATGAAGCTTTAAAACCAACTTTCCGCCCACCATACGATGGGCCATTCAGAGTGCTGGAACCTGGTGATAAACACTTTGTGCTTGATTTTGGGGATAGAAAAGAAACAGTCAGCATTGACAGACTTAAACCTGCCTTCTTGTTGAGAGACGAGCCTGCACGGTTGGTGAGAGCACCTCGGCGGGGTAGACCCCCCAAGAGAAAAGACTCAGCCCCCCTGCAGGGAACAAATAATCACCCTCCTTCCCAAGCTGCAGATTCCTTACAGGAAGGTCCCAGCAGGACGCCCAAGCGGACCCACAGCAGATTCGGGAGAAGATTAAAACCCAGACGGCACAGAGACTGATGCAAACTACTCAACAGTTGTTCACTAATTGTGCTGTAACAGTTTAGGACTGACTTGTGATTTTACTATGCTGTTATGATTACCACTGAACTCTCTTAGGAGCATGGCTGCTGGAAAGTTTCTTCTGTGGCAAGAGGTGTAGCAGTTAGTATGTCATAATAATTATCTTAAACTGTGAATTTTTCTATTGTCCTTTTCTTAGTCGTTTGGGGGGGGCTGTGGTCTATATTAATCATATATTCCATAACCTACATATGTTTAAGCATGTGAGAATGTTTGGGATTACATATGTAAGGCGACTTCACACCTCAGAACAGGACAAAGAGTCTCAACCGCCAGTGACGAGAAAATCCGAGGCACTGCAGGGGAGACCGGATGGGTTGCCCTGACCCCCCAGGGCCAGGTGGAGGAGTACGAAGACAATGGGGGGATTAAGATAATGAGGGATGTCAGCTTTTGATATGCATGTCTTTTGTTATGTGCAAGTATAAGTTCGTAGAGCCGAAGGTGTTCGCTCTCTTTCCTTCTTCTGCTGCTGCACCTAGATGAGACTTGTTAGAGGAGCTGATAATAAACTTGGGTTTATATATCACACCGCCTCGTTCTTTCAAGCTCTTCTACAGGAGTCATCATTTAAAATGGAGGCAGCCATCCTCTGTACCTGTCTGGTGTTCAGGGATGTCAGGCTCAGCTGTGACTCACCGAGCAAACGACTGGACCATCTAACTACCTGATCCAAGGATTTCCTCTGTTTCAGTTTTATCTGACCAAACCATGACACTAAAGAAAAGGATAAAACAGATTCAATAAAAGCCCGATAAAACATTGTCATTATGGTTCGGTCAATATGAAAGTGTGCGAGTTTCCTTGAACAATGCAAATGTTGCTGACCCTTTTTGCACATCCTTTCACAGTTCTCTTCAAAGTTTAAATTACTATCAATGATCATCCCAAGATATCTGTAAGATTGCACACATTCAATGGTCTGGCCTTTTAGTACAGTGACTTCATGCCTGGGAGTTTTCCTCCTAAAGTCAATAATCATGTCTTTAGTTTTTGTCGTATTCAGCTGCAGGTAGGAATCCTCACACCAGTGAACAAAATCATCAACTACTTCAACAACCTGTAGCTCCCCCCCTTCACCCCCCCACCCCCCCAGAGCACGATGCCCCAAGGCCACTAAACCCCAGCACAACCAGGAACCTGCAAGCCCCCCCCCCCCCCGCCACCTCCCAGGCCCCCCCCACCCCAGACACATGCCCCAGGAGTCACCAGGTACCCACGAATAGGTAAGGCAGTAGCAAGCAGCAAGGAGCTGCAGGGGGAGTCAACTCCCCTATGCCAGAGGCAACCCATGGGGCCAGGAGGTACCTGGCACCCCGGACAGATCGCTAGTCCATTGCTGGGCCAACACAGAGAGACAGACAACCATTCACTCTCACAGTCATACCTAAGGAAAATTTAGAATCCTCAATTGATACCAGTTAACCTAACCTGCATGTCTTTGGCCTGTGGGAAGAAACTGGAGTACCCGGAGTAAACCCACACAGACACGGGGAGAACATGCAAACTCCGCACAGAAGGGTCACCAATAGTCAAGGGGTGGGATTGAACCCACGATGGTCAGGGGTGGAATCGATCCCGTGACCTTCTTGCTGTGCTGCCACAGTGCTAACTACTATGCCACCGTGCTTCCTCAAGTTATCATCTCTACACATTATTTTGCACAGTTATTGTAATAATGATTATTGTTTACTTCTATTATCGCTTCCTCCCTTGTCTGCTTTTGGATCGCACACCAAACACCTTAACACGATCAGCTTGTGGTACTGCTGAGGTGTTATGGAGGCCCAGGTTTCTTTGATAGTGGCCTTCAGCTCATCTGCATTGTTGGGTCTGGTGTCTCTCATCTTCCTCTTGACAGTACTCCATAAATTCTCTATGGGGTTTAGGTCAGGAGAGTTTTCTGGCCAATCAAGCACAGTGATACCATGGTCATTAAACCAGGTTTTGGTACTTTTGGCAGTGGGCAGGTGCCAAGTCCTACTGGAAAATGAAATCAGCATCTCCATAAAGCTTGTCAGCAGAGGGAAGCATGAAGTGCTCTAAAAGTTTCTAGTAAAAGACTGCAATGACTTTGAACTTGAAAAAAAGACAGTGGACAAACACCAGCAGATGACATGGCTCCCCAAATCAGGTGCCAAGTCCTTTCATTTTGAAATCAAAGTCCCAGAGTCTGAGGAAGAGTGGAGATGCACAGAATCCAAGTTGCTTGAGGTCCAGTGTGAAGTTTCCACAGTCAGTGATGAATTGAGGAACCATGTCATCTTGTATCTACTTCAGGTGGACACAAGTATTTAGTTTAGTTTAGTTTATTGGTTTATTTGGCAGGGACCATGTCTAGAAAAAACATTAAACACAGGGTAAAGATGCTCTGTACCAGATTATAGGGTTCTCACAAATTCCCATCTGTAGTCCCTGAGGCAGGCAAGAAGATATTAAAAGAAAAACAGCACATATAGAAAGTAATTCAGGTTGGATTTCAGAATGTGTTGTCCCTGAAACAAGCAGGGAGTAAGTTTAAAAGGTAAAAAGATAAGAGAACAGCACACATAAAAACAATTTAAGCGTACAAGTTCAAATCCCATTTAAGGGGGAGAGTCAATGCTGGCAGGCTTGATTCCTTAAAATCCATTTTTCAGTCTCTGTGGAAAAGTCTCTGCAATTTGTTCTGGTCTTCAAAGCAGTGGGGAGCTTGTTCTATTCCGTATAACTTTGTATAAGAAGGCTGATTGTCCAAAAGTAGCTTTACGTAGGGGGATGCAACAATAGAGGAAGTCCTCTGGTATTTTGTTCAAAAGTTAGGTACACAAAAGTCTTAAGAGGTAGGGGTGCAGAACCATGGATAATTTTAAAATCTAACCGTATATTTGCATACATGATCATATTTTCAAAGCTTAACATCTTCTGTTTGGCAAGTATACCACAATGGTGATACTGTCGTGTCTTCTTATCCAGAATTTTGATGGATTGTTTATACAGGGATTCCAAGGGTTTCAGAGTTGTGCTATTGGCTTGTGACCAGCATGAGATGCAATAGGAGAAATGTGTCAAAATCATGGGATTCAGAAAGGTTTTTGCTGCTTTTAGAGTAAGTGAGTTTCTGATGCATCGAAAGTTTGCAAGGTTATATTTCAGAGTGCAGCTCATCTGTTTTATTTGCTTTTTAAAGTTGAGCGTGGGATCTAATGTGATACCCAAATACTTAAACTCTGTTACATTTTCTATATTTGCTCCAATTACAGTTACACTACCGTTCAAAAGTTTGGGGTCACCCAGACAATTATTTTGTGTTTTCCATGAAAAGTCACACTTATTTACCACCATCAGTTGTAAAATGAATAGAAAATATAGTCAAGACATTGACAAGGTTAGAAATAATGATTTGTATTTGAAATAATAATTTTTTCCTTCAAACTTTGCTTTCGTCAAAGAATCCTCCATTTGCAGCAATTACAGCATTGCAGACCTAACATGATTGCACAAGGGTTTTCTAATCATCCATTAGCCTTCTGATGCAATGAGCAAACACATTGTACCATTAGAACACTAGAGTGATAGTTGCTGGAAATGGGCCTCTGTACACCTATCTAGATATCGCACCAAAAACCAGATATTTGCAGCTAGAATAGTCATTTACCACATTAGAAATGTATAGAGTGTATTTCTGATTAGTTTAAAGTTATCTTCATTGAAAAAAGTGCTTTTCTTTCAAAAATAAGGAAATTTCTAAGTGACCCCAAACTTTTGAACGGTAGTGTATACTCGGATAGTGTATATGATTTTGTTTGTTGGTAAAATACATGGTAGCTGTTTTCCCTACGTTCAAAGTGGGCCATAATTGATTAAGCAATTTTGACACTTTCTCCATTGCTGTCATTAACTTATCAGGCACTTGTTTGGCATCCTTCACATGTGCATAGATGACTGTGTCATCTGCATACATCTGAATTTTTATGTCATCTTCACATACTGATTTACAGGTGTAGTCTCTAATCCTAACTAAAAAGCTGTATAGCCTACAGTACGTTCATTATTTTTGTATGACACCTTTAAAATACCTCCTCACTGGTGAGACTGAAGGATTTCAGGAGAGAGGATCACATTTGCCATGCTAGGAAAGAGAGAAGAGAGAAGAAGACTGTTATGTATGTAAATAGGTTGGTACGACCAAGATGGCGGCCGTGTTGGTCATGGGACAGACCGGGGTGGCTACTACCGGTTTCCGGTGGTGACCCCACCCAGGGTATAAAAGAGTGGGCGGAAGAGGCTCTGCCTCTTTTGTCGTGAAGCCACCTGGCCAGCAGGAGAGTGCCGTAAGCCTCTGTATATAGTCTTTGTTGTTGTCCTGAATAAACCCTGTTAACCGAGGTGAGACTCATTCGTCATTCCTACATTATGGACATAACAAATGATGACGAGGTAAAAGCGGTAATGGAATGCTCTATTGCTAGCTTTCGGCCGTTCCTCAAGGCTCCGGGCGAGCCGCTCGTGCCGTGGCCTCGGTGGTTCGCTGCCTTTACCATCTTGTCCTGGGTTTGGGAGATATGGAGAAGCTCCATGCGCGAGCTGTGTTAGTACATAATTTAGGAATGGAAGGGCAGAGGATTCTTGAGAATTTGGGAGGAGCGCACAGCTTTGACATTGTGGTGCAGCTAATGGCGCGCTACTTTAAGGCACCGGAGAACGTCATTGTGAAACGCATTCAATTCCCACAGCGCTGACAGCGGTTGGGAGAGCCCGTGCAAAGATTTGTGGCGCACCTCCGAGAGCTGGCAAGGGAATGCAGATTCGGGACCCTGGAGGACGAGATGATTCAGGACCAGTTGGAGGAGCATGTCTGTTGCACGGCGTCCTGGTCCAGGTTGTTGACTCACCCAGGAGAGAGGACGTTAGCGGAGGCTGTCGAGCTCGCTCAACAGTATGAGGCAGCAGAGACCATTGCAAGGGGCCTAACTGAAGGGGCCCCTCGGGAGAAGAATGTGTCTTGCGCTGAGGCACTGCGTCTGGACCCTTGTGATGGCGAGTGCAGAGAGGATGATTTTGCCTCCGTGGTCAGGATAAGGTCTACCCCTGGTATGCCAAAATGTTATGGATGTGAGCCCACTGAGCACCGCTATAAGTCCAGAGTGTGCCCGGCAAAAGGAAAGCGTTGTTGTAAATGCGGTCTTTTAAACCATTTTGCCAGGGTGTGCAAAAACTTCGTACACAGGAGCCGTGGGAGAGATTCAGGTGCTGCACGGAAGACTCCGACCGTTGTGCGCACCGTCTCCCCAGAGACGACAGGGAGAATTGGGCGCAACATCACGTTGGATGGAGTCAAGGTCCCGCTCTTAGTGGACACGGGAGCGGTGATCTCTGTCCTGAATCTTGAAACCATGGACAGACTGTTTCCCTACCGACAGATAAGAAGGCAACGAGTGGAGTATTATGGTTATGGGCGGAACAGGTTGGCTATATTGAGCTACGTCGAGATGGAGGCCTGATATAAGGACAGTGTGGTGCCCAGCATACGCATTAACGTTTCTGCATCTGGTGTTAACGTTATGGGTTGCAACCTATTTTACAGCCTTGGGTTCTCCATTATGAACGTCTCCAGTGAAGAATGGTCTGGATGTGGACTGTGGGGTCGACCTGTTTCTGCCATGGAGGGTGCTGAGGTGTGGGATTCGGACTGGATGGTCAGTGTGAATTTGGGAGTGCACACACCGCACCACCTCTCGGGATGGACCCAACGCCATCAGGCAGGCTGCCCTGGACGAGGGTGCCGAACGGCACGGTGGGACCCCCGATAAGGCTCATCAGGACGAGGTGCCAAAGCCGGGAGAAAACGGGGCTAGACCGTGGAGTGTGGTTATCGTAAAGCGCTCCCAGCGACGACCTGCCAAAAGAAGACCCAGGAGAGCCCGCGTGTCGGAGCAGCTGGAGTCGGGGTGGGGGCCAGTCGCAGGACCAGTGATCTGATGAAAAGGAAGTGGGATCCCTCGAAGACCAAGGTTGATGCTCGAGTACGCAGAGATCACAGTCCACGCAAACAACAGGACAACCAGAGGCGGTTCCAGGTGGTGCCCGGTCGGATGGAGGAAGTTGGGCGCAGGTCTATCCGTGTCTGGAGACACCCGAGGGATCTGCGGCTGCCAGAGGTGGAGAGGAGATGGTGCAGCAGGAGCCTTGATGTGAAGAGACGGCGACGCCTTGAGAGGGATCCATCCGGGGACTGAGGGTTTTATTTTGCATGTTTGTGTTGTTCCTTCAGTCCTGTTTTATGTTGGTTTTCCTATTTGGAGCCCTGGTAAATTTAAAAAAGAAAAGAGGAAAAAAAAGAAAGAAGAAAGGGTAAAAGGTGTCAAATTCAGAGTGAGAGGGAGTGCGGGTGGCAACCGTTTGATGATTGATTGCATTTTGTCTATTTTACGTGTCAAGTGTAGATGCCTGTAATATGAACTGTACTTTTGGTTATTTTAGAGAATTGGGTTTTGTCTCAAATTTTGTTAGTCTGGCCGGTGGCATCTCTGTGTGAATTTACGGTAGTAATTTTCTGGAGTTTGCCTGGCTTGAGTAACTTATAATGTTGAGTATTTGTAGGAATTTGGTCTGACTGAATTGTTTTTATTTGTGTTGCCCCTTTTTGTGCATTTTACTCTGTGTGCCCACTGTGGGGTGGGAGTTGGGGTGGGGGGGCCGCCTATAGGAAACGTCTTGTGTTTTATTGTGTGTGTTATTTGATGGAAGGGATTATTTTTAGTTAGAAACACAGCTTATTATTTTGTTTGTATGTTCCCCTATTCCAAGCCGCAGAATAATCCGCTCAGCCATGTAGGGGGTGCTGGTGGTCTACCCAGCCCCTCAGCCTTTGTTGTGTGAGTGGATAGATGTTTTGTTTATTTTCTGTACATATTTTTGGATTAGTGCATGTGTCGGGTGATAAATTTGGGTGGGTTATTTGTGAGCTTGGGAATTTTTTTGAGGGGGGGGTGTTATGTATGTAAATAGGCTGGTACGACCAAGATGGCGGCCAGGTTGGTCAGCCGTAAGCCTCTGTCCGTAGTCTTTGTTGTTATCCTGAATAAACCCTGTTAACCGAGGTGAGACTCGCTCGTCATTCCTACATTATGGACACAACAATGACTGCAGGGGAACAGAGGAGATAAATGAGTTGCATGGTCGGATAAATAAATAAGCAGCAGGGATGACCAATGGAGAGACACGGGGACAGGACAGAGGACTTTAAATCTGACTAATGTGCCAATATACAACTAGTACTCCTACTCTTGAAACATCATTTAGAGGTGATGGTCTGATGAGTAAACCCTCCTCCTCCTGCCTAGATTAAACCTTCTGTGAAGCTGCAACTGTTGTGTCTGAAAAATGGGCGGACATGACCATGTGCTGAAGTTAGCTTTATTGGAGTTTCAACACACAGAACAGAGTGTGTCTGGAAGCAGGTACAGTAGATGCCTGAAGAGGCAAGAAGAGAGCGCCTGGCCCCGGGCCGTCACCTAATATACCCCGAGGCACACTGACGTCACCCGTGCACGCGTGCTCCCTCAGAGCAGTGCGTCACGCTGTTACACATACACCACAGCAGCTGTCACTGAAAACAAATTATTATAAAAAGAAATTCTGCATTTGTTGAAGAGCATAGACCTACAAGCTGGGGGTGCTTTCCTCAAATGCTGAAATTCACTGGTTTAAAATCTGCCACAGCTTAAAACTGAAAGTTGTTGCTAAAGAACAAAATAGGCTGGAGATGAACAATATTAGCGCAATAGCAGAAATGGATAAAAACTGACCAATGTTGGCTTAGAGGGTAAAACAGCTGAAAGCTTAATGTAGTGTTGCCAGGTCTCATGAGAGAAACAAGCGACCAGCTCTATGGAAACAAGCCCCAAAAAATCCTAACAGGCAACTTACCACACTGCGTAAAAGAGAGGCTGCTTGATAACAGTATAGATATAGAGATTGTTTTTTTTTTGCAGTGAACTGACTGTAAACACAGTCATCATTGAATAACTGAGTTTTATTAATTAAAGGAAAATACACATGCATTCTGCATAAGCAACAGCAAATTTATAGTAAATATAGTCAACATAAAAACTTAGAATAAGTTAAACTTTTAAACTCTGATCAAAAGAAAAGACCTTTTCATTCTGCATAAGTAACAGCACTAAACACGATTACAGTTGAGTGATGTGGGATGATGGGAGTTGTTGTCTGCTAGTCGTTTAAACAAAACTAAATATTACTCATTATATGACAGCCGACAACTTTAATTATGTGGAAAATTATTTTTTAAATTGACAAACATCATATGTGTAACACATGGCAAAATTTGATTGGGATAAAAAGATAATTTTGCTCTTGCCATTCATTTCAATGGAGATTTTTTTCGATTTAAGCCCCATACACTGATCTCTATAGAAAAACCGGACAAATCAATGGCCGCAAGCACACCCAAAACACTCAGCGAGCCAACGGAGAACGAATGGGTCCAGCATCTCAACCCAGAAACATTCACGAATGAGTGGCTAAGCTGCTTGCCGACATGAGGGACTAGCTGACGATGGTGGCTAGTTGGTATTAGCTAGCCACTCAAAATAACATCTAAGAATGACCTAAGTGGCCAAGTGTTAGTCGATGAACAAGGATTCCAGTGGTGGTGGTGGGGGTATAGAATTTATAGAAAATAGTGACCCAAACCCACTGGATCAACTTTTAAGCTAATGCTAGGCAGTCTGTCGGTCATGTGACCAATGTCGACCAACTGCCTAGTCAAGTTAATGCTAAGAGTTCAAGGTAGCATCATGCAAAAATATAACAAGATAGGAGATTACTAAAACACGGAACAATCGGTATGGTACGGAACATTCTGTATGCATTCCAGCCATGTTCCGTCCACAGCGTTGCATTCCGTCTGCATTTTGTACGGAACATTCCATACATGTTCCGTATGCATTCTGTCCACTGCCATTCCATAATTTATTAGCTTACTGTTGTCCACATGACTGACAGCTAGGCTGGCCAATAATAGAGCAGCGGGCAGGTACCGAGGACGTGCTGGAAGTGACATTTTGTAGCAAATCTGGAACAGTCAAATCTGGAACAGTCAATTTTGCTCTTTGGAGTCAAAAACTATATAAAGGTTGTTTGTTTTATATGAGAAGTGAGCGTTTGGATGTTTTTCCAATAATCATGTGACCAATAGACACCCTTCACAATGTTAAAACCTACAAAAACACTATTTTTCACTCACTGTCTGCTGTGACCACCAGGCTCCTGCTTCTGGTCTTAACGTTGATTAACAGATGAATAGGTGACTGATTTCTGAACATTTGCGTAAATCTGATTGCGTCAGCCATGTTGGCAGCCGCTCTCAGACGATCCTGCGGGTGTAGGAGCTGGACATGGGGGGAGGGGGGGGGCAAGGCGGTTAAACATTGCTTACTGTTGTGTAACAGGACGGACGCACCGGGTCGGTTCTTGGGGGTGAAATGATCCACTCACAGGGAACAGATCTGGTGGACGTTTCTGTAGTTCAAAAGACAAATGCACACTTTATGACATGGGTGTAAATCAAGGGGGGAGACAGGGGGACATGCCCCCTCCAACCTGGAAAAAAACTGAATTATCCATACCCCCCACCCCCACTCAACTGGATAAAATGCATTTGAAGCAGCAAGGCTGAGCTACAGTACTTTGTTTTTAATTTGCAACTTTTTGCTCTCATAAATTTGCTACTCTTTTGTGTTTGCAACATCTTTCACATAAATTTCTTGCTTTTTCATTGTAAATTTGTTATTGCCACTTTTTCCTCAAAAGCTTTCTTGTTTTGAATTTTGTTTTCATTGTAAATTTGGAGCTTTTTAGTCATAAATTTGTAAGTTTTCTTGTAAATATTTAACTTTATACTTGTAAACTTGCAATTTTTCCTCATAAAATTGCACTTTTTACTAGTCATAGTGCCGGTCCCAATATAAAATCTTTCCACCATAAAATCCTTGCCAAATCAAATACGAGGACCCATGAGCCACTGTGGCGACCCTGAGCAAGCAGTCGAAATTGTGTGTGTACTTGTAAATATGCACCCTTTTACTCATACATTTTCATTGTTTTGACTCATACATTTTGCAACTTTTTATGCTTTCATTTGTAGCTTTTTATGCTTGCATTTTGCAACTTTTTACATTTTCCTTTGCAACTTTTTTTGCTATTTTTTTAACTTCTCCTGTCAAGCAACTAGGTGAGCAGAACAGAACTCTACTTCCCTTATTGTGCCAAACAGATTTACTTTGCCAGAAGGAGGTTTATATGTACTGTATAAATATCATCATCATCATCATCATCATAGAAGTCTGTCATGGGCGACAATGACTCTTTCATTTAGGTAATATACAGTACATTATATGTACTGTATATTATTTATAAACTCCTCTTGTAATAACTTTTAATACTTTATTTAAATTGTTTTACCCATGAAGGACCCTACAGCAGAGGAATGGGGAAAGGAGGGGTGGGGAGGGGGAAAGAAAAGGGAGAGGAACAAAGAAGACAAACAGAATAACACAACTGAAACAAATAGAAGACAGAGTGTTTCTTCTACTGAAAAGGTGTCATCACGATTCTGGTATCTGCACTTGTTAAAGGAGAGGTGCATACGTGTGTGTGTGTGTGTGTGTGTGTGAGAGAGAGAGAGAGAGAGAGAGAGAGAGAGAGAGAGAGAGAGAGAGAGAGAGAGAGAGAGAGCACTCCCACACTCATTCACCCTTATTACTTGGGGCAGCCGCCGTGAAGATCTAGCGGGCATAAACGCGCACCGACGCCTGGCAGCAGCCGGGGAGACCACCGGCACAGACCAGCAGCCACACCCCCGCCAACCCGCCCCAGGACGGCTACGGCCACAAAAGCAGACCACCACCCCCAAAGCCCACCCGGAGCAACTGATCAACGGACCACTGCAAGCGCTCCGAGGTGCCACCTGACATGCACAGCGCCACACAAACCCGACCCACCATCACCATCTCCGCTCATCACTCCCTCACTCTCACTTGGTGGAATGATATTGGTGCTCTTACTTTTTTTGAATTGTGCAATAAAGGCATTTTTTTAAAACTCAAAACTCAAACTCACTTGTTCACTCATTCTCTTACTCCCTTGCTTGCACCTATTCATTCGGCAGCACCCAGGGATTTTAACAACATGACGGGCCCCAGGTCACCAGCCAGGGCCCCGGCAGAAGGAGGGCAACATACATTTTGTAACTTTTTATGCTTATATTTTGCAACTTTTATGTACACATTTGCAACTTTTTATGCACTTTTTACATTTTGCAACTTTTTACGTGTACATACATTTGCAACTTTGTTCTGACATGCTTATAAGTTAGAGGCCAGCAGCAGATACCACAATGAACCAAGAGGCAGAATCAAGGTCTAAAAGGTAAGAGTAGGAAATGGTTTCATCAGACCTGCAGGGGAAAAGAAGAGAGATGTTAAGTATGAGAACAGGGGAATATGGACAGACTACAATAATGGTGAGTAGCTTACTGTGAGTGAGGTGTTGACTGGCGTTTCCACTTTCGAGGGGCGAACATGGGAAACCAGAAGAGGTATGGTGTAAGCTGGAGATGGAGAGGCCACAGAGGTAGATATGGTTGCAGGAGAGGGTAACGAGGAGGTTGGTATGGAGGTGCCCCGGGCCCAGGGGCTTTTCCTGCGAATAAGATGGTCATTATAATTAGAATGGAATTGACTGAATACTTGGAGACGTGTTTTTCTGTGCGTGATTTTTTCTTCTCAAAATTTGCAACTTTTTTCTCAAAAAAATGTTTGAGTTTTTCTCATAATTTTGTGATTTTTCTCCCTTAAATTTGCAACTTTTTTCTCCTAAATTTTCAGCTTTTTTCTTCCTCATAGATTTACAGCTTCTTTTCTTGTAAACTGTAACTTTTTTCTGAAAAAATTGCAACTTTTTTTTTCAAAAATTTGTGATTTTTCTCTTGTAAATTTGCAACTTTTTGCCTATAAATTTTCAGCCTCTTTCTTTTAAATCTGCAACTTTTTCTTGTAAATTTGCAACATCGATCTGAACGGTGATTACATTTTTATCCTATTTAACCAAATTGTAATGCATCTTTCCTGTTATCTTTGTGCCGTTATTCTCATAAACCAATTTACATTTGTACCTCATGTTAAATTAGTGAATCCTTGAAAAATAACAAAAGATGTCGGTGGTGTTTTCAAACTGAGTATTTTTTGTTTGTTTGTTGTTTTTCGATCCTCTCTTCCCTCTCCAGACTGAGAATCCTGATGCAGCAGATCCCGGCTCTGATTGGCTGAGGGGGGAAAGCGTCCCCGAGTGAGGCAGAGGAGTCAGAGTGCTGCTCGGGCTGGCGGCGCGTGGATGGACGGATGAACGGATGAACGGGTGGATGCGGGGAGGACGACCCGCGCGTCTGAGCAACTTTACAAACACACGCTGCCGCTGTTGCTGCCGCTGTTGCTTCTGCAGGCTGCAAGTTGAGTGTGATGTTTTGGCTGCTGAAAATCCTCTCACCGTCCCCGGCGCAGACGCGTCCTCTGAGGAGGAGTGATGGGCTCTAAGTTGAGCAGGCAGAGGAGTCTGGACCTGGAGGGCAGACTGCCGAAGAGGAGACGCCACCAGCAGCAGGAGCGGGAGCAGCGGAGGAGCGACGCCGCCGCAGCCGCCGCCGCCGCCGCCGCCGGGGAGAGCGTGGAGAGGAGCGGCGGCGGGGACTTCCTGTTCGCCTCCCTGATGCTCAAGTCCGACAAGCTCCCGGGGATGCTGCGGAGGAGGGGCAGCCCCAGCCCCTACGTCAGGAGGGTGGCCTGGGTCCGGGACATCCAGAGGCTCCTGCGGGAGCAGAGGACGGAGCAGGCGGCAGAAGTGCTCAGAGTGCTGCGGAAGGTGAGGCGCTGTTTTCCGGGGTGACGCGCTCATGGAGGACCGCGTGAAAGTTTGCTGTTCGTTCAGATGCGCATTTCCACACTGTGCCTTTTCCAGGGATTAATTTAGATTGTGAGGTTTCCAGTGAGGTTTCCAGCGCTTCACTAAAAGGCTCTGCTGTAAAGTTGCGTCTAAAACAGGTTTTCAGCCCGTTTTTATATTAGTGCCTCCTGTGTTTTTTTAACAGGGAATTTTATTTAAAAAACACTGGACTAAAAAATAAAACGATTAAATAAAAATTGAATTCATTAATAAAATTAAACTTAAATAAAACTCCTGGTTGAAAGTTTGACATCTGGATGTTTGAAAATGAACTTACACTGAATTTTTTGTTTGTTTGTTTTGAGGCTGCAAGTCACAAGAATATTTTTTGTGAGGTCATAAAATACCGGAAGTGCGATCCACTAATTCCTTTAATTATTTTCTAATTTCTTGAATTTTTTTAACAAAGAGAGCATCACTTTTCCCACATGTTGACAGCTCCAACAGGTTCTAATGAAATAGCTGTGATGTATTTTTGGTCAAATTGCCTCTAATTATTTCATTATTGCAGCACCATTGCGAATCGTCATTTGCAGCCTTTCTCAGAATGGCTCGTCTCTTTAACCTCTTGCACTCCGGTGTACCGCGGGCGGGCACATCTCTGCGTCCTAGGGCGCCCTCGTGCGCCCTAGGATGCACACTGTGCGTCCTAGTGCGCACTGAAAAAAAAAAGAAGCTACATTTCCGTTTTTCCACTACAGACACAGCCGCAAACAGAAAGCCAAAGGAGTGCTTTGATTGGTTTAGATGTGATTGACCTCTCATTCGACTAATAAGAGCCTTGAATTGGGTTTCTGAAACCTTGAAGAACCAATGACTGAAAACCTAGCAAGAAGGACCCGCCTACCAACGGCTGCGAATACAGCGAGCCAATTGAAGCACAGAAGTTCGAAAGTGTGCGTTCCTTGCCTAAAATCTGTTTTGTATAAGCCGCTGGGTGACACACACACGTTCGCCAGTCTTTTTTTCTTACTACTGTTCTTATTTGTTTTGAAAAATCATTCACCAAAACCGCAATCATGGAAGCGCAAAACCGCAATAATGGAATTATGGTTTGACCGGGTCGCGTGACCAGAACCACGAGTCCGTAACAAGCGGACCAGCGTCATGTTCGTCTGACAATGAGGAAGAGAAGTTCGCCAGCGACACTGCTGTTGTGGACAGGTAAGTGTTGTAAGCTAAATTATTCTTTATCCCTGAAAATTGTAATCAAAATGACTTTTGACCGATCGGTAAATTACAACTGTGTGTCATCGCAACATGACGGACCCAGACCGTGTCCAGTCCGTGTGCCGCGTCCAGACCGTGACCCCCCCCCCCCCCCGCTACTCTTCTGTAGCGGATTGCAAATATTATTGCAGATATTTTAGTACAACTGTGCGTAGTAGACCGTGGCGCATGGCCGCGGTCCATCATGTGTCGATGGACAATGTCCGTCCTCTGTAGCGGGGGGGGGGGGAGTTGTTATCGTCTACATTACAGATATTTTAGTATAATTTTTATTGCACTGTAGGTTATTTTTTCTTGTAAAAAAAAAAAGCCACACATTTTTTACGTGGCATGCTTCTTTGTGTGTGGGGGCTTGTTTGTTCATTCATTCATTCATGAATGAATAAACAACCTCCCCCCCCCCCACACACACAGCCCTTCACCTTTCATTAGAGCCCAAGGTGAAGCTTCTATATTGAATCATTCAAAAGTTACAGACGTTTTTCCAAACTGTGCCATTAGGCACAATTTGGCACAGTTCAAAAACACCTGGGAACAACCTAAGAACAAAGCTGTGTAATATATTCATTTTTTTGTGGTATTGTTACAAAATTTTGACCTCAGCTGGATAACACTTGGTTCTACATTTCTGTTGCATTTTCCAGCCCGGATCTGACAGCTGTGTGTTATTTGCAAGCATTTGTATCCAAAAAACACCCAGGCGAAATTTATTTTCTTCAAGTTCAGTATGTTTAGATGACTGTAACTCAGTGGCAGGAGCACTTAGAGAGATTATGACTGTTTTGCCAAAAAATTCAAAGTGTTTTCTTTTAAATGAGACCAACCCCATGAAGATGGTGCAAAGGGTTGAAGAACAGCTTTTGATTTACTTTGGGTACGTTATTTTTTGGCGTTTTTAGGGAAATTGACCAGAGTGCAAAGGGTTAAAGGTCTTGTAAACTGTATTTTCATGGAAACAAATATTTAAAAAAAAAATACATCAAGAAATCATTTAGAAAGGTGCAGAATTACAGACTTTATATTCTTCAAAAATATTATAATGATAAAAAAAACTAACAATTTTACGAGTCTAACATAGATATATATACATTATACAAACAACACTAGATAGGATTGTTCATTGTATTTATTTTAATCATCCTGGTTTCGATCCCAGCCCCCGACCATCAGTGATCTGTGTGGAGTTTGCATGTTCTCCCCGTGTCTACGAGGGTTTACTCCGGGATTTCTCCGGTTTCCTCCCACATGCCAAAAACATGCAAGTTAGGTTGATTGGCATCAAACTGGGGATTCTAAATTGTCCTTAGGTATGACTGTGAGAGTGAATGGTTGTCTGTCTCTCTGTGTTGGCCCTGCGATAGACTGGCGATCTGTCCAGGGTGTACCCTGCCTCTCGCCCAAAGATGCTGGGATAGACTCCAGCCCCCCCCCCCCCCCCCCGCGACCCGAAAAGGATTAAGCGGAAGAAGATGGATGGATGGGTGGATGGACAGTAGTAAGCTATGTATAAGGAACAAATTTTCAACAAATCTTTAAGAAAAAATTATATCAGAAAAATCTGCAACTTTTTTCTTGCGAATTTGCAACTTTTTCCTAAAAAACAATTGACTTTTTTCCTCATAAATTTATGATTTTCTTCTGTGAATTTGCAACTTTTTGTGAACAATTATGAACTGTATATATACAGTATATGTATGGCCAGTAAGGATGTCACAGCTGGTCACAGCCAATAGCAAAACTGGGTTGATGTCACGTGTTTCTACCAAGCAGCTGGGCACGAGTAAGTGTGACACCTTCTGGCCAGGAGATCATAAAGTTGTCTCTACTACCTTTAAATGCTGCAGAGCTGCAGTTAGCTCCGCCCTCCCTCTTTCATCACTATTGCTCTTTTTACTTGTCCTGTCCAGCAGCTTGTCAAGCAGAAGAGATATCTGCTTGCCTTATTGTGCCAAACAGATTTCCATTGCCAAAAGGAAATCTGCTCATATTTGATATATGCTGTATATAAATAGTATTTATATTCAATTTTTCAATTCAATTCAACTTTATTTGTATAGCGCCAGCGCCTAGTCACATAAGCACAAATCATAAATAATTCAGAGAAAAGCCCCAACGATCAGATGATCCCCTATGAGCACTAGGCGACAGCGGGAAGGAAAAATTCCCTTATAGGAAGAAACCTCTGGTAGAACCAGGCTCAGGGAGGGGCAGCCTTCCGCCACGACTGGTTGGGGGGGTGATATATGGGAAACGGTACAACTCACCACGCTGCGGTGGCATGTACGCACATGTGACGTCATCCTCTTGCTCTCCACCCTTGGCGCTCCGCCTTCCGGAACACCTGCCTGTGTACTCCCTCCATTAGCCTGTTCTGCTAACCTTTAATAAAGCTAACCTCAACATGTGGACCTGTCTGCATCCATTATTTCCAAACACAACATTGGCGACGAGGAGAAACTTGGACAACATCGAGATGGACACACTGCTGACACCTCTACCTCTGTTCCTCGCCTAGCTCGGTGAGCTGCCCATTCCTTGGCAAAGTTGGCATGAGTCGTTTGAAACGTTTGTGTTTGCTATGGACCTAGCTAAAGCTAGCAAGCTAAGGCTGCATTCCATGCTTATACACTGCCTCAGCAGCAAGAGACAGCATGTCTTTAGGACGCTCAGACCTGTGGATAACCACGATAAGTGTGTCACTTTGTTAGCTGGACACTTCGCCACCCCCTGAGAGCGTGTTGGTCAGAGGATTAGATTTCATCAACGCTGACAGTATGTAGGTGAATCAGTCCAGCAATATGTCGCTGACCTCCACTGTTTGGTCAGCACGTGTACGTTTACACAACTGGAAGACGAGATGGTGTGGGACCAGTTAGCGGAGCACACCACCAACTTGAAGCTGCGGGAGAAGCTGCTAATGCTGCCAGATGACCAGCCGCTCTCCAGGGCAGTGGAGCTAACGTCCCAGCTAGAGGCCACGGCTCGGCTAATCACACAGCTAGGAGCCTCCAGCCCGTGTTTCCCACACTTCACTCTGCTAGCACAAGCTGTCACCCTGGCTGCTGAACCCACCAAACCCGTGTCCTCCCAGGAGGACCCCAAAGTTAATGTCGCGAGACGACAGGACAATGCAGCACACCGACCATGTGGTAACTGTGGCTCTCTCACACCAGATACGCGCATCTGCCTGCTCCGCCAAAGGACACAAGTGCCAACGCTGCAGTAAGCTGAACCATTTCCCCAAGGTGTGAGGCTCAGCCCCAGCAAGCCCACCATCTAGCTCGCTCAGTCGGCCCAATCAACTGCAGATGTTCCAGTCACCGTCGATGCAGATCACTGCTCAATTTGGTCCAGCCACCTTCCAGATGGCTGATGGGTCTCGATGGCATGCCAGCCGTCTGAGAAAGGTAACACCATCACCTGCCCAGAAACTGCAACCGAGCCGACCCAGCCAGTGCCGGACTGGGACTTTGCTGATGAGCCAGCCACAATTCCAGTGAGGTGGCCTCTAGGGGTAGGACTCGTGAGGGATCTCGCAAGTCAATTTCAGATCGTGATTCTTGGGTCACGATTCGATCCTATCACGATTCAACGATAATCACAATAATGGAGTATCGCAATCCCATATGTTTCAATTTTTTTCACCTTATTCATTTATGTCCCAAAGTAAAACTTTTGACATCTCTTTCATATAATAAAGTATTCTTGGGACTTCATTTTCTGCAGAGACACGTCTCTGCAAACAGGGAGGGTGGTGGACAGTGTTTGGAATAGACTCCCACTCCAGATATGTTTAGCTGACTCTGTGGACTCTTAAAAAGCAGCTGAAAACTTTTTTGTTTAACTAGGATTTCTATTGAGTTTCTGCTTTTTAATGGTAAGTCTGATATGTTTAAATTATTTTAATCATGTGTTTTGACTTGTTTTTGTATTTTTAAAATGATTTTTATCTATCAACTTACTTTTATTCCATTTTATTTTGCAGCGCTTTGTGACTATTGGTTCTTTTCTACTCATACCTACTGAGCCCTACTCACCTCGACTCTACTTGGTTTGTAGGGTTTTCCATTAGTTTTTGGGACCTACTTCAGTGAGGTTCCAACAGTGCTGAGTTGAGCTGAAAATGTGACGTCAGCGGATTGCAGGCCACTGATTGGCCAGGGCGTAATGTCAGTGGATGAGAGCGACGACTTCACAAGATTCAAAACCATAATTTGTAAATTCAGCTGTGTGTTTTTATTATTTCTGTGATAATCAACAAAATAATTGGCTACACACAAATCAACACCATCACAAAACACTCACCATCTTCCCCGTGAGCAGCCATCAGCTCGGAGACCTCCTGGTAATTCATTTCAGAACGCTTCACCGGCACCGGGGCTGTGAAGTTCATAGGCTGAAAAGTTTATATATAGTATGGTACTTTTAGAGATCGTAGGGATTACTAGGAGTGACATGTTTCAGACAAAACCCAAACGCAGACGCAGGCTTGAAATACCACATTGCTCTTTATTGAATGAGTGAGAGTGTGTGAGTGAGAGTGTGTGTGTGGATATGTGGATAGAAGCGTGCAGAGCAAGATGAGTCTGGCAACCCTGTGAAGAGAAGAGAGACAGGAATATGAGCTCTCTGAATTGACTGGTTGAATGAGCAGAATAATGAAATAATCTTATGGCGCATGAAGGGTAGTTAAAGCACCGAAGAATAGTCTATCCTTCACCCGTTAACCAGAGTCCTGCTGACGTGAAATAATGTCCGTGCAGATAATTACAGTGCTGGGTGCCTGAGTTGAAGAGAGAGTTCAGTTTTAGGATATGGCACTTCTGCTGAAGAGATGAGTGGAGCCCACAGCTCATAGATTATGGTCCAGTCCGCCGCCATGGGGAGGAGGAAGTCCGCCAAGAGGTAGGTCCACCTGTGCACAGGGAAGAGAGAGAGAGAGAGAGAGAGAGGCAGGAGCAAAGGTGATAATTTCCAAGAAGTAGCTTACGGCTGAGTTGGGGAAACGAAACTCCCAGACGATAAATCGTAGTCGTAGAGGTGAGGGAGGTGAAACTCCCTGTTTGACGGAAAGGGAAGACTTGAGCACAGAATTCTTCACCCAGGAGGAGCGTAGATGTCTCCGTGCAGGCTGCAGGGCACCACTCCTGATAAAGGCTGTGTTAATTGGGAGGCGCAGGTGTGAGCGCAGCTGTGGAGATAATTAGTGGCAGAGAACACACAGCGCAGATCACCACAAGGAGTCCTGCATGCTGAGAACGTAATAATCTGTTAAGATAATAGGGTACGATCAATTCTTTAAAATAACTGGGGGATAGATTATGTATGGTTTTATTAGAGAAGAACTTTAAATTTGATTCTGGATTCAACAGTGAGCCAGTGAAGAGAGGTTAATATGGGAGAAATATGATCCCTCTTTTTAGTGCCCATTAATACCCTAGCTGCAGCATTTTGAATTAATTGGAGAATTTTTAGAGAGTTTTTAGGACAACCTAACAGTAGTGAATTACAGCGATCTAATCTAGAAGTGACAAAGGCATGGACTAGTTTCTCTGCATCAGTTTGGGACAGGATGTTCCTGATTTTAGCAATATTCTGTAAGTGGAAGTAAGCAGTTTTAGAGATTTGTTTGATGTGTGAATTAAAGGACAAATCCTGATCAAAAATGACTCCAAGGTTCCTGACAGTGGTGCTAGGGGCTAGGGTAAAACAATCTAAGCTACATATTTGATCAGAGAGAGTCTCTGATGTTTTTCAAGCCAATTATAATAACTTCAGTTTTGTCTGAGTTAAGTAGTAAAAAGTTGTGGTTCATGCAGGTTCTAATGTCCTTAAGATATGCATGTAACCTTGTCAATTGGTTTCTGTCTTCTGGTTTCCTTGACAGGTATAACTGTGTATCATCTGCAGAACAGTGGAAATTTATGGCATGTTTTCAGATAATATCACCTAAGGAGAGCATCTATCTATAAATGCACGGAATCTGTGTGTGTCTGTGTCTCTGTGTGTCTGTGTGTCTGTTCCGCACATATCTCTTGAACCGTTCGTTAGACTGACCTAAGATTTTATACGTGTTTTGCTGAGGTTACGAGAGTGTCCATCCCCGAGTATGGAGTTGTTTAGTCAAAATATGTAATTTTTATCAATAAAAGTTTAGTCATCGCTCTCTCCTCATGCTCTGGCTTCTAGAAGTGTGGGTGGGGTTTTGTATTGACTCCGTACTGATTGGATAATACGCAACATCACGGCATCAGTGACCACAGCACACTGTGAGCAAAACAAGGAAGCGAAAAGCAACAAATTTGACTAGAAAAAGATAATACTGAAGATTTAATGCTTAGAAAATTATACCATAAAGTTGCCATGATTGCACAGGTCTAAAGGATGACTCGGCATATGTGGAGAACATGAGGTGTCTGAGCAGACTGGGCAAAGCATCAGCAGCGACCGGGTCTGACAAAGAACACTGGTGTATCCAACACAGAACGTGCCGGGAGAAGCAATGGCCCAATTAGGCAGACCACGGTCCTTTGCAGGGAGGCACGCCCAGCCTGCCCAGTCAGTGGTAGATGGGAGTCCCTGCTTCTGCTTCACCCGTGTGCTACCACTGTGCTTTGCAGGACCACGAGTCCCTCCTCCCACGCAAATATCTAAAAATTAAAAACTTAATAATAATACCGCCATGATTGTGGAGCGGAATGGCCGGAATAACTTAACAACTAAACGCAGGACACAAAAATGCCCTAATAATGAAATAAATCATTTTTAGTTAAATATTTACTGACAAATGGGCAGCACTGATGCAACGGTTGCAGTCAAACGGGTCCTTCTGCTGTGTATAATAATGCTGGCTGTTTTGTAGTTAATTTGGTTGATTACAGTTTTTTTTTTTTTTAACTTTTAATAATGAAATATTGCTAAAATATAAAATGATTCACTACAATGAGTCTCAAATATTTGGAAACGTGTTCTGTTATAGTACTGCATGAGTTTATTGACAATATACAAAAGAAATTCAATATTACACTGAACTCCATCACTGAAGTGATATAAACTAAAATAATTATAATGATGACTGAACAGCTTCCATTCCTCAAAGTGCAAGATATACTATTATCTTGAATATAAGTGATCAAAGATCACACAAATAAGTGATCTGACAAACAAATAAACAAGGGATCTGAAACAGTCGCTAATATTGGATGTTCCATTCGTTTTCTGTATTTAGGTATTCTGTAATTAATATTCACACAATCAAATAAATCTTGGTGCCATTTACTCCCTTTTATATTTGTCAAAGTCTAACATCTTATTGCCTACATATAGCCTACACCTCTTAGTATTCCACTTTCAAACACAGTCTACATCTGGGCCTGTAAAGCCTAACTGGGATTTCAGACTGGAATACTTGGTTCTACAGGCAATGCACTAGTATATATAATGAAGAGTACTGGTCCTAACCCAGAGCCCTGAGGGACTCCTTGACTGAGTTCTGTGAGTAGAGATGGCTCATCATGAACATGAACAAACTGAAGTCTATCTAACAAATAGAATTTAAACCACTGCAAAGGTGATCCTTTAAGCCCTACGGAATGCTCCAGTCTATAAAATAGAATGCTGTGGTCAACAGTGTCAAAAGCTGCACTGAGATCTAAGAGCACAAGTATGGAAACAAGTCCATTATCAGATGCTATCAGCAAATCATTACTGACTTTCACTAGAGCACATTCAGTACTATGATGAACTTTAAAACCAGATTGGAACACTTCAAATAAGTTATTACTTTGTAAATAATCACACAGCTGATTAGCAACAACTCTTTCTCTGATTTTTGAGAAAAAAGAGATTAGAGATTGGCCTATAGTTATTGAAAACAAGAGGATCCGCTGTTGTTTTTTAAGTATAGGCTTAATTACAGTGATCTTGAAGGCTTGGGTCACATAGCTTGTGGTTAAAGATAAGTTAATAATCTGAAGAAGTGGAATACTAATGAATGGTAAGATTTGTTTGAGCAGTTTAGTGGGAATATGATCTAACTAGAAAAGCACTCGGAGAGCGCAGACCTCCGCCAAGCGCCACAGTTCCCCCCATACAGTGTTTCTGTGTACGTTTTCAGATTCCTTGACCATGAAAACATATGACTAGCAATTGGATTCACAATGATAGGGTTAGTGGTTCAGTAGTTATTGACGAAAATGTCATTTTCCGTAATGGCGGTTTTCTTCTGGACGGTGATCCGGATCACCACCAAAATCTAATCATCTGTAGGATACCCCATTTCTGACAATCTGTGAAAATTTCATGAAAATCCATCCATAACTTTTTGAGTTATCTTGCTAACAAACAGACAGACAGACAGACAGACAGACAGACAGACAAACAGACAGACAAACCAACGCCGATGAAAACATAACCTCCTTGGCGGAGGTAATAAACGTGTTGATGGTTTGGACGAGGAGATTAATTTTATCAGAGCTGAAAGCTCAATCGGTGTAAAATCGTTTAAAGTCATTTAAAGCAGTTGTATTGGGTTTGTAGTATGCAATGTCTGTAGGAAGATTACTATGAATTTGGTCTCTAATAGCTGAAATTTTATTGGTAAACAAGTCCATAAAGTCATTACTATTAAGCTCAGGTGGGATTCTGGGTTTGACTGAATCTTGACCCCTAGTCATTCTGGCCACTGTATTGAAAACAAATTTTGGATTATCTATGTTATCTTTTTTTTTTTTTGACTTATTTTGTACCCGTAGGTAGATTTGTTCTGCAGTCCGGTGACAAGCCACCAGCTGCCGGTCACTGCGTGCGCAAGCGCCCCTTAACTCCCTAACCTGCATGTTTTGGCATGTGGGAGGAAACCAGAGAAATCCCGGAGTAAACCCACGCAAACACGGGGAGAACATGCAAACTCCACACAGATCACTGTTGGCCGGGGGCAGGGATCGAACCCACGATCTCATGATCCCCGCAATCCCCCGGCCGAGGGTAACACTGTGCTGCCGCGGTGCTAACCACTACGCCACCGTGCAGCCCACGGTGGCCCACCATTAATCTTTAATTAATGATGAGTAATAAGATGTTCTAGCATTCTTTAAGGATTTTTTTGTAGATTAATAATTTATTTTTTCATTCTAAGTAAAATTTATCTGATATGGAGGAGCACCATTTTCTTTCTAATTTCCGAGTTTCCTGTTTTAAAGTGTGGGTTGTTGCATTGTACGATAGAGTTAATGATCTATGATTAGATTTTTTTTCATTTTAAGAGGGGCTGCTGAGTGTAACACTGACTGTAGTGCATCTGTGACATGATCAACAATAAGATCTAGCATTGGCAAATTAAAGTATAGACTCTTCTTGCTATATAAAAACGTTAACACTTTATTTATATTTTCTTGCTTATGCTGGCTGGGAATGAAAAGGAGATATACCATCTGGGCTTCTAAGGCAAACAGCTAAACCGCGGGACACACACCCAGGCTTGATCAACCTGTGGTGGGCCTTCCTCAGTGGAGGATGTCTTGTGATAAACGGCCGAAACACCCTGTGATGCTGAAGTACACAACTGATGATGTGTTGCGGCGGTGAAGCCTTATAAGATAAGATAAGCCTTTATTAGTCCCACAATGGGGAAATTCCAGGATTGCAACAGCATAGGGATAGCAACACTCAGAGCAACAATCAGAAGGCAAGAAAAAACAACATCTAGTAAACATATGTCCATATTACTATAAATGTATATACAGTATATAGACACACAGTGCAGAGCATTATGGCTGGTGGATGTGCAGCAGAAAGTCTAAGCTCTCTCCGCGGATGCAGCGGGCCAGCTGGAAGTCTTTGGGCATGATGGTGACCCCCTTAGCGAAGAAGAGACCACCAGGTGGGTCTCGCTGGTCTCCTACAGAGCCATGACGGCGAAACTCAGGAAACGCAGGACGGTCTTCAAGTCCTGAGCGATCTCCCTCACCAGGCGCTGGACGGGCAGCTTACGGATGAGCAGCTCCGTGGATTTCTGGTAGCGACGGATCTCTCTCAGAGCCACGGACCTGTGACGGCGAGGCCTCTTCACTCTGCCGGTGGCCAGAGCGCCTCTCCGAGCAGCCCTGTGGCTAGCTGTCTCCTGGGGGGCTTCTTCCTCCAGTAGATTTTACGGGCGGTCTGCTTGGTTCTTGCCATCGCTCTTTATTATTCTGTCTTATATTTCTTTCACGCCGCCTAAACTCCAGCCCGGCACCCGCTTCGTTTTCGCTACAGCTCCCGGTATGTCGAGTTTCCCATTAGCACCGGGCGGCGGCCAAGTGCTAGCTAGCACTAGCTCCTCCCCGCTGTAACGTCTCCTGCTGCAAACCGTGGCTCCGTCCGCCGACCCGGGAGACCCCCGGGGCGATCCGTGCGTCCGTGATATACATACATACATACATATTATAGCAGCCATTTCTCAAGAACTCCCCACGGACTCAGAAGTGGTGCAAACAGCAGGGACTGTAACAACTAGTCCTTTCATCAAACCTATGCTGGAATTGACAGGGAGGAATGGGGGAGGGAATTGAAGGGATATGAAGTGGTCAGAAGAGGCGGGGGGTCAAGAAGTGGGGGAAAGAGAGAGAAAGAAAAACAAACAAAAAGAAAACACAAGAAACAATTGCTGCCTCTGAGAAGATCTCCGCAAGGGCCTGATATCAGCACCTGAAAGGGAACAAATCAACATGCATGTGTGTACGTGCAAGAAAGTGTGCATGTGTGTGCGTGGCTTGCCAGGAAACATACAAAGAAAAGAGAGAGGGTAGCAGGCCGCAGCAATGCCCCCCGGGACCATGAGCAAGCAAGACGGTGCCCCTCACCTCCCGGACAACCCGCAACCCTCACAGAGCATGATGCCCTGACGCCAATAAACCCCAGGAAAACCAGGCACCTTCCCCAAGGGGGAGTGCAAGGGAAGGAGGGGGGCGGCCGGGAAACTGGCACCAGTGCACCGCCACCCCAGGTCGGGGGCCAGCTCGCACCCCCAGGCACATCCCCACAAAGCAGACCTGCCCCCCCCCCCCCAGAGCCCAAGATACACACTCCAGGAGGCACCAGGTGCCCACGCCCAGGTGATGCAGTAGTGAGCAGCGCCCCCCCCCCTTCCCTTGCCAGAGGTGACCCACAGGGCCAGGAGGTACCACACCTGTCTGGTTGGCACCCCCTGACCAGCACACACACACACATACACACTCTCACACATTTGCTCACTCACTTACACACTGTCACTCACTCACTCTCTCTGATTGCTATTGCTAATCTTAGCTGGCTAGCTCTTAGCTCATGTAGCGAGCCTAAGCCAGCTAATGTAAATTCCTCTTAAACACTGAATAAAATGAAGCATCACTGGTGGACAGGAGCGTGTGTTTTCAGCAGTCAATGCAGTATGGCCAGTCCCTGGAATACAATAAGCACAAATATTTGCAAATTTTTTTTTTCCTCAATATTTTTACTTTTTTTTCCCCCAAATTGTGGCTTTTTCTCTCAAAATACTCTTCTTTTTTTCTCAGAATTTCAACTTTTTTCTCAAAATTTTGACTTTTTTCTCAAAATTGAAACTTTTTTTGTTAAAATTTTAACTTTTTTCTTGAAATTTTAACTTTTTTTCTCAAAATTTTGAGTTCTTAATATTTTTACTTTTTCTCAAAATTTTGAGGTCTTGAAATTTTTACCTTTTTCTCAAAATTTTGAGTTTTTTCCTTGAAATTTTAACTTTTTTTTTTTTCAAAATTTTGACTTTTTTTCAAAATATTCCTGACTTTTTTCCTAAAATTTTGACTTTTTTTCTTGAAATTTTGACTTTTTTCTCAAAATATAAAACTTTTTTTAAATGTATATTTTAATGTGGCCCTAATACTCGGTAGTTCAGAGGTAAATGTTATAGAAGTGCTGGTGTAAAATCCAGCATGCTACTTTATAATGGTGTCCGTACGTCCGTTCTCATTTTCTGACAGTGTTGTCTGTAGGAAGATTTTATTCATATGTAAGGTAAAATGTCTAAATCCACACATAATGGAGCAGTTTATCCAAACCAAAATACTGTATTATTATGATTATTATTATTATTAAAGCCTCTAATCCTGTGCTGATGCTTCATCTTCAGGTCTCTGCAGCTCTAAGTGAGCTGTAGCTAAGGTTTTATTCATATGCAGAAGCAGCCCTGATTTAATCCCCACTTTGTGAAAATGTGTCCAAGCTTCAGAAATAAAACAGGCGGGATTTCTTGAACACATGGTGAGCTTGTGGCTGCTTCCTGGTTGCTGTGCGCTGATCAAAGGAGTGTGGTTGTGAAGTTCGGACAAAGGCAGTTTGGATCAGAGTTCCTCCTGTCATGAACGCTGCCTGCTCATCTGTGTGCTGCCATGCAATAATTTATACAGACGTGCATATTAGAGCGAAGGACAATGTAAGGGAGGACTAGTGACGTCTACTTAGAAAACACAAAGTATTTATGGGTTTTTATTCTGACTTTGACTGGATTAGAAGAGCTGTTATGTTTTTTTTTCTCTTTCAAATTTGAAACTTTTTCTTGTAAATTTGAAACTTTTTTTGCATAAATTTGCAACTTTTTGAAAAAAATGAAAAAAAATCCCCTTAAATTTTGTAATATTTTTCTCATAAATCTGCAAATGTTCTCTTCTAATTTTTCAACCTTTTTTCCTCATAAATTTTCAAAAATATCCTCATAAATTTGCTAATTTTCTCATTTAATTTTTTTTATCCTTTTTTCTTATAATTTTCAGTTTTCCTCCAAAAATCTGCAAATTTTCTCTTGTGAATTTTCAGACTTTTTTCATTCATCCATCCATCTTCTACCATTTTTCCAGAGGTGCAGGTCACAGTAATTCAAGCAGCGAAGCCCAGACTTCCCTCTCCTCGGCCACCTGCTTCAGCTCTTCAGAGAGGAGACCAAGACGTTCCTCAGATCAACTGGGAGACGTAGTCTGTCCAGCGTGTCGTGGGTCTACCCCGGGGTCTTCTCCCAGTGGGACGTGCCCAAAACACCTCAAGTGGGAGTCATCCAGGAGGCATCCTGATCAGATGGCCAAACCACTTCAACTGGCTCCTTTTGATGTGGAGGAGCAGCGGTTCTACTCTGAGTCTCTCCCGGAGGACTGAGCTC
This sequence comes from Pholidichthys leucotaenia, assembly GCA_020510985.1. NCBI lineage: Eukaryota > Metazoa > Chordata > Actinopteri > Cichliformes > Pholidichthyidae > Pholidichthys > Pholidichthys leucotaenia. Next base: position 19,083,598 of record CM035850.1, on the reverse strand, counting down.
CTCACCCTATCTCTGAGGGTGAGTCCAGCAGTCCTACGGAGAAAGCTCATTTCAGCTGCTTGTATCTGCAATCTCGTCCTTTTGGTCATTACCCAAAGCTCATGACCATAGAGGAGAGTAGGAACATGCATTGAGCGGTAAATCGACAGCTTTGCCTTAGAGCTCAGCTCCCTCTTCACCACAACAGACTGGTACAACATCTGCATCACTGCAGATGCTATCTGATGCATCTGTCAATCTCACTCCATTCTCCCCTCACTAGTGAATGAGACCCCGAGATACTTAAACTCCTCCACTTGGGGCAGGAGCTTGTCTCCAACCCAGAGAGGACAATCCACCCTTTTCCGGCTGAGCACCATGGACTCGGACTTGGAGGTGCTCATTCTCATCCCAGCCGCTTCACACTCAGCTGCAAACCATCCAAGTAAAACCTGTAGGTCATTGCTCGATGAAGCCAACAGGATGGCACCTGCAAACAGCAGAGATGAGATCCTCTGGTCACCAAACATGACACCCTCCGTTCCCTGGCTTCGTCTAGAAATCCTGTCCATAAAAATTATGAACAGGATCAGTGACAAAGGGCAGCCCTGGTGGAGTCCAACTCTCACTGGAAACGAGTTTGACCGGGTGTTGGCAATATGAACCAAAATCTCACAACAGTTGTATAGAGACCAGATAGCTCGTAGCAACGAGCTTGATACCCCATACTCCAGAAACACCCCCCACAAGAGACCAGGAGGAACACGGTCAAATGCCTTCTCCAAGTCCACAAAACACATGTAGACTAGTTGGGCAAAGTTCCACAAACCCTCAAGGATTTTCGAGAGGGTAAAGAGCTGGTCCAATGTGCCTTGGCCAGGACGAAAACCACATTGCTCCTGCTGAATCCGAGGTTCCACCAACAGCTGGGCTCTCTTCTCCAGTACTCTGGCATAGACCTTCCCAGGGAGGCTGAGGAGTGTGATCCCCCTAAAGTTAGAACACACCCGGTCCTCTTTCTTGAAGAGAGGAACCACCACCCCGGTTTGCCACGCCAAAGGCACTGTGCCCAACCTCCACGCAATGCTGCAGAGGTGTGTCAACCATGACAGGCTTACAACATCCAAGGCCTTGGGATACTCGGGGTGAATCTCATCCACCCCTGGGGTCCGACCACCAAAGACTTTTTGAACCACTTCAGCAACCTCAGCCCCTGTGATGGATGTGTGCTGACCTGTCAGATATTGGGTGGGGTTATGTTCCCTCTAGTGGTAGTTTGCGTTACTGCACCTTTAATTGTAGCTACTTCCTGTTTCCTATATAAACCCTTTTTTTGTTCAATCTGCCATGATGAAAGCAATGTGAAAATGTGCTCGCCAGAAATTTGGTTGTACTAACCTAGGAGTGGAACCAACAGTAAGTTAATGCTGAAAATCGTTGTAATACTTGTTTAAGATGACCATAGTTTGGAATATGATGTTAAAAACGCTAAATTTAAGCTATAAAAAGATCGTGATTAAAAGGTGTTAATGGCTAATCCTTTGCAATGGTACTTAGCTAACTGCTGAGTCATTTAGCCCTTTGTTAGCCCAAGTTATATTGTGTTGTAATGGTGCTTTGTGTGAAAGCTAGTTAGCTATTCATTTGGCGATGCTTACCTGCTTACTTAGCTGTGTAGCTGTCCTCTGTAAAATAAAAATGTATTAGTATAATTTCGTAATACTTACCTGATTTAACTTACCTTAACTTTGTAACCTGTGGAAACTGTGAAATACTTACCTTAGTTTGAATCTGTAAAGCAAATTACTTACCTGAGTTAAGTGCCTGTAATAAGAGAAACTGTTTATATACAGAGTGTTGTATTATTATTTCTAATGTAACATTCTGTATTATGTATATTTCATTGTGTTTCAGTTTTACAAGAAAAAAAAGACAAACAAGACAAAAACGATTTCAGTAAATCAGTCAACCTGGAATCAGCCTGCTGTCTTTATTGTTCGCTATCTGTCTACAATACCCAGCCGTATTATCAGGACAGAATAGTAAAATGTTGACCACGCGACTTCCGGTTATGGCTGCCACGTAGGACGGACGTGTCTCGCTCTGCTCTGCTCCTGGAGAAAAAAAATCGGCAAATAACTCTCTCATTTGGGACAGAACGTATCCCAGCATTTGGGCGAGGATATGTCGGCGAAGCCTAAGGCTGGAAAACCAGGAAAAGGAAAAAGCGAGCCGCCGAAACAGTCCAAATTAACGGACTTTCAGGTCTGTGACGCAGCAAACAAAACTCCATATATGGCGGAGGAGGCTGGCGGCGGTGCGATGTCTGCGGGGAATGGCGCAGATGCGCTGATGGCTGCCATGAGTTCAATGAGAGCGGACTTTTCCTCTAGATTTGATGGGATTATGACAGCGTTGGAAGGAATAAGAAAGGAATTGGGTGACTGTGTAGAACGAACGGCGCAGATGGAGCTCCGTCTCGCTAGTGCTGAAGATGACGTCACCCGTCTTCAATTAAAGGTGCGCACTTTGGAAAAAAAAAAAAAATCTCTGGAAGATAATATTTTGGATTTGGAATCTCGGTCGAGACAGAATAATTTGAGGCTGGTGGGTCTTCCAGAGGAATCAGAAGGTCGGGACGTATGTTCCTTTCTAGAAAAGTGGATTCCGGAGGTGCTGGGCAGCGAGGAGTTGCAATCAGCAGTGGTTCTGGAAAAAGCACATCGTATTGGCCCACGGAGAGATAAGGGACCGCCGAGGACCTTAATTATGAAGTTTCTTAGCAACAGAGACAGGATGAAGATCTTCAACGCTGCACGTGCTAAAGGAGAGATTAAACACCAGGACCAGCAGGTGCGGTTCTACCCAGATTTGGCCACAGGAATCCAGCAATTGAGGAAGCAGTTTGATCCCATACGTAAGGAGCTGCGCAACCTTGGGATTCGTCATGGTGTAATCTATCCTGCGAGACTGCTGACCACGTATGAGGGCAGAACCCACATCTTCAAGACCCCAGAGGAGGCACAGGAGTTCATCAAGAAGATCAAAGAAGAAGAAGAGACTGGTGGGAGCTAAGCATGAACAAAATATAAGGTAGAATAATTAAGCATTTGCACAGGCATCTGACTGACTTGAAGTAAATAGTAAGTTTACAAAATATAGATTGTATTATATATTAAAAAAACAAAACAAAAACAAAACAAACAAAAAAAAAACTACGATGTACAAAGTTGTTAAAAATTTTGGAGTTAAGTTGGAAAACTACAGAGGAGAGTTAATGTTACGTCATTAAAAGCAGTAGAGTTGGGGTGATTGGGAGGATGAAGAAGGAGTGGCTTAGGCTGTTCCCCGTGGGTGTGGAACGGTCGATGGCTATATCGGGAGACAGAATTTTTCTTTTGATTTTGGGGGGTTTGCCACAAGTGTGGGAAGGGGAAATTTGTTTGTGTGTAGTTTGTAGGATGAATGTTCAACCACTCATGTTTTTGCTTCTCTGTATGAGCATGTTTACACTGCAAGGTAATCCTAAACTCTCTATTGATCATGGACCAAAGTGTTAATCTTAATTTAACTTCATGGAATTGCAGAGGTCTACAAAATTTAAAAAAAACTTAAACAAGTTATGAATAAAATAAAGGACATGGGTTCAAGAATTGTGTTTTTACAAGAAACTCATCTGATAGAGGAGGATGTTAAAAGAATTAGGAGTAGATGGCAGGGAAGTGTATTCACCTCTTCATTTTCATCCCGAGCCAGGGGAGTTATGACTCTCATACATAAATCAGTTCCTTTTCAGGTGAAAAATGTAATTGGAGACAAATTTGGAAGATATGTAATCATTCAAGGTTCTTTGCTATTAGAAAATATAAATCTTGTGAACTTATATGGTCCCAATATAGATGATCAGAAGTTCTTTGCTAATTTATTTCTCATCTTATCATCACTTACAGGGCAACATATAATAGCAGGGGATTTTAATTGTACATTGAATCCAGGTGTGGATAGATCAACAGGACTGGATTGTACGCACATTGGATGTAGGATGACTATTAATCATTTTATGAAAGAATTGAGATTGTTAGATATATGGAGAGAAATGAAACCACAAGTTAAAGCCTATTCTTGTTATTCCAGTACCTACAAGACATTCTCACGTATTGATTATTTTTTGATTTCCACAGAATTAAGGTCCAAGATTCAAAACTGCATTTATGATAACATCGTGATTTCTGATCATGCACCCTGTTGTCTAATATATGTAGATAAAAAATTGACAAAGGAATCAGGTAGATGGCAGTTTCAGCATAAATGGCTTCAGGATGAGGAATTTGTCAAGTATATAGAAAAACAGATAGACGAGTTCTTTGACATCAGTACTACACAAACATCAGCATGTGTAAAGTGGGAGGCTTTCAAAGCTTTTATTAGGGGACATATTATTAGTTATACAGGATCAAAATCTAAGAAGACTCGAGAGGAGAGAGCTAAATTGGAACATAAAATAAAAAGTCTTCAGGAAAAAGTGTATGCAGGAAGTGACCCAAGGTTGGAGAATGAATTACTGATTTTGAGAGCTGAATACGACAAAAAATCAGCGAATAGAGCTGCCTCGAGTCTTCTAAGATTGAAACAATCTTTTTATGAACAAGGTGAAAAATCAGGAAAATTATTAGCATGGCAGATTAAACAATTGGAAATTAAAACACCAATTACCAGTATTATAAGTAATGGACAGGTAGTTATAGATCCTTTAGAAATTAATAGAGCCTTTAGAGATTACTATGAAAAATTATATGATACCAAAAATGAACCTGATTTAACAAAACTAAATGGGTTTTTGAACGAACTATCTATACCGTGTATTCCAAATGAAAACAGGGAGATATTGGAGTCTAAAATTAGTCAAGAAGAAGTTGGGCTAGCCATTGATAATATGAAATCAGGAAAAAGTGCAGGACCAGATGGTCTTCCAGTTGACCTTTATAAAAAATTTAAGAATAAATTAATAAAACCTTTTTTGGAAATGGTTTTAGAAGCATTTCAAAATAATAATTTACCATCATACATAAATAATGCCTTAATTATACTGCTGCCAAAACCAGGTAAGCCCTCTAATAAATGTGAAAATATGAGACCAATAAGCCTATTAAACGCCGACCTTAAGATAATCTGTAAAATTTTAGCAAGACGAATACAAGAAATTTTACCAAATATTATTAATCGAGATCAGAATGGCTTTATAAAGGGTAGACAAGGCTTCCATAATGTAAGAAGACTATTTAATATTATTTATTTTAATAAAGAAGCACCGGATACAGCTCTCCTATCATTGGACGCCGAAAAGGCCTTTGATAGAGTTGAATGGCCCTTTCTTTTTGAAGTCCTACAAAGGTTTGGACTTGGAAATAATTTCATAAAATGGGTTCAAATAATATACAATAATGCTACAGCAGAAATCCTAACAAATAACAATATTTCAAAACCAATAAAAATCAATAGAGGATGTCGACAAGGCTGTCCACTTTCACCTTTACTGTTTACTATGGCAATTGAACCTTTAGCGATAGCGATACGTTTACATTCACAAATATATGGAATTAAAGTTGGACCAACAGAACATAAAATCTCCCTGTACGCCGATGATATAATTTTGTTTATGTCGAATCTAAAAAAATCAATTCCAACCTTGTTGAATTTAATAAAGAATTTTGGGGAAATATCAGGATATAAAATAAATAAAACTAAATCTTCAATATTAATGCTAAATGAGACCCAGAGAAATTACCCAGCCCCTGAGGTAAATCAATTCAATGTTGTAAATCAGTTTAAATGTTTAGGAATCCAAATTATGCCTAAGCTAGAATCAGTCGCCAGTGTCAACTATGAAGCCTTAATGTCAGATATCAATGAGTTAACTCAGAGATGGATGTCACTACCAATGTCGATGATCGGGAGAATCAATATACTTAAAAGTAATATTTTACCTAAAATACTTTATTTATTTCAATACATTCCCTTATCACCACCTTTAGATCTATTCTCAAGAATAAAAAAAAAGTTAGTGGAATTTATATGGAACAACAGGAGGGCTAGATTACGTTTGTCTTTATTATATTTACCATTTGATCGTGGAGGTCTGAAATGTCCAAATTTTATGTTGTATTATTGGTCGGCACAACTGAGGTCTATGACATATTATTTTTCATCAAATGATCTCCCTCACTGGACTGAAATGGAATCATACAATTTACCTTTACCTCTTCCCATATTCATATACTCAGATTCGGCAAAAAAATTACAAAAACAAGTTAAAAATCCATTTGTAAAGCATATGATCAAAATATGGTGTGAAGCTAAAAACTATTTAAAAGAACCACAGTTATTGTCACAATTTAGTCCAATATGGGGTAATCAATATTTTAAACCAGGGAGAGCGGACGCTGTATTTAAAGTATGGAATTTAAAAGGGATACAAAAGATTCAGGATTTATATTTGCCATGTGCAGACAACATAATGTCTTTTGAAGAGCTGAGGATCAAATTTAATCTCAATAGAACACATTTTTTTAAATATCTTCAACTTAGAAACTTTATTCGATCAAATCAAAATAAAGCTCTCACTCGACCTATTTATTCATCCTTGGAAAAAATGATGATGAAAGATAGTAAAAGAAAGGGTATTATTTCAGAGTTTTATAACTCATTGACACTATCTTCAAGTGAAAATTCACTGAAAAGATTAAACTACTGGAAAGAAGATCTGCAAACTGAAATTTCAGAGGAACAATGGGAATTGGCTTGTACAGAAGCTCAAACCAAATCAATAAATGCACGCCTTAAATTGATACATTTCAAATGGTTAATGCGGATGTATGTTACACCGGAGGAGTTAAATAGATATAACAAAAATATACCAGATACATGCACAAAATGCATGGAAAGTAAAGGAACCCTATTTCATTGTTTATGGGAATGTAGATTAATAAGAATGTTTTGGGAGGAGGTGAGGGTAACAATTGAAAAAATAATCTCAAAACAAATCATATTGAATCCTAAACTGTTTTTGTTGGGTCTGTACCCAGAAAAGCATAATTTCAATAAAAGTGAAAGAACATTCATAGACCTCAGTTTGCTTAATGCCAAAAAATGTATTGCACTATTATGGAAAAAGACTCATAGACCAGATGTGACTCAGTGGTTAAGACAGATGTTAACAAACCTTCCATTAGAAAGAATAACATATATACTGAAATCAAAGGAAATTGTGTTTGAGAATATATGGAGACCTTTTATTGATTATGTAAAAAATTTAAACATAACTCTTGAAGAAGAAGGTGAATGATGTATGTGGACCTTGTAAATTCCAAACTGGTGAACATAATATGTATACTAATGTATTGGATTGTCTAGACTAAACAGAGGAGCATTGTTGAAGACTTGATTTTGTTGGTGGTTGTTGGTGTTTTTAGGGTATTTTTTTTTTGTAGTACTTTAGTGTTAGTGTTTGATTGTTTGTATCATGTTTGTTAAAAAAAAAAAAAAAGGTTCAATAAAGATATTGTGGGAAAAAAAAAAATGTTGACCACGCAGCGGGGATAGGCAGCTGAAATACGGTGAACAGCACACAGAAGCAAGCCAAGATGAGCCACGCTGGTGAGGAGGACCGTCCGTCTCAGTTGGAGACAAGGTCTCAAGCCTCAAATTCACACAAGTCCTCCAGAGCATCAACCCGGTCATCTGCCAGCATCGTTGCAGCAAGAGCCAGAGCTAAGGCTGAAGCAGCTAAAGTTAAAGCATCCTTTGCAGAGAAGGAGGCAGTCATGATGAAACAAAGGGCTTCAGTAGAGGCTGCCATGATTAAAGAAAGGGCTTCAATAGACGCAAATCTTCACGTGCTGCAACAAGAGAAAGAAGCAACTGCAGCATCAAGAGAGGCAGCTATATTGGAAGAAGCTGCAGCAGCAGAGTTCGATCCAAGACACAGCGACTCTCTTGGTGAGCTACAGAATCTAGCCCTTGATGATCCAGTGAGACGCACACAACGCTACGTGGAAACACAGCCATTCATTAAAGAACTAGATTCACTGTATGAGTCTTTCGTGGACAGAAATGAACACAAGCCCATGATGGTTGGACACAACGTTCCTCATTCTGCCCCAAAGCCATTTGTTCCAAAGCAGGAACATTCACCTGTTCTCCCTGACATTAAAAGGAAAGACACTGCAGCTAACCCTCCAGCCTCTCATCCCAACCAGGGAAACAAATCCTCACCTCCATCAACACAAACCCATGTCTTGGCCCAGTATCTCATGAGAAAAGAGATGGTGAGCTCAGGACTCCTTACCTTTGACGACTGCCCAGAAAACTACTGGGCGTGGAAGGCCTCCTTCCTAGCAGCCACAAAGGAGCTTAACCTCTCGGAGCAAGAAGAGCTCAACCTACTGATCAAATGGTTGGGGCCCAAGTCGTCAGCTCAAGCCATGAGGATCAGGTCTGTGCATGTAAACAATCCTAGACTAGGTGTGTGGACGGTATGGGAACGCTTGGAGGAAACTTATGGAAGCCCAGAGGTGATTGAAAGTGCCCTAATGAAAAAATTGGACGCCTTCCCAGTCATCTCTAACAAAGAGACACACAAGCTCAGAGAGTTAGGAGATTTGTTAAAAGAGCTACAAGCTGCTAAGTCAGAGGGATTCTTACCTGGGCTCATGTATCTTGATACAGCTCGAGGGGTAAATCCAATTGTGGAGAAGCTTCCATTCTCACTTCGTGAACGCTGGATGGCACAGGGATCCAGGTACAAGGAAGTTTATCATGTGCCTTTCCCACCATTCAGCTACTTTGTGGAATTTGTATGTTCTCAAGCTAAGACTCGCAATGACCCCACTTTCGCATTCAACCTTTCCTCTACTCCCAATCAGTCAAAAGGTGAGAAAGACCAAAAAGACATCTACAAATCCGCTGTAACAGTGAGGAAAACTGATGTCACAGCCGCAGATGGTGCATCTCAGGACAGCACATCTGTGAAGAAAACTGAACCGGACAAAGAATGTCCAATCCACGACAAACCACATCCGCTCACAAAGTGCCGTGGGTTCCGAGGAAAGCACCTGGATGAGAGGAAAGCGTACTTAAAGGAGAACTCGATCTGCTTTAGATGTTGTGCCAGCACCAAGCACATTGCCAAAGACTGTAAGACCGCACTCAAATGCAGAGAGTGTGAGAGTGACAAGCACACTTCGGCGATGCATCCTGATCCAGCACCATGGTCGCCTCATGGGCAGGCTGGGCACTCACCTGGGAATGACCAGAGCGGGGAGCAGAGAGGGGAGCAAAGCGGGGAGAGTGAAGTTGCAGCAACTCCTGTTGTCACTTCTAAGTGCACAGAGATATGTGGCGATGCACCCCAGCCTAGATCCTGTTCTAAAATCTGCTTGGTCAAGGTTTCCCATGCTGATAATCCAAGCAAGTCTCACATAGTATATGCTGTACTCGATGACCAAAGCAATAGGTCTTTAATGAAATCTGAGTTCTTCAGTCTGTTGGGTATTAACAGCAGGGCATCCCCCTACATGCTAAAAACATGCTCAGGTAGAGTGGAGACTGCAGGAAGGAAAGCAACCAACATCATTGTGGAATCTCTCGATGGGAAGACCAAGGTCACACTGCCCACATTGCTGGAGTGTGAATACTTACCTGGTGACCGGTCAGAGATCCCGACCCCTGAGTGCACACAATATTTCCCTCACCTCAGACCAGTGGCTGACAAAATCCCTGCACTTGACAACAGTGCACCCATTCTTCTGCTACTAGGCCGAGATGTTTTGAGCTTGCACAAGGTGCGAGAGCAGCGCAACGGACCACACGACTCGCCATACGCTCAGCGCCTTGATCTCGGCTGGGTCATAGTGGGAGAGCTGTGTCTGGGTGGTGCTCACAAGACTCAGGAAGTCAATGTTTATAAGACCCATGTCCTCCAAAATGGACGCCCTTCCTTCTTTAAGCCCTGCACTAACAGCATTCACATCAAGGAGAGACCCAGTGAACCGATTCAGTGCAGCCTTCAGTTCCCAACTCGCAGTGAGGAAGCCATTCCAGAGACATGTAGGGATGGTCTTGGTGAAAGTGTGTTCCAGACAACACCAGCCGACAACAAACCAGCCATGTCAGTAGATGACAGTGAGTTTCTGAGAATAATGGAAGACGAGGTGTATATGGACAATGAAAACCACTGGGTGGCGCAACTACCCTTTCATACTCCTCGTAAGCGTCTTCTGTGCAACAGAGAGCAGGCTGCTCAAAGACTCCAATCCCTCCAACGCTCATTCAGGAAGAAACCTGACATGAAACAGCACTTCTTTGATTTTATGCAAAAGGTCATTGACAACCAACAGGCCGAGCCAGCTCCTCCACTACAGCTCGGGCAGGAGTGCTGGTATCTGCCGACATTTGGCGTATACCACCCCCAGAAGCCGGGAAAAATAAGCGTTGTATTTGACTCCAGCGCGGAGTACAAGGGGACATCATTGAATGATGTGCTTCTCAGTGGACCCAACCTGAACAACACACTAATAGGAGTCCTATTACGGTTCAGAAGAGAACAAATTGCTGCTACCGCTGACATAGAGCAAATGTTCTATGGGTTCAAGGTCAGAGAGGACCACCGCCACTTCCTCAGGTTTCTCTGGCACAAAGACAATGATCCAGACAAGGACATCATTGACTACTGGATGACTGTGCATGTATTCGGCAACAGCCCGTCTCCAGCAGTAGCGACTTATGGGCTGAGGAGAGCTGCAGAGCAAGGAGAAGCTGAGCATGGTAGTGATGCAAAGGAGTTCATCTTCAGGAACTTTTACGTCGACGATGGGCTCGACGTCTTTGGCACATGGACTGTCACCACTCGGCGGACACGAGGTGGTGCCGCTGAGAGCAAAAGGTGGGCAGTCATCTTTACTTGCCTGAGCACCAGAGCGATGCACCTTGAGGTTATTGAATCCATGTCGACCTCAAGCTTCATCAACGCCATGAGGCGTTTCCTATCCATCCGTGGACCTGTCAAGCACTTAAGGTCGGATAGAGGCACTAATTTCATTGGTGCATGCCGTGAGCTTCAAATCAACACTGACGATCCTGAGATCAAGAACTATCTGCAAGAGCAGGGATGTACATGGACCTTCAATGCTCCCCATTCTTCACACATGGGTGGAGCCTGGGAGAGGTTAATTGGAGTGGCAAGACGCATACTGGATGGACTGCTTGCGAAGGATGGTGTTACCCGACTGTCTCATGAAGTTCTTACAACCTTGATGGCTGAGGTTATGGCTATCATGAATGCACGCCCGCTAGTCCCAGTCTCCAACGATGCAGAGGTACCTGAAATCCTCTCACCTGCCACTCTGCTCACCCAGAAGGCGAGTGTCAGTCCTGCACCCCTGGGAGACTTCGACCTGGATCACCTCAGCCAGGTCCAGTGGCGCCAGGTCCAGAGCTTGGCGGACTCCTTCTGGAAGAGGTGGCGGTCGGAGTACCTGGCCACACTTCAACCACGGAGGAAGTGGACCTCCGAGAAGTCCAGTCTCCAGGAAGGTGACATTGTTTTGATAAAGGACAATCAAGCAAAGCGCAACATGTGGCCTCTAGGGCGAATAGTTAAGGCCATTCCTAGTTCAGACGACAAGGTCCGTAAGGTCACAGTTAAGACCTCTAGCCAAGGGGTAGTTAAAGAGTACCTTAGACCCATCTCTGATGTTGTGCTATTGATGTCACTAGAGAAGAGTAAATAGTGGTATACATGTATACCAAGCGGGGAGTGTGCTGACCTGTCAGATATTGGGTGGGGTTATGTTCCCTCTAGTGGTAGTTTGCGTTACTGCACCTTTAATTGTAGCTACTTCCTGTTTCCTATATAAACCCTTTTTTTGTTCAATCTGCCATGATGAAAGCAATGTGAAAATGTGCTCGCCAGAAATTTGGTTGTACTAACCTAGGAGTGGAACCAACAGTAAGTTAATGCTGAAAATTGTTGTAATACTTGTTTAAGATGACCATAGTTTGGAATATGATGTTAAAAATGCTAAATTTAAGCTATAAAAAGATCGCGATTAAAAGGTGTTAATGGCTAATCATTTGCAATGGTACTTAGCTAACTGCTGAGTCATTTAGCCCTTTGTTAGCCCAAGTTATATTGTGTTGTAATGGTGCTTTGTGTGAAAGCTAGTTAGCTATTCATTTGGCTATGCTTACCTGCTTACTTAGCTGTGTAGCTGTCCTCTGTAAAATAAAAATGTATTAGTATAATTTCGTAATACTTACCTGATTTAACTTACCTTAACTTTGTAACCTGTGGAAACTGTGAAATACTTACCTTAGTTTGAATCTGTAAAGCAAATTACTTACCTGAGTTAAGTGCCTGTAATAAGAGAAACTGTTTATATACAGAGTGTTGTATTATTATTTCTTATGTAACATTCTGTATTATGTATATTTCATTGTGTTTCAGTTTTACAAGAAAAAAAAGACAAACAAGACAAAAACGATTTCAGTAAATCAGTCAACCTGGAATCAGCCTGCTGTCTTTATTGTTCGCTATCTGTCTACAATACCCAGCCGTATTATCAGGACAGAATAGATGAGTCAGTCCCTTGTCCTCAAGCTCTGCTTCCTCTGTAGAAGGTATGTCAGTGGGATTGAGGAGCTCTTCACAGTATTCCTTCCACCGCCCGACAATGTCCCCAGTCGAAGTCAGCAGTGCCCCAGTCGCACCATACACAGTGTGGACAGGGAGCTGTTTCCCCCTCCTGAGTCACCGGACAGCTTGCCAGAATCTCTTCAAGGTCAACCAAAAGTCTTGTTCTATGGCCTCACCAAACTTCTCTCACACCCGAGTTTTTGCTTCAGCAACCACCCAAGCTGCACTCTGCTTGGCCTGCTGGTACACCTCAGCTGCTTTGGGAGTCCCACAAGCCAACCAAGCTTGATAGGACTCCTTCTTCAGCTTAATGGCCCCCCTCACCACTGGTGTCCACCACTTGGTTTGGGGGTTGCCACCACGAGATGCACCAATGACCTTGTGGCTGCTTCGACAATGGAGGTGGAGACTCCATGTTCCAAACTCCCTCAGAATGTGGTCGAAGTTCTTCCGGAGGTGGGAGTTGAAGACCTCCTGGACAGGAGCCTCAGCCAGATGTTCCCAGCACACCCTCACTATACGTTTGGGTCTACCAGGTGTGAATGGCAACCTCCCCTGCCATCGGATTCAACTCACCACCAGGTGGTGATCAGTTGGCAGCTCTGCACCTCTCTTTACCCGAGTGTCCAAGACATATGGTCGCAGATCTGATGACACAATAACAAAATCGATCATCGGCCTGTGACCTGGGGTGTCCTGGTGCCAGGTGCATATATGGACACCCTTATGCTTGAACATGGTGTTCATTATGGACAAACTGTGGTTGGCACAGAAGTCCAATAACTGAACACCACTTGGGTTCAGATCAGGCAGGCCGTTCCTCCCAATCACACCCCTCCAGGTTTCACTGTCACTGCCCACATGTGCGTTGAAGTTCTCCAGTAGAACAACGGAGTCTCCAAGAGGAGCACTCTCCAGCACCACAGTCCGAGACTCCAAAAAGGGTGGGTACTCTGAACCATCATTTTGTGCATAGGCACAAATGATGGTCAGGACCTGTTTCCCAACCCAAAAGTGCAGAGAAACAACCCTTTTGTCCACCGGGAAGAACTCAAATGTAGAGGCAGCAAGGTAGGGGGATACAAAAATACCCACCCCTGCTCGCCCTCTCTTGCCCGGGGCAACTCCAGAGTAGGCCCAAATATACTGTATGGGTACATATTCATATTCTCTGGGTAACTTAATAGACCGTTATGCTGTCTATACCATCTAGCTACAATGCTCCCGCACTTTGTATATATCTGTGTACATACAGTGGTGTGAAAAAGTGTTTGCCCCCTTCCTGATTTCTCATTTTTTTGTATGTTTGTCACACTTAAATGTTTCAGATCATCAAACAAATTTACATATTAGACAAAGATAACACCTAACTTGCATGTTTTTGGCATGTGGGAGGAAACCGGAGAAATCCTGGAGTAAACCCACGCAGGCACGGGGAGAACATGCAAACTCCACACAGATCACTGTTGGTCAGGGGCTGGGATCAAACCCAGGATCCCCCAGCCAAGGGTGAGTTGCTGTGCTGCCGCAGTGCTAACCACTCCGCCACCGCGCTGCCCTACACGCAAGTTAGGTTAATTGGCATCAACTGGGGATTCTAAATTGTCCTTAGGTATGACTGTGAGGGTGAATGGTTGTCTGTCTCTCTGTGTTGGCCCTGCGATGGACTGGCGATCTGTCCAGGGTGTACCCTGCCTCTCGCCCAAAGATGCTGGGATAGGCTCCAGCCCCACCGCGACCCGAAAAGGATTAAGCGGAAGAAGATGGATGAAGAAGATGGACAAAGATAACACAAGTAAACACAAAATGCAGTTTTTAAATGAAGGTGTTTACTATTAAGCGGAAAAAAACCCAAACCTACATGACCCTGTGTGAAAAACTGATTGCCCCCTAAATCTAATAACTGGTTGGGCCACCCTTAGCAGCAACAACTGCATTCAAGCGTTTGCGATAACTGGCAGTGAGACTTTTACAGCGCTGTGGAGGAATTTTGGCTGACTCATCTTTGCAGAATTGTAATTCAGCGACATTGGAGGGTTTTCCAGCATGAACCACCTTTTTAAGGTCATGCCACAGCATTTCAATCAAATTTCAGGTCAGAACTTTGACTAGGCCACTCCAAAGTCTTCATTTTGTTTTTCTTAAGCTATTCAGAGGTGGACTTGCTGGTGTGTTTTTGATCATTGTCCTGCTGCAGAACCCAAGTGCGCTTCAGCTTGAGGTCATGAACAAATGGCCGGACGTTCTCCTTCAGGATTTTTTGGTAGACAGCAGAATTCCTGGTTCCATTTCCCACAACAAGTCTTCCAGGTCCTGATGCAGCAAAACAGCCCCAGACCATCACACTACCACCACCATATTTTACTGTTGGTATGATGTTCCTTTTCTGAAATGCTGTGTTACTTTTATGCCGGATGTAATGGGACACACAACTTCCAAAAAGTTCAACTTTTGTCTCGTCAATCGACAGAGTATTTTCCCAAAAGTCTTGGGGATCATCAAGATGTTTTCTAGCAAAACTGAGACGAGCCTTTATGTTCTTTTTGCTTAGCAGTGGTTTTCGTCTTGGAATTCTGCCATGCAGGCCATTTTTGCCCAGTCTTTTTCTTATGGTGGAGTCATGAACACTGACCTTAACTGAGGCAAGTGAGGCCTGCAGTTCTTTGGATGTTGTTGTGGGGTCTTTTGTGACCTCTTGGATGAGTCGTCGCTGTGCTCCTGGGGTAATTTTGGTCGGCCGGCCACTCCTGGGAAGGTTCACCACTGGTCCCTCTTTTTGCCATTTGTGGATAATGGCTGTCACTGTGGTTTGCTGGAGTCCCAAAGCTTTAGAAATAGCTAGAAAATTGAACTCAGCTTTCCAAAGATGTGATAAACCACAGTCAATTTATGTTTTAACAGGGGGCAATCACTTTTTCACACAGGGCCATGAAGGTTTAGATTTTTTTTTACCCTTAATAATAAACACCTTCAACTAAAAACTGCATTTTGTGTTTACTTGTGTTATCTTTGTCTAATATTTAAATTTGTTTGATGATCTGAAACATTTAAGTGTGACAAACATACAAAAAAATGAGAAATCGGGAAGGGGGCAAACACTTTTTCACACCACTGTATGTATATTCATGTTCTTATTATCCTATCTTTTTAATTATTGCTCTTAGTGTTGCTATCCCTGTGCTGCTGCAATCCTGGAATTTCCCCATTGTGGGACTAATAAAGGCTTATCTTATCTTATCTTATCTTATCTTAAAAGCCAGTTTAGGAAGCCGGGGATCAGACCGCCAAGGTCTCTGCCTTTGACTGCCACCTGATCCACATAGCACTGGACCCCCACAGCCCCTCCTGCAGGTGGTGAGCCCACTGGAGGGTAGACCTGTGTAACTCCTTTGGGCTGAGCCCAGCCAGGTCCAATGGGCAGAAACCCACCCACCAGATCCTGGGCATCAAGCCCCCCCCCAGGCCTGGCTCCGAGACAGGACTCCGGTAACCCCATATCGGGCAGGGTACACTGAATCCTTGTTCTAACATTCATCATGAGAGTCTGTTGGATTGTTCTTGGTCTGGCCCTTCACCCAGGACCAGTTAATCTCAGGTGACCCTACCAGAAGCAAATTGCCCCGGACAACAGAGCTCCTGGAATCACTAGGGTACACAAACCCCCGCCATGATAAGGTGACGATCATGAATTTTCAAAGTTTTCCCCATAAATTTGCTCATTTTCTCATATATTTTTTTTTATCCTTTTTCTTATAAAATTTCAGTTTTTCTCCATAAACTTGCATATTTTCTCTTGAAAATTTTCAGCCTTTTTTCTCAAAAATGTTCAGAATTTTCCCCATAAATTTGCAGATTTTCTTATGTTATTTTGTTTGTCCTTTTTTCTTATAAATTTTCCGTTTTGGGGCAGCTCGGTGGCATGGTAAGAAGGTCATGGGATCGAACCGACAATGGTCAGGGGAGACCATTGGTGGCGCTTCTGTGTGGAGTTTGCATGTTCTCCCCGTGTCTGCGTGGCTTTACTGCGGGTACTCCGGTTTCCTCCCACAGGCTAAAAACATGCAGGTTAGGTTAACTGGCAACTCTAAAGTGGTTCTAGGTGTGAATGTGTGTGTGACTGGTGAAGGGATGGCGCCGCACCGTGGCTGTCTCATCCATCCAGATGGATGCCCATTTTCTCCATAAATCTGCATATTTTCTCTTGAAATTTTTCAGCCTTTTGTCTCATAAATTTTCAAAAATTTCCCTGTAAATTTGCAAATTTTCTCATTATTTTTTTTATCCTTTTTTCTTATAAATTTGACTTTTTTCTTTATAAATTTTTTTATTTTTATTACCATGAATTTGTGATATTCTTCTTCTAAATTTGCAGTTTTTTTTCTTGTAAATTTGCAACTTTTTTCCTCATAAATTTGCAACTTTTTTCTTGTAAATTTGCCAATTTTCTCATGCAATTTTTTAGAAATTTTTCTCAGAAATTTCTGAACTTTTTTCTCATAAATCTGTGATTTTTTTTACTTGTAAAACTGTGATATTTTTTATACCCCACCAGTCGAAGCCCAAAGGGGTCAAGGAGTGTCTGTCCGTCCATCTGTCTGTCCCACTTTTATGAAATCGGCTCCTCCTGCAGTTTTGTTCCAGTTGTTTTGAAGCTTGATACCATGGTTTGATAGACTCTGATGATGCACATTAAGGATGACCGTGAGGTCAAAGGCCAGAGGTCAGATTTTCCCTAAATCTTCTAAACACAGTAACTACTGAAAGAAATTATGTAGGCTTTTCAAATCAATACAGTAGTTGTATCTAATACACATCTCGGCCAGCTTGCACCCTGATCTGACTATGGGTTTGGGGTCAAGGGGTCAAAGGTCAAAGTTAACATTCCTTTTGCACTATGGTAAATGCTAAGTTTACTATTACTATAAAATGAGTAAAGCTAGGGTCACCAAACCTGGTACACAGGATCACTCTGAGATCATAACCTCTGACTCCATGTTTGGGGTCAAAAGGTCAAAGGTCAAGGTTGACACTCCCTATGATCTCTTACTATAGAACGTGTAATGCTCTCTCGGGTCACCAAACTTGCTACACGGGTTCACCTCAGGATCCTGCCCTACAACTATGGGTTGTGTAGTTAGTTGTATATTTGTGGATGATGGTTTATCATAAATTGGTTCTGCCACAGTGATTTTATTGAAAAGTTGAAAATTGCTCCCTGTCAGTAATTGGGCTCTTCAAAGAAAATGGAGGCAGGGATATTGCACTCATCTCAGAGTGCTCTTGTTCTCATAAAGTTTTGACTTTTTTCTTGTAAATTTTCATCATTTTCTCATAAATTTGTGACTTTTTTCCAGTAAAATGACATTTTTTCACTTCCACCGAGTGTTTGCGATGCAGATTTTCATGAAGCAGGGACTGTGACTCACGCGCAGCCTTCCATAGCACTTTGGCAGGATTCATCTCTTCTTTATTAAAAAAAAGGATTTAAAAGATGAAGCTGTAGATCCATCAGTCGTGAGCAGGCACTGCGAACCGCTCACGAAGCGCTGACACCCTCGAAGCCGGGGTGCTGCTGCGTCTCTGGGGCTGAAGCCAAGTGTCTGATTAATAATACTTCAGGACTGGAGTGGAAAAAACAACAAAAGCCATCGTTGTCGTCCCTGTAGTCGTTGCGCTCGGCTTTTCCTCCTGGGGATGTACGGTTCTGGAGATAATCACCTGGAGGTGATGGATGCTGGAACGAGCGTCGTTCACGTGTGGGAAGTCGTTACAGAGAGGAGCTGATAACACGGCGGCCCCCGCGTCTGCCTCCGGGGCCATTAAGTTAATTAGTTTGGGATGTTTGAGATATTTATTAGTAAAGCAGGAATCAGCAAACACTCCATCAGTTATGCTCTGCACTGAATAACCAGTTTGTAGTAATCAAGGAAAGGCTGATTAAAGTGCTAACGGTTTCATATGAAATTTAGGATTGGCCTTCAGAACTGCTCATCTTTATAAACACATGGACTGTCTTATAATCAGTAGGCATTTGTTATTTTTTTACATACAAACGTATAAAATCAGGTACAAATATGCAAGAATAAAGGTGTAAAGATGTGATTAAAGAAGACAGTTTAAAAGTTAAAAAAGTAATTTCATTCTTCTTCTTTCAGCGGCTCCCTTTAGGGAGCTGCAAATTTGCAAGAAAAAAGTCACAAATTTATGAGGATAAAAGTTGTAAATTTATGAGAAATAGTTGAAAATTTATAAGAAACAAATTGAAATTTTTACAGGAAAAAAGTTGAAGATTTTGATAAAAGAGTCACAAATTTATGAGGAAAAACACTTACACATTTACATGAAAAATGTTGCAAATGTATGAGAGAAAAGACGAAAATTTACTGGAAAAAAGTCACATATTTATGTTTGTGGTGGCGACTGTGGCCCAGGTGTAGTGTGGCCGACTACTGATCGGAGGGTCAGGGGTTCGAGTCCCGCTCTGTCTGCAGTCTGCATGCTGAAGTGTCCTTGAGCAAGACACGGAACCCCCAGTTGCTCCTGGTGGGTCAGGCCAGCGCCTGCGCGAGTGGGTGGATGGCAGGATCTGTAAAGTGCTTTGGTCATCCAGAGATGAGAAAAAGTGCTATAAGTGAAGCCATTTAGGAGGAGAAAGTTGACAACCTACTGGGGAAAAAAATGCAAATTTATCACAACTTTTTTCTTTAAAAAGTTGATAATATAGAGGAAAAAAAATTAAAATTTTTGAGAATTTTTTTTTCAAATTTATAAGAAAAAAGCTGTCGATTTATGAGAAAAATATTGCAAATTTATGAGAAAAAACATTTTAAAAAAAGTCAAAATTTATGAGAAGAAAGGTAAAAATTTACAGGAAAAAGTTGCAAATTTATGAGAAAAAAGCTGAAAATTTTGACAAGGAAATTTAATATTTATGAGAAAAAAGTTGAAAATTTACAGGAATTTTTTTTTTTTTTTTTAGAAAAATGCATAAATGTATGAGGAAAAAAGTTGCACATTTATAAGAAAAATGTGGCAAATTTACGAGAAAAAGATGAAAATTTACTGGAAAAAGTGACAAATTTATGAGGAGAAAAATATAACATTTTACAAAAATAATCCAAAATTTATGAGAAAAAAGTTGGAAATTTACAGGAAAAAAAATTAATTTTTTTTAGAAAAAAAAATATGAGGAAAGAAATTTATTAAAAAAAATTATGCAAATTTTTGAGAAAAAAGATGAAAATTTACTGGAAAAAGGGACAAATTTATGAGAAAAAATATAACATTTTACAAAAAAAAATCCAAAATTTATGAGAAGAAAGTTGAAAAGTTACAGGAAAAAAAAATAATTCTTTTTTTAGAAAAAAAATTACGAGGAAAGAAATTTCACATTTATAAAAAAAAAATGTTGCAAATTTATGAGAAAAAAGTCACAAATATTTGAGAAAAAAGCTGAAAATTTGCTGGAAAAATTGTAAATTTACAAGAATTGCAAATTCATGAGAAAAAAGTTGGAAATTTATGAGAAGAAAGATAAAACATTTACTGGGGAAAAAGTCGCAAATTTTTGAGGAAAAGTTTTTTTAAAATTACAGGAAAAAAGTTGAAAATTTTGAGGAAAAAGTTGAATTTTTTTGCTAAAACACTGAATCTGTAGAAGACGCCCTTCTACTCTCAGTCATCTGGAGCAGTTGGTGACGAGGAGCGGGTCAGAATATCTGTGGACGGGTGCAGACGTCTCCCAGAATTACAGAAACGGGTCGATTGCAGCGATCACATCAGAAGGTTGCGCAACAAAACTGTCACTTACCACGCCACTTGGCGCATGCTCTGGTATCCATAGTATCAACAGAATAATGCATTTTCACACTTATCACCAGAGGAGAATTAAATCCTGTGAAAAAACAACAGTCGCATGTGAAGTTTGCAGTGACAGCTCAGTTTTGGCGGCCTTGTGCTGCAGAGCGGAGGATGACACCAGCAGCAGACGCCGCAGTCAGAGTTGGTGGAGCGCCAATCCTGACAGACTGTCAGACCCTCTCAGGCAGCTCCTTAGTCAGGTTTACCGTCACCGTCTACAGACCAGGGACAGGAGAGGAAGCTGAACAGGGAACACTGGAAACGGATGAGTGTGACATCAGTCCCAGCATGGCGCGTCTGTGGGAAATCCTCAAAGAGCTCCAACAGATGCGGCAAAGAGCATGGGCTGGTTTTTTCAGCATCACTTTGAGAGAACACTCGTCTGATCCTGGTGAATCAATCGTTTTAGATCGGTTTGCAGTGAAAGTTGAAGATTTAACCTGTCGAATATGTCCTCATCCATCCTTCACGTCAGACGGCCTACCGCTGAGCCTCGGCGCTCACGCACGGGAGCTACAGTGCAGCCAGCTAGCAGCCCGACCGTGACTTTTACATCGCTTCTCTGAAAATTCACCCCACTACACACCTGTGGTTCTAGCTCGTTCATTAATCCACAGTCGATAAAATATCTTCCGCCATCGTGCCCCGTTTTATTATTTTCTTCCCTGGGACTAAGCTGTTAGCATGGCTAGCTGTAAAGGTGGAAATTTACCAGAGAAAAAGTTAATTTACGAGAGAAAAAGTTGTAAATTTCTGACAGAAAAAGTTGTTCATTTCTGAGAGGAAAAGTTTATTTGTGAGAGAGAAAGTTAATTTAGTTAAACTGTAAACTTTTGGGTGAAAAAGTTGTTAATTTACGAAAGAAAGTTAATTCATGAATGTCGTAAATTTCCAAGAGAAAAAGTTGCACATTATGGATAGAAAAAGTAGCACATTTCTGAGTGTTATAAATATCTGGGAGAAAGTTAATTTACGAACACTGTAAATTTCCGAAAGAAAACTTGTTAATTTCCAAGAAAGTTTTAAATTTCCGAGAGAAAAGTTGTAAATATCTGAAAGAAAAAGTTGTTCATGTTTGAGAGAGAAAGTTAATTTATGGAAGCTGTCAATTTTTGAGAGAAAGGTCCCTGTTTTGATGGTCATCAGCAGACTTTTCTGCCAGACTTCTCACTGTACGCCAGTGTTTTTGCTAGTTTCTGTCAGTGCAGTGTCTGTTTTTTACGCTTTGCATCACGCCACCTAATTACCAGTAGACGGTACGCCAGCTTTGCACTGGGAGGTGGAGGTTCATTTCAAAGAGGTGTGGCGGCACGCAGTCTCAGATGCATCACTGTTATGGTGCATGTTACGGCAATGCGCTTTTGATCAGGTACTGTAAATGGAAGTCTGTCATCAGAAGTGCATTGTTTAATGCTATTTTAATGGCATGTTTTGAAATCACGCAGCTCAAGAACTCATGAGGAAACAGGACACGCTGGGATGTTCTGCTATTTTAATGGAAAGAGTTGTAACAGTCATAATATACTGTAATCGCCTGTCATTTTATTTATTCCATCAACATTCTCATTTTTATTGTGGACTTACAGTTGGAGTCTATAGATTAGGCATTATTTCAGGCTTTTTTTAGGGGAATGAATTATCCCATTATCCTCATTATCCCAGGGTAAGGACAGCATCATGGCATTGCTTGGTAACGACAGCATGTGATGTCATGACGTATGCCATTTTTAGAAAAAACAAGAAGTGTTTAAACCTGAAGCATCCAAAAGAGGAATTGATAACATCAGCGATATATGATTCTAGGGGCTCGAAAAATTTAGAACCGGTTCCCAGTTCCCGTCCCTAATGAACAGGGATCATGCGTGTGTTCTGGTGTGGATGTGGCAGCACACGGGGGAGGTGTTTCGGTCTGAAAATTTTTTTCCATCCACATTTTCATTTTCATCATGGAGTTATCAGGGATTAAGACATCTATTTTTAGGGGAATGAATGAATGAATGAATGAATAAGGAGTGTGCAACGTTTTACTTTTCACTGTAATTCCCCAGAGAGACAGGAGATGTGCCCACATCTGCCTCAGTTGCGCACCCCCTGGTTTCCAGCCAGGCTGAGGCTGCCTACACTGCACCTATGGTTGCGGTTCTCCTCCAGCAAGCTCTCCGACTGCAACCCATCAGGAGCCACTGAGAGCGGGCTCACTTCGTGGTGGGGGTCGGTGGCAGACGGGAAGCCACGCCAGATCTCATCCTTCCTTGCTGTGAAATTACGTTTGTGAGCAGGGTTTTTTTAAATCCAGTGCACACCAACTTTTACGAACGTTAAAGGAGCTTTTTAACGCCACAGCCTTGCTTGACCATGGATGAGAGCTGTCCTCTACAATTCAGAGCTGATGCCAATCTTTCTCTTTGTCCATGAGTTTGAGAGTTGTAAACTTTCCTTCAGTTATGTTATCTTTCATTTGAGCTTTTCTTTTACACCAAGAAAGATCAAGCCCTTCATCTCAGCCTGAGTTCTATTAATCTGCTCTGGTGAATGCAAAATTGTAGATTTAATTCAAAAATAACTGTTGGGATATTTTCATTTTGAATCATTCTTTTAAAAGAATGGCAGTGAATGAGGTTAACAATGGAAGCCGAGCCAATAAATCCTGAAGAATGATTACGCACAGACCAGAAAATTAAGAACAGTAAATTTCGCAGTGAGATTTTTTTTTTTTTTTTTTTGAGGGGCTGTCATATTTTGGTGGATTATATATTGTTTTTCTTTTTTTATTCCCCCTTCTCTCACTTTTGGCATTCCAGCACCATGGACAGCGGCACTCCTTCGGCGTTTTTCTTGTGTCCGTGCGTGTTTGAAGTGAGTTTTGGTCTAAAAACATCTGCTTCTGCAAGCATTTCAGTCAATGTTTGCCAATGGAGCTTAACTTAGGCCAACTTGGGTTACCTCTGCACAACTTAGCCCACCACTCAGGAACTTTTACAAATTGAGCACAGCTTTCACCAATGTTTATTTTCAAACATCGGTAAATTTTCAGCATGTTGAAAATTTTCAAAGAACACGACTTTTGCCAACATTCGCCAACAAACACCAACTATCATTAACTTTTACTAACGTTTGCCAGCAGAACCAGACGTTTGCCAAAACATCAGTAAAATCAGCTCAAACATTGTAGTATAAATCCACCTTTAGCAGCGTTACTATCGTGTGCATTTTTGATCACACGCACGAGCTTTGACCAGGGCAAAACTCGTCTTAAACAAGCCATCATGATCAGAGTTCACTTTAGATAATGCAGCTCTGTGCATTAAAAGGATGAGCAGGAGCACTTTGGACTGGATTATCCAAATCACACCTCTGAATAATTAGACCAGCCTCTTTGCACCTTGCACCCGGTGGAAATTTGTTTCTGCACTCCTGTGATAAGGAACTGAACTTGGAAATGCCCATAAACCCATTCTGCGCCACTGACGACTGACCATGTCCTTGTAATACGGCCCTTAAAGTTGTTAATTTCCAAGAAAGTTTTACATTTCTAAGAGCAAATTGTTAATTTCCAACAGAAAAAGTTGTTAATTTTCAAGAAAAGTTGAAAATGTTTTAGCAGATTCATGGGGATTGTGAGAAAGGTTGCAGTCCAGGTTAGAATATTTCTACAGACCAAGACGAGCCTCGGCGTGCTCGCCCAGCAGCTCTGGTTTCAGCCAGTAAACACTCCCGCAGTCATGACAGCTGTGATGCTCTCCCTCCACCGAGGCAGAGAGAACGATGCCACTGTATTGGTTGCACTCTGCGATAGATTTGATTGGTTTCTAATGAGCGTGATGAGAGCACGTGTGGGACAACTCAGATTAGATGCCCGGCCTTCACTGGGACATTCGTCATGGGATCAAAGGGATTAAATCTGGAGCACATCACACTTTCACGATAAAGAATGTGTCTTTCCTGTGCTCAGAAATCAAATAAATCACATCTGATGCTGTGCCTGCACTGGCTTAATCTCTCACAATCCTCCATGCTTCCATTTTTGGACGCCCCCAGCCCGGGCTTAATGAGGTTTTATCATCAGGAGGGAGAGCCGGTCCGGAGGATAGCCCAGCATCAGGGAGCCACCGCCGATCTCCGCCGTAATAAATCAAGTCGGAGGCCGGAGGAGAAGGAGAGAAAACGCTGATGGGAGACTTCCTCCTCACCTCTGCCGCTGTGCCGCGCCCCCCCTCACTGTGCAGGGCTGTCAGAGCAGACAGAAAAAAAAAATGTCTGACACAGCCTGAAAAACAGCAGCTTCCATACAGAGCGGATGTTTATTCATCAGAGCCACACAGTCTGGCTGCAGGACACAAAATAGGAATGTTTATAGATTTTTTTTTCGGGTGGGGAGGGGGGTATGATACGATAAAGATACCAATTTAACAATTATTTTTTTAAAAATTCACAAATTACAGTTTAACTTCACAGAATAAGTATTTAACCAGTGTCCAGATGAGCATTGCAAATTTATGAGAAAAAACATTAAAATTTACAGGGCAAAAAATCAGCTATTTTGAGGAAAAAAAAGGTGCAACTTTATGAAAAAAATTGTCACAAATCTACAAAAAAAAAACTCTGCAAATTTGCAAGAAAAAAGTTGCAAATTCACACAAAATAGGTTCCAAATCTACAAAAAAAAAGTTGACGGTTTACAGGAAAAATTTGCAGATTTACAAGAAAAAAATTTTAGTAAATTTTTGAGAAAAAAAGTCACACATTGATGAGAAAAAAACTTGCAAATTTATGATTAAAAAAAGTTGAAATTTTACAGGAAAAAAATTGTCAAATTTACAAAAAAAAAAAAAAAAGATACATATCCGTGGAAAAGAAGTTTTTTTTTTTTGCATTTGCGCTCCGTCGTCCATAAGGAGTTCGTCAGTGGAGCAGTTTCCTGCCACCTCAAGGTTCAACTCCACTGCTAGCTTGGTGCCAGTAGTGGGATTCCTCTTTGGCTCAGTGGTAAGAGTGAGACGTTTTCCGATCATGGTGTCATCCTGGCCTGGGATACTAGGTGTTAGGCTGCCTTGCCTGTGGGTGAAAATGATTATAGGTCGGTTCACCTTGATGAGAGGATTGAAACGGCCTTGAAATCCCAGGTTAAACAGGCAATTCTGGCCTTGGCCCAGTTGGACTGTCACAGAAAGTGGGGGCTCGTCTGGGATTTACACCCGTACCGAAGGAATTCCCCGACTAGGATCAAACTAGTAGTGGAGGAGAAGCTTAAGGTGTCAGGAAACTGCATCACTGACTAATTTCTTGTGGAGGAGGGATCCGTAGCAAAATCACACGACCAAAAGTAGCAAATTTCTGAGAATAAAGAGGGCCGTAGCATTAGCGTATTCTGTTTGATAGCCAGAAACAACTCTGTGTGCAGACTGTGAGGCTGATGGTCCTGTGCAGTTAAAACACAGATTAGCCACCATATTTATAGGTAAAAACTCATATTTTCAAACATGTTTTGCATGAGAAAGAAAAGACTTCCTTTGCCTTTTTTTTATTAATCTCCTGATTGTTTCATCTCTTCCCGCGTCTTACCAGCTGTTTGTCATTGCTTTGCGTTAATCTACTTTGTCGCATGCCTGCATGCATATGTGTGGTGGTGTCTTCCACGAAAAGGCGGCAGAAGCCTTGTCTGAAAACGTTAGCGTCCAAGACTCTGTGGCTGTTGATGACACGCCAGTGCTCCGAGCTTTGCTGGAAAGATGCAGCGTTAATATACAGTATTTGCACTTTCTCTGGAAACATCAGATCGGCCCCCGCCCTGGAGATGTGACACACTTCCTGCTTTAATAAACGCCTCACTGTGTTATCGCTTCAAACTGTGAAGATAAGATGGAGCAAAGTGAGAGCTGATGGAAGAAAAAATGTCTTTACAGCGTTACTGGACCCATATTCTGTTGATATAATCATTAGAAACCAGAAATACACGTAAGTCAGTCAGAACCTACAATAATCACTTTAATTCAATAAAATAGTTCAAATATTCAATTGTCCCCCCAATGTCGTCATAAACCTTTTTATAACATCTTATTTCTTCTTCTTGTATAATTAGATAAAATGACTTTAAACAGCCAATTCTAAGCAGAAGTGCAAAATAAATTAATAAATAAATATTTTTTGTCATAGATCTGCAACTTTTCTTTTTCTTAAACTTTTTTCTCATAAAATGTGCAACTTTTTTCATGAATTTGAGTTTTTGTCAAAAATTTCCAACTTTTCCTCATAATTTAGCTTTTTTTTTTCTTGTTAATTTGCAGTTTTTTCCTGCAAATTTTCACCTTTTTTCTTGTAGATTTGTAACTTTTTCCTCAGAACTTTGCAACTTTTTTCACATAAATTTGCAATTTTTTTTTTCCAAAATCTGACTTTTTTCCTCATGAATTTGCAGTTTTTTTTCTTGTAAGTTTGCAGTTTTTTCCTGAAAATGTTCAACTTTTCTCTTGTAGATTTTCAACTTTTTCCTTGAAAATTTGTGGGGGGGGGGGGGGTTCTTGTAAATTTGCAAATTTTTTCCTCCTAAATTGGGGACTTTTTTCTCAAAATTTTGCAACTTTTTTCTCAAAAATTTGCAATTTTTCTCCTGTAAATTTCCAAACTTTTTTTCATAGATTTGCAACTTTTTTCAAAAATTTGACTTTTTCCTCAAATTGGCACATTTTTTTCCTGTAAATTTGCACCTTTTTTGATAAATTTGTGAGGTTTTACTCAAATATTTGCAACTTTTTTCTTATAAATGTATAGATTTTTTCCTTGGAAATTTGCAGCTTTTTTCTCATAAATTTGGGACTTTTTTCAAAATTTTGCATCTTTTTATAATAAATTTGTACATTTTTTTCTTGCGAATTTACTGTTTTTACTTGCAAACTTGCATCTTTTTTCTTGCAGATTTGCAATTTTTTCTCAAAGATTTTTGACCTTGTTTCTCATAAATTTGTACGTTTTTTTCCTGCAAATTTTTAACTTGCTTTGTATCAGTTTGCAACTTTTTTCCTCATAAATGTTGGATTTTTCTCTCCAAATTTTCAACTTTTTCTCATAGATTTGCAACTTTTTTCTCAAAAATTTGTGATTTTTATCTCAAATTTGTACATTTTTTCCTGTAAAATTTCAATTTTTTTGCAACTTTTTTCCACATAAATTTGAAACTTTTTCCTCAAAATTTCAGAAAACTTCAGCAAATTTTTTTTCTTGTAAATTTATTATTTTTACTTGTAAATTTGCAACTTTCCTCTCATAGATTTGTAACTATGAGAACATTCTGTGCACAAAATATATATCACAATATGCATCGTGTGTGCAATATAATTTCTCTATATTGCAATAGTTTTTGGGGGTTTTTTTTGCCATATCGGCCAGGCCTACTGTGTAGTCCTAGATTCTGTGGGCGAGGAGAACTCCTTTTCTGGAGGACTTTGCTCTGTTTCACTTTACAGACACATAATGTCACAGAAATTCAGAAATCCTCTATAACCCACTAAAATAAAGGAAAAACTCCAAAGATCACAGTAGGAGCTGTTTAACGTGTCTGGCAGTTAATCAAAGGTCAACTGGTAAATGAACCACCAGTGGTTGTTCCATTTTATGTGGTTTCAAATGAAGTCATCACCATTCTGTCTGTTGTTTTTCTTACATCAAAATCAAAGTCCAGGGCAGTAATCCTCCAGATCTTCCTTTTGTAAGGGGGAAGGGGGGTGTATAGACACTCTGTTGATGACTCTTGCATTCAGCAACTAAATATTATGCATGCTTCACTCTTGGCTAAGAGAATTTAGAGTTTTTAGCGGTCTAATAAGGATACCTTTTCATAGTGGTGTGTTTTGCCGAGGGGCAGAAATGGATTAGCACAGCCTTGTGAAGGCATGTTCTCCGAATTCAGACCGTGTTTCACTGCAGATTAGAGGAACTGTTTCCATATGTTTAATAATCTGTGTATCACCTTTATTATCAAATCCAAAATCTGTGTCTGCAACATAAAACCTGAACCTGATGTAGTTTTCTTCATTCGGGAGCAGTAGTACTATAACTTACATATCCATCCATCTTCTACCGCTTTTCTGGCGGTCCAGGTCGCAGAGGCAGCAGTTCAAGCAGAGAAGTCCAGACTTCCCTCTCCCCAGCCACCTGCTCCAGCTCTTCAGAGAGGATACCAAGGCGTTCCCAGACCAGCTGGGAGACGTAGTCTCTCCAGAGAGTTCTGGGTCTGCCCCGGGGTCTCCTCCCAGTGAGGATGTGCCCGAAACACCTCAAGTGGGAGGCGTCCAGAAGGCATCCTGATCAGATGCCCATACCACCTCAACTGGCCCCTTTCAATGTGGAGGAGCAGTGATTCTACTCTGAACCTCTCCCAGATGCCTGAGCTCCTCACCCTATCTTTGAGGGTGAGTCCAGCAATCCTACAAAGAAAGCTCATTTCAGCCGCTTATGTTTGCAGTCTTATTCTTTCGGTCATTACCCAAAGCTCATGACCATAGGTGAGCGTAGGAACATACAATGAACGGTAAATCGACAGCTTTGCCTTAGAGCTCAGCTCCCTCCACCACAACAGATCGGTACAACGTCTGCATCACTGCAGATGCTATCTGATGCATCTGTCGGTCTCTCACTCCATTCTCCCCTCACTCGTGAATAAGACCCCAAGATATTTAAACACCTCCACTTGGGGCAGGAGCTTGTCCCCAACCTGGAGAGGACAATCCACCTTTTTCTAGCTGAGGACCATGGACCCAGACTTGGAGGTGTTGATTCTCATCCCAGCTGCTTCACACTCAGCAGCAAACCATCCCAGTAAGACCTGTAGGTCATTGCTGGATGAAGTCAATAGGACAACATCATCTGCAAACAACAGAGATGAGATCCTGTGGTCACCAAGCATGACACCCTCCGTTCCCTGGCTGTGCCTAGAAATCCTGTCCATAAAATTTATGAACAGGATCGGTGACAAAGGGCAGCCCTGTCCAGCTCTCAGGAATGAGTCCGACCAAGTGTTGGCAATATGAACCAACCTCTCACAACGGTCGTATAGAGACCAGATAGCTCATAATAACAAGCCTGATACCCCATACCCCCGAAGCACCCACCACAAAAAACCACGAGGGACACAGTCGAATGCCTTCTCCAAGTCCACAAAACACATGTAAGCTGGTTGGGCAAACTACCACGAACCCTCGAGGATTCTCGAGAGGGGAAAGAGCTGGTCCGATGTGCCACGGTCAGGACGAAAACCACATTGCTCCTGCTGAATCCGGGTTCGACCAACGGCTGGACTCTCCTCTCCAGTGTCTTCTCATAGTCCTTGCCAGGGAGGCTGAGGAGTGTGATCCCTCTAAAGTTAGAGCACACCCTCCGGTTCCCTTTCTTGAAGAGAGGAACCACCACCCCGGTTTGCCATGCCAAAGGCACTGTCCCTGACCTCCACGCAATGTTGCAGAGGCGTGTCAACCATGATAGCCCTACAACATCCAAGGCCTTGAGGTACTCAGGGCAAATCTCGTCCACCCCCGGAGCCCGGACACCAAAGAGTTTTTTAACCACTTTGGCAACCTCTGTCCCTGTGATGGGCGAGTCGTCCCCCTCATCCACAAACCCTGCTTCCTCTGTGGAAGGCATGACAGTGGGATTGAGGAGAGCCTCAAGGTATTCCTTCCACCGCCCGGTGATATCCCCAGTCAAAGTCAGCAGCACCCCATCTGCACCATACACAGTGTGGACAGCGAGCTGCTTCCCCCTTCTGAGCTGCCGGAGTTTGCCAGAATCTCTTTGAGGCCGACCAAAAGACTTGTTCCATGGCCTCACCGAACTCCTCCCACACCTGAGTTTTTGCTTCAGCAACCACCTGAGCTGCTTGGCCTGCCAGTACACCTCAGCTGCTTTGGGAGTCCCACAAGCCAACCAAGCTCAATAGGGCTCCTTCTTCAGTTTAATGCCCCCCCCCACCACCATTGGTGTCCACCACTTGGTTCGGGGGTTGCCACCATGAGATGCACCGACGACCTTGCGGTCGCAGCTCTAGGCAACCGCTTCAACAATGGAGGTGGAGAACTTGGCCCATTTAGACTCCATGACTCCAGACTCTCGCAGAATGTGATCGAAGTTCTTCCGGAGGTGGGAGTTGAAGACCTCCAGGACAGGGGCCTCAGCCAGAGGTTCCCAGCACACCCTCACTATATGTTTGGGCCTACCAGGTGTGAATGGTGTCCTCCCCTGCCATCGGATTCAACTCACCACCAGGTGGAGATCAGTTGACAGCACTGCACCTCTCTTTACCCGAGTGTTCAAGACATTCGGTCCCAGGTCTGATGACACGATAACAAAATCGATCATCGACCTGTGATCTAGGGCATCCTGGTGCCAGGTGCACATATGGACACCCTTATGCTTGAACATGGTGTTCGTTATGGACAAACTGTGGTTAGCACAGAAGTCCAACAACTGAACACCACTCGGGTTCAGATTGGGCAGGCCATTCCTCCCAGTTACCCCCCTCCAGGTTTCACTGTTGTTGCCCACGTGCACATTGAAGTCCCCCAGAAGGACAATGGAATCTGCAAGAGGAGCACTCTCCAGGGCCCCAGTCAGAGACTTCAAAAAGGGTGGATACTCTGAACCATCATTTGGTGCATAGGCACAAGGCGCCTTTGTCCTGGCGCCTTTGGGTCAGGACCCGTTTCCCAACCCAAAGGCGCAGGGAAACAACCATTTCGTCCACCAGGAAAAACTCCAATATAGAGGCAGCAAGGTGGGGGGATACAAGAATACCCACCCCTGCTTGTCGCCTCTCACCCGGGGCAACTCCAGAGTAGGCCAAGCTCCAGCCCCTCTCCAGGAGACTGGTTCCGGAACCGGAACCCGGCCAGGCTCAGCCCGAAGGAGTTACATGGGTCCGCCCTCCAGGGGGCTCACCACCTGCAGGAGGGACCATGGGGGTCCTGTGCTGTGTAGATCAGGTGGCGGTCGAAGGCGGAGACCTTGGCGGTCTGATCCAAGCTTCCTAAACTGGCTTTTGGGATGTGAAATGTCACCTCTCTGGTGGGGAAGGAACCTTAGCTGGTGCATGAGGTTGAGAGATGCCGGGTAAATATAGTCGGCCTCACCTCAACACACTATAACTTTCATAGTTTTTTATATTATTTTAAAAAAATAGCAAAAAGCATTTTGCATGCAAGTATTTGGATGGTAAAAAAGCCAACGTATTTTCAGCTGGAAAAACCACCCCCAACAGCATACATACGTTGGGCCAATGTCAGCAAAGTTTGCATCAGGAATACATCTTATAGAGGTCATTTGCATATTGGCAAGACATTTGGCTGTTATGCCAACATTGTGCAAGGTTGGGACACTACAAGGTTTTACTTTGTATTTTTAAACTAACTTTGTTCAACTTAAAACTATGTCAGCTTTTAAGCTAACACTGAACAACTTTAAGCTAGTTTAGTTTTTAAGATAGTATTTTAAGCTAACTGTTTTCACCGTAAGCTATTTCCCCTTTTTGCTAGCGTTGCATAAATTTACACCATTTTAGCTTTTAAGCTAGCATTTATCAGTGATAGCCTAATATGCTAAATAATGGTATAACTTCTTGAATTTTGAGCTATTTCAGATCAGTGTTAAGCTTTAAGTTATTTTGATTTTATGCTAACATTGTGCAAGATTCGGACACAGCTTTTAAACTGGCTTATTTTAGCTTTGTTTTATTCAGCATTTTTCTCTTTTGAGGACCGAATTGGAAATATGTGTGCTAATGTTATGCTTTTATGTGTTATCCTCAGTGATTGTTTTATATATGTATGTGTATATATAGTGGGGGAAATGAGTATTGAACATGTCAACATTTTTCTCATTAAATATGTTTCTGATGGAGCCATTGACCTGAGATTTTCACCAGATATCAGTAACAACCCAAGTAATCCACACATATAAAGAAATCAAGGCAACTATGTTCACAAAACAAGTTATATTTAATAACGTGAAATGACACAAGGAATAAGTATTGAACACGCTTGGTGAAATTCATTTAATATTTAGTAGAAAAGCCTTTGTTGGTAATAACAGCTTCCAGATGTCTCAGGTATGGAGAAATGAGGTGCAGGCATTGCTCAGGAGTGATTTTAGCCCATTTTTCCACACAAACTGTCTTCAAATCTTGAAGGTTCCGTAGGTGTCTTCTATGAACTCTGATCTTCAGTTCATTCCATAGATGTTCAATTGGATTCAGGTCAGGTGACTGACTGGGCCATTCTAGCAGCTTTATTTTCCTTCTCTGGAGCCAGTTGAGAGTTTCCTTCCTTCCACATTGGTGTGAACGCACCTTTAGTCTAATATGCTAAATAATGGTTTAACTTTATTCAGTTTTAAGCTACCCACCTTATTCCTAGCCCCTTGCATGAATTATGGGCGGAACTTCCGATACTAGTTTAGAAAGTGGGGTTGTCATGGAAATGGGACACTTTTCTTGGTTAAAAAACAATGACTTTGGCATCAAAAATGTGGGAACACGGCCTTTTGCACCTGAAAAAGAGTAACACAATCATACCACTTCCCTTGACTATTGAGGGATGAGAAGATGACCTTAAAAAGTGGCCTTGCAGACAGTAACTCTGTTAGTTTGTTCCGCTGCTAAAATGCTAATGCTGGAAACAAAAGCTCTGAGATATGTCAATGTTTCCACCGCAATAAAGTCAGTTGCATTTTGTTAAAATATATTGGACATAATCATATTTACCTTAGAGCAGACGTAGAATCTAGTCAGAGCCACAAAGAACCGCAACATCGTGCTTGGGTCTTTTAATGTCAGGGTAAATACAGACAGCTGCAGCTGTTTGTTTTACCCTGGAATTAAAATGCTCATGCTGCTGTCATGCTGTGAATGCTTGTTATTTAACTTAACATGTACAGACCTTTTCTGACAATTGTTCAAAATTTTATTGCTCTATATTTTGTGATAATTTAAAAATTAATGCATGCTGAAGCTGCTAATATCAACTTCATAACGTTCAATGCAGTGCAAGAAATGCAAAAAAAAAACAACAAAAACACCTATTATCTTTCTTAACTCGTTAAGCCTTAGGAAGCAAACTGTTACTATTTTTTATTTATTATTTTACTTTATGCAGCCTTGCATCTGGTGACATACATATAAGTGTCAAATCTGTGACATTCATACAAGTGAAAACATACCTGGTGCTGTTGTGTCTGTCCTGTGTCTGTACCACCAATCACACCAACAGTCATTTTTAGTTTTCAATGCATGATCTACTCATTGCTATTGAAGCCACAGATTTAGCTGTGCTTATTTGTGAGGACCCTCACACCATGAACAGCAGCAAATACCAGAACTACACAAAAACATTCAAAAATAAAAAAACTACAAAGGCTGAAATTATCTTCCACTTAATTGCAAAACAGGTATGTGGACTATACATTAAAATGAATTTAAAACACTTTTAAAAACGCTATTTTTAATGCCCCACTACTCCACTCTTGCTACTACTTCAGCCGAAACTGGAAGTTGCACCCATAATCTTTTCTACAGCAGTGCCCTCAGGGATGAGGTGGATTGAACAACTTTTCCTCTGCTTCCTTTGCTCTCAGGATCTGGGCCTTCAGGGAACGTCGCTCGATGACATCTTATACAAGAACGCAGCATTCCTCAACCTGGTGGACCCCATTTCTCACGAGCTCCTGCTCAGCCTCGCCCGCGACTTGCAGTGTCCAAAAAGGGTAGGCATCCAGTATCAAGCTGCCGCACGCCTGCATTTATTAGCTAAGCTCAGGTGCATGTGTCATATTCATTGTCATGCTGTTGTGGTGATAATCAACCGCCTGTTTTCCTTTGTCAAAGCATAAACACAGTCTAAGACAATGGACTACAAAGATGATAAATGAACAAGCTTTTCTGGTTAAAAAAAATCACATAAATGTGCTTTTTTCATGCCTCACGCCCTTGAAGGACAGACTGGCAGACTGTGGGACATACTGTACCCCTCTGGAAAAATAACATCTGCAACATGAATGTGCTTTTTTCCTTTCAAATTTCTACAGTTTTGCTTTTAAATTTTCAAGATTTTACTGCTATTTTGTAAGTTTTGTTGTTTTTGCAAATTTGCTTGTTTTTTTTTTTTTGGTGAATTTGTAACTTTAACAAGTAAATCTGACATTTTAACTTGTAGATTTGTGAGAATTTTCCTCATGAATTTTTTTTTTTATAACTTTGTGATATACAGTGTAAATTAGCTTTTTCTTGCATATTTGTGAGGCATTTCTTAAAAATGTACATTTTTCCCCATAAAGTTGTAACTTTTTTCTTTTAAGTATTGCATAATTTTTTTTTTATTTGCAACTTTAAATATGCTAGGTTTTCTAATAAATTCTTAATTGTTAGTAAAATTGCATATTTTTAAATGCATAACGCATGAATTGCAAAATTTTCAAGACATTAAAACATTTTTTTCTGTAAATATCTGTTTTTCCCATAAATTTTCATGTTCTTTGTTCTAAATGTATGATATTTTCAACCATAATGTTGCAACTGTCGATTGGGATTGAGCTCATAGCTACACAAGGAGACTGCTGTGATGAGGACTCTTAACCTCCTAAAACTGCCGGCAGGATGCTTCATATTTTCTACTGCCACTCACTGAAGAAAGAATTTGATTTTCTTTGGGTATGCTAAATTTAGAGGAATTGCCCGGAATGTGAAGGGGTTAAAAGAAAAGTTTCAAATCTGCAAGAAAAAAAAGTTTAAAATTTACAGGAAAAAGTTGCAAACTGTTGAGAAAAAAGTTGTAAAATTGCAAGAAAAAGTTGCAAATTTGCAAGAAAAAAGTTGCAATTTTTTGAGAATAACATTGCAAATGTACAAGAAAAAATGACATTTCGGGAGAAAAAAGTTGCAAATTTAAAAGAAACATTCTAAATCTACAAGAAAAAAGTTGCAGATTTATAGAAAAAAGTTGCAAACATTTGAGAAAAAAGTTGCAAATTCACAAGAAAAAAGTTGCAAATTTACAAGAAAAACATTAAAAATTGAGGTGAAAAAAATTGCAAATTTAACCTCTTAAAATTTTGGTGTTCCTCCAGCAGGACATTTCCCAAATTTTCTACTGCCACTCAGTGAAAAAGCTATTTTCCCATACACATATTTACACAACTGTAGCTTTGAAGGTACCATTTTTCAGTGTTGGCCTAATATGCTAAATTTCTTCAGTTTCAAATTATTTCAGATCTTAAGCTAAAAGTATTCAGTTTTAGCCTATGGTGGGGCAGTGGATCAGCGTCCATGTCGCGCCCTTCGCCAGTACCCAGGCCCACCTGGGGAAGCTAATGATCCAACCAGCAGACTAAATTCTAAGAAATGTCTGAGAGCCAAATTGAAGAATGTTAGTCACAGTTCCCAAGCTGACAGCAACCCACAGTCCCAAGAGCACCTAGTGCTTAGTCTTGCCCTCAGAATATTACAGCTTAATGTTGAAGGCCTCTCTGTAGCCAAGCAAAGTCTCATTGAAGTCCTTCACAGCATTTTATTGATGTCATCTGCCTCCAAGAGACCCATTGGCACAGAAGAAGCTCGCCACTACTCCATCAAGGGCTTTGGCCTTCTTGGCCACACATCCCATGTCAAACATGGACTTGCCTCCTATGTGCGCTCTCTGTATAGCCGAGGTGAACCATTTGACATCAACAAATTTCTCCGAAACCATAACCATTCGTGGTTTCCACATTATTAATGTTTATAAGCCTCCAAGTTCTAACTGGCATCAGCAGATCCTACCCACTCTACACCACCTGGCCATCTATGTGGGGCACTTTAACAGCCACCACCCTGACTGGGGATACCCAGTCAGCCAGGTGGAACAAGAGCTGCATTCCGATCACTCAATAGTGTACTCCGAAGTGGACCGCACAGGGTATTCTGCCATAGTAAGTGAGATTCCAAACCAAAGGGAGCAAATGGTCTTCAGTTCTAAGGGAACTGAGAACTGAGCATGGAAGAAGTGAACAACCGGACATTACTTCACCAGAAGTTGACAGGAAGATTACCCATAAGCCATTGCGCCTCAAATATGAGTAAAACAAACTATTGTTGCTAACGTTATTAACAAGCTAAACTGTTGTTGGTTATTGCTTATATCAACTGATAGTAATAAAAATATATTTGTATTAATATTTTATTAAAGAAATATAAATTATCCACCATAGTATCAGTACGTGTCCATGGTTACCGTGGTAATGCACGGAGGAGGGAGCTGATGGTTACAGGGTATTTCAAATGGAGAAATTTTGTGAAGGGCAGTTAACTGATATTCCCTGAGAACAGAGCAGGGTGTAGGGAATACAGTTGAAGTACACTGTGGATCAGAACGTAGCTAAGGACTACTGCCCTGACCTGTGCTAGATCAGCTTCTTGAACAGAACCCCCTATCCCATTCAGATCCTCATACTTGACGATTTTCCAAACAGCCATCTTCGCCCCTCACTCATACATATTGGCCTACAACTTCTAATCATAAACAGCCCAAGGAAGACACACTGGAACTTCCGCAAAGCCAACTGGATGAAATTTAGTGAAACCTTGGACCGAAG
Organism: Pholidichthys leucotaenia; assembly: GCA_020510985.1. NCBI lineage: Eukaryota > Metazoa > Chordata > Actinopteri > Cichliformes > Pholidichthyidae > Pholidichthys > Pholidichthys leucotaenia. Next base: position 19,046,463 of record CM035850.1, on the reverse strand, counting down.
TACTGTTAACATTCCGCTCCATTCCATCACTCTAGATGAAGCATACCACCATTTTTTCAGAGCCATCTACAAAGCTGCCTACACAACAATCCCACAAGGCCACTTCCCCGTCTATGTCCCATGCTTGAATGCAGAAAGTGCTGCTCTTCTCCAAGCATACAAAACATCAGGGGACCCAGAGTTGGCAGATCATCTCATGGAATTGCTAGCTACAGCTCGGCGAATGAAATGGTAGGGGACTGTAGTGGACCTGAATTTCACTCACTCCAGCAAGAAATTCTGGAGCCTCATCCACCGCCTTGGAGCTGTACAGAAGCCACCAACTCAAAGCCGGCTGCCTGTCACTCCTAACCAAGTCGCATCCCACCTACTGAATATTTCAAAAGCAACCCAGGACAAACATACCAGGAAATTAACATCAGTAGTGCTGAAGTTGCACAGAAAACAGCCCAGAGAGGCTAACAACACTGAGCCCTTTGAGGTCAGTGAACTGGAGAAAGTCCTACAGGACCTAAAAAGTGGAAAGGCGGCAGGTTATGATAACACCTCTCCAGAGTTCATGAAATATCTGGACCCCTGAGCTCTAACCTGGATGACCAAATTCTACACTAGGATTGTGCAGACCAACACAATCCCACAGAAATAGTGGATGGCAAAGTAATTGCCATACCAAAACCTGGTAAAGATCACAAACTGCCAGCAAGCTACCGCCCAATCTCTCCACTCTGCATCCCTTTTAAAATCTTGGAACACCTTATATTAAAATGCCTATCCCCAGCAGTAGAATTTGTATTTTTTTTTGTATACTTTATTGATCCCCAGAGGGGAAATTGAGGGCAACCACCTGGATGGATGAAGCAGCCACGGTACGGCGCTATCCCTTAACCATTCACACACACATTCACACCTAGGGCCACTTTAGAGTCTCCAATTAACCTAACCTGCATGTTTTTGGCATGTGGGAGGAAACCAGAGAAATCCCGGAGTAAACCCACGCAGATACGGGGAGAACATGCAAACTCCACACAGATCACTGTTGGTCAGGGGCTGGGATCGAACCAGGGATCCCATGGCCAAGGGTGAGTTGCTGTGCTGGTGCAGTGCTAACCACTGTGCCACCGCACCGCCCAGAAGAGATAGATAGATAGTAGAAGAGATCCTTTGTGTAGATCAAGCCGGTCTCTGAAAAGGCCACAGCACAGGAGAATAAGCTTTGTCTCTAACCACTTTCACTGAAAATGGTTTTAACAGTAGACAGACAGAAACAGTGTTCCTCGACCTTACAGCTGCCTATGACACTGTATGGCATAAAGGCCTTTTGCTGAAACTCACCAAAGCACTCCTTGCCTGGGCAAGAACAATCATTGAAACTCTGCTAACCAACAGCAGGTTCCTACTTCACCTTGGACTGAATAAGAGTGCATGGAGAAGGCAGACAAACGGGCTCTCACAAAGGTCAGTACTCACTCCAACCTTGTTTAACCTCTACATTAACGACCTACTCATCACAAAATCCCACAAATTCATCTATGCAGATGACATCTGCCTGGTAACCCAAGCCCCAGACTTTGAATGATTGGAACAGGTGCTCACAGAAAATGTTGCAAAGCTAGACCAGTATTACAGCACCTGGCACCTAATTCCAAGTCCAACCAAAACAGTGTCTAGCATATTCCACCTCAACAAAGCAAAATCTGCTACAGAGCTAAATATCCAACTCAGAGGAGTCAAGTTGAAGCATGCCACCAATCCAACCTACTTAGGAGTGACCCTTGATAGGACACTATCCTGTAAAGAAGGTAAAGCCTAGAAACAACTTGCTCTGTAAACTTGCTGGTTCAAAATGGGGGGCAGCAGCCACCATTCTGTGCACCTCAGCACTGGCCTTAGCATACTCTGCAGCAGAATACTGCAACCCTGTTTTGGCTAGGTCATCCCACACACATTATGTGGACACCCAGCTTAATACAACCATGCGAATCATAACTGGGACCATTCGCTCAACACCACACCCTTGGCTCCCTGTCCTATCAACCATAACTCCCCTACACATCTGGCATGTAGCAATCACACAAATGATGCTGCAAAAAGTCATAGACTCCCTCCATCTACCAATTTATGCCGACATTTTCAACCCACCCACTGCCCGTCTATCATCTAGACAACCAATTTGGAAGAACCTTCCACTCGCCAGCTTCACCACCCAGCCAGCCTGGAAGAAGGAGTGGGAGTCCAAGGATATCCTAAATAAACATCTGGTGTCAGACCCCACTCAACAGGTCCTTGGTGACAACCTCCCAAGAAGACTGTGGTTAACCCTGAATAGATCCAGAACTAGAAATGGTCCTTGCTTGGCTAGTCTTTACAAATGGGGCAGCACCCCATGTCCAGCGTGAATATATGATTAAAGACTGCCCGCTCCACAGACTGAAAGGAGGGCTGGCTGCCCTCCATACCGCAGACCAGGAAGCAGTTGTTTGGTTTGAGAACTTTGCATTCGCTAAATAAAATTAAAAATTCAATTTTAAGCTATTTTGGCCTTTACCTAACTTTGGTCAGTTTTCAGCTGTTTTCTCTTTTATGCTGACAGTGTTAAGCTATTTAAGATTTTAAGCTAATAAAGCTATACATCGCATCAATGTCAGCCCAACACTGGCCCAGTGTAGAAAGTTTAGATACATAGATAGATACAGTGGTGTGAAAGGGTGTTTTCCCCCTTCCTGATTTCTCATTTTTTTTGTGTTTGTCACACTTAAATGTTTCAGATCATCAAACAAATTTAAATATTAGACAAAGGTAACACAAGTAAACACAAAATGCCGTTTTTAAAAGAAGGTGTTTATTATTAAGGGGGGAAAAATCCAAACCTACATGGCCCTGTGTGAAAAAGTGATTGCCCCCTAAACCTAATAACTGGTTGGGCCACCTTTAGCAGCAACAACTGCAATCAAGCATTTGCAATAACTGGCAATGAGTCTTTTACAGCACCGTTGAGGAATTTTGGCCCACTCACCTTTGCAGAATTGTTGTAATTCAGCCACATTGGAAGGTTTTCTAGCATGACCTGCCTTTTTAAGGTCATGCCACAGCATCTCAATCGGATTCAGATCAGGACTTTGATTAGGCCACTCCAAAGTCTTCATTTTGCTTTTCTTAAGCCATTCAGAGGTGGACTTGCTGCTGTGCTTTGGATCTGCTGCAGAGCCCAAGTGCACTTCAGCTTGAGGTCACGAACAGACGGTCGGACATTCTCTTTCAGGATTTTTTGGTAGACAGCAGAATTCCTGGTTCCATTTACCACAGCAAGTCTTCCATGTCCCAAAGCAGCAAAACAGCCCCAGACCATCACACTACCACCACCATATTTTACTGTTGGTTTGATGTTTCTTTTCTGAAATGCTGTGTTACTTTTACAGCGGATGTAATGGGACACACACCTTCCAGAAAGTTTAACTTTTGTCTTGTCAGTCCACAGAGTATTTCCCCAAAAGTCTTGGGGATCATCAAGATGTTTTCTGGCAAAACTGAGACGAGTGTTTATGTTCTTTTTGCTCAGCAGTTGTTTTCATCTTGGAACTCTGCCATGCAGGCCATTCCTGCCCAGTCTCTTTCTGATGGTGGGGTCATGAACACTGACCTTAACTGAGGCAAGTGAGGCCTGCAGTTCTTTGGATGTTATTGTGGGGTCTTTTGTGACCTTTTGGATGAGTCGTCGCTGCGCTCTTGGGGTAATTTTGGTCTGCCGGCCACTCCTGGGAAGGTTCACCACTGTTCCATGTTTTCACCATTTGTGGATAATGGCTCTCACTGTGGTTCGCTGGAGTCCCAAAGCTTTAGAAATGCCATTATAACCTTTTCCAGACAGATAGATCTCAATTACTTTTTTCTCATTTGTTCCTGAATTTCTTTTGATCGCAGCATGATGTCTAGCTTTTGAGGATCTTTTGGTTTACTTCACTTTGTCAGGCAGGTCCTATTTAAGTGATTTCTTGATTGAGAACAAGTGTAGCAGTAATCAGGCCTGGCTGTGGCTAGAGAAATTGAACTCAGCTTTCCAAAGATGTGATAAACCACAGTTAATTTATGTTTTAACGAGGGGGGGGGGGCAGGCAATCACTTTTTCACATAGGACCATGTAGATTTGGGTTTTTATTTACCTTTAATTATAAACACCTTCATTTAAAAACTGCATTTTGTGTTTACTTGTGTTATCTTTGTCAAATATTTAAATTTGTTTGATGATCTGAAACATTTAAGTGTGACAAACATACAAAAATGAGAAATCAGGAAGGGGGCAAACACTTTTTCAAACAACTGTAGATGCATACACAGGTTGCAAATTTCTGCTGTACAAAGGGTAACAGAAGTGGTAAAACATTAGCCGAATATTTGGGAAGACTGTTCCATCCACTAGCAGGCATTGGGTCACAGTTTAGCTCATCAGCGGCTGCCATCCACAGCCTTCCTCGTTCCTCCTGTGGCTAATTAGCACTTTGGCCAAATGGGCAGCAGCTGCTGCTGTGCACTGGGACCTACAGGAATATTAGATTATCAGCTCTGGCTGTTTCCCACCGGAAATCAGCAGCAGGTGGGCTCATCGATAGGTCAGAGGCAGACAGGATTATAGAAGACTGTGGCTTTGGCACCGACAGTGAGGGAACTTGGGGGGGAGGGGGGGAGAGCTGTACTCATCAAAATGAAAAAGCGACGGCACAACGGCAAATGCTGCAACACAAATATAAAAGCATGCTAATGTAGCAGTCTGCTAAAATTACCATCATTGCTAACATTATTATGCAGCTGTTTCATAAGTCAGCATGCTGATGTTAACATGCTAACATTAGCATTTTTCAGTTCAATGAAATAATCTGTTGTGACTTATCGTTAAGCAGATCTGTTCATAGATGGTTCTTGTCTTCCCAGATGATGGCAATAGAAATTCTGTTATCTGCTGCCGTGGATTTTCCAAGGTGGTGATATTTTCTGGGAGATGGTTCCACTTCGGAATTGTTCCTTGGAAGAAGAAATACTTGTACTGGTTCACATTTGGATCTTTCAGCTGGAAACTGTTCAGACTTCCGCTTTCCCTGAGATTATTTTTGATCAACAGCTGCTCAGAGAACATCCAGCGGAATGGCAACTTTCTTTTTTATTATTCTGTGAAATGCAACCAGGCCACTGATTTCCTGATGTTCTTATAAAGTCCACCATTTCGTCACTTAGATCATTTCACTGGAGCTATCTAATCTGCTGTGTCTTCCTAGAACAAAGCATGCTACTCTTCTTTGGACTTGCTCTACCAACTTGATGTTTTTCTTGGTGTGTGGGTTCCAAACTGTAGATGCATACTCCAATTTGGGCTGCAGGTAAGGATCAAGTGAGTCTGCAATGGTGTTTCTCCACCAGATTCATAGCTCACTCCCCTCAAGGGAAGACTGATGAAGTGTGAGGCATATCACTCTTGGAAACTTCGTAAGCCCTGTCCTAGCGCATTTGAGTTAGCTGCTGTCAGCATGCTCAGAAAGGCTGTAACACAGAAAAATGTGTTAATGTCCAGATCCCAGACAAACCTGGAGAGTATGGTGCCCCTCAGTTAAAATGTGTAGGAACTATAACTGTTTCACTGTTTTTGGCGAAATGATGAAGTTTGGGAAGGGGTGTGGCCTAGACCGTCTGACAAAAGTTCACCGTTTTGATAACTATTAATCACTCACCCCTTGAGCTGATAATGACAATGTTTGGAGTCTCTGCAATGAAAGCTCACAGAGGAAATGGTTCAAGAATGCACCCTGGAAATCATTAAAGTTTGCCAAATTTTCAAAAATGGTATTCAAAATGGCAGACTTACTGTTTGATTTAGGGCATGGGTCCAAGAGACTTTTTTTGTATGGCTCAAGATGATCTATATGTCCTGTGATTTTCATGTAAATTGGTGAAACTGTATTGAAGGCCTCAGTTTTCAAAATTTTTGAGTGAGCAGCTGTTGAACCCCTTGGCCACGCCTGTTGCTGATCACCATGAAATCTTTTTTTTAACCCTATCTTGTCCAGCAGCTTGGTAAGCACAACAGACACCTGCTTCTCTTATTGTGCCAGATTTATTTAACCAAAAGGAGCTCTGCTCATATTTGATATATGCTGTATATAAATCATATTTCTAGACTTCTCTTGCTATGTAATAACTTTAATACTTTATTTAAATTTACCTAGTGCATGCCACTAGAGAGCAAGTATTCTTGTCTGAAAACAGGAGTTAGAGGGTCAATAAAGAACCTGTGACAACCTACGCTCGTGCCTCACCTCCACATCCTTCCCTTTTTCTCTACATTGTTGACCTGACATGAAATGGACTATCTCTCCCTTTCGCCGTGCTGTGGATTTTTTTTTCTCCACATTGGTGACCTGATGGAGATGAACTGTCTCTCCCTTACGCCGCACACCACATGGTGACCTGATGTGGGATGACCGTCTGCTCCCTTTCACCGCGCTGTGGATTCAAGAGACCGGGGATCGCCTACATCCTTCACATCCACACTGGAGCGCACGCGCCTTATCCTCTCTCCACGATGGTGACCTCCAGGGCCAGATGGAGAGCGCAGCGCTGGGACCGAGACACACGAGGATCAGCGACACGAGCAACACACAGAAACAGCCTGAACGGGGAAGATCACCGGCGCCGTCTGCGTTGATTTCCATCAAGCTCCCCAACCCTGACTCACCTCCCGACAGCGGACTTTCTGTGCACAGAAGCCCCGTGCACACACCGCAGGATTACGAGGACAGCGCAACTTCCAGCTATGTGGTCACTGTGCCAGGCGCGCGCCATGCACCAGGGACAAACAAGCTCCACAGACTTATACATCGTCCTCCGCCGCTGCACATGCCCGAGAAACATGGCCAATCGCCATCCTCGGAACCTTGAGGGCTGCTCACGCACTTGAAGCAGACATGCAGCCCGCACACGGGACTTTGTATGGGTTTCTCAGCCACGGCGCACAACGGGAATTTACCCGATTGCTTTCCCTGATGACTTTAGGGCTGCTTCCGCACCTAAAGCCAAACCGCCAAGTCCCTCACACAGCTTCAGTTTTTTTTTTCACAGCCGCTACTCATCCTCGGGGAATTTGGCCGTTCGCCTTCCCCACATCCTCGCAGGACTGAGCCGCAAGAGAAGTCAGAGACTTAATTTTTTTCACAGCCGCTGCGGATCACTGCCAGGTTTACCGGGAAAGTCCCTCACCATGGCTGATCCACACACAATTTTTGCACGGCCCAGATGCTTTTGACGTCCCGGGCCGGCACTCACTTATTCCCATCCACCTCCCCCTCCTCCTCTACATTGTTCTTCCCGCACGTCACTCCTTAAAGCTGGCTGATCGCTCGTTTGTTCCTTTACGCACGACGCGCACCGGCCCTGTGCACCCACGATCCACGACCGCTCAATGTGCTGGACCTCGAAGCAGAGCACACTGTCTTTTCCACCCTTCCCCCTTTCCCCCCACAGACTTACATGCCCTCCGACGCTCCTCACCAGCAGACAGTTAGACCGGAGCAGCAACCCCCTGCTGCAGCCTCCACTGGCGTCAACTTGAGCCCAAACGATGGGGAGTCACAGCCCTTTCTGGATGTTCGGGGGGGGGTTGCTGTGTAGGGACAGTAGACACAGTGGGTGGAAATTCCTCTCACACCCAGAAGCAGGAAGAGGGGCAGAACAATGGACTGAAGGGGGTAGCCCCCCCCAAGGAGTAACTTGACAGATAATGAGGGCAGGGGGGTGAATGTATGGTCAGGAAGGTAGCAAGTGTTATGTTAATGTGTCACACATTCTCTTTGTACAGGAATGTAGTTAGTGTTATGTTAATGTGTCACACACAAGCATAATGCACTAGCCCAGCTCTTTTTGTATACTATTGGGGCTATTTAAGCAGAATGCAGAGCTCTCCTACAAAACACTCGGCCCCAGCGGACAATGCTGGGGTCCACCGGCTGTCCTTATGTTAGAGGGTCAATAAAGAACCTGTGTTGACCTACGCTCGTGCCTCGCCTCCACATCCTTCCCTTTTTCTCTACAGTGGTATTAGTATTAACTTTTAATTTTTAGATAGCCGTTTGAACACACCAGCACCGGGTGGAGTGCCATGTTGAACTTGCGGTGCTGCAAAGGACAGCGGTAGCACACGGGTGAAGCAGCAGCTGAGACTCCCATTAACCACTCAGGCTGGGCTTGGATCCCTGCAAAGGACTGCGGTAAGGTGGTCTAGCTGCTGCTCCCCTCCCCCTTCCCCAGCGCACCCGCACACCTCATGTTCTGCACATATGCCGAATTATCCTTTAGAGCTATGCAATTACAGCAACATTATAGTATAATTTTTAAGCATTAAATCTTTAGTATTCTCTTTTACTGGTCAAATTTGTCACTTTTCACTTCCTTGTTTTGTTTAAGGAGCACTCTGGTGATTGGTCGTGATGCCGCGTATTATCCAATCAGTACGGAGTCAATCCGAAACCCCGCCCACACTTCTAGAAGCCAGAGCATGAGGAAACAGAGCAGTGGCTAATTAATTATTGATAAAAATTACATATTTTGACTGAGCAACTCCATACTCTGGGATACACACCCCCGTAAGCTCAGCAAAGCACTTTTAAAATCTGAGGCCAGTCTGAGGAACAGTTAGGGAGATATCTGAGGAACACACAGACAGACAGACCCACAGACAGAGATTTGTTGCATTTATAGATAGATACTTTATTTAAAAATGTTTTATATTATTTTACTTATGATGGACCTGACAGGGGAGAATGTGGGATGGAATTGACAAGATATGATGTGGTCAGAAGGATTGGGAGGGGAGGGGGAGAGAAAGAAAGAAGAACAAACAGAAAAAAACACAAGAAACAATTTCTTCTTCTGAGGAGATCTCATCACGAGCCTGATATCTGCACCTGAAAGAGAACAGAGAGACGTGTGTGGGTGTATGCAAGAGAGAGTTGTGCATGTGTGTGCTTTGCCAGGAAAAATACAAAAAAGTGGGGAGGGTAGCAGACCGCAACAACACCCCCCTTGAAACCATGAGCAACCAAGACAGTGCCCCCAACTCCCAGGCAACCCTAGCCCCCCAAGAATGTATGAATGCCCCGAAGCCACCAAGACCCCGGACAGCCAAGCACCCGCCCCAGGAAAGGTTGAGCCAATAGGCGGCCGGTACGGCGCACTCCAGCTCTGGGCCGGCTAGCCCCCGCTCCCCCAGCAGGGCCACAGGCATCATGTGCGAGAAGGCCCCCCCCCCACACCCCACCCCTAGGTGCACCCCTGCAAAGTGGACCCACACCCACCCCAGAGCTCCAGACACATGCCCCAGGAGCCACCAGACACCCACGCCCAGGGGAGGTGGCAGCAGGGAGCCACAGCAGAAGCCAACCCACATGGCCAGGAGGACCATGAAAGCTAACATTTTTTTTTACCAGATCTGAGCACCTTGCAAAAAATTGTGAGTTTTCATTCATGTTTACCTCCTGAAAATTGCATTTAGAAATCGCCCAGAACGATAACAAGGTCTCATACCTTCAGTGCTCAGGCCCTAAATATACTCAAAGTGGTTGTGAATCACAAACTCAGCAGCAGTGTGGAAAAGATGTCCCTCCTCAAGATAAAGTATGAGTCTAGACAAAAATCAGCTGTAAGAAACTCAGCCCTTATCTTGGTCTGCTTTAGCAAGGAAAGCCCCGGAGGAAAGGAGAGCCAGCGGCGATACTCTCCTGTCTGGCCGCCGACCCATGGCAGGATTCTGTGTCAGACGTGACGAGGATTCAAAGGAAGCTGCTTTGGGGCCCGTATTTTCTACCACTCTGAGGTCTGTCCACATCACACATTCAAGGGCATACGGTGGGGGGTTAAAGCGTGCAACGTTTGCCGGCTCTGCGGCGGTAAATTAATGCTCCCTTTTGATGCGCTCAGGCCCATGGACCCGTGATTAATGTCCTGCTGCGCTCATAAGACTTAACTACTGTACCGAGAACATTTTTTTACAGTGTGAATCAGTATGCGCCACTGTAGCCCCATGTTCAGTCATCCATGCAGGTGAAACGGCAGCCCTGAATGTTGTGAAGTGCGTTTGTTTGTCGCCAGGAAAAAAAGAAGAGGCGGCGAGAATGGTTAATCGCCTTAAGGTAAATTGGGCCCATCTTCTTTTCCTCGCTCGCCACATTGCTGCCTCCTTGTTGTTGTGTTGTGCCATTAATTAGATTTAGCCCGGGCGGTGCAACCGTTTCCATTTAAAAGTCTTTGAGGGAAGACGGAGAGAGAGAGAGAGAGAGAAAGGTGAAGTAAGAGGAAGACGTTGAAGCTGAATTAATGATTTCCTGTAGAAACTGTTTGATGCTGCACAGCAAAGAAACACTTTGTCAACACATGGAAACACAGCCATTTTGTTTTTGCAGGGATTCAGAGTTCAAATGTTTGTTTTTTTTTACTTTGTAGATGTCTAACCTTTGAAGAAAAATAATTGTCACAGTTCCCAGTTTGTCTTGGATTTATTCAGGGATAATTACCGTTTGTTTGGTATTTGTTAAAGACTGTACAGACAACACGTTTCCTGTGGAGGAAAATGAAACCACCCAGGCTGAAAGCAGAAGTAAATCAACCCTAAATACTTCTAGAAATCCTCGCTCAGAAATGCTTAGGGATAGGCCTGTAATGATAACTCGTTATGCTGGATGATAAATGAGCCCAGAAATTATCACGATAAACTACATTATTGATGTCATGGATGTGGGAGGATGTTTCATTTCATTGTTGGGGGAGACGATAATCAGAGCATTTTATCAGGAGTAAATACTGAGGGGGACACTATAAGTATTATTTGTGCTGTTGAAAAATTGCACACATTTATGAGACTAAAGTTGCAGAATTATAAGTTGCCGTTTTCTGAGGAAAAAAAGTTGCAAATTTACAACAAAAAAGTTGCAAGTTTGCAAGAAAACATGCTAATTTAAAAGAAAAAAGTTGCAAATTTATGAGAAAGAAGTTGCAGATTTAAAGGAAAAAGTTGCCAATTTACCAGAAAAAAATTGCCAATTTAAAAGAAAACACTGCAAATTTACAAGAAAAATGTTGCAAATTTCCTCAGGTCCTCAGCTGGAAAAAGGTGGATTGTCCTGTGGTATGGGCATCTGATCAGGATGCCTCCCGGACACCTCCCACTTGAGGTGTTTCAGGCACGTCTCACTAGGAGGAGACCCCGGGGCAGACCCAGGACTCGGTGAAGAGACTATGTCTCCCAGCTGGTCTGGGAACGCCTTGGTATCCTCTCTGAAGAGCTGGAGCAGGTGGCTGGGGAGACGGAAGTCTGGGCTTCTCTGCTTGAACTGTTGCCTCCGCGACCCGGTCCTCCGGAAAAGCGGTAGAAGATGGATGGATGGATGTTGCAGATTTACAAGAAAAAAATCACAGATTTAAAAGAAAAAAGTTGCAAATTTATGAGAAAGAAGCTGTAGATTTACAAAAGAATTGCAAATTTGCAGAAAAAAGTTGCAAATTTATGAGGAAAAAGTTGCAAATCTACAACAAAAAAGTTGAAGGTTTGTTGAAGGCTCATTACGTACGTACAGAATATGCATGGAAGACACTCAGGACTGACAGCACGCTGGAACAGTAGCAGGGTGTCCCGGACGGAACATGTTCGGTGTGGGACATATGGAACATTCCGTACGTTCCATATTTTAGTAATCTCCGTGTTTCGGGAGTGCAGTCCTCTACTAGGTTGATGGGTACTATGAGACCTTTAAGGCAACAAGGGGTCTGATCATTTACGATGTTTTGACACCGGAAAGTCCACACCAAGGTCTGGACTAAGGCTCTTTTTTTTTTTTTTGTTACATTATATACATTTAGTTCTGTAAGGTCTTGTCATCATGACGATGCCATATAGTAATGACAATGCTTGTGTTGTTAGCACAGTTGTTAGCGCCCGTCCATTTCTTTTTTCAAAAACTCTGTTACATCTGCTCTGAAAATAACTGGTAAGTTTCTACATTTTTACTTTTTTTTCCAAGTGATTATGCTGTTAACAGCCATATTTCCTCTTTTTGAGCACTACCATGGCTCATTTTCCTTTATATCAGCTGTCTTAACTTCCTGTGTTTGGTCCAAAAGTCTGAACCTTTCCGAGAATTGCTTTCACACTCTGTACAAACCAGACCAAGGTTCATTTTGATCTGGTTCAAGACCACCTCTTCCTGCTAGTCCAAATGTGGGCTCTTTGGTCCAGGCCGGGAGGTTTCACACCTACAGTAAAATTTTGGTCTGAACTGAGCTGGTTAGCTGTGAAACCTTCTAATCCAAGATGCTGCAGAAAGACCCTCATTTGCCTTTTGTTTGTGTTCCAGGAGACCGATTCGCTCAAGTCCACCAACAAGATATGCCGCCAGCTGGTCTACCACCTGACCCCTCACTCCAAGTGGACCAAACAGAGCGTACCCAGGAGGAAGTCTCAGGCGTGGTGAGCATGTCCCCACTGCTTTTCTGTCATTGGTGTACCTATATCTACCATAGGTACTCTGTGGTTACGACCAAAGAACCCTCTAGATATACAGCATTTTGGTCAACTTGATTGTTTTTAAATGTGCTCTATAAATACATTTGACTTTGACTTTTGACTTTCGCTCTAGTTTTGAGGCTTCGGACAGGTTTACAGGTGATGACATTGTTAATTCCTGCTCATTAGGTGTTTGTCTGGGTTCCTTTCTGGCATCTGTTACACACGGGTCCCCTGGTGGTGGGACCCAGTGAAACAGTAAGAGCAGGCCTATAGCGAGCCTGGTCTCGGAGGTCCTTCTGACGTTGGAGGGTGCAAAGGAATTGGGGGTGGGAGATTGATTGGCAAAAGGTAACAGAAAAGGCGGGGACGACAGACAGATGCGATTATCCATTAGCATGGATTCTGCTAGCAGCTAATTGAAAGGCGAAAGAGAAGGCGGTGGCAGCCGGTGCTAGCCGTGGCCGAGCTACAGCTTTGTTTCGGTTTTAGAGTGGAGCTCCAGAGTGGAAAAAAATCGTGACCGCTCCTTTGACATAGGTGTAAATCAAGGGGAGGACAGGGGGGACATGCCCCCCCCCAACCTGGAAAAAACAGAGAATTGCTTCCCCCACCCACCTCGATACCATCATAAACCTTTAATATCATGTTGCATAAGACTTTGAAGCAGCAATGCTAAATAAAAAAAAAGGTTCCAAATTTGGAACATTTCTTGTAAATTTGCAATTTCTTTCTTTTACATCTGCAACTTTTTTGATAAATTTGCATCTTTTTCTTGTACATTTGCAACTTTTTATATAAATTTGCAACTGTTTTCAGAAATTTGCAATTTTTTCTTTTAAATGTGCAATGTTTTCCACATAGATTTGCTACTTTTTTCTCATAAATTTGCAACTTTTTTCTTGTAAAATTGCAACTTTTTCCACATAAATTTGTTACTTTTTCCACATACATTTGTTTCTTTTCCACATAAATTTGCTACGTTTTCTCATAAATTTACAACTTTTTCCTTTTAAATTTGCAGCTTTTTTTTTATAAATTTGCAATTTTTTATATAAATTTGCAGCTTTTTTCCTATAACTTTACAACTTTTTCCTTTTCAATTTGCAGTTTTTTCTTTTAAATTTGTTATTTTGTCTTATAAATTTGCAGCTGTTCTCTCATAAATGTGCTACTTTTTGTTGTAAAGTTGCAATCAATTTAATCAATATGACTTTTTTCTTTTACATTTAATTTTTTTTTCTTGTAAATATGCAACTTTTTTCCTCGTGAATTTGCTTTTTTTACTCATAAATTTCCTACTTTTTCCATCATAAATCTGCAACTTTTTTGTTGTAAATTCATTACTTTTTTTTAATTAAATTTGCAACATTCAAATGAATGCTGGTTAAGGGTTTTTTTTTTTTTTTTTAATTCACTATAATGCCTTAAATGAAACACCACAATCCTGCCTGTATTGGATTATGGGGGTGTCTTGTATATGCATGCACCGGCCCAAGTGCTGCATATGCTAGATTCTGTATACCATGCCTCCCTTGGTTTCATCACAAACTGTCAAGCTTTGACTCATCACTGTGAACATTATTCTCGGGTTGGACGGCCTGCTCTGGAAACCTGTCCAGTCGTGTGCTCCTTCAGACTAGAACAATCTCCAGAACATCCTCAAACTCCGACATCTGGTTTCTCTGGATCAATTTAAATCTACAGGACAGGACTTAGAATCTAAATCAACAATCAATTTGGTTTTAATGTCAAATGTTTAATTGTTTTATTTGTATAGATTGTGCTATGGTAAAAGTATATTTCTGTTGTTAAACAGCACAGGGACATGTCCCTTTCCACACTTGTCTGTCACCAGCAATGATGTGACAGAAATAGCCTCACATCATCACAAGTGGCAATCATAACAAGTGACATTTTTATAGGAACTGTGATGATCATGGGGGGGGGGACCTTTCTATGTCATGTTACAGAACTGAATAAAATGACTTTTAATCACAAATGCTAAGAATACATGGTAAACAAATTTTTATTTTTTTTTGGGGGGGGGGGGTTAAATTTTTCTTGTAGATTTGTAATTTTTTGCAACTTTTTTCTCATCAGTTTGCAACTTGTTTCATGTAAATTTGCAACTGTTTTCTCAATAATTTGCAGGTTTTTTTCTCGTTAGTTTGCAACTTTTTTCATGAAAGTTTGCAACTTTTTTCTCATTAATTTGCTACTTTTCTCATTAATTTGTGATTTTTTTCCACATTAATCAACAACTTTTTTCATGTACATTTGCAACTTTTTTATTAATTTTCAACTTTTTCTCATTCATTTGCACCTTTTTTCTTGTTTATTTACAATTTTTTTCTCGATAATTTGCAACATTTTTTCTCATTAATCTGCAACTTTTTTATGCAAATTCATAACTTTTTTCTCGTTAATTTGCAACTTTTTCTCATTAACTTGCAACTTTTTTCATTTAAATTTGCAACTTTGTTTCTCATAAATTTGCAACTTTTTTCATGTAAATTTGAAACTTTTTTCTCATTAATCTGCATTTTTTTATTGTTAAGTTGCAACTTCTTTCTCATCAATTCACAACAATTTTTGACATATTTTTTTTGTAAATTTGTGACTTTTTCCTCATAATTTTCATAACTCTGATGCTCTGATGAAGGCTAACAGGCCGAACTGTTAGCATGATTCTTTGACTCTGGCCAAAACAAATGGTGAATTAAAAGGAACTGAACTGCCAAGGTTGGTGTGTGCTGCCTTCTTTTGAATTTTCATCATGTCCACATAGATGCTGATTAAATTTTTATTCTATGTAAAGGTTAATTTTTATTTTTGTCTAGACAACTGGTCCCATTTTATTTGAGTTATATATACATGCATATATACAGGTGTTTTTTCCACATTTTATGGAGCTTGAATTCTTCCCCTGTATAAAGTCTTGCAGATATTGCCCCCAAAAACCCAGGAATGGCCCTGACTACAATAATACTGACAGTGCCCCCCTCAGTATTCACTCTTGAGAAAATGTTCTGTTTATTGTCCGCCTCCCAACAATGAAATGAAATATCCGCCCATGACTGTTATTTCCCTCCTCAGCCATCAATACTAAAGCGCAGCTGCACGAACGACCTGGAGACTCCTGAAACGAGAAGTCGATTTAACGTGCACAACTGAACCGTGTAAGCCAAAGTGGATTGACTGGAGGGTCAGATGTGGATGCTAATTATTCACACTCGAGCTAAAATAAGGACGGGTAAACAAAAAAAATACCCTGAAATTCAGCATAAACAAAAACACTCTGCAACTCAATTAGGTAACAGGTACGTTTGAGGAAACGTAATTAAAAAACATTTCCAATCATAATGACGAGGCTCCGTCCCTGAACAATTAACCCAGATTGAAATGTATTTTTCTGACAGCCTGAGTTAGTCCCCCTCGTTCCCCCAACAGTCTCTCAGTTGCAATATTTCAAAATAACACACAACAAAACAACAAGGCGGACTCTCCCAGTGTGCTCATTAGTCTCCACAGTAAACATCCAGACAGCAGCGCTTCACTGTGGGACTCAGCCAGACTCTGAGAACACTTTCTACTAAATCAAGGGCTGTGCAACCTGCGGATCTAGAGCTGCATGCAGCTCTTTTGTACATGAATGGGGACTCCCTGTGGCTTTGACCAAAAAAGATAACGAATAGTTTTTGTAAAATTTGTAAAATCCAGGCCTTTTCCGACAGGATATGCTGACCACCACCTTGTAAACATCCGGGTTGTGTCTGTTCCCAATAAAACAGACAAGCTGAGGTTGGATTTATGTCATGATTAGCCAGCTGTAATACCTATGTTGTGATGGGCTTCTTATTTTACCTGAAGATGACAAGAAGAAGTGGGCCAAGTGTGTGGAAACTAATGGATGCTAATTATTCACACTGGAGCTAAAAAAGGCCAAACTTAAATTGTGGTTAGCCGCTAATCACTAGCTAAATTGCAGTTAGCCACCTATTGCTGAAATGGATGAGCTGAAAATGGATTTATCGTCCCAATTAGTCAACTGTGTAGCGGATTTATGGGTTTATAGGTATTTTAATGTTGGTACAAGCATTAATGTAAATATGAATGTGAGTAGGAATGAAGATTTATTTTCATTACACTCAGATCCTCGTTAAGGCACCAGTCCAGATAATGGACAATTTATTAACAATTCTTCATTTGTATCAATTACACAACATAACAAAAATAATTTTTTTGTAAGTTGTCTGTGTTTTTCAACTGATTTAAAACAATTTTGCACTGCTGAATCCAAAAATGACATCCATTTCTCTCGATCAGGTCAGGTTTTTATGTTAAGTTTTAAGCAGTTGTACAGCAGTTTTACAGTTGTACTGTAAATTGAATAGTAGACATTGATAAAGGTAAGTACATGTACACTGAATGTTACGTCATCATTGTTCAAAATTCAGAGAATTTCAAGAAATAAAAAAGAATTTTGCATTATATAAAGCGAAAATACCCGTACATGTAAACAAAAATGTAAGAAAACATGTGGCCATAGTTCAAAAAGTTGACCTGATTGCGCAAAACCAATGTGATTTTTGGATTCAGCACATCAAAATTGTCCTAAATCAGCTAAAAAAAACTTAGACAATAAATTTGGTGTTGACCAGAATCAGAATCAGAATGAGATTTATTGCCATTGTTCATGTAGTACACAAACTAGGAATTTGTCTCAGTGCAATGCTGCAACATTAAACATGGAGTAACACTAAAGATAAAAAAAACTATGCATGCAATAAAAGGTAATCTATGCAATTTTTAAATATATTAACAAGCAGCAGATATTGTGGAGTTCCACATAGTGCAGTCGATAGTGCAAAAAGAAAACAGTGATAATTGTCATGAGTCCGGTTGAGCTGCTGTACATAGTGCACGGAAGTCTAATAAGTCACTTAGTGTTCAGCAGTCTGATGGCAGAGAGGAAGAAGCTGTTCATGTAACAGGAGGTTTTAGTCTGAATGGACCGAAGTCTTCTGCCTGAGGGGAGGGGGGCAAACAGTGCATGTCCAGGGTGTGAAGGGTCGGCTATGATCCGACCTGCACGCCTCCGGGTCCTGGAGATGTACAGGTCCTGGAGGGATGGGAGCTTGCAGCCGATCACCTTCTCAGCAGAGCACACAACTCGCTGCAGTCTTAGTCTGTCCCTGGCGGTGGCTCCTGCATACCACACGGTGATGGAGGTGGTGAGGATGGACTCGATGATGGCTGTGTAGAACTGCACCAACATCTTGGTGGGCAGCTTGAGCTTCCTCAGCTGCCGCAGGAAGAACATCCTCTGCTGGGCCTTTTTGATGAGGGAGCTGATGGTCGGCTCCCACTTGAGGTCCCGGGTGATGGTGGTGCCCAGGAAGCGGAAGGAATCCGCAGTGGTGATGGGAGAGTCTGTGAGGGTAAGTGGGGGCAGAGGGGCTGTGACTTTTCTGAAGAACACAATCATCTCCACTGTCTTCAGAGCGTTCAGCTGCAGGTTGTTGTGGCTGCACCAGGACACCAGCCGGGCCACCTCTCTCCTGTAGACGGACTCGTCGCCGTTGGAGATGAGCCCGATGAGGGTGGTGTCGTCCACAAACTTGATCAGCTTGACATACTGGTGGCTGGAGGTGCAGGAGTTGGTGTACAGGGAGAAGAGCAGGGGGGAAAGTACACAGCCCTGGGGTGATCCGGTGCTGATGCTAACAGAGTCCGAGACAGTCTTTCCCAGCCGCACATGCTGCCTCCGGTCCGTCAGGAAGTCGGTGATCCACCTGCAGAGGGAGTCAGGCACGTTGAGCAGGGACAGCTTGTCCTGGAGCAGAGCGGGGTGGATGGTATTGAATGCAGAGCTGAAGTCCACAAACAGGATCCTGACGTAGGTTCCCGGGGAGTCCAGGTGCTGCAGGATGGAGTGGAGGGCCAGGTTGACTGCGTTGTCCACAGAGCTGTTGGCTCTGTAGGCGAACTGCAGCGGGTCCAGGAGGGTAGTGGTGATGGTCTTGAGGTGGGGCAGGACCAGGCGCTCAAAGGACTTCATGACTACAGAGGTGAGCGCTACAGGTCTGTAGTCGTTAAGTCCAGTGATCCGTGGCTTCTTGGGGACAGGGACGATGGTAGAGGTTTTGAGGCAGGCCGGTACATAGCATGACTTCAGGGAGGTGTTAAAAATGTCTGTGAAGACAGGAGTCAGCTCCTCCGCACAGTGTCTCAGGGTGGAGGGAGACACGCCGTCCGGACCGGGGGCCTTGCGCAGGTTCAGTCTGGAGAACTGTCTGTGCACGTCCTGCTCACTGATGGCAAGGGCGGGGGGGAGGAGGGGGGGCCGCCTTTGATGAAGTGGGGACCATGGAGGCAGTGGCGCTGGGGGGAGGGGGGAGTTGGACACAGCTGACGAGGTGTCAAAACGGGCATAGTGTTGGGACAGTCTTTGACAAAGGGCTTTGTCATCCTGTCCCTTAGAAGCCTGAGGCCGATAGTTGGTGATTTGCCTCAGTCCTCTCCACACAGAAGCAGAGTCGTTAGCAGTGAACTGCTGCTGGAGTCTCTCAGAATACACAGATTTAGCTCTCCTCAGCTCTCTGCTAAACCGGTATTTGACCTCCCTGTAGCAGTCCCTGTCTCCACTTTTCAACGCTGCTTCCTTCTCCTTCCTGATCTGTCTGAGCTTAGCTGTGAACCAGGGCTTGTCGTTGGAGTAACTCACCCTGGTGCGCGATGGAAGAATGCTCTCCTCACAAAAGTGGATATATGAGGTCACAGTGTCCGTGTACTCATCCAGATCATGCGTAGCTCCTTTAAACATGTCCCAGTCAGTTATTTCCAAGCACGTGCGCAGCTTCTCTACAGCGTCACTGGTCCATTTCCTCGTAGTGCTCACAACAGGTTTTGTGAGCTTCAGTCTCTGTCTGTATGTGACCAGTGTTATGAATCAGTCTCAAAAAAAACAACCTTTGTGAGTTCTTGTCTGCTGATAACAGGTAGGTTAACACATTTGGATAACTTTAAAACAGAGAATTCAACATGTATCATGGGCATCATAGACTGTTACTGAGTTACTTATGAATCAAGCATTTGTGGAACCAAATAAAGCGTAGTTTAATTTGTCAGTATACTGGAAATTGGAAAACCATAAAATAGCCTTGGTTAAGAAAAGTGGATGCAATTTTATGAAGAAAATGATGATTAAACTGTCTAGAAAAATGGAACATTGGTGTTACTCTGAAAAAGAACATAAATTAATGAAAGGACAAAATGCATTTTGAAATTTTGATGGGGGTTTGCATGAAATTAAGTTAAAAGAACTTATACCAGGAATATTCTGGAGAATTAAGTTTAAATTAAACAACAGACCGTCAGCCACAGAGTCAGATCATGCCCCTTGGTGGCAGCAGGGCCCCCACGTGCCAACCTTGATTCAGCTGGATGTCCGTGGATTCTGTTGATGGAGAGGCTGCTAGACAGATTCTTCCACAAGGCCGTGCTCCTGAGATCGTAATCAACTGTTCTTCAGTAAGCTGGGTGAGGTCTTCTCTTATGCACTGAAGAAGGAATTAGTTTATTGTACAAAGTCCCATCAGAAATTCAAATTGATGCAAAAACACCACAAATCGCAGGGTTTCTTCTGGTAACATTTCTCGGTGGCGGACCGCCACTCCAGAAATTTTATCGCCATGACAAGGAGATATGACTTAATTAAGAAAAATATATGAAGCAATGACTTTCCGCAAGCGCGCACACGAACATTATGCATTGGAGGTCCCCCGGCTGTCTAAACCTATTAGCAGCATAACTAAGGGAGGGTTTAGAGACACATGATCCCTCCCTAATTGTAGGCTATATCGAAAAGGAAGGTTTTTACCCTATTCTTAAAAACAGAGATCAAGTCTGACTCCTGAATCCAGATTGGCAGCTAGTTCCACAGGGGAGGAGCTTGATAACTGAAGGCTCTGCCTCCCATTGTACTTTTGGAGATTCTAGGTATTACAAGTAATCCAGCATTTTGGGAGTGTAGTGCTGTGTTAGGATGATAGGGTAGTATCAGATCTTTTAAATAAAAAGGGGCCTGATTATTTAGAGCTTTGAAAGTGAGAAGAAGGATTTTAAACTTAATTCTAAACTCTAACCAATGAAGGGAGGCCAGAACCGGAGAGATATGATCTCTCTTTCTAGTACCTGTTAAAACTCTTGCTGCAGCATTTTGGATCAACTGAAGACTTTTTAAAGATGTTTTAGGACAACCTGATAATGAAGAGTTACAATAATCTAACCTAGAGCTAACAAAAGTGTGGATCAGTGGTGGTGAGGAGCTTTCTAAAAAAAACAAACAAAAAAAAAACCTATAAACGTAAAGAAATATTATAACAGAAATAACGGCATCTTTGGTCATTTATTTCATTAAATACAATTTTATTAATATTTTTTCTTTGTAATCAGAGTTAAATTATTGTTCTGTTCTGACTGCAAAATTATGGTCAAAAATGTAAATTGTTATAAGGAAAAAGTTTAAAAAAAATTACCACAGTGTGTTTCAAATTCATCTAAAAAACCCCAGTAATTTTATTTTAAAAAACAGACAAAAATTAGCCATAAAATAAGCCACAAATTTATAATAAAGCTTCAAATGTACAAACAAGTCAATTTTACAAGAGGAAATTACAAATTTGAGGAACATGGTTTTAACTTAAATAGATTTACAGAAAAAAGTAGAAAACTATAAGAAAATTGTTATACATTTTGGAGAAAAACCTCAAACCTTCAAGACTGAAGTCATTACTCAAGTTTTTTAAGTAAGTGCTCTTTGTACCCTTAACTCAACTAGAAATTTTTGGTTGTCTACTTTTAATTATTAATTTCAAAGCACTGCTTTTACATGAGTAGAATTTCTAGTTACTATACCCACCTGATCATATAATTTAAGTATGCATGAGTACATTACTATTATGAATGTTTCTTTCCCTTCCCTACTCTCTCAATGGAAAAAAAGACACTAGAATAAAAATACACAAAAAAATACACATATTTTTGTCATTTATGTAAACCATGACAAAAAAAAAAATCCTACAGGACAAAACATGACACTTGATATTTTCTAACCTGTTTGTATACCACCATAGACAGAGAGAGAACCTGAATTAGACAGAGCTCAGACAGGACAAGATGAGACAGAAGAGAGGAGCCAAGGAGAGGAAAGTGTTCAGGCAGAGGAAGGAGAGAAGGATAACACCACTAAAAAGTCTAAACACAGGATGTCTGGGTGGGACCCCAACTGGTCCAATAGTCAAGCCTCGGTTGTACAATACTTCAAATGATAAGTTCCATATGCAATGTTACTATGTAAAATTTTAAAAAGAAATAAATAGTATAAAATTAACATATTCCGGTATGTTTACTGACACCCCCCCTCCCTTCCCGGGGAAAAATATGTTGCCACCGCACCAAGGTCTTTAAGCCAGAGGAAAAACTGAATCTGTTTCTCCTGATGTTAGCGGTTTAAATGAGTTGGTTTAAGCTTAAAAGAACAATCAAACAAAATCTCCTTGCACAGTGATTTAAAGAAAAAAGATTAAAATAAGAAAAATGAATTTTAAAGAAAAGAAACGGGATTTTCACAGAGCATGACAGGATCTGGGCCTACTTGAAGATAAGGAAAAAAAAAAATGGAAGAGCAGAGATGTTTGCTCCTTACAGCTTGATCAATGGCCCAAAACTAAAACAAAGGAAAGTTTTTTCCGGGTGTGGCAGAATCTCACTGAATTTCATGGAACTTGAGCTGGCCCAATTACATTGCTTCTTTTTCCAGAAGAAGTCATAAACTCGACCTAAAAAGGGAAATGCAAGGGAGCCTGGAGCTCTATTGGTCAGTTAAAGTTTCTGAGGTGGGAGTCTCCCACAAAGCAGATAGAGACATTTAATATGAAGTGTGAAATCCTCCTTAAGACACATGTTGCTGAATAAAGCATAAATTCCTTAAACTTTAGTGACTAAGATATTCTACTCAATAATAAGGGAACATACAGTGTCTCTACATTGTAACTGTAATTAATTTGTGATAGTAAGCATGCAAAAATTTATTTCTTCGTGAAAATAAAGCAACACATATCAGATCATATCAATAAAAGCATTTGAAACCACATTGACCATCCCAAGAGTTCAACCATGTCTTCAGTGGTAGATACTGTATTGAGAGAAAGAATATGAATTAGTTTATTTGTCCATATTGCATAAATTCTACTGCAAAGAGGAAAAATATCAAATATTCCTGATTCATCCACCAGATGGCGCTGTGAAACTGTCTGGTTGTTTACTGGAGAATCTTGCCTCCCCAGGTCTGGATTATGTCACCCATAAATCTGTTGATTTGAAACATTATTTTGCCAAAGAGCAGAAAAGGGAGAATGACTAAGTCCTGGAGAAGGGATTAACTTCCACTTTATGGCCGATGGATAGTCTTACACTCTGGTCCTTGGATGAGAGAAGCAGTTCATGACCAGACTTGTGAATTGAAACAACTTTTCTTCAGCAAAGATTGATTTTATAGATTGGCACTCTAGGTCAGCGCTACAACTGAAATACCTATGGTAATAGATTCTTTATTTTACCTGAAGATGCCAAGAAGAAGAAGGCAAAGTGTGCGGTAACTCATGTGTAAATAGGCCGGAGCTAAATCATGGTCAGCCACTAATCACTACCTAAATGGTGGTTAGTTGCTAATTGCAAAAATGGATAAGCTGAAGTTGGATTTACCATCCCGATTAGCCAACCATAATACCTATGTGATCATAGACTCTTTATTTCATCTGAAGTTGTCAAGAAGTGGGTTAAAGTGTGCAGAAACAGGCCTAAGCATAATTACGGTTAACTGCTAGAAGCTAGCTAACCCACAGTTAGCTGCTAATTGCTAAAATGGATGAGCTGAGGTTGGATTTATCATCCCAATTAACCAACTAGAAATGCCTGTGGTGATAGACTCTTTATTTTACTTGAAGACGACAAGAAGAAGCAGGCAAAGTGTGCTGAAACTAATGCAGATGTAGGCCAAGGCAAAATCACAGTCAGCCGCTAACCACTAGCTAAATTGCAATTAGCCACTAATTGTTAAAATGGATGAGCTGAGGTTGAATTTATACTCTGAGAAGCCAACCGTAATACCTACACTACCGTTCAAAAGTTTGGGGTCACTTAGAAATTTCCTTATTTTTGAAAGAAAAGCACTGTTTTTTTCAATGAAGATAACTTTAAACTAATCAGAAATACACTCTATACATTGCTAATGTGGTAAATGACTATTCTAGCTGCAAATGTCTGGTTTTTGGTGCAATATCTACATAGGTGTATAGAGGCCCATTTCCAGCAACTATCACTCCAGTGTTCTAATGGTACAGTGTGTTTGCTCATTGCATCAGAAGGCTAATGGATGATTGGAAAACCCTTGTGCAATCATGTTAGGTCTGCAATGCTGTAATTGCTGCAAATGGAGGATTCTTTGACGAAAGCAAAGTTTGAAGGAAAAAAATATTATTTCAAATACAAATCATTATTTCTAACCTTGTCAATGTCTTGACTATATTTTCTATTCATTTTACAACTCATGGTGGTAAATAAGTGTGACTTTTCATGGAAAACACAAAATAATTGTCTGGGTGACCCCAAACTTTTGAACGGTAGTGTATGTGGTGATGGACTCTTTATTTTACCTGAAAATGCCAAGGGTGCAGAAGCTAATGCGAAAATAGGCCAAAGCTAAATCGCAGTCAGACACTAATCACTAGCTAAATTGCGGTTAGCCACTAATTGCAAAAATGAATAAGCTTACCATCCTGATTAGCCAACCATAATACCTGTCATCTGAAGTTGCTTAGAAGTGGGTAAAGTGTGCAGAAACAGACCAAAACTTAATTGTGGTTAACCACTAACTTTTAGCTAAACCAAAGTTAGCCACTAATTGCTAAAATGGATGAGCTGAGGTTGGAGTTATCATCCCATTTAACCAACTAGAAATACCTGTGGTGATGGACTCTTTATGGCAAGAAGAAACGGCCAAAGTGTTTGGAGAGTAATGTGGAAATAGGCCAAAGCTAAATCATGGTCAGCCGCTAATTGCTAAAATGGATAAGCTGAAGTTGAATTTATTATCCCAATTAACCAACAGTGATACTTACAGTGGTGTGAAAAAGTGTTTGCCCCCTTCCTGATTTCTCTTTTTTTTTTGTATGTTTGTTACACTTAAATGTTTCAGATCATCAAACAAATTTAAACATTAGTCAAAGATAACACAAGTAAACACAAAATGCAATTTTTAAATGAAAGGTGTTTGTTATTAAGGGAAAAAAAAAATCCAGTCCTACATGGCCCTGTGTGAAAAAGTGATTGCCCCCCTTGTAGTGTTGTTCTTGGGACCCTTTATGGTGTGACACAGGTGGTGATGTCACCTAGAGTATAAGAGGGCTGTGTGGCAGAGGGGCAGTCTCTTTGACCACCTCTCTGCCTAACGGGAGTGTCTCTGTATCATTGTGAGTCCTATAATAAAGTCCTGTGTAGTTCACCCTTCGCCTCATTATTGTGCCACGTTTTACGGACATAACATTTGACGACGAGGATAAAGTTATGGATTCTGGCATGTTTTCAATTCGGCCATTTTGGGAGTCTCAGGGAGAGCCTCTGGTGCCTTGGACAAGATGGTTCACCGCTTTTAAAAACTACTTGGTGATGCTAAACCTTGGTGAACTGATGAAGGTATGGGCACGGGCAAATTCTGGTCCGCTATTCAGGTAGAGAAGGATAGTGTATCCTTTCTACCTTGGGAGTTAGCAATAGCTTCGATGACATGGTTGAGCTAATGGCGTTACATTTTCGCGCACCTACAAACGTCATCGTCAGGAGGATCCAGTTTTGGCAGTGCCTCCAGTGGACCAGCGAGTCACTGCAGCACTATGTTGTGGACCTGTGGCAGCTGGCTGGAGACTGCCAGTTTGGTGACTTAGAGGAAGAAATGGTCCGCTACCAGCTGGCGGAGCACACGCTGTGTTCGTCAGCACGGTCGAGATTGCTTACACACTTCGGCGAATTAACTTTAACCACAGCTGTGGAAATAGCCCAACAGTGTGAAGTGGTGGACAAGTTACCACATGACCTCAGTGAGAGAGCTAGGCTATGCCACCATGACTCACAATCAACGACGCAAGCTGTGGATCCGGACAGCGATGACAGCAAGCAAGGGGAATGCACTGCAGCTGTAAAGATGGGGTCCACCCTGGGATCACCCAAATGTTCGGGTTGTGGGTCCACTAAGCATCGGGACAAGGCTAGACAGTGTCCGGCGAGAGGTAAACACTGTGGCAAGTGCGGACACCTGCATAATTTTGCCAGGGCCTGTAACAGGTTCGAGCGAGGGGAACAGCGACACAAAGCAGATACCCCTGCTCCAACTCCTATGGTGATTCACACCGTTTCCTCGAGCACAGAGGGCGTACATACTGTATGGTGAAGTTGGACGGCGAGGAGGTGCCATTACTGGTGGACACGGGTGCGGTGAGGTCCGTGCTGAACTGGCCTACTGTGAGGAGTTTTTTCCCATATCACCGAGTGAGAGGTCTTTCAACACCATTTTGTGGATATGGTGAGAATAGACTGCCCATTGTGGGTTCATTGGCGCTGATGGCTAGATGCAAGGCAGCGGAGGTAGTCAATTTGCAGTTTATGGTGACTGCCAGCGGAGCGAATGTGATGGGCTGCGATCTTTTCTACGGACTTGGCTTCACGATCACCAGTGGTAGTGGAGAGAAGTGGTCAGGCTGTAGCTTGTGGGACCGGCCGGTTCCGTGAGTGTTGGACGACGCAATATGAGACAAACCTTGGCCAAGCATTCTGGAAGATGAGCAGGACCAACCCCATCCATGGCCATCGCGGGAGGGTGCCTGTGCCAGGGTCCAAGTTGCCCTAGCTGAGGGAACTGGGCAGCACCGTGGGATGCCCGTGATGGCGGATGGAACCAAGTGGATGACTTATCCTGTTTCCGGAGTTCGGCTGGGAGGTACCGAGAAGCAGGGGGTCACAACAGCTTCACCAGTGTCTGAAATGAAAGCGAGCAGGGCAGAACTGGCTGGTACGGTAAAACGACGTGCCACACAGGAACACTGGAAGCCGAGCCGAGCTCCTCTGGGGGTCGCTGATGTGGTCCGGCCCAGGTAGAGGGCCCGGTTGAGATGGGTTCACAGGAAGAGAAAACGACAGGAGGACCAGGGGCAGCTGCAGGTGGTGGTTGGTCAGGAGGATGGCTACCTTCAACTGTCTGATGGTACACGGAGACATCTCAATGCGCTGCAGCATGCCAAGGAAGAGGGAGAGGTGTCTCGGCGTTGACGTGGATCACCTCCGGGCGCCAAGAAAAGAAGATGCTCCGGTTGGGACCCGCCTGACGGGTCTCAGGTGGGTGGGCTCTCCATGATAGCTGACTGGTAATTTGGGGGGGGGATAATGTGTTTAATGTGTGTTTTTACTAGTTGTTCAACTTAGTGTGTTCTGCATGATGTTACTGTGTGAGTTGCTGAAATGTTAATATGTACATTACCCAGGCTACGTTGTTGCTATGGCGACATGGTTGCTACATAACAGTTGCTATGTGAAGTGCACATTTTGCAAAAGAATTTTGCAAGGGTGTTTGAGTTAAGATGTAGTGATGTGAATTGCCAAACCATGGTGTCAATGTGTTTCTTACACTGGGTGCTGTGTGAATTGGTCATGTCAAAAAAAACAAGTATCGTTTGTACCAGTATGTTTGATACATATGGTTACTGTGTTGTCTGCCCGGGTTATGGGGTGTTTGGTTGGGAGTATTTATAGCATGGCGTGAACGTGACTATTGACTGATTTGTTATTGGGGTTGTGGTTTCTTACCTGTTTGTATATACACTACCGTTCAAAAGTTTGGGGTCACTTAGAAATTTCTTTATTTTTGAAACAAAAGCACTTTTTTTCAATGAAGATAACTTTAAACTAATCAGAAATACACTCTATACATTGCTAATGTGGTAAATGACTATTCTAGCTGCAAATGTCTGGTTTTTGGTGCAATATCTACATAGGTGTATAGAGGCCCATTTCCAGCAACTATCACTCCAGTGTTCTAATGGTATAATGTGTTTGCTCATTGCGTCAGAAGGCTAATGGATGATTAGAAAACCCTTGTGCAATCATGTTAGGTCTGCAATGCTGTAATTGCTGCAAATGGAGGATTCTTTGATGAAAGCAAAGTTTGAAGGAAAAAATTATTATTTCAAATACAAATCATTATTTCTAACCTTGCCAATGTCTTGACTATATTTTCTATTCATTTTACAACTCATGGTGGTAAATAAGTGTGACTTTTCATGGAAAACACAAAATAATTGTCTGGGTGACCCCAAACCTTTGAACGGTAGTGTATGTTCATGGGGTTATTTTGTTTATTATTATTAGGAACACGGCAGTCTCTTTATTTTATGGACTATAATATAACAAAGATGGCAGAATAGTCCATCTGACCATGTGGAGGTGGGACAGTAGTCTACCTGTGCAGCTAACGAGCTAATTAGCCACCGCTGCGCATGTGACGTGACCCACAATCCTTCTAGAGGTATGTATCGTAAACGCTGGACTTTATTTTGTGAAATGACAATAGGTCTGTTTTTTATTGTATTATGCTCATTTACTACCATGCTGCAGTGATAAGACACCACACTCTTGTGTCATACTGTTTCATTAAGAGCCTTTTTACACAGTTTGGTTTCCTTCCCTGGTCTTTTCTCTGTCCTCCTGTTCCTCCTTGCCTTTCTGCTCTTCTGTTTCAGTTTTCTCCCTCAGACCCTTAATTCCAGCTTCCTTCAGTTTTCTTCTTCTCTCCTGTGGGACTTCTCTCTTTGTGTGAGAGTCCATTTTTGAACAGAGGCTCTGCTGTTTTGAGTCAACTCTCGGGGGCAAATACCCTGTCAGACTGAGAGAAAAAAACAGGAGGAGGAGGAGGAAGATTAAAAGTCTCCCTTCCATATTGATCACAATTTTGATCTTTTGGTATTTGGGGAAATAAAAAGCAGCATGGTTTCTGTTGTCCAAATATGTCTCATAGAAGCCAAAAACCAAAGCATAGTAGAGGTAAGGGTAGCATCTCACAGTGCTGTGAATGCTGACAAATATGGCGATTTTTGGATATGCCAACTTTTGCGACAAATGTTGACAAAAATCAAGCTAATATTTCACGGAGCTGCGAATGCCAAGGAACATTCACGAACCCTACCCTTTGTGGGTTTCGTCATTGTTCATAAAAGGTTGCAAAACCATTCGCACACAGTTTTTATTCCCCGCGAAGACCAAAGAGGGGTTATGGGGCACTCCATCTGTTCATCCGTCTGTCCCACTTTTGTGAAATCAACTCCTCCTACAGTTTTGTTCCAATTGTTTTCAAACTTGGTACCAAGGTTTGATATACACTGATCATGTGCGTATTGCAATTTGACTCTGAGCTGATGACCTTGAGGTCAAAGGTCAGAGGTCAGTTTTTCCCTAAATTTTGTAACTACAGTAACTCCTGAAAGAAATTATATAGGTTTTAAATTGATACAGTAGTTGTGTCTAAGACAGATGTGAGATGACTTACACCCTGACCTGACTATAAGGTTGGGATCAAAGGTAAAAGTTCACATTTTATTTGCCCTATTAATGTACAATGAGCAGAGCTAGGGTCACCAAACTTTGTACACAGGTTCACCCTGTCACCCTGAAGTGTGTCTATGTGTTAGGGATCACAAGGTCAACATCAAAATGGCTTATAAACTATATCTCAACAACAAAGAAAGCTAGGGTCACCAAACTCCCAGTGAGAGTTGGACTCCGCCAGGGCTGTCCTTTGTCACTGATCCTGTTCATAATTTTTATGGACAGGATTTCTAGGCGCAGCTAGGGAACGGAGGGTGTCATGCTTGGTGACCGCAGGATCTCATCTCTGTTGTTTGCAGATAATGTTGTCCTGTTGGCTTCATCCAGCAATGACCTACAGGTCTTACTGGGACGGTTTGCTACTGAGTGTGAAGCAGCTGGGATGAGAATCAGCACCTCCAAGTCCGAGTCCATGGTCCTCAGCCGGGAAAAGGTGGCTTGTCCTCTCCGGGTTGGGGACAAGCTCCTGCCCCAAGTGGAGGAGTTTAAGTATCTCAGGGTCTTATTCACGAGTGAGTGGAGAATGGAACAAGAGATTGACAGAAGGATTGGAACAGCATCTGCAGTGATGCGGACATTGTACCAGTCTGTTGTGGTGAAGAAGGAACTGAGCTCTAAGGCAAAGCTGTTGATTTTCTGGTCAATCTACGTTCCTACCCTCATCTATGGTCATGAGCTTTGGGTAATGACCGAAAGAATGAGATCACGGATACAAGCGGCTGAAATGAGCTTTCTTCATAGGATTGCTGGACTCACCCTTACAGACAGGGTGAGGAGCTCAGTCATCCGGGAGAGGCTCAGAGTAGAACCGCTGCTCCTTCACATTGACAGGAGCCAGTTGAGGTGATATGGACATCTGATCAGAATGCCTCCTGGATGCCTCCCACTTGAGGTGTTTCGGGCACATCCCACTGAGAGGAGGCCCCGGGGCAGACGCAGGACTCGCTGGATTGACTATGTCTCCTAGCTGGTCTGGGAACGCCTTGGTATCCTCTCTGAAAAGCTGGAGCAGGTGGTTGAGGAGAGGGAAGTCTGGACTTCTCTGCTTGAACTGCTGCCTCCGCGACCCGGACCTCCGGAAAAGCGGTAGAAGATGGATGGATGGATGGATGGATGGATAGGTTTATCATAATTTGGTTCTGCCCCAGTAATTATATGGAAAAGTTGAAAACTGCTTTCAAGATTCACCATTCAAAGATTTTATTTGTCAATACTACTATACGTACAGAACACACAGGAGAATTGAAATGGCATTTCTCTCTCTCTTCAGTGGTGTGCGCAATATAAAAAAAGAAAAAAGAATAAGGTTGTAAAAACAACAACAGCAGTCTATATACAGTAATGCTACCCGTAATGCAAATGGCAACAAAAGATAGACCCAGACATCCCATAGTGCAAAGAGAGATAAACGATGAAACCCAGCAATCCTATACAGAAAAAAGTAGAGCAGTAATACTCATAGTTGCAAGTTCAATGCGGTAGTGTAGGTGCAGGCAGTGACAGAGAGGACTGCACATGATCAGTATTGCAATAACAGACAGCAGTAGATATGGCATTTGTGCAAATGGTTGCAGTAAGGTGCAGAGACATACAGCAGCAGATGTATTACTGTTGGTGTGCCAGTCTTTCTGTGCAAACAGCTGAGGTATTTATTGTGCTGGTGAGTGTGTTATGGTTCAGGGGGATGGGGGTGGACAGAGTTCTGGGTCCTGATGGCCTGATGAACAAAGCTGCTTAGCAGTCTTGTGGAGTGGGCCCGGAGGCTCCGGTACCTTTTTCCCGAGGGCAGGGGGCTGAAGAGGGAGTGTGAGGGGTGGGAGGGGTGGCCTGCAATGTTGATGACTCTATGGGTGAGGCGGGTGAGGTAGATGTCCGGGGGGGGGGGGGGCAGAGGGGCACTGATGATCTTGCTGGCTGCTTTCACTCTGCGTTGTTGTGTCTTCCGGCAGGAGGCGGTGCAGCTTCCATACCTCACCATGATGCAGCTGGTGAGGATGCTCTCAATGGTGCCCCAGTAGAATGAGCACATGATGGGGTGGGAAATGGAGGCGAGTTTGCACACACACTCACAGACAGAGAATACACAGAAGACATGACAGTGGACATGCAGGACAACAATACTAAACCGTAAAAATAAACAGGAATGGCAAAATATAATCAAATACAAAAAGACAACCGTAAAACACAGACAATAGGGGAAGACACGACATGACAGACAAGGATCATGGAACACGGGGGCACTTAATAATAATAATCATAGTCATAATAATAATACTGTGAAAAAGCAGACTAAGATGAACACAAAGTGTGGGCATGGTCCCTGGCCGTGCCCCAATTGTGATATAATCCCTTATTTAAGTGATGGATTCCAGACACCCCTTAAAAACAAAAAACCCAAAGAAACACCAAGACAGGAGGAGGAGGGGGGCATGACATGGTGGGAAAAACAAAATACAGGAATCTCATAATAATAATTACAGGCAGCGCGGTGGCAGAGTGGTTAGCACTCCAGCAGCACGGCAACTCACCCTTGGCTGGGGGATCCTGGGTTCGATCCCAGCCCCCAACCAACAGTGATCTGTGTGGAGTTTGCATGTTCTCCCCGTGTCTGCGTGGGTTTACTCAGGGATTTCTCCAGTTTCCTCCCCCATGCTGAAAACATGCAAGTTAGGTTAATTGGCATCAAACTCGGAATTCTAAATTGTCCTTAGGTATGACTGTGAGAGTGAATGGTTGTCTGTCTCTCTGTGGTGGCCCTGCGATGGACTGGCAATCTGTCTAGGGTCTACCCTGCCTCTCGCCCAAAGATGCTGGGATTGGCTCCAGTGCCCCCGCGACCCGAAAAGGATTAAGCGGAAGAAGATGGATGAATGATGTTTGGGCAGTCTGAGCTGTGTGATGTCTGTGTCAGTGGGGAAGGGGTGGGTGTGTCTGCAACCTGTGGCTCTGGAGTAATGTGCAGCTCTTTACCCCCATACCTGAAGGACAGATAAGGAATCTAGTCTAGTAATAATAATACTGTAAAAAGCAGACTAAGATGAACACAAAGTGTGGGCATGGTCCCTGGCCGTGCCCCAATTGTGACAGCACTGGCAACTGTTTAAGAACCTTTACAACAAATCTGCTGGTGACCTTAAAAATTGTGTGCAAACTGTTTCGCAATGTTTCACGAACAACGACGAAACCCACAAAGGGTAGGGTTTGTGAACGTTCCTCAACTTTCACATCTCCCTGAGATACTAGCTTGATTTTTGACAACACTTGTTGGAAAAATCCCCACATTCGTCAGCATCCACAGCTCATTGAGATGTGTGCGAACTGTTTGTAACGTTTTGTGAACAATGACGAAACCCAAAAAGGTGCAACATTCTGGACCACTCCTCGGCATTTACTGCTCTGTGAGATATTAGCCTTTGCGATACGTGTTACAACCATTTCAAATGTGTTACAACCAGAGCTTGAGATTAACATTGGTCAACTGGCCAATGGCCAGTGGATTTCAGCAGTGGCCAATAAGACAGCCACTCCCGCTAGCCACTTTGGCAGGTTGTAGTTTTCTCAAATGGCATCTAAAATAATAAACCTATTGCAATGCAAAACTGTAAAACTACAACTCCCACAAGCACTATCTGCACACAGTGTGTGATCATTGGTCCACTGTTGTCGTGGACGTAGTCTGGAGAAGTTGCAGATGGTCTTCTCCGCAGGTCGGTCTCCCATCCTGCCTCTGTTCAGCCTGGTGGGAAGAAATGCCATGATGGGTGGCCATATACATGTATGGCCATCGGGTGTGAATGTCATGTTGCAAATGGGCAGTACCCATTTGAAATACAGTGGGGAAAATAAGTATTGAACATGTCAACATTTTTCTCATTAAACATATTTCTGATGGAGCCACTGACCTGAGATTTTCACCAGATATCAGTAACAACCCAAGTAATCCATACATACAAAGAAATCAAGATAACTGTGTTCACAAAACAAGTTATATTTAATAAAGTGGAATGACACGGGGAATAAGTATTGAACACACTTGGTGAAATTCATTTAATGTTTAGTAGAAAAGCCATTGTTGGTAATAACAGCTTCCAGATGCCTCCTGTATAGAGAAACTAGGCACAGGCATTGATCAGGAGTGATGTTAGCCCATTCTTCCACACAAACTGTCTTCAAATCTTGAAGGTTCCATGGGTGTCTTCTATGAACTATGATCTTCAGTTTGTTCCATAGATTTTCAACTGGATTCAGGTCAGGTGACTGACTGGGCCATTCTAGCAACTTTATTTTCCTTCTCTGGAGCCAGTTGAGAGTTTCCTTGGCTGTATGCTTGGGATCATTGTCTTGCTGAAATGTCCACCCTCGTTTCATCTTCAGCATCTTGGCAGATGGCAACAGGTTGTTATCAATGATGTCTCTGTACATTTGTACATTCATCTTTCCTTCAATTATATGAAGTCTACCTGTACCATGTGCTGAAAAACACCTCCACACCATAATGCTTCCACCTCCAAACTTCACTGATGGTGTGGTGTTTTTGGGGTGATGTGCAGTGCAGTTTCTCCTCCAAACATGCTGTGTGTTGTGGTATCCAAAAACTTCAATTTTGGTCTCATGTGACCAGACTATATTCTCCCAGTATTTTACTGGCTTCCCCAAATGTTTTGCAGCAAACTTTAAACGAGCTTCAACATGCTTTTTCTTCAGCAATGGAGTCTTGCGAGGTGAGCGGGCATAGAGCCCATGTCAGTTGAGTGCATTACTTTTTTTAAACAGCAGTACCTGCTAACTCCAGGTCTTTCTAGAGCTCTCCACGAGTGGTCTTTGGCTCTTGGATAACTCTTCTGATAATTCTTTTGACTCCTCTGTCAGAAACCTTGAGAGGAGTTCCTGGTCATGGCCAGTTTATGATAAAATGATGTTCTTTCCACTTCCGAATGATGGCTCCAACAGTACTCACTGGAACATTCAGCAGTTTAGAAATGCATCTGTAACCAATGCCATCATTATGTTTTGCAACAATAAGGTTGTGAAGGTCTAGAGCAAGCTCTTTGCTTCTGCCCATCATGAGTTCTTTGTGATGTGACAATCTGATATTCACAGACCTTTTTAAAGGCTATCAGTTAGGACTTAATCAGCTGAAATTAATTTCCACTGATGGAGGATGGGATGGCTTCCTAAATTCTGATGGATTTCAGCTGGTTTCTTAGCTTTCTATGCCTTTTTGCACCTCTTTTCCTGCATGTGTTCAATACCTATTCCCTGTGTCATTCCATTTTATAAAATATAACTTGTTTTGTCAACACAGTTACCTTGATTTCTTTAGCCTCTGGTTGGCCAGAAATTAATTTCTAAAGTTGGGCAGCGCGGTGGCGGAGTGGTTAGCACTGCGACAGCACAGCAACTCACCCTTGGCCAGGGGATCCTGGATTCGATCCCAGCCCCCAACCAACAGTGATCTGTGTGGAGTTTGCATGTTCTCCCCGTGTCTGCGTGGGTTTACTCCGGGATTTCTCCGGTTTCCTCCCACATGCCAAAAACATGCAAGTTAGGTTAATTGGCATCAAACTGGGGATTCTAAATTGTCCTTAGGTATGACTGTGAGAGTGAATGGTTGTCTGTCTCTCTGTGTTGGCCCTGCGATGGACTGGCGATCTGTCCAGGGTGTACCCTGCCTCTCACCCAAAGATGCTGGGATAGGCTCCAGCCCCCCCGCGACCCGAAAAGGATTAAGCGGAAGAAGATGGATGGATGGATGGATGGATGGATGGGACATTTGCAATACGTAAACAATCCTGACAGCCGAACATAAGATCTTAAATAGGGAAATGTAGCAGACTAGATTCCTTATCTGTCCTTCAGGTACAGGGATAAAGAGCTGCATATTGCTCCAGAGCCACAGGTTGCAGACACAGACATCAGACAGCTCAGACTGTCCAAACATCATGTCAGCATTTTTTAATTGGGTTGTTTAATTGCATGTATAGTTTATTTCTTTTATTTTATCATGTTTAATGTTGCAGCATTGCACCGAGACAAATTCCTAGTTTGTGTACTACATGAACAATGGTAATAAACCTGATTCTGATTCTGATTCTGATATGAAGCTTGGAACTTCCTAATAATAAATAAATTGTTTTTCTAGCTCATATTCAGTTGCCATAACGTGCTCAGATATCCTAACATTTCTGAGTTCATTGTGTCGAAATAACAAAGTTTACAATGTTCAACATCTGTCAGCATTTAACATCTGAAACCACTTCCAAATGTCAATATTGCACAAACCGCACAGGGTGAAATAAAATAGTTGTTCTCATTAAGATGATATGCTTCTCCTGATTTTGCATTTTTCATTACAGCAGCACAGAAGTTCACATGTCGATGCTTCAGATTCACTGGTTTGTTGGTTTTAAACAGAAAATACAGTATTTGCATGGAAGCCATTTATCATTGTTGTCATCTATAACTGGATCACATACAGTATTTACACATTTACAACATAAACATTATTCCACTCTGAAGACCACCCTGAAGTACAGATGAAACCTATAAATTTGTATAAATACAGTGTGTGACCAAGTAGCCTACGTTTTAGTGTGTAAGACTTAGCAAACCATTCATACTGTACAACCCAAATCTGCTATCGATTACTGATAGCGGTGCCTGTATACTGGAGTGGTGGCCTAGTTGGTAGAGCATCTGCCCCACACCCGGGAGGCCTAGGTTCAAATCCTGGCTGGGTCATGCTGAAGACCATATAAAAGTGGAACTTCCTGTCATCCAGCTTGGTGCTCAGCAATAATGGAACGGAGGAGGGAAAATTTGTGGTGGCGCCTTGCATGGCAGAGAACCCTCTGATTCTAGATGTGATTAACATTGTAGATAAGAGAAACGTCATTTTGTTCTTCTGTACATGATTGGCTGTATGGATTGA
This sequence comes from Pholidichthys leucotaenia, assembly GCA_020510985.1. Lineage (NCBI taxonomy): Eukaryota > Metazoa > Chordata > Actinopteri > Cichliformes > Pholidichthyidae > Pholidichthys > Pholidichthys leucotaenia. The sequence continues at coordinate 19,010,287 of CM035850.1, read as the reverse complement.
ATGACAATAAAGTTGGCTTTATCTTTACCTTATCTTTTAACTGGGGCGCCACACGAGTCGGCTGCCTTTTGCAACAGCGGCTCGATTCCGAGTCTTTTTCCCTTCCTCTCTCTTTTGATCCGTCTTTTTTTTTCACCCCACTTATATCACGGACACACAGATCGTCCTAAATGTCTCCTGAGCCGGTGGACGGAGCCACTGTCTATAGCAGGATACGATACAGCAGAGAACAGCTGCTAGCATTCAACCGCCACCCGGTCCCATTGGAAATACTCGACATACCGAGAGAACTGAGGCGAAAACGCCGCGGCTGCCGGGCTGGAGTAAGGCGGAGGACAAAAAATATAAGGTACAGACCCTCCCTTCCATCTGTTGTCATGGGAAATGTACGGTCGATACTGGGAAAGTTAGATGAGCTAGCGGCTATCTCCCGTTATGATAGCACATACCGGGAGTGCTCTCTCCTTTTGTTTACTGAGACGTGGCTAACTGAACTAGCAGCAGATGCTAACATTGAGCTGGAGGGTTTTCACATGATACGAGCTGACCGAACACCAGACAGTGGCAAGGCTAGGGGCGGTGGAGTGATCATGTATGTTAACAACAACTGGTGCAGACCGGGACATATCACTGTTAAACAACGACACTGCAGCAAAGACATTGAGTTGCTAGCTGTTAGCATGAGGCCTACAAATCTCCCGAGAGAACACTCACACGTGATCTGCATTGTTGTTTATGCAAATCCGACGGCGAACGCTGGGACAGCACGTGACGTCATCCATTCAGTAACCAGCAGGCTGCAGACAGAACACCCAGATGCTCTTCTCCTCATCTCAGGCGATTTCAACCATGTTTCACTGTCTCCCATTCTACCCACGTTCACCCAGTATGTCACATGCCACACTAGAGACAATAAAACACTGGATTTATTCTACGCAAACACTAAGGAGGCGTACACCTCATCACAACTACCCCCACTCGGGAGATCGGATCACAACTTGGTTCATCTCCGGCCGGTGTACAAACCCCTAGTGCACAGACAACCTCCGGCCATGCACACTGTGGAGTTATGGTCTGAGGAGACAATGGACACCCTAAAGGGCTGTTTTGAAGCCACCGCCTGGAAGCAGCTCTGCGATCCACATGGTGAGGACATCGATGGCCTCATTCACACCTTCACGGGCTACCTCAGCTTCTGTGTGGACAAATCCGTTCCCACCAAGACCATACGGCGTCACTCAAACAACAAACCCTGGATCAACCCTGAGATTAAAACACTTCTGAGAGAGAAGAAGAGGATCTTCAGGTCAGGGAACAGGGAGATGCTGAAGTCCGTACAGAGGGAGCTGAGGAGAAAGATCAGAGAAGGCAAGGACAGCTTCAGGAAGAAGATGGAGGACAAGCTGCAACAGAGCGACATCAGCGGGGTCTGGAGAAACCTCAAAACCATCTCGGGGCTCCAGAATACCTCCCCCCAGGCCACAGGGGGCAGGGAGTGGGCGAACAACCTGAATCTGTTTTTCAATAGATTTGACCAACCGCCCTCCCCCCTGACTGCACAACAACCACTGCTGCCTCTAAAGAAATCAAGTCCTGCTGCCCACTCCCCACTCTACCAACACCCCCCCACTCCCAACACACAGCCCCCCATCCTGACCCTGACCAGGACCCAGGTGAGGACGGAGCTGAGGAAGATCAAGGCGAGGAAGGCGCCGGGACCGGACGGCATCAGCGCAAAGCTCCTCAAGTCCTGTGCAGACCAGCTGTGTGGGATTGTGACGTATATCTTCAAGATGAGCCTGAAACTGGGGAGGGTACCACAGCTGTGGAAAACATCTTGTGTGGTACCTGTACCAAAAACTTCCCACCCCAAAGACCTGAACAGCTACAGACCGGTGGCCTTGACGTCCCACTTGATGAAGACCCTGGAGAGACTGCTCCTTGCTCACCTCCGCCCCCTGGTGGAACCAGCGATGGATCCACTCCAGTTCGCCTACCAGCATGGCATTGGGGTGGAGGATGCGGTGATCTTCCTCCTTCACCGTTCTCTGTCCCACCTGGAGAAGCCCGGGAATATGGTGAGGATCATGTTCTTTGACTTCTCCAGTGCTTTCAACACCATCCAACCGATGATCCTGAAGGACAAGCTGCTGCGCGCAGGGGTGGACCAGCACCTGTCATCATGGATCCTGGACTACCTCACGAACCGGCCTCAGTTTGTGAGAACCCGGGACTGTGTGTCCGACACGATCATCAGTAGCACGGGGGCCCCCCAGGGAACGGTGCTGGCTCCCTTCCTGTTCACTCTTTATACTGCGGACTTCTCACACAACACAACACACTGCCATCTACAGAAGTTCTCTGATGACTCTGCGATCGTTGGCCTCATCTCCAATGGAGATGAAGCTGAGTACAGAGGGCTTATCCAGGACTTCGTGGACTGGTGCCATCGGAACTGCCTCCAGATCAACGCGAGGAAAACTAAGGAGCTGGTGGTGGACTGCCGCAGGCATGGGCAGCCCCTCACAGTACCAGTAAATATACAGGGAACAGACATCGAGATGGTGACATCCTATAAGTACCTGGGTATTCATCTGAACAATAAACTAGACTGGTCACACAATACTGATGCACTCTACAAGAAGGGACAGCGCAGGCTGTTCCTGCTGAGGAGACTCAGGTCTTTTGGTGTACAAGGGGCGCTGCTGAAGTCATTCTATGACACGGTGGTGGCATCAGCCATCACTTTTGGAGTGGTCTGCTGGGGCAGTGGCATTACTGCAGCCGATAGGAAGAGACTGAACAAACTGATTAAGAAAGCTAGCTCTGTCCTGGGGCAGCGCCTTGATCCGATGGAGGAGATAGGAGAGAGAAGGACGGTGGCTAAACTGTCATCTCTGCTGGAGTCCGAGTTCCACCCTATGCAGGACATACTGAATGCACTGAGGAGCTCATTTAGCAGCAGACTACATCATCCCAGGTGCACAACCGAGAGGTTTCGTAGGTCCTTCCTACCAACGGCTGTCAGACTGTACAACCTAAGCAGGGCTGCTCGCAGAGATAGCAAAAAAGACGTAACAAACTAATAGTTTTTTGAATGCAGAAGATGCAATAGACTTACACAGTGGTCCTCTCCGGCATACAACTAGGAGCATGCCGGTCGCTATGGAGGGTGAGAGTGTGTATGGGCACATAATCATACCATGCAGGATAGCTGGGTAGACGGTTATGCTGTTTCATTCCATCTAGCGGCAATGCTCTGCACTGTGTGTGTTTATATATTTGCATATTTGTTCCGTCTAGCTGCAATGCTCCGTACTGTGGGTGTTTATATGTTTATATATCTACATGTTATTCCATCTAGCTACATTGCTCCGCACTGTGTGTGTTTATATACTTGCATATTTATTCCACCTAGCTGCAATGCTCCGTACTGTGGGTGTTTATATATTTACATATTTATTCCATCTAGCTACAATGCTCTGCACTGTGTGTTCATATATTCATATATTATTCCATCCAGCTACAATGCTCTGCACTGTGTGTCTGTGTGTGTGTGTATATATATATATTTTATAGTAATACGTACATATGTTTATTAGCTGCTCTTGCTTGCTTGTTTTTTTTTTTTTTTTTCTTGCCTTCTGATTGTTGCTCTGAGTGTTGCTATCCCTGTGCTGTTGCAATCCTGGAATTTCCCCGTTGTGGGACTAATAAAGGCTTATCTTATCTTATCTTATCTTATCTTACCTTATCAGTCTCTTGAATCAGTTCCTGTACTGTCGCTCAAATTGGTTCCTGTTATTGGTCTTAGGTATCAGTTCCTGTATCATCTCCGCTATTGGTTACTGATATTGGTGCCTGTATCAATGTCTGGTATCAGTTCCTTTATCATTGCTAGTATATGTTATTGATATTGATGCCTTTATTACCTCCGCCAATGGAGGACGGAGGTAATGTTTTTAGTGCCGTTGGTTGGTTTGTGTCATGGGCCGAGACGGCTTGGCTTTCCCCGGCTCGGTCCTGATCTCTTTGTGGGTTTTGGCTTCACTGTTTGTGTGCTTTGCATATTGTTCCCTATCCTTAGCCACTGCCTGACCGGCAGCTGTTAGTCAGCCTCTGATCCTTTTCCCACGCTACTGACAGGCTGCCGGTCCTACCACGCCCCCCACTCTCAGTAATTCCACCATCTGTTCCCTATTCTGGTAATTCTCCTCGCCCAGGTGTTCTGCATTCACCACGCCAACGGTGTCTGTACAAAAGCAGCTCCTTGCTGTACAGACGCCGCTGGTTCATTGTACGAGTTAGATGGTTTCCCTCTATCGTCAACCGTCACGTCTTCGAAGGACTGTTTTCGCTCACTGGACTGCTGGACGTTTTGGGACTGCTCCCCCTGTGAGTAAACTGTTAGTGTTAGCTTTGTGCTGCCCTTACGCTGCGCCAGAAGCGTAAGGGCAGCACAAAGCTAACACCTAAGCTAACACCTAACCTAAGCTAACACAAAGCTAACACCTAAGGAACGCCAGAAGCGTTCCTGTTTTCGGTTCAATCCCGCTTCGCTTCTGGCGGTGTTTCCTGTTTGCAGCACCATCGTCACGCTTTGACTATTGTCCAATTTACGTTCCCCGCAGGTGTGTAGAGCTACCCTCTGTTTTCCTGCTCTCCTGAGCGCAGCCATTATTTCCCCATCCACTGTCACTGTATATGTGTGTGTAAATAAATGTGTGTTTGGTGTAACCCTGCGCTTAGATTCTCATCCTTCCTTCACTCCACCGTGTGTAATTAGGACGCATGGGGGAGTTCATGACAGTCTGTCTGTTGGTTAGTTGGCTGGTTGGTTGGTTGGTTGGTCTGTTACCAACATAACTCAAAAAGTTATGAACAGATTTTGATGAAATTTTCAGGAAAGGTGTGTAATGACACAGGGAACAGATTAGATTTGGTGGTGATTCGGATCACAATGTGGATGCAGGAATTTTTTAATCATTTCATATATTAATGTGGCACTTTTCATGTACTGCCCCTTTAAAATGTGTCCACTCAGTTATGTGTGTGGTCACACCATAGGGCCACATGCCTCAGCAACCCGGAAGCCAAACACTGCAGAAAAGTAATAGGGGGCGTGTCCACCAAACTCATTTTTTCTGCTGTGGGCAACTATTTTCTGTTCATTCTTTATGTAGTCTAGCATTTTACAGCGCTGAGCGCCCTCGGCGCTGAAACACTTTGAGCGATGGCCGCTTTTTGTCATGGTGCTCAGGGCTGAAAAAAGTTCAACTTGTCAGACTACTGTACAGCTGCGCTTGTCAATGTCAGACCTTGCTAAGCAGCCAGTCAGAATTAAGGAAGGGCAGGACATAGGATCCCGGTACAGGAAGACAACAACAGTAGGTGGCAGATGGGGGGATAGGCTGAACTTTGCTGCATCAAACAACCTGGTACCCTTTGACCTGACACCAAAAGGATATCATGATCAAAATTTGGAAGCAAACGCTTGGAGGAACATGTCCGCATCTGTCCATGTACCAGGTGAGCGTTTGTACCTTTGTCATGGTCATATTTCTTACAAGTTTGTTGCGGTAGATAATATGGATACTATGTGAATTTGTAGTTGATTACTGCAAAAAATGGAATGATACCGCACTGTTGTGTAATATTGCTTAATAATTATGAACCTTGTCAGTAAACTGTAAGGGAGAAGAGAGGAGGGAAAAAAAAACCGAAGACAGACTGGAAAGATTCAATAAACCATGATGTTGATTTAAGGTGGAATTACCCAGGCCCAATGTATGGTCAATGCAGTTTTGACAGTCTTGTTATTATTATTATTATTATTATTATTATTATTATTATTATTATGTGGTCATATAATGCAGTCATATTGTTTTTGCTGTCATTTCTCTGTCTGTTAATAATAATAATGGATTGCATTTATATAGCACCTGTCATTCAAATTTTCAGGAAAGGTGTGTAATCGCACAGTGAACACATGATTAGATTTTGGTGATGATCTCAAAATGCATACCTCCCGCCAAGGCTTTTATCTTCTCACAGAGTGTTAGCAACAATACTCCAAAACTACTGGATGGATCTGGATGAACTTTTCACCAGAAGTGGCTCTAGGCCTACACACAAACCCATTATATTTTGGAGGTGATCCATGAGGGACAGAAGGAGCCTTGGCAGAGGTATGCGCTCTCTGAGTGCTTTTCTCGTTGATTTCTGGTATCATTTCCTGTATTGTCTCTGGAAATGGTTCCTAGTATTAGCCTCAGATATCAGTTCCTGTATCATCTCCAGTATCGGTTTCTGGTATTGTTTAATAGATTTAATAGATAGCAGTTTCTGGTATCTGTTCTGGTTATGGTGCCTGTATCAGTGTCTGGTATCAGTTCCTGTATTGTCACTTGCATCAGTTTCCTGCATCAGTGCCTGTGTCAGCCTCTAATATCAGCTCTTGGTATTTGTCTGGGGTATCAGCTTCTGTATCGTCTCTGCTGTCAGTCACTGGTATCAGTGCCTGTATCAGTCTACTGTATCAGTTCTTGTATTGTCACTCAAATTGGTTCCTGTTATTGGTCTTAGGTATCAGTTCCTGTATCATCTCTGCTATTGGTGTCTATATCAGTGTCTGGTATTAGTTCCGGTATCGTCACTAGTATTAGTTACTGATATTGGTGATTTATCATTCTCTAGTGTCTCTGGTATTAATCACAGGCATCATCTCTGATATTGGTTACTGGTATCATCTCTGATATCAGTTCCTGGTATTGGTTACATTGTGTTAAGCGCACCTTCTCAAGTTACATGTCCTCACAGTTTAAAGCCCTTTTATCTCAGAGCTCCTGCTGCATTGGCACACTGCCAGCATTTCCTTCGTTAATTTTCTAGTTTGCTTTGATACTGTAAATAACTGCCTCCTCTTCCTTGTTCTTCTCCCCTCCCTCATTATTTTGGGATTTGGCGCTCTTTGTCCTAGCAGGGTCACAGCAGTGTTCTCAGCTCTGAAGTCCTTCCAAGTTTATGTGCTGGAAGGTCGTTGTGACCGTCTGGTTACTTGTCGCGATGTTTGTCTGGGAGATTAAATTATACGTAAACTGGTTCTGGGTGTTTTTATCCCCTCTGCAGCTGTCCTCTCATGGAAACTGCTGTTGTAAATTTCCAGTTTTCAACAAATGTTTAAGTTTCTTTTTCTTGCAAATTCATGGTCAATTCCCCCACCGCAGCATTTTTCCAATAAATTTGTGACTTTTCTTCTCATAAATTTGCAAATTTGTTCCCATGAACTTGTTGGATTTTTATTTTCTTGTAATTAGGAAAATTTTCCCTCAAAAATTTGCAATATTTTCTTTATAAATTTGCGGCCTTCTCCACTTAAATTTGCAACTTTTTCCCATAAACTTGAACTTTTTATCCTAAATTTACATGTTTACTTACAAATTTTGGACTTTTTTTTTCTCTTAAATTTGTGACTTTTTCCTCATAAATTTGCAATTTTTTCTGTAAATTTTCATCTTTTTTCTCATAAATAAGAGACCTTTTCTCAAAAAATTTGCAACTTTTTGTTATAAATCTGCTAGTTTATTCTTGTAAATTTATTGATGCCATTTTATTTTGAACAAGACAACATAAAAACAAGAATAAAACTAAAAAATTTACAGGAACAGGATTGAAGCCAAACGCTTATCTTGTCCTGTCCCACCATTAACTAATGTACCTATATAGCTGCTTGCTCATATACACATATATACATAGCCAGAGCAATAAATGGAGGCTTAATGAAGAAGCATGTGAATAAACAAATCTCTTCACGCATTTCAAAATCTTATTACTTAAAATAATAGAAATTCAAAAATGAAAACAGAACAAGTAAAGAACTTCCCACTGATCATACAATCCACAATTTTCCACATTTTCCGACAAACTCAACCAAAGGTGAAGTTAAAAAGTTTTATCTGTATGGATTTGGGCTTGGACATCTCACCCTACACTCTATGTGGTCTTTAAAAGCCCTGAGCAAAAACTTCCAAATTAAGGCAAACATGGCTGTTAAGCAAAAATCACAATATGGCAGAGGATATACAGTTAAAGTTCTGTTAGTTCTGCTACTTCTGGCAGGAGATATTCACCTTAACCCTGGACCTGCCACTATTAAACAGCAGACCACTGGGTTAGCACAAAACCGAGCTGTACAAAAGCAAAAACAACATTTATTTTTCCAAACTGTTAATCATGCACGAGTTCTTTGGGACACCAAGGCTAAACCAAAGGGGATCCTCGGCGGTCATTTAAACATACGGAGCATAATCCCCAAAAGAGATGAGATTTCGGTGTTGCTGTTGGACTCAAATCTGGACTACCTTTGTCTCTCAGAAAGCTGGCTACACAGTAACATAGACACTAATATGATCGATATTGTGGGCTACCAGTGTTTTAGAAAAGACAGGCAGGTAGGGAGGGGAGGAGGTGTTTTAATTTACATCAAAGAGAAATATAAATGTCAACTGGTTGATTTGAATACTTCACTTGAATGTTTAGCTGTTAATGTATGTCTCTCTCCGGTAATGAATTTCAACACTGCAGTAGTGTACAACCCACCGTCACACAACTCTTCCTTTTATAATGAATTAAGTGATCTGGTTAAACAACTTGAGAAGAACAGAGAAACAATAATTCATGGTGACTTTAATATCAACTGGTCTGATAAAAAAGACAAACAAAAACTGAAAAGCCTCATGACTAAATTTAATTACCAGCAAATCATCAAAGGACCCACCAGGATAACCAAACAATCCAGAACACTTATTGACATGGTATTTACTAATAAACCAGAACGAATAACCAGAACCTATAATCTTGTAACTGGTCTCTCAGATCATAACATGGTTCTTGCTGTCAGGAAACTTACTAAAAAGCAACTACAGTATTTTGGGGGAGTCGATATTGACAAATCAAATTTTATTATCCCCAAATCAAAAAATGAGGAGTTTGAACATTACTTAGAGAATCAAAATTGGGAGCAGCTCATGTCAACATGTGAAGTAGATGATTGTTGTAATTTTATAACTGCAACAATCACAAAGTCTATAGAAAAATTTTCAAAGCAAATTAAAAGTAGACAACAGAAGATTAGCCTACCATGGTTAAATAATGAAATAAGAAAACTTATGAAGAGGCGAGACTATGCACTGAAAACATCACTAACCTCCAAACTACAAAATGATCACCTTGTGTACAAAAGTTTAAGAAATAAAGTGGTACATGAGCTGCGAAAATCAAAAATATCTTATTACAATAAACTGATAGATCATGCAAAGGGTAACAACAGTTCCCTATGGAGGCATTTAAATAACTTAACTAATAAAAAAAACGATCAGAAGGGGGTAAAGGAACTTAGAATCAATGGCAAGACCATCAGTGACAAGGCTACTTTGGCAAATGAATTTAATTCACACTTTGTGGGCTCTGTGGAAGACTTAACAAAAAATTTTGTGCTGCCAAATGTGCTCAACAACACAAATTCCATACTTCCAACAGATTCTTTTCACATCGATGAGGTAAATGAGAAGTTAATTGCTGGTATTGTTAAAACACTGTCAAACTCAAAAACTAATGATATCTACAATATGAGCACCTCCTTTCTCAAAATGCACAGCAAAATATTAATCAAACCACTGACTCATCTCATTAATCTCTCCATTAGGTCTAGTACATTTCCATCTGGCTGGAAAAAAGCTGTCGTCATACCAGTTCATAAATCAGGCAGTAAAGACGATATATGCAATTACCGCCCAATCTCTATTTTACCAGTCCTATCTAAGGTTCTTGAAAAAGTTGTAGCTACACAGCTGATAGGCTACTTACAAGACAGTCAACTTCTTCATCCACATCAATTTGGTTTTAGACCAGGATACTCAACAGAAACAGCAAATTGTTGCCTTATTGAAAACGTCAAACAGTCCTTGGACAGGGGTAATGTGGTAGGAGCTGTTTTTCTAGATCTCAAAAAGGCTTTCGATACTGTAAACCACAGTTTGCTTTTATCCAAAATGGTATCTTTTAACTTCTCCCCAAATACATTAGAATGGTTTGCATCTTATCTCCAGAATAGAGAACAGTGTGTAAAAGTTCACCAGGATAAATCCTCATTTTTAAACAACCGCATGGGTATCCCACAAGGGTCCATTCTTGGTCCTTTACTTTTCAGCATTTTTATTAATGACTTGCCGTTACACTGCTCAGCTGCAACATGCCAACTTTATGCAGATGATGCAGTTATTTACACAGCTGCCAAGACTCCAGCACAGGCTGCAGATGTACTGTCTACAAGTATGGTTGATGTCCAAGAGTGGCTCCTCAAGAACCATCTATTGCTGAACCTTCAGAAAACAGTCTCAATGTGCTTTTCAATCAAAAAATGTAACCTGCAACATTTTAAAGTTAATATACATGATCATGACATCAGTTTAGCTACAGAATTCAAATACCTTGGCATTGTACTAGATCCTCAACTCAAATTTAATCTTCATATAAAGAAAATTTCAAAAACAGTAAAAAAAAATCTGAACTGCTTTAAATTAATTAGATATTACATACCTTATGAAGCAGCGGCACTGTATATGCATTCTATGGTTTTTTCTCATATATCATACTGTTTGACAGTCTGGGCTCAAGCAGCCCCTTCCACAATAAGACATATAGGTTCATTATATAATCAAACCCTAAAAATCTTGGACAAAAAGCCCATTAGGTGGCATCACTGTAATGTTTTAAAAAAATACAACCTATTGAGTTTTGAGAGCTTCATTGACCTCTGTCTTCTGAAATTAACGTTCAAATGTTTCCATAAATCAGCACCCGAGCCACTTGCTGGTTTCGTCCAAAGACAGGACAGCAGCAGAGCCACCAGGAGTTCTGTTAACAATAACTGTAAAATATTCCACCGCAGAACCACATTTGGACAAACAGCTTTCTCTATAAAGGGCAGTCACATCTGGAACACAATGCCAAATGAAATTAAAATAATAACGGACTTTAAAACATTCACTAAAAATGTTAAAAACTGGCTGAAAAATAAACAAGAACTCATGTATGAATTATTTGTCTGCAAAGTGAGAGTGAATGAAGGGAAGGAATAAATGTGTTTGTTTATAGTGAGTGACGGAGGGAGGAAGGCCTGAAATAGGCAAATGTGAGTTATGTTCTATGTGTTAAATGTGAGTCAGGCTGTTATATTTGTGTATTTATAATATTTATAATATTTATGTTAAATGTGAGTCAGGCTGTTATATTTGTGTATTTATAATATTTATAATATTTATAATTGTGTATTTATAATTTTTCTGCATTGATGTATGTGGTTATTGTGTATATTTTTTATCTTGATTCTTTTTTCTAAAGCCCATCCAGGGACAAGAGTTGCAAATTAGCTAATAGCTATACACTCTATGTGCAACACATCAGATTGATTGTCTTTGATTAATTGTCTATGTTTATTGCACTGTCCCTGTCAAATAAACTAATCTACTACTACTACAAGTGACTCTCGTAGACTTTCACCAACCAACCCTAGTGACTAACAGAACCGTCTTCCTCCCTGTATTTATCTAATTTCTCATTTTTGTACGTTTTTTTTAAAGCTCAAAATGTTTGGACATTGTTTTAACTCAATATTTAATCCATTCCATAATTTAACCCCACAGATCGAAACACAAAAACTTCTCCTAGTTGTTCGTACACCCACTGTCTTCAAAAGTTACTCCCCCCTTAAATGATAAACCTTTTGTCTTTCAAAGAAAATGTTTCGATGTTAACTGGCTGTAAATTGTTCCTTACTTTGTACATTATTATGGCAGTTTTATATTCCACCAGATCAAAGAATTTCAGACTTTTAGACTGTAAAAATAAACCATTTGTGTGATCATGGAAACCAGCACCATGGATGATTCTTAATTGCTCTTTTTGTAAAATAAGTTGCTCTAATGAACTTTTATATGTGTTTCCCCAAACTTCTGAACAATAACATGGAGGGATTTCTGATCCACTGTGTGCTTTGTTCTGCTCATGACCGAAACACTTCTGGACAGTTTAGTTTGTGCGTATTTAATGTGAGGCTTCCAGCAAATTTTTTCATCTATAATCACGCCTAGAAATTTATTGTCTTGACCTCTTTCAATATTGATGTTCCAAATAAGTTCCAAATAAGTTAAATAATTGTTAAATAATTGTAATAATAATAGTTAAATAATTGATGTTCCAAATAAGTTAAGTTAATAATGTCAATATTGATGTTCTTTCAATATTGATGTTCCTCTTTCAATATTGATATTCCAAATAACATGAACTTTGTTTTGCTCAAATTTAATGACAATTTATTTTTATTAAACCATTCTTTTATTTTACTGAATTTGGTATATAAATTTGTAATTTTTTTCTTGGAAATTAGCAACTTTTTTCATAGATTTGCAACTTTTTTCTCATAAATTTGCAATTTTTTGTTATAAATTTGCTTTTTCTTGGAAATTTGCAGTTTTTCTGCTTTTTCTTCTCTTAAATTTGTGACCTCTTCCTCATAAATTTGTAATTTGTAATTTTTTCTTGGAAATTAGCAACGTTTTTCTCATAAATGTGTGACTTTTTTTTAAATTTGCAATTTTTTGTTATAAATTTGCTTTTTCTTGGAAATTTGCAGTTTTTCTGCTTTTTCTTCTCTTAAATTTGTGACCTCTTCCTCATAAATTTGTAATTTGTAATTTTTTCTTGGAAATTAGCAACGTTTTTCTCATAAATGTGTGACTTTTTTTTAAATTTGCAATTTTTTGTTATAAATTTGCATTTTTTCTTGTAAATTTGTTGTTTTTCCTGCAAATTTTCAACGTTTTTAATCAGAAATTCGCTATTTTTTCTTGGAAATTTTCAACTTTTTCCTCATAAATTTGCAACTTTTTTCATGTAAGTTTTTAGCTATTTTTCCTCATAAATTTGTGACTTCTTTCTCAAAGAAGCAGTATTTTTTTTTTTTTTGTAAATCCGCAATAAATTTGCAGTCTTTTACAATTCCAGAATAATTTCTTCATAAATTTGCACCATTTTCATCATAAATATGCACTTTTACCTTTTATTTCTTAATATATTGCTGATTTTTTTCTGGTTAATTTGCAACTTTTCCTCCTAAATCTTTAACTACTAATAAGAATAAACAGTTTGTGGAAAACTTTTGGTGTTTTTTGGGCCCAACCAGAAGGGTCTGAGTTGTTTTTTTCTTTCTGTGCGGTTGTGTATGTTCCGGTCGGAGGTGAAGGACTCCCCCGCTCCCCTCATTTCATCCCTCCGTCTCTTTGACCTCCTTTAACAGACACTCAGAGATGGAGCCACTGAGCTGCTCTATGAATAATTGAGAGTTTCCAGCAGCTCCGGCTGAACTCCCGCAGGCTGAGGGGGCGGTTGGAGGAGATCCATCGCTCCGATCTGCATTCAGCCGCCCCGATTAAATCATCACCATCATCAAACGGGTCGGCCACTGGAACTCCAGATTACAGCCGTTAATGCTGAAGATTAAATAGCAGCAGCACTAAAGAAAATGTCAGGAATTTTTTATCTCTCATAAAATGTAGGGGAAGAAAGAAAAGGAAAAAACTCCAGATTTGTATTGTGGAGAAAGGAGGCAGGCGAGGCAACGAGCTGGATGACACAGAAACTTTATTCTTTCTGCAACATGAAGTACAGCAAAAAGTGATCCCAGGTCTCTGTGCATTCCACTTTTATCTCTTTATTTCCATGCATCAAGACCCGGGACTTCCAACCATAACACGTTGTTGTTTGAACAAAGAAATGTGTGGCACGTTAACATGACATTACGCCAGGGCCACTCCCACACCCTTCTTCTGTCAGCGGCTCCGGCAGCTCTCACTCTCCCCGGGGAGGCGCATAGACCCAACAGTCCCATCTGATACCCTCTGGTGTCAACCCCCCCACACTCCCGCATGCAAAAGGGAACGGACCGACTCGAAAATGCGACAGCGTCAAGAGCTTGGAACGTGGAGATGTCGCAGAGCAAGGGAGGGCACCCTTCTTGCACCACCCTGCTCTCCAGCCTTAACCCAGTTGGCGCAGACTGGAGCATGCAAATGTCCGCGTCCAAAGCTTGCTCTGCGGACATCACAGGGAAATCTATTCCCATGTAGACTGGGGTGATTAACGCGCGCGACAGGCAGTCAGCCATGACGTTGAGCTTACCAGCAACGTGTTGAATGTCGGTCGTAAACTCTGAAATTGCGGCCAAATGTCGTTGCTGCTGGGCCGACCACGGTTCCGAGACCTTACATCGCATACGTCAGCGGCTTATGGGCCACGAACACGGTGAACTCACGCCCCTCCAGCCAGAACTGGAAATGGCGCGTCGCCAGGTGGCGAGCCAGCAATTCTCTATTGAATGCGTTGTATTTGCATTTGCTGTGGCGCAAAGTTTGGCTAAAAAAATGCGAGCGGTTGCCACGAACCTGAGACACACTGCTCCACCACTGCCCCTATGGCAACATCAGACGGATCCGTAGTGAGTGCTATCCATGCAGACGGATCTGCGTGGGCTAGCAACGCGGCATCTGCCAGCACTGTTTTGGCATTTGTACAAGCCCGGTCTCGCTCGGGAGTCCAGTCGACAGTTTCTGCATGCTTCTTTTTTTTAACCACGGCATACAAAGGCTGCATCAGCTGAGCTACCCGGAGAAGGAAACAGTTAAAAAAAATTAACCATTCCCAAAAACTCCTGTAGTGCTCTCACGGGCTGCGGACGTGGAAAATTTGACACAGTGCACACCTTATCCGGCAACGAGATAACTCCCTCCGGCGAAATGTGATGGCCCAAAAAATCAATCACTGGCACACCGAACTGGCACTTCGCTGGGTTAACTATCAGCCCGTTCGCTTCCAACCTCTGGAAAATTGTCTCGAGATGGGCGATGTGCTCCTCCTCGGACGCGCTAGCTACCAAAATGTCATCTAAGTAGACAAAAACAAAGGGCAAGCCATGAAGCACCGCATCAATCATCCTCTGGAAAGTCTAATTTTTGAGACAAACGTCACAAATTCATAAGAAAGAGAAACTGAAAATTTACAGGGAAACACTGCAAATTTGCAAGAAAAAAACCTGCAAATTTTACAGAAAAGTCACAAATTTACGAGAAAAAAGTTGTGAATTTTTGAGGGGGAAAAGTCAACAGTTTATGATTAAAAAAAATTGCAATTCTTCAAGAAAAAAAGTTTAAAATTTATAAGAAAGAGTTGCATAGTTACAAGAAAAAAAAATGCATTTTTTTAAAGTCACAACTTTATGGGGGAAAATAATGAAAATTAACATGGAAAAAATTGCAAATTTTTGAGAAAAAGTTGGGAATTGGGTATAAAATGGTACTGCAGTATTTAAACCCTGAGGTATTTCTGACCAAAGCGCATCACCGCTATTTCAGACATGTGGAGAACTGAGTGTTAATTTACTCTGCCTTTATTTGGTGAAAGCCACGGGCAGTGAGCGCGTCGGTCGGACCTCCTAAACGCCCTCTGAAGAGTTCTGACTGTAAATATGCGATAAGGCTGCAGATGATTTGATGATCTGTGACCCCCGTCTTCACTTTAATGCAGGTTTCATAACTGCGGCACAGTATAGCGGCACACAGGCACGGTTATGTAACACAAACTGGTTCCTCATCATCCAGTTTGTCACGCAGAATCAAATCAGGCAGAATTTATGGTATTGACTTGTACGCGGAAGCCGCCTGAACCCACACGGGCTGCATCAGCACAGGTTCTGCTTTGAAGTCAGCTCTCATTACTGCAAAACTGAGTCCGTGTGCTGCTGCCATGGTTGCTATGACATGATGCTGCCGCTCCTGCTGCAAACTCATTCGCCTGTTTCACAGTTTGCCATTGTTCCACTGAATGGTTGGTCTTAGAAACTTGCACTTTTTTTAAGTAATTTTGCACAGTTTTTCCACATAAATGTGTACTTTTTCCTAATAATTTTGCACATTTTTTCTCAAAAATATGCAGTTTTTCTAGTAATTTTGCACATTTTTTCCTCAGAAATTTACAGTTTTTACTAGTAATTTTGCACATTTTTTGTCATAAATTTGCACTTTTTTCTAGTAATTTTGTACATTTTTTCTTCAAAAATTTACTTTTTGCTAGTAACTTTGCACATTCTTCCTCATAAATTTACATTTTTTCTAGTAATTTTGCACATTTTTCCTCAAAATTTGCAGTTTAGTAATTTTGCACATTTTTGTCATAAATTTGCACTTTTTTCTAGTAATTTTGCACATTTTTTCTTCAAAAATTTACACTTTTTGCTAGTAACTTTGCACATTCTTCCTCATAAATTTACAATTTTTTTCTAGTAATCTTGAACATTTTTCCACATAAATTTGCAGGTTTTACTAGTAATTTTGCACATTTTTTGTCATAAATGTGCACTTTTTTTGTAGTAATTGTCATGTCTCTGAGCTCAGATCCTGACTTTGTTTCTAAGTTTTCTTGTCTGTTGTCATTATTTTGGTCAGCTTTTGTGTATTTATTTGGTTTGTGCCAGAGTCCATCCTCTCCATCTCCAGACTCGCCCCACCGGCTGCCCACTGTCGGCTTCCCGCCGCCGGCTTCCCTGCCAGCGCAGCTGTGGGCAGTCAGGGAATTAGGTCACCAGCTCGCCTGCGGTTCGCACCTGTAGCTCGTGAACTTCTGTGTATTTAAGCGCTGGCGTTCCACCTTGTCGGTGCGTCTTGACTGTTATGTTCAGGCTGGTTTCCCGCTGACTGAGTTCTCCTCCCGGTCACTCCTCTGACCAGTGCCTCGTCCCCCCCTCAGCCAGGCTGGCTCAGGAGGGCCTCATCTGTCTTTCTTGTTTGCTTTTTGTACTGTATATACTGCACTATTTTGGACTCTTTATGTTCTTTTGTTATTAAAATGCACAAAACTTCATTCAGCACGTGGGTTTGTCCTTCTGCTCTGAAGGAGCATTCATGACAGTAATTTTGCACATTTTTCCACATAAATTTGCAGTTTTTACTAGTAATTTTGCACATTTTTTTCTCAAATTTGTACTTTTTTTCTGGTAATTTTGAACATTTTTTCCACATAAATTTGCAGTTTTTACTAGTAATTTTGCACATTTTTCCACATAAATTTGCAGCTTTTACTAGTAATTTTGCACATTTTTCCTCATAAATTTGTACTTCTTTTCTGGTAATTTTGAACATTTTTTCCACATAAATTTGCAAATTTTTCCTTGGAAGTTTTTTCCCTCTTAAATTGTGGACTTTTATCTGACTAATGTGGCATTTTCTTCATAGAATTTCCTTTTGAAATCAGTTTTTTTTTTCTGAAATTTGCCTTTTTTTTCTCTTAGAGCTGCAACTTTTCCCTCTAGAATTTACAATTTCTCCCACACATTTTGCTAATCATGAAATTGCACTTGCTCCTACATCAATTTGCATCTTTATACAACAATAAATTTGCACATTTTTTGCATAAATTTGCACTTTTTCTTTCATCAGGTGGTATCAGTTTTTTTTCCCTGAATTGTCCACATTTCCTTGTAAATTGCATATGTGCCCTCCAGAGGTAAAGTGGGCTATCCCACAAAACCATTATTTTGAGAAAATGAGCTCTAAAGTTTATGTGATTTAAATATATTTTCATATTTAAGTCACACCTTGAAGGTAATTATAGGGGGTAACTTTTTAATGATATAGGCACACTGATTTTTTGAGAATATTTCAACTTTAGAGCTCATTTTCTCAAAATAATGGTTTTGTGGGATAGCCCACTTTACCTCTGAAGGGCACATATTTTTCCTTATAAATTTGGGACTTTTTCTAACCCATAAATTTCTTCATAGAACAACTTTTTCCTCACAAATGTACATTTTTTCCCCTTAATTTGCACCATTTTCCTAAAACATTTTTTGATTTTTCTTGTCTTAATTGGCATTCTTCCTTGTAAATTGCATCTTTTTTTCCTTAGTAAATGTAACTTTTTTCCTCCATGTTTATCACGTCTTTGTCTTGATTTTTCAGAGAGAGGACAGAAACATCTCCTGTGCTGCTGCTTTTTGACATGTTTTCTCCCAATTAATGTAGAAACCCCCTGAGAGCCATGTGACGGAGTAGCTTAACGGTAGGTTTGAAACCCTCGACAGACCCACGAGTCCTCCGCTGCGTCTCATTAAAACGCCTCCTTCACACAACGTAAATGACAGTTCACAGTCCTTGGACTTATTAAAGAGATGAAGAAATGCACTCATCTGTTTTTATACAGTTGCCTGTTTTTGACCCTAATGGCATTCCGTACATTGGTGTAATAACTTTCCATACCTGATGGGCTGCATGACGACCGCAGATGCAGAGGGGCGCAGTTGCCTCCATGACTTCTGCTGCTGCTTCTACCTGCTGTGGAAATCCCCAAAACACCGTCATGTTTAGGTTTAGGCGGAACTCACAGCTGGAAAAATGTCACTGCCTCCATCAGAAACGACAATTTAGCACATTTTTTCTTTATGAATTTGTACCTTTACTCATAATTTTGCACATTTTTCCTCATAAATTTGTATTTTTTCTAGTAATTTTGCTCTTTTTCTCCACATAAATTTGTGCTTCCTGTCAGTAATTTTGCAAATTTTTGCCTCATAAATTTGCAGTTTTTGCTAGTAATTTTGCACATTTTTACAGAAATTAGCATTTTTTTCGAGCAATTTTGCACATTTTTTCCACATAAATTTGCCCTTTGTACCAGTAATTTTGTACATTTTTGCCTCATAAATGTACACTTTTTACTAGTAATTTTGCACATTTTCCACATAAATATGCAATTTTTTCTAGCAATTTTGCACATTATTTCCACATAAATTTGCATGTTGTGCCAGTAATTTTGCACATTTTTGCCTCAGAGTTGTACTTTTTACAAGTAATTTTGAATATTTTTGCCTCATAAATTTACTCTTTTTTTCTAGTATTTTGCACTTTTTTCTTTACAAATTTACACTTCTTGCTAGTAATTTTGCATTTTTGCCTCATAAAATTGCCATTTTTTCTAGCAATTTTCCAATTTTTTTCTTTATAAATTTGCACTTTTTGCTAGTAATTTTACAGTTTTGCCTCATAAATTTGCAATTTCTAGCAATTTTGCAAATTTTTTTCTTTGTAAATTCGCAGTTTTTGCTAGTAACTTTGCACATTTTTACCCTATAAATTTGCAAAATTTTCTAGAAATTTAGCAGTTTTTTTCTTTATAAATTTGCACTTTTTGCTACTAATTTTGCTGATTTTTTCAACATAAATTTGCACTATTTTGTAATTTAGCAATTTTTTCTTAATAAATTTGCCCATTTTACTAATTATTTTACATATTTTTCCTCATAAATGTACATTTTATGGTTAGCCAGCCAGTCTAAATATTCGTACGTCTAAAGTGTTTGTCTGACGACTAAAGCTAATGTTAGCCTCAAACATGGCGTCACCATCCAAACATAAGTCTGACAATGATGAAGAAAAGCGGAGGGTGGGGTGAACTGGGGCTTTTTAGCAGATAAAGCAGTATGCCATAAAACAGTGGACAGTTTCCTCGTGTGTAAAATGGTGCTGCAGTAATTAAACCCTGAAGTGTTTTGACCGAATAATGTTAGCCTGGATCCTCTTTTAAAGTTCCGCCTGTTTAAGGCTACATTCAGACCAGGATAGTCCGGGGGTCTCGGTTTGACTGGGTGGGGGATGCCGACAGTTTTTGCACCTTTGTTTGGTTAGCATTCACACTGCGGCGGACCAAGCTGCCTGGATAACGTCGCGCAGTTGCAGCAGCTGCTCGTTTGGGGCGCTGCAGCTGAAACCAGCACTGACCTGGAAGAAAAAATTCTCGGCGAAGAAGAAAAATCCAGTTCACCAGTTGGCCAGGATTGAAGACAGAAATCCACTGTGGCCGTGTGAATGTGCCCTGAAGTGTTGTTTCAAGCCTTTGTGTTTCCTGGCAGCTCAGATCAGAGAGCATCCAGCAGCCTGGGGGGGGAGCTGCCCTCACTCCAAATCTAATTCCAATTTATTTCCCGCTGAGCACGCACAGCAGCGCTGTGCTCATTTGGAGAAATAAAAAAACAGTTAAGAAAAGCGGTGGAGACGCGGGCACTGCTTCACAGAGCCGTGGGCCGGCCGCCGATCGATGTCTGCTTCATCAACGCCCCGGTCCTGACTCGCTTACGCCTCACATCGATCTGGGACGGTTCCGCCTCGGGGCGTCTGGGTTGTCAGGTTCCGTTTGTGAGGGGCGTCCTCTCCTGTGGACATGAGCGCTTTTCACACTTTGGTTGTAGCAACAGCATTTTTTTGCCTCTTAAATCAGTGATTTTTTTTCTCTTAATGTTTTTTTATGTCTTCATTTGCCTTTTGTAAATTTGCCACTTTTTTTCCTCATAATTTTGCTATTTTTGTTATGAATTTGTGACTTTTTTCTTGTAAATTTGTGATTTTTTTTCCCTAATAAATTTATTGCAATAAACTGATTATGTTTTAGGGATTTTTAGGATTTTTTTGCTGTTTTTCTCATGGGTGTGAGACAGTTTTGCACAACATTTCCTTTTTCTTTTTTTCAAATATATCATGTACTTTTCCCTCTTCAGCTGTTTTTTTTAAATTTATGACTTATTTTTCTCATAAATCTGTGACTTTTTTATTGTAAATTTTTTTCTTGCAAATTTAGTTTTTTAAATAAATTTGTTAATTTTATAATTTTTTGACTTTTTCTTGTCATTTTTGCCTCATAATTTTGTACTTTTTTTTCTAATAATTTTGCAAAATTAATTTAATTAAGTAATTTTGCGATTTTTTTTACATGAATATGCACTTTTTTCTAGTAATTTTGCACATTTTTTTCTTTATAAATTTGCACTTTTTCAGGTAATTTTATAGATTTTTTTAACAAATTTGCATTTTTTTCTGCTAATTTGGAAATTTTTTCCACATAAATTTGTAAATCTTTCCATTTCAAATTCATGTTTTTCCTTCATTGTTTTTTTATTAAATTTGTGAATTTTATTATAAGTTTTTCTTTTTTCTTGTAATTTTTCCCTCATAATTTTGCAAAATTTTCCTCAAATTTCCACTTTTTTCAAGTAATTTAGCAGATTTTTTTTCCACAAGAATATGCACTTTTTGCTAATAATTTTGCATATTTTTGCCTCATAAATTTGCATTTTTTCTAGCAATTTTGCACATTTTTTCTTAATACATTTGCATTTTTTCAAGTTATTTAGTAGATTTTTTTGAACATAAATTCGTATTTTTTCAGGTAATTTGGCAAAATTTTCCACATGAATTACCATTTCAAATTTGTCATGCTTTTCCCTCTTCATTGTTTTTTTATTAAATTTGTGATTTTTATAATAAATTTTTGTCTTTTTTCTTGTTATTTTTGCCTAATTTTGCACATATTTTCTCATAAATTTCCATTTTTCTCAAGTACTTTTGCATGTTTTTTCCACTTGAATTTGCACTTTTTGCTAGTAATTTTGCACATTTTGCCTCATAAATTTTTTCACTTTTTTCTAGTAATTTAGCAATTTTTTTCTTTATAAATTTGTACTTTTTCAGGTAATTTTTTCAATTTTCTTCTGATTATGTTTTAGGGATTTTTAGGGATTTTTTTTTCTCATAGATGTGAGACTGTTTTCCACAAAGTTTCCCTTACTTTTTTCTTGTAATTTTTGCCTCATGATTTTGTACTTTTTTCTCGTAGTTTTGCAAATTTTTTTTCCACATGAATTTGCATTTTCTGACAGTAGTTTTGTACATTTTTGCCTCCTAAATTTTCACCTTTTTTTTAGTATTTTTGCACATTGTTCCTCATAAATTTGTATTTTTTTCTAGTGATTCTGCTAATTTTATCCTCATAAATTTGCATGAAAATTTACAGAAAAGTATTTGGAGGAAGAGGTTGGCAAAGAAAAAGCGGGATAGTCAGGGAAATGAAAGTAGAGAGGAGTACTTGGAGTCTAGGCGGGTGGCCGAGAGAGGTAGCAAAGGAAAAGGCATACGGTGAGTTGTATGAGATCCTGGACACTAAAGAAGGAGAAAAGGAATCATATCGATTAGCAAGACAGAAAAAGGATGTGCAGCAGAAAAAGGATGAATAATGACATTGTGATCTGTAGTAAGAGTAGGGAGCAGGTGGAAGAGAACCTGGAGAGGTGGAGGTATGCACCGGTGAGAAGAAGAAGAATGAAAGTCAGTGGAAGTAAGACAGAATACAACCATGTGGAAATGAGAGGGAGCCAGGTGTAATGGTAAGAGTGCAACGAAGGTGGATGAGTTTAAATACCTGGGGTCACCCATCCATTGCAATGGAGAATGCCCAACACAGAAAGCATTACACAATAGACACAAATTTATTTACAGATTTTTCTGAAACAAGAAAGAGGTTCCATTCCTGATGTGGGCGGTATCGGATCTTGTTCCGGCAGCATCCGGCACAAATTAAGCCCTGATTATATGGCACCTACACCAAAATCGCAGTATACAGTATTTGCAGGCTCCATAATGCCTTCTCCTCTTTTTTATACTATTTTTTTCTCCAAATGTTAATGTAGCTACTGTAGCATTTGATTTTTCTCTAAAACCATATTGTGCTTTCATGTGAATACCCCCCCCCCCCCCCCGACAGCAGAACTCACACATCAGTACTGTATGTGCTAACGAAGCTCCTCCGCAGCCACGTCGAGCTTTAAAAAGTGGTTAAATCTGCCGTTTCTGTGACAGCCATACAGAGAAATGTGCTGAGAAACATGAAAGCGGCGGCTGCAAACGCCATCCAGTGTCTTCCTGTTTCACGGGGATAATGGCTCATTCTGTGGGGAGGGAGAAAATAGCCTGAAAGCTCATTTGGATTTGGATTAAATTTCAGTGAAACATTTAGCGGATGGGCTGATTAAGGCTGCCTCTATTGTACAATGGCAGAGCTGCGGCGGCGGCTCGGGGCGGCGTGGCGTTATGACATCTCAGATGAGTCACGTAGTTCTTGGAAAAGAAACAAAGATGGAATTTAGACTCTGAAGGAATTCAATGGTAGAACTGACAGCACATGAGGGATAAAAGAGAAAGGAAATGTCTGTAATAATACAAGCGCGGGTGGACTTTGAATTTGCACTTTTTTCCACACAAATCTACTCTTTGTGCCAGTAATTTTGCACATTTTTGCCTCATAAATTTGCCATTTTTTCTAGTAATTTTGCACATTTTTCCTCACAAATTTGCCATTTTTTCTAGTAATTTTTTTTCTCATGAATTTGTATTTTTTCAGTAATTTAGCAGATTTTTTTCTATATAAATCTGTACTTTTTACTAGTAATTTTGCACGTGTTTGGCTCATAAATGTGCATTTTTCCTAGTAATCTTGCAAATTTTTCCACATGAATTTGCACTTTGTTACAATAATTTTGCAATTTTTTTTATAAATTTGCCCTTTTTTCTAGAAATTTGCAGGTTTGCCTCATAAATTTGTGCTTATTATTAATAATTTTGCACATTTTCTTTATAAATTTGTATTTTTTCAGTAATTTGGGTAATTTTTTCCACACAAATTTGCTATTTTTTTTCTAGTAACTGCACATTTTCCTCATTAATGTGCATTTTTTCGTGGTAATTTTGCACATTCTTCCACATGAATTTGCACTTTGTGCCAGTAATTGTGCACATTTTTGACTCGTAAATTTGCCCTTTTTCTAGGAATTATGCTATTTTCTTCTGCATGAATTTGCATTTTCTGACAGTAATTTTGCACATTTTTTGGCTCAGAAATTTGCATTGTGCAGCATTCTGACATCTCAGATGAGTCACTTAGCTCTTGGAAAACAAACAAAAAAGAGAATTTAAAGTTTAAAGGAATCCAGTGTTATAACTGACAGCCCATGAGGAATTAAAGAGAATGGAAACATCTGTGTAATTAGAAAAGCACTCAGAGTGCATACCTCCATCAAGGCTCCTTGCGTTGGTCATGGATCACCTCCAAAATGTAATGAAAAAGAGAAAAGGGAAGGTAGAAGTGTGGAGGTGAGAGTAGGGATGTTAAATGTAGGGACTATGACTGGTAAAGGCAGACAGTTGGCTGATATGATGGAGAGAAGAAAGGTAGATACACTGTGCGTTCAAGAAACCAGATGGAAGGGAAGCAAGGCTAGGAGCACTGGAGGTGGATTTAAACTATTCTACAATGGTGTAGATAGGAAGAGAAATGGAGTAGGAGTAATCTTGAAGGAAGAGTATGTGAAGAGTGTTCAGGAGGTTAAGAGGGAGTCGGACAGAATCATGAGTTTGAAGCTAGAAGTCAAAGGTGTGATACTGAATGCTGTCAGTGCGTATGCCCCACAAGTTGGATGTCAGGTTGAAGACAGAGGAATTCTGGAGTAAGTTGGATGAAGTGGTAGAGAGTGTTCCCGGGGGGGAGAGAGTGGTGATTAGAGCGGACTTTAACGGACATGTAGGTGAAGGGAACAGAGATGATGAGGAGGTCCTGGGTAGGTATGGTCTTAAGGAGAGAAATGTGGAAAGACATTGTTGTGTATGAGATTACCTCTCAAATGACAAGGCCGGGTACTCAGTATAACTCAGCTTTATTTGTATACTTCTCCCCAATACAACCACCAGGCAGGGGCATCGGCAAAGAGGCCGGATGAAGATGCCCACTGGTATTTATAGGGGCGGTGCACTGGCGGAAGAGGAAGTGGCCGCCACTACACCGCTCTTCATGATAAAACCCCACATCACAGACAGATGGTTGTGGATTTTGCTAAAAGGATGGAAATGGCTGTGGTGAACACACACTTTAACACTAGAAGACCCAGAGAGGGGCCATTTGGCCTTTTTGGCTAGAAAACCCATAGGGGGACCATCAAGTGGCCACAAGAGGGCTAATGTCTGGGTCTTCTTAAGAAGAGAAGAACATAGGGTGACTTACAAGAGTGGAGCTCAGGAAGGAGTTGATAGAGGCTCTGGGTGGTAGGAAAGAATTTCCAGATAACTGGGAACGTACAGCAGAAGTATTGAGGGAAACGGGTAGAAATGTATGTAGCGCATCCAGTGGACAGAGGAAGAAAGACAAGGAGACTTGGTGGTGGAATGAGGAGGTACAGGAAGGTATTCAAAGGAAGAGGTTAGCAAAGAAAAAGTGGGATAGTCCGGGAGATGAAGAAAGTAGACAGGAAGGATGAAAGGACTTGTGTCGATTGGCTAGACAGAGAGATGGAGCTGGAAAGGATGTGCAGCAGGTCAGGCTGATTAAGGACAGAAATGGTAATGTACTAACAAATGAGTGTGTTGAGAAGGTGGAAGGAGTACTTTGAAGAGCTGATGAATAAAGAAAATGAGAGAGAGAGGAGGACGGATGAAGGAAAGATGGTGAACAAGGGAGTCCCAAGGATTAGCAAATCAGAAGTGAGGGCAGCTTTGAAGAGGCTGAAGAATGGAAAGGCGGTTGGTCCAGATGACATACCTGTGGAGGTATGGAGATGTTTAGGAGAGATGGCAGTGGACTTTTTAACCAGATTGTTTAACACAATCTTGGAGACTGAAAGGATGCCTGAGGAGTTGAGAAGAAGTGTTTTGGTACCAATTTTCAAGAACAAAGGTGATGCTCACAGCTGTAGTAACTACACAGGAATAAATCTGATCAGCCACAGTATGAAGATATGGGAAAGAGTTGTTGAAGCCAGGTTAAGAGGAGAGGTGACAATCAGTGGGCAGCAGTATGGTTTCATGCCAAGAAAGAGTACTGCAGATGCAATGTTTGCTCTAAGAGTGTTGATGGAGAAGTATAGAGAAGGTCAGAAGGAGTTGCACTGTGTCTTTATGGATCTAGAGAAAGCAAATGATAGGGTGCCAAGCGAGGAAGTGTGGTGCTGTATGAGAAAGTCAGGAGTGGCAGAGAAGTATGTGAGGGTGGTGCAGGACATGTATGAAGACAGCAAGACTGTGGTTAGGTGTGCTGTAGGAGTGACAGATGGGTTCAAGGTGGGTTGGGGTTACATCAGGGATCGGCTCTGAGCCCCTTCTTATTTGCCATGGTGATGGACAGGCTGACAGATGAGGTCAGGCAGGAGTCTTCGTGGACTATGACATTTGCAGACGACATTGTGATCTGTAGTGAGAGTAGGGAGCAGGTGGAAGAGAATGGAAGAAGAGGAATGAAAGTCAATAGAAGCAAAACAGAATACATGAGTGTGAATGAGAGGGAGGCAGGTGTAACAGTGAAGATGGAAGGAGTAGACGTAGTGAAAGTAGATGAGTTTAAATACCTGGGGTCAAGCATCCAAAGCAATGAAAAATGCACAAGAGGGGTGAAGAAGAGAAGGCAGGCAGGGTGGAGTGGGTAGAGATGAGTGTCAGGGGTGATTTTTGACGGAAGGGTAGCAGCAAGCGCGAAAGGGAAGATTTACAAGAGGGTAGTGAGACCTGCTATGATGTATGGTTTTGAGACGGTGGCGCTGACAAAAAGACAGGAGGTGGAGCTGGAGGTGGCAGAGTTGAAGATGCTAAGATTTTCATTGGGAGTAGCCAGGAGGGACAAGATTAGAAATGAGTATATCAGAGGGACAGCTCAGGCTGAGCAGTTTGGAGACAAAGTAAGAGTGGCAAGGCTGAGGTGGTTTGGACATGTGCAGAGGAGGGATGGTGGATATATTGGATAAAGGATGTTGAAGATGGAGCTGCCAGGCAGGAGGAAAAGAGGAAGATCACAGAGAAGATTCATGGATGTAGTGAAGGAGGACATGGAGAGGGTTGGTTACAGAGGAAGATACAAGGGATAGGGTGAGATGGAGGCAGATGATCCACTGTGGTGACACCTACAGGGAGCAGCCGAAAGAAGTTTTTGCTTAATCCCGCTAACAAATAGATGGATGGATGGACAAACAAACCACCCCGATTACATTCTGTCCTTGGCGGAGGTAATAATACGAGCAAGCGTGAACTTTGTCCACAGCCTCTCTTAAAAGCGCTTGTCCGTTTCACAGGGATAGAACAGTCAGTGTGCACATGAAATGCCATGGTCACAGTTTTTACTATGAGTGGCAGGATTCTTTCTATTATTTTGAGTGACCAATTAAAACTCAGCTGCCAGAGGTGTTATTAAAATGTCTGTGATATGATTTGGTCAGAATACCCCAGGGATTATTTATTGCAGTACCATCTTACACATGGTGAAGGAGCTTTCCTTAAAATGGGCTGTTCTGTAGCATGTTGCTGTGAACATGCTACAGAACATGCCCCAGCTCACCCAACCCTCCCTCTTTCAGATTTCTCAGAGAAACTTTGATGCCGATGCCACATTTGAAGCTAACATTAGCTTTTAGCTTCAGTTGTCGGGATAGGCAACATGCTAGCACATATTAGCTGAATGCTAGCATTTAAAAGCCCAGATAAAGCATAATCAGAAACAGATTTGCCGTTTGAATGGGTGAATGGTAGCACATGACCACTCTCTTCTCGCCATTTGTACCTGGCGGGTCGACCTCGAAGTCGGTCAGAAATCCCAGCTGTAGCCAATCAGACCAGCTAACATTAGCAGCCAAATCTACCCGGCTATCGCAACCAAAAGATAACAAAATACTGTAAGCTAAAATGTCGTTGAATATGTGATCAAACAAGCTGGTCTAGTATGTTGACAACAATTAACCAGCTTACCGGCAGCTCGGTGGAGCAGTGGTTGGTACTGTGGCAGCACAGTAAGAAGGTCACGGGATCAATACAGCCCCTGACCATCGTGGGTTCAGTCCCACCCCCTGACCATCAGTGACCCTTTTGTGTGGAGTTTGCATGTTCTCCCCATGTCTGCGTGGGTTTACCCCGGGTACTCCAGTTTCCTCCCACAGGCCAAAAACATGCAAGTTAGGTTAACTGGAGACTCTAAAGTGGCCCAAGGTGTGAATGTGTTTGTGAATGGTGAAGGGATTGGCACCACAACTTGGCTGCCTCATCCATCCAGAAGGTGGCTGCCCTGAACTTCCCTCTGGGATTAATAAAGTATACAAAATAAAAAAAATAAAAAAATCTCTGGGTGCACTGAATTGCTAAGCTGGCTATGCTAATGGTTCTGGTACCTTGGTCGTGCTCACAAAAAATAGCAAAATCAGTCAGAATAATGTGAACTATATTATCGACTGTGGATTAATGAACGAGCTGAAGATATAGATGTCTAGTGGGTTCAGTGGAATTTACAGAGAAGAGCCCTAAAAATTGTGGTCAGGCTGCTAGCTAACTCGGTAGCTAAGCTAGCTCCACTGTAGCAATGTGAAATATCCACTTTCATTTGCCTGTAACTCTTCAAAGTGACAGAGGAATATTGAGAATATCACCGTATGTTAGTTGTAGGTGGACATACACATTCGCCAGTTTCAGCCATCTTTTTTCCCCATACGACCCTGCAGAGGAGGTGTTTGGCCCATCAATTAGCTGAGAGCTGCAGAATAATGACGAGCTCCTGACCGAGCGGAGACCGACCTGATACAGAGTGGCACCAAACCAGGATCAGAAAATTAGTGCGAACACAGAAATCGATGAAAGTGCTGTGACCTTTAATGGAGATGCTTTAATGTTGTCTGAGGATGTATAGGATGACGGCACAACTCGTATAAACACACAAGGCCATCTGCTGCTCCTGGAGCCCATCATCAAAGATTACCGCTCTGAAGCTGCGACCGCACTTTCAAAACAGTTGGAACGCTGTGGACAATCCGACAGGATGCAATGATTTGCAAATCTCATAAACTGCTATCTTATTCACAGTAGAACATAGAAAACATATCAGCTGTTTGAAAAGTAATAGCTTGAATATGACTGCAGCAACACATGTCAAAATATCTGGGACAGGGCAGAAAAAACTCTGGATAAGTAAGTGGTGCTAAAAAAAGAAACAGGTGGAGGAACATGAAGCAACATGTAAAATACATGTTCGTTTTTTGCACATTTTTGGCTCATAAATGTGTATTTTTCCTAGTAATTTTGCAGATTTTTTTCCACAAGAATTTGCACTTTGTACCAATAATTTTGCACATTTTTACAGCATAAATTTGCACTTTTCTTCAGTAATTTAGCACATTTTTCTTCATAGATTTCCATTTTTTACTAGTAATTTTGCACATTTTTCCTCGTAAAAATATCAGTTGTTGGAACTGAGATGTTTTACTATTTCATGAAAAATAATAGCTCACCTCGAATTTGACAGCAGCATCATGTGTCAGCAGAACTGGGACAGGTGCAACAAAACCATGGAAAAGTAAGTGGTGCTAAAAACAAATGGGTGGAGGAACATGAAGCAACTAATTAATAAAATGTAAAATACATGTTCATTTTTATGACAAACTGAATAATTAGAGGAAAAGATGTGAGAAAATGTTGCAATAACATCACCAAATTTTACAGATGATCTAGTGGGTGCTTGTGTGACAGAGATCATCCTGCGCAGTTCGCCCCACACGGGACACGAACCCGCGACCTCTCAGTCAACTACACAGTTCGAGCATGGGAGACACAGCACGATCGCGCTGAGCTAAAGGTCCGACCGGTAGCTCAGCGCTACCATCTGGGGCTCACAGCACCACTTTTAACTGAGGTCATCAGCGCAGTTCGCCCTACACAGGACGCGAACCCGCGACCTCACAGTTAACTGGTCAGAGACACGCACAGCACGATCGTGCTGAGCTAAAGGTCCGACCGGTAGCTCAGCGCTACCATCTGGGGCTCACAGCACCACTTTGTAACTGAGGTCATCAGCGCAGTTCGCCCTACACAGGACACGAACCCGCGACCTCACAGTTAACTGGTCAGAGACACACACAGCACGATCGTGCTGAGCTAAAGGTCCGACCGATAGCTCAGCGCTACCGATACTGTATGAGGCTTTTGGGAGGGAGGTTTTACTAACGTTCTACGCCGAACAGTACTAGTTGGCATCCGTTACACTCTCCCCCTTAAACCTCACTCCCATGCCGGGTTCACGGCACCAGTGTGACAGAGATCATCCTGCGCAGTTCGCCCCACACGGGACACGAACCCGCGACCTCTCAGTCAACTACACAGTTCGAGCATGGGAGACACAGCACGATCGCGCTGACCTAAAGGTCCGACCGGTAGCTCAGCGCTACCATCTGGGGCTCACAGCACCACTTTTAACTGAGGTCATCAGCGCAGTTCGCCCTACACAGGACGCGAACCCGCGACCTCACAGTTAACTGGTCAGAGACACGCACAGCACGATCGTGCTGAGCTAAAGGTCCGACCGGTAGCTCAGCGCTACCATCTGGGGCTCACAGCACCACTTTGTAACTGAGGTCATCAGCGCAGTTCGCCCTACACAGGACACAAACCCGCGACCTCACAGTTAACTGGTCAGAGACACACACAGCACGATCGTGCTGAGCTAAAGGTCCGACCGATAGCTCAGCGCTACCGATACTGTATGAGGCTTTTGGGAGGGAGGTTTTACTAACGTTCTACGCCGAACAGTACTAGTTGGCATCCGTTACACTTGACATTAGGCAATTTATTATTTTTTAACAAGGGGGGATGGTAGTGGTGGGGGTATTCAAAAATTTAGCATGTATCATCTCTAAATGCACAAAATCTCTGTCTGTCTGTCTGTTCCACGCATATCTCTTGAACTGTCTGTTAGACTGGCCTCAAATTTTATAAGTGCTTTGCTGGGGTTACAAGGGTGTGCATCCCAGAGTATGGAGCTGCTCAGTCAAAATATGCAATTTTTATCAATAAAAGTTTTGTCTTGAGCCGAGCTCTGGA
This sequence comes from Pholidichthys leucotaenia, assembly GCA_020510985.1. Lineage (NCBI taxonomy): Eukaryota > Metazoa > Chordata > Actinopteri > Cichliformes > Pholidichthyidae > Pholidichthys > Pholidichthys leucotaenia. The sequence goes on along the minus strand of CM035850.1, from coordinate 18,979,472 downwards.
GGTTTCCGCCAAGCTCGGTCTCGTGGCTTTTTTCCTTATATTCACATATTTGATGTATTTTGTGCTTTTTGGGTTTCTGTAATTCTTGTACTGTTTGCTATTTTCCTGTTTATGGTTTAGTTTTGTTACATTCTTATTTTGTATTAATTTACATTTATATTTCAGTCTGCATTTGTTGATATTTTATTCTTTAGTTCTTTACTGTTGTGTTGACAGCTGTCAAGTGCATGTCCGGGTTTTGTGTTTCGTGTGGGCGTCGCCCCGTCAGCTGTCAGCTTCAGCCACTCTCCTCTCATTGCCCCAAGCTGGTCCTATTATGTACAGTATCGTTGGTTCCTTCTGCCCGCTCATGTGACCCACACCTTTCACTACTTATGTAAATTGTTTTTGATCCTATTTTAGGGCAGTGATTTTCATTTCTGATTGCTGCTGTCTTGAGGAAGTTTCTCTTCATCTCCCCAGAGCATTGTCCCTGCTCTGGTGCGCTGTATTAGTAAGTTTACCTGTTTGTTTGTATTTTCCGTTAGAGCACTGTGTAGACTTTCTGTTTGTTGTTTTTTCAATAAATCTTCCAAACTCACAGTTCAGCACGTGGGTCTTACCTTTCTGCCCCGAAGGGCAATTCATGACAGAAGACAGTGGCCAGTAGAGACCCAGCTGCTGTGAGTTTGTGGATTTTTGGTTATTTTTGCATTTTCACTCACCTGTTTCTGTCAAGCTATCATGTCCCCAGCATGCCGACCTCCGACAGTCAAAAGGAGATCGGCAGCGGGATTTCCAAGTGTGGAAGAGGAATGGACTGCTGAGTTTAACCAGGGATTTGTGGATGAAGCCCTCACCTCCTGCAGCCCAAAGAAGGTCTGAGAAAAGGTAGATTCAGCAACTGCCATTGTCAAGGCGCATCCGGGATTGTGGAAGCATGCCCATTTCGCGGACTTGTTGGCTATGCTCTCCATCCTCCAGCAATCCTTCCACGGGTTGAGATGGGGACCGCCTCCAGCGAGTCCAAGGACAACATCAAAGCGCGCTCCATGGCAGACGTCCTGTTCCACCTCCAATTCGCCCATTCCTGCTCCCGCTTCATTGGCTCCACGACTCCATCATCCTGGTCTGGACCGCGGGAGGAACACGCCCGTCTCTCAGACAGCAACTTCTCCTTCGCCGAGGCAGAAGCCTCCCTCAGCAGTGCAACCTGAGTGCTTTTTCTCTTCGGCTGTATTGACAGCCTCTTCCCTCTCCACAGCTGCTGTCTCTTGCTTCTCCTCGGCACTCTCCTCCACTACCAAGAGGTCATCTGTTTTTCCTTTGGCTCCACCCGCCTCCATGTTCACAGGGGCTGCTCCTCCACGATCCTCTGAGGGGCCCATATCCGAGCGCCCCTATCATCATCACTATCATCATCACTATGATGATATGCCTTGCCTGATTCCTGGTAGTGAGGCTCAGGGTTTGCAGTCCCCTGAGCCCTCACTGCCTGCTGCAGCCATTAATTTCTCACGTGCCCTCTCTGTGTCTCCTCCTATCCTCCTCAAGTGTTCGCCAACTACAGGGTTGAGCCGCCGGACGATGGAGGAGCCTGCGGTTATGGAGGGCCTAGTCCTAGCCCCGCAGCCACCATCTGGACGGAGGGAGAGCACTGGTACTGAGCTGACGTCTGCACCGATGATGACATGTCCCTGGGCCTAAGCTGAGCAGGATCCAGCACCAGCGGGAAATCAACCTCCTGTCACCACGCAGGGCAAGCCACCTACATGGGTCACATCACTGGGGGGGGGGGGGGGGGGGGGTGTCCCGGGACTGCATTGACCATCATGCCTGCTGCTGAGGCCACCACAGCAGAGTTTGAGTTGGACCACCAGAGGACCGGACCCGAAACATCGTCGGCTCAATTGACGGAGTCCTGGATGGTGGTGGAGCTCGAGCTCAGGCAACTGCTGTCCTTTGTTTTCATTGTCTCAATTTTGAGGAGATCTTGTCGGGCTCTTAGTGGGGAGAGCCAAGTGCAGCTGTCAGCTGCACCTGATCTCACCTCGCCAGGCTCCACTGCTGCCGGTGACCCTGACCCTGTTTCTCTGTCTCTCTTGCCTGAGCTTTCCCCCAGGGTCACGGAGGATTGTCCAGCTCAGCCAGAAGACACTGTGGGTTCCATCTCGCCGCCCGACATCCCCATAGGTCCAGCTCCTCCCGCTGAGGTCGTCACGGGTACTCCATCCCAGCCTGGGACCTCCGTGGGTGCTACTCCCCCTCCAGATGAGGTCACTGCGGGTGCTCCGTCCCAGCCCGGGACCGCCAAGGGTGCTGCTTAGCCATTGGCTGAGGTTGTCGCGGGTGCTCTGTCCCAGCCCTAGACCTCCGTGGGTGCAGCTCCTTCTCAGTCCGGGTCTCCGTGGGTGCTGTGTCCTAGTTGGGGACCGTCGTGGGTGCTGCGCCCCAGCCTAAAACCAACTTGGGTGCTGCGTTCCAGTGTGAGTCCGCTGTGGGTGTTATGCTCCAGCCCGGGGGCCACCATGGGTGCAGCTATGGCCCAGTCCGGGCCCACCGTGGGTGCAGCTATGGCCCAGTCCGGGCCATCTGGCAGGCCTGGGACTCTGGTCACCCGCCTGATCCTGTCTCCTTGGTCCAGGGGGCTTAGGGGAGTTGAGGGTTTTTCCTGGTGTGGGTCCTGAGCGGGGGTTTGTTTCGTTCCCTCCTAGCCTGTTCCCCACACCACCCTCCCGGGGTGGGTTATTGTTGTGCTCCTATTGGGGGGGGGGTCTTTTTTTTCTTTTTGGTGTTACCCTGGGGTGTCTGGTATCCACCCCTTGAGAGGGGGGCTCTGTCATGAGCCAAGTTCTGGAGGTTTCCGCCAGACTCTGTCATGAGCCGAGCTCTGGAGGTTTCCGCCAGGCTCGGTCTCATGGCTTTTTTCCTTATATTTACATATTTGTTGTATTTTGTGCTTTTTGGGTTTCTGTAGTTCTTGTACTGTTTGTTATTTTCCTGCTTATGTTTTAGTTTTGTTACTTTCTTAATTTGTATTAATTTACATTTATATTTCATGTCAGGTCAGGCACTGGTTTGGCACTGGTTTGCTTGCTACCGGATAACCATGAAAACCGGTACTACCTGTCTCATGGGTCGGGCTGTCAGCAACTCAACCGGCAACCCCACCCTTCTGAGGGTGTGGAGGGTGAAACTGGGCATCCTAGCAGAACTAAAAACAATATCTGTCACAGGTTTGTGGTGGACCACTCTGTTACACAGGGTGAGACTGGACATCCCGGCAGATAAGCACATCTGTCACAAGGTCTGTGGTGGACTTTTGCCAGTCAGTGCATCGTGACATGCACTACACAAAGAGCAGAGATAAACAAACCAATCATCTGGTCAGTCACTGCAACAGATACTGGAGTCAGTTTGTCTTGACCTGTCCTTGCCACTGATAACACCTCTATCTGCCAAGAATGTGCCGCTAGTCCAGCAAAAGCTAGTGGTACTCACTTTGCAAGCAGTTTCATGAAATGGTCAGTCAGAAAGCAACTCATACCGGCTCGGACGTCGCCCGGGTTAACATCAGGAGTTCCTGGAAGTGGAAGGCGAAGGACAGAGCTGCGTGAAGGAATCTGATCAGACCTAAATGAAACAGTCCTTGTCGCCCCCGACAGATTGCTATGATGATGACATTTATATTTCAGTCTGCATTTGTGGATATTTTGTTCTTTAGTTCTTTACTGTTGGGTTGACAGCTGTTAAGGGCATTTCCGGATTTTGTGCTTCGTGTGAGCGTCGCCCCTGTCAGCTGTCATCTTCAGCCACTCTCTTCTCATTGCCCCCAGCTGGTCCTATTATGTATCACTGGTTCCTTCTGCCTGCTCATGTGACCTACACCTGTCACTACTTATGTAAAAATAATTTTGACCCTATTTTAGGGCAGTGATTTTTGTTTCTGTTTGCTTCTGTCTTGAGGAAGTTTCTCTTCATCTCCACCAGAGCCCTGTCCCTGCTCTGGTGCACTGTATTAGTAAGTTTACCCGTTTGTTTGTGTTTTCTGTTAGAGCACTGTGTAGACTTTCTGTTTGTTGTTTTTTCAATAAATATTCCAAACTCACAGTTCAGCGCATGGGTCTTACGTTTCTGCCCCGAAGGGCAATTCATGGCAAGTTTAGCCACCATTCTGTCACCACTCTGTCTCTTCATGCCCTTCAGTGTGTGCAGGGTGTCAGATTGACTTGGTGCTGATTGGATAGTGCACGGCATCACGGCCATGCTGATTGGATAATACACAACATTACAACCATGCTGATTGGATAATATGCAGCATCACGACCATGCTGAATGGATAATACATGGCATCACGATCAGTCAGTGACCACAGCATTTCGCAAACGAAAAAAGGAAGTGAAAAGCGACAAATTTGACATATCATATGCGGCCGCATGCACGGTTTGACTAAACAACGACAGTGACCAAACTGGACACAAAAATGCTCAAATAACAAAATAAATAATTTTTATTTAAATATTTACTGACAAATGGCCAACACTGATGCAACAGTTGCAGCCAAACGGGCCATTCTGCTGTGTATAAAAAAACATGCAAGTTAGGTAAATTGGAGACTCTAAAGTGGCCCTAGTTGTTCATGTATGTGTAAATGGTGAAGGGATTGGTGCCATGCAGTGGCTACCTCATCCATCCAGGTGGATGCCCTGAATTTCCCTCTGGGGATCAATAAAGTATACAAAATACAAATGCAAAAAAAAAAAAAAAATAATAATGTTTGGTGTTTTATACTTATAATATTGCTAAAATATAAAAGGATGCACTACAATGGGTATCAAATATTTGTAAACGTGTCCTGTTATAGTACTGCATGAGTTTATTGACGATAAACTATAAACTACACATATAACCTAAATTATAATGGTGACTGAACAACTCCTATTCTCTAAAGTGCAGGATACACTATTATGAATATAACTCATAAAAGATCACATAAATAAGTGATCTGATAGACAAAAAAAATGGTTCTTAAACAGTGGCTAACATTGGATGTCCCATTCATTTTCAGTTATCCTGTAATTAATATTCACACAATCAAATAAATCTCAGTTCAGTCCCTTTCATATTTGTCAAAGTCTAACATGTGTGATTTCCTACATATAGGCTCCACCTCTGTATTCCACTTTCAAAAACAGCCTACGTTTGGGCCTGTAAAGCCTGACTGGGCTACCTGTTTCAGACAGGAATACTTGCTTTCTACAGGTTTGCACTAACTAACTAACTAACTAACTAACCTGCACTTATATAGCGCTTTTCTAGTCACAAAGACCACTCAAAGCGCTTTCATTAATACTAACCCTCTATTCTAAGGGCCTATAGGAAACAGATATCTAGGGACAATTTAGAACAGCCAATTAACCTAACATGCATGTTTTTGGCATGTGGGAGGAAACCGGAGAAATCCCGGAGTAAACCCACGCAACACGGGGAGAACATGCAAACTCCACACAGATCACTGTTGGTCGGGGGCTGGGATCGAACCCACGATCCCACGATCCCCACAATCCCCCGGCCAAGGGTAAACTGTGCTGCCGCAGTGCTAACCACTGCGCCACCGTGCAGCCCTAGTAAAGTATAAATGTGTAGATGTAAATTAAATACAAATTTATAAGAATAAAGGTGCAAAATATGATGAAAGATGTGACTTCACAATTTTGAAAAAGTCACAAATTTGTATGACAAAAGTTGGAAATTTATGAGCAAAACTTGCAAGATGAAGAGAAAAAAAAGCCAATTATGAGGAAAAATTAGCGAGTAAATGTCACAAATTTACAAGAAAAAAGTTGAACTTGACGAGAAAAATTGCAAATTTACACGAAAAATTTATGACAAAAGTTTAAAATGTATTGTGGAAATGTGAAAATGACGAGGCAGAGTTTATCTCTCGAGTCAGTTTTATTCACATCTTCCAACATCTCAAAGCAGAATAAAAGAGAACGACAAAGGGAACTCTCGTCCTTAAATACCAGGACTCTTACAGTTAAAAGGTCACATGTCTCACAAAACCATTGCATTATAAAGACAGCAACAATGCATCCTCTCTGCATGATATCACACCACTATCTACAATGCCTCCCCTCATTAATCCCTTAATTATATCCCACAGTCTCAAGCTTTGCATACCAAAGCTAACTCTCCTGCAGCTTCCTGTAATAACCACAGAAGCTCTGCCCTTGCTCTGGTCTAAAATGTGAGTCCAAAAGCAGGTCACGAATGTGTGTCCCCACAGTATACAAAAAAATGCAAATTTACAAGAAAACATAAAAAATTTGTGAGGAAAAATGTCAAAATTGTGAAACACAAAATGTGCAGATTTATGTGGAAAAATATTCAAATTTACGAGAAAAAATACAAATTTATGAGAAAAATGTGCTAAATCACTCGGAAAAGTGCAAATTTATAAGGTAAAAATGTGTAAAATTACTAGTTTAAAAGTGCAAATTTATGAAGAAAAGGTTCACTAAATAACTAAAAAGTGTAATTTTATGATGAAAGCATGTGTAAAATTACTAGTAAAAAGTGTAGATTTGTGTCGAAAAAAAATTGCAAAACTACTAGAAAAGAGTGCAAATTCATGAGGCAAATATGTGAAGTTATTGGCAGAAAGTGCAAATTTATGTGGAAAAAATTTGCCAATTTACTAGAAAAATCCAAATTTATGAGGAAAAATGTGCAAAATTACTAGAAACTAGTGCAAATTTATGAAGAAAAAATCTGCTAAATTACGAGGAAAAAAGTGCAAATTCTTGAGGAAAAAAACTGATAAATTACTAATAAAAAAGTTCAAATTTATTTCTTCTTTCGGCTGCTCCCTTTAGGGGTCACAACAGCGGATCATTTGCCTCCATCTCACCCTACCCCTTCATCTTCCTCTGAAACACCAACCCTCTCCATGTCCTTCTTCACTACATCCATGAATCTTCTCTGTGGTCTTCCTCTTTTCCCTTTCACTCTTGCTGCTACCCTTCTGTCACAACTCACCCTCGACACTCGTCTCCACTCACTCCACCCTCCCTGCATGCTCTTCTTCACCTCTCTTGTGCATTTTTCATTGCTTTGGATGGCTGACCCAGGTATTTAAACTCATCTACTTTCACTACCGCAACTCCTTTCATCTTCACCGTTGCACCTACCTCCCTCTCATTCACACTCATGTATTCTGGCTTGCTTCTACTGACTTTCATTCCTCTTCTCTCCAGAGTATACCTCCACCTCTCCAGGTTCTCTTCCACCTGGTCCCTACTCTCACTACAGATCACAATGTCGTCTGCAAAGATCATGGTCCACGGAGACTCTTGCCTGACCTCATCTGTCAGCCTGTCCATCACCACGGCAAACAAGAAGGGGCTCAGAGCCGATCCCTGATGTAACCCCACCCCCACCTTGAACCCATCTGTCACTCCTACAGCACACCTCACTACCATCTTGCTGTCCCCATACATGTCCTGCACCACCCTCACATACTTCTCTGCCACTCCTGTCTTTCTCATACAGTACCACACTTCTTCTCTTGGCACTCTATCATTTGCTTTCTCGAGATCCACAATGACAAAGTGCAACTCCTTCTGACCTTCTCAATACTTCTCCATCAGAACTCTTAGAGCAAACAATGCATCTGTAGTACTCTTGGCATGAAACCATACTGCTGCTCACTGATTGTCACCTGTCCTCTTAACCTGGCTTCAGCAACTCTTTCCCATATCTTTATAGTGTGGCTGATAAACCTTATGCCTCTGTAGTTACTACAGCTCTGAGCATCACCTTTGTTCTTGAAAAGTGGTAGCAAAACACTTCTTCTCCACTCCTTAGGCATCACCTCACTCTCCAAGATTGTGTTAAACAATCTGGTTAAAAAGTCTACTGCCATCTCTCCTAAACATCTCCATACCTCCACAGGTATGTCATCTGGACTAACTGCCTTTCCATTCTTCAGCCTCTTCAAAAATGCCCTCGCTTCCACCTTGCTAATCCTCGGGACTTCCTTGTTCACCATCTTTCCTTCATCCATCCTCTTCTCTCTCATTTTCATTATTCATCAGCTCTTCAAAGTACTTCTTCCACCTTCTCAACACACTCTCATCATTTGTTTGTACATTGCCATTTCTGTCCTTAATGAGCCTAACCTGCTGTACATCTTTTCCTGCTCGATCTCTCTGTCTAGCCAATCGATACAAGTCCTTTTCTCCTTCCTTAGCCTCTCATACAACTCACTATATGCCTTTTCCTTTGCCACCTCTCTCTTTACCATGCACCTAGATTCCAAATACTCTTGTCTACTTTCTTGATCTCCCTGACTATCCCACTTTTTCTTTGATAACCTCTTCCTTTGAATACTTTCCTGTACCTCCTCATTCCACCACCAGGTCTCCTTGTCTTCCTTCCTCTGTCCACTGGATACACCACATACCTTTCTACTCATTTTCCTCAGTACTTTTGCTGTACTTTCCCAGTCATCTAGTAATTGTTACCTACCACCCAGAGCCTGTATCAACTCCTTCCCGAACTCTGTGCAATCTTCTTCCTTCTGTAACTTTCCCCACTTAATCTTTGGGTCTGCCTTCACTCTCTTCCTCTTCTTGCTTTCCAAAGTCATCCTACAGAGTACCATCCGATGCTGTCTAGCTACATTTTCCCCTGCCTCCACCTTGCAGTCTCCTACAGTATCTCTTTCAGTTTTCTCCTTCTGCATAAGATGTAGTCCACCTGTGTGCACCTTCCTCCACTCTTGTAAGTCACCCTATGTTTCTCGCTCTTCTTGAAGTGTGTGTTCACCAGCCATTTCTGTCATGATTGATTAGATAATTCAGCCCACGTGCAAGGTGCAGCAACAAAGAGACAATCGAACTGTACACACATTTGAATATTTTATTAAATAGCAAAATCCGCACAGCTACAGAACAGTCACTTGCCAAAGGAAAGGGCCTGTGGAGAGAGAACGAGAGCTGTGAGAAATAAGGCCGGCATTCAGCGACTTTTTAACATACTTCTCCATAGCCTTTCTCTCTGGCCCTGAAATACTATAGATCCGGTTGGACGGCAGCTTCGCCCCCAGGATGAGGTCCACAGTACAGTCATAAGAGCGATGAGGCAGAAGCGACAGTGCTGTCGTCTTGCTGAAGACCTCCCCCAAATCATGATAAACCTGAGGAACGAGGCTGAGGTCCAGCGGCTCGACCGGAGGGAGAGAGACCGGAAGAGATGGAGCATATTCGGCTGAACTTAAACAATTGGCCAAACAGAACGGACTCCAGGAGGAGATGGAACTACGCCCCCAGTTGATTATGGGGCTGTGCCTCCGGAGCCACGGCTACCCTAGAATCATCAGGGATGATGAATTTGGGAGAACTAGGAACGTGAGTTCCTCCCGATGATTCCCGGACAAGAGGATGGCGACCGGCCTCGTGCATTCAGCGATAACCGCAACCTCACGACCGGATATGGTGGTAACAAGTTGATGATGGGGCAGTTTAAGAGTGGGAATACCCAGGTCCCGGACGAGCCGGGCCGACACAAAATTGTCCTCTGCGCCAGAGTCAACTAACGCCAAGACCCATCTCTCGACCCCCGGCAACTGCACGAGGGCCGGAATAGAGAAATTGCTGGGGGGAGCAAGTTTGGACCCGCCCACCAGGGCCCCCATGGTTACTGACGGGTCTTTTTGGCCGCTGGGGGCACTCGTCCCGACTGTGCTTCGGTGAACCACAGTACATGCACGCGCCAGTCCTCCTCCTTCGCCGACGCTCATCGTCGGTTAATTGAAACCGGCTGAGGTCCATCAGCTCAGGAGGAGGACCGGACCCCCAGTGTCAGTTCCTGCAGCAGGCACCCGCTCAGTGGATGAGCGAGAGGAGGCCTGTTGCTCCTTTGCGCGCTCACGATAGTGGTTGTCCAACCCCACAGCCTGATCAATAAGACCATCGAGTGTATTGGGAATGCCGTAAACTGCCAGGTCATCGCGGAGATGGGCGTTTAACCCGTGAAGGAACGCGCTGCATAACACAACCTTGTTCCACCCCGAGTCTGCCGCTTCAACCCGAAACTCCACAGAGAACTCGGCCACAGACCGATCCCCCTGGTGGAGAGTCATAAGGTGGCTCATTATGTTCCCCTGACTCTCGGTGTGGTCGAACGCGCAACAAAAATCGGCCACTAATTGATCAAACGTGTAACTACAGCCCTCCGGGCTGTCTGCTGTGGCCTGAGCCCAACTGAGGGCTTGGTCCAGCAACAGTAAGGTGAAAAATTGAATCTTAGGCTGGCTTGTACTGTCATGACTGATTAGATAATTCAATTCAATTCAATTCAATTCAACTTTATTTATATAGCGCCATTTCACAACAACAGTCATCTCATAGCACTATCAACTGTAGGGGGGAACCCCCACAGTTGCAGAAAGACCCCAGCAATCAGGCGATCCCCTGTGAGCAAGCACTTGGCGACGGTGGAGAGGAAAAACTCCCTTTTAACAGGAAGAAACCTCCAGCAGAACCAGGCTCAGGGAGGGGCAGTCATCTGCTGCGACTGGCTGGGGGGTGAGGGGATAGAGAAGAAGAAAAGAACAGACATGTAGAGAGCAAACAGCACGATGGGGACTCAATCTATGGGAGAGAACAAACAGATGTTAATGACCAGCAAAAAAAAAATATTTCATAGAGAGTGAGGAAAGGAGTGAGGCCCAGTGCATTACTGGAGGTCCCCCGGCTGACTAAACCTATTAGCAGCATAACTAAGCATAACTAATAATTAATAATTCAGCCCATGTGCAAGGTGCAGCAACAAAGAGACAATCGAACTGTACACACATTTGAATATTTTATTAAATAGCAAAATCTGCACAGCTACAGAACAGTCACTTGCCAGAGGAAAGGGCCTGTGGAGAGAGAACGAGAGCTGTGAGCAGAGGAATGGAGTAAGGGAAAATGGGCGAGCCAAATTACCACTTACGTGGGCTCCAAGGGAGCGCCGGCAGACTCCAGCAGGGAATAGACGAACCAGCAGGGTAGGAGATAGCTGGTGGAGCCTGACCGGGTGGAGGTTACCGTCGTGGAGGATGAAGTGGCAGGAGAGCACACGCAGCCCTCAGTGACACACCCGCAGGATGGCAGGAACCTGCACAGGAAATAAAGCACACAGGTTAATAATTTCTTTCACCACTGTAACGTGACTTGCTGTCTTTGGTGGCAGTATACCCAGACGAGCCAGCGTTGAATCACTGAAAGATGCCTCCTTAAGTACGTTGGCTGATGAGAGGGCACAGGTGTGTCCTCTCCCTCAGGTGTGATGAGCTGAGGAGAGATGAACGGGAAGGAGGGGGCGCGCTCTCACCGCCCATGACACATTTCCATCGTTTTAGCAAAATCCACAACCATCTGTCCTTCCACGTTTTCCTCCTTAAGACCATACCTACCCAGGACCTCTTCATCACCTCTGTTCCCTTCACCTGCATGCCCATTAAAGTCCGCTCCATTCACCGCTCTCTCCCCCCTGGGAACACTCTCTACCATTTCATCCAACTTACTCCAGAATTCCTCTTCCTCTTCTACCTGACATCCAGCTTGTGGGGCATACGCACTGGCAGCATTCAGTATCACACCTTTGACTTCTAGCTTCAAACTCATGATTCTGTCAGACTGCCTCTTTACCTCCTGAACACTCTTCACGTACTCTATCTTCAAGATTACTCCTACTCCATTTCTCTTCCTATCTACACCATGGTAGAACAGTTTAAATCCACCTCCAGTGCTCCTAGCCTTGCTTCCCTTCCATCTGGTTTCTTGAACACACAGTGCATCTACCTTTCTTCTCTCCATCATATCAGCCAACTCTCTGCCTTTACCAGTCACAGTCACTACATTTAACATCCCTACTCTCACCTCCACACTTCTGCCTTTCCTTTTCTCTCTCTCCCTTCTAACACGCCTTCCCCCTCTCCTCCTCCTCCTCGATCCTCGACCAACAGCAGCCCAATTTCCACCGGCACCCTGTCGGTTAACAGCACCGGTGGCGGTCGTTGTTTGCCCAGGCCTCGACCAATCCAGTTTGAAAGTCTCATTTGTCATTATCTGCATGTTTGATTTGGCAAAGGTTTTACATCGGATGCCCTTCCTGGCACAACCCTCCCCATTTACCCGGGCTTGGAGCCAGCACTAGGAGTACACTGGCTTGTGCACCCACTGTGGCTGGGTTTGTGGCTGCACTAATAAATTAATTAATTAATTAATTGCACTAATTAAAAGTGCAAATTTATTCAGGAAACATTTCTAAATATTAGAAAAAGTGCAAATTTATGAGGCAAAAATGACCAGAGAAAGTGCAAAATTTTGAGGGAAAAAGTGCATTTTAATCAGGAAAAAATGTGCAATATTACTAGAAAAAACTGCAAATTTATGAAGAAAAAAATTCCTAAATTAGTAGAAAAAAGTGCAAATGGGAGACAAAAATGCACAAAATTACTACAGAAAACTGTAAATTAATGAGGAAAAAAATTACTAGAAAAAGTGCACATTTATTAAGGAAAAAAAATGCTGGATTTTTAGAAAAAAAAGTGCAAATTTATGAAGAAAAAATTCCCCAGAGGGAAAATTCAGGGCATCCACCTGGATGGATGAAGCAGCCACGGTACGGCGCTATCCCTTCACCATTCACACCTAGGGCCACTTTAGAGCCTCCAATTAACCTAACTTGCATGTTTTTGGCCTGTGGGAGGAAACTGGAGAAATCCCGGAGTAAACCCACGCAGACACGGGGAGAACATGCAGACTCCACACAGATCATGGTTGGTCAGGGGCTGGGATCGAACCCGGGATCCCATGGCCAAGGGTGAGTTGCTGTGCTGCCGCAGTGCTAACCACTGTGCCACCGCACTGCCCCCGTGCTAAATTTGCTAAATTATTAGAAAAAAGTGTACATTTATTAAGAAAAACTTTGCTAAATTACTAGAAAAAAGTGCTGTTTTCTCCTCCAAACACAATCTTGCACAGTCCCTCCAAAGAGTTGGAAACGGCCCTGGCATAAGACACTTTAAATCCTAGAATGTTACAGTCTCAGAAACGTCTTTTTTAAAGAACACTGAGATTTCTGCTCCGACCATCTCCTCAGGCTCACTCTCATGAGCTCAGCTTCACCATCACAATCCCCCCCCCCCCCCAGATGTTTCATCTCTCCCCCCTCTGGGGTTTACGTAACTACAGAGCAGCCGGGACCCTGGTTCAGCGCGTAAAAGTTAACAACGTCCCCAAGGAGAGGCATGCTATGAAAAGCAATTGGTTGGCCCGCCTGAACCCACGTTTGAGCAGCCGCTAGTCTGAGACGTGAGACTCGGTCGTTGTCGGAGTCCTGCGTCGTCGTATCGGTCGCTCCTGAGGATGTGAACGGACGGATTTCCCTCACTTATTTGCTTTTAATTGAGTCTCAGAGCGGCGGGGTGCTCTTGTTTCACTCGTGTTTACGTGGGTGGGTGATCCTTTGAAGTTGTCTGTGACTGAGCGTCTCCGTGAGGATGTGCCCCCCACCCCCCACCCCCACCAGCGCCACTGCATCACAGGGAGCGAGGCATTTCAGTTGTTTATGTTGTTACCGTTTCCCACTGACTAGTGGACCAGTGGCTTTGGAGATGCTAGCCGTGCCGCCAGGCCTGCGGCTGAAACCGAACAGCCCGTGGGTGGAACTGCGCCCACAGACCTTGTACGGCGGCATGTTTGGGAGAAAGTCGTCTTCGCTCCGTCTCATTAAAAGCCCATTACAGCCCATCACCTCCCCTCAGCTGTGGCATCCACCCTGCTGTTCTCCTGGTGAAGAGCTTTCGGCATAAACAGGTGGAAGAAAACGTCTGCAGCAGAGCAGGAATGCTGCAGCAATAGAGTCCCTAATGTGCTCATTTTTTCCACATGTTGACACAGCTGCCAGAGGTGTTGATGAAACGTTCGTGACGTGATTTGGTTGGAATACTTCAGGGTTTAATTACTGCAAAACCATTTTATACATGGGGAAGGAGCGCTCCTAAAAACGGGCTTTTTTACAGCATATTGCTTTAAATGCTAATGAGCCCAAGCGCCGTTAATTTTTCTTCATTAGTCTGAGACATATGTTCAAAACTACTAGAAAAAGTATAAATTTGAGGAAAATGTGCAAAATTACTAGAAAAAAGTGTAAACTTATGTGGGGAAAAACTGCTAAATTACTAGAAAAAAGTGCAAATTTAAGATAAGATAAGATAATCCTTTATTAGTCCAACAATGGGGAAATTCCAGGATTGCAACAGCACAGGGATAGCAACACTCAGAGCAACAATCAGAAGGCAAGAAAAAACAAGAACAGCTAGTATACATATGTACATATTACTATAAATATATATATATATACAGTATATATATATATAGACACACAGTGCGGAGCATTGTGGTTGGTGGATGCGCAGCAGAAAGTCTAAGCTCTCTCTCCGCGGATGCGGCGGGCCAGCTGGATGTCTTTGGGCATGATGGTGACCCTCTTGGCGTGGATGGCGCACAGGTTGGTGTCCTCGAAGAGACCCACCAGGTAGGCCTCGCTGGCCTCCTGCAGAGCCATGACGGCGGAGCTCTGGAAGCGCAGGTCGGTCTTGAAGTCCTGAGCGATCTCCCTCACCAGGCGCTGGAAGGGCAGCTTACGGATGAGCAGCTCCGTGGATTTCTGGTAGCGACGGATCTCTCTCAGAGTCATGGTACTGGGCCTGTAACGGTGAGGCTTCTTCACTCCGCCGGTGGCCGGAGTGCTTTTCTGGGCAGCCTTGGTGGCTAGCTGCTTCCTGGGGGCTTTTCCTCCAGTACATTTACGGGCAGTCTGCTTGGTTCTTGCCATCGCTCTTTATTATTCTGTCTTATATTTCTTGCACGCCGCCTAAACTCCAGCCCGGCACCCGCGTCGTTTTCGCTACAGTTCCTCGGTATGTCGAGTTTCTCCGTTAGCACCGGGTGGCGGTTGAGTGCTAGCTAGCTCTTCCCTGCTGTATCGTCTCCTGCTGTAAACAGAGGCTCTGTCTGCCGACTCGGGAGACCTTTGGGGCGATCTGTGTGTCCGTGATATACACTACCGTTCAAAAGTTTGGGGTCACCCAGACAATTATTTTGTGTTTTCCATGAAAAGTCACACTTATTTACCACCATGAGTTGTAAAATGAATAGAAAATATAGTCAAGACATTGACATGGTTAGAAATAATGATTTGTATTTGAAATAATTTTTTCCTCCAAACTTTGCTTTCGTCAAAGAATCCTCCATTTGCAGCAATTACAGCATTGCAGACCTAACATGATTGCACAAGGGTTTTCTAATCATCCATTAGCCTTCTGATGCAATGAGCAAACACACTGTACCATTAGAACACTGGAGTGATAGTTGCTGGAAATGGGCCTCTATACACCTATGTAGATATTGCACCAAAAACCAGATATTTGCAGCTATAATAGTCATTTACCACATTAGCAATGTATAGAGTGTATTTCTAATTAGTTTAAAGTTATCTTCATTGAAAAAAAGTGCTTTTCTTTCAGAAATAAGGAAATTTCTAAGTGACCCCAAACTTTTGAACGGTAGTGTATATACAGAGTCAAAGGTGTAGAAAGAAGAAGGAAGATAAAAAAAAAAAAAGGCAGTTGCAAAAGGCAGCCAACTCGTGTGGCACCGCCGGTCCGGCGGAACCAGAACCGGATAAAAAATGATTTATGAGGAAGAATTTATGAGGAAGATGTGGAAAATCACTAGCAAAAAGTGTAAATTTATGTGGGAAAAAAGCTAAATTACTAGAAAAAAGTGCAAATTTACTAGAAAAAATAAAAGTTTATCACGAAAACTGTGCAAGATTACTAGTAAAAAGTGCAACATCTATGAAGAAAAAATGTGATAAATTACTAGAAAAAAAGTGCAAATTTATGAGGGAAAAAATGCTAAATTACTAGAAAAAGTGCAAATTTATGAGGAAAAAATTTGCAAATTTACTTGAAAAAAATCAAAATCTATGAGGAAAACTGTGCAAAGTTACTAGTAAAAACTGCAGATTTATTTATTTATTTGTATTTGTTTAATTATTGTACCCTGTCTTGTTGCAAATTTACCTCAAAAACTAGCACATGTATGAGAAAAGTTACAGATTTACCATAAAAAAGTCACAATTTTATGAGAAAAAAGTTGCAATAAAAATACAGCAAATTTATGAACAAAAGCTTTTAAATATATGAGAAAAAAGTTGCAAAATTACAAGAAAAAGTTGCAAATTGATGATTAAAAAGGTTGCAGATTTAAAAGACAAAAGCTGCAAATTTATGAGAAGTTTTAAATTTATGAGAACAAAGTTTCAAATTTACAGTAAAAACACTGCAAATTCATGAGGAAAAAAGTTTTAAATGTATGAGGGGAAAAAGTTGCAAATTTGCAAGAAAAAGGTTGTAGATTTAAAATTGGTTCTTCAGATGCATTTAGTTATGTTAACATGATACAAAAAAGTTTTATGGAATGATTTACACCAATCAATCTGGAAGGAAAATTAATATATCAAATATTTCATTCCCAATGCAATGAAAATAGCTAAAGTAATTCCGATATACAAGAAGGGTGACAGAGGGGAATTTTCAAACTATAGACCAATTTCACTATTGCCGCAGTTTCCCAAGATACTTGAAAAAGTATTCTGTGAGAGAATTGACAACTTCATAATGAAGAATAATTTATTGTGTGAGCAGCAATATGGATTCAGACACAAGAGGACAACTGCATTTGCTCTAATGGAATTTATAGAAAAAATATCAACTGCCGTTGAAAATAAAGAGTATTCAGTTGGGGTATTCCTGGATCTTTAAAAAAGGATTTGATACAGTGGATCATAATTTATTGTTAAAGAAACTACAAAATTATGTAGCACTGTCCTGGTTATGTAGTTACTTAAAGAACAGATATTAGTATGTATGTACGTATGTGTTGGTAGCAAAAACTCACAGTTACTGAAGGTTACTTGTGGAGTCCCACAGGGTTCAGTTTTGGGGCCATTGTTATTCATTATGTATATAAATGCTATATGTAAAGTTTTGGAAAAAATGGATTTAATATTGTTTGCCGATGACACTAATTTATTATGCAGTGGAAGCAATTTGGAACAACTTTTGGATACACTTGGAAAGGAATTAGAAAAGCTTAAACTGTGGTTTGATTCAAACAAATTAACACTCAATTTAAGTAAGACAAAATTTACAGTTTTTAACAATCATCACAGCAACTCAGTATCTAAACTCAGTGTAAATGGTGTAGAGATTGAAAGGGTAGCCAAAATTAAATTCCTTGGAGTAATAATTGATAATAAACTGTGTTGGAAGTCACATATTAATTACATTAATCCGCAAATATCCAAAAGTTGTTCCAAATAAGGGAGAAACAATATCATTTCAGGGGAACATGTATATTTCAAAAACCTTCAGTGAGAACTACCACCAAGCAACACTGTGTCTCAGTGCAAGGGATTCAGACTGTGGAACACTTTTGGACCTGAATTAAAATCATGTACAACGCTTGGACAATTTAAACAAAAACTAAAGGAAGAAATACTCCAAACATATATATAAGATCCATCCATCCATCCATCCATCTTCTACCGCTTTTCCGGAGGTCCGGGTCGCGGAGGCAGCAGTTCAAGCAGAGAAGCCCAGACTTCCCTCTCCCCAGCCACCTGCTCCAGCTCTTCAGAGGGGATACCAAGGCGTTCCCAGACCAGCTGGGAGACATAGTCTCTCCACCGAGTCCTGGGTCTGCCACGGGGTCTCCTCCCAGTGGGACGTGCCTGAAACACCTCAAGTGGGAGGCGTCCAGGAGGCATCCTAATCAGATGCCCGTACCACCTCAACTGACTCCTTTCAATGTGGAGGAGCAGCGGTTCTACTCTGAGCCTCTCCCGGATGACTGAGCTCCTCACCCTATCTTTGAGGGTGAGTCCAGCAATCCTACGGAGAAAGCTCATTTCAGCCGCTTGTATCCGCGATCTCATTCTTTCGGTCATTACCCAAAGCTCGTGACCATAGGTGAGAGTAGGAACGTAGATTGACTGGTAAATTGACAGCTTTGCCTTAGAACTAAGCTCCCTCTTCACCACAACAGACCGGTACAACGTCCGCATCACTGCAGATGCTGCTCCAATCCGTCTGTCGATCTCTCGCTCCATTTTCCCCTCACTCGTGAACAAGACCCCAAGATACTTAAACTCCTCCACTTGGGGCAGGAGCCTGTCCCCAACCCGGAGAAGACAATCCACCTTTTTCCGGCTGAGGACCATGGACTTGGACTTGGAGGTGCTGATTCTCATCCCAGCCGCTTCACACTCAGCGGCAAACCGTCCCAGCAAGAGCTGTAGGTCATTGCTGGATGAAGCCAACAGGACAACATCATCTGCAAACAACAGAGATGAGATCCTGTTGTCACCAAGCATGACACCCTCCATTCCCTGGCTGCGCCTAGAAATCCTGTCCATAAAAATTATGAACAGGATCGGTGACAAAGGGCAGCCCTGGCAGAGTCCAACTCTCACTGGGAATGAGTCCGACCGAGTGTTGGCAATACGAACCAAACTCTCACAACGGTCGTACAGAGACCGAAGAGCTCGTAACAACAAGCCCGATACCCCATACTCGCGAAGCACCCCCCACAAAAATCCACGAGGGACGCGGTCAAATGCCTTCTCCAAGTCCACAAAACACATGTAAACTGGTTGGGCAAACTCCCACGAACCCTCAAGAATTCTCGAGAGGGTAAAGAGCTGGTCCGATGTGCCACGGCCAGGACGAAAACCACATTGCTCCTCCTGAATCCAAGGTTCGACTAACGGCCGGACTCTCCTCTCCAGTACCTTGGCATAGACCTTCCCAGGGAGGCTGAGGAGTGTGATCCCTCTAAAGTTGGAGCACACCCTCCGGTCCCCTTTTTTGAAGAGAGGAACCACCACCCCGGTTTGCCATGCCAAAGGCACTGCCCCCGACCTCAGCTGGAGCAATTAGCAGAACAGTGAGATGTATGGACTGATATCAATAGGTAGAGAGGAATCCCGGTGCCAGTAATCCTGCTATTGATATGTGTGACTCTAATGCAAATGTCCATGCCTTCCTGCTGTTTACTGTGATGCTAATATGCCATGCATGCATTGTCTAGCTGGGTATATAAGTCAACTGCATATAGCTTGCTCTCTCTCTTTTTGACCACTCACTGACTTGAAACGCAGGGATCGCTCCAGCGCACTGCCACCGCGCTGGGCGACCCTCGTGATGGAGGATGAATAAAACACCCTTTTAAATTTCAGTTCGCCGTGTCCGCCTGCACTTATTTCGTGCCTCCACACTCCACACTTTTCTTCTATATATAAGATGACATGTAAAATCACATAAGGATTGTCATATCCAGTCTGTGTTGTGCTGTTGCTTAGATTTTTGTCATGTTTTGTCTTAGCTTTGTTCTGAATTGTAATCGCTCTTGTTTTGTTTTTCTTTTGAATTCTTGGATGGAATATGGATGGGCAATATAAGCTGCGACTTCAGCTATCACCCATTTCGGATAACTTATGTTGAACTGTATAATCAGAGGAGTTATTGTTTAATTTGACCTTGTAAGATGTTTTTTTTTTCTTTCCCCTTTGTTATATTATTCTGTTCCTTTGGAGAAAGGAATAACCAGACCGAGCTTTCCGAGCAGATGAACTTTATTCTCTCTCTCACATCTTCTAGAATCAGAAACATTAACCTCATGTAGTAGGGACTCTCTTTGATATCCTAACCTCACACGTCCCTGCTACTGAGGGCCTGCATTCACCATTCACTCCCCCATGACAATTCCTTTTGTCCCCCAGCCCTTTGATCTCCATGCTCTTCCGTCAGAGGAAAACTACTGCATCTCCATGCCTTTCAGTCTGAGAGGAAGCTACAGTATGGATCCCCCACACCGTTCCCCCCAGATTCTCAGACTGAGTGTTAACCCTCACGTCCTCTTGGCTTCAGCTTCTGCCCATAGCTGCTGTAACGGGGGGGTCTTCGGCTCCGCAGCGCTGCTGTGTCGGTGGAGGGTTCCTGGGGTTGTGTCCGTCTGTGGGGTGACAATGGCGGGGGCATTCAACATGCTCATGTGACTGCTCTGATGAATCGTTTACCTGGGGAGTTCTCGGGAAGGGGGGTCTTCCAAGCCGAGGAGCTCGGGCCAACACTACCTGCTCATCTGCCACCACAAAGGCGGGCTTAAGTCTGTCTATACAGATTCTCTCCCGGTGACCCACCAAGTCTAACACAAAATGTTTGTCCCCGGTTTCCAACACTCTGAAAGGGCCATCGTAGGGTGGGCGCAATGGGGTCCGGTGGGCATCGTGCCTGACAAACACAAATGCTGCGTCCTTCAAGATTTTTGGCATAAAAGTGTGGGGAAAACAGTGGTGGGCCAGGCCCGGTAGCGTCCCTGTGTCTGCACTATGCCGTGAATGCGGGGATGGATGGGTGTTCGGCGCGGGGTTATCTGGTAAAAACTCCCTGGGGAGCTGCAGCAGCTGAGAAAAAAACACCTCTGCTGGGGAAGCCGCCAAATCCTCTTTTGGTGCGGAACGCAACCCTAATAGAACCCACGGCAACCGGTCCACCCAATTTGCATCTGTATGCGAAGTCCTGAGCGCTGCTTTCAGTGACTTATGGAAACGTTCGCATAACCCATTGGCCTGTGGGTTGTACGCGGTAGTGCAATGAATTGAGATGCCCAGGCTCCGGGCCATCGTGGACCAGAGATCGGAAACAAACTGTGGGCCCTGATCGGATGTGATGTCCGAAGGGGTGCCAAAACGTGCCACTCATGTTGTCAAAAAAGCACATGCCACGTCTGTGGACGCGGTAGAAGCTAGCGGGACTGCTTCTGGCCATTGTGTGGTGCGGTCCACCACTGTCAGGAGGTGCGTGAACTCCTGCGATGGCGGGAGGGGGCCCACGAGGTCCACGTGAACGTGGTCGAACCTCACAGCCGGGATATGGAACAGTTCCAAGGGGGCCTTTGTGTGTCTGTGCACTTTGGCTCGTTGGCACGCTACACAGGCTGCAGCCCACTCTTTCACCTGTTTGCACAGGCTTGGCCAGACAAACTTTGCTGCCACCATTTTGACTGACGCGCTTACTCCTGGGTGCACCAGGGAGTGAATCAACTCAAAAACGCGGTGTCACCAAGCGCATGGGACCACCGGGAATGGGCCGCCCATGGAGACATCACAGATTGGGGGGCCCCCTATCTTGCATAACTCTGCTCTCCAGCCTTAACCCTGTTGGTCCAGACTGGAGCGCGCAAACGTCCGCATCGTCGATCTGCTCCACAGCCATGGAAATGGCCTTGGCCATGTAATCTATCCCCACGTAGACTTGGGCCACTAATGCACGCGAGAGGCAGTCAGCCACCACGTTGAGTTTACCGGCCACATGACGAATGTCGGTTGTAAACTCCGAGATCGCGGCCAGCTGTCTCTGCTGCCAGGCTGACCGTGGTTCCGAAACCTTGGCCATCGCGTACGTTAGGTGGCTTGTGGTCCACGAATGCAGTGAAGGTGCGTCCTCCCAGCCAGAACTGGAAGTGGCTTATGGCCAGGTGGAGAGCCAGCAACTCCCTGTCGAACGTGCTGTATTTATGCTCATTTTCATGCAAAGACCTGCTAAAAAGGCTAGTGGCTGCCAAGAACCAGCGACGCACTGCTCCACGACGGCCCCTATGGCTACGTCTGATGCGTCTGTAGTGAGCACAATCTGAGCCGCCAGGTCTGGGTGCGCCAGTAGTGCAGCGTTCACCAGAGCTGTTTTAACATCGGAAAACGCTTGCTCTCGCTCAGGAGTCCAGTCGATTCTGTCCACCTGCTTCCGTTTCTTAAGCGCTGCGTACAACGGCTGCATGAGCTGGGCTGCACGAGGGAGGAAACGATTGTAGAAGTTAACCATCCCCTAAAACTCCTGCAGCTCCCTGACCGTCTGAGGCCGGGGAAAATTCGCCACTGCACGCACTTTGTCCGGCAAAGGTATCGCTCCCTCTGGTGAGATGCGGTGTCCCAAAAAATCGATCCCCATCACCCCGAACTGGCATTTCGCTGGGTTGATTATTAACCCGTGCTCCTCCAACCTCCGGAAAACCGTCCTGAGGTGGGCTATGTGTTCGTCCTCGGACGCGCTGGCCACCAGGATGTCATCCAGGTAGACAAACACAAACAGCAGATCGCGCAACACTGCATCCATCATGCACTGGAATGTCTGTGCCGTGCCTTTTAACCCGAAAGGCATGTGTAAAAACTCAAACAGACCAAACGGGGTTATTACTGCCGTTTTAGGTATGTCCTCCGCGCGCACCGGGACCTGGTGGTAACCACGGACCAGGTCTATCTTAGAAAAAATGCGTGCCCCAGTAAGGTGAATGGAAAAATCCTGAATATGAGGGATGGGGTAGCGGTCGTGCGCTGTGGCGTTGTTTAATCTGCGGAAATCTCTGCAAGGTCGCCACGATCCCTCGGCCTTAGGGACCATATGTAGTGGGGACGTCCATGGGCTGTTTGAGCGTCTGATGATGCCCAGCCTTTCCAAGTTGGCAAACTCCTCGCACGCTATGGCCAGTTTAGCTGTGTCCAGGCACCGAGGTCGTGCGAAAACGGGCAGCCCAGTGGTGGTAATAAAGTGCTCCACCCCGTGTTTAGCGATGGCCGCCGAAAACGTCGGGACTGTGAGTGCTGGGAACTGGGTGAGCAGTGTGTGCAACTTACCACCTGGAGCTGTGACGTTGGCTAGTGTTGTTGGCCCGGCTCCTCGAGCTGTACAGATGAGAGAATCAAAAGACATTGCATTAATCAGGCGTCTGTTAGCAACATCGACTGGTAGTCCGTGTGCACACAAAAAATCAGCGCCTAAGATTGGGAAACTGCCGCTATGACGAATGTCCATTGGTACGTACGGCCATGCAAGGATACAGTCAGTGTCCTCTCACCAAAAGTCTTAATGTCTGAGCCGTTTGCGGCCGTCAGGGGGGCCACTAGTTCCCGCTAGCTGGTCGGCGTAGGACGGCAGGATGAGGCTCTTTTGGGAGCCGTAGTACACGAGGAACCGTCTCCCCGAGCGTGAGTCTCTCACGTAGAGCAGCTTGCTTTCTTCACCGGCGGTCGCAGCCGCTACCGAGTGCCGGTCCTGGCGTTTCCCGAACGCTTGAATTGGCACGGTGGCACGCATCAGCATGCGTCCTCTCCAAAACGGCGGTGGTAGGAGCAGAGCGTGTCTCTCTGGCGCTTCCTGGCCCCCGCTGCCGCTACCATTGCTGGCTTCTCGCCTCCGCTGGCCTTCTCGCTGGGTTCCGACGCCGCTGCGTTCACTGTGAGGGCTCTGGTGGTGATGATAATCCTTCTGCCTCCTGGGCTAGTGCACGGTAGTCACGTACGGCCAGCAGCGGCGAGTTGGCAAGGACCGCTCTGGCCACTTTTGGGAGGTTCTGGAGGAAAAGGTGGGCAAATAGAAAATGCCTGTCATCTGTGCCCATCAACGCCAACATCTTCTCCATCAGTTCGACCGCTGACCCGTCTCCTAACTCGGAGTGCGTCAGGAGTCTCTCCGCTCTCTCGCAGTCCGAGAGCGTGTAGAGCCGGGTCAGCGTGGTTTTGAGAGCACCGTATTTGTTGCAGGCTGGGGGCTGTTGGAGCAGGCTCGCTACCTGCTGAGTTATGCGAGCGTCCAGCGCTGCGACCACTTAGTAATATCTGGTGTCATCTGCCGTTATTCCCCGGAGCGCTAACTGGGCCTCGGTGTGGAGGAACCAAGACTTCGGGTCGTGCAGCCAAAAGTCTGGTAGTTTGACCGAAACGGCGCGCGCATTGCTGGGGCTTCCCGTCCGGGTCGTCTCCGGGGTGTTCGCCTCATGTTCCATTATTCGTCAAGGGTCACCAGTGTAGAGAGAGGAATGACCAGACCGAGCTTTCCGAGCAGAAGAACTTTATTCACTCTCTCACATCTTCCAGAATCAGAAACATTAACCTCATGTAGTAGGGACTCTCTTTTATATCCTAACCTCACATGTCCCTGCTACCTGAGGGCCTGCATTCACCATTCACTCCCCCATGACAATTCCTTTTGTCCCCCAGCCCTTTGATCTCCATGCTCTTCCGTCAGAGGAAAACTACTGCATCTCCATGCCTTTCAGTCTGAGATGAAGCTACAGTATGGGTCCCCCACATTCCTTTCTTTTAATCTTTACTTTTAATCTATTCAAAATAAAGATTCATTCATTCATTCAAAAATAATAAGATAAGATAAGATAAGATAAGCCTTTATTAGTCCCACTTATCACTTATGTTAATGTTGATTTATTTTACGAGAGCATCTGGCCATCACAAGAAAAATTCTGGCCCCTGACGGCCCCTGTTCTACAGGACCGGGTTAGAAAAATCCGCATGAATTCATTCGCTTCATATTTAACAGAGAGATGGTGAGGCTGCAAAAAGATGCAAACCGGAGAGGCGAGGACAGAGAGTGAGAGGTGGCGAGCAGAGTGAGAGACGAGCGCCAGCCTACTCCTGGAATCAATAATCTTAGGAATCACAGCCCCGGTGTGCTACACTTCTTCTTCTCTCCCTTCACCGAGCGGAGAGGGTGACGGATGTAAACAGCTCTGCCTGGCAGTTTATGAGCTCCCAGACGAGCCGAGAGCACAGAGAGAGAGATGTGGGACTAAAATCCAGCGGGACTGAAGCACAACGCAGAACAAACCTTTGGCCACTTAAACAGAACATTTGTGTAAAGCAGCTCTCCCACGCCTCTCCCTCATCCTTGTTTGTTTGGCAGATGTCTCTGCTCTGACTTGCTCGGGAAAACAGAGTCTGAAGCTGGATTCATGCTGCATCTCCTCTCTGGTCCACTTTGGTCCACATCCACTTTGGATGAGGCCAATGCTCACACGGCTCTGTATACTTCACTTTTTTCATCTACCAGGTCAAGCGATTGACACATGCGCACATCTGTATAGTTTCAGCCCAGCTCTATGGGTAGTGCAAATGCGCAAACACGCCAGTTTGTTCACTGGCTATAAACATGAGAACGACGCACATTTGTTGTAGCAACAGCAATGGCATTGTTTCAAGGAGAAGGAGGAATTACCGTTTTCCAGTGCTCTTCTCCGCTCAAGCTGCTGCTGCTGCAAAGCGATTCATGTACAGTGGATATATGCACGTGGACAAAATTGTTGGTACCCCTCTGTTAATGAAAGAAAAACCCACAATGGTCACAGAAATAACTTGAATCTGACAAAAGTGGTAATAAATAAAAATTGTATGAAAATTAACCTATGAAAATCAGACAATGCTTTTAAATTGTGGTTCAACAGAATTATTTTAAAAAACAAACTCATGAAACAGGCCTGGACAAAAATGAAAATAGATTGAAAATAATGTGACCATAGGGACATCTTCAACCAAGATGTGTCCTCTAATTAACATCACAGGTGTCTACAAACTTGTAATCAGTCAGTTGGCCTATTTAAAGGGTGACAAGTAGTCACTGTGCTGTTTGGTGACATGGTGTGTACCACAATAAACAAGGACCAGAGGAAGCAAAGGATTCGTTTATTCTTGTCTTCCGCTTCCTCTTCGTCTTTTTTGTCTACTTTGACTTTGTATGCTGTGTTGATAGCGTCACCTCAAGAGCAATCTTACGCATGTACAGTTAACGTGGGCAGGCTGCGCGGTCAGAAAATTTTGGGTGCACGCAGTCGTCCACAGAAGAGCTCTGCTGATACTAGCGGACTAGAGACGGTGACGTAAGTTTTTGTCACACAAGCCTCGCAGTCACGCAGACAGCGGAGGTGCAGCATGAATGCAGCTTAATCCGACGCAGCGGGTGCCGTGTTTCCGCCGCAATTTGCTGAGAAATCATGGCGAAATTATTGGGAGATGGGCTGGAGTGACGTGAGGTATATTGCGGACTGTGGACTGGTGAACCAGGTGGTAAAGTTCCTGTCACACCTTGATGATTTAGGCCACGTTTGTCAAATATATGAAAAATATGGAGAATACGCTGGCATATGTGGAATCAGTTATGGATAAGTTTTGTATGAGTTAAGAGCACGTTGAAGAACGCTGAAGCACACTGGTATACGGTATTATACGCTGAGCTCCTCCTCCTCTATCCAGCGTATGGTTGTAACATCCTGCATGTTTAGCATAAATTGTAGGGAAGCTATGCGTTTGTTCACACACGTAACTTTTAAGCAGTGCTGGGAGTAATGCCACTACTTTTGCAGTAACGTGCTGTGTAATGAAATTACTGTTTAAAAATTTGGTAATGCATTACAGTTACTGACATTTGATCAGATGTGTCACTCGTTACTCATTTTATTAATATGGATAGATATTTGTAGCACAAATAAATGAATATACAAAGTGACCCTACCATAGCTGAGATGAACCGTCAGTCAGCGTGACCTGTTGCAGAGAGTTGAGTCTTCACTACTGAGTGGAGGAAGAGATGAAGCTACTTTGTTTTTGTGGAAATAGATTATTTTTCCTTTGTCACAGTTAAGGACAAAAGCATATACTGTAGGTGGTTTGCAAGCTAAAGTGCCAGTTGAGACCTACTGCAATCTTGAGAAGCACTTGAAAACAGCAACAAAGCTCTGACAAAGCTAGTGCTAAGTAACAGCTAGCTATGCTAACAACACTGTGTTAGTGGATCTACTGTATTCTGAACAGCCACAGCTGGATTTCAAGCACAGGTATGCATCTGGACAGTTTGTGACCCAGCAAGAATTAAATTGACTGAATGCCAGATACGTTGTTACAGACTGAAAACGTGATATAAACAGTGACTTTCCATCAGACAGCTGAGACTGTGATCCACTGAAGTTAAAACAAATTGACTTGCTACCTGGATAAAGATTATTCAAAAATGGATTTTGATCTCCAAAAGGAATTTGAGGGACTGGATCATGTGTCTGTCACAGCAGACATTTGGACTGTGGATAATGGACATTTTCTTTGGATCACTGCACACCGGATTAAATCCATATCATAAAGGTAAGATAAACATGGACAGCTTTATGAGGGTATTGCCAACTTTCACTCCAAAATGAGGACATTACTGGCAATATCATGTTGATTTTCTTCAGATTTTTCCCACAATAAGAGCTCTCAAGGCAGGATAAAGCAGACTGAACATGTTCTAAAAGCTCTGTCTGAAACAGTCTGTTTTCTGCCTGACATTAATAAGCCTGTAATGTAATCCATTAATTAAATTGTCTTACTATGTGTGCAAGATGATTTAAGTATGCATTTAAAAGTAAAGTGAAGGTTATTTTTCCAAGTAACTAGTTACTTTAGTCATGCAGTAATTGGTAAAGTAACTCCATTACTTTTGAAAAGAAGTAATTAGTAACTGTAATTAGTTACTATTTTTTAGTAACTTGACCAACACTGCTTGTAAGCCACTCATAAGTTACTCATAAGGTGAAATACGTCAAGATAAATGTCTAGCATACCCAAAACTTATTTCTAACATATGAGTAACGATCTTTGAACCTATGTGTGTCACAAGCCTCCTTGTGCGCTTTTACGCAGCACATCGAGGAGGGGAAGGAAGAACGGATTTAAGCGCAGGTTACACCACAAGCACATTTATTGAACAAAAGATAAACAAAAACCAACTGTACAAAATAGCACAGGGCACTCAAGGAGTTCTCCAGGACGCTCGACAGTCATTGGGTGAGAACACCGGGAAAATACACAGTCTATACTCACAAAAACTGGAGCAGTCCCAGTTAGTTCCAAATGGCCTGGCAAAAACACATGCACATGACGGTTCATCCATAAGTCGAAACAACGGTCCAGCAATGCTTGACTGGCAAAGGCCACTTAAGTATAAGCATTGCCGGCACCACAAATTGGGTGCACCTGGGCGAGGCGCAGGAAAGACAATTACCGGAGTAGAATCAGCTGGCTGTCAAGAGAGAGGGTGCGTGGTCGGACCAGCAAATGTTAGACAACGCCCACACGAATGTCGGTCAAACAGGCTGCCTGACAGCTGCCAGCCAGAACGGTGGCTACAGGCACGGAAAAAAAAGGAACAAAGACATAGAAACAACAAGAACTCAAAAGATAACACAATACATAAACAACCCGACACCTGAGCCACAGAACGGACAGAACCGAGCCTAAAGGACAACACTGGCTCGGTTCATGACAATGTGTAACTTACTGAACAGGTTTCTAACTTACAGCTACAGTATAATGGCGTATTGGCAGCATTGGTTCACAGGAGGAGCCCAGATAAACTGGTCTTGTTCTTCTGTTCAGACAAAGTAAAGAGATGTTTCCTACCTTGACGTGTTTCAACTGTGATGGTCTCTGTGTAGACTGGATGACACCTTTACTAATTAAAGGTGAACTGAAGTGAACGGCATTGAATGGCACTGGGTGATAGTACATACAGTTATAAAGATAATTTATCATTGGCACCCCCTCCACCAATCCCGGAATCTTGGAGAAAATCGCGATTTTAAATTTCCCACCCTGAAAAATCCTACGAATCTGCAGATTATCCGGAAGTGCAGCCGGAGTTCCGCGTGACGTCACGAATGGGACCCAGTCCTCATGTTTACCATTGCGAGCACGTCGACACTGGTCGTTTTTGGTGCATTTTGTCGTGATAGTCGACTACAAAACACTTCCAACACCTGGGAAGATCTGTTCAGTGGCCAAGGAAAGCTGTCATGGCGATGAAAGAAAAGAAAGGGGGAGGAAAAGCGACCGGGAAGCGATGCGTTTCTAGATACAGTGATCCCTCGCTACTTCGCGTTTCACCTTTCGCGCCCTCAGTGCATCGCGGATTTTTTAAAAATATTCATCAAAAATTCAAAATTGAGAAAAAATGGCACGAAAGTTGCCCGGGCGCTAGCAGAAGGCAGGGAGACTACATTAGAACATCAGGTATCAACATGGAGAGCCCGCACAACTCAAAATCCACCTCTCTGACCACCGCTCCACTCCTCTCCGCCCACCTCTTCACCGCTCGGGAATCTCGCAAGCTGATTGGCCGAGACGTTTTACCTCGCAAGCTGATTGGCCGAGACGTTTTACCTCGTAAGCTGATTGGCCGAGATGTTTTACCCAGCTTCTCTCCCTGCCGAGCGCCCATACCCAGCGAAGGAAGACCGCATTCATTGTTCTTTATCGCTCGTGTTGCTTAGTGGCACTTTTCGCTGTTCTCTTGTGCCTTTTTGTGCAAAATAGTGCTTGTGACACCCTTTAGGGGGGGTGACACTACTTCGCGGTTTTTCACTTTTCACGGTCGGTTCTGGTCCCCATTAAACGCGATAAGTGAGGGATCACTGTATACTTGTTCCTCTGAAGTGATATCGTTTCTCCCTTATTTGGAATTCTGACTCGAATCTGTACAGTTCGATGCCTCCCTCACTCTCTTCCTGTTCACTTGACACTCCTGCATCCTCCTCTGTCTCGTCACCGATCCTGAATGCCTCTTCACTCTGAAAACTCTGGTTTTCTTGACTGCTGGAACTGCTATCATTTGCCATTGTTGTTTTGATAAGGGTCACACTCGTGACGTCACGCAGCGTCGTCTGCACTACTTCCGGTTTGTTTGGCACTGCCAGCCAGAGGCAAAAGTTTATCGGCTTATAGCTTGGCCGTCGCACGGCCTAAAAATTTCTTTTATGTGTTGAAAAATACAATAGGTAATAAGGAATTAATCTGCTATTCTACTTTTTGCGCAAAAAGGTGGTTTCAGTTCACCTTTAAGAGCTGACTTGATCCACCTGTTCTCTGTTCTGATCAGCTCAGCTGGTGCCTGCAGTGCAGACACACACACAGAGAGCTAAACACACGTTCGCATAAGGAAACCTGTCGGGGATGTGTCCAAGGATACTATGAAGATCCAAATCGCGGTTTAACCCTCCTTGTCATGTTTTTTACCTTTGACTGCAGTCTGTACCATCAGCTGTCCAGTGCTGTTCTGGTAGATATGCCAAAATGTCAGAACACCGGAGGAGGTGGAACCAATCAGCTGATCGCCCGGAGCAGAGAGCTCAGCTGTTTTCCGTGATAAATCACACTTTGCTCTCCCTTGGCTGCTGCTCTCTGATGTTTTTGGGTTCACACCAGCAAAAGCACACTCCATGCATTATCTTTTTTTTCCACTTTATTGAAAATACATTTTTTTACTGCCATCAGTTCGCCTGCCTTTGAGCCAGGTTGTGACAACTGTCATCTGACGTTTGTGAAGTGTCACATCAGCTGTTTTAGATGTGACCGACCTGACAGATTTGACAGCTCAAGGGTCTTTTTGGAGGAGAGAATCATCTTGTTGAAGAGAGATGATCTCTTGCACACCTAGGATTCATGGATCGGGAGACTACAGCAGTTTTAAATGACCGCGCTACGCCTAAGTTAGGATAAGCTATGCAGAAGTTAGACTATGATTGGCATAAGTTGTGAACACTGGCAACACACTAAGCATTTGTTAATTTAAATTATTTATAAGTTATCAAAACGTTCTATATAAGTTACTGATACGTTATGTATATGTCAAACTTGTTATGGATACGCGATGCATGCGGCCAAAAGTGAAAATTTTGGCGTATGCCAACGTTTTAGACCAATTTTTATACATTTGGCCAACGCTGCTTAAATCATCAAGGTGTGACAGGGCCTTAACAGGGATGGCTCTCAGGGTTACTGAAAGTGCATTTAGACCAAATGCGAACAGGTGGCACGAATACATACAAAGTCAATGAAAAGAGGCGAGCACACACAAATCTCGCGCTTCCATGTGTTCATGTCCAAAGGATAGTGCTAGCCTTGAGATTCTGCCATCACTGGAGTAAAAGTATCAACACTGGAGAGTAAACTAGTTTGAAAACGAGACTGACACTCACCTGGAGACAGGACTGGGAGCTCTGCAGCTGAATCAGAGTGTCGGAGTTTATTACCCACAGACTTCTGCCACGGACGTGCTAACCAGGCTAGCAGGCTAGCAGTGTAAACAACCCATCATCCAAATGAAATTTTGGAGGCAGGGACAATTTTTTCAGGTGAGACCCCGTCAGATAATGTAAACCTAGACGTGATGGTGTTTTGGGAATTTCCACAGCAGGTTGAACACAGCAACAGAAGTTATAAAGGCAACTGCGCCTGTCTGCAACTCACTCAGACTGTGAATTCATGTCTATTTATGTCTTTACATTGAGTTAAAATGTAATCACACCACGTGAAAAATTGGCCCATTCACAATGGGTCTGAACGCACCTTAAGATCTGAAGAAATAATGATATAAGCCACACTTGGTGCAAACCTCCTGGTACCAGTGTTAGCTAAGGGGCTAATAGCTCAGGGGCTAATAGGCTATCTTTAGCACCCCTTCCATCTCCATGGCCAACAGCTAGGTGGGCCAATAATAGAACAGTAGGTGGGTCTCAAGGACAGTGGTGGGTTGGTTTTGTCAAATCATGACGTATACGATTTACCCAGAAGACTCAAAAATGTTTCTGAACAAAGAAACATGACATAAAGGCTGTGTGCTTTTTTAGGAGAATTGACTGTTTTGATATTTTTGGGATAATTACATGACCAACAGACACATTTCAGAGAGTTAAAACCTACACACACACTATTTTTCAGTCAATGACATCTTTAACAAACTAGGAGAAAAAGTCAAAAATTGGGGGAAAAAGTCACAAATTTACACAACTGGGGAAAGCGCTGCAAGTTTACAAAACTGGGAGAAAAAGTCGCAAATTTATGAAATTGGGGGAGAAAGTCACAAGTTTACAAAACTGTGTGAAAAGTTAACTCCAGTCTTCCGGTCTGGACACCATGGTGATAGCAGCTTAACGCTGAAGCTCCCAGACCCCATCCATGAAAATACCATGAAAAGCAGTTTTAACGGATTTATGGAAGAGTGAAAATCGAAAGACAAAGTCATTATGCCTAAAGGAAAACAGAAGAGATCAACATTTACCAGATCAAGACGCGCATCGGCCGGAGAATCTGACCTGGAGGACAACAACCACTCGGAAATAGAGGAGCAGAATGAGGCTAGCAACATGGTTAGCTTAAAAACGGTACTTCAAGAATTAAGAGAATTTCGCCAAGAGTGTTGGGCCGAATTTCGTGAAATTAAAGACGAAATAAAAAGGACAAACAACAGAGTGGACCAGGCTGAGGCCCAAATCATGGAAGCAGAGGAAAGAATAAAAGGGCTGGAAGAAACCACACTGGAATTACTCAGACGAGAGACAAGACTGGAGGCTAAGCTAACCGACCACGAAGGAAGACTAAGAAGGGACAACATAAGAATTCATGGTCTGAAAGGAGTCGAGGACGGTTTCACTACAATGGCTGCATGCGTGGAAACCATACTGAGAGAGAAGTTGGAAATTCCCCAGTCCACCAACTTGAAGATAGAAAGGGCGCACCGTTCATTAGCCCCTAGGCCGTCAGCGGAAGCGCCCCCCCTCCCCCCTCCCCGCGATCGGTGGTGGTTAAGTTTTCCAACTTCAGAACAAAAGAAGAGGTTTTGAGTCTGGCTTGGCAGAAAAAAGGATTTATGCACCAAGAAAGAAAAGTTTTTGTGGAGCATGACTACGCCCCGGAGGTCCTTAAAAAGCGTCGGGAATACGACGCTAAAAAGGTACTAAGAGAGAAGAAACTGCGCTTTCAAACTCCATTTCCGGCAAAGCTGCGGATTTTTTACGGGGAAGAGACGTGTCTCTACAACTCGGCGGAAGAAGCAACCAGGGATATGGCGAGAAGAGGGCTCCCGGTAACGGTGTATAAACCCGCAGCAGACCCGATCGAAAGAATCAAGGCTCAAACATGGTGCACACAGAGACCCTCAAAATCTACGGGCCAGCAGCGGGAAACCCAGCGCCAGGGCTATAAGGAAAAACTGAGCGCTTTCAGGAGGGAATAACGATATTTTTAATCAATCTGCGCGTCCAACTCTCCTCCTACAAGGTAACAAACATTACAGGAGATGCAGAATCAGCAAGTATGAAGTGGTAAAACATTTCATGGAACAGTCATAATATTAAAAACAAATAAGTCTTAAAAAAAAAAAACTTGTTAAAATAGAAATGTGACAATGAACCACATGAACTCTCCACACTAACAAATACTGTATTAACGTGATTGTTTGCTGTAATGGTGGTGGGAGGTTGCGCACAATTTCATAGGGTATAGGCATTAAAAAAAAAAAATCATTACAAGTTCGGATTGGGATCTGAAATTCACGTTAAAAACATGGGACAACTTACAGGGGTAAGAGAGGGCCCTCAACATGTAACAAAGTTTGAGGAATTTCCCTCAGAGCCAACGCACCATCAAGGCTCTACTAAGGTTGCTAAAAAGACCTCAGGTCAGGAAGATCTTTTGACAGTTTTTTGTTTTAAAGTTTTATGTAGTATGTTCTCAATGTTTTTTATGTTGTTAATGTTCTTTCAATTTCTGAGTAGCATAAAAGAGGACCACTACACTGTTATACTAAATAAGACAATACAATGGAGAAACAGGGTGTAACCAAAGTAATCTCATATAATGTAAAAGGGATCCTGAATCCAGTTAAAAGATCCAAGATTCTAGGCAAAATGAAAAAAAGCAAAGCAGGAATAATATTTTTACAGGAAACCCCCCTAACAGACTTGGAGCACACTAAACTTAATAGACAATGTTACAACTCGCTCCCGCCTGTCATCCGCTCCAGCCGTGCGCACACCTGGGCTTCATCTGCAAGCCATATTAACTGCAAGCCATTTTATTCCCCGCGGGAGTTCGCTTCATTCATCCTCGCCGCTGTGTACGTCCCTCCCGACGCGGACGCGCGGCAAGCTCAGTGCACGCTCGCGGATCACATCCAACATACGGAGCGGACTTTCCCGGACTCTCTGGTTATTGTGGTTGGCGACTTTAACCAGAGCAATCTGAGCCACGATCTCCCCCGCTACAAACAGTTTATTAAATGCCCCACCAGAGGAAAAAACACGCTGGATCACTGTTACACCACAGTGAAGGACGCGTATCGCGCTGTTCCCCGCGCTGTGCTCGGACTATCTGATCACGTGATGGTCCACCTCATTCCCACTTACAGACAGAGACTGAAGCTCACTAAACCTGTTGTGAGCACTACGAAGAAATGGACCAGTGAAGCTGAGGAGAAGCTCTAAACGTGCATGAAAATAACTGATTGGGGCATGTTTAAAGGAGCCACGCATGATTTGGATAAGTACACGGACACTGTGAACTCATATATCCACTTTTGTGAGGAGAGCATTCTTCCATCGCGCACCAGGGTGAGGTACTCAAATGACAAGCCCTGGTTCACTGTTAAGCTCAGACAGATCAGGAAGGAGAAGGAAGCAGCGTTGAAAAGTGGAGACAGGGACTGCTACAGGGAGGTCAAATATCGGTTTAACAGAGAGCTGAGGAGAGCTAAATCTGTGTATTCTGAGAGACTCCAGCAGCAGTTCACTGCTAACAACTCGGCTTCTGTGTGGAGAGGACTGAGGCAAATCACCAATTATCGGCCTCAGGCTCCTAAAGGTCAGGATGACAAAGCCCTTTGTCAAAGACTGTCCCAACACTATGCCCGTTTTGACACCTCGTCAGCTGTGTCCAACTCCCCCCCTCCCTCCAGCTCCAC
This sequence comes from Pholidichthys leucotaenia, assembly GCA_020510985.1. Lineage (NCBI taxonomy): Eukaryota > Metazoa > Chordata > Actinopteri > Cichliformes > Pholidichthyidae > Pholidichthys > Pholidichthys leucotaenia. Next base: position 18,944,755 of record CM035850.1, on the reverse strand, counting down.
AGCCTCCACAGTCCCTACTTCATCAAAGGCGGCCCCCCTCCTCCCCCCCTGCCCTTGTCATCAGTGAGCAGGACGTGCTCAAACAATTCTCCAGACTGAACCCACGCAAGGCCCCCGGTCCGGACGGCGTGTCTCCCTCCACCCTGAGACACTGTGCGAAAGAGCTGGCTCCTGTCTTCACAGACATTTTTAACACCTCCCTTAAGCTATGTCACGTGCCGACCTGCCTCAAATCCTCCACCATCATCCCTGTCCCCAAGAAACCACGGATCACTGGATTTAACGACTACAGACCTGTAGCGCTCACCTCTGTAGTCATGAAGTCCTTTGAGCGCCTGGTCCTGCCCCACCTCAAGTCCATCACCACTCCCCTCCTGGACCCGCTGCAGTTTGCCTACCGAGCCAACAGGTCTGTAGACGACGCAGTCAACCTGGCCCTCCACTCCATCCTGCAGCACCTGGACTCCCCGGGAACCTACGCCAGGATCATGTTTGTGGACTTCAGCTCCGCATTCAACACCATCCGCCCCGCTCTGCTCCGGGACAAGCTGTCCCTGCTCAACGTGCCTGACTCCCTCTGCAGGTGGATCACCGACTTCCTGACGGACCGGAGGCAGCATGTGCGGCTGGGAAAGACTGTCTCAGACTCTGTTAGCATCAGCACCAGATCACCCCAGGGCTGTGTACTTTCCCCCCTACTCTTCTCCCTTTATACCAACTCCTGCACCTCCAGCCACCAGTCTGTCAAGCTGATAAAGTTTGCAGACGACACCACCCTCATCGGGCTCATCTCCAATGGCGACAAGTCCGCCTACAGGAGAGAGGTGGCCCAGCTGGCGTCCTGGTGCAACAACAACAACCTGCAGCTGAACGCTCTGAAGACAGTGGAGATGATTGTGGACTTCAGGAAAGTCACAACCCCTCTGCCCCCCCTCACCCTCACAGGCTCTCCCATCACCACTGCAGATTCCTTCCGCTTCCTAGGCACCACCATCACCAGGGACCTCAAGTGGGAGCCGACCATCAGCTCCCTCATCAAAAAGGCCCAGCAGAGGATGTTCTTCCTGCGGCCGCTGAGGAAGCTCAAGCTACCCACCAAGATGTTAGTGCAGTTCTACACAGCCATCATTGAGTCCATCCTCACCACCTCCATAACCGTGTGGTACGCAGGAGCCACTGCCAGGGACAGACTAAGGCTGCAGCGCGACGTGCGCACTGCTGAGAAGGTGATTGGCTGCAAGCTCCCATCTCTCCAGGATCTGTACATCTCCAGGACCCGGAGGCGTGCTGGCCGGATCATAGCCGATCCCTCACACCCTGGTCACGTACTGTTTGCCCCTCTCCCCTCAGGTAGAAGACTTCAGTCCATTCAGACTAAAACCTCCCGTCACATGAACAGCTTCTTCCCCTCTGCCATCAGACTGCTGAACACTAAGTGACTTATTGACTCTCGTGCACTCTGTACAGCAGCTCAACCAGACTCATGTCAATCATCATTGTTTTTCTCTTGCATTACCGACTGCACTATATGGTTATCCACATTATCTGCTGCTCGCTAATATATTTAAACTGCTGACTAGTATTACTCATTCTTATTCTACACTTTATTGCATGTATAGTATATTTCTTTTATTTTATCATGTTTAATGTTGCAGCATTGCACCGAGACAAATTCCTAGTTTGTGTACTACATGAACAATGGCAATAAATCTGATTCTGATTCTGATCAGGCTGCTGCTATTTGACCTGCTCTGCCCGCAGCCTTGGCCTGGAGCCGTCAGCTCTTCTCCACGCTCAAGCTCTGCGTTCGCCTACTCCTCTCGGCCAACACCGCAACACGTCGCCCTCAAGTAAGGTACTCTTACCTGTTCTCCTCAGTTCTTCCCCTGTGCACAGGTGGACCCTCCTGGCGGCGGAATTTTCCTTCATCGCCTTTCCTCTCATCCTCACAGCATCGAGCGCAGCTGGGTGCTGTCTCCCAGGCGGGAGCTTCTCTTGCCGACGCCAGCCACCAGTACATCTGCAAGGTTGCCTGGCTGTACGGTGTCTGTTCTGCCCTCGGTGCTCTCCTGTCCCCAAGACAACATTCACATTTCCCACTCATTCATCCATACACCTGCTGTTGAATAAAACTCTTAAATCTCACCCGAGCCTGTGTGCGTGTTTCCTGAGCCAGAAATCATGTCAGTACGGCTCCAGCACAGTGGCCCAGTGAACAGCGGGTACGTATGCCGACTCTCCAATCTCGAGGCTCGGGTGGACTTAATTGTTCACCAACAGCAGGTAATCCTTAATCAGCTTACCTCCATTAATAGCCGGTTGGATCGCTTCGATCCTCCGCAGGCACTCCCTCCATCTCAGCTCGGTGGAGCAGCTCCTCCCGCTCCTCAGGCCAGCCCCTCTGCCCCGGGTCCGCCGACCCGTCTCACCCCAATTCCCACTCCCGCGCGCTTTAGCGGAAAGCTCGGCAGAGCGCGTGGGTTTATTCTTCAGTGTGAGACGGTGTTTCAGCGCGTGCCCTGGGATTTTCCATCAGACCAAAGCCGAATTGGGTATGTTTCTAATCTTCTGGAAGGGCGAGCGTTAGCCTGGGCTTACGCCGTTATGGCGAAGGCCAGCTACGCAACCTTGACCTATACCCAGTTCGTGCAAGATTTTCTCGAGGTCTTTGATCATTCGGATCACGATAGCATGTTGGCCGAGCGGCTTCTTAGCCTTCGCCAGGGTAGCCGCTTAGCGGCCGACTACGCTGTCGACTTCCGGGTGGCGGCGGAAGAGGTTGGTTGGTGTGATGCTGCCCTTTGCAGTCTATTCTTCTGAAGTCTAAATTCTGATTTGCGGGATGAGTTGGCCAGCCGGGAACAGCCGGATCGGCTGCCAGAATTAATTTCTTTGACCATCAGTTTGGATAACAGGCTGAGGGAGCGGGCCGCCGAGTGGAAACCATTCAGCTGCTCGCGCGGCGCTCTTTCCCGCGCTCCCCAGTTTCGCCCCCTGGCGTTACCTCCTCCGGAGGTCGCAGACGATCCCGACGCTATGATCATCGGGCGGGCTAGACTTTCCTTAGCGGAGAAACAGCGCCGCCGGGAGTTGGGTCTCTGCATGTATTGCGGAGATGACCAACATCCCGTGGAAGTCTGCCCGGTGAAGCCAAAAGGGGAGGTCCGCGAGTCAATGTAGGGGGCCTTGCGGACGCTTCCCAGTCTAATCCCCTCTCAAAATGTCAGGTTCAAATTAGACTCTGCCACAACTCCATTGGTCACGCATCTCACGCACTGGTGGACTCGGGGGCAGAACAATGTTTTATTTCTAAGAGCCTGGCAACCCGCCTGGGCATCCATTGCCAAGCCTTGCCCACTCCCCTTCATCTCGTCGCCCTGACCAGTTCTGCCCTGGAAAAGGTCACTCATATTACCAAACCCATCTCCGTCATTATCTCTGGCAACCATTGTGAGGACCTCAGTTTCTATGTCCTTCCCACCTCGGCGGCGCCCATCATTCTAGGCTACTCATGGCTACGCCTCCACAACCCGGTGTTTGATTGGCAGACCGGGTGCATCTTATCGTGGAGCACCTTCTGTTTGGGAACCTGCCTCCAGTCTGCGGCCTGTGCCCCGTCTGTGCCTGCACCCGCCCTTGACTCCGCCCCGCCGGACCTCTCTGCTGTGCCACCGGAGTTTCACGACCTGGGCTTGGTTTTCAGCAAGTCGAAGGCATTATCCCTCCCACCCCATTGCCCATATGACTGTGCCATTGATCTCCTGCAGGGGGCGCCCCTCCCTTCTGGTCGACTGTATAGCCTTTCTGCCCCAGAACGGGAGGCCATGGACACCTATATTCGGGAATTCCTCTGTGCCGGAATTATCTGCCCCTCTTCATCCCCCTTGGGTGCTGGGTTCTTTTTTGTGGCGAAGAAGGATGGTTCTTTGAGGCCTTGCATTGACTTTAGGGCCCTTAATGACATCACGGTTAAGGATCGTTATACGCTGCCGCTCATGGACTCAGCCTTCAATTCCCTCCAGGGGGCGTCCTGGTTCTCCAAATTGGACCTCCGCAGTGCTTATCATCTTGTCCGGATCCGGGGGGGTGACGAGTGGAAGACGGCCTTCCGAACGCCCAGCGGCCACTTTGAATACCTTGTCATGCCGTTTGGGCTCACCAACGCTCCTGCTGTCTTCCAATGCCTGATTAATGACGTTCTTCGTGACTTCCTGGGGGTCTTCGTTTTCGTCTACCTGGATGACATTTTGATCTTCTCCCGGTCTCGGGAGGAGCATCTGGTCCATGTGAGGCGGGTCCTGCAATGTATTTTGGAGAATAAACTTTACGTCAAAGCTGAGAAGTGCGAATTCTTTACCAATACCACCTCTTTCCTGGGTTTTATTGTCTCGCACAATCAGCTCCTCCCCAACCCTGCCAAGGTTAAAGCTGTGGTCGAGTGGCCTACCCCCTCCTCTAAGAAGCAGGTTGAGCAATTTTTGGGGTTCGCTAATTTTTACCGCCGTTTTGTCCCTGGTTACAGTGCCATCACCCCCCCTTTGACCCGCCTCACCTCACCGAAGGTGCGCTTTCAGTGGACGACGGAAGCGGAGACAGCCTTTGAAACCCTCAAGAAGGAATTTGCATCCTCCCGGGTCCTTTCTCTTGTGGATCCTGAGCGACAGTGTTTTGTCGAGGTGGGCGCGTCTGACACTGGGGTCGGGGCGGTCTTGTCTCAGCGCTCCCCAACTGACGGGGCGCTGCGCCCCTGCGCTTTCTTCTCCAAGTGTCTCTCCTCGGCCGAGCGCAATTATGACATCGGCGACAGAGAGCTCCTGGCTGTGAAGCTCGCGCTGCAGGAGTGGCGTCACTGGTTGGAAGGGGCGGCTCAGCCTTACGTGGTCTGGACCGATCATAAGAACTTGGAATACATCAGGACGGCCAAGCGCCTGAATGCCCGCCAGGCACGTTGGTCGCTGTTCTTCGCCAGGTTCAGATTCACCATTACTTACAGCCCAGCTTCCAAAAATAAGAAGTCTGATGTGCTGTCCAGGCTATTCGCCCCTGAAGCCCCAGAGGAGGAGGTCCATACCGTCATTCCCGCTTCGTGCGTCGTGGGGGCTGTTTCCTGGGCCATCAGAGATAAAGTCCTGGAGGCTCTGGAGTCCGAACCGGATCCTGGTGGCGGCCCAGCGGGGAAATTATTTGTGCCCTCGTCAGTCTGAGGTGACGTCATTCACTGGGCTCACACTTCTAGGCTTGCCTGCCACCCTGGTGTCTCCCGGTCTATTGATCTTCTCCAGCGGTCCTTTTGGTGGCCCGGACTCCGGGAAGACGTCTCCAACTATGTGCACGCCTGCCCACAGTGTGCCATGAATAAGTCGTCTAATGCTCCTCCTGCGGGTCTTCTCCATCCCTTGCCGGTCCCTGGGAGGCCCTGGTCACACATTGCCTTGGACTTCGTCACCGGTCTGCCGGTCTCCAACTCTTTTAACACCATCTTGACTATTGTAGACCAGTTCTCCAAAGCGGCCCACTTCGTGCCTCTCCCTGGGCTTCCTTCGGCACGCGAGACGATGCATGGCATCCCCGCTGACATCGTCTCTGATAGGGGGCCACAATTTGTGTCTAAAGTCTGGAGGAGCTTCTGCACCGCTCTGGGGGCCACGGTTAGCCTGTCTTCTGGACATCATCCCCAATCCAATGGGCAGTGCGAACGCACCAACCAGGAGCTGGAGGCTGCTCTGCACTGCGTCACCTCCTCTAACCCCTCTTCCTGGAGCATTCATCTTCCCTGGGTGGAGTATGCCCATAACTCCACTTTGACTTCAGCCATTGGGATGTCCCCCTTTCGGGCGTCTTTAGGTTACGACCCTCCGCTGTTCCCTGAGGAAGAAGGTGAAGTGGCAGTCCCCTCCATCCAGGCCCACTTGAGACGGTGTCGACGACTGTGGACCAAGATGCGTCAGGCCCTGATTCATGCCGCATCGCACCACGCCAAGTCTGCGAATCGCCACAGGAGGCCTGCGCCACGCTACCAGGTGGGTCAACAAGTATGGTTATCTGGCCAGAATATTAATCTGAAGGGGGAGAAGAAGAAATTGGCTCAGCGCTTCGTTGGACCCTACCCTGTCACGAAGGTGGTTAACCCAGCTGTGCGTTTGCCCCCCCCCCCCCCGTGTTCATCCCACATTTCATGTTTCTCAGGTTAAACCTGTGGTTTCTGACCCTCTCTGTCCTTCCCCCAGAGTGCCCCCCCCCCCCCCAGGATGATCGATGGACACCCGGCATGGAGCGTCACTTCCATCTTGGACTCCCGACGCTGGGGCTGGGGGTTGCAGTATTTGGTAGACTGGGAGGGTTATGGTCCTGAGCACCGATGCTGGGTGCGCCCTTCCTTCATGCTGGACAAGCAGCTCATTGAGGTGTTCCATCGGGCGCATCCCGACAAGCCAGCGCCAGGAGGCGCTGCTCGGGGGGGGAGTACTGTTACAACTCGCTCCCGCCTGTCATCTGCTCCAGCCGTGTGCACACCTGGGCTTCATCAGGCTGCCGCTATTTAACCTGCTCTGCCCGCAGCCTCGGCCTGGAGCCGTCAGCTCTTCTCCACGCTCAAGCTCTGCGTTCGCCTACTCCTCTCGGCCAACGCCGCAACACGTCGCCCTCAAGTAAGGTACTCTTACCTATTTTCCTCAGTTCTTCCCCTGTGCACAGGTGGACCCTCCTGGCAGCGGAATTTCGCTTTGTCGCCTTTCCTCTCATCCTCACAGCATCGAGCGCAGCTGGGTGCTGTCTCCCAGGCGGGAGCTTCTCTTGCCGACGCCAGCCACCAGTACATCTGCAAGGTTGCCTGGCTGTACGGTGTCTGTTCTGCCCTTGGTGATCTCCTGTCCCCAAGACAACATTCACATTTCCCACTCATTCATTCATACGCCTGCTGTTGAATAAAACTCTTAAATCTCACCCGAGCCTGTGTGCGTATTTCCTGGGCCAGAAATCATGTCAGACAAAGGTTTAAACTGATCTCTTCATCTTCATATAAGTCAGGGAGGAAGAGGGGGGTAGCGACATTGATCTCAACCAAAATTATATTTGAAAAATATTCAGAACACAAAGATAAAGAAGGGAGATTTAGCATGGTACTTGGTCGGCTAGAGGGAGAAGATATCACCCTGCTGAATGTATATGCACCTCCAGGGGCCAACTGGAAATTTTATAAAAATGGATTTGACCTAATGATAACTAAAGCCCAAGGTTTAGTGATATGTGGTGGAGACTTCAGTCTATGACTGAATCCATACTGGGATGCATCAGGTAATTCTCCACATCAAAGAACACTCAAAGTAGAAAAACTTGGATGCTACTAAAAGAAATGGGAATCTGTGACGTGTGGAGGGAATTCAACCCCAGTGTAATAGATTATACATTTTACTCAGCACCACATTCATCATACTCAAGGATTGACTATTTTTTTAAGTTTAATAGAGACATTGGAAGAGTAAAAACATGTAAAATAGGACTGATGGATCGCTCTGACCACAGTCCGATCTATATGGACTTAAATATCCAAAAATACACAAATAATACATTTTCTTGGAGGTTAAATTCAAATGTGCTGAAAGGACCACTGAAAGATGAATTGGAATCAGATATTCTCAGATATTTGAAAGAAAATGATAATGGAGAAGTATCCCCTTTAATACTGTGGGACGTATGCAAAGCTGTAATAAGGGGAAAGATTATCACAAAACTGGCTCTCCAAAAGAAACTGAGACAAGAAAAACTAACCACATTAGAGTCAGAACTTAAGAAACTAGAAAAAGAGCACAAAGACAACACTCATTCTAATGACTCGCTCAAAATTAAGGAAATTAAAAAACAAATAAATGAGATCTACACAATAGAAATCCAGAAGAAACTTACATTTCTGAAACAAAAATACTGTGAAACAGGTAGCAAATTGGCAAAATTACTAGCCTATAAATTGAGGAAACAAGAAACGGAGAGAGCAATCTACAAAATCAGAGACCCAGTATCAAAGGAAATAAAATTTAGAATTCAGGAAATTCTTAAAAGCTTCAAGAATTACTACAAGAACTTGCACTCCCGCAAAAAAAAAACAAAAAAAAACACAAAAATGCATCTGAAGCCTTCCTAAATACATTAAATCTTCCCCAACTTACTGAGTCACAAAATAATAAACTACTGTCAGAAATACAACCTAAAGAATTAGAAAAAGCAATTATGAAACTTAAAGCTAACAAATCCCCAGGAGCAGATGGTTATACAGCAGAGTGGTACAAAACCTTTAAACAGCAACTATCTCCTCTCCTCCTGAAAACATTTAACTATGTCCTCCACACAGGGGAAATCCCCCCCTCCTGGACAGAAGGGGTCATTGCAGTCATACCTAAACCTGAAAAAGATAAACTAGACTGCTCCAACTACAGACCAATCAGTGTGTTAAATCAGGACTATAAACTTTTTACCGCTATTCTTGCCAAAAGGTTAGAAAATATACTGACAGACTTAATTCATTTAGACGAAACAGGTTTTATAAGGCAAAGACAGACACAAGATAACATTAGACACACTTTACACATAATTCATCATATAAAAAAAATATAATTTAAATGCAGCCATATTGGGATTAGATGCTGAAAAAGCATTTGATTCGGTTGACTGGTCTTTCCTATATAGAATCTTATCCAGTTTCAATTTTCATAACAACTTCATTAGAACTATCCAGGCATTATATTAAAAAAAACCAACAGCTAAAATAAGGATTAACAGTAAATTATCATCATCTTTTGAACTGGAAAGAGGATGTCATCAGGGCTGCCCCTTGTCTCCACTGCTCTTTGCAATCTTCATAGAAACCTCTGCGCCAATGGATAAGACAGAATCAAAAAATTCAAGGTATTACACTTGGTCAGAAGGAACATAAAATAGCACTCTTTGCTGATGACATTTTAATATACCTGGGGCAGCCGGACACCTCTTTTCCAGAACTAATCTCAGTTTTTCAGGGTATAGAGAGTTATCGGGGTACGAATTAAACATGCATAAAACCCAAATTTTAACATTCAACTATGACCCAAATCAATATTTACTAAGCAAATTCAAAACTAACTGGGAGATGGAAACTATGAAATATCTGGGGGTTAATATCCTGAAACAACTCAACAAAATTAACACTAAACTATGATCCACTGATGGCAAAATAAAATCTGATCTAGCAAGATGGAATATGATACAATTCTTGGGTACTGCACAAAGAATTGAAGCAGTCAAAATGAATATACTTCCACGTCTTCTATACCTTTTCCAAACAATACCGGTAGAACCTCCCAAAAAACATGGCAAGAACTGGACAGAAGGATCTCAAGATTCATATGGCAGGGCAAGAGACCTAGAATCAGATATAGAACCCTACAGCTAAACAAAGACAAAGGTGGGCTCGCGCTGCCAAATATCAGGGACTATTTTAAAGCCGCACAAATTAAAACTTTAGTAGAGATATGTAACCCAGTCTACACTGCACAATGGAAGGAGATAGAATGCCAAATAACAACTGACATTCCCCTACAGGCGATAATAGGGAACAATGCCTTACCTAAACTTTTGAATAACACTAACCCATGGATAGAGACCCCGCTAAAAATTTGGTTTAAGATAGTCAGAGAGAATCACACTAAAGAACCCTATCGATTATTGCAATGGATTTCCTATGATCAGGACTTTACTCCTAATAAAACAGACACTAGATTTAAAAAGTGGAAAGAGAATGGACTGATAAAATATTACGATTTTTTTAAAGGGCAAACTTTAAGAAGTTTTGAAGATTTGAAAAAACAAGGTCTAGTAAATCAAGACCTTTACAGGTTCTTTCAGCTCAGACACCACATAAACAAAATACTTAAAAAGGAGGATTTGGAAAAGGGCCCAGTCAGGTGTTCTGAAAGTTTTCTTAATGGCATATAAAGGGATCCCAGGAATCAGATACATTTCTAAAATATACCATGGTCTTCAAGACTTAAAAGGAGACAACACATCATATATAAAAGAGAGATGGGAAAAAGAGGGGAATTTCACTTTACAACTGGAAATATGGGAAAAGCTAAATAAACAACAATGGAAAAGTACTTCATCCCTGCTGTGGAGAGAATTTGGATGGAAAAATTTGGTAAGATTTTTCAGAACACCTGCAAAAAACAAATTTCCTTGTAAAGGGTTGAATTGCTGGTGCCTGTGTGGTAAAGAGACTGCAAATCATTTTCATGTGTTTTGGTCATGCCCAGTTATCCACCAATATTGGACCAATGTACAGACATTATTGGGGAAAATTTTCAAAGTAACAGTTCCCTTTTCTTTTGTAACTTTGTATTTGGGTTTACTACCGGAATCACTGGAAAGACGAGGAGAAAAATACTTATTCACTGTTTTAATATTGGCAAGTAAAAAAGCTCTAACAAAAAAATGGATGGTGAAAGACTGTCCTGCACCTGAAGACTGGATTAACGTGATTCAGGACATTTATTCGATGGAAAAGTTGACATTTACACTGAAACAGGACATGGATGGGTTCTTGAACTTTTGGCAACCCTGGAACGCATATGTGTCTTCCATCAGATCTAATCTTTGACAAATACCATTTCAATAATGGCACCTCTCTTTGTTCCAACGCTACTCAGATGCTCTTTTATTTTTCCGCTCTTTTGGGGTTTTTTGTTTTCTTTTGTTCTTTTTTTAATTTCTCTTTTTCTTTCACTTAAAAAAAGGGTGTTGTAATAATTTTTTTCCAATGTTGTCAAAAAACAAAAAAAGGGGGAATGTGTGATGAAAATGTAAACAATGCAATGCTGTGGTGACATGTGTGCCCTTTACAAAAACTTAAATTAAAAAAAAGTTTAAAAAAAAAAAGTTAACTCCAGACCTTTTAACTGCTTGATTAATGATGGATTAACGATGGAATAGCCTGTGCAGCCCACGGAATACCTTTTGGACCAATTGTCCAATTACTTTTGAACCCCTGAAATGAGGAGACTTTGTATAAAAATGGTTGTAATCCCAAAACCATAACTCCAATTTGGATGTGGATGCCCTTAAATTAAAGCGGAGAGTCTACACTTTAAGCCCATATTTATTATTTAACCGTACCTTGAATATATTTTGGTAAACAGCTAAAATAACAAAACTTGTGTTGATGTCCGTAGTTTTAGGGGAAAAACAATGGCTGTGGAGGTTTATTAGGGTGCATTCACATGGCCACTCTTTGGTCTGGACCAAAGGAACTCTGCTCCACTTGCGTGGATAGTTCAGTTCGTTTGATGCAGTCTGAGTGCACGTTCGAACTCTGGTGTACACCAAACAAGCCAAGTCTGGTCCCCCTGAAAACTGGGGTCTCAGTTCACTTGCAAACAAAGTCTGGTGCGCTTCACTTGCAGTGTGAATGCAAACGGACCATCCAGTGAACCAAAGGGCGGAAGTGCCCCTCGGCATTTGTGTAACCATAGCAACATGTAGTCTGAGAAGAGACGGTGGTGCTTTCCATAGCGAATTTTGGGTAGAAAATAACAATAAAGACAACTGCATGAATCCGAGAAATCCTTTTACTGGAGAAAGCCGAGGATAAAAGTTAAAAAAATGTCTTGTTTGTGGCAGACAAACAACCCGACTGAAGGGAAGGGATCTCTGTTTTTGGCCCAGGCCAATCGATAAGAATTTTTCTTCTTCGCCGAGATTTTTTCTTCCTGGTCAGTGGTGGTTTCAGCTACAGCACCCCAAATAAGAAGTTGTTGTAACTGCATGACGTTGTCCAGGCAGTTTGGTCCGCTGCAGTGTGAATGCAAACCAAACCAAACGAAGGTGTGAAAATTCTCAGCATTCCCCGCCCAGTTGAACCGAGACCCCCGGACTATCCTGGTGTGAACGCAGCCTTAACCTTTCTTTCTTAATACCTCTGACAGAATGACTTGATTTAAAAATATATATTTCTCCTGAACCCTTCTTTTAGAAAAGAAAAAGACATCTTGGTGGAGCTGCAAACCTCAGCTCAGAAAAAGGTGACGCACATCATTTGTAATTGGACCACACAGAAGACGCATTTCCCGCTCTGTTTATTTAATCCAAAATGTATTTATTTACCATGTTTGATGTCTTGAGACTCATAGCCGGCTTAGGTTCGGCTGTGCGAGAAGAAAAATGACACCCGAAAATGAAAACCTGCCGGCGCCTTTCCACGCATGACACTCGGCCGGGAAAAAAGAATCTGTTGCTGCAGAGACTCAGGCCAACACATTTAGATGCAAATTTTCTCCTTTGCGTTATTGATTTCTGAACACTCCACACTGGTAGAGGCTGTTTCTGTTTTTTTGCTCACTTTGCAGTTCCAGCAGTACTTGTTGGCACAGTTTGGCAGCCCATTACAACGCTCTTTAAATCAATAACTTCAGTGTCACTGAATACAGACTGTTCCTCTTTGGATAAGTGACTGCAAATGCTGAGGAATTAATGTGCTGTTAACCCCTTAGCATCCCAGCTAATTTGCATAAATTTAGCATATGCAAAGTACATCAAATTCTTTCTTTAATGAATGGCAGTAGTTAAAGAGGAGGTTAAATTTGCAACTATTTCTCCAAAATTTTCAACATTTTACTCATGTGTTGAAGAATGGGACCCAAATGCCAGACTCTGGTTTGCGATATTTATTGGGTGTTGAACACCACCTTCAGCTCACAGAACTATAAATAATTTAAAAAAAAACAAAACAGACAGACGGGACAGGAATAACTCAGACTAGACAGACAGGCACGTGCTACTGATGCTGGGATTGACGAGGATACTGTGCCGGTGAGGGAACAGCGTCCCTTAAATAAACTAGAAAAGCACTCGGAGAGCGCAGACCTCCGCCAAGCGCCAGAGTTCCCCCATACAGTGTTTGTGTGTACGTTTTCAGATTCCTTGACCATGAAAACATATGACTAGCAATTGGATTCACAATGATAGGATTAGTGGTTAGGTAGTTATTCACGAAAATCGCATTTTCTGTAATGGCGGTTTTCTTCTGGACGGTGATCCGGATCACCACCAAAATGTAATCATCTGTAGGATACCCCATTTCTGACAATCTCTGAAAATTTCATGAAAATCCGTCCATAACTTTTTGAGTTATCATGCTAACAAACAAACAAACAAACAGACAGACAGACAAACCACCGCCAATGAAAACATAACCTCCTTGGCAGAGGTAACTAGATGAAATGAACATAATCACAGACAGGTGTAGACAATGAACAGAATGGGTGCAAAATCAGGCTGCGCAGAAAAGGAAACTGAAGACGCTGTCAAAATAAAGCCAGACCAAAACAGGAGATCAAGACAGGAATAACCACAAGCAAACATACACATGACTATGATAATAATAATACTAATAAACAAGACTGAATAATAATAACCAAGGATTAAGAACGCAGAAACCATGATATTAATATTAATCATAAACAACTAAGGACTGGGCAGGAACAAAGTCTATGGAACAGAAGAGGAGACATGATAATGAATAATAATAAATACAGAAAAACCCAAAATACTAATGCAAGGTGAGAACATGGGCTGGGACCATGTCTTGGAAACAAGGAATGAAGCAATAACTGAGGGTGAGGACATGGGGCCCAGTCCACGTCCTCACAGTTTCCTGTAAATTTGCAGATTTTTTTGTCCTCAATTTGCAATTTTTCTTATAAATTTGCAACTTTTTTCTCAAAAGTTTGCAATTTGTTTCCTGTAAATTTGCAACTTTTTCTCAAAAATGTGCAACTTTTGGACTTCCGGTCTGGACGCCATGGCGACTGCAGCTTAACACTGAAGTTCTCAGACCCAATCCAGGATAACACATTGAAAATCAAACTTAACGGATTTTTGGAGGAGTGAAAATCAAAAGACAAAATCATCATGTCTAAAGGAAAACAGAAGAAACTGAAATTCTCCAGGCCAGGACACGTATCGGCCGGAGAATCCGAACTGGAAGATCTCCGTTCAGAAGACGAGGAACTGGTGATAGCTAACAAAAGGGTTAGCCTGAAATCACTATTTGAGGAGCTACGACGATTTCGCCGAGATGTTACGGCCGAATTTCGGGAATTCAGAGAAGAATTGAAAAGGACAAACAGCAGAGTGGACCAGGCCGAGAACCGAATCTTGGAAACAGAGGATCGAATAAAAGTGCTCGAAGATTCTGTGCTAGACCTACGCAAAAGACAAGCAGCTATAGAGGCTAAGCTAACCGACCAAGAAGGAAAACAAAGAAGAGACAACATAAGAATTCATGGTCTGATAGAAGGAACCGAAAATGGTTTTAACTCAATGGCAGAATGCGTGGAATCCTTACTAAGAGAGAAATTGGATATTCCACAAACCACCGACTTGAAGATAGAAAAGGCACATCGTTCATTAGCCGCTAGGCCGGCGGCGGAAGCGCCCCCACGTTCGGTGTTGGTAAGATTTTCCAATTTCAAAATAAAACAAGAGGTTGTAAGACTGGCCTGGCAGAAAAAAGGATTTATGCACCAGGAGAGAAAAGTCTACGTGGAACACGATTACGCCCCGGAGGTCCTTAAAAAGCGCAGGGAATACAATGACGCGAAAAAGGTGTTAAGAGAGAAGAAATTGCGCTTTCAGACACCATTTCCTGCGAAGTTAAGGGTCTTCTACGGCGATGAAACGTGTCTCTATAATTCGGCGGAAGAAGCAACAGCTGACATGGCGAAAAGAGGCCTCCCGGTAACGGTATTTAAACCCCCAGCAGACCCGAGTGAGAAGATCAAAACGCAAACATGGACAACACAAAGACCTTCAAAATCCACGGACCAGCAGCGGGAAACCCAGCACCAGAGCGTCGCGGATAAACTATCCGTTTTCAGGTTGGAATAGCGACCTTTTTTTTTTTTTTTTTTTTTCTCTTGAATCAATCCGCACATCCAACCCCCCTCATACAAGGTAACAAACATTAAAGGAGATGCATATTCAGCATGTGGTAAAACATTTCATGGAACAATCATATTATTTGAAACAAATAAGTCTTTGTAATAAAAAAAAAAAAAAACTTGTTAAAATAGAAATGTGACAATAATCCACATGTTCTCCTCATACTAACAAATACTGTTTTTGCGTGAATGTTTGATGTGATGGGGGTGGGAGGGTGCACACAATTTCACAGGGTTTAGGCATAAAAGGAAAAAAAAAAAAAATCATTACAAGTTTGGATTGGGTTCTGAAACTCACGTTAAAAGCATGGGACTACTTTCAGTGGTAAGAGAGGGCCCTCAACACGTAACAGAGTTTGAGGAATTTCCCTCAGAGCCTTCACTTCATCAAGGCTCTTACAGGGTCTTTAAAAAGACCTCAGCTCAGGAAGTTCTTATGACAGCTTTTTGTTTTAAAGTTTTTTACACTATGTTCTTAATGTTTTTCTTGTTTTTAATGTTCTTTCAGTTTCTGAGTAGCACAAAAGAGGGCCACCACACAGTTATACTAAACAAAACAACACAATGGAGAAACAGGGTGTAACCAAAATAATTTCATATAATGTAAAAGGAATCCTGAATCCAGTTAAAAGATCCAAGATTCTAGGCAAAATGAAAAAAGACAAAGCAGGAATAATACTTTTACAAGAAACCCACCTAACAGACGTGGAACACAATAAACTCAGTAGACAAGGGTTTAAAATGATCTCTTCATCTTCATATAAATCAGGGAGGAGGAGGGGAGTAGCGACATTGATATCAACCAAAATTACATTTGAAAAAAAATCAGAACACAAAGATAAAGAAGGGAGATACAGTTTGGTAACTGGGCGGCTAGAGGGAGAAGATATCACCCTGCTGAATGTGTATGCTCCCCCAGGGGCTAACTGGAAATTTTATAAAAATGTATTCGACCTAATGATAACTAAAGCTCAAGGTTTAGTGATATGTGGTGGGGACTTCAATCTTAGACTGAATCCATACTGGGATGCTTCTGGTAATTCCCCACATCAAAATAACACCCAAAACAGGAAGACTCGGATGCTACTAAAAGATTTGGGAATCTGTGACGTGTGGAGGGAACTCAACCCCAGTGTAAAAGACTATACATTTTACTCAACTCCACATTCATCTTACTCAAGGATTGACTATTTTTTTATGTTTAATAGAGACATTGGAAGAGTAAAAACATGTAAAATAGGACTGATGGATCTCTCCGACCACAGTCCGATCTACATGGACTTAAATATCCAAAAATACACAAATAATACATTTTCTTGGAGGTTAAATTCAAATGTCCTGAAAGGACCATTGAAAGATGAATTGGAATCAGATATTCTCAGATATTTGGAAGATAACGATAATGGAGAAGTATCCCCTTTAATACTGTGGGATGCATGTAAAGCTGTAATAAGAGGAAAGATTATTGCAAAACTGGCAGCCCAAAAGAAACTAAGACAAGAAAAACTATCCACATTAGAGTCAGAACTTAGGAACCTAGAAAAAGAACACAAAGGCAACACTCATTCTACTGACTCGCTCAAGATTAAGGAAATTAAAAACCAAATAAATGAGATCTACACAATAGAAATCCAGAAGAAACTTACATTTCTGAAACAAAAATACTATGAAGCAGGCAGTAAATCGGCAAAATTGCTAGCCAATAAATTGAGGAAACATCAAACAGAAAGAGCAATCTACAAAATCAGAGACCCAGTATCAAAGGAAATAAAATTCAGAATTCAGGATATTCTTAAAAACTTCGAGAATTACTATAAGAACTTATACTCCCACAAAAAACATAAAAACGCATCCGAGGCATTCCTAAACACATTAAACCTTCTCCAACTTACGGAGTCACAAAATAAAACACTACTGTCAGAAATACATCCTAAAGAATTGGAAAAAGCAATTATGAAACTTAAAGCTAACAAATCCCCAGGAGCTGATGGCTATACAGCAGAGTGGTACAAAACCTTTAAACAGCAACTATCTCCTCTCCTCCTGAAAACATTTAATTATGTCCTCCACACAGGGGAAATCCCCCCCTCCTGGAGAGAAGGGGTCATTGCAGTTATACCTAAACCTGAAAAGGATAAACTAGAGTGCTCCAACTACAGACCAATCAGTGTACTAAATCAGGACTATAAGCTTTTTACCATTATCCTTGCCAAAAGGTTAGAAAATATACTGACAGACCTAATTCATTTAGACCAAACAGGTTTTATAAGACAAAGACAGACACAAGACAACATTCGACGCACTTTACACATAATTCATCATATAAAAAAATATAACTTAAATGCAGTCATATTGGGATTAGATGCTGAAAAAGCATTCGATTCGGTTGACTGGTCTTTTCTATATAGAATCTTATCCAGTTTCAATTTTCATAACAACTTCATTAGAACTATACAGGCATTATATAAAAAACCAACAGCTAAAATAAGGATTAACGGTAATTTATCATCATCTTTTGAACTGGAAAGAGGATGTCGTCAGGGCTGCCCCCTGTCTCCACTGCTCTTTGCAATCTTCATAGAACCTCTGAGCCAATGGATAAGACAAAACCAAAAAATTCAAGGTATTACACTTGGTCAGAAGGAACATAAAATAGCACTCTTTGCTGATGACATTTTAATATACCTAGGGCAGCCGGACACTTCTTTACCAGAACTAACCTCAGTTTTTTCAGAGTATGGAGATTTATCGGGGTACAAATTAAATATGCATAAAACCCAAGTTTTAACATTCAACTATGACCCAAATCATTATTCACTAAGCAAACTCAAAACTAACTGGGAGTCGGAATCTATGAAATATCTGGGGGTCAATATCCCGAAACAACTCAACAAAATTATATCACTAAACTATGATCCACTGGTGACAAAAATAAAATCTGACCTAGCAAGATGGAATATGATACCATTCTTGGGTACTGCACAAAGAATTGAAGCAGTCAAAATGAATATACTTCCACGTCTTCTATACCTTTTCCAAACAATACCGGTAGAACCTCCCAAAAAAACATGGCAGGAGCTGGACAGAAGGATCTCAAGATTCATATGGCAGGGCAAGAGACCTAGAATCAGATATAGAACCCTACAGCTAAACAAAGACAAAGGTGGGCTCGCGCTGCCAAATATCAGGGACTACTTTAAAGCCGCACAAATTAAAACTTTAGTAGAGATATGTAACCCAGTCTACACTGCACAATGGAAGGAGATCGAATGCCAAATAACAAGTGACATCCCCCTACAGGCGATAATAGGGAACAATGTCTTACCTAAGCTTTTGAATAACACTAACCCGTGGATAGAGACCCCGCTAAAAATTTGGTTTAAGATAGTCAGAGAGAATCAAACTAAAGAGCCCTATCGACTTCTGCAATGGATCGCCTATGATCAGGACTTTACTCCTAATAAAACAGACACCAGATTTAAAAAGTGGAAGGAGAAAGGGCTGATAAAATATTACGATTTTTTTAAAGGGCAAATCTTAAGAAGTTTTGAAGATTTGAAAAAACAAGGCCTAATAAATCAAGACCTTTACAGGTTCTTCCAGCTTAGACACCACATAAACAATATACTTAAAAAGGAGGTTTTGGAAAGGGCCCAGTCAGGTGTTCTGAAGGTCTTCTTAATGGCATATAAAGGGATCCCAGGGATCAGATACATTTCTAAAATATACCAAGGTCTTCAAGACTTAAAAGGAGACAACACATCTTATATAAAAGAGAGATGGGAAAAAGAGGGGAATTTCACTTTACAACTGGAAATATGGGAAAAGCTAAATAAACAGCAATGGAAAAGTACCTCATCCCTGCAGTGGAGAGAATTTGGATGGAAAAACTTGGCAAGATTTTTCAGAACACCTGCACAAAACAAATTTACCCATAAGGGATTGAACTGTTGGCGCTTGTGTGGTGAAAAGACTGCAAATCATTTTCATGTGTTTTGGTCATGCCCAGTTATCCACCAATATTGGACCAAGGTACAGACAATATTGGGGAAAATATTCAAAATTACAGTTCCCTTTTCTTTTGTAACTTTGTATTTGGGTTTACTACCGGACTCACTGGAAAGACGAGGAGAAAAATACTTATTCAATGTTTTAATATTGGCAAGCAAAAAAGCTCTAACTAAAAAATGGATGTTGAAGGACTGTCCTACACCTGAAGATTGGACTAACGTGATCCAAGACATTTACTCGATGGAAAAGTTGACATTCGCACTGAGACAGGACATGGATGTGTTCATGAACTTTTGGCAACCCTGGACCGCATATGTGTCTTCCATTAGATCTAATCTTTGACAAATACCATTTCAATAATGATTCCGCTCTTTGTTCCAATGCTACTCAGATGCTCTTTTATCTTTATTTACTTACTTTTTCTTTTTGTTTGTTTTTTACTGGTTTGTTTTTGTTTTTTTTTTTATTTGTTTCTTGTTTTTTTTTCTCTTTAATTTCACTTTTTCTTTCACTTTAAAAAAAAAAAAAAAAGGGGTGTTGTAAGAATTAATCTTCCAATGTTGTCAGATATCAGAAAATAAGGGAACATGTGATGAAAATGTAAACACTGCATTGCTGTAACGACCTGTATACCCTTTACAAAAACTTAAATTAAAAAAAAAAAAAAATGTGCAACTTTTTTCAAAAAATTTGCTACTTTTTTTCTCCTCAATTTGCATTTTTTCTTGTAAATTTGCAACCTTTTTCTCAAACGTTAGTAACTGGTTTCCTGTAAATTTGCAACTTTCTTCTAAATTTGCAACATTTTTTTTCAAAAATTTGTGCTTTTCTCTCAAAAGCATGCAATTTGTTTCCTGTAAATTTGCAAATTTTCCCAAAAATTTGTGGTTTTTTTTTTCTCAAAAGTCTGCAATTTCATTCCTGTAAATTTGCAACTTTTTTTCTCAAAAATTAGCATTTTTATTCCTCAAAATTTTGCAACTGTTTTGTCCTCAATTTGCATTTTTTTCTTGTAAATTTGCAACCTTTTTCTTAAAAGTTAGCAACTGGTTTCCTGTAAATTTGCAACTTTTTTCTCCTCAATTTGCAATTTCTTTCTTGTAAATTTGCAACTTTTTCTCAAAAATTTGCAGCTTTTTAGTCTTCAATTTGCATTTTTTTTCTTGTATATTTGCAATCTTTTTCTCAAAAGTTAGTAACTCGTTTCCTGTCAATTTGCAATTTTTTTCTCCTCAGTTTGCAATTTTTTTCATGCAAATTTGTGACATTTTCTCAAACATTTGCAACTTTCTTCTCAAAACTTTGCAACTTTTTTCTCAAAAATTTGCAGCTTGTTTCTTGTATTTTTTTACTTCTCAAATATTTGTATCTTTTCCTCTAAATTTGCAACTGTTTTCCTCAAAAATTAGCAACTTTTTTCTTATATATTTTCAATGTTTTTCTTGTACATTTGAAACTTTTCTTTTAACCCCTGAGCCTTCCAGCTAATTTCCATGACTTTATCATACACAAAGAAAATCAAATTCTTTCTTCACTGAGTGGCAGTAGAAAATTTGAAATGTTTTCTGACAGCTGTACAATTCCAGAAAGTTTGGAAGAATAAATGGAAAACAAAGTTCCAAAGCTCCGGTGTGGGAGCATTTTGGACTGAGTCCAAATGAGCGAGAGCCCAATACTGTCAGTGAGCCGGTCTGTGGCCTATATTTGAACACAGTTGTAATGAAAAATGAAAAATGTATTAAAAGCATGAACATCGCACTCAGTTTTGTGGCACTTTATAACATTTTGGGTTAGTGGGTGATTTTTTTTTTTTCAATTAAGAAAGGCGCCGTGGACTTCCGGTTATGGCTGCCACGTAGGACGGACGTGTCTCGCTCTGCTCTGCTCCTGGAGAAAAAAAATCGGCAAATAACTCTCTCATTTGGGACAGAACGTATCTCAGCATTTGGGCGAGGATATGTCGGCGAAGCCTAAGGCTGGAAAACCAGGAAAAGGAAAAAGCGAGCCGCCGAAACAGTCCAAATTAACGGACTTTCAGGTCTGTGACGCAGCAAACAAAACTCCATATATGGCGGAGGAGGCTGGCAACGGTGCGATGTCTGCGCGGGGAGGCGCAGATGCGCTGATGGCTGCCATGAGTTCAATGAGAGCGGACTTTTCCTCTAGATTTGATGGGATTATGACAGCGTTGGAAGGAATAAGAAAGGAATTGGGTGACTGTGTAGAACGAACGGCGCAGATGGAGCTCCGTCTCGCTAGTGCTGAAGATGACGTCACCCGTCTTCAATTAAAGGTGCGCACTTTGGAAAAAAAAAAATAAATCTCTGGAAGATAATATTTTGGATTTGGAATCTCGGTCAAGACAGAATAATTTGAGGCTGGTGGGTCTTCCAGAGGAATCAGAAGGTCGGGACGTATGTTCCTTTCTGGAAAAGTGGATTCCGGAGGTGCTGGGCAGCGAGGAGTTGCAATCAGCAGTGGTTCTGGAAAAAGCACATCGTATTGGCCCACGGAGAGATAAGGGACCGCCGAGGACCTTAATTATGAAGTTTCTTAGCAACAGAGACAGGATGAAGATCTTCAACGCTGCACGTGCTAAAGGAGAGATTAAACACCAGGACCAGCAGGTGCGGTTCTACCCAGATTTGGCCACAGGAATCCAGCAATTGAGGAAGCAGTTTGATCCCGTACGTAAGGAGCTGCGCAACCTTGGGATTCGTCATGGTGTAATCTATCCTGCGAGACTGCTGACCACGTATGAGGGCAGAACCCACATCTTCAAGACCCCAGAGGAGGCGCAGGAGTTCATCAAGAAGATCAAAGAAGAAGAAGAGACTGGTGGGAGCTAAGCATGAACAAAATATAAGGTAGAATAATTAAGCATTTGCACAGGCATCTGACTGACTTGAAGTAAATAGTAAGTTTACAAAATATAGATTGTATTATATATTAAAAAAAACAAAACAAAAACAAAACAAACAACAACAAAAAAAACTATGATGTACAAAGTTGTTAAAAATTTTGGAGTTAAGTTGGAAAACTACAGAGGAGAGTTAATGTTACGTCATTAAAAGCAGTAGAGTTAGGGTGATTGGGAGGATGAAGAAGGAGTGGCTTAGGCTGTTCCCCGTGGGTGTGGAACGGTCGATGGCTATATCGGGAGACAGAATTTTTCTTTTGATTTTGGGGGGTTTGCCACAAGTGTGGGAAGGGGAAATTTGTTTGTGTGTAGTTTGTAGGATGAATGTTCAACCACTCATGTTTTTGCTTCTCTGTATGAGCATGTTTACACTGCAAGGTAATCCCAAACTCTCTATTGATCATGGACCAAAGTGTTAATCTTAATTTAACTTCATGGAATTGCAGAGGTCTACAAAATTTAAAAAAACTTAAACAAGTTATGAATAAAATAAAGGACATGGGTTCAAGAATTGTGTTTTTACAAGAAACTCATCTGATAGAGGAGGATGTTAAAAGAATTAGGAGTAGATGGCAGGGAAGTGTATTCACCTCTTCATTTTCATCCCGAGCCAGGGGAGTTATGACTCTCATACATAAATCAGTTCCTTTTCAAGTGAAAAATGTAATTGGAGACAAATTTGGAAGATATGTAATCATTCAAGGTTCTTTGCTATTAGAAAATATAAATCTTGTGAACTTATATGGTCCCAATATAGATGATCAGAAGTTCTTTGCTAATTTATTTCTCATCTTATCATCACTTACAGGGCAACATATAATAGCAGGGGATTTTAATTGTACATTGAATCCAGGTGTGGATAGATCAACAGGACTGGATTGTACGCACATTGGATGTAGGATGACTATTAATCATTTTATGAAAGAATTGAGATTGTTAGACATATGGAGAGAAATGAAACCACAAGTTAAAGCCTATTCTTGTTATTCCAGTACCTACAAGACATTCTCACGTATTGATTATTTTTTGATTTCCACAGAATTAAGGTCCAAGATTCAAAACTGCTTTTATGATAACATCGTGATCTCTGATCATGCACCCTGTTGTCTAATATATGTAGATAAAAAATTGACAAAGGAATCAGGCAGATGGCAATTTCAGCATAAATGGCTTCAGGATGAGGAATTTGTCAAGTATATAGAAAAACAGATAGACGAGTTCTTTGACATCAATACTACACAAACATCAGCATGTGTAAAGTGGGAGGCTTTCAAAGCTTTTATTAGGGGACATATTATTAGTTATACAGGGTCAAAATCTAAGAAGACTCGAGAGGAGAGAGCTAAATTGGAACATAAAATAAAAAGTCTTCAGGAAAAAGTGTATGCAGGAAGAGATCCAAGGTTGGAGAATGAATTACTGATTTTGAGAGCTGAATACGACAAAAAATCAGCGAATAGAGCTGCCTCGAGTCTTCTAAGATTGAAACAATCTTTTTATGAACAAGGTGAAAAATCAGGAAAATTATTAGCATGGCAGATTAAACAATTGGAAATTAAAACACCAATAACCAGTATTATAAGTAATGGACAGGTAGTTATAGATCCTTTAGAAATTAATAGAGCCTTTAGAGATTACTATGAAAAATTATATGATACCAAAAATGAACCTGATTTAACAAAACTAAATGGGTTTTTGAACAAACTATCTATACCGTGTATTCCAAATGAAAACAGGGAGATATTGGAGTCTAAAATTAGTCAAGAAGAAGTTGGGCTAGCCATTGATAATATGAAATCAGGAAAAAGTGCAGGACCAGATGGTCTTCCAGTTGACCTTTATAAAAAATTTAAGAATAAATTAATAAAACCTTTTTTGGAAATGGTTTTAGAAGCATTTCAAAATAATAATTTACCATCATACATAAATAATGCCTTAATTATACTGCTGCCAAAACCAGGTAAGCCCTCTAATAAATGTGAAAATATGAGACCAATAAGCCTATTAAACGCCGACCTTAAGATAATCTGTAAAATTTTAGCAAGACGAATACAAGAAATTTTACCAAATATTATTAATCGAGATCAGAATGGCTTTATAAAGGGTAGACAAGGCTTCCATAATGTAAGAAGACTATTTAATATTATTTATTTTAATAAAGAAGCACCGGATACAGCTCTCCTATCATTGGACGCCGAAAAGGCCTTTGATAGAGTTGAATGGCCCTTTCTTTTTGAAGTCCTACAAAGGTTTGGACTTGGAAATAATTTCATAAAATGGGTTCAAATAATATACAATAATGCTACAGCAGAAATCCTAACAAATAACAATATTTCAAAACCAATAAAAATCAATAGAGGATGTCGACAAGGCTGTCCACTTTCACCTTTATTGTTTACTATGGCAATTGAACCTTTAGGGATAGCGATACGTTTACATTCACAAATATATGGAATTAAAGTTGGACCAACAGAACATAAAATCTCCCTGTACGCCGATGATATAATTTTGTTTATGTCGAATCTAAAAAAATCAATTCCAACCTTGTTGAATTTAATAAAGAATTTTGGGGAAATATCAGGATATAAAATAAATAAAACTAAATCTTCAATATTAATGCTAAATGAGACCCAGAGAAATTACCCAGCCCCTGAGGTAAATCAATTCAATGTTGTAAATCAGTTTAAATATTTAGGAATCCAAATTATGCCTAAGCTAGAATCAGTCGCCAGTGTCAACTATGAAGCCTTAATGTCAGATATCAATGAGTTAACTCAGAGATGGATGTCACTACCAATGTCAATGATCGGGAGAATCAATATACTTAAAAGTAATATTTTACCTAAAATACTTTATTTATTTCAATACATTCCCTTATCACCACCTTTAGATCTATTCTCAAGAATAAAAAAAAAGTTAGTGGAATTTATATGGAACAACAGGAGGGCTAGATTACGTTTGTCTTTATTATATTTACCATGTGATCGTGGAGGTCTGAAATGTCCAAATTTTATGTTGTATTATTGGTCGGCACAACTGAGGTCTATGACATATTATTTTTCATCAAATGATCTCCCTCACTGGACTGAAATGGAATCATACAATTTACCTTTACCTCTTCCCATATTCATATACTCAGATTCGGCAAAAAAATTACAAAAACAAGTTAAAAATCCATTTGTAAAGCATATGATCAAAATATGGTGTGAAGCTAAAAACTATTTAAAAGAACCACAGTTATTGTCACAATTTAGTCCAATATGGGGTAATCAATATTTTAAACCAGGGAGAGCGGACGCTGTATTTAAAGTATGGAATTTAAAAGGGATACAAAAGATTCAGGATTTATATTTGCCATGTGCAGACAACATAATGTCTTTTGAAGAGCTGAGGATCAAATTTAATCTCAATAGAACACATTTTTTTAAATATCTTCAACTTAGAAACTTTATTCGATCAAATCAAAATAAAGCTCTCACTCGACCTATTTATTCATCCTTGGAAAAAATGATGATGAAAGATAGTAAAAGAAAGGGTATTATTTCAGAGTTTTATAACTCATTGACACTATCTTCAAGTGAAAATTCACTGAAAAGATTAAACTACTGGAAAGAAGATCTGCAAATTGAAATTTCAGAGGAACAATGGGAATTGGCTTGTACAGAAGCTCAAACCAAATCAATAAATGCACGCCTTAAATTGATACATTTCAAATGGTTAATGCGGATGTATGTTACACCGGAGGAGTTAAATAGATACAACAAAAATATACCAGATACATGCACAAAATGCATGGAAAGTAAAGGAACCCTATTTCATTGTTTATGGGAATGTAGATTAATAAGAATGTTTTGGGAAGAGGTGAGGGTAACAATTGAAAAAATAATCTCAAAACAAATCATATTGAATCCTAAACTGTTTTTGTTGGGTCTGTACCCAGAAAAGCATAATTTTAATAAAAGTGAAAGAACATTCATAGACCTCAGTTTGCTTAATGCCAAAAAATGTATTGCACTATTATGGAAAAAGACTCATAGACCAGATGTGACTCAGTGGTTAAGACAGATGTTAACAAACCTTCCATTAGAAAGAATAACATATATACTGAAATCAAAGGAAATTGTGTTTGAGAATATATGGAGACCTTTTATTGATTATGTAAAAAATTTAAACATAACTCTTGAAGAAGAAGGTGAATGATGTGTGTGGACCTTGTAAATTCCAAACTGGTGAACATAATATGTATACTTATGTATTGGATTGTCTAGACTAAACAGAGGAGCATTGTTGAAGACTTGATTTTGTTGGTGGTTGTTGGTGTTTTTAGTGCATTTTTTTTTTTTTTGTAGTACTTTAGTGTTAGTGTTTGATTGTTTGTATCATGTTTGTTAAAAAAAAAAAAAGGTTCAATAAAGATATTGTGGAAAAAAAAAAGAAAGGCGCCGTGGCTCAGAAAAGGTTGAAAATGCTGCTGTATACTCTCATGTACATCTCTTGCCATCCTAACAAAACACACGTGTCTGGGGAAAAGGCGACATGCTTTATAAACAGAAGCAGGTTTACATATTTGTGAGCACAAATAAAGGTACCATGCTGCTGCACGCTGGTCGTGAAATTCACCTCTGTACAGAGGGAAAAAATGCATGATCTGACAGGATGCATGGTCAGTTATCAAATTAATTATCGATTGATCAGTTAGTCATTGCAGTATTACTGTATTTACACAGTAGTTACACCATAATCATACTGTCATACATAGAGACTCACATGTGGCTCTGGCATTTAACTTATGAGACAGTTATTTATTTATTTGCCGCTTCAGGCTGAATGTTGCTGCATTGGAGATGTCATTTATTTCATATTTTTTGGCTATCCATATTGTTATTGAATAATTTGAATTGAATCAAGACTCTGTAATTTGTGGGCTGGATTTCAATTTAGATTAGCTTGGTTAGCAGAACAGATATGATTGCCTGGTTATGCCAAACACATTTATATAATATCTATCAATTGTATTCATAGTCTCCTCTTGCTATATAAGAACTTTAATATTTTATTTAAATTGCCTTTCTTATGCTGGATCTGATGGGGGAATGGGGGATGGAGTTGAAGGGATATGAAGTGCTAGCTAGATTTCTAAACTACTATTTTTTTTTCTTTAATCCCTCTAACAGTCTGAAGAGTACCCTGAAGAAGAAGCTTTCTGGCGACGTGGTGAACCTGTCAGGAATCCCGCTGTCCGGCCAGGATGTCCACCGCGTGGCCTTCTACCTTCAGAGCAGCAGCGATGTGGTGTCGGCAGTCGACCTGAGCTTCACCGAGCTGCAGGATGACAGTTTACGGCTGCTGCTCCCCCACCTCAGCAGCCTGCCGAAACTCGCCATACTAGCTGTCAATGGCAACCGTCTGACGGCAGCCGTCCTCAAGGACCTCACGGACGCGGTGAAAGATCCCAAGAGGTTCCCACGCTTGGCCTGGATTGACCTGGGCAACAACGTGGATATCTTCACCGTCCCGCAGCCGCTGCTGGTGGCCCTGCGGCGCCGCTTCGGCTTACGCAGCAGCCTCCCCACCATCTATGAGTACAGTGAGGCACAGGCCTTCAGCAGCTACAATCCCAACCTGGAGACCTCAGTGGAGGAGCCCAGCCTGTACGAGGAGGTAGATGAGCAGGAGGAGGAGGAGCAGGAGGAGCAGGAGGAGGAGGAGGACAGACTGGAGCTCCGAACCTGGGCCTTTGGGGAGGAAAACATGTCAAAAAATGTGCCACTGCACTTCTGTGGGAGGTGATCACCCAGACCTGCTTTCGTTTTCAGTTCCCTCCCCGCATCACCTTACTCCTCTCGTGTTGGTGGAGGATGCTCACAGTGACCGACACGTTTGTTAAAATAACTTTGAAATCGTAACTGTGTTGTGTTCCCCGCTGGACCTTCTGAAAAATAAATGTGATGCAGACAACTGTATGGTTGTATAATCTGTGGGAATATATCTGTGGGGGATCAGTTCTTCTGATCTAAGCGGAAAGTTAGCAGCTGTTCCCACCTGGTGTCAACCTGAGCACAAGGGCAATCGGGCAGTAGCAGTTTAGGAAGAGTGGAACCTTGCTTAACCCTGCTACACATTGTTTAGTTTGTCTGAAAATGTGAACTAGGTAATGCTGTGTAACATATAAAGCATCATTAGCATGTAGCATCTGTGTCACTGTAGATGCAAACATGCTAACGTGCCACACACTACATCCTCCGTGGTGTAATCATGCTTATGCTGCATTCCAGAACTTGCTGGACTGTTTTCACCAAAACCGAGATCAAAATCAATGCAAGACGCATCCACAGCAGTGACAGGAAGTCGGTAGGTTAGATTAGCCATGTTAACACTGGGAGCAGTGAGCTGACTTCCTGCTGCTGGTAAACACCACAGAAGAAGGACAAACGCTGTTCTGGGAGTTTGTGGTTCTGATCATGAGGACAGGCTGATGTTCACCTTAAACATGCCTGGGATGGACAGGTGCAACCAGGACAGACCTGAGTTGGGCTGAGCTAACAGGCTAACATTAGTAGCGCAGAGGTCAGGGAGCTCACAGTCTGCAAGGAAAATTTTGTT
This sequence comes from Pholidichthys leucotaenia, assembly GCA_020510985.1. Classification (NCBI taxonomy): domain Eukaryota; kingdom Metazoa; phylum Chordata; class Actinopteri; order Cichliformes; family Pholidichthyidae; genus Pholidichthys; species Pholidichthys leucotaenia. Next base: position 18,916,258 of record CM035850.1, on the reverse strand, counting down.
TCTTTCATTGTGAAATTGTGTTATTATAAATTTGTTAAGTTTTCACAATAATTTTAACATTTTCATCATATTTGCTGTTTTTTCAGCATGCTGCATGATGTGCCCTTCGTTGTATGATCATGCTAATGCTGCATTCCAGGATTTCCAATTTCTGAGCAGAAGTTTCAATCAAAATAGAATTTCCAGGTCAGAAAGTTGGACGGAACTCACAAAACCCAAGATCAAAATTCAATTCAACTTTATTTATATAGCGCCATTTCACAACAACAGTCATCTCATAGCACTATCAACTGTAGGGGGAACCCCCACAGTTGCAGAAAGACCCCAGCAATCAGGCGATCCCCTGTGAGCAAGCACTTGGCGACGGTGGAGAGGAAAAACTCCCTTTTAACAGGAAGAAACCTCCACAAAATCCAAGATAGCTGCCCACACGCATCCACAGCAGTGACAGAAAGTCGGTAGGTTAGATTAACCATGCTAACACTGGGAGCGGTGAGCTGACTTCCTGTTGTGAGTAAACACCACAGAGGAAGGAGAAGCGCTGTTATGGGAGTTTCTGTGGTTCTGTGACAAAGTCTGCTATGAACCTTATACTGGCCTGGAATGGACGGGTACAATCAGGACAGAACAGAGTTGGGCCGAGCTAACTGGCTAAGGCTAGCAGTGCAGCGTTCACAGAGCTAATGGTGCTATGGGCAAATTTAGTCCTTTATATTGTAAAAAATTGTGATTTTTCTCCAATAAATTTACGTTATTATAAATGTGTAATGTTTTCATGATAATTTTTCTGTATTTTGTTGTTTTTTCAACAAGTTACACAATACTTTGTGGTATCATGCTAACACTGCATTCAAGGATCCTTATTTCCCATCAGAAGTTTCAACTTAAGTGTGGGACTTCACAGACGGACAATCGGACACCTTTCACCAAACCCAAGATCAGAATCCATGATGGACGCCCACACACATCCACAGAAGTGAAAGGTGTAACTGTGACAGGAAGTTGGTCAGTTTCATAGCCATGCTAACATTGGGAGTAGTAGCTGACTTTCCTGCTGCAAATAAACACCACAGAGGAAGAAGTGCTGTTCTGGGAGTTTCTGTGGTTCTGGTCATGAAGACAGCAGTTGCTGTCCACCTTAAACTGGTCTGGGAATCGAGCTGGACAAAGTTAACAGGCTAATGCTAGCAGTGTAGAAGTCATGGCGCTAATGGTTCCCTAGGGCAAATTTAATTCTTTATATTGTAAAATTGTGATTTTTCTCCCATTAAGTTGTTTTTATTATAAATGTGCAATTAATAAATAATAAATAATTTTCCTGTTTTCCTGATGGTTTGCTATTTTTCTACATGATACATCCTTTGTGGTTTGATCATGCTAATGCTGCATTCCAGGACTTACCATAATTTACGAATTCCTGAATCGAAGTTTCAACTAAAGTAGGATTTAATGGTCAGAAAGTCAACCAGCCCTCACCAGTCCACCAATGAAGTTGCTGCACACATGCACTCACAGTAGTAAAAACTGTAACTGTGTTGGTTGGTTGAGTAAAGCTAATAATAGACGCCATGAGCAGATTTCCAGCTGCTAATAAATACCACCAAAGAAGAAGCTGCCGCTGCCATCATGAGCAGCTGAAGTAGTTCTGAGAGTTTCTGTGGTTCTGACTGTAAGTACATTCAGAACAGAACCAACTTCTGCTATGTATGGAATAAGTGAGACGTGAATCATCTTATGCCAAGCAACGAACTGAACTTTATTGAGAGAACACAGAGAATATATACATCAGCTGCAGCCCGCCTGACATGATCCCCCCCCAGACGGCTACGGCAAGCCCCAAGGGCCAAACCCCACTTACTACATTCCTCCCCCCCACCTTTAGAAAAGTCCAAAACCACACATACCATTGAAATCCCCACCCCCCCGCCGCCAAAAAAAAAAAAAAATGGGACCCGAATCACACACTAAAATAAATGGGAACTAATGTACTAAAACTGGCCTACCACATTCACACAAAGCAACCTAAAAAATAGAGTTGGTGGGTGGACTGCCACACAACCCGCACGGCACAGTGGATTATTCTGCCACTGGTCACCTAAAAGTCCAGTAATAAACTAAATTCACTGTCGTGTTCCTAAACTAAACGATAATACTCAAAATAATCCCATTTTATAACATACACATACACAAGAACCTCAAAACTATTAATAAAGTGCTACCGCACAGTCATTGGGGTGGAAAAAAAACTGGAACTTGCATGGGGAGCCCCAGGGCAGCCCCTCAACAGGTGCGTCCCTGGAGACCGCAGACCCCTGGAGCAATGGCCAATCCTCTGGATGGTGGGGCCCAGATCCCACACCGCCATCACCGACCGTCGCGCTTGTCCAGCTCCGCCACTAGAAGCCTCCTCCCGGACACGCCACAGCTCACTGGCATGTCTCGCCAAACCCTCAAACAGCTGGAAGTAAGCTGCGCCCAGCTTAGCCAGGTGTTTCTGGTGTTTCACTGGCTGTCATCTGGCCCGTATTCGCCGTGGACGTTCCTCTCCTCGAACCCGCACCAAGTCCATAGCGCTAATGCCTTATTCATGCTGCATTTCCCCTCTAGTCCATTTTGGTCCGCATGCGCTTTGGACAAGCCCGGCACGTGCGCAGCGCTGTTCATGCTCACTTTTTTAATTTACCCAGGCCAAGCAGTTGACGCATGCCCACAACCATCATTTGAAGTTTTATTCCCGCCTGATAGGTAGCGCCAATGCGCTGACGCACCAGGACTTTCACCAACGAAGAAACGCTGCTTGCTTTCTGCTGCTTGACTTCCCGGTTTTCACTCCTTTTTCACGAAGATGCTGCTGCTGCTGAAGTATTTATGTATGATTCATGTGTGTTTACTCTCGTCTTCTGCTTCCTTGTTGTCTTCTTCTTCTACTTTGTCTTGGTATTCTGTGCCGATATCACCACCTCATGAATGGAACGTTCAGTCTTACGCGTGCGCTTTTCAATGCATTAAGGTCATGGGCAGGTGGCGCGGCCACAAAATTTGGGCTGCACATGGTCGAGCACTGCGGACACTAGCGGAGGGGAGACGATGACGTAAATTTCGTCACACAAGGTTTCCAGTTACACGTACACAGACAGCAGAGCTGCAGCATCAATCCAGCTTAGGAGGGGCTCCGCTCGACCTGATATGGTGCTGCTCAGTATGCGGTTTCTCCGTGCCTGTCGGTCTGGACCCGTCCTTTTCTGAAGCTGCTGTAGCGGTCACCATCGTAGCTGCAGATCCTCTATCCCTCTGCGGCCAAGAAGATAAGATAAGATAAGATAAGCCTTTATTAGTCCCACAACGGGGAAATTCCAGGATTGCAACAGCACAGGGATAGCAACACTCAGAGCAACAATCAGAAGGCAAGAAAAAAAAAAAAAAAAAAACAAGCAAGCAAGAGCAGCTAATATACATATGTACATATTACTATAAAATATATATATACATACACACACAGACACACAGTGCAGAGCATTGTAGCTGGATGGAATAAATATATGAATATATGAACACACAGTGCAGAGCATTGTAGCTAGATGGAATAAATATGTAAATATACTATAAACACCCACAGTACGGAGCATTGCAGCTAGGTGGAATAAATATGCAAGTATATAAACACACACAGTGCGGAGCAATGTAGCTAGATGGAATAATATGTAGATATATAAAAACACAGCGCGGAGCATTGTAGCTAGATGGAATAAATATATAGATATATAAATATAAACACACCCAGTGCTGAGCATTGTAGCTAGATGGAATAAATATGTAAATATATAAACACACACAGTGCAGAGCATTGTTGCTAGATGGGATGAAACAGCATAACCGTCTACTTAGTTATCCTACATGGTATGATTATGTGCCCATACATATTCTCACCCTCCATAGCAACCGGTATGTTCCTAGTTGTATGCCGGAGGGGACCATTGTGTAAGTCTATTGCATCTTTTGCATTCAAAAAACTATTAGTTTGTTACGTCTTTTTGCTATCTCTGCGAGCAGCCCTGCTTAGGTTGTACAGTCTGACAGCCGTTGGTAGGAAGGACCTACGAAACCTCTCGGTTGTGCACCTGGGATGATGTAGTCTGCTGCTAAATGAGCTCCTCAGTGCATCCAGTATGTCCTGCATAGGGTGGAACTCGGACTCCAGCAGAGATGACAGTTTAGCCACCGTCCTTCTCTCTCCTATCTCCTCCATCGGATCAAGGCGCTGCCCCAGGACAGAGCTAGCTTTCTTAATCAGTTTGTTCAGTCTCTTCCTATCGGCTGCAGTAATGCCACTGCCCCAGCAGACCACTCCAAAAGTGATGGCTGATGCCACCACCGTGTCATAGAATGACTTCAGTAGCGCCCCTTGTACACCAAAAGACCTGAGTCTCCTCAGCAGGAACAGCCTGCGCTGTCCCTTCTTGTAGAGTGCGTCAGTATTGTGTGACCAGTCTAGTTTATTGTTCAGATGAACACCCAGGTACTTATAGGATGTCACCATCTCGATGTCTGTTCCCTGTATATTTACTGGTGCTGTGAGGGGCTGCCCATGCCTGCGGCAGTCCACCACCAGCTCCTTAGTTTTCCTCGCGTTGATCTGGAGGCAGTTCCGATGGCACCAGTCCACGAAGTCCTGGATAAGCCCTCTGTACTCAGCTTCATCTCCATTGGAGATGAGGCCAACGATCGCAGAGTCGTCAGAGAACTTCTGTAGATGGCAGTGTGTTGTGTTGTGTGAGAAGTCCGCAGTATAAAGAGTGAACAGGAAGGGAGCCAGCACCGTTCCCTGGGGGGCCCCCGTGCTACTGATGATCGTGTCGGACACACAGTCCCGGGTTCAGGTTCAGGTTCAGGTTCAGGTTACTTTATTTGTACCCGTAGGTAGATTTGTTTTGCAGTTGGTGACATCCATATTTACAAGCCACAATTACATTCAACATAGACACAAACACAGGCACACATCTTACAAAATAGGTAAATATAAAATATGTACAATATAATTTTTATAGCTTGTTCAACTCTTTGACAGCAGCAGGGACAAAGCTGTTTTTGTAGCGCTGGGTTCTACTTTTTGGGACAGCAAACCTCCGTCTGGAGGGAAGAAGCTGAAAGTTGCAGTGCAAAGGGTGGGAGTCATCATTTAAAATCGAGTCGGCCATCCTCTGTACTTGTCTGGTGTACAGGGATGTCAGGCTCAGCTGTGACTCACCAAGCAAACGACTGGACCATCTGACTACCTGATCCAAGGATTTCCTCTGTTTCAGTTTTATCTGACCAAACCATGACATTAAAGAAAAGGATAAAACAGATTCAATAAAAGCCCGATAGAACATAGTCATTATGGTTCGGTCAATTTGGAAGCGTGCAAGTTTCCTCAAACAATGCAAATTTTGCTGACCCTTTTTGCACACCCTTTCACAGTTCACCTCAAAGTTCAATCCACTATCAATAATCGTCCCAAGATATTTGTACGATTGTACACATTCGGTGGTCTGGCCTTTTAGTATGGTGACTTTGTGCCTGGGAGTTTTCCTCCTAAAGTCAATAATCATATCTTTCGTTTTTGTTGTATTCAGCTGCAGGTAGGAATCCTCACACCAGTGAACAAAGTCATCAACTACTGGGCCGTGGCCACTCTCACCATCCTGGAGGAGACTGACAATGACTGAGTCATCAGCATACTTTATAATGTGTCTGTTGTCATGTCTGCTCCGACACATGTTTGTGTACAGGATGAAGAGTAGTGGTGACAACACACACCCCTGAGGAGAGCCAGTAGAAGAGCACTTTAGGTCAGACAATGTGCCATTGACCCTTACTCTCTGCGTCCTGTTGGTTAAGAAATCCAGAATCCAACCCACCAGATTATTGCTTAAATCAAATTGTTGCAGGAGCCTTTCAACTAAAATATGAGGTTGGATTGTATTAAAGGCAGAAGAAAAGTCCACAAATAAAAGCCTGGCGTGTGTCCCATTAAAATCCAGATGTTTAAAAAGCATGTTAAACAGAGTGACAGTGGCATCCTCCACTCCTCTGTGAGGCCTATAGGCAAACTGCAGAGGATCCAATGCATGTTCAGTCTGCTTTAGGACCTCACATCTGACCAGTTTTTCAAAAATTTTCATTAAAATTGAAGTCAAAGCAACTGGTCTAAAGTCATTTACCGTTTTAGGACAGCTGGATTTTGGAACGGGAACAACCACGGCATCTTTCCAGATCTTAGGCACATGTTGTGTCTGTAAGGACTTATTGAAAATGTAGTGAAATATAGGACTCAGTTCATGTGCACAGGACTTTACCAGGCGTCCACATATATTATCAGGGCCCTGACTTTTGTTCACTTTTACAGCGCAGAACTCCCTTTCAACATCCTGCATCTCAATATTAAAGTGCTGATTGTCTTTGAGTTTCTGTTTCAAATCTTGGATTTCTGTGCTAAAATCAAAGGAGTCAAAACGACCATAAAAACAATTAAGAGCATTAGCCAGCTCTGTGTCTGAACTAAAACCATCTAAAAACACACGATTACTGCGCTCTGTGCTCTGAAGGCCTGCAATTTTTTTCATACTGGCCCAGGCCGAACCAAGTTTATTTGCTGCCATCTTGCTTTCCAATTCTGATTTATAATTCTGTTTTGCTCTTAAAATTTCGGCCTTTAGCTCCTTAGTGGCAACCTGTAGCGCAGAAACAGACCCCTGTTTAAAGGCAAGTGCTTTCCTCTGTAAGCAGGATTTAACTGATTTAGTAACCCATGGTTTGTTGTTGGGATATATTTTGACACGTTTACGTGGAACAAACTTATTTTGACAGTAAGCCATGTATGAGCATGTGAGCTCAGCCAGAGAGTCCAAATCATCCCCGCAGGCCATTATGAACATCTTCCAGTCTGTACAGTCAAAGCATTCCTGGAGGCTGTGCTCTGAATCTTCTGTCCACACATCAATGTCTCTCATCTCCACCTTGCCTCTTCTGAGAGCAGTTTTATATGTGGGCAGCAAATGAACACAGTTGTGATCTGATGATCCTAAAGGAGGAAGGGGAAGTGATTTATAGGCCCTCTCTATGGATCCATAGCACAGGTCCAATGTCTTTTTTCGCCTGGTTGGGCAGGAGACATACTGATGAAAGTTTTTAAGTGTCTCACAAACTGAGGCCGGTTCGTGAGGTAGTCCAGGATCCATGATGACAGGTGCTGGTCCACCCCTGCGCGCAGCAGCTTGTCCTTCAGGATCATCGGTTGGATGGTGTTGAAAGCACTGGAGAAGTCAAAGAACATGATCCTCACCATATTCCCGGGCTTCTCCAGGTGGGACAGAGAACGGTGAAGGAGGAAGATCACCGCATCCTCCACCCCAATGCCATGCTGGTAGGCGAACTGGAGTGGATCCATCGCTGGTTCCACCAGGGGGCGGAGGTGAGCAAGGAGCAGTCTCTCCAGGGTCTTCATCAAGTGGGACGTCAAGGCCACCGGTCTGTAGCTGTTCAGGTCTTTGGGGTGGGAAGTTTTTGGTACAGGTACCACACAAGATGTTTTCCACAGCTGTGGTACCCTCCCCAGTTTCAGGCTCATGTTGAAGATATACGTCACAATCCCACACAGCTGGTCTGCACAGGACTTGAGGAGCTTTGCGCTGATGCCATCCGGTCCCGGCGCCTTCCTCGCTTTGATCTTCCTCAGCTCCGTCCTCACCTGGGTCCTGGTCAGGGTCAGGATGGGGGGCTGTGTGTTGGGAGTGGGGGGGTGTTGGTGGAGTGGGGAGTGGGCAGCAGGACTTGATTTCTTTAGAGGCAGCAGTGGTTGTTGTGCAGACAGGGGGGAGGGCGGTTGGTCAAATCTATTGAAAAACAGATTCAGGTTGTTCACCCACTCCCTGCCCCCCGTGGCCTGGGGGGAGGTATTCTGGAGCCCCGAAATGGTTTTGAGGTTTCTCCAGACCCCGCTGATGTCGCTCTGTTGCAGCTTGTCCTCCATCTTCTTCCTGAAGCTGTCCTTGCCTTCTCTGATCTTTCTCCTCAGCTCCCTCTGTACGGACTTCAGCATCTCCCTGTTCCCCGACCTGAAGATCCTCTTCTTCTCTCTCAGAAGTGTTTTTATCTCAGGGTTGATCCAGGGTTTGTTGTTTGAGTGACGCCGTATGGTCTTGGTGGGAACGGATTTGTCCACACAGAAGCTGAGGTAGCCCGTGAAGGTGTGAATGAGGCCATCGATGTCCTCACCATGTGGATTGCAGAGCTGCTTCCAGGCGGTGGCTTCAAAACAGTCCTTTAGAGCAGTGATTCTCAACTGGTGGGTCGCGACCCAAAAGTGGGTCGCGGACCTGTTTTCAGTGGGTCGCGGGCCTTTGCCTGGGCAAATAAAATATCAAGAAATAAATCAACATAGTGTCATTCACACTCCTTAACAGTAGATGGCAGTAGGTGGTGGGCGACACCATATTTCGCACCATAGAAGAAGACTCGCACCGTTTGTTTGTATATGCTAATTGAGCATGGCAAAACGGACTGGATACGCCAGTGGTCCCCAAACTATGGCCCGCACCGCCTCCACATTTGGCCCGGCCCCCTGAACAATATCAGACGCTTACCCCCTCCACCCCCTCCCGCACCTCGCTTCCAAGTCGGCCGAGCGCCGTCTCGTTCCCCTGCTGAACGTGTGCTCAGCCATGCATTCTGTGCCATGGATTTTCTGTATCACTGTATAAAGAGCTGACTGTTCATGCCTCACTATCGCACTTAGAATTCGTTCTTAGACAACTGCTCAGAGCTCTCTCACAGAGCGCTGGGTGAGCCTCGTGATGGAGGAATAAAACACCTTTAAACTTCGGCTTGCTGTGTCCGCCTGCACTGATTTTTCCTCCTCACTGGTAAGCGTGATGATTTTTTTTTTTTTTTTTCAGTCTGGCCACGCGATCGAGACTAATACACGCATAGAATGTGACATTCTGTCTGTGCCCCTATCTGAACACCCCCCCCCCCTCAGAAAAAAAAAAATAAGTAAATCCTAGACTCACCCCTGTCAAATAAAATGGAATAATGGTGAAAAGGTTAGATAAGAGAAAAATTTATTCAGAATGCAGGGTATTTAACCTGCAGTGGACAAACGATTATTTTTTTGTTCAATGCAAAGAAAAGGCTGTTCAGCAGCGGTGTCTACAAGCCTGCTGGAACCTACAAAGGATTATAAGGAAGAAACACAAGAACTTTGAGAGACTGCTCATATGAGTCATTTAAGGAAGAGATTCTGCTCTGACAACTAAGCTGAGCTTTTACCTGTTCAGATTGTGCACGGCACAACACAAAGTTAATGTTCCATGGACTTTTTTCTGTGAAGAACCCAGAGAGGGTTATTTGGTTATTATTTATTTCATTAATAGTGTTATTATTTATTTTCTGACTTTTTTTCCTGTGAAGATCCCAGAAAGGGTTATTAATATTTGGTCATTTGTGGCTTTCTGGAAAACAATAAATGTTTACATTTAGGCACCCCTGCGATCGTCACACTTTTTCTGTTACAAACTGACCCCGGCCCCCATCAGAGAAGGCAAAAGTTATGTGGCCCTCACAGGAAAAAGTTTGGGGACCCCTGGGATACGCGATCCCTTTGGAATCGACATGGAAAGCGTTACGCTGCCAAGCAACGAAGAGAGTCAGCTGGTGGAGCTATCATGTGACCGCACGCTGAAAAAGAGGTTCACGGAGGTAAGCCTCTCGCAATTCTCGTGCAGCACTGTGATGAGCGAGTATCCTTCTCTTGCCATTCGAGCAGTAAAAACCCTCCTCCTACCTTTCAGCACTACCTATCTCTGTGAGTGTGGCTTCTCAGCTCTGGTTCAGTTGAAGACAAAACAGAGAAACAGACTGGACATTGAGCATGACCTCAGAGTCGCTTTGTCTAATATAACTCCAGACATTGAGACTCTTGTCAAGAGCAAAAAACATCCCCAGTTCTCACATTAATTCCTCCAGACTCAGGTCTATGATGTCACTGTTACAGGTTTTAGTGAGTGTTCCTTCATTTTCTTCAAAGCACATAACCTTATCAGTAGGTAAATACTGAAAAAACAATCAGAAGAAAAGTCAATTTTGAGACTTGAATTCTTTTGAATTGCACTTTTTGTTTAATTTTTAATTTAAAATGCAGCTAATTTAAAGGGAATTGTTCCCTCTGTTGTATTGCCACTTACTGGTCATTTTGGTTAATCATTAAATTTGTTTTGTGTTTGTATACTGTGATATTCTGTTCTTCTACCCCAGGTTCAAAATGCACAATCTTTACATTCAGTAAATTTGAGAATTTGAAAATCTTTGATTTGGGTCGCGGCTTGTCATCGAGGGGTGATGGTGGGTCCCAAAGCCAGACCAGTTGAGAACCACTGCTTTAGAGTGTCCATTGTCTCCTCAGACCATAACTCCACAGTGTGCATGGCCGGAGGTTGTCTGTGCACTAGGGGTTTGTACACCGGCCGGAGATGAACCAAGTTGTGATCCGATCTCCCGAGTGGGGGGAGTTGTGATGAGGTGTACGCCTCCTTAGTGTTTGCGTAGAATAAATCCAGTGTTTTATTGTCTCTAGTGTGGCATGTGACATACTGGGTGAACGTGGGTAGAATGGGAGACAGTGAAACATGGTTGAAATCGCCTGAGATGAGGAGAAGAGCATCTGGGTGTTCTGTCTGCAGCCTGCTGGTTACTGAATGGATGACGTCACGCGCTGTCCCAGCATTCGCCGTCGGATTTGCATAAACAACAATGCAGATCACGTGTGAGTGTTCTCTCGGGAGATATGTAGGCCTCATGCTAACAGCTAGCAACTCAATGTCTTTGCTGCAGTGTCGTTGTTTAACAGTGATATGTCCCGGTCTGCACCAGTTGTTGTTAACATACATTATCACTCCACCGCCCTTTGCTTTGCCACTGTCTGGTGTTCGGTCAGCCCGTATCATGTGAAAACCCTCCAGCTCAATGTTAGCATCTGCTGCTAGTTCAGTTAGCCACGTCTCAGTAAACAAAAGGAGAGAGCACTCCCGGTATGTGCTATCATAACGGGAGATAGCCGCTAGCTCATCTACCTTTCCCAGTATCGACCGTACATTTCCCATGACAACAGATGGAAGGGAGGGTCTGTACCTTATATTTTTTGTCCTCCGCCTTACTCCAGCCCAGCAGCCGTGGCGTTTTCGCCTCAGTTCTCTCGGTATGTCGAGTTTTTCCAATGGGACCGGGTGGCGGTTGAATACTAGCAGCTCTTCCCTGCTGTATCGTATCCTGCTATAAACAGTGGCTCCGTCCACCGGCTCAGGAGACATTTGGGACGATCTGTGTGTCCGTGATATAAGTGGGGTGAAAAAAAAAGATGGATCAAAAGAGAGAGGAAGGGAAAAAGACTCGGAATCGAGCCGCTGTTGCAAAAGGCAGCCTACTCGTGTGGCGCCGAGAGAGAGTTGCCTGGGGGCAGCTGGGTCCAGCACATCGGTGCCACTAACCGGTGCAGGCACTTCGTCGCCGCCGCACTCGGTGGCTCCCTCTGCCATTTCCGGAGCGCCGGGACTGAGACCCCCCTGCATCGAACCTGGGCAAAACTGGTCCCACTTGACCGCCGCGACGCCTGCCAGCTCTTCATACTGTTTGCTCCCAGTGTCCGTCTTTGACTGTGGCTCGTCTCGGGTACAAAAGCAGTCTGGTACCTCCTCTCTGTCATCCGAGGTGCTCCGTTGTGCTGTCTCTATACCTGGTTGTCGCTGCTGCTTTTCGGGGCTCTCAGCCTGCTGCCCCCCCATCCCCCCACTGCTCCAGCTCCCGTTGCGGGGAAACCTGAGCCGAGTTCGTTCGCTGCTCTCCCTCCATGCTCAGGGCTTAAAGTTTTCTGCCAAGGCTCCGGATTTCCGGTGTGTGCTGTTTTTTTTGTTGTTGTTGTTTTTGTTTTTTTGACTGTGGGGAAATTTACTTCCTATTTCTGTACGCTGAAACACTTTTTGTCCAATCTATCTGCAACAGTGGATAAATAGTGCTCAAAATAAACAGTCAGTTCTGCATAGTTTGGAGTTCTTTTAAGATTTTTAGAGCAATGAATATAGTATTTGGGATGGCGGAACGTATTAAGCTTGCACACTCCACTGATCTAGCTCATGCCCCATTAGCGAGTACAGAGCTGAGTGAAGCCACCTGGCCGCCATATCAAGGAGGGAATCGAGCTGACATGATGTTTAGCGGCTGTTGATTTCTGTAGTTCACCGGTTGCACAAGATTATAAGTTGTGTCTCCACGCAAAGAAGTTCAAAATCTGTTATTTTTTTCGGAAATTATTGAGGTGAAAGAGGCACCGTTTACTACTAAACCCTTTTGGCAGTACTAATTTGGTGGCCCGGTGGCTTCACTTCTAGCAGCCAATGATCTATCTAGTTTTTCTATAGATATAAGTGGCGCACTTCTAATCATATTGACAGCGAGAGTGAGTCAGAGTGAGTGGAAACGTGAGTGTTTCATCCTTCAGCATACAGAAAACCTTTCATACATTCTGTAGGATGGAGAGTAAGTTTTTGAGATCTGGGGAAGATATTCTAATTGACAAAGGACTTAAAAACAAATGGTGCTGGGCAAGGATCAAAGAGATGGGCAGAGACGGTAAGCCTTTTGGTATCTGGTGTAAATAAAATTAGAGAACCAGGAGCTTGTTTCTGCACATTGTGCTTAAAATAATACAATTTAGAGTATTGTATACACTTCACTGTTGCTGTTTACAATTTGTTATTAAAAATACATGGTACAAATGTTGCACATTTCATTACAAAATAGTAAATCAATGGCCTTTTCCATATACCCTTTACTGAATGACTGCTTATCAGACCTTATTCCACCAGTGAATTAGTTCACTTAACTGAGTTTCACATAACCTTGTTCATAAATTTCATGTTACACATTCCAAATTATTATGCAAATGTGATTTTAGTGTCATAAACATTCAATTTTTTGTTTTTCAATTAAACTCATGGATGGTGTTGTGGCTCAGGGCTCTTTGGATCACTGATATCAATCTCAGACACCTTTCATAATTAGTTTGCCAGGTGAGCCCAATTAAAGGAAAACTACTTAAAAAGGATGTTCCACATTATTAAGCATGCCACAGGTTTAAAGCAATATGGGAAAGAAAAAGGATCTCTCTGCTGCCAAAAAGTGTCAAATAGTGCAATGCCTTGGACAAGGTATGAAAACATTAGATATTTCACAAAAACTGAAGCATGATCATCGTACTGTGAAGAAATTTGTGGCTGATTCAGAGCACAGATGGGTCCGTGCAGATAAAGGCATAATGAGGAAGGTTTCTGCCAGACAAATTCATCGGATTAAGACAGCAGCTGCTAAAATGCCATTACAAAGCAGCAAACAGGTATTTGAAGCTGCTGCGGCCTCTGGAGTTCCATGAACCTCAAGGTGTAGGATCCTCCAGAGGCTTGTGGTTGTGCATAAACCTGCTATTTGGCCACCCCTAACCAATGCTCACAAGCAGAAACGGTTGCAGTGGGCCCAGAAACACATGAAGACTAATTTTCAAACAGTCTTGTTTACTGATGAGCGCCGTGCAACCCTGGATGGTCCAGAAGGATAGAGTAGTGGATGGTTGGTGGATGGCCACCATGTCCCAACAAGGCTGCAACATCAGCAAGTAGGTGGCAGAGTTATGTTTTGGGCCGGAATCATGGAGAGAGAGCTGGTAGGCCCTTTTAGGGTCCCTGAAGGTGTGAAATGACCTTGGCACAGTATATATAGTTTCTGACTAACCACTTTCTTCCATGGTACAAAAAGAAAAACCATGCCTTCCATAGCAAAACTATCTTCATGCATGACAATGCACCATCACATGCTGCAAAGAATACCTCTGTGTCATTAGCTGCTATGGGCACAAAAGGAGAGAAACTCATGGTGTGGCCCCCACCCAACCCTGACCTCAACCCTATTGAGAACCTTTGGAGCATCCTCAAGTAAAATATCTATGAAGGTGGGAGGCAGTTGACATCAAAACAGCAGCTATGGGAGGCTTTTCTGACATCTTGCAAATAAATTCAAGCAGAAACTCTCCAAAAACTCACAAGTTCAATGGATGCAAGAATTGTGAAGGTTATATCAAAGAAAGGGTTCTATGTTAACATGTAACTTGGCCTGTTAAGATGTTTTTGATTGAAATAGCTTTTGATTTCAGTAAATATGACCTCCTAATGCTGCAAATTCAACAACTGTCCCTTTTCAGCTCTTTACAACCAATGAAATGTTTTGAAACTCTGTTATGCATAATAATTTGGAACAGTGCATTTGGAGTTTTTTTTATTTTTGAAAAAAAAAATCGTTATCATTGGGAGGTTTGTTCAATAAAATTTGAATTATGCTCCAACGGTTGATGACTTGGAAATTATACTGACTGTCATTTGCATCGACTATTTAGGAAAATCAGAGACAAATATCATTTGCATAATAATTTGGAATGCAGTGTAGATTGTAGGTCATTTTGTACAAAATTATATAGCTTGATAGCAACAACATCCTAAATGTTAGGTCAGGGGTGTCCAATCATGTGCCGTGGAGGGCCAAGACCCTGCAGGTTCTCTGCTTCTACCCAGTCTCTTCAGCAGGTGTTTTCACTTATCAGCAATCACTGGGAAGAATTTCAATGGAATCTGCTGCTGAAGACACTGGATGGAGATAAAGCCTGCAGGGTCTTGGCCCTCCATGGAACATGATTTTTAAGTGAAAAAAGTTGCAAATTTGTGAGAAAAAGGTTGAAAATTTACAGGAAAAACATGCAAATCTACAAGCAAAGCATTGCAGATTTTTGAGAAAAAGTCACAAATTTTTGAGAAAAAAGTTGCAAATTTATGAGAATTTTTTTTAATTACAGGAATAACCTGCAAGAAAATTTGCAAGAAAGAAATGCAAATTTATAATTAAAAAAAGTTGCAGTTTTTAAGAAAAAAAGGCACAAATGAGGAAAAATGTTGCAAATTTAAGTGAAAAAGTTGAAAATTTACAGGAAGAAGATGCAAATCAACAAGAAAAACACTGCAAATTTATGAGAAAAAAGTCACAAATTTTTTGACAAAAAAGTTGCAAATCGATGATTTAAGAGGAAAAAAGTCACAAATCTTTGAGAAAAAAGTTGCTCTTTTATGAGGAAAAAAATGAGAAAAAAAACTACAAATTCTTGAGAACAAAGTTGCAAATTTTGACAATTTTTTTAAATTACAGGAATAAACTGCAAGAAAATTTGCAAGAGAGAAATGCAAATTTATGATTAAAAAAAGTTGCAGTTTTTTGAGAAAATGAAAAATGTTGCAAATTTAAGTGAAACAGTTGAAAATTTACAAGAAAAAGATGCAAACCTACAAGAAAAAAAATTGCAGATTTAAAAGGAAAAAAGTCACAAATCTTTGAAAAAAAAGTTGCTCATTTATGAGAAACAAATGTTGCAAATCGACAAGAAAAAAATTGCAAATTTATGAGAAAAAAGTTGCAATTTTTGAGAAAAAAGTCTCAAATTTATGAGGATAAAAGTTGCATGTTTAAGTGAAAAAAGTCACAAATTTTTTGAGAAAAAAGTTGCAAATCGACGAGAAGAAGTTGAACATTTTTAAGTTTTTTTTTATTTCTGCTTAGAATTGGTGATTCAAAGTCATGTTATTCACTTATTCAGGCAAATCTAGGCGTTCTTGCATAATCATAAATTTGCATTTTTTTCCACAATATTTTTTCTGTTTGTCCTTATATTTTGCATTTTCTCTCCCTAACATCCAGTGAATCTATTCTCAGAGGTCTGTTCTGAACATGAAATTTAAAAAATGTTGATTTAAAGCAGAATTTAGTGCTGCTGCTCCAGGCAGCAGCAGCAGCCATGAGGAGTAATCTAATCCCTGGTGGAGCTGCCAATGGACCGATGACTGCCTCCATCAGGCCTCCTTACGGCGCCTCGCTCACAGATGGCGAAGCAGAAGATGGCAACAGGGCCAGCCCCAGATCATCTCATCCAACGGTGCTGATGGAGGATTCTATTTCTGAATCACACAAACACGTCCAACCACTTTCTCTTCATCTTCATGCTATTTTAATGGCTTTCACCAACACTTTCCAGCCTTTTTCTTGTAAATTTATTACTTTTTCCTCTTAAATGTGCAGCTCTTTTTGTGTGAATTTTCAGCATTTTTCTTGTAATTTTATGATTTTTTGTTGTAAATTTATGACTTGTAAATTTTCATATTTTTTCTTCTAAATTTATAATTTTTTCTTGTAAATTTTCATAATTTGCTTGTAAATTTGAAAGTTTTTTTTCTCCAAAATTTGCAATTTTTTTCTTGCAAATTCATGACTTTTTCTTGTAAATTTTCAGCATTTTTCTTGTACATTTATGATTTTTTTTTTCCCTTTAAATTTAGGAAGTTTTTTTCTTGTAAATTTGCAGCTTTTTATAAATTTTCATATTTGTTCTTGTAAATTTTCATAGTTTTTCTTGGAAATTTCCAGCTTTTTTTTTATAAATTCATAGGGGGGGTTTTTTGTAAATTTTCATAGTTTTTATTGTAAATTTATGACTTTTTTCTTGTAATTACCTCCACCAAGTGAGGAGGTAATGTTTTTAGCAGCGTTGGCTGGTTTGTTGGTTTGTCTGTCTGTTAGCAACATTACTCTAAAAGTTATGAGTGGATTTTGATGAAATTTTCAGGAACGGTGTGTAATGGCACAGGGAACAGATGATTAGACTTTGGTGGTGATCTGGATCACGCTCTGGATCCAGGAATTTTTTGAAAATTTTATATATTAATATTACACTTTTCATGTACTGCCCCTTTAAGACGTGTCCACTGAGCTACGTGCGTGGCCATGCCATAGGGTATGCACCTCCGAAACCCAGAAGCAGTGCAGTCTTACCACCAAACATTGCAGAAAAAGTAAAAAGGCTTGGAACAAAAAGCAATGTGGTCTTCATCCACATAGTATGTGTTATGTCTGGAAATGAGAGTGGACCCGTCCACATGTTGGGGTTAGCTTTATTAAACGTTTGCTGGACTGGCTAAAGCGATACACAGTGCAGGTGTTACTGGAAGGGCAGAGAGCCAAACAGAGAGGATGGCTAGCCCTGGGTAGCCATCTAATATACCCCGCGGCGTCAGGACTTCACACATGCATACGTGCTACCGCAGCGTGGTATGTCGCAACATTTCCCACATACCACATTTAGTCCCCCCCTTGAAAAGTTTACAACCATATTTGCGAATTAGCCTTAGCAAGGGCAGCAAGTAAACACACAAACTGGCATATCCGCTAACGTACAGTTGGTTGTATGTACACATAATGTGGCCAAACGGGCCGATATATCGGTTAGCCATTGCCCAGTATGAACAGCAAATACTTGACTGGACCACTATAGAGAACCACCTAAGGCATGTTTCCAACCATAACATTCTGGGTTTTTTTATATTTGTCTTAACCTGGGTAACTGGGTACACTGGCGGTGTACTCGCCTGCTTGTGTGGGTTATTCTGCCACTTTGAATGGACCATGCACTGACTGAACATGTATTTATGAACTTTAGAGTCAGTGACAGTTCAGAACTCAGTGGGGCCTTTCTGGAGCCCTTGGTAGGTGCGGCCCTGCTGGTGCTGGCTCAGGAGAATCTGGAGGCCATCTCACTGTTATCATGGCCTGCTCATCAGCAAAGTCCCAGTCCAGGTCCCACACTGGCTGGGTCGGCTCAGTTGCTGTTTTTTGGTCTGGGGAAGGTGGTGGTGTTACCTTTCTCAGATGGCTGGCATGCCATCGTGATCCATCAGCCATCTGGAAGATGGCTGGTCCAAATTGAGAGGTGATCTGCATCTGCGGTGACTGGAACATCTGCAGCTCGTAGGGGCGGTTGGCTCACCGGATCCGGACCCAGTTGAGCACCAGGAGCGATGATCTTTTATGCTTCACGATGTGCTGCTGCTCCCTCATCCCGTGACTGGTGAATGGCGCTATTGTTAGGGCGCCATCTAACAGCAGGCATGAGTGGGTTGTAGACAGTCGTAGAGGCAAGCTGGTCTCGCTGATGACAGGGTGGACCCTACATTCTCCTGGGTTGACATAGACCAGAACTCCTGCAGCTGGGTGGCGGCTCAGGAAGACTTACGCCATGCGAGGATCAGTTCCCAGTCTCCTGTGCTCTGCTCATTGTGCGGTGTGAAGTAGGGAGTGGCTGCACCCCCGTCTGGGCAAAGTGGGCTCGGGCTGTCAGCGGCCAAACAGAATCCCATATGATCTGTGATAGAAAAGCCCAACTCGTGGAATAGATCACATCCCAGGATGTTGTCCCTGAGCTGCGTCACTTGAAATGTAAACGCTGGGAGGACTCTTAACGTGTAGCGAACCAGCAGAGAAATGATTTCTACCATGCTGATTTCTGTGTGTCCATACCCGAACAATTCCACCGCATCTGGCTTGATTGGTTGCAGGGGAAAGAATGTCTTAGCCATGGCCTTGGAGGGGAAAAAACCATGGCCTCATCCATCAGGGACCTTGTGGCAGCAGTGTCCAGCAGCAGCTGGTTGGGTGATGCCACCCAATTCCACTGTTAACCACTTGTACGGCGTGTTACTGGAGTCCACTGAATGGATGGGGGATGGACTGAGCCGACTGAGCAAGCTAGATGGTGGGCTTGCTGGGGCTGAGCGACACACTTTAGCAAACTGGTTTAGCTTACCACAGCGTTGGCACTTCTGTCCTTTGGCAGGGCAGGCAGATGCGTATGTCCAGTGTGAGGTACAGCCATGGTCCCTCACAGGGGTGGATTCCAGGGAATCCACATGTCCAGGGATTCCAGATGTCTGGAATCCACCCCTGTGGATTCCAGACACCCCAAGGAAACACCAAAAGGAACCCACACAGACACACACAGGAGAAGGGAACACCAAAAACTACTCCGGGTGAGAGGTGGGGGAAAACAGGTTAGGAGGGAATGAAACAAAACCCCGCTCAGGACCCACATCCATAAAAATAATACTGAATTAGGCCCCCCAGACCAAGAAGCTAAAGAGTTCAGGAGGCCAACCAAAGTCCCACACCTGGCGGACGGTGAGGTGGAATGAGTCCGGTGGCCTACAGGAGAACATAGGCCACCCAACCCAACAGCTCAGTCCATCAGGTGGTTGACCAGAGTTTTTTAGCTACCTGAATAGTAGGCGTGGACCGGGAGGCGCCCCCCCCCCCCCCCGGGAGACCCAGCGACGGAAAGGAGAGCTGAAGAGGGGGAACCACGACGGCATCTGGCAGTGAAAGGGGGAGCAAGACGCCCATAGGCTGGCCAGCAGCACCTTCGATGGCTCCAGGCTGGAGCACTGCAGCACCCTCAGTGGCTCTGGGCTGGAGCACTGCAGCACCTCGGTGGCTCCGGGCTGGAGCACTGCAGTGCCCTCGGTGGACCCCGGCTGGGCCAACGCTGCACCCACGGTGGACCCGGGCTGCGCCAACACGACACCCTTGGTGGGCCCCAGCTGAGCCAACGTTGCAACCACGGTGGGCCGGGGTTGGGTCAACGCGGCACCCACAGTGGACCCAGCCTGGGCCAATGCGGCACCCATGGTGGACCCCTGGCTGGAGGGTAGAGCCCATGGCGGGGCCACACCAGAACGCAGCACCCACGTCGGCTCTAAGCTGGGGCGCAACACCCACGATGGTCCCCGAATGGAGACCTGGATTGCGGCAGGGGAACCTAGATGACGGCCTCCGACAGGGAACGAGCTGCACCCATGGAGGACCCGGCCTGAGCCATAGCTGCACCCACGAAGGTCCCGGGCTGGAATGGGGCACCCATGACGACCTCGATGGGAGAAGCCGGACCCTGGGCGACCTCCAGTGGCAAACCTGGACCTACGGAGACATCTGGCGGTGTAGGATCCTCTCCGGCAATCCTGGGAGAGAGCTCAGACACAGCACAAAGAGAAGGAGGGTCACGGTTGCCGGCAGCAGTGGAACCCAGGTGAGGTGAGCTCAGGTGCAGCGGGCGGTTTCACCTGGCTCTCCTCACCAAGAGCCAGGCAAGATTGCTCAAGGACTGAAAGGAGAAAAACAAAAGAGAGCACTTGCCTGAGCTTGAGCTCCACCACCGTCCAGGACTCCGACGAGCCAGGTGATGATGAAGATTCAGGTTCGGCCCTCAGGAGTTCCAGTTCAGGCTCCCACTCTGCTGCAACGGTACCCGCAGCAGGCATGATGGTTGTTCCTGTAGATCCCAGATCTCCAGGTGGAGCAGCCGACGCCGATGGTACATCCAGCGTGGTGGCTGGAGGCCGCCTCACTGCTGACATCTGCATGTCCAGGACACCGAGATGCAGGACCTGGAACCCCTTCACCGATGGCATCGGGTCCCGAATCGCCAAAATCAGGGGACATTCCTTTGTCAGTTCTGGCTTCAGGGCACCGAAGGCGATCCTCTCCTTGGCTGAACCAGTCCTCTTCATAGTCCGGCGTCTCCCTCCCAGGACCAGTAGACACTCAGAGGAGTTGAAGATGGACACAGGAGAAGCAGGTGAGAGCAGAGAAACAGCAGCAGATGGTGAATGCTCAGCCAACTTGGGCCACTGTTGCTGAGCTTCACCACCGGGATTAAGGCAAGATAGTTCATTATTTGATACAGATAAATCAAGAGGTACTTGCCTTAAATCCTGGGGTTTGGTGGTTGCTGCTGCTGGAGGTCCAGATGACATTCCTGTGAGAACTGCAGAGGTCGTCTGGTATGGAGGCGGAGACACGGGCGGAGGTTTGGAGGGGTTCCCATAGATGATGATAAGGACGTGCTGCCATGCCAGCGGAATAACAGGTTTTAACAGAAAACGGGAGGTAAAGAAAAAAAAAAAAGGCAAAACTCACGGCTGCTGGTACCCACACTGGTAGCCTCCTTCTGTCATGAATGCCCCTTTGGGGCAGAGAGAAAGGCACCACACACCAGCCGTGAGTTTGAAACATTTATTGAAAAAACATAAAGATTTACACAACACTTATGGAAAAAGAGAATACAGGCCGACAAAAAATAGTTATGGCTAAGGCAAGCGTGATCGCCGGCTAACCTGGAGACAAACACAAGGAACAGGTAGCAAAAATAGCCTAACTAAGGCGAGAGTAATCGCCAGCCAAACCTGAAGATAAACAGTAGTACATGCAGCGAGAGTCAGAGCACGTCAGAGCAGTCAGAGCAGAGTCAGGGAAACGGCTTGAAAGTAGGAGGCTACACCAAACAATGATGCAGCCCCCTTAAAACAGGCATCAGGATAATTAGTACAATGAACCACAGATGCGGGCACCTGAGCGAGCAGGAGAAGGTGACCTAATTAGACAATCACTTCCAGCTGGAACTGAGGAGCAGACTGTGGGTGAAGGGTGAGTGCGTCTGAGAGATGAGGAAGGACGCTCATACTCAAAAATACATAAAGAGTCTGAGCACTGGCTCAGACACATGACGCAACCAAAGCGTACGGTTTAAGACGGTCGTAACTCCGGCCAGCAGACAAGGATACGAGCCACATGACCAGGGGTCCGCAACCCACGGCCCTTCAGCCCCAATGCTTTTTTCTCTCTCCTATTGTGTCTCCCCCTCCCCTTGCCTTCTATTCCCCTCCTGCTGACAGGCGCCTCCATGGCTCGCCGCGTCATTGGGAAGCGCCTATCAGGCATACCCAATGTCAAGTCAAATTCCTCGTATGTTTACTTGTTTATTACTTGTAAATGTGCTTGGCAATAAACTTTATTCTGATTCTGATTCTGATGCTGCGGCTCCCTGCAATTACATCTTAAAACACATGGAAATTAATGCTCATTTTAATTATTATTGCAGTTGGATACATTACTCAATGGAAAGGCATACGTTTATGGACGGAAAATATATATATTTCTTTATTATTTATTATGTTGTTAACCATGCGTGACTGCATCACATCTGACCGTGGCTGCACAGAGAGCCGCTCAGCCTCTCCTCACTGCATGTGGAGAGCAACGGACAGCAGCAGCCTCCTGCCATTCTCATAAAGACATGAATAAATCCAGAGAAAGTAAAATCACAGAGGAAAACAGAGAGTCTAATTCTGTGTGGACAGATTCATTTGTGTTCATGTATGGTTGTTGTGGACAGAATTTCTCCACAAGAACACAAACAACGAAAAACAGCTGCCTCATCAATGTCTACAGGGCCATAAAAAGCCTTAACTGTGATTATCAAAAATCAGCGCCTTAATTATCCTTAAAAATGAGAAACAATCCTTGAATTCCTGCTCAATAACCTTAAGATTAGTCGTCTGCACTGTAAATGCTGGATTCACAGACACGACCGAAGTCTGATTTAGTGTAAATTTATTTTCACCATCACAGCTCAATACTTCCTGAGCTATGTAAAAATTAAAGCCATCTACAGTGATTCAGTTTTCAGAATGGTTGTCTGTTATGTGCTTTTATTATGAAACACTGTTAACTGGATAAACAGTTTTTCCTCACAATCTGTAAATAATAAAGAAAAAAGTAAAAGGAGTTCAAATGAATGAAAACAGAGGAGAGAAGATTGTCTGGCGGTGGTGTACAGATGATCCTTTTATTTTAAGGATGTTTTCAGCTTTTTCTGTGCAGGATAACTGCTAGTTTGTTATCTGTGGGATTTTGAACAGTGAATCATATGGGGGGGGGGCCTGAAAAGTTCATAGGCTGACCATGAACTTGACCATGGTGCTATATAAATAAAGTTGAATTGAACTGAATTGAATTGAATGATGCAGTGGTCATATTTGACCAAATGTGGTTTATTTTTCACCAGTCTCCAGTGTCAATATATCTGAAAAGAAACAATGCATTAAGTATCAGAAAAGGTTGAATTTAATGCATGACTAGTTTTGTTGCTGTAGCAGGACTCCTTAGTCAGCCGATGACCCCCCCACCCCCAATATGTACAGATTGTCTCTTAGTGCCATGCATTTTTTTAATTATAACCAATATTTAGCTCAGCAGAAGAAAACATTTTTTAAACATTTTTCCACTCTATTGTAATTATTTCTAATTGGCTTGATTTGTACCAAATGATTTTTAAAGTTGTATTATTTAGAAAGTTGTTTAGAATTCTTTTTGTTTTATTCTAAAATAAAGAAGAATATCAGACAACCAATCCACTAGTTGTCAGATTGAGAGTCTGGAGAACAGGCGAAGGATACAGATTTATATTATATTAATACATTTGAATAAGAAGCATTCGGAGGAAACATAAAAAGGATTAAAAAAAATAGCTTCTTCTAAATAAAACTTTTGTCTCTAATTTATTAAAATAGCAGGAACTAAAACTGTGTGATCACTGCGGAAAGTTGGCGGTGGATGATATTTTTTTCAGATTTAAACAATTTATGAATGTGCTGATAATTAAAACTACACAAAAAATATGGTCAGATATTCAGAAATTTATTTTTCACCACAAACAATTTGTACTAGCTATATTTCTTATAGTTTTTTTTCCCACTGTTGTAGTATGAATTCAGTAATACCACATAATATTCAGATGTATGTATAAAAAAAACTTGATATGATACTGCACTGTTGTGTAATAATTATGAACCTTGTCAATAAACTGTAAGGGAGGGGGGGAAGAAAACTGACTTGAAAGATTCAGTAAACCATGATGTTGATTTAAGGTGGAATTGCCCAGCCCCAATACAATTATGACAGTCTTGTTATTATAATGTAGTCATATTATTTTGGCTGCCGTTTCTCTGTCTGTAAGCAGGATCATGCAAAAACTCCCAGAAGGATTTGGATGACATTTTCACCAGAGGTGGCCCTTGGCCCAAAGGTGAACTCATTAGATGCTGAAGGTGATCTGTGAGTGCATACTTCTGCCAAGGCCCTATCTCGCAATGTACAGATGGATGGCGATATGGACGGAGGGGAAGACAAAGGGAGGGAGGGACGGAGCCTTGGTGGAGGAATGCACTCTCTGAGTGCCCTCTAGTTTTGTCTTTTTTCATGTAATTTGCAACTTTTTTCTTGTAAATTTCCATAGTTTTTATTGTAAATTTCTTACTTTTCTTGTAAATTTGCACTTTTTTTCTCAAAACTTTGCAACTTTTTTCTTGTAAATGTATGTTTTTTTCTTGTAAATTTAAGGTTTTTTGTTGTAATTTGCAGCTTTTTTCTTGTAAATTTTCATAATTTTTCTTGTTAAATCGCAACATTTTTCTTGTAAATTCTCATCCTTTTTCCTATAAATTTGTGATTTTTTTCACCGTGCATATCCATATATTACAGTTGCAGGTTTTATATCACCTGTGACCTCCATAAAAACTGTACCTATCCAAATTTTACATTTGACAGTAGATCTGTTTCATTTTTTCTACTTCATTGTCAGCATGTGTGATGCTTCGGCAACTCTCCAGATTACTGTGACATCTCGGGTTCCCGCAGCTGCTCCCTGTGTCAGGTTTACTTCCATGTGGCTCAGGGCTGTTCCTCCTGTTCAGGCCTGTCAGAGTCGCTCCCACATCCCGATCCAGCTGTTCTGCTGAGGGAGACACTTTTATGCTTTCAGGGGCCCATCCTGACCAGAGGGCATCGATTTAAGTCCTTCACCCACACAGGAGGAGACGCCTCTGGATTGAACTTTTTCACCCATAAACTTACAACTTTTTTCTCATAAATATGCAACTTTTTTTTCTTGTGTTTGGATTTTTTTTCTCATAGAATTTAAATTTAATCGTCATAAATTTGAGTATTTTTTCTCAGAAATGTACGTTTTACGTTATTTATTTGCTAAATTTTTAAAGTAGCTTTTCCTTTTTATGAAAAAAAATCGCTGCATTTTATATCAAATTTTGTAATTATTAGCAGCTAATGTGATGACACGACATCTGTTGTCTGTTCATCTTTTCATCCACATTTCATAGCACTCACTACTCCTAGGCAATTGCCCTGATGCTCACCAAACTCACTCACTATGATCCTCAAATGAGTTTCATTAATCTATAATTTTTTTTCATTTAAACTTGCAACCTTTTTCTCATTAATTTGCAGCTTTTTTTCTCATTAATCTGCAACTTTTTTCTCTTTAATCTGTAACTTTTTCATGTAAATTTGCATTTTTTCATGTAAATTTGCAACTTTTTTCTTCATTGATCTGCAACTTCTTTCTCATTAATTTGCAACTTTTTAATGTAAATATCAAACTTTTCCTCATTGATCTGCAACTTTTTTCTCATTAATCTGCCACTTTTTTCCTCATTAATCTGCAACTTTTTTTCCTCATTAATCTGCAGCTTTTTTCTCACTATTCTACAATTTTTTTCATTTAAATTTGCAAATTTTTAATTTGCAAATTGTTTCCTCATTAATCTGCAACTTGTTTCCTCATTAATCTGCTTTTTCCTCATTAGTCTGCTTTTTTTCCTCATTGATTTGCAACTTTTTTCTCATTAATCTCTAACTTTTTTCATGTAAATTTGCAACTTTTTCTCATTAATCTGCAACTTTTTCATCTAAATTTGCAACTTTTTTCCCTCATTAATCTGTAACTTTTTCCCATTAATTTGCAACTTTTTTCTTATTAAATTGCAACTTGTTTCATGTAAATTTGCAGTTTTTCCTCATTAATCTGCAACTTTTTTCTCATTAATTTGCATATTTTTCCATGTAATTTTGCAGCTTTTTTCCTCATTAATCTGTAACTTTTTTCCCATTAATTTGCAACTTTTTTCTTATTAAATTGCAACTTTTTCATGTAAATTTGCAGTTTTTCCTCATTAATCTGAAACTTTTTTCTCATTAATCTGCATATTTTTCATGCAAATTTGCAACTTTTTTCCTCATTAATCTGCAATTTTTTTTTTCATTAATTTGCAACTTTTTTCTTAACTTGCAATTTTTGTCATATAAATTTGCAGAATTTTTCCTTATTAATCCACAACTTTTTTCCTCATTAATCTGTAACTTTTTCTCATTAATCTGCAACTTTTTCCTGTAAATTTGAAACTTTTTCCTCATTAATCTGCAATTTTTTTCCTCATTAATCTGCAACTTTTTTCTCGTTAATCTACAATTTTTTCATTTAAACTTACAACTTTTTTCTCATTAATCTGTAACGCATTCCTCATACGGGCGGTGCCCCTGTCAAGCTGTCAGTCTCATCTTCCTTCCTCTCTTGACTCTCAGCTGATTCCTGTCAGGTAATTAGGTCATCCTGCCCGCTCATGTGATTCACACCGGCTGTCATTCATTCTCATCGGGTTATGCCTTATTTAAGACTGACTTTTCATTCACTGGTTGTCAGAGCCTCATCTAAGCTACTCATTCCCATCGGCACCCATTCCCTGTTCTGACGGTTGCCTCGCTATCTTCTAGCGCTACTCAGTCGTAAGTTATTTTTGTGCACTTTTTGTATTTTGTGTTTCTGTTAATAAATGCCACGAACTGCAGTCCAGTGCCTGGGTCTTTCCCCTCTGTCCTGGAGGGGCATTTATGACACTTTTTTCAGAATCAGAATCAGAATCAGATTTATTGCCATTGTTCATGTAGTACACAAACTAGGAATTTGTCTCGGTGCAATGCTGCAACATTAAACATGATAAAAATAAAAGATAGAAATAAAAAAACTATACATGCAATAAAATGTAGAATATGAATAAGTAATACTAGACAAAGCAATTTTTAGATATATTAGCGAGCAGCAGATATAATTTCTCATTAATTTGCAACTTTTTTCCTTATTAATCTTTAACTTTTTCTCATTACTCTGCAGCTTTTTTCAGGTAATTTTGCAACTTTGTTCCTCATTAATCTGCAACAGTTTTAATGTAAATTTGAAACTTTTTCTCATTAATCTGCAACTTTTTTCCTCATTAATCTGCAACTTGTTCTCATTAATCTACAATTTTTTTCATTTAAATTTGCAACTTTTTTCTCTTTAATTTGCAACTTTTTTCTCATTAATCTGCGACTTTTTTCATGTAAATTTGCAGCTTTTTTCAAGCAAATTTTCAAATTTTTCCTCATTAACTTGCAATTTTTTCTCGTTAATCTACATTTTTTTTCATTTAAATTTGCAACTTTTTTCTCATTAATCTGCAATTTTTTCGTGTAAATTTTCAACTTTTTTCCTTCATTAACTTTAGGCCATGTACTGCAGGCTTTTAAAACTGCTATAATTAAACCATTACTCACAAAGCCCATGCTGGATCCAGGAGTTTTAGCTAACTATAGACTAATCTCTTATCTGCCTTTCATTTCAAAAATCTTCATTTCAAAAAACTCTTAGTTTGGATGTGGTTACTCTTTCTCTTAATAGTTCTGTGAGGAACATTGGAGTTATTTTTCATCAAGATATGTTTTTTAATTCACATATTAAACTTGTTTCTAAGACTGCCTTCTATCATTTGCATAATATTGCCAAGATTAGGAGCATCTTGTCTCAGAGTGATGCTGAGAAAGTAATCCACATTTTTGTTAGCTCTAGCTTAGATTATTGTAACTCTTTATTATCAGGTTTGTTATGACCCGAGCGCTGATCTCGTCCGCGCTCAGGCTATGCATCATCTCTGCCGGCTTTGACAGCAGTGGATTACATTCTGGCTCCCCGGGCTCTTATTATGACAGCGCTCGGTGGGGCTTCCTGCTGTCAGAGTCGATCAGCTGTTCGGCATCACCGCTCGTTAGCTGCCGGCTTTATTAGCGGGCGCTGACAGCTGGTTGATGCTGGAGTATCGTCAAACATTCCTCATCAAAACATCCTGAGAGATTCCTGGTGTGTCAGCACGCTCATGTCAGGTTTGTGTTCTTGTTCATGTCATAGTTAAGGTCGTAGTGGCTGGGGTTAGCCCTACGATCCCTTGTACTCTGTAGTGTATGTTTTGCCCTCAGTGGCTCATAGTCTTGTGTTCGTGTCTTGTCTTGTTAATAAAACACCAATGCAAAACTCACTGGCGACTTTTGGCGTCTTATGGTGGCCCGTGAGGGTCACCGCATGACAGTATACTCCAGCTAGGGTTGTCTAAAGGGAGACGCCACACCGAGACGCTTTTTCACCGGTGAGTTTTTGCGTAAATTGGACTATTGCTCTTCCCTGTCTGGGTGTCATTTGCTGGGAGAATGCCATCATCCAGGGGCCGCGGTTGGCGCCTGGGCAAGGAGCTAGTGGAGGCTCTGGAGTACGTGGATGGAACTCTATTCACCGCTACGCTGTACAACACTCCCAGCGACATACGCTGGCACCTGGACTGCGCTGAAGTTCTTCTCAACAACCTTCCTCTCCACTACGCCGATCACCCGGAGGTGATGACAAGGAGAGATGAACTCGCCACACAACGCGAGATACTCTGTGGGCTGGAGGAGGAAGAAATCAGGAAGCAGAGGAGGAGGCATCCTCGCTCCTCGAGTTGGAACCCCGTTCCTGTCCCGGATCCGGTTCAGGAGTTCGCGCCATCTGTGGGCCGTCGAAGACGTCGGCGCCACGGCCAAGGTGAACCTCAGCAGAATCCCCGGCTGGACCCACTGCCGGCGCGGCCCGTCAGCGGATCTTCGAGAGCGGCTCCTCCTTGTCCTTCCAGGGGGCCCTCTGTCGCCATCCAGCGGGGAGAGGGAGGAACTACATCCTCTACAGAAGGAGCCATCCTCCCTCCGGGAGAAAGGCAAGTGCAAGTTGATTCTTTACATGATAATTGTGATCTGCCTTGTCTGACTCCTGGGGGCGGAGTTCAGGGTTCGCAGTCCCCTGAGCTCCTACCACCTGCTGTAGTTACATTAACTAAACCTGCTGCCTCTGTGTCTCCCTCTGCTGAGTGGTCCGCGACGTTAGGCATACATCGCGGGGTGAGGAGGGGGCCTGCGGTGCTGGAAAGCCTGGATCCGGCCCTGCAGCCACGTCATGGACAGAGGAGAAGAGCGGACTGCAGCCCAGAACCTGTGCCGACGATGAAGCGTCCCAGGGTCTCCTCGCCAGAGCGGTCCAAACCAGTAGGTCGAGGGTCCCCTGCCTCCACGCCATACGGGTCATCGGCGTGGGCACCAGCGCGAGAGGAACCTCAGGCAGCGGAATCCATCTTGCCAGCTGCAGAGCCCGACGCAGCTGAGTTGGAGCCTGCGCACGAACTTCTTCGCCCTGAGCCTGGATCGACGAAGTCCTGGACGGCAACAGAACCCGAGTGCAGGCAAGTGCTCCCTCTTATGTCTCTGTCCCCTGTGTTGGAGCATTTTTGCCTGCCTCTCGGGGAGGCGAGTGAGGGGCAGCTGCCTGCTGTGCCCGAGCTCGTCTCGCTGGGTTCTGTTGCTGCCGGTGATACTGATCCCGGTTCTTCTTTGTATTCTGAGCTTCCTTGCAATGTCACCGGTGCGGAGCCAGTCAGGGTCGGGGAATTGGAGGTTCCAGGTTCGGGGGTGGAGGTCGTCAGCGGAGCTGCACCGACCCAGTCAGGGTCTGTTGTGGAGGCTGCTGTGGCCCAATCGGGTTCCGACATGGGTGCGCCCGAGACCCAATCGGGGTCCATCGCGGGAGCTGCCTTGGCCCAATCGGGGTCCGACGTGGGTGCGCCTGAGGCCCAATTGGGGTCCACCGCAGGTGCGGTTCTGGCCCAATCGGGGTCCGACGTGGGTGCAGCTGAGACCCAATCGGGGTCCAGCGGAGGTGAAGCTCCGGTGTGGTCCACGGACGGTGGAGGAGCTGCAGACCCTTCGCCGCCTGACCCAGTTCGGGCTCATCCTTGCCTTCTGTCCCCTCTACAGAGTCATTGCCCCTACGCATCATCGCCGGGGGCCGTGGGGGTCCCTTTTCGCTCGCCCCGGCTCTCCCATGTTTTGTCCTCACCAGGGAGGCCGCCGCAGGCTGTTTTCCCCCAGTACTGGTGGCTGAGGGACGCGGATCGGCCGCCTGAGGAACTGTTTCGCTGGTTCGGCACCTCGGGTCGGCCACCCGACATGTTGTGTGTTTCACTGGGCGATCTGGTTCGGCCACCGGAGGAGTGGACTTTCCAGGCCTGCGACTGTGGTAAGCCGCCCGGTCATGTTCCGCCCCCCATGACCCCCCGTCGGCCGTTGGACGCGGGGAGACCGCCTGAACTGTTCCCGTGGCGTTTGGTCTCCGCCGGTCGGCATGAACTGTCGGAGGTAGAGGTCATTCCTGGTGGTGGTCTAGCCCTGTAATTGTTCTGTTTTTGTTTTGTTTTTTCTGTCCTGTGTTGTGTTTGCTTTTTGACCTGAGGATGTGGTATTTTTGCTTTCGTGCTTGTGTAACGGAGTCGAAAATGCACCTTAAACATTCCTTTTCTCAGTCATGTTTTCCTTTATATTATTGTGAATTTTATTTACTTGAGTGCTTTTATTTTGGCGGTACACTGCCCACATCCGCTCTTCCGTACCTTCGAGGCTCCGGTAGTTACTCCTTTCCGCCACAGTACCATGTTGCTTTGCTGGGGGTAAGTTGTGCTTAAAACGTTGCTGGCATTAAATGACTGTTTTGTTCATCAGTTTTATCATTTAAACTGCAACCTTGGTTTGTAATTGTTCCTTGTTAATTTGACACGCTACTGTAGTATATTTTTCGTTGTTTATATTGTAAATAAGAGTTTTATGGATGTTTTCGGCACACCTTAGAAGTCCACTAGTCGCCATTTTAGAATTGCGCGCCAATATAAGCTCTATGGTGACTCTGGCAGCTTGTGCCATTGTGTAACTTATATCTTTGTAAATGTAGGAGCCTGTGTGGGATCGAGGTACAGACGAAGAGTGATGTGTATTGTTTTATTTCTCCAACAGGAGCAAATAAATTGTGGGAAACATCAGTCTGGTGTCATCGTGATCCATATGCCGCCTACACGCATCCACTAGTGTCCCCGATCACAGCCGTTTAAGGGTGCCCAAAAAGGGGACCCGTTACACCTGTATAGTTGTGTTTCATGTATTTTGGAGTGTAGTCTGGTCCTGTAATTGTTCTGTTTTTTTTTTCTCTGTCCTGTGTTGTATTTGCTTTTTGACCTGAGAGTGTGGTATTTTTGTTTTTGTGCCTGGGTAATTGTGTTTCATGTATTTTGGAATGTATTCTGGTCCTCTAATGGTTCTTTTAGCTGTCCTGTGTTTTGTTTCTTGTTGTTGCCATTTGTGCTTTTTGGGAGTTTGATTTGTGTTCTGCAGTTGCCTCATTTGTCCTGTCATCATGTTTTGTACTGTAGGGAGTTTTTTTTTCTTTTTCTATTATTTCATGCCTGTGTGACTGTTCCATGTATCTTTTGAGTCGTTTTTTTTTTTTTTTTTTTTTTTCCCCCGGTCTGTGCCCTGGTTCTCGATCTGTGGTTTGATCCTCTCCTGCCCCATCCGCCCACCCTGGAGGGGGTGGGGGGGGTGGGGGGACTGGATGTCTATGAGGCGTTCAGGAGCCCGCCCTCAGAGGGCGGGTACTGTTATGACCCGAGCGCTGATCTCGTCCGCGCTCGGGCCATGCATCATCTCTGCCGGCTTTGACAGCAGTGGATTACATTCTGGCTCCCCGGGCTCTTATTGTGACAGCGCTCGGTGGGGCTTCCTGCTGTCAGAGTCGATCAGCTGTTCGGCATCACCGCTTGTTAGCTGCCGGCTTTATTAGCGGGCGCTGACAGCTGGTTGATGCTGGAGTATCATCAAACATTCCTCATCAAAACATCCTGAGAGATTCCAGGTGTGTCAGCACGCTCATGTCAGGTTTGTGTTCTTGTTCATGTCATAGTTAAGGTCGTAGTGGCTGGGGTTGGCCCTACGATCCCTTGTACTCTGTAGTGTGTGTTTTGCCTTCAGTGGCTCATAGTCTTGTGTTCGTGTCTTGTCTTGTTAATAAAACATCAATGCAAAACTCACTGGCGACTTTTGGCGTCTTATGGTGGCCTGCGAGGGTCACCGCATGACAAGGTTGTCCTAAAACATCTGATCCAAAATGCTGCAGCAAGAGTTTTAACAGTTACTAGAAAGATCATATCTCTCTGGTTCTGGCCTCCCTTCACTGGCTTCCCATAGAGTTTAGAATTAACTTTTAAATCCTTCTTCTTACTTACAAAGCTCTAAATAATCAGGCCCCTTTTTTATTTAAAAGATCTGATACTACCCTATTACCAGAACAGAGCACTACGCTCCCAAAATGTAGGATTACTTGTAATACCTAGAATCTCAAAGTACTATAGGAGGCAGAGCCTTCAGTTATCAAGCTCCTGTCCTTTGGAACCAGCTGACAATCTGGATTCAGGAGTCAGACTCGATCTCTGTTTTTAAGAACAAGGTTAAAACCTTCCTTTTTGATATAGCCTACAATTAGGGTGGGATCATGTGCCCCTGAACCCTCCCTTAGTTATGCTGCTAATAGGTTTAGACAGCCGGGGGACCTCTAACAATGCACTGGGCTTCACTCCTTTCTTCACTCTCAATGAAATATTTTTGCTGGTCATTAACATCTGTTTCTCTCCCATAGATTGAGTCCCCATCGTGCTGTTTGCTCTCTACATGTCTGTTCTTCTCATCTTCTCTATCCCCTCACCCCCCAGCCAGTTGCAGCAGATGACTGTCCCTCCCTGAGCCTGGTTCTGCTGGAGGTTTCTTCCTGTTAAAAGGGAGTTTTTCCTCTCCACCGTTGCCAAGTGCTGCTCACAGGGGGTCGCCTGATTGCTGGGGTCTTTCTGCAATTATGGGGGTTCCCCCTACAGTTGAAAGTGCGATGAGATGACTGTTGTTGTGAAATGGCGCTATATAAATAAAGTTGAATTGAATTGAACTTTTTTCCTCATTAATTTGCAACTTTTTTCTTGTTAATCTACAATTTTTTTCATTTAAATTTGCAATTTTTTCTCATTAATTTGCAACTTTTTCTCATTAATCTGCAATTTTTTATGTAAATTTACAACTTTTTTCCTCATTAATCTGCAACTTTTTTCCTCATTAATCCGTAACTTTTTCCTCATTAATTTGCAATTTTTTCCTCATTAATTTGCAACTTTTTCCTCATTAATTTGCAACTTTTTTCTTCATTAATCTGCAACTTTTTTCCTCATTAATCTGTAACTTTTTTCATTAATCTGCAACTTTTTCCTCATTAATTTGCAACTTTTTCCTCATTAATCTGCAACTTTTTCCTCATTAATCTGCAACTTTTTTCATGTAAATTTTCAACTTTTTTCTCGTTAATTGACAACAATTTTGGACATCTTTCTTGTAAATTTATGACTTTTTTCTCATAAATTTCAGAACGTTCACATGGATGCTGGTTATACATCTATTCTATATAATAGTTATTTTTTGTTTGTCTAGAGAATGACCCCATTATATTTTATTTAAGTTACACAGTATATACGTATAAACAGATGGGGTTTTTTTTCCACATTTTATAGGGTTTGACTTCTCCCCAATTACAAACTCCAGGAATGTCCCTAACTACAATAACACTGACAGTGTCCCACTCAGTATTTACTCTGGAGAAAATGTGCTGTTTGTTGTCTCCCCCAGCAGTGTATTGAAGCAGCCGCCCATGCACGTTGATGCCACTCAGCAGAGGTGATGTTGAGGGTGAATTTTCTCTCTTTTGGACAGCAGCCAGGCTCCATCTAGTGGAGACTGTCGGCTGCACAGAGCAGCTCAGTTACCTGTGCAGAGGTGGGTGGCTGATAACTGCTCACATTTAAGCACATCTTCACTTTACTGAGAAGTTTGGCGGCAGGATATTTTTTTTTTCACTCTTACCTGAGTACACTTATGAAGAAAAATGCACTTTTACTCAAGTATACTTGATTATATACTGTAAGATAAATTTGCTGTGTCTGACTTTTTATAGTGCTCACCATTTAATGTTATAATAGCTTGCGATGGACCAAATTCTAAGAATTACTGAGTCCAACTCAGAGAATAATACAAACTGAATTTAACCAACTTGTAAAAAAAAATAACTCAGACTGAGAAACCAACAGATGATCAAGGTGTTCAATGTTTCTGGCCAGGGAAGATGACCCAGAGACATCCCACGCAAGAGCTGAGATGGCTTTGAGCATCGAATCCTGGGTTCAACAGTCTTTTTATACATGTTCAGAAAGGTGCATCAGGAACTTCC
Organism: Pholidichthys leucotaenia; assembly: GCA_020510985.1. Taxonomy (NCBI): domain Eukaryota; kingdom Metazoa; phylum Chordata; class Actinopteri; order Cichliformes; family Pholidichthyidae; genus Pholidichthys; species Pholidichthys leucotaenia. The sequence continues at coordinate 18,882,153 of CM035850.1, read as the reverse complement.
ATCATTTGAAATCACAGTTATTCACATTATTATTGTTTCTTTAAACGTTTCCTCAAATTCCCAACCGCACACATACAGTACATCTGCGTAACGTCTACCCAACGTCAACAAGTTTGCGTGAGGAACACATCCAGGCACGGACTGACCATCCAGAAGGGCGGGACAATTCCCAATGGACTGGCCACGGTGTGGACTGCTCGTGTTGGACCTGTGTTATTGTCAGTGTTAGGCAAGTTACGAAAAAAAGCAACAAATTACAGTTACTAGTTACTTCTTTTCAAAAGCAATTGAGTTACTTTATCAATTACTGCATGATTAAAGTAACTAGTTACTTGTGTTACAAGTCCCGGGCTCGGGGCTCGTAATCAGATTATAATAGTGGTTGGTGTGATATATTCCCCTGAAAACAGTAGAATAAAGTCAGACGGGGCAAAAGCATGTCTCCCATCATGTCTGGCTCAGCAGAAAGAGGAAAAATGTTGCCCTTCTAATGTTAAAACCAGGTTCAGCGACGCCAACAAAGCACCACGCTGCTACCTGCTGGTTGGAAGCTAAAACTACTTTGAACATGAAAACTACAATATTACTGTGTAACAGCTGGAAAAATAGGTTGACGAATGTGGGGAAACATTAATAAGTTGCATATTAAATAAAATACAATCACAAATGTGATCACACTCACAGTGGGCATCGCACTAGCTCCCTGACAAAAAAGAATGGCTCCCGACATTCCCTCAAAACCCATGGTCTAAACCATATAATCAAAACCACATAACCAGTGAGAATGTGCAAGTGCTCAAACTAAGCCTGCACCTAGGGCAGGTAAGTAAGGCATAAAAGTAAGATAGGGAAATGTGTGGTAGGGTTGTGGAAGACATTGGAGGTGCACTTGGGACTGTGTGAGTGTTGACACCAGCGTGAGGTCGGTAGGTAGGCTGACCCAACTCTGGATAGGTGAACAGTTGTGGGGGTCGTCTTTCTCAAGCTGACCTTCTCACTGGCTGTGTATTGTTATTAGTTGTAGGGGTCAGGTTCAGTGCTGGGGGCATGGCTGGTCCCGGCTCACTTTCGTTCTCTGCCGCTTCTGCCTCTTCTGCTGAGTCTTGTTCCTCTCCTCTGTCCTCCAACTCTCTGTTTCTATCCATTTCATTCTTGGTATCTCGGTTCTGAAATGTCTTTCTCTTTCAGGTTCTTCACGATGGCTGCTTTGTTGTGGATTCCAGGTAAGTACTTTTTCAGTAGGATTTTGGTCATTTGGATGGCAAACTCTCAGCCAGTACTGATACTGGGGGCTCTCGTCATCATCAGAGTTAGTGTCACTTGTCTGGGTTGGATCAGGTTGTTTCTTATTCACTGCAACTGATGACCTTTTCTTTCTTCTCCCTTTCGCAGATGTTGTCGTCTTTGTTGCTGCTGGAGGTAGGTCTGCAGGTAGGTCATTTACAACATGCAGCAGGTTTCGATGTAGGACACATGTCTTTGATGCATCTGTTTCTGACACCACTTTGTATACAGGGCTCTCATGGACTTGCTTTTTTACAATGTAGATTGTCTTTTACCAATAAGCTCTTAACTTTCCAGGCCCATCTCTCTCTCCCAAGTTCCATACCAGCACTCTGTTGCCTGGTTTCAGGATGATACCTCGCATGCGTTGGTCATAGTACTTTTTCCCTCTGGTGCTTGACTGTTTGGAGTTCTCTGACGTAATCCAATAGGCTTTAGTCATAGCTTTGGCCCACTTTTCTGCATAGCCTCTAGGGGTCTGAGCTTCCTCACTGACAGTCAGTCCAAGCAACAGATCCACTGGTAGTTGTGGGTGGTGACCATACAACAGGAAGAAGGGTGAGTAGCCTGTTGACTGATGACATGTGCAATTATATACGTGGGCTATTTGGGGGAGTTGTTCGTTCCATGTGTCCTTCTTCTCCTTGGCCAGGGTCCTTAGCATTTGTAATAGAGATCTGCTGAAACGCTCTGCCGGATTGCCCTTTGGGTGATATGGGGACATTCTGGAGTGCCCAACTCCACTCAACTTCTGCAGGGTACTGAATAATTCATTTTTGAACTCTCTGCCTTGGTTGTGAAGCAATTTACCTGGATAGCCAAACCGAGGGATAAAGCTTTGAATATCCATTCTGCGGCGGTTTTCCCAGACTTGTTCCTTGTTGCATAGGCTTGGGCAAATCTTGTGAAATGGTCAACTACTACAAGAATGTAATCATAGCCGCCTTTGCTGGACTCCAGGTGTAGGTAGTCAATGGAGACTAACTTGAGGGGCAAGGTGGTGGTGATACTGCCCATTGGAGCCCTTACATGAGTAGCTGGTTTCTTCTGTTTTATACAGGGGCACCTTTTAGTCACATAGTCTTCGATGTCTCATTTCATATATGGCCAATAGAAGCACTGTCTTACCAGGTTTAACACTCTCTCGACACTAACATGGCCCATGTCATTGTGTAGTTGGCGGAGAACAAGGGACTTGTATTGAGCAGGTAGGACAAACTGGTGTCTTTGGCTTGTTTTCCTATCTACCTTATTCCTGGGGGTGCCGCTGTAGGAACGATTATGGACGGAGCTTCTGGTTTCCGCTGACCTAGTGTTAAATCAGTCAGTAAGAGTGCAGCAGCAGGGGCATTAAAATAGCGTTTTTAAAAGTTTCTCAAATTCATTTTAATGTATAGTTCACATTCTTGTTTTGCACTCAAGTGGCAGCTAATTTCAGCACTTGTAGTTTTTGTATTTTTTCAATGTTTTGGTGTAGTTCTGGTACTTGCTGGTGTTCGTGGTTGTGCCATAGACTGGATAAATGGAGGCTTCTCACCACACGGTGACAGACGACATCCAAGCACGGTGTTGTGGCGTATGTCTGCTCAAAGGTAAATTTGATTATGCCCAACATATTTTAACAAATGCAACCAACTTTATTGCGGTGGAGACATGCTGGTTGGAATGCCCATTGCGTCATTATGAGTACAGGCAATGAGAAGTCATAAATCATGATTCTTTCTTTGTTTGGTAGGGCAAGTCCTGGGAAAACCCCATGAGTGCCTTGTATCACTGGAAAGCTTAGAAATTGTACTTTCTAAAAATACCTATGTTTTTGCAGAAGACATAACTCCCGACCAATTGAATGCGAGTTTTTCTACCTAGCTAAAATATAAGCAAATCGTCTTTTTCTGGGTCCATTTTTGCACACTACCTGCAAATTAAATGTCATTTTGAAGGTCTTTCAGCCGGCACGGGTCATTTGTTTACACTGTTAGCACCGTAGCAGCTGCGCTAACTAACAGAGCTACTGTGTACAAGGCCACTTTATAAGGTCATCTTCCCATCCCTCAATAGTCGTGGGAAGTGGTATGATTATATTACTGTTTTGAGGTACAAGAGGCCGTGTTCCAGCATTTCTGATGCTGAAGTCATTGTTTTTTAACAAGTGTCCCGTTTCTGTGACAACCATATGTTCTAAACTAGTACCGGAAGTTGCTACCATAATTCACGCAAGGCATCATGGGGCCTAGGAATAAGGTGGATACAGGAGTCTGTTTTCTGAATGGAGTTTTCCCCACTCATGCATCACCCAGACCCACTCCCGTACCCGCTCAATCTCGCTCCCACTCCCATTCACCCTCACAGTCACCTGCACCCGCACACGCCTCCCTCCACCCACGTTCACCCATACACACACTCACTCGGGCTCCGACTCACTCACATCCACTCGTGCTCTCGCCCACACACTCATTCACCCTTAACACTAGGGGCGGCCGCGGGCGCCCGCTGTAGTGGGCATGAACACACACCAATATTCGGCAGCAGCCGAGGAGACCGCTGGCATGGACCAGCAGCCACACCCCCGCCAACCCGTCCCAGGGCGGCTGCGGCCACAGAAGCAGACCACCAACGCCAAAACCCACCCAGGGCGACTGATCAATGGACCACCGCAAATGCTCCGAGATGCCATCCAACACACAAAGTGCCACACAAATGCGACCCTCACTCTCACTTACTCACTTGCTCACTCCCTTGCTCGCACCTATCCATTCGGCAGCGCCCAGGGATGACGACAACACGACGGGCCCCAGATCACCAACAAGGCCCCAGGCCTCCAGCAGAAGGAGGGCAGCAGGGGCTCCATGTACAAATCGTGATGAGTGAGTGTTAGTTGTGTGGTGTGATTGTGTGCAGGTGTGTGAACTACCAAAGTGCAGTTAAAATTGGAGGATAGTGTGTTAGGGCGCCGCTGCCACTGCTATGGGCAGTGGAGCTCCGATCCCCCCCAAGCCCTCAGTGTCTACAGTGCAATTAAAATTGAGGTGGCCCCGCTCTTCACTGACACCGTGCAGCACACCCCCACCCCAAAACCCTAAGTGTATCCAATAAGATTTATTTTTCACCCACAATTGGGGGGGGGGGGTCAGACTGGGAGGGAGGTGGTCCCAAACAGGACCCCCCCTCCACCCCCACCCCCAGAAGCCAGCTGGGCTCATGTTTGGCCTTTTTGAACAGGCCACCCACTGCCCCCAGGCTGCTTCTTCTTCTTCTTCTCTATTTTGTGTCTTGCGGTGGCATGAAATAATGCAGCGTTGTTGAAGGTTTTAAGTAGAGTTTTATTATCATACCGCCGTCACAAGCTCCGCTCCCGGCGCCGTGCATGAGTGCCGAGAGCGAGCCCACGGCTCTCAGAGAAGGAGGGACACAAAGTCTGCGTCCTGCAGCAGAGGTTGAAGTCAGATTGAGAGAGCATGAGAGCATGGTTACAATGCAGTATATATACACCCAACTACAACAATACATCAAAGCATTCACAGCAGTTGGTCTGATCAAAGAGATAACAGGACAGGCATGAGACATTTGCATGAAAGGCAACATTAGCATTACAGAGGTGAGCCAGACGAAAGGGGCTGCCTGTAGACATTAATACACATTTCACTGTTCTGTTATTTGCTCTAGCCGAGCGCTGTGTTTGACCAGTCTGTTTGTGGGGATTTACATCAAAGCACATCTACATATGTAAGATGCTCAGAAGAAGCACAGTAAGGACAAGATGCATGAACACTTTAACTTCACAGCTGTAAACGCAGCATGCAGCGGAAAAAACCCAGGAGTGCGAGCTGACTGTCTCTGTGTTCTGTCTGTGTGTTGTGGGGGTTGAATTAAACCGCTACAGTCTATTTTTTTTTTTTTTTTGGTCTTACAGTTTGAAACTGCTTTTTCTGCACTGAAAATATTGTTTCCACCTTATTCCCCCATGATGCTTTGCATGAATTATGGGCGCAACTTCCGGTACTAGTTTAGAATGTGTGGTTGTCACTGGAACGGGACACTTTTCCTTGTTAAAAAACAATGTCTTTGGCATCACAAATGCGGGAACACGGCCTCTTGCACCTCAAAAAGAGTAATATAATCATACCACTTCCCACGACTATGGAGGGATGGGAAGATGACCTTAAACAGTAGCCTGGCAGACAGTAGCGCCATTAGTTAGCTCCGCTGCTAAGACGCTAACGCTGTAAACAAATAAAAGCTCTGAGATATATCAATGTTTCCACCACAATAAAGTTGGATGCATCTTTTTAAAAGATGTTGGACATAGTCAAATTTACCTTAGAGCGGACGTACGCCACAACACCGTCATGGTAAATACAGACAGCTGCAGCTGTTTGTTTTACCCCGAAATTAAAATGCTCATGCTGCTGTCATGCCATGAATGCTTATTTAACTTAACACGTACAGACCTTTTCTGACAATTGTTCAAAATTTTATTGATCTATATTTTGTGATAATTTAAAAATTAATGCATGCTGAAACTGCTAATATCAAGCCCATGTTGTTCCAAGGCAGCATAACAAATGCAACCCCCCCCCAGAACTATTTGATATCTTTCTTAAATCGTTGTTTGAAATTGAACAAAGAATTCATTTTAAATTTTTGTTTAAAAATTAATGTAGAGCTAAAAGCAGCTAAAACATGAGCTTAATAAAAAATGAAGTGTGAAAGTGAGTTAAATGATATTGGCCTGTTTGTAGACAGCTGTGGTCTTCTGAAAGAATGGCGGGGGGCGGCGGGGAGCTGGTACCGGATAATCCTCATGCAGTCCAGACACAGCAACAGGGGCAGCTGGCTTATCCCAGACCAGCAGGTTGCCTCCCAGTATGGCCAGTTCCTCACAAAAAAACTGAACAGGAAACCAGCGAAGCGGGTGAGGATGGGTGGATGGAAGCGGCAGCAGAAATGACAGCAGAGATGGGTGGAGAGAGGTCAGTGGTGGTAGGTGGCTGACGCTGAGACCCCTCGCCAGGAACAGGACAAGACCGTTCATTTAATGGTGTTAAAAAGTGAAAAGGGCCTCTGATCCTGCTCTGCTGCCGCTGAAGAGTCAGACGTTCCCTCCCAGGATATGACAGGATTCACCTGAAGAGGCGCCATTGCACGGTGGCGTGGCGCTGCACCGAGGGAGGGGGAAACAGAGATCTGGAACGTCTCCGCGCGAGAAGAAGAGCTGGGCTGCTGTACTAGCCGCGTCTCCTGAAATTCTCAAACATTTACGAAAAAAAAAAAAACCTTCAAATTTATAAGAAAAAAAATTGCTAATTCATAAGAAAATTGTCCAAATGTATGAGGAAGAAATCTTTCAAATTTGCAAGAAAATTGTAAAAACAATTGCAACAAAAAACTTCAAACTTACAACAAAAACTTTGAGTTCGGTACAACGCCTGCCTCCACTGTCCAACTTCCAGACAACACGGAGCCCAGTACAAAATGGTTAATTAACTGACTAAAAAATGTTTTAAAAAAATGGCTATTTATCTTCCCACCTAAAGGTTGTGTAGTGGAGTCAACAAAAGCATTCCTACTTAGTTTGCCAAGCGGGCTGACCCTCTTGGTGACACAGGTAGCGTGCTGGACTCTGCAGCTGGAGGTTGTGGGTTCTAACCCCTGCTTGGACACCACCAGTCGCCCTGGCTACAGCTGTAACCGCATTTATAACTAGGCTGACACCTGATATGCGTATATGGTGGCATACAAACATAGCAGTGATGATTAATAATGGGGGGTCCTGCGATGGAGTCAAATTCCCAGCCTGAATTTTTATCCCAGTCCGCCCCTGAATGGTGATTTGCACATTGGCAAAACTTTTTCCTGTAAATTTGGGACTTTTTTTCCTGTAGAACTGAAAGTTTTCTTTTAACCCCTTAGCATTCCAGCCAATTTAAATTTAGCATACGCAAAGGAAACGAAAATTTGAAACGTCCCACTGACTGAACACCGGCATTTTAAGAGGTTAACAGGAATTTCTGCAGCTGCAACATTAGCAAGAATCTATAAAACCATCAGCGTCTGATCCAGTAAAGACTGTTTCAGTGTTGTGGTTTTTCCCATGAATCAGCTTGAGAGAGTCATTTAAATCAAAACCGTCTGTAAATGGAGTGTTGGTGCATCGAACTGTTTCACAACTGTCTGATAATACAACGTTGGACCGTCTCCCGGATTCTCTCGCTCCCAGGCTGAACAATCATCTGGATCTCATCCACAGTCCATTTGTTAGTGAGGTCAACTGAACATAAGCAACAAAAACTCCCCTGAGGCGTGTGGGGCCTGTGAACAGCCCACCCGCTGTCTTTGGTTCTTTTTTTTTATCAAACACAGTTTAGTTTTACGGTGGCAGTGAGGGGAAGTCTGACTGGGGTTCATTAGGAAACGAAGAGTTACGGTAAATGGGGGAAACTTTCAAAACACTGACAATTCAGTGTCCACCTCACATCAAACAGATGTGAGGTCCTAAGGCAGACTGAACATGCATTGGATCCTCTGCAGTTTGCCTATAGGCCTCACAGAGGAGTGGAGGATGCCACTGTCACTCTGTTTGACATGCTTTTTAAACATCTGGATTTTAATGGGACACATGCCAGGCTTTTATTTGTGGACTTTTCTTCTGCCTTTAATGCAATCCAACCTCATATTTTAGTTGAAAGGCTCCTGCAACAATTTGATTTAAGCAATAATCTGGTGGGTTGGATTCTGGATTTCTTAACCAACAGGACGCAGAGAGTAAGGGTCAATGGCACATTGTCTGACCTAAAGTGCTCTTCTACTGGCTCTCCTCAGGGGTGTGTGTTGTCACCACTACTCTTCATCCTGTACACAAACATGTGTCGGAGTAGACATGACAACAGACACATTATAAAGTATGCTGATGACTCAGTCATTGTCAGTCTCCTCCAGGATGGTGAGAGTGGCCACGGCCCAGTAGTTGATGACTTTGTTCACTGGTGTGAGGATTCCTACCTGCAGCTGAATACGACAAAAACGAAAGATATGATTATTGACTTTAGGAGGAAAACTCCCAAGCACAAAGTCACCATACTAAAAGGCCAGACCACCGAATGTGTACAATCGTACAAATATCTTGGGACGATTATTGATAGTGGATTGAACTTTGAGGTGAACTGTGAAAGGGTGTGCAAAAAGGGTCAGCAAAATTTGCATTGTTTGAGGAAACTTGCACGCTTCCAAATTGACCGACCCATAATGACAGTGTTTTATCGGGCTTTTATTGAATCTGTTTTATCCTTTTCTTTAATGTCATGGTTTGGTCAGATAAAACTGAAACAGAGGAAATCCTTGGATCAGGTAGTCAGATGGTCCAGTCGTTTGCTTGGTGAGTCACAGCTGAGCCTGGCATCCCTGTACGCCAAACAAGTACAGAGGATGGCCGACTCGATTTTTAAATGATGACTCCCACCCTTTGCACTGCAACTTTCAGCTTCTTCCCTCCAGACGGAGGTTTACTGTCCCAAAAAGTAGAACCCAGCGCTACAAAAACAGCTTTGTCCCTGCTGCTGTCAAAGAGTTGAACAAGCTATAAAATTATATTGTACATATTCTATATTTACCTATTTTGTAAGATGTGTGCCTGTGTTTGTGTCTATGTTGAATGTAATTAGTGGCTTGTAAATATGGATGTCACCAACTGCAAAACAAACCTACCTACGGGTACAAATAAAGTAACCTGAACCTGAACCTGAATTCTGCTATTGCTTAAACCGGGGATGTGGTGATGTGAAAATGACGAGGCAGAGTTCTCTCTCAAAGTCAGTTTTATTCACAGCACCATCATCTCAAAGCAGAGAAAGAGAATGACACAGTAAACTCTCGTCCTTAAATATCAGGAACTTCACACTTCACAGATCACATGTCACACAGACCACCTTGCATTATAAAGACAGTCACAATGCATTTCTCTCCATGATATCACTTCCACTGTCTCCAATGCATCCCTTCCTTAATCCTTTAATTGAACCCCCCACAGTCTCAAGCCTTGCTTACCAAGGCTTAGATTCCTGCAGCTTCTTGCCTTTGTTCTGACCTAAAATGTGAGCCACAAAACAGGTCCCATGTGTGTCCACCACACAAAGCCCCCCCCAACATTTTAGACAAACAGAACAACAAGAGAATAACCACATGCATGCCGTGATAGTATTGATACACATCAGTCCACATGCTGTATAGGCTTCAGCCTCCTGCCGTATCTGCTGTAGGTAGGATTCAGCATCTCTGCGGGGCTGTCCTGGGGGTTTGCCGTCTGGGTGTGGAAACCTTTTGTCAGCACCTGTGGTTGTTCAGGGGAAACATTACTCTGTGAAGCCCCCCACGGTGGTCTACCTCGCCGCGGAGCCTTCACCAACAGCACCTGCTCATCTGCCACCACAAAAGCGGGTTTGAGTCTGTTTATGCCAATTCTCTCTTTCCTACCCCCCAAATCTATCAAAAACTGCTTGTCCCCTGTTTCTAGCACTCTGAATGGTCCGTCATAAGGCGGTCGCAGCGGTGTTCGATGCGCATTGTGTCTAACAAAAACAAACTCTGCGTTCTTCAAAGTTGTAGGCACAAAAACGCGCGGAAAACTGTGGTGCGCGGGGCCGGGCAGCGTGCTTGATTCTATGTTACTCCGCAACAGCTGAGACGGGGAGGCGTTTGGTGCAGGGTTATCTGGGAGAAACTCCCCAGGCAGCCGGAGTGGCTGCGCAAACACGAGCTCCGCTGGGGAGGCTTCTAGATCCTCTTTAGGCGCAGAACGCAACCCCAGTAACACCCATGGTAACTTGTCAACCCAATTTGTATCCGTCAGTGACGCTCTGAGAGCCGCTTTCAATGACCTATGAAAACGTTCGCATAACCCGTTAGCCTGCGGATTGTATGCGGTTGTGCGGTGAATTGTGACACCCAGGCTGCGGGCCATTGCCGACCAAAGCTCGGACACAAATTGAGGGCCTCTGTCGGACGTAATGTCCGACGGAACGCCGAAGCGCGCCACCCAAGCTGTTAAAAACGCGCGCACCACCTCCTCGGCTGTGGTTGATGCCAGCGGGACCACTTCAGGCCAGCGCGTGGTGCGGTCCACCATTGTCAGAAGGTGTGTGCACCCCTGTGACGGTGGGAGGGGGCCCACGAGGTCCACATGAACGTGATCGAACCTCTTGGCTGGAATGTGAAACGGTTCCAAAGGAGCCCTCGTGTGCCTGTGTACTTTGGCTCGTTGACACGCCGTGCAGGCTGCTGCCCACTCTTTGACTTGTTTGCGGAGGCTCGGCCACACAAATTTCTCTCCCACCATTTTGACCAACGCGCGCACTCCAGGGTGCGCCAAAGAATGAACCGAGTCAAAGACGCGGCGGCGCCACGCGGCCGGTACTACTGGACGCGGCCGTCCAGTGGAGACATCGCAGATTAGGGGGGGCATACCGTCTTGCAGCACCCTGCTCTCCAGCCTTAACCCTGTTGGTCCAGACTGGAGCGCGCGCACGTCCGCGTCATTAACCTGTTCCGCGGCCATGGCTGCATAATCTACCCCTACGCTGACTGGGGCCGCCACAGCGCGCGAGAGGCAATCTGCCACTACATTGAGTTTGCCCGCCACGTGCTGAATATCAGTGGTAAACTCTGATATCACGGCCAGCTGTCTCTGCTGCCGGCCTGACCACGGTTCAGAGACCTTGGCCATCACGATAGCGGTTTGTGGTCAACGAACGCGGTGAAAGCGAGTCCTTCCAGCCAGAACTGAAAGTGGCGGATGGCCAAATGGAGAGCGAGCAGCTCCCTGTCGAACGCGCTGTATTTACGTTCACTATCGCGCAAGGTCCTGCTGAAAAATGCGAGGGGCTGCCAAACCCCGGCTACATGTTGCTCCACGACTGCCCCTATGGCCACCTCTGATGCGTCAGTGGTGAGCGCTATGCGGGCTGTTGGGTCTGGGTGTGCCAACAACGCAGCCTTTGCCAAGGCTGCTTTCACCTCCGAGAACGCTTGGTCCCACTCCGGGGGCCACTCGATCTTATCCGCGGGTTTCTTTTTTTTGAGCGCGGCATACAACAGCTGCATGAGTTGCGCCGCGCGGGGGAGAAAACGGTTATAAAAATTCACCATTCCCAAAAACTCCTGCAACGCCCTGACCGTCTGCGGCCGGGGAAAATCTGCCACTGTGCACACCTTGTCAGGCAGTGGAACTGCTCCTTCGGGGGAGACGCGGTGTCCCAAAAAATCGATCTGCGCCACCCTGAACTGACACTTCGCTGGGTTGATTATTAACCCGTGATCTCCCAAACTTCGGAAAACTGTGGCCAGGTGTTTTTTGTGTTCGTCTTCGGACGCGCTGGCTACCAAAATATCGTCCAGGTAGACGAACACGAAAGGGAGATCGCGAAGCACCAGGTCCATCATGCGTTGGAACATCTGAGCAGCCTCTTTAAGTCTGAATGGCATGCGTAAAAACTCGAATAGGCCAAACGGAGTTATTACCGCAGTTTTGGGTATGTCCTTAGCGCGCACTGGGACTTGGTGGTAACCGCGGACCAAGTCTATTTTAGAAAAAATGCGCGCCCCTGCCAAATGAACGGAAAAATCTTGGATATGTGGGATTGGGTAGCGGTCGTGCGCTGTAGCGTTGTTTAACCTGCGGAAATCCCCGCAAGGGCGCCATGAACGTTTTCGGGACCATGTGTAGGGGGGAAGCCCACGGACTGTTTGAACGTCGGATAATGCCCAACCTCTCCAGGTTGGCAAACTCCTCACGCGCTATGGCCAGTTTAACTGCGTCCAAGCGCCGAGCTTTTGCAAAAACGGGCGGTCCGGTAGTGGTAATAAAATGCTCCATCCCGTGCTTAGCGACTGTTGCTGAAAATGTGGGGACCATGAGTGCTGGGAACTGAGTGAGCAGTGTGTGGAACTTACCGCCTGCTGCTGTGACGTTGGCTTGTGCTGTTGGCGGGGCCACTCACGCTGTACAGGGGATAGAATCAAAAGAAAGTGCATTAACCAAGCGCCTGTTAGCGAGATCAACCAACAAACCATGTGAGCACAAAAAATCAGCCCCCAACATATTGAAATTTACTGCTGCTACAACAAAAGTCCACTCAAATGTACGGCTGTGTAGAGACAGGAGCAGAGTCTTCTCACCAAAGGTCTTAATCTCTGAGCCGTTTGCTGCCGTCACCCGGGGACCTCCGGAACCAGCCAGTCTGTCCGCGTAGGAAGGTGTGATGAAACTCAACTGGGAGCCTGTGTCGACGAGGAAATGCCTCCCCGAGCGTGCGTCCGACAAGTAGAGCAGCTTGTTCTCTTCCCCGAGGGCCGCGGCTGCTACCGACCCCCAGTCTTGGTGTTTCCCGAACGCCCGAACTGGCACGTCGGTACACACTTGCGTGCCCTCTCTGCGAAGCGGCGATGGTAGAAACAAAGGACGTCCGGTCCACGTTCCCTGGCCCCTGCCGCCGCTGACGTCGGTGAGTCTGGCACCGCTGCCTCTGGCCCCCTGTCGTCTCCGGTCGTCGCGCCGAGTTCCGCTGCAGCGGCAGTGGCTGCGCGCCACTTGGTGGTGTTGACAATCCGCTGCGCCTCTTGGCCCAGCGCGCGGTAGTCCCGTAGGGCCAACAGTGGCGAAGTGGCCAGGGTTGCTCTCGCTGCTGACGGTAGAGTCCTGAGGAAGAGGTGGGTGAAAATGAAGTGAACGTCGTCAGAGTCTTTCAACCTCAACAACTTCTCCATCAGGCTCGCGGGCATGTCGTTCTCCCCCTCCGTCAGCGCCAGGAGCCTCTCTGCTCGCTCCTCCGCCGAGGGGGTGAATTGCTGGATGAGTGCAGCCTTCAACGTGCCGTATTTGTCGCTATCCGGCGGCTGGTCGATCAGGCTCTCCACATGCTGGGCCGTGTTGTTGTCCAGCTTTGCGACTACGTGGTAGAATTTCGTGGCATCTACCGATATCCCCCAGAGGTTGAACTGCGCCTCAACCGCGTTGAACCAGGAGCGCGGATTGTTCTGCCAGAAGTCCGGTAGCTGGACTGTAGCGGCATTCGCTTGGCTGGGGGGCTCCTGACGCGGCTGGCCCGGTGGAATTTTCTGCTTGCATTATACGTCTCGGATAACCAGTGTGGTGATGTGAAAATGACGAGGCAGAGTTCTCTCTCAAAGTCAGTTTTATTCACAGCACCCTCATCTCAAAGCAGAGAAAGAGAATGACACAGTAAACTCTCGTCCTTAAATATCAGGAACTTCACACTTCACAGATCACATGTCACACAGACCACCTTGCATTATAAAGACAGTCACAATGCATTTCTCTCCATGATATCACTTCCACTGTCTCCAATACATCCCTTCCTTAATCCTTTAATTGAACCCCCCACAGTCTCAAGCCTTGCATACCAAGGCTAAGATTCCTGCAGCTTCCTGCCTTTGTTCTGACCTAAAATGTGAGCCACAAAACAGGTCCCATGTGTGTCCACCACAGGGATCAGAAATCTCAATTTAGCAAATTTACTAGAAAAATGTCACAAATTTACCAGAAAAAAACATTGCAAATTTATAAGAAAATTGCCCAACATTTATGAGGAAAAAAAACTTTAAATTTACAAGAAAAGTGACAAATTTACAAGAAAAAAAAATGCAAATTCATAAGAAAATTGTCAAAAATTTACAAGAAAAAACCTTCAAATTTACCAGAAAAAAGTTGGAAATTTGCAAGAAAATTCTCAATTTATGGAAAAGAAAACTCTTCAAATTTACAAGAAAAAGTGACAAATTTACAAGAAAAAAATGTAAATTTAGAAGCCATCACTGCTGTCATTCAGTCCATACAGTCAGTCATGTACAGTAGAACGAAATTACGTTTCTCCTATTTACAGTGTTAATCACATCTAGAATCAGAGGCCATGCAAGGCACCGCCACAACCAACTTCACCTTCCCCCATTCTATTATGCTGAGCACCAAGCTAGCAGGCAGGAAGTACCATTTTTATATGGTCTTTGGTATGGCTTGAACCCATTGTTATATAGTTATTTTAATATGAAAGGATAAGATAGACACGTACCGCCAGGTGGCGCCTTCGCCCCGCCCTATATAAGGCCGGGTCGGCCATCTTATCACTCTCTGTCTGGCCTGTACCTTGGCCGGGCCCTGTCAGTGGCCGCCACAATCAGTAAGGTAAATAAAGCTGTGTTCCCAGTCACCTCGCCTCGTCTGTCCAGCAGAGCATTTACAGACATAACATTGGCAATGAGGATTAAACCATGGAGGCATGCATGGTCCCTATTCGCCCTTTCCTCGAGGCGCCCGGAGAACCACTGGTGCCCTGGCTTAGATGGTACGAGGCCTTTTCTCGGGGAGCTTGACAAGCAGAGAGCCTGGGCGCTATTGGTGCACAACTTGGGCATAGAAGGCCAGCATATCCTGCAACCGCTCAGTGCTGCGGACACCTGCAAGGAGGTAGCAGAGCTGCTAGCTAGCCATTTTGACACCCCGGATAATGTAACGGTCTGGACCTGGATAGCAAAGATAGCTTGGACTGCAAAGATAAGGAAGCGAACGCCACCAGCCGAAGGTCTGCCCCGGGAAAAGTCCCTTTGCATGGGCTGTGGGTCTGCTAAGCACCGTAAAAACGCTGAGAACTGTCTGGCAAGAGGGTCACGTTGTAACAGATGTGGTTGTTTGAACCATTTTGCCAGGGTCTGCCGTGGATTTAACCTGGAGAGCCCATGGAAGAAATCATTCCGCCCACCCCTGAAAAACATCCACATGGTGCGGGCTGAAGAACTACCGGACACCATGGCAGTTAAGCAGGACCAATTTCACCCAGGGCCGTTACCTAGACCAACGAGCGACACCAATGGGCTGGTCCCAGATGCCTCCGGAGCCTGGTCACGGAAGGACGTAGGGTCTGCAGCTACAATGGTGAACGGTACAACAGTATTAGAAGAGGCCAGGGCGGGAACAAGAAGCACGGAGGATCAGCATGCTCGACAACAACGTCTCAAGCCGAGCCGGGCCCCGTTGAGTGTCCTGGATTGGGTTTGGAGCTGAGATGAGGAACGTCCATGGCGAAGACGGGCCAGACAACGACCTGAGGAGCATTGGGAATGTCTACGCATAGTGGAGAAACTGGGCGCAGCGCACTTCAGGCTCTCTGCCGGCTCAGTGTGGCATGCAAATCGGCTTTGCCGTGTCCGGGAGAAGACGCCGGGAGACGAGGCTGGACGTGGGACAAGGTCGAGAGTGAGGAGGAGCGGCTTCAGCGTCCGGAGGGCCAGCCACCACCCCGATGACCGGCAGTTTCCAGGGGCGCATCTGCTGAGAGGGTGCCCTGGGCCCCCATGCCAGTTATGTCCTTTTCCCTTGAACACTTGGGTTGTAAATAGTATATATTGGTGTTCTGTCATTGTTGGTGTTGGAAAAAAAAAAAGAATGTTACATAGTGAATGTTAATGTTATTAGGAATGTTATATAAGGTTGGTTTAGATCTTATTTATCTGATAGGTTCCAGTTTGTTCATGTAAATGCTAACCTGTAAATGCTAACCTGTTAGGAGCGTAGTGCTCCTAACAGAGCACTACGCTCCCAAAATGCAGGTTTACTTGTAATACCTAGAATCTCCAAAAGTACAATGGGAGGCAGAGCCTTCAGTTATCAAGCTCCTCTCCTGTGGAATCAGCTGCCAATCTGGATTCGGGAGTCAGACTCGATCTCTGTTTTTAAGAATAGGGCTAAAACCTACCTTTTTGATATAGCCTACAATTAGGGAGGGATCATGTGTTTCTGAACCCTCCCTTAGTTATGCTGCTAATAGGTTTAGTCAGCTGGGGGACCTCCAGTAATGCACTGGGCCTCACTCCTTTCCTCACTCTCTATGAAATATTTTTTTTTTGCTGGTCATTAACATTTGTTTGTTCTCTCCCATAGATTGAGTCCCCATCGTGCTGTTTGCTCTCTACATGTCTGTTCTTTTCTTCTTCTCTGTCCCCTCACCCCCCAGCCAGTCGCAGCAGATGACTGCCCCTCCCTGAGCCTGGTTCTGCTGGAGGTTTCTTCCTGTTAAAAGGGAGTTTTTCCTCTCCACCGTCGCCAAGTGCTTGCTCACAGGGGATCGCCTGATTGCTGGGGTCTTTCTGCAACTGTGGGGGTTCCCCCCTACAGTTGATAGTGCTATGAGATGACTGTTGTTGTGAAATGGCGCTATATAAATAAAGTTGAATTGAATTGAATTGAATTGAATATAAGGGATTATGTAGGGTTTTTTTTCTTTTCTGTCTTAGTTTAGGAACACGGCATACAAATTTAGTTATAAATGGAATGTAATTTACACTTACAGGTGGCAGAATAATCCACCTTGCCGTGCGGGCAGGACGGCAGTCCACCTGTCCTCCCTATTTTAGGTTGTGTTGTGTGAATGTGTTGGGCCATCTAGAGACATTAGTTTTTGTTTGTTAGTGCATGATTTAGGTCCTAAATTGGGGAGGGTGTTAATTGAGTGAGTGGTTTTGGACTTTTAGGGGGGGTGGGGGGGTAATGTTATATAGTTATTTTAATATGAAAGGATAAGCTAGCCACACACCACCAGGTGGCGCCTCCACCCCGCCCTATATAAGGCTGGGTCGGCGGCCATTTTATCACTGTCTGTCTGGCCTGTACCTTGGCCAGGGCGCTGTCACTGGCCGCCACAATCAGTACGGCAAATAACGCTGTTCCCAGTCACCTCGCCTCGTCTGTCCAGCAGAGCATTTGCAGACGTAACAGCCACGACCTCCCGGTTGTTATGCTCTATCAACTAGGACGCCACTTGAAAGAAAATTGTCAAACATTTATGGAAAAAAAAAACTTCAAATTTACAAGAAAAAAAATTCAAATTCATAAGAAAATTGATTTAAAAAATTATGAGAAAAAAAATTAAAATTTACAAGAAAATTGTCAAAAATTTATGAGAAAAGAAAAACCTTTAAATTTGCAAGAAAAAGTGACAAATTTAAAAGAAAAAAAAATTACCAGAAAAAAAATTTGCAAATTTATAAGAAAATTGACAATTTGCCCAATTTGCCCAAAGTCCCCTGGGCTCAGGGACTTTGGGGATCCAGGGGTCCCAGGAGGAGGAGCTGGTGGAGGTAGGGAAGGTGGTCCGCCTCAGTAAACCCAGAAGTCCAAGGTCCACCTCATGTAGAAACCAGAGGTCCTGGGGGAGGAGTGGTGAGGAGCAGAATTAAATTAATTATACATTTAAAATCAAAAACTTACAAATTTCTGAGCAAAAATGAAAAATTACAATTAAAAAGTCTTAGTTTATTGTTTTTCTTACAAGTCTGTGTGTGTGTGGGGGGGGGACAAGAAACATATAATTTCCCAATGATGTGCAGATTTTCTCATAACCTTTCCTGAAAAAGTCATGGAATTACCTGAAAAATGATTAACATTGGGGAAAAAAATGGCAGAAAAAAATTCATTACAAAGAAGGAATATCCAAAATTAATAGTATAAATATGAATTTAAATTAAATTAAATTAATTAAATTAAATCACCCTTATTGTCATTCAGCCGTACAACCAATCATGTACAGCAGAACGAGATTGTGATTTTCCTATCTACAGTGTAAATCACACACACCCCAAGTGCAGAATCAGAGGGCCGCTGCCATGCAAGGCGCCGCCACAGAGTTCCCTCTTCCATTCCATTTATTGCTGAGCACCAAGCTGGATGGCAGGAAGTTCCACTTTTATATGGTCTTCGGCATGACCCGGCCGGGATTTGAACCCCTGCCTCCCGGGTGTGGGGCGGATGTTCTACTAACTGAGCCAGTTTGCAAATTAAAACGTCTTTATGCATTAATTTTTTGTTTAAAAAGACAAACCATTTGGCGCCTGCTGTTAATATTGTTGAGGAAGAAACTGTCAGGATTGAAACAAGTTGATGGAGGAAACCAAACACATTAAAGTGACTGATTAGCTGTGAAAGCAAACGCGCACGCTGCCCTGCGGGAGCCTCTCACGACTGCGGGGTCAAATGTTTAAAATCAGTGACACAGATTTGACTTCCTGTGAATGCTGAAACGAAACGATGGCTGACCATGTGGTCAGAAAACTGGGTGGAAGTGACGGTCAGCAGAGGGCAGGAGACAGGAAACATGAACATCGCTGCTGCTGGTTACGGAGCCCCTAAAGGGACATGGTGGAAAAAAAAAAAAAAATTCCCACCATGTCCCTTTAGGGGCTCCGTAGCTGTTGTTTCAGTCTGAATAAACTCGAGTGACAGCATTTTTAGATCCATCAGTTTTCTTAACCATTTATCCATGAAGGCACAAGGAGTACATGAAGAATGTTCTACATGTTGGCACGTGCTTTGGTCAAAATACCTCGGGGATTAAATGCAACAGCACCAGTTTTTACCCAAATTAAACACTCTTCTTCACAGCAGTCCATTTCAGTGCCTCTGTCTTTAAATGCTAATGAGCCCCACCCCCCCACCCCCATGTCTTCTGAGATCTGTTGTTGAGGCTAACATTAGCGTGCTAGCTCCAATTTTTGGGCACAGCCTAAGCTGGTTTGAATGGTCCCTGGGATATAATAAGCATAAAAATAAGCCTAAATTGGAGAATGGGTGGCTCTGCTAGCTAGCTAAGGAGGCATCACAGCCAGAGTATGATAAACCATTGTAAAAATAAGATAAAATAAAGTCTAAAGGTATGCTCAGACCAAATGCGAACCTGCAAATTTTTACCTCCGCCAAGGAGGTAAATTCATTCAACACCATCCGCCCCGCTCTGCTCCGGGACAAGCTGTCCCTGCTCAACGTGCCTGACTCCCTCTGCAGGTGGATCATCGACTTCCTGACGGACCGGAGGCAGCATGTGCGGCTGGGAAAGACTGTCTCAGACTATACTAGCATCAGCACCGGATCACCCCAGGGCTGTGTACTTTCCCCCCTACTCTTCTCCCTTTACACCAACTCCTGCACCTCCAGCCACCAGTCTGTCAAGTTGATCAAGTTTGCGGACGACACCACCCTCATCGGGCTCATCTCCAACGGCGACGAGTCCGCCTACAGGAGAGAGGTGGCCCAGCTGGCGTCCTGGTGCAGCAATAACAACCTGCAGCTGAACGCTCTGAAGACAGCGGAGATGATTGTAGACTTCAGGAAAGTCACTACTCCTCTGCCCCCCCTCACCCTCTCAGGCTCTCCCATCACCACTGCTGATTCCTTCCGCTTCCTAGGCACTACCATCACCAGGGACCTCAAATGGGAGCTGACCATCAGCTCACTCATCAAAAAAGCCCAGCAGAGGATGTTCTTCCTGCGGCAGCTGAGGAAGCTCAAGCTACCCACCAAGATGTTAGTGCAGTTCTACACAGCCATCATCGAGTCCATCCTCACCACCTCCATAACCGTGTGGTACGCAGGAGCCACTGCCAGGGACAGACTAAGGCTGCAGCGCGTCGTGCGCACTGCTGAGAAGGTGATCGGCTGCAAGCTCCCATCTCTCCAGGATCTGTACATCTCCAGGACCCGGAGGCGTGCTGGCCGGATCATAGCCGATCCCTCACACCCTGGTCACGTACTGTTTGCCCCCCTCCCCTCTGGTAGAAGACTTCGGTCCATCCAGACTAAAACCTCCCGTCACATGAACAGCTTCTTCCCCTCTGCCATTAGACTGCTGAACACTAAGTGACTCTCGTGCACCATGTACAGCAGCTCAACCAGACTCATGTCAATCATCACTGTTTTCTTCCTGCATTACCGACTGCACTATATAGTTCTCCACAGTATCTGCTGCTGGCTAATATATATTTTAACTGTTGACCAGTATCACTTAATCTTATCCTACACTTTATTACATGTATAGTTTATTTCTCTTATCTTATCATGTTTAATGTTGCAGCATTGTACCGAGACAAATTCCTAGTTTGTGTACTACATGAACAATGGCAATAAACCTGATTCTGATTCTGATTCTGAGGTTGTGTTTTCATCGGCGTTGGTTTGTCTTTCTGTTTGTTTGTCTGTCTGTTTGTTTGTTAGCAAGATAACTCAAAAAGTTATGGATGGATTTTCATGAAATTTTCACAGATTGTCAGAAATGGGGTATCCTACAGATGATTAGATTTTGGTGGTGATTCGGATCACTGTCCACAAGAAAACCGCCATTACGCAAAATGCCATTTTCGTGAATAACTACTGAACCACTAATCCTATCATTGTCAATCCAATTGCTTGTCATATGTTTTCATAGTCAAGGAATCTGAAAACGTACACACAAACACTGTATGGGGGGAACTGTGGCGCTTGGCGGAGGTCTGCGCTCTCCAAGTGCTTTTCTAGTTTGCATGATGCGATTACATGTCAGCTCAACGTAAACATGCAAATAGGCATGAATTTGCCATCTGAGCAAGTTGCAGATGGGCAAAGTTGCTTTTATAACTTCGGCAGCTGTGTTCTACTGCTGTGGAAATCCCCAAAATACTGTCTGTTTAGGTTTACATTATCCGACGGGGCTCTGGAAAAATTAACCCTGCCTCCAAAACTTCACCTGGATGACGGTTGTTTGCACTGCTAGCCTGCTAGCCCTCGTTAGCACATGCGTGGCAGAAGTCTGTGGGTGGATAACTCCGACACTCAGACTGAGCTGCAAAACTCCCGGTCCATCTGTCCGCAGGTGAGTGGCAGTCTCATTTTCAAACTAGCTTACTCTCCACTGATGATACTTTTACACCGGTGATGGCAGAACCTCAACACTGATTACTAGCTGGCGCGATCAAATCCCTGAGATGTGCGAATGCCCAAATTCACATAGTTTCCACATGTTTACATTAACCGTACATGTATTCATACCACGCATTTATGGTCTGAACGTACCATAATCTTTGGTCTGTGGTTGAGGCTGACATTAGCTTGCTAGCTCAAGTTGTTGCAAACAGCCTAAGCTGGTTTGAATGGTCCCTGGGATGTCATAAGCACAAAAATAAGCCTAAATTGGAGAATGGATGGCTCTGCTAGCTAGCTAAGGAGGCATCACAGCCAGAGTATGATAAAATGTAATAAAAAAAATAAGCTAAAATAAAGTCTAAGAATGAGATACACAATTAAGCGTTGGCAGATGATTTGGGTGGGATCATGGATGCAGAATGAGGGTGGGTGGCTTATGTCAAGGGAAGGCACAAGTAGCAATGAAGCTTAGCTAACTGCTAGTGGCACAAGTACAGGCCCATAGTAGCCAAAATATAACAAAGTTACCCAGAATAAGGCCTGGGAGTGACATCTGCGTTCCCAACTGGTTCATTAACCCACACTGTGTGTGTGTGTGTGTGTGTGTGACAGAGATCATCCTGCGCAGTTCGCCCCACACGGGACACGAACCCGCGACCTCTCGGTCAACTACACAGTTCGAGCATGGGAGACACAGCACGATCGCGCTGAGCTAAAGGTCCGACCGGTAGCTCAGCGCTACCATCCGGGGCTCACAGCACCACTTTTAACTAACTGAGGTCATCAGCGCAGTTCGCCCTACACAGGACACGAACCTGCGACCTCACAGTTAACTACACAGAGACACACACAGCACGATCGTGCTGAGCTAAAGGTCCGACCGATAGCTCAGCGCTACCGATACTGTATGAGGCTTTGGGAGGGAGGTTTTACTAACGTTCTACGCCAAACAGTACTAGTTGGCATCCGTTACACTCTCCCCCTTAAACCTCACTCCCATGCCGGGTTCACGGCACCATTGTGACAGAGATCATCCTGCGCAGTTCGCCCCACACGGGACACGAACCCGCGACCTCTCGGTCAACTACACAGTTCGAGCATGGGAGACACAGCACGATCGCGCTGAGCTAAAGGTCCGACCGGTAGCTCAGCGCTACCATCCGGGGCTCACAGCACCACTTTTAACTAACTGAGGTCATCAGCGCAGTTCGCCCTACACAGGACACGAACCCGCGACCTCACAGTTAACTACACAGAGACACACACAGCACGATCGTGCTGAGCTAAAGGTCCGACCGATAGCTCAGCGCTACCGATACTGTATGAGGCTTTGGGAGGGAGGTTTTACTAACGTTCTACGCCAAACAGTACTAGTTGGCATCCGTTACATGTGTGTGTGTACATACAATACTGTACATATACATACATACAAACATACATACACACACACACACAGAGTAGTGTGAAAAAGTGTTTGTCCCCTTCCTGATTTCTCTTTTTTTTGTATGTTAGTCACACTTAAATGTTTCAGATCATCAAACAAATTTAAGTATTAAATGGTATTCACTTATATAGCGCTTTTATTCTCATCTCTTGATGACCAAAGCGCTTTACAGATCCTGCCATCCACCCATTCACACACTGATGGCGGCATGCTGCCTAACATGGCACTTCCAGACCCACCAGGAGCAATTGGGGGTGAAGTGTCTTGCCCAGGGACACAACGGCAGGATATCTGGGGAGAGCGGGATTCAAACCGCCAACCATGTGGTTATTGGACGACCTGCTCTATCTCCTGATCCACTGCAGTCATTAGACAAAGATAACACAAGTAAACGCAAAATGCAGTTTTTAAATGAAGATGTTTATGATTAAGGGGGGAAAAAAATCCAAACCTACACGGCCCTGTGTGGAAAAGTGATTGCCCCCTAAACCTAGTAACTGGTTAGACCACCCTTAGCAGCAACAACTGCAATCAAGCATTTGCGCTAACAGGCAATGAGTCTTTTACAGTGCTGTGGAGGAATTTTGGCCCGCTCATCTCTGCAGAATTGTTGTAATTCAGCCACATTGGAGAGATTTCGGGCATGAACCGCCTTTTTAAGGTTATGCCACATTTCAATCAGATTCAGGTCAGGACTTTTACTAGGCCACTCCAAAGTCTTCATTTTGTTTTTCTTAAGCCATTCAGAGGTGGACTTTCTGGTTTGTTTTGGGTCATTGTCCTGCTGCAGAACCCAAATGCGCTTCAGCTTGAGGTCACCAACAGACGGCCGGACATTCTCCATCCATCCATCCATCTTCTACCGCTTTTCCAGAGGGCCGGGTCGCGGAGGCAGCAGTTCAAGCAGAGAAGCCCAGACTTCCCTCTCCCCAGCCACCTGCTCCAGCTCTTCAGAGAGGATACCAAGGCGTTCCCAGACCAGCTGGGAGACATAGTCTCTCCACCGAGTCCTGGGTCTGCCTCGGGGTCTCCTTCCAGTGGGACGTGCCTGAAACACCTCAAGTGAGAGGCGTCCAGGAGGCATCCTAATCAGATGCCCATACCACCTCAACTGACTCCTTTCAATGTGGAGGAGCAGCAGTTCTACTCTGAGCCTCTCCCGGATGACTGAGCTCCTCACCCTATCTCTGAGGGTGAGTCCAGCAATCCTACAGAGAAAGCTCATTTCAGCCGCTTGTATCTGTGATCTTGTTCTTTCGGTCATTACCCAAAGCTCGTGACCATAGGTGAGAGTAGGAACATAGATTGACTGGTAAATCGACAGCTTTGCCTTAGAACTAAGCTCCCTTTTCACCACAACAGACTGGTACAACGTCCGCATCACTGCAGATGCTGCTCCAATCCGTCTGTCAATCTCTCGCTCTATTTTCCACATTCTCCTGTGGACATTCTCCTTCAGGATTTTTTGGTAGACAGCAGAATTCATGGTTCCATTTACCACAGCAAGTCTTCCAGGTTCTGAAGCAGCAAAACAGCCCCAGACCATCACACTACCACCACCATATTTTACTGTTAGTATGATGTTCCTTTTCTGAAATGCTGGGTTACTTTTACACTGGATGTAATGGGACACACACCTTCCAAAAAGTTCAACTTTTGTCTCATCAGTCCACAGAGTATTTTCCCAAAAGTCTTGGGGATCATCAAGATGTTTTCTGGCAAAACTGAGACGAGCCTTTATGTTCTTTTTGCTCAGCAGTGGTTTTTGTCTTGGAACTCTGCCATGCAAGCCATTTTTGCCCAGTTTCTTTCTTTTTTGAATGAATGAATGAATGAATCATCATCTTTCTTATGGTGGAGTCATGAACACTGACCTTAACTGAGGCAAGTGAGGCCTGCAGTTCTTTGGATGTTGTGGGGTCTTTGTGACCTCTTGGATGAGTCGTTGCTGCGCTCTTGGGGTAATTTTGGTCGGCTGGCCTCTCCTGGGAAGGTTCACCACTGTTCCATGTTTTTGCCATTTGTGGATAATGGCTCTCACTGTGGTTTGCTGGAGTCCCAAAGCTTTGGAAATGGCTAGAAAATTGAACTCAGCTTTCCAAAGATGTGATAAACCACAGTTAATTTATGTTTTAACAGGAAGGCAATCACTTTTTCACACAGGGCCATGTCGGTTTGGATTTTTTTTACCCTTAATAATAAACACCTTCAATTAAAAGCTGCATTTTGTGTTTACTTGTGTTATCTTTGTCTAATATTTAAATTTGTTTGATGATCTGAAACATTTAAGTGTGACAAACATACAAAAAAAAGAGAAATCAGGAAGTGGGCTGACACTTTTTCACACACACACACACACACACACACACACACACATATATATATAAACATATTTGGACCTAACTGTATATAGATAGTAGCCATAAAAACCACAGTTATGATGCTAAATTAAGTATGCTAACTGAGCTGCTGGTGTGTGGTTTTAGAAGCTAATTGGGACGTCTCCTTCCACCATCATTAAAATGTGTGGAAATAAAAAGGGGGAGTCATTTCAATAAGCTCGAGTTGTTACATCACAATCAGAGGCAAATCTGAGCAAACAAGACCTTATAAGACCAAGGAAGACCCAAATTAATAGTTTTTCAGTTTGTGCGTTATTGACCACTCCAGGGGCTCCAATAGCAGTTTCACCCCAGCAGCAGCCAAATATGTACAAGCTAATGGACAGCCAAACAGTGATAGTCCTAGACAGCGAGCACATAGTTTTATGGTCGCTAAAATTATAATAGCAGTGAGGGCTGGTTACTGTGACATAAGATTCAAAGATTTTTATTTGTCAATACTTCTATACGTACAGGACATACAGAAGAATTAAAATGTTGTTTCTTTCTCTCTCTTAGTGGTGTGCACAATATATAAGAAAGAAGGAATAAGAATGAAAAACAATAACAGCAGTCTATGTACAGTAATGCTATCCACAGTGCAAATAAAGATAAAGCACAGCAATCCTATGTACAGAAAAAAAAGTAGAGCTGTATTACCCGTAACTACAAGTTCAGTGCGGTAGTGTAGGTGTAGACAGTGACAGATAGGAGTGCACATGATCAGTGTTGCAATAACAGACAGCAGCAGGTATGGCATTTGTGCAAATGGTTGCAGTAAGGTGCAGAGACATACAGCAGCAGATGTATTACTGTTGGTGTGCCACGTCTTTCTGTGTGAACAGCTGAGGTAGTTATTGTGTGGGTGAGTGTGTTATGGGGAGGGGAGGAAGCAGAGTTCAGGGTCCTGATAGCCTGGTAAACAAAGTTGTTTAGCAGTCTTGTGGAGCGGGCCCGGAGGCTTCGGTACCTTCTTCCTGAGGGCAGAGGGCTGAAGAGGGAGTATGAGGGATGGGAGGTGTTGTCTGCGATGTTGATGGCTCTGTGGATGAGGCGGGTGTGGTAGATGTCCAAGAGGGAGGGCAGAGGGGCACCGATGATCTTGCTGGCTGCTTTCACTGTGCGTTGTAGAGTCTTCCAGCAGGAGACGGTGCAGCTTCCGTACCACACAGTGATGCAGCTGGTGAGGATGCTCTCAGCGGTGCCCCGGTAGAATGAGCACATAACTAAACTGTCATCTGAAATAAAACTACCAACAGAGATCGGGAGCATGTGTTTTTAACAAAACTGTCATTGTTTTATATCACAGTCATCATCTGCTGACACTTACTAGACAGATGTTGTTTTAGTTTCTGTTTCATCTCTGTAACCGTGCACAATTCTGATCCCATCAGAGGACCAAAACCTTCAGTTTGTTCTTCTGAGAAACAGTGCCCCACTTCCTTCAGATTATCCTCTCTTCTCTGGAACTGTTTTCTGCCAAAGAAAGAGAGGCTTTGAAGCCCCGAGGATTATAAAAACAGGTCAGGGTTTCTGAAAAGATGCTGCGGCTGTTTTTAGAGGAAAATTCAGCTCCATCACAACCTGAATACACACTGATGGAGGAATCTGCAGAGCAGCAGCACTGACCACGCAGGACAAAATGAAAAGTCCTCATTCTGTCTCGGAGACCTGAAAAAAGAGACAATTGTCCCCCAATAGCATCCTAAACCTTTCTATGTCATGTTACCCAAATGAAGAACATGACTTTGAACCACCGCTTCTACACAGAAATGCACTGTTAAAAAATCTTTGAAATTTTCACCTTTTCCTCATAAATCTGCAACTTTTTTGCAAAAATTTGACTTTTTTTCTCATAAATTTGCAACTTTTTTCCTGTATAATATCAACTTTTTGTCATAAATTTGTGACATTTTTCCTCATAAATTTGCAACTTTTCTTTTAAATTGTTGATTTTTTTCGTCTTATAAATTTGATAAATTTGCAAATTTTTTATTGTAAGTTTGCAACTTTTTCCTGTAAATTTTTTTATTTTTTTTCTCAGAGCTGCTACTTTTTTCTCATAAATTTGCATTTTTTCTAGTAAATTTGCTACTTTTTCTCATAAATTTTCAACTTTTTTCTCAAAAAATTTGACTTTGTACCTCATAAATCTGCAGCTCGTAAACATTTGCAACTTTTTTCTGATAAATTTGCATTTTTTTTAATTTAATTTGCTAGTTTTTTTCCTGTAAAATTTTGAACTTTTTTGTCATAAATTTTCCAATTTTTTCCCTCATAAATTTGCAACTTTTCTTTTAAATTGTCGATTTTTTTCATCTTATGAATTGGCAAATTTTTTATTGTAAGTTTGCAACTTTTTTCCTGTAAATTTTTTATTTTTTCTCAGATCTGCTACTTTTTCTCATAAATTTTCAACTTTTTTCTAGTAAATTTGACTTTTTACCTCATAAATCTGCAACTCTTAAACGTTTGCAACTTTTTTCTGATGAATTTGCATTTTTTGTTAAATTTGCTAGTTTTTTTCCTGTAAATTTTAAACTTTTTTGTCATAAATTTTCCAATTTTTTCTCAAAAATTTCTTTTTTCCTCAAAAATTTGAAACTTTTTTCCTGTAAATTCTCAACTTTTTTCAAAAATTTGCAGCTTTTTTCTCAGAAATTTGTCACCTTTTTTCCTCATAAATTTGCAGCTCTTCTAAGTTTTCAACTTTTTTTCTCATAAATTTACACATTTTTTTCTTTTAAATTTATGACTGTTTTCTCATAAAGCTGCAACTTGCTTCTCATAAATTTGCAGTTTTTTTCCTCTAAATTTTCAACTTTTTTTCTCATAAATTTGCAATTTTTTTCTTGTAAATTAACTCATCTGGATCCTGGTTGCATGTTCACTCCGTGTAATTAAATTGTAATTTGTGACTTTTTTTAATTTTTAAATTGGTATCTTTCATATGTTGTGAATTTACATGAAAAAAAGATTAAAGTTTACCAGAAAAAAAAAATCAGAAAATTTACAAAACAAAAAAAAATGCAGCTTTTTTCTTGCAAATTTCCAGCATTTATGTGGTCAAATCTTTATTCTGAGTAATGGAATTTTTTCAATTTATCAATGATCTTTTTAATGCTTTTATTGTTCTAAAGCACTACACCGCCTTTGCCGCCACACACACGTGCACCACCACCACCAAACGCAGTCTTGCTGGGCTGGGGTCCGCCGGTCGTGGGTGAATAAACCACAGGTTGAAGACCCTGCTCCATCCTGACTCAGTGGGACATTAGAAAACAAAACTATTGGGTCCAAACGTGGCGCTCTAAAGTGTGCCACCGCCGCCCTGAAGGCGTCTGTGAAGTCACGAGTATGGCTGCGCGAACTAAAACCAACACCAACCTGCTGATGCACAGCTGAGGATGGAGGAGAAGTTCGACAGAAACGGCCTCAGAGCTGCTGCAGCACCTCTGCAGCAGCAGCTGGAGAACTTCTGGAGAACCCTGCAGCTCTGACGGCGATGAAGGGCTCTGCTGCCCCCTGCGGGTTGTCAGCGGGATGACAGCTGGATGGAGAAGCGCCCCTATAATCTCCTTACTGTAGAACACACACACACACACACACACACACACACACAGAGCAGGCACACGGGCTAAAAATGGCGCTAAATAAGATTGGAGACGCATTTAGTTTTGGTGCAGACAGACAGAAATAATCCGGTCGTGCTGCTGCTGCTGCTGCTGCTGCTGCTCACCAGCATGACCAATACATAAAATTTATGATGAAATAATATACAAATTTAAAAGAAAAATTGTTCATTTACATATTAAAAGATAAATTTAAAGAGCCCC
Source organism: Pholidichthys leucotaenia (assembly GCA_020510985.1). NCBI lineage: Eukaryota > Metazoa > Chordata > Actinopteri > Cichliformes > Pholidichthyidae > Pholidichthys > Pholidichthys leucotaenia. Next base: position 18,853,482 of record CM035850.1, on the reverse strand, counting down.
TTGTAGTATATCAAATGTGATACATTTGTCATTGGGTGTACTAGGGGTGGCGGCTCCACCTTTTCGGTTCCGTTGTCACCCTGGGTATAAAGAGCAAAGGCGAAAGGGATTCGTCCTCTTTCGACCACGACCATCTGCCTGTACGGAGCACCTTCGTTCTTTGTGGTTCATCTAATAAAGTTACGTTCTACTCCACCTCCAGCCTGATTATTAAGCGCAAGTTATGGACAGAACATTTGGCGATGAGGATAAAGGTATGGAGAAAGCTGTTTCTGGCATTTGACCGTTTTTGGAGGTCCCGGGCGAGCTGCCTGTTCCCTGGGCGAGGTGTTATGCGGCCTTTCCGAATTACTTGGTGACCCTGAACCTTGGAGAATTGGAGAAACCGCGTGCAAGAGCTATTTTAGTCCATAATCTTGGCATGGAGGGGCAACGGCTTCTCAGCACGTTGGGAAAGAGCAATAGTTTTGACAACATGGTCGGGCTAATGGCACGCTATTTTCGTGCTCTGGAAAACGTCATAGTCTGGAGGATTCGGTTTTGGCAGTGCCACCAGCGGACTGGAGAGTCGGTGCAGCGATACATCGCAGACCTGCGTCAGCTGGCGGGGGAGTGCCAATTCAGAGCCTTTGAGAAAGAAATGGTCCGTGATCAGTTGGCGGAGCACACACTTTGTGCTGCGGCACGGTCAAGGCTTCTAACATACTCGGGTGAAGTGACGTTAGCCACAGCAGTGGAGATAGCTCAGCAGTTTGAAGCAGCTGAAAAACTATCCAAGGAACCTCAGTGAGAGAACCACACTGGGGCATACCGAACCACGATCGAAGGCACTGGGTGTGGACCCAGATAGCAAAGACAGCGTGGATGGTGAGGAATATGCTGCCGCTATAAAAATTAGGTCCGCCCCGGGTACGCCAAAGTGCTATGGCTGTGGGTCCACCAGGCACCGGTACAAGGCAAGAGAGTGTCCGGGGAAAGGCAAACGCTGTGGCAAGTGTGGACTCCTGCATCATTTCGTCAGGGCCTGCAAAAATTTTGAGCGAGGGGACCGACAACGTGGAGTGGATTTCTGCTCCCCCGTTAATAGGAACACTGGTGTTTTGTTTTATGGACTTTGTGGTACTTGAGGCGGCAGAATAATCCGCCGAGCCGTGTAGAGGTGGGTCAGCAGTCTACCTGATCCCCTCTACTCTAGTTGTGTTGTGTTGTGCGCATGAATAGGCCTATATTTTCTGTTATTGTTGTCGGGTTATAAATTTGGGAGGGCCTAATTAGTGTGTTTTGGATTTTCTGGGGAGGGGGGGTGTAGTGTATCAAATGTGATACATTTGTTATTAGGTGTGCTGGGGTGGCAGCTCCACCTTTCCGGTTCCGCCGTCACCCTGGGTATTAAGGGCAAAGGCGGAAGGGACTGGTCCTCTTTCGACCATGACCATCTGCCTGTACGGAGCACCTGTGTTCTTTGTGGTTCATCTAATAAAGTTACGTTCTATTGCACCTCCGGCCTGATTATTAAGAGTGTGAGTTATGGACAGAACACCCCTATTATGACATGCTGGCACAGCTCTCTGACAGGCTTTGGTCACAATACCTCGGGGTTTAGTTACTGCAGTGCCATTTTACAGTGCCCGTAAGTTTTACAAGATAAAAGTTTAAAATCCTGCAAGAGGAAGTTGAAATTTTTTAAGGAAAAAGTAGCAAATTTGTAAGAAAAAAAAAGCGGTAAACATGAGGAAAAAAACAGGGAATTTACAACAAATCTATGAGGAAAAACCATGGAAAATTTACAAGAGAATATTTTAATTTGTGAGAAAGTTGGAAAATTTTCCAGTGGAAAAAAAAAAAAGTCATGTATGCATGTGACATTTAAAAATTTATGAGGAAAAAAGTATTGCAAAGTTAGAAGGAAAGATGCTAATTTACCAGGGGGAAAAAGTTATAATTCTTTGAGGAAAAAGCTGATAAATTACGAGAAAAAAAAAACAGTAAAAACTTTATAAGAAAGGGGATACAAATTTAGATGAAAAAGATACAAATTTATGAGAAAAAGTTGCAAATTTAAATGAAAAAAGCTGAACATTTGCAAGGAAAAATTCAAAACTTTATAAGAAAAAGGAGGCAAATTTACATTAAAAATTATTTAAATTTACATGAAAAAAGATTCCATTTACATTAAAAATGCTAAGCTACAAGGAAATTAGATGCAAATTTACATTTAAAAATGCAAATTTACATGAAAAAGATAAATGGTTTACAAAGAAAATAGATGCAAATTTAAATACCTCCAGGTTTAGTTATTGCAGTACCATTTTACACACGGGGAAGGACCTCTCCTGAAAACAGGCTGTCTTATTGCTTTAAATGCTATGATAGGGTGCCAAGAGAGGGAGTGTGGTACTGTATCTTGTGGTACTTATAATCCTTCTCTGTACAGTCAGTACTATCTATTGACTCATAAGAATCATCATCTATTTAACCTAGTAGTAGCATATGCTGTATATAAAGTTATCTAAGTATTTTTACTTTACTTCCCTGGGTGACTCCTTTTCTATTATGCTGTGTGTTTTTCGTTTGGTTGGGTTGTCTGTGTCATGCTGCTGTTACGCTGTAATTTCCCAGTTTGGGATCAATAAAGTACATCTATCTATCTATCTATCTATCTATCTATCTATCTATCTATGAGGAAGTCAGGAGTGGCAGAGAAGTATGTGAAGGTGGTGCAGGGCATGTACGGGGACAGTGAGACAGTGGTGAGGTGTGCTGTATGAGTGACAGATGGGTTCAAGGTGGGGGTGGGGTTACAGGTTACATCGACGATCGGCTCTGAACCCCTTCTCGTTTGCCATGGCGATGGACAGGCTGACAGATGAGGTGGGGCAGGAGTCTCCAGGGACCATGATGTTCGCAGACAACACTGTGATCTGTAGTGAGAGTAGGGAGCAGGTGGAAGAAAACCTGGAGAACTGGAGTGATGTTCTGGAGAAAAGAGTAATGAAAGTCAGTGAAGCAAAACAGAATACATGAGTGTGAATGAGAGGGAGGCAGGTGTAACGGTGAAGATGGAGGGAGTAGAGGTAGTGAAGGGAGATAATAATGCATCAGATTTATATAGCACTTTTCATAGACACTCAAAGAAGCTTTACAATGGATACATTATTCATTCACTCCACAGACAGTTGTAGTGATAAGCTACCACTGTAGCTGCAGCTGTCCTGGGGCAGACTGACAGAAACGTGGCTGCCAATCCACACCAACGGCCTCCCTGAGCACTATCGAGCATTTATGCACATTCATACCCAGTGTCATGGACACTGGAGGCAAGGTGGGTAAAGTGTCTTGCCCAGGGACACAACAGCAGGATGTCTGGGGAGAGCAGGATTCAAACTGCCAACCCTTCGATTATTAGACGACCTGCTCTACCTCCTGAGCCACTGCCGCCATTGAGTTTAAATACCTGGGGTCAACCACTCAAAGCAATGGAAAATGCACAAGAGAGGTGAAGAAGAGAGTGCAAACAAGGTGGAGTGGGTGGAGACAAGTGTCAGGGGTGATTTGTGACAGAAGAATGAAAGGGAATATTTACAAGATGGTAGTGAGACCTGCTATGATGTATGGTTTGGAGACGGTGGCACTGACAAAGACAGGAGGTGGCACTGGAGGTGGCAGAGTTGAAGATGCTAAGATTCTCATTGGGAGTGACCAGGCTGGCCCTGTAATCACACTGGTGCACATGCTAGCTGAATTAGCCTAGCTTATCTGTCACTTGTGGTTCCCCTTGGCATAGCCTAGCTGACCTACCTCGGCCAAAGTCAGTGATCGCAGCAAAATCATTGACCATATCTTACATTCTAGATGTTTTATTTTATTTTACTATTGTCATAAACTCTGGCTTGGACAGCTCGTGGTGGTTAGCCACCACTAGGACAGCCACCCATTCACTCATTCAGGCTAATTTCTGTGCCTACACTGCGTTCCTGCTCTCTCAGGATTCTCAGATTTTAGCAGCTGGCTAAAATCATTCTGTAACAGCAGCCCAGAAGCTGTGATAGATGCCTTCACAAATGCGGCTTTCAAGCTAGCGCTTGTGGAATATGAATCCAATTTGATGAGCATACCCGCAAAAATTAAGAGGAGGAAATATGAACAATATTTTTAAACATATATAAAGTTTTGATTGCAGTTGGTATCTTGGATTTTGACTGTGGGAATACCCTCAGGTTACAAGAGTTTCGCCCAAGATCATTAGCATATAAACAAACCACTGTGAAGAAGGGTGTTTAATCTGAACGGAAAATGCTGCTGTAGGATTTAATCCCTGAGGCATTTTGGCTAAAGCGTAACAGAAGATTTCATTAGCACCTCTGGGAAGTGTGTCAACATGTGCAGAATGTTCACAACATGCTGAAGAGATGTTACTGCATGAAGACACATGCAGTAACGCCGTATGAACAGCAGGAGGAGCAAAGGAGCAACTGTTTTTCTTTCTTCAACTGACGTTTTTTTTTTTTTAATCTGCATCTTTTTTTTCTTCAAAGTTTGCAACTTTTACCTCCTAAATTAGTGACTTCTGTTCTATTCTTTCTATCTTTTTTCTTCATCGTGTGTGAGTTTTTTCTCTCTATTTGTTATTGGTCTGGCGTCCCCAAACACTTCATGGTGTTCTGGATCTCACAAGGTTTTTTTGTCTGTCTGTCTGTTTAAAGCAAATTTCCAAGAAAAACTTGCCTCCCAAACCTGGAAAAATGAGAGAATTGTCCCCCAAAATTTCAAAGCAGAGATGCAAAAAAAATTGCAACTTTATTTCTCATAAATTAGCACACTTTTTTCTTGTAAATGTGTAATTTTTGTCTTGTAAATTTTCAACTTTTTTCTTAAAGATTTGCAACAGTTTCCTCAAAAATTTGTGATTTTTTTCTCAAAAAATTGCATCTTTTTTCTCATAAATTTGTAATTATTTTTCTTGTAAAAGTGTACTTTCCCCTGTAATTGTTTAACTTTTTTCTCAAAGATTTGCAAGTTTTCTCAAAGTTGTGTGATGTTTTTCATAAATTTGCAACTTATTCCTGTTATTTTTCCAACTTTTTTTCTCACAGATTTGCAGTTTTTTTTCTCAAAAATTTGTAACTTTTTTCATAAATTTGCAATTTATTTTCTAAAAAAATTGCAACTTTTTCCCCATAAATTCTATAAATTTTCGTATTTGTTCTCAAAAATTTTCAGCTTTTTAATGCAAATTTTCAGCTTTTTTCTCACAGATTTTCAACTTTTTTCCCATGAATTTGCAACTTTCTTTCTCAGAAATCTGACTTTTTTCCTATAAATTTGCAACTTTTTTCTCAAAAATTTGTAACTTTTTCCTGTAAATTTTTCATCTTTTTTATATTTTTTCTCATATATCTGCAACTTTTTTCTTATGAATCTGTGACTTCTTTCTCAAAAAAAATGCATTTTTTTCATAAATTTGCAACTTTTTCTCATAAATTTCCAAATTCTTCTAAATTTGCAACTTTTTCTCATAAATTTTCAAATTTTTCTTGTAAATTCACAACACTCATCTGCATTCTGGCTAAGTTTTTATTCTGTGTAATTAAATTGGAATTTGCGACTTTTTAAATTTTAATACTGGCATCATTTATCATATCCTTGCACCTTTATTCATACAAATTTGTACCTAAATTACATTTATATATTTGTAACTTATACTAAATTGGTGAAATACTCCACCCTCCTTGTTAAATAGAATAAATCGCCTATACCAGGGCTGTTCAATTACAAAATCAGCTGGACCACAATTTGAAATCAAGACACATAATTGGGCCCCACATGTTCAGGGATCTGAATATGACACATTTCAAACCAACACAGATCAATATGATGAAAAATATGCACTTTTTATCCATTATCTTGCTTTTAAATGTGCATTTGGCACATGACAAAGGCACATCAAAAGTGCATAAAAACACAATAACAGTGCTGGGGTTGAGCAGAACTTGAATTAGTAGAAATATTTTTCTTCTTGAACAACAATTAAATAAATAGAATGGAAAAAAATAAAATTCTGTGAATAACCATTATGGTCACATCTTATCAGGCATACCTCAAAGTACATAAAAATTCAATGTACACTGTTAGTAGCATTAGCATTTGTTTCCCTTTTGAAATAAAATATACTACATCCTGGTCATCACTGACCATGGCACATCACAAAGGGCATTTAGCTGAATAAAAAATGAACTGTCAAACACTTCAGCACACAAACCCCCCTAACAAACATTGCACATCCACTATTGTGGTTTGTTTTGTTTTAAATCACCACTTGTGTGAGTAGGAACCTCTTTTTATAACTACACATTCCATTACACACACATATCAGTCAACCAAAAATTTCTAGTAGAGTTAAGGGTGCAAAAAGCCCCCCACTTAAAAACTTGAGTAATGACTTCAGTCTTGAAGCTTTGAGGTTTTTCTTCAAAATTTATAATAATTTTCTTAAAGTTTTCTACTTTTCTCTGTAAATTTATCTAAATTTGAAACCATTTTCCTCATTTGTAATTTCCTCTTGTAAAATTGACTTTTCTTGTATTTGAGACTTTATTATAAGTCTGTGGATTATTCTATGGTTAATTTTTGTCTATTTTTTAAATAAAATTACTGGGTTTTTTTTTTATAAATTTGAAACAGATAATGGTAAAATTTTTACTTTTTTTCACTATACAACTTCCACTTTTAACCATAATTTTGCAGAGTCAGAACAGAACAATAATTTAACTCTGATTTCAAAGAAAATAAATAATACAATTATATTTAATGAAATAAATTACCAAAGATGCAGTTATTTCTGTTATAATATTTCAATATATTTATAGTTTTTTAGAACTCTCCTCACCTCCCAGACAACAGGAAAAACCTCCCTTATTTTGAAATCCAAATGTTGGCATGCTGAGTTTGTCTGAAGGCTACTGACAGATTAAAGTCACTGACTTCATAAATTTCAGTCATCTTAACTTGCCAGGTACATAATAGTGAACATAAATTATAAGTTAATATTGTACTGAATCGTGAAGAAAATCCTCAGCGATTCAGTCACTCCTGCCTTCCCTGCATATGAAGCCTAACCACACCTGTTTGCTATGCAACTCTTCATTATTGTTCCCGTTACCAGAAGGGTTAAAACCACCATAAATGCCTCCACTCCCACATATCTCTTCTGCTTTTTTTCTGCGTTTAAAGTACTTTAATAAGCCCATGCTTCTCTCGGACGGTAGAGAGACACTCTGCCTGCCGACTGGAATGGTCACGCAGGCGGGGCACTTCCGAACTCCGCGCAGATGATGGTCACGCGCGCTGTTCATGTGCGTGCTTGCAGACCATCATTCCTTCATATTTTTTTCTTAAATATATATTTCCTTGGCATGGCCTGGGCCACGTGGAGATTGGATCTGGGCCGCATGTGGCCCATGGGCTGCTAATTGAATAGGCCTGGCCTATACTGAAGGAAGAGCAAATAACTTTTGGTGTCATCAGCATTTGTGTTTTTGCAGGTTTTAACCTTCTGAAAGGTGTCTGTTGGTCATGTGATTATCAAAAAAACATAAAAATGATCACTTCCCTACAAAAAAACCACACTGTAGCGGGTTGAATTCAACCCCCACAACACACAGAGACAGTCAGCTCGTTACTCCTGGGTTTTTTCCGCTGCATGCTGCGTTTACAGCTGTGAGGTTAAAGTGTCATCCATGCATTGTGTTCATCCATCCTGTCTGTACCTCTGATATGCAAATGCCAGATTGACTGCTGTGAAGGTCTTTGATGTATTGTCTGAGTTGGGTATAAATGCTGTACCATTCTGTAATTCTGTCTCTCAATATCCCATTCTGATTCCTGTAACTGCTGCGGACACACACCGTGTCTCTTTGCCTGAGAGCCTGAGGACATCACCTAAGCCCGCAGCACGAGGGCTGGGGAGGTGTTCCAATGAAGGCGGTATGATTCAATAAACCAACTTAAAACTCCATCGCTGCCTTTATTTTATCATGCCGCTTCACTGGTGACCCCGAACATGCATACGTTTTGTGCAAAGCAACCTTCTGGTCTGGACAGCCACGCTGGCGACCCGACACTGAAGAAAACGAGCTGCCGGCGAACGCAGCACCCGGCAGTGATGCTCCGCCGACAAGCGAACGCAGCAGCCTGACTGATCTGCCCTCCCTGCGGCTTCAGGGAGGCCTCAACGCAGAGCCCACGGCAGGCGAGCTACTCTCCGGACATCGCCCAAGACCGGGTAAATGGCAGTAAACGTCATGGCGCGACCCTCGCCGAGATCGGGGCGTCCATGCGGGACAGCCTGAGGGACAAAGATCGTCTATCTCCCCTCATCGCTCCAACGCACCATGACTAATCTGCAGCCACGGCTCATCATAGATGTTTTTCGGCGCCGATCTCCACCAAGTTTCCGACCCTGGTTTCCTCTCCAGTGGGCCCACCCACGCAAGGAGCCTCGGCACACGCACCGGGGGTGACGAGGACGGCGCAACACGCACGGAACAAGAATGGCTCCAGAGACCGCCATTGTCCTGCGCAGCTGCACGCAGAACCTTCAGGGCTGCGTGCTCACCTGAAGCAAGCACGCGCACAGCGTGCCCACAGGATTCACTGATGGTTTCAGCCACGGCGCACAAAGAATTCAGCCGTCTGCTTTTCCCGAGGGCTTTGGGCTGCGCACGCACCTAAAGTCAACACGCCAAGTTCCTCTGCTTTTGTTTACGCAACCTCGCCGCTCCTGTTTTTCTTCATGGCCACGAGAGGAGTCAGAGACTAATTTTTCTTCTGGTGATCTCCGCAAGTTCAACGGGACAGCCCCTCGACATCGCAGAGCAGCAAACAATTTTTGGCATGGCCCGAACGATTTCACCGCGCCCGGTCAGCACTTACTACCCCCTTCCCCCTCCCCCTCTACCTGCACAGAGCTTTTACCTGCTCGCTGCCCAAACTGCAACATCGAGGTCTCGGCCCCCTGCCGTGCCCTCTGGGGGGGAGCGGTGTAGCGGGTTGAATTCAACCCCCACAACACACAGAGACAGTCAGCTCGCACTCCTGGGTTTTTTCCGCTGCATGCTGTGTTTACAGCTGTGAGGTTAAAGTGTCATCCATGCATTGTGTTCATGCATCCTGTCTGTACCTCTGATATGCAAATGCCAGATTGACTGCTGTGAAGGTCTTTGATGTATTGTCTGAGTTGGGTATAAATGCTGTACCATTCTGTAATTCTGTCTCTCAATATCCCATTCTGATTCCTGTAACTGCTGCGGACACACACCGTGTCTCTTTGCCTGAGAGCCTGAGGACATCACCTCAGCCCGCAGAGGGATGGGGAGGTGTTCCAATGAAGGCGGTATGATTCAATAAACCAACTTAAAACTCCATCGCTGCCTTTATTTTATCATGCCGCTTCAACACCACCTTTATGGTGATGCTGTCTCCGAGGAGCCATTTTAACTCTTCCAGGTTACTGCGGAACATCATAAACACTGTAAACCCTGCCCTGATACCCGCCCAAAGTCATGGAGACAAGCTAACAGTGCTACCAGGGAGCTAGCTTAGCAAGTGAGGTTTATGTTGTTATTTTCTTTAGGGTTCAGTCACCCTAACAGACATCACTATTTCCACCTGGTTTGTTTATATATTTTGCATCATTTTGGCTTATTTTGTTATTAATAGTTTTGGTATGATGTCACATGCCAGCCATGTTGGAGGTGAAGTCGCCACATTCAGCCAAAAAATGTGGTAAATATGGTGAACTATTGTGCTATGGCACTGGTTGTGTAATGATGGGATTCATTACAATGTGCGGCATGATGATGCAGACAGCTGGTGATGTCATCACGCCGGCATATATATGGGAGAGTTGGCCATCTCATGGTCTTTTCTTTGGTGACTCGTCCCCAGGGCATAACTGAGAGCTGAGTGCATATTCGCTTGTATTGTTAACCAACAGTTTCTGTAATAAAGTTCGAGCTTGAGCACAGCATCCTCGTCCGTCTTCATTCCAGGTTTATGGACATAACATTTGACAACAAGAATACACGAACCATGGAAGCATGCCTAAGACCGCTAAGGCCTTTCCTCGAGTCCCCAGGCGAACCGGACATCCCGTGGCCATGATGGTTGAACGCGTTCGAGACCTACGTTGCAGCATTGGAACTGGTAAAGCTGGATAAAGTAAGGAAGCGGGCGCTACTTGTCCACAACCTGGGCATAGAAGGTCAGAGGTTTTTTCACACGCTGGGTCCGACGAACTCATATGTGGATGCTGTTGAGCTACTAGCTACACCGGACAACGTGATAGCATGATGAATTTGATTCCGCCAGAGGCGACAGGGAATTAGTGAGTCCACCCAGTAATTTGTTGCCGATTTAAGACATCTGACTAGCATGTGCCATTTTGGACTGCTGGAGAAAGAGATGGTGCGGGACCAGTTAGCGGAGCACACGAGTAACCCAAGGCTAAGGGCTAAGATGCTAATGGCGCCAAACAACATGATGCTAGCTAGCACAATAGAGCTAGTATTCCAGCTTGAGTCAGCAGAGAAGTTAGCATCGGAGCTATGTGGGCACCAACAACAGACGCTACCAGGACAGACAACGTTAGCCAACACGGTGGGCACGGAGGAATATGAAGACACGGTAGATGAGTACAAGGTGAACGCCGTTAACCGGAGGACCACTCCAAGATGCCCCACATGTGGTTCCCTGACGCACCATGAGAGAGCACGTTTTGGCCCGACAAGAAGACAACATTGTAACAAGTGTGGATGTTATAACCATTTCACCAAAATGTGCTGGTCGCCGGCGCCGTGGAGCCCGCCAAGCAAGCCAAGCCGCATGCCAGCAACCACCATTCACGTGGTAAGCCCTGAAATCAATGCTTATGCATACAGCATGGTTGAATTAGACAGCATGGCTATACCGCTACTGCTCGACACGGCGGCGGTTAGGTCGATGTTAAACTGGGCCACGGTGAAGAAATTTTTTACCAACCACAAAATAAGAAAGAACCCAGCGGAGCTGTATGGATACAGTGGTCACAGACTCAATAATGTAGGGACAGTCAAACTAACAGTCTACTACAAGTCAAAAATTGTGTATGACTTCACATTCCAACTGTCTATGCACGGTGACAACATTATGGAATGTTGTGGAGCGTGTAAATGAAGAGGCAGATTTATTTCAGGCGATTTATTACACACTCACACTTGTCAAGCAGAGAACAGACTGAACACTTCAGCAGAAACTACTCTCTTAAGTTTCATGGTATTTACATCACACACAACATGACATCTGCATCACACTGCATTCAACTCCCTCATCCTTGACTCCTTCCTGCTATCTCACCAGGAATCCCCTGCTCTTTGTTCTCCCAAGCTTATCCACTGTCTCCTGTCTGAGATGCTAGACAATCTGGCTCTCCCAAGGTGTTACACATCACTACAATGTGACCTCTTCTACAGACTGGGCTTCACTATTGGCGACAGCACCAGGTTCACATGGTCTGGTTACCGCAACCGGGACACGATGGACATCTACGATGACAACGTGATGTGGGACAACAGTATAAAGGGCGACACCGACACCAAACTGACTATCCCGTGCACACAGGAGGAGAGCTGCCCGGGAGGGGTCAGCGGCCGGACTCGCCTCAGATCCTCGCCCAGCCGGAGCCTGCTGTGAAATTGCAGGAGGGGAACACCGTGCACGCAGAGAACCTCGGGGCACAACGACCGGGCACAGACACTATCTACAACACAGCACAACAAAGCACATCAGACGGGAGAGAGGAGGAACCAGACTGCTTCAGTACCCACGCTCAGCATCAGTCTACGGGGGTTACGACCGAGCCGACGGGTGAAGAGTCCACAATAGCGAACAACAGGGAAGAGACGCCGGACACCTTCCGTACCCACGACCAGCTTTGGACTTTACAAACAATGATGGTGAAGTCGGGTGAAGGGTCCATGACAAACACAGTAACGGCAGAACTGTTACGGCATGACGGAGGTCCTAAAACGAATGAGCACGCAGCACCACAATGATCACAGTAGCATATGAGCCCGAGCAAGGCGCTGCTCAAAGTCATGGACTGGGTTCGAGTCCGGACCAATGAGGAACTGGGATAACGGCTGACCAAGTCACAACCGACAGGACAGCGGATGCCGCTGAGGATCGTGGCGAAACTGGGATCGGCATGCTTTCAACTGACAGATGGTTCGGTTTGTCACGCAAACCAACTATGGTGTGTCCAGGTGGCTGCTCCAGACGACAAGGCTTCGCTGGAGTCAGCTGATGCAGTGTGGGACCCGGGCCCCAACGTTATGAAGATCGGTCCTGGCCCCAGGGGCCCAGCATCTCCACACTGGTCCAGCGGAGCACTTCGCTATGTAAAAGAACAGTCACTGAAAAGAAAAGGACCACACACCAAAATAAATGAATCCCGAAATAAATAGATGCACACATTACAACCATACAGTATATACAAATATGAACAATGGTGGTACCCGACTCCACAAACCCGCATTTCAACCCCATAAACTGGGCAGAAAGACTCCAGAGCAAAACTACAAAGTACACAACATAAGGCAATTACTTCGCTCTCACACACTCCTTACTAACTCTCAAACACAGGTGTTACCGCACCTCCCCACACACACATACAGTGGGGCAAAAAAATATTTAGTCAGCCACCAATTGTGCAAGTTCTCCCACTTAAAAGATGAGAGAGGTCTTCAATTTTCATCATAGGTATACCTCAACTATGAGAGACAAAATGAGGGAAAAAAAATCCAGAAAATCACATTGAAGAATTTTTAATGAATTAATTGGTAAATTCCTTGGTAAAATAAGTATTTGGTCACCTACAAACAAGCAAGATTTCTGGCTCTCACAGACCTGTAACTTCTTCTTTAAGAGGCTCCTCTGTCCTCCACTTGTTACCTGTATTAATGGCACCTGTTTGAACTCATTATCAGTATAAAAGACACCTGTCCACAACTTCAAACAGTCAGACTCCAAACTCCACTATGGCCAAGACCAAAGCGCTGTCAAAGGACACCAGAAACAAAATTGTTGACCTGCACCAGGCTGGGAAGACTGAATCTGCAATAGGTAAGCAGCTTGGTGTGAAGAAATCAACTGTGGGAGCAATTATTAGAAAATGGAAGACATACAAGATCACTGATAATCTCCCTCGATCTGGGGCTCCACGCAAGATCTCACCCCGTGAGGTCAAAATGATCACGAGAACGGTGAGCAAAAATCCCAGAACCACACGGGGGGACCTAGTGAATGACCTGCAGAGAGCTGGGACCAAAGTAACAAAGGCTACCATCAGTAACACACCACGCCACCAGGGACTCAAATCCTGCAGTGCCAGACGTGTCCCCCTGCTTAAGCCAGTACATGTCCAGGCCCGTCTGAAGTTTGCTAGAGAGCATTTGGATGATCCAGAAGAGGATTGGGAGAATGTCATATGGCCAGATGAAACCAAAAGAGAACTTTTTGGTAAAAACTTAACTTGTCGTGTTTGGAGGAGAAAGAACACCATACCTACTGTGAAGCATGGGGGTGAAAACGTCATACTTTGGGGCTGTTTTTCTGCAAAGGGACCAGGACGACTGATCCGTGTAAAGGAAAGAATGAATGGGGCCATGTATCGTGAGATTTTGAGTGAAAACCTCCTTCCATCAGCAAGGGCATTGAAGATGAAACATGGCTGGGTCTTTCAGCATGACAATGATCCCAAACACACTGCCCGGGCAACGAAGGAGTGGCTTCGTAAGAAGCATTTCAAGGTCCTGGAGTGGCCTAGCCAGTCTCCAGATCTCAACCCCATAGAAAATCTTTGGAGGGAGTTGAAAGTCCGTGTTGCCCAGCGACAGCCCCAAAACATCATTGCTCTAGAGGAGATCTGCATGGAGGAATGGGCCAAAATACCAGCAACAGTGTGTGAAAACCTTGTGAAGACTTACAGAAAACGTTTGACCTCTGTCATTGCCAACAAAGGGTATATAACAAAGTATTGAGATGAACTTTTGTTATTGACCAAATACTTATTTTCCACCATAATTTGCAAATAAATTCTTTAAAAATCAGACAATGTGATTTTCTGGATTTTTTTTTTCTCATTTTGTCTCTCATAGTTGAGGTATACCTATGATGAAAATTGGAGACCTCTCTCATCTTTTAAGTGGGAGAACTTGCACAATTGGTGGCTGACTAAATACTTTTTTCCCCACTGTATAACACTCAGAACATCCAAACAAATACATAGCATTCACAACCAACAACAGTGGTCACATTACACATTTAAACCACATTATTTTACATATTCTTGTTTTCACATTTCTCTTTGTTTTGTTTTGTTTTTTTTAGACTAACATTAACCTTAGCGAACACACCACAAAACACACCATAACTAGACACACCGTAAGCCCCAATATAAAGTTCTAACCCGGGTCTCCCGTAGGCTCCCCTCTGGAGTGTCCGTCCCGCGACCCACTCCCAGAGCGCCTCCCTTTCTTCTTGACCGGAGACGGGCTGCACTGGCGTCCCTTCCTTCCCGAACGCCACAGCTCATTCGGGTGCTGTCTCGACCCGTCCGTCAACTTCAGGCAGCGTCCCTCTTCACTCGGAATAGGCCACCCTAAGTCCCACGCTTCTTCGCCACTTCCCGAATAAAATGGCCAGTCCCACAGTCCACCACCTGACCACTCCTCCACTTCTCCGCAGGTGATGGAGAACCCAAGCCCATAAAACAAATCACAGCCCATTAAGTTGTTACCACTACGGGCCACCATGAACTCAGTTGTGCACACAGAGGCTTTCTTGTATCTCACCAACAGCCACACCGAGCCCACAATGTCCAGGGGGTTGTCACCATACCCGTAACAGGCAATATTCATTTTACTCACGGTGTAATGGGGGAAGAACTTCTTTACCATTGCCAAATTCAAGATGGAGGCCGCCGACCCCGTGTCCACCAACATCGGTATTGGCATCCCGTCCAACAGTATGTCGCAAAGAATATGACCATCAGTGTTGGGCGAGACAGTGTGGACCACTGTAGGTGTCTTCTTAGTTGGGGTACTGTTCCCAGGTCTCCGTTCCTCCTTCTCAAAATTACAGCAAACCCTGGCGAAGTGGTGGAACAAACCACACTGTCCACAACGCTTGCCCCTCGCTACGCACTCCCTCGCTCTATAGCGGTCCCTACTGGATCCGCAGCCGTAACATCTCAGCGTCCCTGGGGTGGACCTAATTTTCACCATGGCCGCGTATTCATCTTTGCTGCCATCGTCCGAATCCAAGGCCAGTGCCTTCCACTGTTTGTCGTTCCTGTGCGGGGCTTCCGTGTCACCAAGATTCTTTGTTAGCCTTTCTGCTTCCTCGTGCTGTTGTGCTAGTTCCATGGCTGTTAGCAGTGTTAGCTCACCAGCGTGGGTTAGCAGGCGGACTCTCACCGAGGAATAGGCCATGTGTTTCGCTAGCTGGTCACGGACCATCTCCTCCTCCAAAGCCCCGTGTCATAAAACCTCCCGTGCGCTTCTCCATTGCGCACGGCGAGGGGTGAAAAGATGAGGATTTACACGCAGGGTTTACACCACACACACATTTATTAAACACAAAAACTGACACACAGTTCCAACAATAATTTCCTCAGAAGCTTAAGGAGTCTTCCAGGATGCTCAGTAGTCTTTGGGTGAGGACCACTGGGGAAAACACACACAGCTAATACTCACAGAACTGGAGCTGTCCGAGTAAGTCCAAACAAGCATCGAGAGAAACACAGTCCTTCATTGACCTTGACTGTCATACGGCAATTAACGACCGCATGTTTAGTGCAATGACCCAGCAATGCATGACTGACAAAAGGCTCCTTAAGTACACGCATTGCCGGAGATGGTAAGATTGGTCACACCTGGGCAAGGAGCGGGGAGATGGCAAACAGGAGTGGAAACAGCTGACAGTACTTAGAGAGGGGGCGTGGTCGGACCGGCAGTCAGTTAGACAGCACTCACACCAGCATGAGCCAAAGGGGTGCCTCACCGCTGCTGGCCAGAAGGCAGTGGCTATGGGTAAGGAAAAGCACAGACTACATAATAAGCATATACACAGTGGCACCTAAACCCACAGAGAGATCAGGACCGAGACGGGGGGAAACCAGGCCGGCTCAGCTCCTGACACAGCCCCCCCCCTTTTAAGGGATGGATTCCCAGACACCCAAGGTAACATCCCAGACCCCTCCCCCCAACCCCAACAGGAGTAGACAACACAAACTCGGGTGGGAGGTAGGGGGAACAGGAAAGGAGGGGACACAATACCCCACCCAGGGTCCACAATTAGCCCCCCCAAGTCCAAAGACGTGGAGGCTTCGGAAGCCGCCCAGAGTCCCAGGCCCAGCAGGCAGTTCAGTGGACAGAGTCTGATAGCTTGCCGGAAAACACGGGCCATCTGGCCCAGAGCCTCAGTCCCTCAAGCGGTCAGCCAGTGCTATAAAGCCACCAGGGCCAGCAGGATGAAGCAGGAGGCGGCCTGCCCACCGGAAGGCTCACTGGTGGGTGACCGGACTGTAGAGAGGGAACCCCCATGGCGTTGGACAGGGAGGAGAAGGGGGCCACGGCGTCCTCAGGCTGATCCACAGCACCCTCGGTGGTCCCGGCTTGGGACACAGCTGCACCGGCGATGGACCCCGACCGGCCTGATGCTGCACCCACGGTGGACCCTGACTGGGCTGGCAGCTCTGCAGCACCTGCGGTGACCTCTGGCTGAGGCTCTGCAGCACCCGTGGTGACTCCCGACCGGGCCAATGCTGCACCCTCGGTGGACCCCGTGCTGGAGCGTGGCATCCATGATGGGTCTGAGCAGGAGCGCAGCATCTACGTCGGGCTGATCCTGAAGTACAGCCCCCACAAGGGTCCAAAGCCAGCGTGCCTCACCCACGGAGACTCAACCTGCGGAGGGACCAATATGACGGCTTCAGGCAGCAGGGGAGCTGAACCCACGATGTCGTCAGGCAGTGAGACCAGTTCCGTGGAGACCCCCGGTGACAATGGTTTCTCTCCTCTGACCCTAGAAGAGCACTCAGGAGCGGGAGAAGAAACCAGGTTATTAGGGTTGCCGGAAGTTCAGATGCAGCTGTGCGCTGCACCTGACTCTCCTCACCTAGAGCCAGACAAGATCTCTCTAAAACAGACATTAGAAAAACAAGAGAGAAAACTTGCCTGAGCTCAAGCTCCACCACTGTCCAGGACTCTGTCGATCCTGGCGATGACGACTTGGGCCCGGCCTCCAAGAGGTCGAGCTCAGGCTCCCAATCCGCTGTGGCCGTCTCTGCAGCTGACAAGATGGTGATAGCAGTCTCTTAACTCCTGCAGCTGCTCCAACACTGGGAATTCCACCGGCATGGCTGCAGGAAAACACTTCCATGCGGACCCCTGGGCAGGATCATCTAGGGACCCAAACTCCTCCTCCGTCTGGCGGCTCTGTCCTAGGACAGACAGGCACTCAGGGATAATTGGAGGAGACACAGAGAGGGGAAGAAAAGAATTACTATTTGCAGCTGGAGGAGAGGACCCAGCGGACTGCTGAAACTGGGCCTCTCCCTTGGGAGACAGGCAAGATTCAGTGTCAATGAGTGGTTGAGAATGAAAACATATTTGCCTGTCCTTCCGGTAATTGATGCTCTCAGCTGCAGGCGGCAGACAATCATCCCTCTCCGTGTCAGCAGTGACGTGGGTCCTCTCGAGGGCTTGCGGAGGATCCGTCTCTACGACGATGGAGGTGGGCATTCCCAGGGTGACCTCAGTGGACCTCACAGCAGCTGGAGGGAAGATGGCAGCTGACGGAGGAGAGGGCTTTTCCCGGCGCTTCCACGCAGGGCGACGCTGTCCCGTTTATTGGTGCTGACCATGCTGGAGCGGGAGGATGAAGGTCTGCTGGTTACCAGGCCTCCGTCTCAGGCCTGTGGGAAAGGCCAGCCTGGAGAAGGAGCGCTGGAGCGAGCAAACTGTAGCCAGCAGGTCGGAGAACTGTGGGTAGTCACATAATCCGGGAAGCACCTCCAGGACTCCTACAGCTCCTTCCACGCATTCCAGTGTTTTCTTTGGTCCCCAGGTGGCGAGGGCTTCATCCACGAAGCTCCGGATAAACTTGGCTGCCCAACCCTCCGCCACCGTGGGAAACCCCGCTGCCGTTCCTCCTCTGCCTCGTTGAGACCGGGGCATGGTGAACTCCAGGAACAGGTCAGTCCCAAAAAATGACACACACAAAAAAGGGAAAGGGATGTGGCTGGCTGGGTCATTCTGTCATAAACCCTCCGGTGTGCTTCTCCATTGCGCACGGCGCAGGGTGGAAGAACGAGGATTTGCACGCAGGGTTTACACCACACACACATTTATTAAACACAAAAACTGACACACAGTTCCAGCTATAATTTCCTCAGAAGCTTAAGGAGTCTTCCAGGATGCTCAATAGTCTTTGGGTGAGGACCACAGGGGAAAACACACACAGTTAATACTCACAGAACTGGAGCTGTCCGAGTAAGTCCAAACAAGCACCGAGAGAAACACAATCCTTCATTGACCTTGAGTGTCATACGGCGATTAACGACCGCATGTTTAGTGCAGTGATCCAGCAATGCATGACTGACAAAAGGCTCCTTAAGTACACGCATTGCTGGAGATGGTAAGATTGGTCGCATCTGGGAGAGGAGCGGGGAGATGGCAAACGGGAGTGGGAACAGCTGACAGTACTTAGAGAGGGGGCGTGGTCGGACTGCAGTCAGTTAGACAGCACTCACACCAGCATGAGCCAAAGGGGCTGCCTCACCGCTGCCGGCCAGAAGGCAGTGGATATGGGTAAGGAAAAGCACTGAATACATAATAAGCACATACATAGTGGCACCTAAACCCACAGAGAAATCAGGACCGAGCCGGGGGGAAACCAAGCTGGCTCAGCTCCTGACACCCCGAACCTGCACTCACTCGCCAGCTGCTGAAAGTCTGCCACGAACTGCTGAACTGGCTCTCCGGGCCGCTGGCGCCACTGCCTGAATTGTATGCGCCGCATTATGGTGTTCTCAGGGGCGCGGAAGTAGCCTGCCATGAGCCTCACAATATGGCTGAATG
The DNA here is from genome assembly GCA_020510985.1 of Pholidichthys leucotaenia. Classification (NCBI taxonomy): domain Eukaryota; kingdom Metazoa; phylum Chordata; class Actinopteri; order Cichliformes; family Pholidichthyidae; genus Pholidichthys; species Pholidichthys leucotaenia. The sequence continues at coordinate 18,834,304 of CM035850.1, read as the reverse complement.
AGTTACCTCCTCCAAGCGTGCTCAGGATCCTCTGGCCTTCCATACCGAGGTTATGGACCAGAATAGCCCTTGCACGCAATTTGTCTAGGTCGCCGAGGTCCAGCATCGTAAGATAGTTTTTGAAGGCAGCATACCATCTGGCCCATGGGACCAACGGCTCACCTGGAGCCTCAAAAAATGGACGGAATGCGGTAGCAGCCCTCTCCATCTCCGTATATCCTTGTCGACAAATGTTGTGTCCCAAATTAGGAAGGAGTCGAGGTGACATTTTATGTTTTTTATTAAGAACGAGAACACAGGAAACAGGAGGCTCTAGCGCGAGCACAGGAGCCACAGCGAAAAGACAAGATGTCTCCCGCAGCTGGCTTATATACCCCAGGTGACGCCACCTCCCAGAGACGTGCGTCACCCCTCTCTAGCCCAGGGCACCGCCATAATAATATATATACCTATAATATACGATCGGTTCCAAGGTTGTCATAGCCAGGAGCGGCACTGGGGTTAAGCTCCCAGTGCTCATAAAATGCTTCTTATGGCGTGCGTCTCGAAAAGCCTCTGACAACTAAGTCCAACTCCTAGCCTGCCCATGTGGTTTAGTTTTTAAGCCCGGCGGAACTGCTTTTACTAATAGGAGAAGGGGCGAGGGCGGCTCTCTGGCGCCTTAAAACCAGATGCTTCGGGTAGATGGTGGCTCGTCAACCTGGGAAGGTAGCCCATCTAGGGGAAGGTAAACCCTGATTTCAAACCTCCGCTGCCTTGCGGCACACCCGGTCACGGGAAAGGCTTCGGGAGTCAACCCTGAGGAAAAATCCGGAGTCGGAGCCCCTAAGGCAGTTCTCTGTTGTGCTCAACATTGTTCTGGCAGCTCCTGCGACGCCGCTGGTGCCAAACTGTAGCAGCCCTGCTGTTCCTTTGGATTCATCAGTGACTTGGAGAGGGGGGACATGCTGCATGGGCAACATCTTGTCCTCCATAACTGTCCTGCCCAGGCTTGAATCCTACCAACGCCCAACGCTGGAAGGTAGAACACCGGATCACTGGAGAGGACACTCCAGCTTCGCCTTGGGCATAGACAAAACACGGGGAATAGTTACCGGTTATAAGCCACCACTCAATTGGCGTAGAGTGCGGCGCCAGGGGTTGTTCCCGACGGTGGGAGGGCTCATCGGATCTCACTGGACAGCTACCGCCCGCCTCAAGCTGGGCAGACCCCAGCCAATAAGGTGTTGTCCCGCCACAGCTTGCTTTCCTTATTGGGTGCATGGGGATGAGGAGAAGTCCGAACAGCAGGCTGAGAACCTTCGCACCAGGCAAGACAAAAAAACAAAAGAGACCAACTCTAAAACTGGGAACTTGGAACGTCCGCACTATGATGACAGGACTCGATGCTAACCTCAAGGACATCAACGACACCAGGAAGACTGCCATCATCAATAATGAGCTGAAGAGACTGGGAGTGGATATCGCCACTTTCCAGGAAACACGGTTGGCTGACACAGGCACACTGAGAGAGAAGGACTACACGTTCTACTGGCAGGGAAAGGGCAGTGACGAACACAGGGAACACGGAGTGGGCTTTGCAGTGAAGAACACCTTGCTGAAGATGGTGGAACCGGGCAGCAATGGCTCTGCACGACTCCCCACCCTCCGCCTCAACACCACTCAAGGCCCAGTCACCCTTGTCAGTGTGTATGCCCCAACACTGACAGCTACACCAGAGGCAAAAGACGAGTTCTACGAGAATCTCGCAACAACTGTCAGGATCATCCCCAACTCTGAACAACTCATTCTCCTTGGAGACTTCAATGCCAGAGTGGGTGCTGACCACGACTCCTGGCGCTCCTGTCTTGGACCATTTGGCGTGGGCAGAATGAACGACAACGGACAGCGGCTGCTCGAGTTCTGCACATATCACGATCTGTGCATCACAAACTCGTTCTTCAAGACCAAGCCCCAGCACAAGGTTTCCTGGCGACATCCGCGCTCAAAGCACTGGCACCAGCTGGACTTGATCCTGACCAGGCGCACCTCACTGAAGAACGTGCTAATCACCCGTTCGTTCCAGAGTGCAGATTGCGACACAGACCATTCATTGGTGTGTTGCAAGGTCAAGCTGCAGCTGAAGAAATTCCATTGTGCTAGACAGCCTGGAAAGTCACGGATTGACACCAGCAAGATGGCCCAACCAGAACTTGTTGAGCAGTTTGCCTCCACCTTTGAGAAGGAACTTGGTGTACCACAAGAAGGAGAATCTGCAAAGCAGAAGTGGGAAGAGCTGCGAAACACCATCCACCGCACAGCCTTGGCTACCTTTGGGAGGAAGACCTCGAAGTCACAGGACTGGTTTGATGCCAAGTTGACCGAGATGACCCCCGTCATTGAAGCCAAGCGCTCAGCACTTGCTGAGTACAAGAAGTACCCAAACGAGAAGAATCTCCAGATTCTCAGGGCTGCGAGAAGCAAAGTTCAGCAGACTGCTCGGCGCTGTGTCAACGAGTACTGGACTCAGCTCAGCCAAGACATTCAAACCGCTGCCATAACAGGGAACATCCGTGGTATGTACGATGGCATCAAGAAAGCATTTGGTCCGACTCAGAGCAAGACAGCCCCCCTCAAATCCTCCACTGGGGAGATGATCACAGAAAAGAACAAGCAGATGGAGAGATGGGTGGAACACTACTCCGACCTCTACTCCAGACAGAACACCATGACACCGTCAGCCCTTGATGCCATCGATTGCCTGCCATCCATGGACGAACTTGATGTTGAGCCAACCATCGACGAACTCAGCAAGGCCATTGATAGCTTGGCCGCTGGCAAGGCACCCGGCAACGACAGCATACCCCCTGACCTGATCAAGTACTGCAAGACCGCCCTACTGCTGTGCTGGAAGGAAGGTGCCATACCACAGGACATGAGGGACGCCAAGATCATCACCCTCTACAAAAACAAAGGGGAGAGAAGCGACTGCAACAACTACAGGGGCATCTCTCTCCTCAACGTTGTTGGCAAAGTCTACGCATGAGTTGTTCTCGTTCATCTACAGAAGCTTGCCGAATGTGTCTACCCCGAGTCTCAGTGTGGCTTCCGCGCTGAGCGATCGACGGTAGACATGGTATTCTCCATCCGCCAACTCCAGGAGAAATGCAGAGAACAGAACATGCCCCTGTACGTCGCCTTCATCGACCTCACCAAAGCGTTCGATCTGGTCAGCAGAGAGGGCCTTTTCAAGATCCTGCCAAAGATAGGATGCCCACCAAAGTTGCAAAGCCTCATTGAATCGTTTCACACCAACATGCAGGGGATAGTGCAGCACGACGGCAACGTCTCAGAGCCATTCAACATACGCAGCGGAGTGAAACAGGGCTGTGTACTTGCGCCAACCCTCTTTGGGATTTTCTTTGCTATGCTCCTGAGGCATGCCTTCAGCACAGCAACAGAGGGAATCTACCTGCACACAAGATCTGACAGCAGGCTTTTCAACCTCGCCCGCCTGAAAGCCAGAACCAAAGTACATGAGGCTCTAATCAGAGACATGCTGTTCGCAGACGACGCTGCAGTCGCAACCCACACACAGCAGGAGCTTCAGACCCTGATGGACCGCTTCTCCCAGGCATGCAAGGACTTCGGGCTTACCATCAGCCTGAAGAAGACTAACGTCTTGGCGCAAGGCACGGAAGCACCACCAACCATCACCATCGACGACTACGAGCTGGAGGTCGTGAATCCGTTCACGTACCTGGGGTCCACGATCAGCAACAACCTCTCCCTTGATACAGAGATCGACAAGAGGATTGGAAAATCAGCCTTCACACTCACTCGCCTCACCACACGAGTGTGGGAGAATCCCAAACTCTCTGTCAAGACGAAGATGGCAGTGTACAACGCCTGCGTCATCAGCACACTGCTCTATGGGAGTGAGACGTGGACAACATACGCCCAGCAGGAAAAGAGACTGAACTCCTTCCACTTATGCTGCATTCGCCACATCCTGGACATATCCTGGCAGGACAAAGTGCCCAACACAGAAGTTCTGTCCCGTGCCGGCCTTCCCGCCATGTTCACTCTACTCAGGCAGCGCAGGCTCCGCTGGCTAGGCCACGTTCACCGTATGGAGGATGGCAGAATCCCCAAAGACGTCCTCTACGGAGAACTGGTGACTGGCAGGAGAGACGTTGGCCGCCCACAGTTGCGCTTTAGAGACGTCTGCAAGAGAGACATGAAGGCCCTGGAGATCAACACAGAGCGCTGGGAGGACCTTGCAACGGACCGCTCCAAATGGAGAGGCACCCTGACCAGACAGCTCAAGGTGGGTGAAGAGAGACTGACTGCTGCAGCAGATGAAAAAAGGACCCGCAGGAAGAAACGCAACAGACCCAGCAGCACGGAGACTATCCACAAGTGCGACCTGTGTGACAGGGACTGCCATTCGCGTATCGGCCTGTTCAGCCACAGGCAGTGCTGTTCCAGCAGAGTAGACGTTTAGGATTCTCTTCCATGGTCATCATAGACCGACGGAGGCCGACGATGAATATACGATCTTACATTCATCACACCGCATACCACAATAAAATCCCCATCATAACACAATGCCCACCAGTGATGCTTTATTTCATTCATACTTTAAGATGAATTTACGTTAGTTGGCTAAGGGTTGCTACAAAGCTAAGAGCTAGCTAGCTAGCATTAGCAATAGTGATGAAAGAGGGAGAGCAGCGTTAACGGCAGCTCTTGGGCATTAAACAAGGCGTTCTTATGAAGGCTGCAAAAAATGATTCACAATGATGCTGCAATCAATCAATCAATCAATCAATCAATCTTTATTTCGGATAGATTAAAAGTACTGATTAAAAGGACTTCCGGTTATGGCTGCCACGTAGGACGGACGTGTCTCGCTCTGCTCTGCTCCTGGAGAAAAAAAATCGGCAAATAACTCTCTCATTTGGGACAGAACGTATCCCAGCGTTTGGGCGAGGATATGTCGGCGAAGCCTAAGGCTGGAAAACCAGGTAAAGGAAAAAGCGAGCCGCCGAAACAGTCCAAATTAACGGACTTTCAGGTCTGTGACGCAGCAAATAAAACTCCATATATGGCGGAGGAGGCTGGCAACGGTGCGATGTCTGCGGGGGGAGGCGCAGATGCGCTGATGGCTGCCATGAGTTCAATGAGAGCGGACTTTTCCTCTAGATTTGATGGGATTATGACAGCGTTGGAAGGAATAAGAAAGGAATTGGGTGACTGTGTAGAACGAACGGCGCAGATGGAGCTCCGTCTCGCTAGTGCTGAAGATGACGTCACCCGTCTTCAATTAAAGGTGCGCACTTTGGAAAAAAAAAATAAATCTCTGGAAGATAATATTTTGGATTTGGAATCTCGGTCGAGACAGAATAACTTGAGGCTGGTGGGTCTTCCAGAGGAATCAGAAGGTCGGGACGTATGTTCCTTTCTGGAAAAGTGGATTCCGGAGGTGCTGGGCAGCGAGGAGTTGCAATCAGCAGTGGTTCTGGAAAAAGCACATCGTATTGGCCCACGGAGAGATAAGGGACCGCCGAGGACCTTAATTATGAAGTTTCTTAGCAACAGAGACAGGATGAAGATCTTCAACGCTGCACGAGCTAAAGGAGAGATTAAACACCAGGACCAGCAGGTGCGGTTCTACCCAGATTTGGCCACAGGAATCCAGCAATTGAGGAAGCAGTTTGATCCCATACGTAAGGAGCTGCGCAACCTTGGGATCCGTCATGGTGTAATCTATCCTGCGAGACTGCTGACCACGTATGAGGGCAGAACCCACATCTTCAAGACCCCAGAGGAGGCGCAGGAGTTCATCAAGAAGATCAAAGAAGAAGAAGAGACTGGTGGGAGCTAAGCATGAACAAAATATAAGGTAGAATAATTAAGCATTTGCACAGGCATCTGACTGACTTGAAGTAAATAGTAAGTTTACAAAATATAGATTGTATTATATATTAAAAAAACAAAACAAAAACAAAACAAACAAAAAAAAAACTATGATGTACAAAGTTGTTAAAAATTTTGGAGTTAAGTTGGAAAACTACAGAGGAGAGTTAATGTTACGTCATTAAAAGCAGTAGAGTTAGGGTGATTGGGAGGATGAAGAAGGAGTGGCTTAGGCTGTTCCCCGTGGGTGTGGAACGGTCGATGGCTATATCGGGAGACAGAATTTTTCTTTTGATTTTGGGGGGTTTGCCACAAGTGTGGGAAGGGGGAATTTGTTTGTGTGTAGTTTGTAGGATGAATGTTCAACCACTCATGTTTTTGCTTCTCTGTATGAGCATGTTTACACTGCAAGGTAATCCTAAACTCTCTATTGATCATGGACCAAAGTGTTAATCTTAATTTAACTTCATGGAATTGCAGAGGTCTACAAAATTTAAAAAAACTTAAACAAGTTATGAATAAAATAAAGGACATGGGTTCAAGAATTGTGTTTTTACAAGAAACTCATCTGATAGAGGAGGATGTTAAAAGAATTGGGAGTAGATGGCAAGGAAGTGTATTCACCTCTTCATTTTCATCCCGAGCCAGGGGAGTTATGACTCTCATACATAAATCAGTTCCTTTTCAAGTGAAAAATGTAATTGGAGACAAATTTGGAAGATATGTAATCATTCAAGGTTCTTTGCTATTAGAAAATATAAATCTTGTGAACTTATATGGTCCCAATATAGATGATCAGAAGTTCTTTGCTAATTTATTTCTCATCTTATCATCACTTACAGGGCAACATATAATAGCAGGGGATTTTAATTGTACATTGAATCCAGGTATAGATAGATCAACAGGACTGGATTGTACGCACATTGGATGTAGGATGACTATTAATCATTTTATGAAAGAATTGAGATTGTTAGATATATGGAGAGAAATGAAACCACAAGTTAAAGCCTATTCTTGTTATTCCAGTACCTACAAGACATTCTCACGTATTGATTATTTTTTGATTTCCACAGAATTAAGGTCCAAGATTCAAAACTGCTTTTATGATAACATCGTGATCTCTGATCATGCACCCTGTTGTCTAATATATGTAGATAAAAAATTGACAAAGGAATCAGGTAGATGGCAATTTCAGCATAAATGGCTTCAGGATGAGGAATTTGTCAAGTATATAGAAAAACAGATAGACGAGTTCTTTGACATCAATACTACACAAACATCAGCATGTGTAAAGTGGGAGGCTTTCAAAGCTTTTATTAGGGGACATATTATTAGTTATACAGGATCAAAATCTAAGAAGACTCGAGAGGAGAGAGCCCAATTGGAACATAAAATAAAAAGTCTTCAGGAAAAAGTGTATGCAGGAAGTGACCCAAGGTTGGAGAATGAATTACTGATTTTGAGAGCTGAATACGACAAAAAATCAGCGAATAGAGCTGCCTCGAGTCTTCTAAGATTGAAACAATCTTTTTATGAACAAGGTGAAAAATCAGGAAAATTATTAGCATGGCAGATTAAACAATTAGAAATTAAAACACCAATTACCAGTATTATAAGTAATGGACAGGTAGTTATAGATCCTTTAGAAATTAATAGAGCCTTTAGAGATTACTATGAAAAATTATATGATACCAAAAATGAACCTGATTTAACAAAACTAAATGGGTTTTTGAACGAACTATCTATACCGTGTATTCCAAATGAAAACAGGGAGATATTGGAGTCTAAAATTAGTCAAGAAGAAGTTGGGCTAGCCATTGATAATATGAAATCAGGAAAAAGTGCAGGACCAGATGGTCTTCCAGATGACCTTTATAAAAAATTTAAGAATAAATTAATAAAACCTTTTTTGGAAATGGTTTTAGAAGCATTTCAAAATAATAATTTACCATCATACATAAATAATGCCTTAATTATACTGCTGCCAAAACCAGGTAAGCCCTCTAATAAATGTGAAAATATGAGACCAATAAGCCTATTAAACGCCGACCTTAAGATAATCTGTAAAATTTTAGCAAGACGAATACAAGAAATTTTACCAAATATTATTAATCGAGATCAGAATGGCTTTATAAAGGGTAGACAAGGCTTCCATAATGTAAGAAGACTATTTAATATTATTTATTTTAATAAAGAAGCACCGGATACAGCTCTCCTATCATTGGACGCCGAAAAGGCCTTTGATAGAGTTGAATGGCCCTTTCTTTTTGAAGTCCTACAAAGGTTTGGACTTGGAAATAATTTCATAAAATGGGTTCAAATAATATACAATAATGCTACAGCAGAAATCCTAACAAATAACAATATTTCAAAATCAATAAAAATCAATAGAGGATGTCGACAAGGCTGTCCACTTTCACCTTTACTGTTTACTATGGCAATTGAACCTTTAGCGATAGCGATACGTTTACATTCACAAATATATGGAATTAAAGTTGAACCAACAGAACATAAAATCTCCCTGTACGCCGATGATATAATTTTGTTTATGTCGAATCTAAAAAAATCAATTCCAACCTTGTTGAATTTAATAAAGAATTTTGGGGAAATATCAGGATATAAAATAAATAAAACTAAATCTTCAATATTAATGCTAAATGAGACCCAGAGAAATTACCCAGCCCCTGAGGTAAATCAATTCAATGTTGTAAATCAGTTTAAATATTTAGGAATCCAAATTGTGTCTAAGCTAGAATCAGTCGCCAGTGTCAACTATGAAGCCTTAATGTCAGATATCAATGAGTTAACTCAGAGATGGATGTCACTACCAATGTCGATGATCGGGAGAATCAATATACTTAAAAGTAATATTTTACCTAAAATACTTTATTTATTTCAATACATTCCCTTATCACCACCTTTAGATCTATTCTCAAGAATAAAAAAAAAGTTAGTGGAATTTATATGGAACAACAGGAGGGCTAGATTACGTTTGTCTTTATTATATTTACCATTTGATCGTGGAGGTCTGAAATGTCCAAATTTTATGTTGTATTATTGGTCGGCACAACTGAGGTCTATGACATATTATTTTTCATCAAATGATCTCCCTCACTGGACTGAAATGGAATCATACAATTTACCTTTACCTCTTCCCATATTCATATACTCAGATTCGGCAAAAAAATTACAAAAACAAGTTAAAAATCCATTTGTAAAGCATATGATCAAAATATGGTGTGAAGCTAAAAACTATTTAAAAGAACCACAGTTATTGTCACAATTTAGTCCAATATGGGGTAATCAATATTTTAAACCAGGGAGAGCGGACGCTGTATTTAAAGTATGGAATTTAAAAGGGATACAAAAGATTCAGGATTTATATTTGCCATGTGCAGACAACATAATGACTTTTGAAGAGCTGAGGATCAAATTTAATCTCAATAGAACACATTTTTTTAAATATCTTCAACTTAGAAACTTTATTCGATCAAATCAAAATAAAGCTCTCACTCGACCTATTTATTCATCCTTGGAAACAATGATGATGAAAGATAGTAAAAGAAAGGGTATGTATTGCACTATTATGGAAAAAGACTCATAGACCAGATGTGACTCAGTGGTTAAGACAGATGTTAACAAACCTTCCATTAGAAAGAATAACATATATACTGAAATCAAAGGAAATTGTGTTTGAGAATATATGGAGACCTTTTATTGATTATGTAAAAAATTTAAACATAACTCTTGAAGAAGAAGGTGAATGATGTGTGTGGACCTTGTAAATTCCAAACTGGTGAACATAATATGTATACTTATGTATTGGATTGTCTAGACTAAACAGAGGAGCATTGTTGAAGACTTGATTTTGTTGGTGGTTGTTGGTGTTTTTAGTGCATTTTTTTTTTTTTTTTTTTGTAGTACTTTAGTGTTAGTGTTTGATTGTTTGTATCATGTTTGTTAAAAAAAAAGGTTCAATAAAGATATTGTGGAAAAAAAAAGTACTGATTAAAAGAAACAAAATAATATAACAAAGGGGGAAGAAACTCCAACAAGGTCAAATTAGACAATAACTCCTCTGATTATACAGTTCAACGTAAGTTATCCGAAATGGGTGATGGCTGAAGCCGCAGTTTAAATGAATAACTCAAGGCAATTTGGTCAAAGTATGTCGCAAAAAAGACCTGTGGGAACTGTCAACGTGTGGGAAAGTGCCGTAAATGGGACCTTTAACTTTTCAGAAGGCCCTAATACATTAAAAAAGACAAAAAAAATGATTACAAAAATAACCTAAAATAGAAGAGATCAATTGTGTATTTTTTACCGGAGTACAATTTTTTAAAAACCACTCAAATAAAATCAAACCTGTGTATACATCAGCCAGGACCTGACGCACGGCTCCTACCGTCCACCCCTCCCTCACGGTTAATACTCTCCGCCGATTGGCTTATACAGATACAACGACGGCTGCACGCCTTCCTCTGATTGGCTGTAGGCCGGTCGCCGCCTTCCGATTGGCTGCTGCTCCCCGGGCCATTACGTTATCTTTTTACTCCTCACACACGGACACAGGCAGCAGCGGAGAGCGAAGACGTCATGGTTTGATTCTGTGTGTGCTTTCTTTTTTTTTTTTTCGGCGATGGTCGCCGCCGTCCGCTCGTTAATCAGCGAATTCCTGGAGCTGGAGGCGCAATGAAGGTCAGAGACTCCGGTTTGATTGTTCATGCTGGTTTCGAGTAATTATTTGATTTATTTTGAGCGTGTGTGGCGCTGCTGCTGCTGCGCGGACAGATGCGGGGAACACCCCCTTCCCTCCTAAAGCTAATTAATCTAATGTGTGCAGCCTCATCAACAGGCTGGACCGCAGCGTCTGCCTCCGTTTTTATCTTTCTTTCTGCTTTATTTCGCTGCCATTAACGAGCAGCAGCGGGAACGGCGCGTCTCCGCCAAAACAATCCCGGTCTGACCCCCGGTCTGACAGTTCAGCGGGCTAAAAGTGGATGACAGCGACGTCCATTCATCCCCGGGCTCTAATCCGCTCTCATGACATCCAAGCCGCGGTCACCGGGAGCAGCGGGGGGACGTCAGGATCACCGCTCAGGTCCGAGCAGTCAGGGTCAGGAGTCCCCCCACCGCCGGTATGGAATGCCGACTGGGTCAGAATTAGCGGTTTGATGCAGGGTGTTTGCAAGTTGCATTTGTGATTGTTGTTCATCCTGATGGAAAGTTGAAAGATCACTGTGATGATGATGATGAAGGGCAGGGTGATGCCATAGGCAGGACCTGGTTTATTGTTTAACAAACACCAGTTTGGCACATGGTATAAGTGTAAATTAGGTACAAATTCAAGGTGCAAAAATATGAAAAAGATGCCAATTTCAATAAAAAAGTTACAGATTAATTACACAGAATTAAAATTTAATCAGCGTCCAGATGAGCGTTAAAAATTTACAAGAAAAAAAAGTTGCAAATTTACAGGAGAGAAACTGCAAATTTTTGAGGACAAAGACGAAAATTGACAGGAAAAAGTTGCAAATTTATGAGGAAAAAAAGTTGCAAAATTTTGAGGGGAAAAAGTCTCAAATTTTTGAGAAAAAAAAATTGCACATCTATGAGGGAAAAGTTGCATTTCTCATAGAAGTGCAACTTTTTTCTCATAGAAGTGCAGCTTTTTTCTCAAAAGTTGTAAAATTGTAAAAAAAAAAAAAAGTTGTAAAATTTACAAATTTATGAGAAAGTTGCAAATCTACAAAAAAAGTTGCAAATTTATGAGGAAAAAAAACTTGTAACTTTATGAGAAAAAAGTTGAATATCTGCAGGATAAAATTGCAGATTTTTTTGAGGGGGAAAAAGATGAAAATTAATTGGAAAAAGTCACACATTTATGAAAAAAGTTTAAAATTTATGAGGGATAAAAGTTGCAAATCTACAGGAGAAAAACAAAATTTTTTGAGGAAAAAGGATGAAAGCTTGCTGGAAAAAAGTTGCATTCAGGAAAAAATAGTTAAATTTATGAGAAAAAGTCACACATTTTTGAGAAAATATGTGCACATCTATGAAAAAAGTTTTAAATTTACAGGTAAAAATAACAAATTTACAAGAAAAAAAGGAAATTTATGAGAAAGTTGTAAAATTTTGAGGAAAAAGTCATAAATTTTTGAGAAGAGTTGCAAATCTACAAAAAAGTTTAAAGGTAAAAATAACAAATTTATAAGACAAAAAAATTCAAATTTCTGAGAAGGAAAAGTTGCAAAATTTAGAGGAAAAAGTTCCAAATTTATGAGGAGAAAAGTTGCAGATCTATGAGGGAAAAAAGTTGCAAATCTACAGGAGAAAAACTGCAATTTGTTGAAATAAAAAACATGAAAACTTCCAGGAAAAAAATCGCAGATTTACAGGAAAAAGTCTCATTTACATAAAAAAAGTTGCAAATATACAAGGAAAAAAGTGAAAATTTACAAGAAAAAAAGGCAAATTTACAAGAGAAAAATTTTCAAATTTCTGAGGAAAAGAAATGTGAAATTTTGAGGGGAAAAAAAGTTCCAAAATTTCTGAGGAAAAAAAGTTGAAAATTTCTGAGGAAAAAAAGTTGCAGATTTACAGGAGAAAATTTGCACATTTTTTGAGAGGAAAAAAGGATGAAAATTTATGAGGAAGAAGTTGCAACATTTTGAGGAAAAACATTGCTAGGATCGAATAGAACATGGCCAGTTACTCGGCTAGTCATGTTCCATATACGACCTTACTTGTATGATTACAATAAATACAGTAACCAATTGTTTGTGTGTCCTGTTATAATGATGCTGAAGGTGCTGTCAGCCATTATAATTACCTACACTGGAGTCTCATCATCCAACTGCTCAGATGTAAATATTATGATTATTTCGGACCCCTAAAAATTTGCATCAAAATTGTTTTTAAAAAAATTAGGAAAAATTTCACAAATTTGCTCGACAAACTAGCTAATTTATTATTCATAAAACTTGGAAACTAGAGACCACTTGGAGACTGCATACCTCCACCAAGGCTGCATCCCTCCCTCCCTTTGTCCTTCCTTCCGTCCCTTTGTCCGTCCATATCGCCATCCATCTGTACATTGCGTGATAGGGCCTTGGTGGAGGTATGCACTCACGGATCACCTCCAACATCTAATGAGTTCATCACTGGGCCAAGAACCACCTCTGGTGAAAATGTCATCCAGATCCATCTAGGAGTTTTTGCCTGATGCTGCTAACAGGCAGAGAAATGGCAGCAAAAACTATATGACTACATTATAATAACAAGACTGTCATAAATGTATTGACCATACATTGGGACAGGGCAATTCCACCTTAAATCAACATCATGGTTTACTGAATCTTTCAGGTCAGTTTTCTTTTCTTTTTTTTTTTCTTTTTTTCCTCCTCTCTTCTCCCTTACAGTTTACCAACAAGGTTCATAGTTATTACCTCCACCAAGGGAGGCCGCAGCTAATGTTTTTGGTGGCGTTGGTTGGTGTGTCTGCTAGCAACATAACTCAAAAAGTTATGAATGGATTTTGATTAATTTTTCAGGAAACGTGTGTAATGGCACGGGGGACAGATGATTCGATTTTGGTGGTGATCCGGAACGTTTCCAAAAACATTACCTCCTCCCTTGGTGGAGGTAATTACAAGAAAATTATAAGAAAGTTTTAAAAAAAAATGCAAGAAAACTTCAAAAATTTGGAATAAAAAAAATCAGGGTTTTTTTAAGTTGCCAATTTCAAGGAGGAAGAGATGTAAATTTATGACTTAAAGGTGACACTTCCTTTACAAAAACATGTTTTAAAATCACAAAACAATATATATGACTTTGCAGATTTTTCTCCCAAAAAATCCTGAAAAAGGAGATGACTGGGTGGTTTAATTTGAGCTTCACTGCCTGCACTAATCTGTTTTTTGGTTTTTTTGTTTGGTTTTTTTTTTTAACAAAATGGTAAATGCAAAATAACCAAATGCACTAAAACAATGAAGACTTCTCAGTCAAATCTCCTTTAAAACCTTTGAATTTTGCGACATGCAAATTTACAAGAATAAAAAGTCCTAATTCTTTAGGGGGGTGAGCTGAAAATTTACAAGAAAAAAGTAGAGAATTTACAAGAAAAAAAGTAAACTTACACTAAAAAAGTAGGAAACTTACATGAAAAAGTAGGAAATTTACACATCAAAATAGAACATTTACACAAAAAATTGAAAATTTACACAAAAAAATAGGAGATCTATGAGTAAAAAATAGAAATTCTGAGAAAGTTGCAAATTTACAGGTAAAAATAATAAATTTATAGCAAATTTATGAGAAAGTTGCAAATCTGTGGAAAAAGTTGCAGATTTCTAGGTAAAAACAGCAAATTTATAAGAGAAAATTTTGCAAATTTCTAAGAAAAAAATTGCAAAGTTTTGTAAAATGTGGAAAAAAGTTGCAAATCAGCAGGAGAAAAAATGAAAATTTTTGAGGGGAGAAAAGTCACATTTCTGAAAAAAGTTGCAAATTTACAGGAAAAATGATAAATTTACAAGGAAAAAAATGAGCAAATTCATGAGATTTCCCCTCTTTGATAGATCTCTGCAGCTTCAGATCAAAAATGCACAAGCAGGCTTTGGAAACGGGCTGAGATGCTGCAGGGTGAAGCAGCAGATGTCTGGAATAAAATCTGAGTCATGCAGATGAACCGTTTAGAACAAACCAACAGCAGCTTCATGCAGACATTCTACGATGCTTTTCTCACCATGGAGCTTCTTTCTCTTGATTATCACCCTGTTTCTGCAAAGATGCCCAGGAAAAGCGACATTTAATAAAGACAATATTTAAATAAGTAAAAAACATCAAACACAAACCAAGGTGCTGAAGTGTAGAAAATAACAATAATAAACCAAATTCTAAAGAGTTAAAATGTGCAAAGATATTTTTAAAAAAATCCCAGAAAGAGGTTTAAAAAAGTAAAATCTAAATAAAAACCATGGTGCATAAAAAGATTTAAAAAAAAAAATAAATAAACCAAATAAAAACGACAGGAAAAATAGAAATGGAAAATGGACAATTTAGAAGAAAAAAATGTGAAAATTTGTGACGGGGAAAAAAAGATACAAATTTACAAGAAAAAAAGTTGAGAAAATATTGAAAATTTATAAGGAAAAAGTAATGAATTTGTGTGTACAAATTTACTTGGGGGGGGGGGGGGGGGGAAAGTTCCACTTTTTTTTTTTTTTCCACAATATCTTTATTGAACCTTTTTTTTTTTTTTTAACAAACATGATACAAACAATCAAACACTAACACTAAAGTACTACAAAAAAAAAATGCACTAAAAACACCAACAACCACCAGCAAAATCAAATCTTCAACAATGCTCCTCTGTTTAGTCTAGACAATCCAATACATAAGTATACATATTATGTTCACCAGTTTGGAATTTACAAGGTCCACACACATCATTCACCTTCTTCTTCAAGAGTTATGTTTAAATTTTTTACATAATCAATAAAAGGTCTCCATATATTCTCAAACACAATTTCCTTTGATTTCAGTATATATGTTATTCTTTCTAATGGAAGGTTTGTTAACATCTGTCTTAACCACTGAGTCACATCTGGTCTATGAGTCTTTTTCCATAATAGTGCAATACATTTTTTGGCATTAAGCAAACTGAGGTCTATGAATGTTCTTTCACTTTTATTAAAATTATGCTTTTCTGGGTACAGACCCAACAAAAACAATTTAGGATTCAATATGATTTGTTTTGAGATTATTTTTTCAATTGTTACCCTCACCTCTTCCCAAAGCATTCTTATTAATCTACATTCCCATACACAATGAAATAGAGTTCCTTTACTTTCCATGCATTTTGTGCATGTATCTGGTATATTTTTGTTATATTTATTTAACTCCTCTGGTGTAACATACATCCGCATTAACCATTTGAAATGTATCAATTTAAGGCGTGCATTTATTGATTTGGTTTGAGCTTCTGTACAAGCCAATTCCCATTGTTCCTCTGAAATTTCAGTTTGCAGATCTTCTTTCCAGTAGTTTAATCTTTTCAGTGAATTTTCACTTGAGGATAGTGTCAATGAGTTATAAAACTCTGAAATAATACCCTTTCTTTTACTATCTTTCATCATCATTTTTTCCAAGGATGAATAAATAGGTCGAGTGAGAGCTTTATTTTGATTTGATCGAATAAAGTTTCTAAGTTGAAGATATTTAAAAAAATGTGTTCTATTGAGATTAAATTTGATCCTCAGCTCTTCAAAAGACATTATGTTATCTGCACATGGCAAATATAAATCCTGAATCTTTTGTATCCCTTTTAAATTCCATACTTTAAATACAGCGTCCGCTCTCCCTGGTTTAAAATATTGATTACCCCATATTGGACTAAATTGGGACAATAACTGTGGTTCTTTTAAATAGTTTTTAGCTTCACACCATATTTTGATCATATGCTTTACAAATGGATTTTTAACTTGTTTTTGTAATTTTTTTGCCGAATCTGAGTATATGAATATGGGAAGAGGTAAAGGTAAATTGTATGATTCCATTTCAGTCCAGTGAGGGAGATCATTTGATGAAAAATAATATGTCATAGACCTCAGTTGTGCCGACCAATAATACAACATAAAATTTGGACATTTCAGACCTCCACGATCAAATGGTAAATATAATAAAGACAGACGTAATCTAGCCCTCCTGTTGTTCCATATAAATTCCACTAACTTTTTTTTTATTCTTGAGAATAAATCTAAAGGTGGTGATAAGGGAATGTATTGAAATAAATAAAGTATTTTAGGTAAAATATTACTTTTAAGTATATTGATTCTCCCGATCATCGACATTGGTAGTGACATCCATCTCTGAGTTAACTCATTGATATCTGACATTAAGGCTTCATAGTTGACACTGGCGACTGATTCTAGCTTAGGCATAATTTGGATTCCTAAATATTTAAACTGATTTACAACATTGAATTGATTTACCTCAGGGGCTGGGTAATTTCTCTGGGTCTCATTTAGCATTAATATTGAAGATTTAGTTTTATTTATTTTATATCCTGATATTTCCCCAAAATTCTTTATTAAATTCAACAAGGTTGGAATTGATTTTTTTAGATTCGACATAAACAAAATTATGTCATCGGCGTACAGGGAGATTTTATGTTCTGTTGGTCCAACTTTAATTCCATATATTTGTGAATGTAAACGTATCGCTATCGCTAAAGGTTCAATTGCCATAGTAAACAGTAAAGGTGAAAGTGGACAGCCTTGTGGACATCCTCTATTGATTTTTATTGGTTTTGAAATATTGTTATTTGTTAGGATTTCTGCTGTAGCATTATTGTATATTATTTGAACCCATTTTATGAAATTATTTCCAAGTCCAAACCTTTGTAGGACTTCAAAAAGAAAGGGCCATTCAACTCTATCAAAGGCCTTTTCGGCGTCCAGTGATAGGAGAGCTGTATCCGGTGCTTCTTTATTAAAATAAATAATATTAAATGGTCTTCTTACATTATGGAAGCCTTGTCTTCCCTTTATAAAGCCATTCTGATCTCGATTAATAATATTTGGTAAAATTTCTTGTATTCGTCTTGCTAAAATTTTACAGATTATCTTAAGGTCGGCATTTAATAGGCTTATTGGTCTCATATTTTCACATTTATTAGAGGGCTTACTTGGTTTTGGCAGCAGTATAATTAAGGCATTATTTATGTATGATGGTAAATTATTATTTTGAAATGCTTCTAAAACCATTTCCAAAAAAGGTTTTATTAATTTATTCTTAAATTTTTTATAAAGGTCAACTGGAAGACCATCTGGTCCTGCACTTTTTCCTGATTTCATATTATCAATGGCTAGCCCAACTTCTTCTTGACTAATTTTAGACTCCAATATCTCCCTGTTTTCATTTGGAATACACGGTATAGATAGTTCGTTCAAAAACCCATTTAGTTTTGTTAAATCAAATTCATTTTTAGTATCATATAATTTTTCATAGTAATCTCTAAAGGCTCTGTTAATTTCTAAAGGATCTATAACTACCTGTCCATTACTTATAATACTGGTAATTGGTGTTTTAATTTCTAATTGTTTAATCTGCCATGCCAATAATTTTCCTGATTTTTCACCTTGTTCATAAAAAGATTGTTTCAATCTTAGAAGACTCGAGGCAGCTCTATTCGCTGATTTTTTGTCGTATTCAGCTCTCAAAATCAGTAATTCATTCTCCAACCTTGGATCACTTCCTGCATACACTTTTTCCTGAAGACTTTTCATTTTATGTTCCAATTTAGCTCTCTCCTCTCGAGTCTTCTTAGATTTTGATCCTGTATAACTAATAATATGTCCCCTAATAAAAGCTTTGAAAGCTTCCCACTTTACACATGCTGATGTTTGTGTAGTATTGATGTCAAAGAACTCGTCTATCTGTTTTTCTATATACTTGACAAATTCCTCATCCTGAAGCCATTTATGCTGAAATTGCCATCTACCTGATTCCTTTGTCAATTTTTTATCTACATATATTAGACAACAGGGTGCATGATCAGAGATCACGATGTTATCATAAAAGCAGTTTTGAATCTTGGACCTTAATTCTGTGGAAATCAAAAAATAATCAATACGTGAGAATGTCTTGTAGGTACTGGAATAACAAGAATAGGCTTTAACTTGGGGTTTCATTTCTCTCCATATATCTAACAATCTCAATTCTTTCATAAAATGATTAATAGTCATCCTACATCCATTGTGCGTACAATCCAGTCCTGTTGATCTATCTATACCTGGATTCAATGTACAATTAAAATCCCCTGCTATTATATGTTGCCCTGTAAGTGATGATAAAATAAGAAATAAATTAGCAAAGAACTTTTGATCATCTATATTGGGACCATATAAGTTCACAAGATTTATATTTTCTAATAGCAAAGAACCTTGAATGATTACATATCTTCCAAATTTGTCTCCAATTACATTTTTCACTTGAAAAGGGACTGATTTATGTATGAGAGTCATAACTTCCCTGGCTCGGGATGAGAATGATGAGGTGAATACACTTCCCTGCCATCTACTCCTAATTCTTTTAACATCCTCCTCTATCAGATGAGTTTCTTGTAAAAACACAATTTTTGAACCCATGTCTTTTATTTTATTCATAACTTGTTTAAGTTTTTTTAAATTTTGTAGACCTCTGCAATTCCATGAAGTTAAATTAAGATTAACGCTTTGATTTATGATCAATAGAGAGTTTGGGATTACCTTGCAGTGTAAACATGCTCATACAGAGAAGCAAAAACATGAGTGGTTGAACATTCATCCTACAAACTACACACAAACAAATTTCCCCTTCCCACACTTGTGGCAAACCCCCCAAAATCAAAAGAAAAATTCTGTCTCCCGATATAGCCATCGACCGTTCCACACCCACGGGGAACAGCCTAAGCCACTCCTTCTTCATCCTCCCAATCACCCTAACTCTACTGCTTTTAATGACGTAACATTAACTCTCCTCTGTAGTTTTCCAACTTAACTCCAAAATTTTATAGCAACTTTGTACATCATAGTTTTTTTTTTTGTTTGTTTGTTTTGTTTTTGTTTTTTTTTAATATATAATACAATCTATATTTTGTAAACTTGCTATTTACTTCAAGTCAGTCAGATGCCTGTGCAAATGCTTAATTATTCTACCTTATATTTTGTTCATGCTTAGCTCCCACCAGTCTCTTCTTCTTCTTTGATCTTCTTGATGAACTCCTGCGCCTCCTCTGGGGTCTTGAAGATGTGGGTTCTGCCCTCATACGTGGTCAACAGTCTCGCAGGATAGATTACACCATAACGAATCCCAAGGTTGCGCAGCTCCTTACGTATGGGATCAAACTGCTTCCTCACTTGTTGGATTCCTGTGGCCAAATCTGGGTAGAACCGCACCTGCTGATCCTGGTGTTTAATCTCTCCTTTAGCTCGTGCAGCGTTGAAGATCTTCATCCTGTCTCTGTTGCTAAGAAACTTCATAATTAAGGTCCTCGGCGGTTCCTTATCTCTCCGTGGGCCAATACGATGTGCATTTTCCAGAACCACTGCTGATTGCAACTCCTCGCTGCCCAGCACCTCCGGAATCCACTTTTCCAGAAAGGAATATACGTCCCGACCTTCTGATTCCTCTGGAAGACCCACCAGCCTCAAGTTATTCTGTCTCGACCGAGATTCCAAATCCAAAATATTATCTTCTAGACATTTATTTTTTTTTTCCAAAGTGCGCACCTTTAATTGAAGACGGGTGACGTCATCTTCAGCACTAGCGAGACGGAGCTCCATCTGCGCCGTTCGTTCTACACAGTCACCCAATTCCTTTCTTATTCCTTCCAACGCTGTCATAATCCCATCAAATCTAGAGGAAAAGTCCGCTCTCATTGAACTCATGGCAGCCATCAGCGCATCTGTGCCGCTCCCCGCAGATATCGCAGCGTTGCCAGCCTCCTCCGCCATATATGGAGTTTTGTTTGCTGCGTCACAGACCTGAAAGTCCGTTAATTTGGACTGTTTCGGCGGCTCGCTTTTTCCTTTACCTGGTTTTCCAGCCTTAGGCTTCGCTGACATATCCTCGCCCAAACGCTGGGATACGTTCTGTCCCAAATGAGAGTTATTTGCCGATTTTTTTTTTTTTTTTCTCCAGGAGCAGAGCAGAGTGAGACACGTCCGTCTTACGTGGCAGCCATAACCGGAAGTCAGTTCCACTTTTTTTGATGGGGGAAAAAGTTGAAAATTTAAAAGAAAAAACAGAAAATTATCAAGAAAAAGATAAAAAAAAAAAAAAAAAAATTACACGGGAAAAATAAATGTCTGAGGAAAAGAGATGCAAAATTACAAGAAAAGTTGTACATTTTTTGAGAAAAAAATTTGAAAATTTGCAAAGAAAAAAATTAGAACATTTACAAGAAAAAAGTTGCAAAATTTTTGAGAAAGTTGCAGATCTATGAAAAAAGTTGCAAATTTACAGGTTAAAATAGCAAATTTAGAAGAGAAAAATTTGCAAATTTCTGATAGTTTTCAGAAAAAGTCCCAAATTGATGAGGAAAAAGTTACAAAATAATGAGAAAAAGTTGGAATTTTATAGGAAAACAATTTGCAAATTTATGAGAAAAAAGTTGCAGATCTACAAGAGAAAAATTCAAAAAATGTTTTTTGAGGGCGTGGCCAAGCGAGGAAAAAAGCTGCAAATTTACAGGTAAAAATAACAAATTCACAAGAGAAAAAAATTGTAGATTTCTGAGAAAGAAAAGTTTCAAAATTTGGGGGGGGGGGGAGTTCCAAAATAATGAGGAAAACAGTGAATTTTTACACGGAAAACTATTTGAAAATTTATGAGGAAAAAAGCTGCAAATCTGCAGGAGAATTATTTTTTTTTTTTTTTTTTTCTGAGGGGGAAAAAAGATGAAAATTTAGGTTGGAAAAAGTTTCAAATTTCTGAGAAAAAAAGTCACTTTTTAAAAAAAAAAAAAAAAAGTTGCACATCTACAAGAAAAGCTGCAAATTTACAAGTAATATAGCAAATTTATAAGAAAAAAAATTGCAAATTCACATGGAAAAAGTCACAAATTCATGAACAAAAGTTCAAAATTTTAGACAAAGTTAAAAAAAAAATTAAGAAAGAAATGCAAATTACAAGAAAGCAGAAAATTTACAAGAAAAAAAAATGAAAATTTGTGAGGAAAAGGTTGAAAATTTACAAGAAAAAAGTCACAAATCTACAAGAAAAAAAATAGCAAATTCACACGGAAAAAGCCACAAATTCAGGAACAAAAGTTTAAAATTTTAGACAAATTTTAAGAAAAAAAAATACAAATTACAAGAAAAAGAGAATTTACAAGAAAAAAATGTAAAAAAAAAAAATTAGCAAGTAAAAAGTTGTAAATTTACAAGAAAAAAGGTGCAGAGGTGTAGAAAATAACAATAAGCAAAATTTTAAATAAAAGCAGTTAAAAAGTGCCAAAATCTTTTTAAAAATCCCTGAAGCGGGTTTAAAAATGCAACAAAAAAGTCAAAACTAAACAAAAACCACAAAAAATAAACCATTTAACAGTGAGAAGCACAGCAGCAGAAACAGGATTATCTCTGTGGAATCATGAATAAACGACATGGTTTGTATTTTCAGCTGGTAGAAGAAGGGAAAGAGCACAGACGGGTTGACAGCAGAGCGAATCTTCCTGCGGGACGTCGCTCTGCGCTGCGTTATTCACGCTGCTGCTTCTGAAAAGCTGCGTCTCTGCCTCTGCAGGACGTCATGTAAAATACAACAAATATATACAAGACAAAAGCGGCTTCATGATGTTTCCAGGGCCGCTTCTACAGTTTTGTTTTGTTTTTTTTAAAGGTAAAGCCAACTTTGTCATTCAATCCATACAGCCAATCACGTACAGTAGAACGAAAATACGTTTCTCTCATCTACAACGTTAATCACGTCTAGAATCAGAGGGTCGCTGCCATGCAAGGCGCCGCCACAAAATTCCCTCCTCCCTTCCAATATTGCTGAGCACCAAGCTGGAAGGCAGGAAGTTCCACTTTTATATGGTCTTCGGCAGGAGGCTCTACCAACTAGGCCACCACTCCAGTAAACCCAGTTTTGGGAGTCCTTGGGGGGAGGGGGGGGGGGGTTGTCATGGAGACAAGGTCAAACGTTTAAAATTAAAAAATATGAAACATTAAAAAAAAAAAAACAACCCTGAGTTGTTTTCTAGATGAGCAGAGAAAATTAAACTGTCACAGAGAATAAAAATTAAATCAGTGTCCATACAAATGTTGGAAATGAATGAGAACAAAGATGAATATTTCTGAGAAAAAAGTCACGGATTTGTGAACTAAAGTTTAAAAATTTATGAGAAAAAGGTTACGGAGTTAGAAGAAAATATGCAAATTTACAAGGAAAAAAGTTTTTTCTTTGGGGAAAAGATGTTAAATTTGTGAAAGATGCAAGAAAAATTCAGAAAATTTGCAAAAAAAAAATGTAGAAAATTTGCAAGAAAAACATAGAAAATTTGTAAGAAAAAAAATTGGAAAATTGAAAAATGGCAAAAAGTTGAAAATTGACAAGGAAAATATAGCAAATTTGTATGGAAGAAATATACAAATTTACAAGGAAAAAACATCATAATTTTTTGACGGGGAAAAAAGTTGAAAATCTGCAATTAAAGAAATTTACAAGAAAAAAGTTACTTTGCCGCAAAGAAGTTGAAAATTTCTGAGAAAAAGTTTAAAGTTTACAAGAAAAAAGCAAAAACTTTATAAGAAAAAGATACAGATTCACAAGGGGAAAATGTCCTATTTCTTTGGGGGGGGGCGGGTAAGTTGAAAATTTACAGGAAAAATGAACATTTACAAGAAATTGCCTTTGCCTGTACTGCAGGTAAAGTCCATGTGGGCAGACACAGATGGGGCCAACATGGAACCTGCAGACAATCCCACATGGGACCCATAAGACAGCCCAGTTAACCTTTGGTGGAGCCCACATGGACATGCTGGCTGGGGTGTTTCTACATTGCGGAAAAATAATAATAATAATAATGCATTGTGGTGGCACGGGTGGGGATTCTCCACCCAGAGAAGGCAGCTGGGATAAGGGGGGACCAATGGACCGGAGGAGGAAGTGCCACCGGGGGGGAATCAGACGGGACAGCATGGACTATGTACCCCCCCAAGGAGAGGAGGAGCCGCCGGAGCTGCTGGAAGAGAGAAGGGTGTGAGCAGCGGTGCCGGCGTTATGTTAACATGCCACACAGATCTTTGTTCCAAACGGTGTAGTATGGTCGGAAGTTCCGGGTCTCAATGCATGGAATTAAAGGCATAAAAGAGGAATGCACAGAGACCCGGGGGCTCTTTTTACTGTACTGTATGTTGGAGAAGGAATAAAGTTCATGTGTCGTCTGGCTCGTTGCCTCGTCTGCTTCCTTTCTCCACAGCATCAGATTTATATCGCGTTTTTTTTATTGACATTTCATAAACATGCTTTGCAATGGATACATTATTCATTCACCCCACAGACACTGATAGTGGTAAGCTGCTACTGTAGCCACAGCTGCCCTGGGGCAGACTGATGGAAACATGGCTGCCAATCCGCACCAACGGCCTCTCCGACCACTACTGAACATTTATACACATTCATACCCAGTGTCATGGACACTGGAGGCAAAGTTGGTGAAGTCTCTTGCCCAGGGACACAATGACAGGATGTCTGGGGAGAGCGGGATTTGAACCACCAACCCTCTGGTTATTAGATGACCGGCTCTACCTCCTGAGCAACTGCCGCCCACATTTCCCTCCTCTGTTCCATTTTTGCTGAGCACCAAGCTGGATGGCAGGAGGTTCCATTTTTATATGGTCTTTGGCATGACCCGGCCTGGACTTGAACCCAACCTCCCGGTTGTGGGGCGGATGCTCTACCTCTAGGCACCACTCCGACCAACAATCTCCACGGCGGTCAAGTGCCGCACCACTGAAGGCTAAACTGGGCTGAGACATCCTCCAGATTGCTACAGACGGCGTTCAGATTCACTATTTTGTACATGCACAGAAGTCCAAACTGGGTTGCTGCAGTCTGACCTTTGTTTGTGTGTGTGTGTGTGTGTGTGTGGGGGGGGGGGGGGGGTTCTGACGTGTGTGGCCCGGCCTCCGGCGAGCAGGCCAGAATCCATGATAAGATAAACTTTAATGTCTCTCAAGGGGAAATTTGTCTTGGGCTTGTCACCCGTGCTGCAACCACACAAACAATGATGGCTCGTTGAGATGAAACGTTAGCATTCAGTCACGACAACTCTGGCAAACGTCGGCAAATGCTGCTTTGTTATAGTTGGTGTTTTTATCTGCGACGTGAAAACCATCGGCTGGATTCACGTTATGGTTTCAGCGACGTTCCCCCTGCAGAGGAGGAGAGGAAATTAAGAGGTTGATGATGGGCGAGATTAGTGAGTGCGCATTGTTGTTTTTTTTTTTTTTTTATTTATACACCCAGGGAGAAAGTTTAAACGTTAGGATCTTTAATATGAAATGTGATCATATCAACATTCAGTTTAATGCAGCAAAACAGCCCCACACCATGACATTTCCACCTCTGTGCTTCTCAGTTGGTATAATGCTCTTTACTCTATATATTACCAATAGGTGATTTTTTTTTGGGGGGGGGGGGTGAGGGGGGGCCATCCTCCTTGTCAGCAAACTGAACCAAATCACCCCCCTTTGTTACCTCCCAGCATCCCCAGATGATTTTCAGTACAAGTCATTTTAATTTTTCCACCGGTGTTTTGCTGCTTACAGAACAGCAGCAACTATGCCGCTGCTGCTAGGTTGCAGAGTCACGTGACCGCATGTGCATGACGCATCAGAAAAAACAGACATGAGCAAGATTGTTCTCATGTCCTAATGGTCGATTTTGGCTTGAATTCAGGTAATTACCCAGCCCTATGCTGTATCTGTGTGCCTCATTGCAGCAAATCATATTCTGGGGCTGGAGGGAAAGCTCTGGCAGGCTGGCAGTTGACGTTCACTCTTGTACTTGCTAACTGTCTTAAAGGAAGCGGATATAAATGAAAGCATATTGGGCCCAAGCCAGAACCCTGAGGCACCCTACAAGTAAGCTGTGTCGATTCAGACAGAAATCTGATTTAGAAAGACACTAAAACTTTGGTCAGAAAAACCACTCCTGAAAGCCAAACTGCCTCAGTTTTTATAAAGCATAGCAGCCCTGACCATGACATTTCCCACCTCCATGCTTATCAGCTGGTGTAATGTTCTTTACTCCTCTATGCCTATCACTGTGTGGTAATAGAAAGTTTTCCCCCACTCCCACTCTATTTAGGACTTTGACGGTAGAGGGTTCTCTCATGAAAAATCAAACTCGCACCGTCTCTTTCTGGTGGTAGATTGGTGCACTGTGACATCAGCTGTGATAGGAGCTTCTTGTTGATGAAATGTTAGGATTGTTGGAAACTGTGGTTAAATAAAGGTTCAATTAGGATGTAAAGTGGAGGCCCGGCATTGAAAAGGCTCGGCCGGATGTGTTTGCGTTTAAGACGAGACGTCGCGGAGACAGAGGAGAGTGAAGATGGCGTGATGGGGAGCTACTGATGAGCCAGGGGAGGGCAGCGAGGGGAAGAATATGTCCTGTGTTTTCCTGCAGAATCAATAGTGACATGAGCGTAATGTAAACCTCTCTGTGGTTCCTCCTCGGGCCTGTGCCGGGAAAAACAAGAGGAGCTCACAACCTGTGGCCCCGGCGCCACATGCATGTCTTTTGCTCAAAACAACTGTCTCTTTCTGCTATAAAAAGGTCTCAAATTCTTTTCTTTTTAAAAAAAAAAAAAAAAAATGCAAATTTACTGACTTGACTTACTAGAAAACTGCATTTTTAAAAGTAGGAATTCATAGGTAGTAACATTGAAAGTACACATCCAAACAAAAATGGGGAAGAAGATCGGGGGGGAAAGATGCTAGTTTGCAAGAAAGAGGCTGGATATTTGATGAAAAAAGCTGTCAGAAATTTACAAGATAACAGCATCATCGAAAGAAAGTTTGAAAAAATGGAAGAAAACTGTTGCAAATTTACAGTGAAACCACTTGGATTTTTAGTAATTTTTTTATTGTCCACTGAGGTGGAAATTCAAAAGTAAATACAACCGTACTTATAATAAATAATACAGCTAATTATTTTAAACAATTCTCTTTCAGCAGTCTAATGAAAGTCTCAATATCCAGTTCAGATCCATTAATCACAGTAATTTAAAACCTAAACACCTTAAATAAACCAAGTAAACCTGAGTGAAGTGAAACATGGACGCTGTAAAATATTCCATTTATAAGGGAAAAAATGGTGTAAAAGTTGCAAATTTATATATATTTGGGCTGTGCATTGATTTTGAAAAAAAATTATCTAATTAATTGCACATTTCAATAATTGTGATTAATCACTAAATTTGAGAGAATCAGTGAAAGCAAAGTATACTTCAGAAACTTTTAATCGCATTTTCAATCACTTAACATATTTATGACTCAACAAAATACTACTAGAGCAACATAAAACACTTGAGCGAGCAGCTCTGAAGTTCAGCTCAGTTTAGTGTGGTGCAAATTTGAAAGGGTCATTGACTGAAAAATTGCATTTTTGTGTGTTGGTCATGTGATTATCTAAATCAGGGATGGGCAACTTTGGTGGTAGTGAGAGCCACAAAATTTTTTCCTCACTTCCTGAGGGCCAGATTTACATGTAAACCTTCTGTGTGTGTGGAGGGGGGGGGGATTATTTCCTGCAAAGTCAAAAGTTTCACAATTAAAACTGAAACTGAAAATAAAAACTAGCTCCTGGTCATGGCCGGTTTATGATAAAATGATGTTCTTTCCACTTCTGAATGATGGCTCCAACAGTACTCCCTGGAATATTCAGCAGTTTAGAAATGTGCCAGTAACCAATGCCATCATTATGTTTTGCAATAATAAGGTTGCGAAGGTCTAGAGAGAGCTCTTTGCTTCTACCCATCATAAGTTCTTTGTGGTGTGACAATCTGATACTCACAGACCTTTTTAAGGGCTATCAGTCAGGATTTAACCAGCTGAAATTAATGTGCACTGATGGGGGATGGGATGGCTTCCTAAATTCTGATGGATTTCAGCTGGTTTGTTGGCTTTCTATGGCTTTTTGCACCTCTTTTTCTTCATGTGTTAAATAGTTATTCCCTGTGTCATTCCACTTTATTAAATATAACTTGTTTTGTGAACAAAGTTGCCTTGATTTCTTTGTATGTATGGATTACTTGGGTTGTTACTGATATCTGATGAAAATCTCAGGCAAATGGCTCCATCAGAAATATGTTTGAGAAAAATGCTGATGTGTTCAATACTTATTTTCCCTGCTGCATTCATAGTGAGATGAGGTTTAATTTACATAATAAAGGGTAGCAAATGTGCAATTAAAGAATGCGATTAATCAAGAGTTCACTAAGGGCATCATGTGATTAATCATAATTAGAACATTTAATCAAATGACGAATAAATATTTAACCCAAATTTACAAAAAAACGTTAAAAAGGAAATTTTAAAAAATTAAACACAAATCTGTGATTGTAAAACTAAAAATTTATGAGGATATTTCCCCCCCAAATTGCCCAAACTAGCTCTTTCCAAAGTAAGATTTAACCGTGTCCCCAACACACTGTGATCTGACCTCAATCATCTGTTCAGGGACCCATTACGCAACCTGAGGAGCGAGGCATTGAACGTGGACCCGCCTTCAGAGCGGGGACGGTTGGTGCCGACACCGGCAGCAGTAGCAGCGAGACGGACAAATCTTTGACTTAATCCCATTAACCCGATAGTTTTCTAGCAGGTTCCGTCCTGCTCCTACCAGTCATTAACCTTGTAAACAACAGCCTCAGAGGCACAGTGGCTAATGTCACGCTCCATTAATCCCTCCATTATTTTACACTTAATGGATCAGCCTATATAAAACTCAAACACAGAAAAATGTCTTCATCATAAACAGCCTGGAGGGCGGTGGTAATATTTAAATGGGTTGTTTTGTCAATTACACAACTTTATTTATTACAGGACCTTTCACATAAGTTTGATGCTTCAGAGATGAATACATGAATACAGTAGTGTGAAAAAGTCTTTGCCCCCTTCCTGATTTCTCATTTTTTTCTCTGTCACAGTTAAAAGTTTCAAATCATCCCCAAACAAATTTAAATTATTAGACAAAGATAACCACAAGTAAAACAAATGCAGATTTTAAATGAAGGTGATTATTAGTAAGGGTAAAAAAAATAACATAAAATCCAAACCTGCATGGGGACCCTGAGTGGAAAAACTGATCGCCCCCCCCCCACAAAAAAGAACATAAATACAATGGTTTTATCACATCTATGGAAAGCTGAGTTCAATTTCTCATAGCCACACCAAGGCCTGATTACTGCCACACCTGTTCTCAATCAAGAAGTCACTTAAATAGGACCTGCCTGACAAAGTGAAGTAGACAAAAAGATCCTCAAAAGCTAGACATCATGATACGACCCAAAGAAATTCAGGAACAAATGAGAAACAAAGTAATTGAGATCTATCAGTCTGGAAAAGGTTATAAAGCCATTTCTAAAGCTTTGGGACTCCAGCGAACCACAGTGAGAGCCATTATTCACAAATCGCAAAAACATGGAACAGGGGTGAACCTTCCCAGGAGTGGCGAGCCGACCAAAATTGCCCCAAGAGCGCAGCAACGACTCATCCAGGAGGTCACAAAAGACCCCACAACAACATCCAAAGAACTGCAGGCCTCACTTGCCTCAGTTAAGGTCAGGGTTCATGACTCCACCATTAGAAAGAGACTGGGCAAAAATGGCCCCCATGGTAAAGTTCCAAGACGAAAACTACTGGTGAGCAAAAAGACCATAAAGGCTCATCTTAGTTTTGCCAGAAAACCTCTTGATGATCTCCAAGACTTTTGGGGAAAATACTCTGTGGACTGACGAGACAAAAGTTTAACTTTTTAGAAGGTGTGTGTCCCATTAAATCTGGCGTAAAAGTAACGCAGCATTTCAGAAAAGGAACATCATACCAACAGTAAAATATGGTGGTGGTAGTGTGATGGTCTGGGGCTGTTTTGCTGCTTCAGGACCTGGAAGACTTGCTGTGGTAAATGGAACCATGAATTCTGTTGTCAAACAAAAAATCCTTAATGTTTGGCCATCTGTTCATGACCTCAAGCTGAAGCGCACTTGGGTTCTGCAGCAGGACAATGATCTAAAATACACCAGCAAGTCCACCTCTGAATGGCTTAAGAGAAACAAAATGAAGACTTTGGAGTGGCCTAAGCTACGTTCCGATCCACAGTGTACTTCAACCTGTATTCCCTACTCCGTTCTCAGAAAATATCAGTAAGTTAACTGCCCTTCATAAAATTTCGCCATTTGAAACACCCTGTAACCGTCGGCTCCTCCTCCGTGAGTTACCACGGTAACCATGGACACGTACTGATGCTATGGTGGATAATTTATATTTCTTAAATAAAATATTAATACAAATATATTTTTATTACTATCAGTTGATATAAACAATAACCAGCATCAGTTGAGCTTGTTAATAACGTTGGCAACAATAGTTTTTTACTTGTATTTGAGGTGAAATGGCTTATGGGTAATCTTCTTGTCAACTTCCAGTGAAGTGATGTATGGTTGTTCACTTCTTCCCTGCACAGTTCTCAGTTCCCTTTGAACTGAAGACCGTTCGCTCCCTTTGGTTTGGAATCTCAGTTAATATGGCGGAATACCCTGTGCAGTCCACTTCGGCTTACACTATTGTGCAATCGGAACGTAGCTCAAGTCAAAGTCCTGACCTGAATCCGATTGAGATGCTGTGGCATGACCTTAAAAAGGCAGTTCATGCTCAAAAACACTCCAGTGTGGCTGAATTACAACAATTCTGCACAGATGAGTGGGCCAAAATTCCTCCACAGCGCTGTAAAAAACTCATTGCCAGTTATCGCAACGCTTAATTGCAGGTGTTGCTGCTAAGGGTGGACCAACCAGCTATTAGGTTTAGGGGGGAATCACTTTTTCACACAGGGCCATGTAGGTTTGGAATTTTTTTTCCCTTAATAATAAACACCTTCATTTAAAAACTGCATTTTGTGTTGTGTTATCTTTGTCTAATATTGAAATTTGTTTGATGATCTGAAAGTGTGACAAACATACAAAAAAATGAGAAATCAGGAAGGGGGCAAACACTTTTTCACACCACTGTACACACACCTTGTATTTATTTTATTTTATAAGGGGGATGGGGGTAAGTACAAATGCATAAATGTAAATCGGATGCAAATTTGGAAGAATAAAGGTGCAAAAACATGATAAAAGATGCCAATTTAAAAATGAAAAAAGTTGCAATTACAGTGGGACAAAAAAGTATTTAGTCAGCCACCAATTGTGCAAGTTCTCCCACTTAAAAGATGAGAGGTCTCCAATTTTCATCATAGGTATACCTCAACTATGAGAGACAAAATGAGGGGGAAAAAATCCAGAAAATCACATTGAAGGATTTTTAATGAATTAATTGGTAAATTCCTCAGTAAAATAAGTATTTGGTCACCTACAAACAAGCAAGATTTCTGGCTCTCACAGACATGTAACTTCTTCTTTAAGAGGCTCCTCTGTCCTCCACTCGTTACCTGTATTAATGGCACCTGTTTGAACTCGTTATCAATATAAAAGACACCTGTCCACAACCTCAAACAGTCAGACTCCAAACTCCACTATGGCCAAGACCAAAGAGCTGTCAAAGGACACCAGAAACAAAATTGTAGACCTGCACCAGGCTGGGAGGACTGAATCTGCAATAGGTAAGCAGCTTGGTGTGAAGAAATCAACTGTGGGAGCAATTATTAGAAAATGGAAGACATACAAGACCACTGATAATCTCCCTCGATCTGGGTCTCCACGCAAGATCTCACCCCGTGGGGTCAAAATGATCACGAGAACGGTGAGCAAAAATCACAGAACCACATGGGGGGACCTAGTGAATGACCTGCAGAGAGCTGGGACCAAAGTAACAAAGGCTACATCAGAAACACACTACGCCGCCAGGGACTCAAATCCTGCAGTGCCAGATGTGTCCCCTTGCTTAAGCCAGTACATGTTCAGGCCAGTCTGAAGTTTGCTAGAGAGCATTTGGATGATCCAGAAGAGGATTGGGAGAATGTCAGATGAAACCAAAATAGAACTTTTTGGTAAAAACTCAACTTGTCGTGTTTGGAGGAGAAAGAACACCATACCTACTGTGAAGCATGGGGGTGGAAACATCATACTTTGGGGCTGTTTTTCTGCAAAGGGACCAGGACGACTGATCCGTGTAAAGGAAAGAATGAATGGGGCCATGTATCGTGAGATTTTGAGTGAAAACCTCCTTCCACCAGCAAGGGCATTGGAGATGAAACGTGGCTGGGTCTTTCAGCATGACAATTATCCCAAACACACCGCCTGGGCAACGAAGGAGTGGCTTCGTAAGAAGCATTTCAAGGTCCTGGAGTGGCCTAGCCAGTCTCCAGATCTCAACCCCATAGAAAATCTTTGGAGGGAGTTGAAAGTCTGTGTTGCCCAGCGACAGCCCCAAAACATCACTGCTCTAGAGGAGATCTGCATGGAGGAATGGGCCACAATACCAGCAACAGTGTGTGAAAACCTTGTGAAGACTTACAGAAAATGTTTGACCTCTGTCATTGCCAACAAAGGGTATATAACAAAGTATTGAGATGAACTTTTGTTATTGACCAAATACTTATTTTACCGAGGAATTTACCAGTTAATTAATTAAAAATCCTTCAATGTGACTTCCGGTTATGGCTGCCACGTAGGACGGACGTGTCTCGCTCTGCTCTGCTCCTGGAGAAAAAAATCGGCAAATATCTCTCTCATTTGGGACAGAACGTATCCCAGCATTTGGGCGAGGATATGTCGGCGAAGCCTAAGGCTGGAAAACCAGGAAAAGGAAAAAGCGAGCCGCCGAAACAGTCCAAATTAACGGACTTTCAGGTCTGTGACGCAGCAAACAAAACTCCATATATGGCGGAGGAGGCTGGCAACGCTGCGATTTCTGCGGGGAATGGCGCAGATGCGCTGATGGCAGCCATGAGTTCAATGAGAGCGGACTTTTCCTCTAGATTTGATGGGATTATGACAGCGCTGGAAGGAATAAGAAAGGAATTGGGTGACTGTGTAGAACGAACGGCGCAGATGGAGCTCCGTCTCGCTAGTGCTGAAGATGACGTCACCCGTCTTCAATTAAAGGTGCGCACTTTGGAAAAAAAAAAATAAATCTCTGGAAGATAATATTTTGGATTTGGAATCTCGGTCGAGACAGAATAATTTGAGGCTGGTGGGTCTTCCAGAGGAATCAGAAGGTCGGGACGTATGTTCCTTTCTGGAAAAGTGGATTCCGGAGGTGCTGGGCAGCGAGGAGTTGCAATCAGCAGTGGTTCTGGAAAAAGCACATCGTATTGGCCCACGGAGAGATAAGGGACCGCCGAGGACCTTAATTATGAAGTTTCTAAGCAACAGAGACAGGATGAAGATCTTCAACGCTGCACGTGCTAAAGGAGAGATTAAACACCAGGACCAGCAGGTGCGGTTCTACCCAGATTTGGCCACAGGAATCCAGCAATTGAGGAAGCAGTTTGATCCCGTACGTAAGGAGCTGCGCAACCTTGGGATTCGTCATGGTGTAATCTATCCTGCGAGACTGCTGACCACGTATGAGGGCAGAACCCACATCTTCAAGACCCCAGAGGAGGCACAGGAGTTCATCAAGAAGATCAAAGAAGAAGAAGAGACTGGTGGGAGCTAAGCATGAACAAAATATAAGGTAGAATAATTAAGCATTTGCACAGGCATCTGACTGACTTGAAGTAAATAGTAAGTTTACAAAATATAGATTGTATTATATATTAAAAAAAACAAAACAAAAACAAAACAAACAAAAAAAAAACAAACTATGATGTACAAAGTTGTTAAAAATTTTGGAGTTAAGTTGGAAAACTACAGAAGAGAGTTAATGTTACGTCATTAAAAGCAGTAGAGTTAGGGTGATTGGGAGGATGAAGAAGGAGTGGCTTAGGCTGTTCCCCGGGGGTGTGGAACGGTCGATGGCTATATCGGGAGACAGAATTTTTCTTTTGATTTTGGGGGGTTTGCCACAAGTGTGGGAAGGGGAAATTTGTTTGTGTGTAATTTGTAGGATGAATGTTCAACCACTCATGTTTTTGCTTCTCTGTATGAGCATGTTTACACTGCAAGGTAATCCCAAACTCTCTATTGATCATGGACCAAAGTGTTAATCTTAATTTAACTTCATGGAATTGCAGAGGTCTACAAAATTTAAAAAAACTTAAACAAGTTATGAATAAAATAAAGGACATGGGTTCAAGAATTGTGTTTTTACAAGAAACTCATCTGATAGAGGAGGATGTTAAAAGAATTAGGAGTAGATGGCAGGGAAGTGTATTCACCTCTTCATTTTCATCCCGAGCCAGGGGAGTTATGACTCTCATACATAAATCAGTTCCTTTTCAAGTGAAAAATGTAATTGGAGACAAATTTGGAAGATATGTAATCATTCAAGGTTCTTTGCTATTAGAAAATATAAATCTTGTGAACTTATATGGTCCCAATATAGATGACCAGAAGTTCTTTGCTAATTTATTTCTCATCTTATCATCACTTACAGGGCAACATATAATAGCAGGGGATTTTAATTGTACATTGAATCCAGGTGTGGATAGATCAACAGGACTGGATTGTACGCACATTGGATGTAGGATGACTATTAATCATTTTATGAAAGAATTGAGATTGTTAGATATATGGAGAGAAATGAAACCACAAGTTAAAGCCTATTCTTGTTATTCCAGTACCTACAAGACATTCTCACGTATTGATTATTTTTTGATTTCCACAGAATTAAGGTCCAAGATTCAAAACTGCTTTTATGATAACATCGTGATCTCTGATCATGCACCCTGTTGTCTAATATATGTAGATAAAAAATTGATAAAGGAATCAGGTAGATGGCAATTTCAGCATAAATGGCTTCAGGATGAGGAATTTGTCAAGTATATAGAAAAACAGATAGACGAGTTCTTTGACATCAATACTACACAAACATCAGCATGTGTAAAGTGGGAGGCTTTCAAAGCTTTTATTAGGGGACATATTATTAGTTATACAGGATCAAAATCTAAGAAGACTCGAGAGGAGAGAGCTAAATTGGAACATAAAATAAAAAATCTTCAGGAAAAAGTGTATGCAGGAAGTGACCCAAGGTTGGAGAATGAATTACTGATTTTGAGAGCTGAATACGACAAAAAATCAGCGAATAGAGCTGCCTCGAGTCTTCTAAGATTGAAACAATCTTTTTATGAACAAGGTGAAAAATCAGGAAAATTATTAGCATGGCAGATTAAACAATTGGAAATTAAAACACCAATTACCAGTATTATAAGTAAAGGACAGGTAGTTATAGATCCTTTAGAAATTAATAGAGCCTTTAGAGATTACTATGAAAAATTATATGATACCAAAAATGAACCTGATTTAACAAAACTAAATGGGTTTTTGAACGAACTATCTATACCGTGTATTCCAAATGAAAACAGGGAGATATTGGAGTCTAAAATTAGTCAAGAAGAAGTTGGGCTAGCCATTGATAATATGAAATCAGGAAAAAGTGCAGGACCAGATGGTCTTCCAGTTGACCTTTATAAAAAATTTAAGAATAAATTAATAAAACCTTTTTTGGAAATGGTTTTAGAAGCATTTCAAAATAATAATTTACCATCATACATAAATAATGCCTTAATTATACTGCTGCCAAAACCAGGTAAGCCCTCTAATAAATGTGAAAATATGAGACCAATAAGCCTATTAAACGCCGACCTTAAGATAATCTGTAAAATTTTAGCAAGACGAATACAAGAAATTTTACCAAATATTATTAATCGAGATCAGAATGGCTTTATAAAGGGTAGACAAGGCTTCCATAATGTAAGAAGACTATTTAATATTATTTATTTTAATAAAGAAGCACCGGATACAGCTCTCCTATCATTGGACGCCGAAAAGGCCTTTGATAGAGTTGAATGGCCCTTTCTTTTTGAAGTCCTACAAAGGTTTGGACTTGGAAATAATTTCATAAAATGGGTTCAAATAATATACAATAATGCTACAGCAGAAATCCTAACAAATAACAATATTTCAAAACCAATAAAAATCAATAGAGGATGTTGACAAGGCTGTCCACTTTCACCTTTACTGTTTACTATGGCAATTGAACCTTTAGCGATAGCGATACGTTTACATTCACAAATATATGGAATTAAAGTTGGACCAACAGAACATAAAATCTCCCTGTACGCCGATGACATAATTTTGTTTATGTCGAATCTAAAAAAATCAATTCCAACCTTGTTGAATTTAATAAAGAATTTTGGGGAAATATCAGGATATAAAATAAATAAAACTAAATCTTCAATATTAATGCTAAATGAGACCCAGAGAAATTACCCAGCCCCTGAGGTAAATCAATTCAATGTTGTAAATCAGTTTAAATATTTAGGAATCCAAATTATGCCTAAGCTAGAATCAGTCGCCAGTGTCAACTATGAAGCCTTAATGTCAGATATCAATGAGTTAACTCAGAGATGGATGTCACTACCAATGTCGATGATCGGGAGAATCAATATACTTAAAAGTAATATTTTACCTAAAATACTTTATTTATTTCAATACATTCCCTTATCACCACCTTTAGATCTATTCTCAAGAATAAAAAAAAAGTTAGTGGAATTTATATGGAACAACAGGAGGGCTAGATTACGTTTGTCTTTATTATATTTACCATTTGATCGTGGAGGTCTGAAATGTCCAAATTTTATGTTGTATTATTGGTCGGCACAACTGAGGTCTATGACATATTATTTTTCATCAAATGATCTCCCTCACTGGACTGAAATGGAATCATACAATTTACCTTTACCTCTTCCCATATTCATATACTCAGATTCGGCAAAAAAATTACAAAAACAAGTTAAAAATCCATTTGTAAAGCATATGATCAAAATATGGTGTGAAGCTAAAAACTATTTAAAAGAACCACAGTTATTGTCACAATTTAGTCCAATATGGGGTAATCAATATTTTAAACCAGGGAGAGCGGACGCTGTATTTAAAGTATGGAATTTAAAAGGGATACAAAAGATTCAGGATTTATATTTGCCATGTGCAGACAACATAATGTCTTTTGAAGAGCTGAGGATCAAATTTAATCTCAATAGAACACATTTTTTTAAATATCTTCAACTTAGAAACTTTATTCGATCAAATCAAAATAAAGCTCTCACTCGACCTATTTATTCATCCTTGGAAAAAATGATGATGAAAGATAGTAAAAGGGTATTATTTCAGAGTTTTATAACTCACTGACACTATCTTCAAGTGAAAATTCACTGAAAAGATTAAACTACTGGAAAGAAGATCTGCAAATTGAAATTTCAGAGGAACAATGGGAATTGGCTTGTACAGAAGCTCAAACCAAATCAATAAATGCACGCCTTAAATTGATACATTTCAAATGGTTAATGCGGATGTATGTTACACCGGAGGAGTTAAATAGATATAACAAAAATATACCAGATACATGCACAAAATGCATGGAAAGTAAAGGAACCCTATTTCATTGTTTATGGGAATGTAGATTAATAAGAATGTTTTGGGAAGAGGTGAGGGTAACAATTGAAAAAATAATCTCAAAACAAATCATATTGAATCCTAAACTGTTTTTGTTGGGTCTGTACCCAGAAAAGCATAATTTTAATAAAAGTGAAAGAACATTCATAGACCTCAGTTTGCTTAATGCCAAAAAATGTATTGCACTATTATGGAAAAAGACTCATAGACCAGATGTGACTCAGTGGTTAAGACAGATGTTAACAAACCTTCCATTAGAAAGAATAACATATATACTAAAATCAAAGGAAATTGTGTTTGAGAATATATGGAGACCTTTTATTGATTATGTAAAAAATTTAAACATAACTCTTGAAGAAGAAGGTGAATGATGTGTGTGGACCTTGTAAATTCCAAACTGGTGAACATAATATGTATACTTATGTATTGGATTGTCTAGACTAAACAGAGGAGCATTGTTGAAGACTTGATTTTGTTGGTGGTTGTTGGTGTTTTTAGTGCATTTTTTTTTTTTTGTAGTACTTTAGTGTTAGTGTTTGATTGTTTGTATCATGTTTGTTAAAAAAAAAAAAAAAAAAAAAGGTTCAATAAAGATATTGTGGAAAAAAAAAAATCCTTCAATGTGATTTTCTGGATTTTTTTTTTTTTTTCTTATTTTGCCTCTCATAGTTGAAGTATACCTATGACGAAAATTGGAGACCTCTCTCATCTTTAAAGTGGGAGAACTTGCACAATTGGTGGCTGACTAAATACTTTTTTACCCCACTCTACATAAAATAAGAATTCAATGAGGGTTCAGAGGAATGTTGCAAATTCACAAGAAAAAAGTTGCAAAGTTACAAGAGAAAAATACAAAATTTTTGAAAAAGTTGCAAACTTACAAGAAAAAAGTTGCAAATTTATGAGAAACAGGATGCAAATTTACAAGCTTTCGAGAAATCACAAATTCATGAGATTAAAGTTGCAGATTTGCAAGAAAAAAGTTGCAAATTTATGAGAAATGGGATGCAGATTTACAGGCGAGAAATCACAAATTCATGAGATTAAGGTTGCAGATTTGCAAGAAAAAAGTTGCAAATTTACAAGTGAGAAATCACAAATTTGAGAATAAAGTTGTAAATTTATGAAAAGAGCTGCAAATTTACAAGAGAAAAATCCCAAATTTTTGTGAATAAAGTTGCAAATTTATGAGAAACAGGTTGCAAATGTACAAATGAGAAATCACAAATTCATGACAATATTTGCAAGAAAGATTTGCAAGAAAAGTTGCGAATTTACAAGAAAAAGTTCCAAATTTACGAGAAAAAAGCTGCAAATTTATAAAAGAAAAATCCCCAATTTTTGAGAATAAAGTTGTAAATTTACAGAAAAAGTTGCACATTTATGAGAAACTGATTGCAAATTTACAAGTGAGAAATCATGAGGAAAAAAGTTGCAAATTTATGAGAAATACAAAATTTGAGAATAAAGTTGCAAATTTACAGGAAAAAGTTGCAAATTTATGAGAAAGGTTACAAATTTACAAGCAAGAAATCACAAATTTATGAGAATAAAGTTGCAGATTTACAAGAAAATGGTTGCAAATTTATGAGAATAATGTAAATATCTGTGAAAAATTCCATTTTTTTGAGAATAAAGTTGCAAAATTAAAGAGAAAAATCATAAATTTATTAGGGGTGGGAATCATGAGGGACCTCAGAATTTGATTTGGATTGCGATTCTTGCGTCATGATTCAATCCTATCACGGTTCTACAATAATCACGGTATCACGATGATCGAGTATCACAATCCCATATATTTCAAATTTTTTTCACCTTATTCAACCTCAAA
The DNA here is from genome assembly GCA_020510985.1 of Pholidichthys leucotaenia. Classification (NCBI taxonomy): domain Eukaryota; kingdom Metazoa; phylum Chordata; class Actinopteri; order Cichliformes; family Pholidichthyidae; genus Pholidichthys; species Pholidichthys leucotaenia. Next base: position 18,795,299 of record CM035850.1, on the reverse strand, counting down.
TCATGTCCCAAAGTAAAACTGTTGACATCTCTTTCACATGATGAAGTATTCTCATGGCGTTGTTTTCCACGGAGACACGTCTGTGGGGACAGGGAGGGTGGTGGACGGTGCTGTTTGGAATAGACTCCCACTCCAGCTGCTTTATCTGACGCTGTGGAGTCTTAAAAAACAGCTGAAAACTTTTTTGTTTAAGGAGGCTTTCCGTTGAGTTTCAACTGCTTTTTAATAGTAAGTCTGATATTTTTAAATTATTTTAATCTCGTGTTTTAACTTATTTTTGTATTTTTCAAAGTATTTTTATCTATTAACTTCCTTTTATTCCATTTTATTGTGCAGCGCTCTGTGACTATATGTCTGTGAAAAGCGCTTCATAAATACACTTTACTCACTTGACTCTTGGAGGAAAAGTTCCATGCCGGTCTTTTTTTAGCTTAGCTGTTGCTAATGCTGCTCTGAGACGTGTGCTGGCCTGCCGTATTCCGAGTGTTTTTTCTTTTTTCCGTGCAGCGCTTCTTGCGGGTTGTGTCATGTCAAGGTCTTCATCTTTGTTATAAAATCCAAAAAACGTCTGACATTTGGGCTAACTTTAAGCTAACTGCTTCCTAACTTTCAAAGTTGGCTGCAAATCACCAGACAAGCTATGACTTCACTTGACTGGGTGTTTGCTTTGCACCATCTAGTGGACTGAAAACGCCATTGATTAACTGAAAACCCAAAAGTATATGTGTGCATTTTTTTTTAAAATAAAAGATCGATCCATGCGTTTATGGATCGATGCATTGTCACCAGTGCCAAGTATTGCGATCCATCACTGAATCGATCTTTTTTTCCCCACCCCTAAAATTTATGAGAAAAAAGTTGAAAATTTACAGGCAAAAAATTGCAGATTTGAGGAAAAAAGTTGTGAAATCACACACTCCTTTCCACCTGTGATGGTCTATCTAGAAATGCATGGAATCTGTCTCTCACTGTGTGTGTGTGTGGGTGGGTGGGTGGGTGGGTGTGTGTCTGTTCCAGGCATATCTCTTGAACCGTTCATCAGACTGACCTAAGATTTTATACGTGTTTTGCTGAGGTTACGAGGGTGTGCATCCTCAAGTATGGAGTTGCTCAGTTAAAATATGTAATTTTTATCAAAAGTTTAACCACCGCTGTGTTTCTTCATGCCCTGGCTTCAGGACTGTGGGCAAGGTTTTGGACTGACTCCGTGCTGATTGAATAATATGCGGCATCTCGGCCATGCTGACTGGATAATATGTGGCATCACGACTTGTCAGTCACCACAGTGTTCACTGGACAAAACAAGGAAGTGAAAAACACAAATTTGACTAGAAAAAGATAATATTGAAGATTTAATGCTTAAAAAAATATACCATAAAGTTGCTGGGATTGTGTAGGTCTAAAGGATAGTTCGGTGTATGTGGGGAACACGAGGTGTGCGAGCAGACTGGGCGGAGCATCAGTGGGGACCGGGTCTGACAAAACACACCGGTGTATCAACACAAAACATGCCAGGAGAAGCAGCGGCCCGACATAACCTGGTTCAAAGGCTCGTTGATGGATGGCGATTTAAAAAAAAAAAAAAAAAGAAGTTATTTTTAATAAAGTGGAAAAAACAAGGTGATGCATGGAGTGTGCTTTTGCCCAGAAGTGCAGCCAACAGCAAAGTGTGATTTATCATGGAAAACAGTTGAGCTCTGCGCTTCGAGCGATCAGCTGATTGGATCCACCTCCTCCGGTGTTCTGACATTTTGGCATATCTATCAGAACAGCACTGGACAGCTGATGGTACAGACTGCAGTCAACGGTTTAAAAAAAACATGGGGGAGGGCTAAACAGTGATTTGGATATTTATCCTGTAGCTTGAAAGTTTTCAGACACATCCCGACAGGTCCCGTTATATGAACAAGTACGTGCGTGTGTGCATGCACTGCAGGCAGCAGCTGAGCCGAGCTCTGTATGGGTTTTTCCTGTGAACCAGTGCTGCTAATGGGCCATTATAGGGTAGCTCCAAGTTAGAAACCCATTCAATAAGTTACACATAGGTTCAAAGAGCATTACTCATATGTTAGGAATAATTTATGGGTACGCTAGACATTGGTCTCAATGTATTTCAACTTTTGAGTAAACATGAGTCACTGACAAGTAATGTGTGTAAATGAACGCATAACTTCCCTACAGCCTTTGCACCATGAATGCAATACGTATCAACCATACACTGGATACGTCTGAAAATTTTCAGCATGGGGCATGTATTTGTTCCAGTTTGTAAAATTTTTCACCAGGTCTGAGGTGTGTGCGAAAAAAATTGCATTTTGGTTAATGTTTAGAGGGTCAAAAATGCAATTGTTTAGGCGTAATAATAATAAATGATATTCTCGCATCAATAAAAAACAAACTCGCTTACAATAGAGCCACGGCGCTCACATTGTTCGTCTTTGCCAGTCACGCCCTCAAGGGTCAGATAATTATTTAGCCTTGGTATCGCCCCAGCGCAATGATATAAGCACCGCCTCAATCTTAGCATTACAGTTCTAAAGAACGTTTTAATAACAAAATATTGCTAAAATATAAACTGATGCACTACAATGGGTCTCAAATATTTGTAAATGTGTCCTGTTATAGTACTGCATGAGTTTATTGACAATACACAGAAGAAATTCAGTATTACACTGAACTCCTTCACTGAACAGTGATATAAACTAAAATAATTACAATGATGACTGAACAATTCCTATTCCCCAAAGTGAAGATACACTGTTATCTTGAATATAAGTGATAAAAGATCACACAAATAAGTGATTTGACAAACAAATAAACACGGGATCTGAAACAGTTGCTAATATTGGATGTCCCATTCATTTTCAGTATTTAGGTATTCTGTAATTAATATTCACACAATCAAATAAATCTTAGTGCCATTTACTCCCTTTTATATTTGTCAAAGTCTAACATGTGGTTGCCTACATATAGGCTACACCTCTTTGTATTCCACTTTCAAACACAGCCTACATTTGGGCCTGTAAAGCCTAATTGGGATACTTGTTTCAGACAGGAATACTTGCGTTCTACGGGCAATGCACTAGTTTAATAAAATTTGTGTCAGTTGGTTCAGGATCGCTATCCAAGCTAGGAGCTAGCCAGCTAAGATTAGCAATTGTAAGAAATTACTGAAGGCAAGTTGATTTTATGAAATATGAGCAAATCAGCATTTTCAGTTCTTTCAGTTTGTAAGCAGCAAAGCAGCCCCAAACCATAATATTTCCACCTCCGTGCTCCACAGGTGATATGATCTTCTTGATACTGAAATCAACATACAGCATTCAGCAGCTACGCCTTGATTATTTTCAGAAACATGTTTCGCTGTTTAGTTTTGAAGATACAGCAGAAAGGCCCGCCCACCGGTAGATGTGTCGACCAGTGAGGTGAAGCATGCATGCGCTTTGCTAACCAGCACATTGATATGTCAATTATTTGTTCTTGGCTCCATTGGAGCCTAGGTGGACACATCCTATGAAGAAAAACACAAATCCTTTTAATGAGAAAATTAATCTCTGTTTATATGCAGCAAGCAGCCCCAAACCGTGATATTTCCACCTCCATACTCCACAGGTGATATGATGTTCTTTATACTGAAATCAAGATACAGTATTCAGCAACTACGCCTCAATTATTTTCAGAAACATTTTTGCTGTTTAGTTGAAGATATGGTAGAAAGTTGACTGTCTAGGCCCCAATTTAGATATGGGAAAACTTCTTGAAAAGCCTGCCCACCGGTAGATGTGTCAACCAATGAGGTGAAGCTTGTGTGTTTTGCTAACCAGCACATTCATATGTCAATCATTTTGACAATCCATGAAGAATGAAACAAATCCTTTTCATAAGTAAAATAATCTGTCAGTTTATATGCAGTAAGCAGCCTGAAACCATGACATTTCCACCCCATGCTTCACAGTAGGTATCAGGTTCTGTATACAGTTAAAACTGAGGAAAGCAGCCAAACCTTTAATGTGAATGCCTGATTTTGGTGAACATTTAACATAACAGCACTAATGTGTCCTACTCATATGAATTCCTGCACACACGGCTCACTTTATCCCGATATGCCCTCAGCTTTTATAAACCACCATCATGCATACCAACTTGCATTACTAGCCCGTGGCATAAACTTGACCCGATGGTGAGCTGCTTAAAAGTCTCCCCGCACACAAAGCAGGAAAACCGCTGTAAGGAGTTTTCTCCAGGACGAGGAGTCGCTGCAGTCTGGCCGTGAAAACAGTCTTTTAGTTGGCAGAGATCCAGCAGCACCAGCTTCTCTGTCACTTCAATTAGCAATGCTGTGAGCTCTGCAGGCACAGGGAGTCCCAAACAAGCAAGAGTCATGTGCGAGCCCACATGTACTACGCTTTGTTGTTGTTTCGTTTTCATCTCTGTACAGCCGGAACTAAACCTCAGGGAATACAGGATCCTCTCCCATCACCTCTGAATGTTATTTCCTGGCTAAATCACAGCGAAATCTCTCATACCACTGCCAAAATAAGATCAAAAAAATAATTAATCCCACAAACAAAAGTCGGGGCAGTAGAAACTGTGTCGCAGATTTAAATAGGAAACCCCACAGGGGAGATCCTGATGTGAATGCGGGGCCGATCTGACCTCAAAAAAAGACGAGTTTGATGATCAGAACTCCAAAAACTGCCGAGGCATTCACATGAGTGACCGTGTGGGGACTGAAGCTTCTAAATGGAGCTCATGTGGGTCAACGAGAGACGGACTGAAATGAGTCGATTGTGGAGAAAGGAGGCAGGCAAGGCAACGAGCTGGACTACACAGAAACTTTATTCCATGTCCAACATGAAGTACAGCAAACAGCGATCCCGGGTCTTCGTGCATTCCACTTTTATATCTTTATTTCCATGCATCGAGACCTGGAACTTCCGACCGTAACACATTGTTGTTTGAACAAAGAAATGTGTGGCACATTAACATGACATTGCGCCGGGGCCGCTCCCACACCCTTCTTCTCTCAGTGGCTCCAGCAGCTCTCACTCTCCCCGGGGGGGGCGCATAGACCCAACAGTCCCATCTGATTTACCCCCCCACCACCACCCTCTCTGGGTGGAAAAACCCCCACACCATGCCCCCACATAATGACGTTTTTTTCTTAAAACCTGCAACTTTTTCCTGTAAATTTTCAACTTTTCTCATAAATCTTCAACTTTTTTCTCATTAATTTGTGACTTTTTTTCTGAAAATTGCAACTTTTTTCTCATAAATGTGATTTTTTTTTTTTTTTTTTGTATTTTTTCAACTTTTTTCTCCAAGATTAAGAATAGTTTTCTTTAAAATTTGTGGCTTTTTTTCTCAGAAAAAATTGCAGCTTTTTCCGGTAAATTTTAAGGCTGCACAATTAATAGAATTTTGATCGCAGTCACGAGAAATGGAATTTTGTCATCTGTATTTTCCTTAAAGTAGAACTGAACTGAACGGCATTGAATGGCACTGGGTGATAGTACATACAATTATAAAGATAATTTATCATTGGCACCCCCTCCACAAATCCCGGAATCTTGGAGAAAATCACAATTTTGAATTTCCTGCCCTGAAAAATCAGACAAATCCGCCGAAGTGCAGCCGGAGTTCCGCGTGACGTCACGAGTGTGACACAGTCCTCCATGTTTACCATTGCGAGCACGTTGACACTGGTTGTTTTTGGTGCATTTTGTCGTGATAGTCGACTACAAAACACTTCCAACACCTGGGAAGATCTGTTCAGTGGCCAAGGAAAGCTGTCATGGCGACGAAAGAAAAGAAAGGGGGAGGAAAAGCGGCCGGGAAGCGATGCGTTTCTAGATATACAGTGATCCCTCACTTATTGCGTTTAATGGGGACCAGAACCGACCGCGAAAAGTGAAAAACCGCGAAGTAACGTCACCCCCCCCCCCAGGGCGTCACAAGCACTATTTTGCACAAAAAGGCACAGAGAACAGCGAAAAGTGCCACTAAGCAACACGAGCGATAAAGAACAATGAATGCGGTCTTCCTTCGCTGGGTAAAACGTCTCGGCCAATCAGCTTGCGAGATTCCCGAGCGGTGAAGAGGTGGGCGGAGAGGAGTGGAGCGGTGGTCAGAGAGGTGGATTTTGAGTTGTGCGGGCTCTCCGTGTTGATACCTGATGTTCTAATGTAGTCTCCCAGCCTTCTCCCTGCCTTCTACATTAGAACATCAGGTATCAACACGGAGAGCCCGCACAACTCAAAATCCACCTCTCTGACCACCGCTCCACTCCTCTCTGCCCACCTCTTCACCGCTCGGGAATCTCGCAAGCTGATTGGCCGAGACGTTTTACCCAGCTTCGCTCCCTGCCAAGCGCCCATACCCAGCGAAGGAAGACCGCATTCATTGTTCTTTATCGCTCGTGTTGCTTAGTGGCACTTTTTGCTGTTCTCTTGTGCCTTTTTGTGCAAAATAGTGCTTGTGACGCCCCTGGGGGGGGGGGGGGTGACGCTACTTCGCGGTTTTTCACTTTTCGCGGTCGGTTCTGGTCCCCATTAAACACGATAAGTGAGGGATCACTGTAATAAGTTGGAAAAATGCTGATGGTTTTTTTTCCCCTTTCTTTTTTATTGTTAATTTTCCTTATCCTGACACCCCAAACATGCCAAAGTAAAGACTCACCATTCTGTATTCAATAAGCGACTCTCCTCCCCATCACTGCTGCGGTCTGAGTCGGTGCCGGAATCCCCCGAAAATTCTGGCTCTAATCTGTACGGTTCGATGCCTCCCTCGCTCTCTTCCTGTTCACTTGACACTCCTGCATCCTCCTCTGTCTCGTCACCGATCCTGAATGCCTCTTCACTCTGAAAACTCTGGTGTTCTTGACTGCTGGAACTGCTATCATCTGCCATTGTTGTTTTGATAAGGGTCACACTCGTGACGTCACGCAGCGTCGTCTGCACTACTTCCGGTTTGTTTGGCACTGCCAGCCAGAGGCAAAAGTTTATCGGCTTATAGCTTGGCCATCGCACGGCCTAAAAATTTCTTTTATGTGTTGAAAAATACAATAGGTAATAAGGAATTAATCCGCTATTCTACTTTTTTGGCAAAAAGGTGAGTTCAGTTCTACTTTAAAGTTAATGAATAATCGTGATTAATAATCATGATTTTAGTATTGATCAAAATAATTGTGATCATTATTTTTGGTCATAATTGTGCAGCCCTGGTAAATTTTCAACTTTTTCTTGTAAATCTGCAACTTTTTTTTCAAATTTTTTTGGACTTTTTTTCTCATAAATTTTCAACTTTTTTTTTTTTTTCATGAGTTTGAGTTTTTGACCTTTTTTTCCCCTCAAATCTACAACTTTTTCTCATGAATTTGTGACTTTTTTCTCATAAATCTGAAACTTTTTTTTCTCATGAATTTGTGACTTTTTTCCTCAAGTGCAATTTTTTTGTCCTGTAAATTTTCAACTTTTTTTTTCCTCAGATTTGCAACAGTTTTGTCCAGTTAGTGACTTTCTTTTCGCAAAAAAATGCAACTTTTCCTGTAAATTTTCAACTTTTTTCTCAAAATGTGAAATTTTTTTTCATAAATCTGCAACTTTTTCCTCATGAATCTGCAACATATTTCCTGTAAATTTTCAACTTTTTTTCATGAATTTGTGACTTTTTACTAAAAAAATTGCAGCTTTTTTTTCTCATAAATGTGCAATTTTTTTGTCCACTAAGTTTTCTACTTTTTTCCTCAAAGATTTGCAAGTTTTCTCAAAAATCTGTGACCTTTTTCTCAAAAATTTGAAACTTTTTATTTGTAAGCTTATCTGTTTGGTCTACTGTATTAAAACTACCTGCTTGGTTCTGAGACTTGGAACATTTTCTGCTGCACTGCCTCTGTGCAGTGCTGTGTGACATTTTCCCTTCTTGGCCAAGCTGTAAATGAAACCCAGAAAAGGCATCTATGACTCTGCAGATCAACAAGGGACATTAATATCAAGAAAATCCACAACATAAGTCTTTTGGGATTTTTTTGTTTGCTTGTTTCTGCACCATTAAAAAAAGCTCAACCTAAACCTGGCACGACAAGGCGGCACAAGTGAGGAATCACAGGGGAAAAAAATAAAAAATAGAGAAAGAAGCATAGCTCATATGAGGAAAAATACTCAGGTTAAAGCTGGAAATTGCAGTTTAGTAAAAATAGCAAAATTAAACATAAAAGAAGCACTGATGAAGTCGCCTTCTTGGACAATAACTAATTAGCTTGTGAAGTTCACCTGAGGGATTAATCACCTATCATCATGACTGCATCTATAATTAAGTCGGCCATTTATCTGACAAATGTTAAAATTCGAAAATTAATCCAAACTAGCAAGATTATCACATAAATAATAATAGGCTCATTTAAACATGATGGACCAGAAGAGGTTCTCCGTAACGTCTTTGAAGGGGACATGATAATATTCAGCTTTTTTCCACACGTTGAAACTCGGGCCTCCCAAAAATAATCTGACTTTTTTTTTTTTTTTTTTTCATGCCACATTCGATTCTCAATTCGATTTTTGTAAGCTAGAAAAGATGAGAAATTCTGACAAATCTGTTCTTTTTATTTCAAATAAAACCATTTTTCCCATATTGGGAATAAAGTGCAAACCAAACAAAACCCTTTTTTGAAAAAAAAAAAAAATAGTAAAGCTTTGATCAAAGATGAATCCACAAATGTAGACTAACGTGCCGACCTTTTATAAAATTTACTTATGAAAACTAGGGATGGGAATTGAGAACTCGTTCCTGTTGGGAGTTTTTGAGAAAAATGTTACAAATCTCAGAGGGAAAAAAAAGCTGAAAATTCACAGGGGAAAAAATTGCACTTTTATGAGAAAAAGGTCACAAATCCATGAGAAAAAAAATTGCAATTTTTTTTGAGAAAAAAGTCACAAATTCAACCGGTTCCTGATGGGAACGGTTCTCAATTTTTTTTTAAATCCCCCGGAACTGTACGTGGCTGATGTTACCAATTCCTCTTATTGATGCTGCGGGTTTAAACTCTTCCGTGTTAGATGTTCCGTTACCGAGCAACACCATGACACGGTCGCTGCCACGGCATAATGGCAGAAGCGTATGGCAAACACGAGCAGCGTGGCGTATAGTAATCACAAACTGAAACATCTCTTGACGCAGCAGCATTTCAGTACTCCATTTATACTGCTTTTATTTATGTTGCTTTTCAGCATTTAAACATTACAAAAGTTACAAGGCATAAATGCCCATTTTTGTAAGGAAAGCATGTTTACAGTCTTTTATGTTTGATTTTATTCTCTTGTTAAGAGAAGAAGCATTGTTTAAAGTCAGAAAAATAACAAAAGTCATCATTGATGCTGAAATCATGTGAAGGCCTGCTTTTTTCCTCCGAAAACTGATAAGAATTGATAAGGGAATCAAGAAAGAATGTGATAAGCAAAATCGGCACTGCCATTGATATTGATAAAATCTTATCAATTCCCATCCCTAATGCAAACTAAAGGGTTCCTCTGTCATCTACGTTGAACACGCCAAGTGCAAACCCAGCCTGCTGTTTGTAAAATGAATGAAAGTGGCTTTTTAAAAAAACCTGTAGTCCAGCTGCAGTTTAACCACCATTCTGAAGTTACTCCTCCGCCACGTAACCACAGCAACCGTAAACAAATCTGCAGTGAAAGCTGACTTTCACAGTCGGTTATGAAATGTTCGTCCTCGGAAAGTGCGAACCCGAACCAATTCCACACGGCAGAGGTAATGCTGCCCTCTTTAGGAATAAGATCGTCCTTTTCTCCACGTGTACCGCCATGTTTCACATGAGTTTGTGTCAGAGAGAGACGGGGGTGGGGCAGGCTGTTGTAGCTTTAAATTTTTTTTGAAAGGGGGTCGATTCAGTTGATTTTCATTTAAAAACAATAAGATAAACCTACAGTGTGTTATAATAGTGTTTTTTTCTTCAAAGTGAACAAATTGAAATACCAGCCATTCCTAAGCAACATGTCGACAGTTCCCACGGGTCTTAATGACATGTTTGTGACGTATTTTGGTGAGACTGTCTTATTATTTAATTATTGCAGCATCGACTTTGGCAACCTTCCTCAGAACGGCTCGTTTCAGTGCACGTCTCTTTAGTTAACCCTGCCCTCCCTCTTCCATCACTATTGCTAATGTTAGCTTGCTAGCTTCCAGCTCAGGTAGTGAACCTTAGCTAGCTAACATAAATTTGTGTTAAAGAATGAAAGAAATAAAGCATCATTAGTGGACAGGAGTGTGTGTTTTCACTGGTTGATAGGTTATGACCGATCCCTGGGTACAGCGAATGGGGAAATGGCTAACAGCAGTTAGCAACTTTTGGTCCCGGTCAGAGTATTATAAATTATAATAAGCTAAAATAACCTCTAAGGATGACATGTATGGTCAAATGTTGTGGTGGTGGATAGAATTTATAAAAACTGGTGATCGACTGACTGTTAAGTTAGATTGACCGACTCCAACCACCTAGCCAAGCTAATGCTAATGGTTCAATGTAGCATCACAGTGAAAATATAACAAAATCAACCAGAATGATGCAAGATAGATTTTTCCACTGTGGATTAGTGAGCCAGGTGGGAACAGGTATATTGAAATCTAAAGAAAGTGGCAATAAAAACTGTGCTTGGTAAGCTAACTCCATAGTAGTACTGTTAGCTCTTAAGCTAACTCCTTGGACTCAGAAACTCTGGGTGGGTATTGGATCACCACAGCCAATAGCACGGTGATGGTTGCAGCAAATGATTGGATTATGTGTTAGCGACGTAGAGAAATGTAACCTGGAAGAACAAAACCGGCTTCTGCCCATTTCTGACACAATGTAAAAATATAAATATTACTAAAAAAGAGAGATTTTAATATTTTTACCATTATCATATGACAAAAGAAAGTGTTTTTAGAAGGTTAAAACCAACAAACGCACCACGTTTTAATGAACGGGACTTTTAAAATACCAGAAACGCGTCCCCATCAAATCTTTCCTTGGGTGCCTTTAACTCTCCAGCTGTTTTCACCCATGTCCTCTTCTGTCTCTGTGTCCCCACAGGCAGGTGCGTCGTCCATGTGGGCGTCATGCTGCGGGCTGCTGAACGAGGTGATGGGCACGGGCACGGTGAGGGCCCAGCAGCCGGGGTTTGGGGCAGGGGCCGGGCCCTTCCGCTTCGCCCCCAGCGCCGGGTATTCCACCTACCCCCCCACCAGCTCCGGGAGCGCCGGGCAGCTGTGCAAGGCCTGCGGACTGGCCTTCTCCGTCTTCAGACGCAAGGTAATCCCCGCCGCTGAGCAAACGGCGAGGCGCCACGAGCAGACGGGACTTTTCCCCCGAAAGTCTGACAGGAAGGCGTGTGACGTTTAAAGAAGATTCCAGCAGGGTTTTCCTGTCTGATACACATATTAATGTTGAACTGCACATTTAGGCTGCTGAGGACAGACTCTAGAAGCTGCTCAGTAATCCTCCACAGCTTTTTCACTGTATTATATAATGATGTAATAGTTGCGTGCAGCCGTGGTGTGTTCAAGGAAACGGACATCTATAATTACTGAGTCTGAGTGAAGACCAGACTAGAGAGCCTGCTGCTGTTTTCTTCTCGCCACATATAAGTCATCTGTTTTAATGGATTGATGTTTAAGTGAACTATTACACAGGCTGAGATCGCTGGGTGACCAGTGAGAGATCAGAGGTTGACCCGATGTGTCAGGGATCCCTTAAAGCAAGACAGAATACATGTGTGTGAGTGAGAAGGAGGCAGGTGTAACAGTGAAAATGGAGAGAGTAGTGGTAGTGAAGGTAGATGAGTTTAAATACCTGGGGTGAGGGCTGCACACTTAATCAAATTTTAATCACGATTTTGGCTGCCACGATTAAATTAACATGATCGCCGGCGATATTGACAGAATGTGGGCTCTTCTGCATATGAAATCAAGCATTTTCTCAACCAACAGTCAGTCGACCACCAGAGGGCGAACAAACGTTAGGTCGACATTAAGCTGCAGACGGCAAACGCACCCTGTAGCAGCAGCCTTAAGTTTTCAGTAGCGGACTGGTATGATGGTGAAACACAAACCAGATGTCGGGAGCAGAAGGTGACAGGACGGCAACATGTGGAGGCGAGGAGCTAATGCCTTGAAAGGATCATCATCTGTTCTCTGGACGCATTTTGGTTTCAGGGCAACTGATGCTGAACAAAAAGAAATTATATGCAAAGAGTGCCACAGAGCTGTGTCTGCGCCGCAGGGCAACACAACTCACTTATTCAACCACCTGAAAAAACACCACAAACACAAGTACAATAACTGCATGAAGGCTAAAGCAAATGTCACTTCACTAAATCAGTCTGTGTCCAGTGCCGACCCAGGCAACCTTAGTATCTGTTATGTGTGGGATTTGACTCTCGGGGCTTGCCGTAGCCTGGCCGAGGGGGTTGGGGTAATGATGTCAGGCGGGCTACGGCTGGAGTGTATATTGTGTTGTTCGCAATAATAAAGTCAGTTCAGTGTTCAGTTAACAGTGGCTCCAGTCTCATGTTATTCGGACATAACATTTGGCAGCGAGGATAAACCATGGGGGCGTGTATCAGACAATCACCTCCATTTTTACAGTCTCCGGGCACACCAGCTATACCATGGGCCCGGTGGAGGGAGACGTTTGGCGTGTATTTGGCTGCGGCCGGCCTGAACGGCGTCGATGAGGAGAGACGAAGGAGCCTAATGGTCCACTACCTCAGTGAGGAAGGCCAGTGGATATTGTTTGTGCTGTATGGCAGTGGCTCACTGAAAGACGGTTTGGAATTAATGGACTGTGTTTTCGGAGACCATTCCACTGTCACGGCACAGAGATTTGAGTTTTTTGACCGCCAACAGTGAACAGGTGAGTCCACTCAGTCCTTTATTACAGAGCTCCGCGGCCTAGCAAGAGAATGCGCCTTCGGGCCTATCGAGGAGGAGCTGGTCTGGGATAAGCTAGCCCACGGTACTAACAACGTGTGGCTGAAGAGCAAGCTAAAGCTAACTAAAGATGCTCTCTCGTTCGAAAAGGTGTTCGAACTGATTAGGCAGATTGAAACCACAGTTCAGCGGAGTCTGCCAGTGTTGGCTGAAGGGAGTGTAGCCACCCAAGCTTTCCCACCAAGCACAGCCATTAGTAGGTAGCTAATTCTCTGGGGAAGATTCTAAGACTGGCTAAGTCATCGGCAGCGGAGTCCAGAGACACGACACCAATGTGTGGTGGGCACGCACGAAGAAGGGACCGTTGAAATGGTTACGTGCTAAAACTCGACGGCATCGACGTGCCGCTTATGGTGGACTCAGGGCCGGCAGGTCCATACTGGAGTATGGCTACTTTGAAGAGACTTTTTCCCTAATAAAACCATCAATGCTGGAGCAGTGAAAATGTTTTGGATACGGCCATGCCAAAATTGGAAATGGCAGGCACAATCGACTTTCAGTGAAATGTGGGTTGAAGACAGTCCCCGCGTTCACTTTCCAAATTTCGGCACCAGAGGGCTGGACTTGCTAGGGATAGATCTTGCTGGGTGAATTGGGATTCTCCATTAAGGACCCAGAGGGCTCAACAGTACTGACAGTGTACTCGAATGGCATGTCCGCTGGCACGGCACTGTTCAGAGGCCCGGGATGCATCATCAGCGCGTTCCAACCATTGCCCGCTCATAGATCCAACGGTGACGCCGAAAATTCAACACTACGGCCGGCTTCCCCTCACCCTACGGGACGATGTCACGGCAGAGTTGGCCAAACTGCTGAAGCAGGCATCATTGAGAGAGTGGTTGCTTCACCCTGGATATCAAATATCGTGGTGGCCAAGAAAAAATTGGTGGCATCGACTATGTATCGATCTCAGGATGGTGAATAAAGGGATCGTCCCAGACAAGTACCCCCGCTTCCAACGGTGGAGAACTCACTGCAACATTCAGCGGTTCAAAGGTATTCACAAAGCTGGACCATCGCCAGGGTTACCTGCAGGTGACCCTCCACCCAGTCAGCAGGAACCTGGCAGCGTTTCGTGACCCACATGGTGTGTTCAGTACACCCACATGCCTTCTGGTCTGAGCTCAGCACCCAGCTGTTTTCAGGAAAATAATGTCCACGATTCTGGCCGGACCTTAAGGTGTGGTGGCATACCTGGATGACATCGTAGTACATGGCGCGTCACGGGAGGAACACGATTGGTTGGGATGGGTGCTGACGGTGCTACAGGAACCCGGGAAGTCACCTTAAATGGAGAAAAGTGCATCTTTGCGGCAGACTCCATTGAGTTTGTGGGGTTCCGGTTGGACGGAGCGGGGGCGCTGAGGCCCCTGCATTTGAATGTGGAGGTGGTCCTGCGCCTCCCAGAACCCATCGACACCTGCGCAGATCTCCTAGTTTCTGGGTATGGTGAACTTTTATGGGCGTTTTATTCCTGCTACTCGGAGAAACGGACTGAACCCCTCTGGGCCCCTGTTGAAAACAGGATGCGCCAGTCTGTTCAAGCAGCAGTTTGCTAAGCTGAAGTTTCAGTTCACTTCCCCTCCAGTGCTGCTCATTTTGATCCAAAGCGGCCAACCATTGTGACCTGTGACACGTCTGCTCAGTGGTGGGGGCGGTTATGTCCCAGGTGCAAGACGGTATGGAGCGCCCATGGCGCTCGCATCTGAGGTCTCTCTCAGCATCTGAACAGAAGTACGCCGTGGGGTGAAAGAGAGGCGCTCGCCTGTGTCTGGGCGTGTGAACGGTAGCACAGCTACCTCTATGGATTGCCATTTCACTCTGCGGACGGACCACCAAGCGCTGACAACATTACTGGAGACGTCGGGTTCAGGACACAGACCTTTGCGGATCCACAGGTGGACGGAGCAGCTGAAGGGCCTACAATTTACCACTCAGTTCACTCCAGGCAGATAACATAGGCGGCGGATCTCCTGTCCCGCGCCACAGCCAACTCCGTACAATCAGATGATGACGACGATCCAACAGAGGCGGATATGGTCAATGCACTGCACGGGGGCCCCTCCGGGAAAAAGTATCCCTCCGCAGAACTTGGGCAGAGTCGGAACGAGACCCCGTGCTGTCACAACTGTGCTCGTGATCAGGGAGGGTTGGCCCACAAAGGTGCAGGGGCGGGCTGGCACCCTTCCACCAGTTTTAAAAGACGAATTGAGCTGTTGGAATGATGTGTGAGTGGCGAGGGGACACTCCACGCTAACCCCGGTGTCTCTGAGATCGCGTGTCCCAGCGATGCTCCACGA
Organism: Pholidichthys leucotaenia; assembly: GCA_020510985.1. Lineage (NCBI taxonomy): Eukaryota > Metazoa > Chordata > Actinopteri > Cichliformes > Pholidichthyidae > Pholidichthys > Pholidichthys leucotaenia. The sequence goes on along the minus strand of CM035850.1, from coordinate 18,780,015 downwards.
GGGCCACCTGGGCATGGTCAGTAAAATAGTGCTGCAGGGATTCAGTTTGGTGGCCGGTTATTGATAAGGACATTGAAGCTATGGTGAAAAACTGTGTTCCCTGCTGTGGAGATCGGGAAGACCCGGCAGACCACCCCCTCCACCCCTGCGGCAGCTGTCGTACCCAGAGGGCCCTTGGAAACGCATACAGTTGGACATCTGCGGCGAACTACATGCAGCACCCCTGAACAGCTGGTTCTGCTTGTGATCTGCGACTTGTTCTCAAAAGTTGCCGAGGGTTACCCGCTAATTCAGTCATGACTGATGTGGTTACGGGTTTCCTCTCATCACTGTTCGCCAGGTGGGGGGTCCCGAATGCAATCACGATTGACAATGGCCTGCAGTTCACCTCTGGGGCGTTTTGAAGAGTTCTTGAGCACTAAGGGTGTGGAACACATTAAAACCCGCGTTCTACCATCCCCCAGGCCAACGGTGGCGTTTGAACGTTTTAACATGACCCTGAAAAACGGACTGAGAGCTCACTTGGCAGATGGCTTTGTATTTCCCGGACGCCCTCAAGAGCACACTGCTCCACTACAGGGCAACGGCCCATGCTACGACGGGATGCTCCCCCAGCGGCTCTCATGCTGGGACATGAACTACTGCTGCCTTTGGATCGACTGAGAGTGCCCACGAGTCTTCCTCCAAAGAATATGGACTCTTCACGGGACGGAAGTCGCTGCACAACAGCGTAAGATGAAGCAACGATTTGACAGGAAGCACAGGGCAAGAGCCCACGGACTGAAGGTGTCAGATCAAGTTTGGATCAAACACCCTAACTGCACGCATAAGCTGCAGCCGCTTTGGACGGGGCCTCTGCGGATCACGAGGCGCACGATCGTGATCACGAGGACACGTTCGAGCTTTCAGATGGGTCGTGGTGGCACTCCAGTAGACTCAGAAATGTCGCCACCAGAACAGAGGACTAGAGCTACGGCGAGACAACCTGATGTGAGGTAAGACTTGTTGGACTGGGGTGGTGAGAACTCACAGGTACGGCCGACGGTGCCTGGTGCAGAGTCCCCGCCTAGAGTTTGTCCAAGGCCCAGGTATCTGGAGGACTATGTATGAGTGGCTCCAGTATCAACCCTGCACAGAGCTTCACCGTATCCAGCTGCCTCCCAAAGTCACGCTGAAGTAACTGATGCAATAGCATTTTGTTTGGCCAAAGACATGTGTCCACAAAATACTGTATGAGCAACTAAGGCTTCAGAAACATGGTCAAAACACCGGACAAGAAATACGTGATCCCCACGTGATTCTCCAAAGTTGCGTTACCTGCGCTGTATGGAAAAATACAGGTGGATATTACAACTGTCAAGTGCTTCGCAACTACGACTGGCCTATGGTCAAGTAGAATAACGGAGCCCTACCTGTCCCTGACAATTCACTACATTTATGGAGATTTTAAATGAAGAGTCGATGCTTGCAGATGTAGTTTTTCCCACAAGATCACACAGGAGAAGCTATAGCCCACGGACTGAGGGAAGCACAATCATCTTGGAGCCTACAGGAGGAGAGACTGGTCTGCATAACAACAGACGGTGGCTCTAACATCATCAAGGCAGCTTCTCTAAATAAATGGATGAGGCTCCAGTGCTTTGGCCACAGGCTTCATCTAGCAATGAATAAAAAAGTTAATAATTGTGATTAATGATCATAAATTCAATATTGATCAAAATAATCGTGATCATCATTTTGGCCACAACCTGGGGTCAACCATCCAAGGCAATGAACAGTGCACAAGAGAGGTGAAGAAGAGAGTTATCGCTCTTCTTTCAGAGTCAGAAAAATATGTCACCATAAATGATTCCCATGGAGGAGTCATTCCTTACGTATTTTTGGAAGATTATCTCGCTGCTGCTTTTGTGATTGGGGGGTGGAGGGTGGGTGATATTTTCATAGTGCGGGCAAAAAAGAAACGCGCCATGAGGGATTAACGGCAGATGATTGCAGGGATGTGTCCGTCAACAGTGGGAGAGTGTGCTTGAGGGGGGACTGTCAGCAGCACATTTGTGCCTGAGCGATAAGGAAGTGAGGTGGGGTGGGGGGGGGTTTACAGCCGTGGCCGACCTGCTTTTTCCGCTCATTTGAAGTGTCAATCCAGTCGGACGGTTTGGTATCAGGGGGCGACGTTAAGCCTTGTTAAATGTCAGACGGCACCGGCAGCTACAGATGGTTTACGTCTGCTTTAGCACAGCTTCATAGGAGTGACAGGGGTATGGTTTTACCGGGAACGTTTATGTCCATTAAAGAGTGACTAAAGTACTGAGGGTGAGCTTTATTTGGTTGGGATCAGTCCTAAATGTTTAGTCTGTCATGGAAATTATTATTTGCCATAATAAGAATCATTTTCTACATAAATTTGTTTCTTTTTTTTTGTAGATTCGCAACATTTTTTTTCTTGCAAAATCCACAACTTTTTCCTCATAAATTTGTTACTTTCTTGTAAATTTTGCAACTTTTTTCCCCATAAACTTGCCTACCTTTTGTAAATGTAAATACAGCATGTTTCTCGTTTCTTGTGGATTCGGAACATCTCATAAATTGCTGACTTTTTTTTGTCATAAATTTGCAACTTTTCTCATAAATTTGGAACATTTTTCATCATACATTTGTGACTTTTTGTAATAAATTTGCAATGTTTTTTCTCACAAAATTTTCAACTTTTATTTCTCAAAATTTGTTACTTTTTTCTTGTAAATTTGCAGCTTTTTCCCCATAAACTTGCTACCTTTTTTAAATGTGAATATGCTTATTTTTCTTACAAATTGCTGACTTTTTTTGTCATAAATTTGCCAACTTGTCTCATAAATTTGCTACTTTTTTAAAAAAAAATTCTTGTAAATTTGCAGCCCCCACCCCCCAAACTTGCACCCTTTTCTGTCACAAATTTGCAACTTTTCCCATAGATTTGGAACATTTTTTTGCACAAAATTTGCATCTTTTTACCTCATAAATATGCTACTTTTTCTTGTAAATTTGCTACTTTTTTCATCATAAAATTATATTGCTCAAAAATTACATTTTTTTAAATAAATTTGCTCTTTTTTATCTTTTAAATTTGCAACTTTTCCCCCCATAAACTTGCACCCTTTTTTCATAAATATGCTTCTTTCCTTTTTGTAGATTTGTGGCTTTTTTTTTTTTTTTGCAACATTCACAGAGATGCTGGTTAAACTTTTATTCTGTGTAATAGTTTAATTTTTTCTGTGCATCCAGAGAAGTTAAATTTTTTTCTGTTGTTTTTGTTTCATTATAAAGGGTTTATAACTCTTCCCCATTACAAAAATGGAACCCTCGCCCCCAAACATTCTCATGTAGGACCCCCCAGAAACCTAGAATCAGCCCTGACTGTGATGCTGTTTGTCACTGTGTGAACCAACTCCAAACCTCGGTTCAGCTGGTTGAGTGAGAAGAAAAAGAATCTGTGATCACGTCACATCTGTCTCTCCTTCCACCCCCCCCTTCCCCGCAGCACATCTGCTGTGACTGCAAGAAGAGCTTCTGCGCCCTCTGCTCCGTGCTGCAGGAGAACCTGCGCTGCTGCACCACCTGCCACCTGCTGCGCGGCACGGCCTTCCAGCGGCCCCGGCTCATGCAGCTTCGGGTGAAGGACCTGAGGCAGTATCTGCTGCTGCGCAACATCCCCACCGACACCTGCAGGGAGAAGGAGGACCTGGTGGACCTGGTGCTCTGTCACCGGGGGGCCAGGGAGGCCCCCAGGCCGGTGATGGAGGAGGAGGAGGAAGAAGAGGAGGAGGAAGAAGAAGAGGAGGAGGAGGAGGAGGAGGATGTGCAACAGGAGGAGGATGAGGAGGATGAGGAAGGGGGGGACTACACAGACAGCCCGCACTCACCCCCCCACTCCCGTCCCCCCTCCACCACCATGCCGCGCTCCACGTCGGAACAGTCGGTCCTGTCGGCCTCTCAGGGAGACGTACTCAGCCCCAGTGACAGCTCAGGGACCAGCAGCCAGGTCTGTGATCTCCGCTCACATCTGTCCTCATTCCATCACGCCTCGTTAGCTCAGAGGTGGGGGCTCATTACTGACACAAACAAACAAACAAACAAACAGCCTCTCACACAGCTCAGATGTCAGTTTTTTTTTCTGTTTCCTCCATCACATCTTCTCTATTCTTTAATCATCTCATGGCTGGAGGTTGTCTTTTTAGTTTGTTGGCAAGATTACACGAAAAAACAACAACTCATGAACGTATTTGCATGAGAATTCTGTGGTGCCCCAGAGAGCTCACCAAAATGCAAAGCCACAGCAGATACTGCAACACAAACACAAAAAGCATTGATGCTAATGTTAGCATCAATGCTAACATTCTTATGCAGCTGTTTCATAAGCTAGCACACAGATATTACGATTGGTATGCAAATGTTAGCATTAGCATGTGAATGTTACCATTACTGTTAGCATTGACACTAACATTAGCATCAATGTTAACTTGCATGCCTACTTATGAAACAGCTGTATACAAATGTTAGCATACCAATGTTAGCATTGATGTTAACATTGGCATGCTAATGTTAGCATCAATGCTACTATTCTTATGCTGCTGTTTCATGAATTAGTATGTGAATGTTAGCATTAGCATGCAAATGTAAGCATTATTATGTAAATATTAGTGTTACCCTTAGCATTGACACCAACATTAGCATGCTAACATTAGCACTAGTCCTAGTTGGCATGCTAACTATTTTAAAACTTTATTTACCGAAATAGACAAGTTAGCAGAGATCGACGAGCACAACCATTCTGTATAGTCCATAAATGACAGGAAAAAAAAACACACAAAAAAAGAAAACACAAAAACTCACAAAAATTAGAATGTATGAGGGACAGTCATTGAAATTACACTAAAGCATCTCAAATGTAAATCTTAAATTGTAAGTCAGTTTATAAGGCATGCTAACTTATGAAATGGCAGCATAAAAAAAAATGGCAAATGTTAGCATTGATGCTCATGTTAGCATGCTAATTTTAGCATTAATGCCAATGTTTTCATTGACGCTAACATTAACATGCTTTGGTATTTGTGTTGCAGCATTTTGCCGTTGTGATGTGACTTTTGCATTTTGGTGAGCTCTCTGGGCCACCGTAGAATTTTACCCGAGTTGCAGCTTGTCCCAATTTAGAACAGATGAAATTTTGGGGCCACGTGCACCAACAGGTCTTTAAAAGTGCCTGTTCTGTTCCCCCTTTATTCTACAGGTGCATCTCAATAAATTAGAATATCATTGAAAAGTTAATTAAATTCAGTAATTCAATTCAGAAAATGAAACTCCTATATTATATAGATTAATTACACACAGAGTGATGTATTTCAAGTGTTTATTTCTTTTAATTTTGATGATTATCGCTTACAGCTCAAGAAAACCTAAATTCAGTTTCTCAAAAAATTAGAAATGACATAAAATTAATTTTAAAAAATGTATTTTTAATAGAAATGTTGGCCTACTGAAAAGTATGTCCATGTACTACTCAATACTTGGTCGGGGCTCCTTTTGCATGAATTACTGCATCAGTGTGGCGTGGCATGAAGGTGGTCAGCCTGTGGTACTGCTGTAGTATTGAGTGTGTACATGGACATACTTTTCAGTCAGCCAACATTTCTATAAAAAAAAAACATTTTTTTTAAAATAATTTTATGAAGTATTCTAATTTTTTTGAGAAACTGAATTTGGGGTTTTCATGGGCTATAAGCCATAATCATCAAAATTAAAAGAAATAAACACTTGAACTACATCACTCTGTGAGTAATGAATCTATATAATATAGGAGTTTCATTTTCTGAATTGAATTACTGAATTGAATTAACTTTTTGATGACATTCTCTATTTTATTGAGATGCACCTGTAGTGTGTTCTGTAGGATTTCTGACACTGTATGGTCTGTAAAGTCAAACAGGCCAAAGTCCTCCTACACAGGAGTTCTCCTCTCCCACAGAAGCTAGCATACAAATCTGTCTGAAACGCCTCGTTTGGATTGGCTGTTCTCTTCTGTGAGGTCATTACTGAACAGATCTGATCCGGGCCTGATCCTGGACAGTCTGGTACACCGTCCTGGGGAGAACAGGAAGTTTTCACTGAGCCTCGGCGCTAGCATAACTATAGTGCAGCTAGCTTAGCTAGAGCTCTTCTCTGTAAATGCTAGTCACCAGTAGATAGCCATGCTCCCCGCTCCTTCATTAATCCACAGCCGATGATGCATCTCATCTCATTCTGGTTTATTGGGATTTTTCCTGGCAGGACGGGTGTCGATGCAGCATAATATGGTGATACTGTGTGGTGGTTTCTCAGAGATTTTCAACTTTTTTTCTCATTAATCTGATATTTGTCTTGAAAATTTGCAACTTTTTTCTCTTAAATTTGTGATTTTTTTTTTCTTGTAAAAGCGCAACTTTTTCTCAAAAAATTTGCAGATATTTTCTCATAAATTTGTGATTTTTTTTCTCTGTAAATATGCATAAATCTTCTCATAGATTTTCAACTTTTTTCTTGTAAATTAGCATTTGTATTCAGCAGGATGGTCCACATCAGCTGTGTTAGCCGTGTGAGGGAATGTGACGCCCTCAGTGCAGCCAGAGAGGCAGATTAAAGCCCCTCCCCCCCCAGGTCTGTTACGTAGTCAGATTGTGTTACGTAACGTGAACACGGGCTCTAAAGTCCCCACGGCGTCGCAGCTGCAGCAGCACAACACGGCACTACTGTATGACGGTTCATGCATGACCGCTCTGATGGGGCTTCATGGCACACTCTCACTTTCTCTTAGTCGGTGCTGTTTCTAGCTTTTTTTTTTCTTTTCTTTTTCCTTTTTGAAGATTTATTAGAAGAAGCAATTTTATCAGGGGAAAATGGCAAGTTTATTAGGAAAAAAAGTCACAAATTTATGAATATGTATGGGGGAAAAATGTTGACAGTAATTTTAATTCTTGTCCTAAACATTGTGAATTTGTAGCTTGGGGGGGGGCAGTAGTTGCATTTGCATACCCTGCTTTATAGCCAGAAACAGCTCTGGTCCTCCATAAGTGTTGCTGTCACTGCAGTAGGCTCTCTGTAGCCCCCATATAAGATTTCTATATGCACCCTCTATGACCTCCTGTAGGCCCCTATAGACTTTCATAGCTCACTATACTCTTTCATGCCCCCCCCCTTCCCTGGGCTCTCATAGTCCCTACAGGCTCTGGTGGCCCACAGAAGCCCCCAGTAGTTGTAGTCGAGGACCTCGTCAAGACTAAGACAAAAGACCTCATCATGCAGTGGTCTCGGTCCTTGATCTTAGTGTTGGGAGACTCTGATCTCAGTCTGGTCTCAACGACACCACTACCCAATAGCAGGGGTCCTCATTTGTCTTCTCCAGTGGGCACGGGAGGTCTGGCGCAGTGCCAACATGCTGCATGGGCGGATATTTCATTTCATGTTGGGAGGGACAATAAACGGAACATTTTCTCCAGAGTAAAGGTTGAGGGGACACTACAAGCTATTATTGTAGTCAATCACAAATTATGGGAAAGGATGTACAAATGTACATTTATGGGGGGGAGGGGGGGCTGCAAATTTACAAGGAAAAAAAAGTCAAATGTGTGAGAAAGAAAATTGCACATTTACAAAAAAAAAATGCAGGTTTACAAACATTTTACATTTACAAATAAATGTAAATTAGTGAGAAAAAGTACAAAATTTATGAGAAAAGCTGCAACCCTCTCTCCCCCCCACCCCCCCCCGGACCCCTTGATTTACGCCCCATGTCACCCGGCTGTTCTGCTGTGGGAGAAGCTGGCGAAGCGGGCGACTTTCGGCGTCAGTTAGCGGAACATTAGTGCACGTTGCACCAGAGACAAGCGCGCCCACAGGCGCGGACAAACGAGTGCAGTCTTCAGGGTACAGTGGCAGCGTTCCACGGTCTGGACGCGGCGCACGCCCCCGTGTACCGCGACGCCACAAACTTCGAGACTTCGTGCGCCACACAGTTGTAATTTACCGATCGGTCAAAAGTCATTTTTGATTACAATTTCAGGGATAAAGAATAATTTAGCTTATAACACCTACCTCTTCACAGCAGCAGTGTCCTGGCGAACTTCTCTTCCTCATTGTCCAGACGAACGCGACACTGGTCCGCCGTGGTTCTGGTCTCTCAACCTGATCAAACATAATTCCATTATTGCGGTTTTTGCGCTCATGATTGCCGGTTTTTGGCGAACGATTTTCAAAACAGATAACAGTAGTAATTTTAAAAAAAAGACTGGCAAACGCGTGTGTGTCACTCAGCCTTCGTCGTCGGCCTCCGTCGTCTATGATGACCATGGAAGAAAATCATAACGTCTACTCTGCTGGAACAAAAACAAAATAAGCACCGCCTGTGGCCGAACATGCCGAAGCGCGAATGGCAGTCGCTGTCACACTGGTTGCATTGTGGGTGGTCTCCGTGCTGCTGGTCTGTGACGGTTCTTCCTGCGTGTCCTTTTTGTCATCTGCTGCAGCAGTCTGTCTTCATCCAGCCTTACAAAAAACAGCTTGCGAACTTCTGTGCTTCAATTGGCTCGCTGCATTCACAGCGTTGGTAGGCGGGGGTCCTTCTTGCTAGGTTTTCAGTCATTGGTTCTTCAAGGTTTCAGAAACCCATTTCAAGGCTCTTATTAGTCGAATGAGAGGTCAATCAGATGATCTAATCTGTTCGCGGCTGTGTCTGCAGTGGAAGAACGGAAATGCAGCTTACGCAGCTCCATCATGCGTCCTAGAGTGCACGAGGGCGCACGAGAGCGCCCTCGTGCGCTCTGGGACGCAGAGACTTGCCCGCCCGCGGTACAATGGAGTGCAAGAGGTTAAATAAAGGTGAAATAAAATGAACAGTAACGTTGTCCTCTCGCCTCTCCCCTCGCCTCTTGCCCAAAGATGTTGGGATAGGCTTCACCCCCCCCCCCACCCCCGCGACCCGAAAAGGATTAAGCGGAAGAAGATGAATGAATGAATGAATGAGTAACGTTGTCCTTCAGTCAAAAACACAGAATTTCTGACATATAAATATCAGACTTCTAATAAAACTGGAAATGAGCCAACCACTGTCTGACGGTGGCTCTCTGGCTTTCGTTTTTTTTGCATCATATTTGGATCGCTGGTCCGTGGTGATCAAAAAGGCTTGGGGTCCGCTATTTGAGGAGCCCGGATCTAGGCTCCTACTGCTGGCTCCTTCACTTATCAATAAGCGTAACCCGCTCCAAAAATTGAAGGTTTAAAGGAAAAAAAAATTGCCACTTGCACCGCAGTCACAAATAGGGGGCGGCACACGGGCTGCCTGTTGAGCAAACATGCGCTATAGGATTCCATGGCCTCTTATAGGCTCCTTTAGCCGCCCCATAGGCTCCTACTGTATATCTTCCATTGTCTCTGTAGGCCTCCCGCTGGACCCCAGTAGGGCAGCAGCAACCCATCTAGGCTTTCTACAGGTGGCCGTAAGCTCCTGAAGGCTCCTTTAGCCTACCTATAACCCATTATAAGCTCCAGTGGGCCCTAGTAGGATCTAAAGATCAACCCTAGGCTTTCTGTAGGCTCCCCTTGATCCTATAAGCTCTATATAGGCTCCCGTATCCCCCTCTTATTAATAATAATGCATCAGATTTATATAGCGTTCTTCAAAGACGCTTTACAACTGGACATTATTCATTCACTCCACAGACGGTGGTAGTGGTAAGCTACTACTGTAGCCACAGCTGCCCTGGGGCAGACTGACAGGAGCGTGGCTGCCAGTCCGTGCCAGCGGCCTCTCTGACCATGTTTTCAGTGAAGAACTGTCTTGTAAAAGTGTTGAAACGGCTCCTGTATTTTCTTTTTCCATGGTCTCCGTATATCAGACTCTCCTCCACCGTCCTCCTCCTATCTTCTCTCCTGTGACTGTGAGCCATAAATTGTAGAGAAGAGCCACCATTTCATCTGCCTGTTCAGCCATGACAGTTCTCCAAAGGCTCTCCGCTGCTCTGATGTGCTTATGATGCTGAGCGAAGTCTAACACGGAGTCGAAAGAGAAAACGCCGCTCTCCTCTGAGGTTTCACCCAATCGGGCTGCTCCTCCTCGTCCTGTTCTTTTTTGGTCTCGGAGGAGTCTGCAGTGTCTGTGTTTGGATTAGACGCCTAAAACTGGCACTGATGGATGCATTATTAACGTGACTGTCTCCACATGAAGGCTGCTTCATAAACCCGCCACATTTATAAGGGGAAAAAGTGGCTCATTTATGATAAAGTTGTCAGTTTATTAGGGGAAAAAATCACAAATCTGCCATAAATAAGAAAAGAGCAAAAAAGAACCCAATCAGATTTACAGGAATATACAGTAAATATAATAAAAAATTAGATGCAACTTTGCTGTAGCATCATAAATTATGTGAAGCAACTCAGATTTGTGGGAAAAAGATTCTAATTTGTGAGAGGAAAAACTCAAGTTATAAGAAAAGCAGCAATTTTTGATGAAGAGGTTGCAAATTTATTTAAAAAAAAAAAGAATTTGCAAATTTTGTTAGGGAAAAAATGCAATTTGCAAGAAAAAATGATACAAAATTTCTTTAAAAATATGCATGAAATTGGCTTGCAAGTTCACAAGTTAACCTTGTAAATTTACGATAAAAAGTTGCAAAGAAAACACACAAATTTGCAAGAAAAAGGCATAAATACATCAGGGAAAAAAAGCCACAAATTTACATGAAAAGGTCACAAATTTATGAAAAGGAAGTTGCAGATTGAAGCGATTGAAATTGCACATTAGTTTCCTCTTTATTTACAAAACAAAGAGAAAAAAGTTGCAAAATAAAAAGAACATCTGCAGAATAAAGAAAAAAAGCTGCAAATTTAAAGGACATAACCTGCAAATTAGAGGAAAAAAGCTGCAAATTAAAGATTAAAAGTTGCAAGATAAAGGGAAACTGCAAAATATAGAAGAAAAAACTGCAATTTACAGAGAAAAAACTTTACAGTGAAAAAAGTTGTGAAGTACAGTGGAAAAAAGCTACAGGATAAAGAGGAAAGAGCTTCAAATTAAAAGGAAAAAAACCTGCAAATTCAAGCTGCAAAGAGAAAAAAGCTACAAAATAGGAAAAAGGTGCAAATTAAAAGGAAAAAAGCTGCAAAATAAAGAGGAAAAACAGCAAATTAGAGGGAAAAAATCTGCAAAATTAAGAGGAGGAAAATTGCAAATTGGGGAAAAAGCTGCATAATAAAGAGGAAAAAAGGATGCAAAATACAGAGGAAAAAAGCAGCAAAGTAGACGGGGGGGGGGGGGCTGCAAATTAAAAGGAAAAAACTCCAAAACTAGAGAGGAAAAAAGCTGCAAATTAAAGATAGAAAGTTGCAAGATAAAGAGAAACTGCCAAAATAAAGAGGAAAAAGCTAAAGGATAAAGACTGGTGAAAAATGCTGAAAATTACAGAGGAAAACAAAATATGCCAAATACAGAGGAAAAACACTGCAAAATAAAAGGAAAAAAAACTGCAAATTCTTCTTTTAGATTTGATTGGCGGTTGGCAACCAGCTTACAGGTCCATTACCACCACATACTTCACTCTAGAGAAAAAAGCTGCAAAATAAAGAGAAAAAAAACAGCAAAATAGGAAAAAGGTGCAAAATAATGAGGAAAGAACTGCAAATTTGAGGAAAAAAGCTGCAAAATTAAGAGGGGGGAAAATTTGCAAATTAAGGGAAAAGCTGCAAAATAAAGAGGAAAAAGATGCAAAGTACACAGGAAAAAAACAGCAATTAAAGAGGAGAGTTGCAAAATAAAGAGAAAAATGCTGCAAATTAAAGAGTGGTGAAAAGCTGCAAATTAGAGAAAAAAGCTGCAAAATAAAGAGGGGGAAAAGCTGCACATTAAAGGGAATAAAGATGCAAAAGTCACAAATGTGCACAAAAAAAACAGTAAAATAAAGATTAAAAATGGCAAAATTAAAGAGAGAAAATACACAAATTTGCTGGAAAAAATAGATAAATTACATAAGTCACAGATTTACATGAAAATACCATAAAATGGCTACAAAATAAAGATTTTTTTAAAGCTGCTTATTTAAGGTAAAAATGATCCAAATAAAAAAAGAGACACAAGCACAACCTCACAAATCTACATGGAAAGAAAGATGCACCATAAAAGTAAAATGAGTCCATAATGTTTCATCACTCTAAATGTTGCAGCCTTGCATGTCTGAAAAAGAACGAAGATGACATGAAACCCTCATGGTGCAGACAGAAGACTAGAGAGGAGCATTGCACCTTCACGTCTCCTATAATCCCAGCTCTACACTCATCTGAACCGTTTATTCTGTTATTGTTGGGCAAATTCGTGACCTCCATCTTCAGAGAGAATAACGAAGTTAAGAGCAGCTTAGAGAGTCTGTTTGTTCATGAGATATTTAACAGGCTCTTAATCTGATGGCTGTATAGTCATTTTTTATTGATTAAATGGAATAACCATGGCTCATAATGGGCGGATGGATGCTGATTAATGGGTCAGGACAGGAGGTGGTGGATCGGCTCACTTTGGGCTTTTGTGCTTTCAGTGTGAACGTTTGACATCAATTCTTCTGAGGTGGTAGGTTTAATGTCTGTTAGACAGTCGTTATTCTCTTATTCAGTGTATGGTATTTAGCATGATGTGATCACCGTGTGACTTTGGGACCTTTTTTCCTGTGAACTTCTGAAGTTAAAAAGAGTCCTTATTGTCCAAATATACATTGAAAAGTAAATAGGAAAAAAGTTTTAAATAAAGAGGAAAAAGATGGAAAATAAAGAGGAAAAAGCTGCAAAGTAAAAAGAAAAGAGCTGCAAAATAAATAGGAAAAAGCTGTAAAATACAGGGGAAAATGCTGCAAAGTAAAGAGGAAAAGCTGCAAAATAAAGAGGAAAAGCTGCAAAATGGAGGGGAAAAAAACTGCAAAGTAAAGAGGAAATGGCTACAAATTAAAGAAACATTGCAAATTGAAGATAAAAAGCTACAGAATAGAGAGGAAAAAGCTCCAAATTAAAAGGACAAAAGCTGCAAAATAGAGGAAAAAAGCTACAATGTAAAGAGAAAAAAGCTGCAAATTAAAGAAACATTGCAAATTAAAGATAAAAAGCTACAGAATAGAGGAAAAAAAGCTTAAAATTAAAAGGACAAAAGCTGCAGAGGGAAAAAAGCTGCAAAATAGAGGAAAAGCTGCAAAATAAAGAGGGAAAAAGCTGCAAAATAAAGAGGAAAAAATCTGCAAAGTAAAGAGAAAAAAGCTGCAAAATAAAGGGGAAAAGGCTGCAGAGTAAAGAGGAAAAAGCTGCAAAGTAAAGAAACATTGCAAATTAAAGATAAAAAGCTACAGAATAGAGGGGGAAAACCCTGCAAAAAGATGGAAAAAAAGCTGCAATATAGAGGAAAACGCAGCAAATTAAGGAGGAAAAAGCTGCAAATTAAAAGGACAAAACCTGCAAAATAAAGAGAAAAATACTAGAAATTCAGGAGAAAAAAGCTGCAAATTAAAGAGAAAAACACTGCAAAATAAAGAGAGAGAAGCTGAAAATCAAGAGAAACCAGCACAGATTCCTGTAACTAACTAGTAATGTTAACAGCACTGTTATCTGTAATTAGTAATGCTATTGCTAACAGGGCCAGTACCTGTAACTAATGCTGAAAGTTCCAGAACCTGTGTCATGCCAAGACAAAGCAACAAAACAGGGATCAAAACCTGAGATTTTATCCACTGTGGATTAATAAACGAGCCGGGACCATAGATGTCAAGTAGTGCGACTAGAATTTACAGAAAACGGCTGTAAAAACCACGGTCAGACCGCTAGTTAAGCTAGTTGCCCTGTAGCTGTGAACTTTGAGGCTCAGTGGAAACTTCCTGTTCTCCTCCAGGCAGAGGGTTGTACCGGGCTATCCAGGAAGCGGGTCTGAATCACGTCTGTTAAATGATGACATGATGACCTCACAGAAGAGAACAGCCAACCAAATAAGGCGTTTCATCCTTCATAGTTGCAGTCCAACGTTTGACCCACATACACACGTGGACAAAATTGTTGGTACCCCTCTGTTAATGAAAGAAAAACCCACAGTGGTCACAGAAATAACTTGAATCTGACAAAAGTGGTAATAAATAAAAATTCTATGAAAATTAACCAATGAAAATCAGACAATGCTTTTGAATTGTGGTTCAACAGAATTATTTTAAAAAAACAAACTCATGAAACAGGCCTGGACAAAAATGATGGTACCCCTAGAAAAGATTGAAAATAATGTAACCATAGGGACATGTTCAACCAAGATGTGTCCTCTAATTAACATCACAGGTGTCTACAAGCTTGTAATCAGTCAGTCGGCCTATTTAAAGGGTGACAAGTAGTCACTGTGCTGTTTGGTGACATGGTGTGTACCACACTAAACATGGACCAGAGGAAGCAAAGGAGAGAGTTGTCTCAGGAGATTGGAAAGAAAATTATAGACAAGCATGTTAAAGGTAAAGGCTATAAGACCATCTCCAAGCAGCTTGATGTTCCTGTGACTACAGTTGCACATATTATTCAGAAATTTAAGATCCACGGGACTGTAGCCAACCTCCCTGGACGTGGCCGCAGGAGGAAACTTGATGAAAAATGGAAGAGACGGATAATACGAATGGTAACAAAAGAGCCCAGAACAACCTCTAAACACATTCATGGTGAACTCCAAGGTCAAGGTACATCAGTGTCCGATCGCACCATCCATCGTTGTTTGAGCCAAAGTGGACTTCATGGGAGACGACCAAGGAGGACACCACTGTTGAAAACAAATGATAAAAAAGCCAGACTGGAATTTGCCAAACTGCATGTTGACAAGCCACAAAGCTTCTGGGAGAATGTCCTATGGACAGATGAGACAAAACTGGAACTTTTTGGCAAGGCACATCAGCTCTATGTTCACAGATGCAAAAATGAAGCATACCAAGAAAAGAACACTGTCCCTACTGTGAAACATGGAGGAGGTTCTGTTATGTTCTGGGGCTGCTTTGCTGCATCTGGCACAGGGTGTCTTGAATCTGTGCAGGGTACATGAAATCTCAAGACTATCAAGGTATTCTAGAGAGAAATGTGCTGCCCAGTGTCAGACAGCTTGGTCTCAGTCGCAGGTCATGGGTCTTGCAACAGGATAATGACCCAAAACACACAGCTAAAAACACCCAAGAATGGCTAAGAGCGAAACATTGGACTATTCTAAAGTGGCCTTCTATGAGCCCTGATCTAAATCCTATTGAACATCTGTGGAAGGAGCTGAAACATGCCGTCTGGAGAAGGCACCCTTCAAACCTGAGACAACTGGAGCAGTTTGCTCATGAGGAGTGGGCCAAAATACCTGCTGAGAGGTGCAGAAGTCTCACTGACAGTTACAGAAATCATTTGATTGCAGTGATTGCCTCAAAAGGTTGTGCAACAAAATCTTAAGTTAAGGGTACCATCATTTTTGTCCAGGCCTGTTTCATGAGTTTTTTTTTTTAAATAATTCTGTTGAACCACAATTCAAAAACATTGTCTGATTTTCATTGGTTAATTTTCATAGAATTTTTATTTATTACCACTTTTGTCAGATTCAAGTTATTTCTGTGACCATTGTGGGTTTTTCTTTCATTAACAGAGGGGTACCTACAATTTTGTCCACGTGTGTGCGTAGCTTTTAGAATCCCTACATGGTGTCTTCATATATGCTGACTCATGAGTTGAACCCCCCCCCCCTTTTTTTTAAGCTCGAGTTGACCTTTGACCTCTGCTCTCCACCCACTCAGGACCACGAGGACACTCCGACAGCGTCCCTCTTGACCCTGGAGCCTGCTGAAAATCTCATCGAGGTGAGAGATTGTGTGTGTTTTTACCTTTATCCCGTCAGAGCCGATTCTGCTGAGTCAGCGTTATGGCTCGTCTCTCCCCGTGTGGGTCCATAGGTCAGCCCAGCGACTCAGCGGAGGATCCGAGCATCTCTGTCTGACCTAGACAACGAGGAGGCCATCGAGAACCTCTCCGTCCGCCAGCTGAAGGAGATCCTGGCCCGGAACTTCGTCAACTACTCGGGCTGCTGTGAGAAGTGGGAGCTACTGGAGCGGGTCCACCGGCTCTACCGGGAGAACGAGCAGAACCGCAAGTCCAGTGAGTCCTTTTAGTCTTCCGCTTTTAATTAATGCACTCCATGGTTGGCAGAAGATGTTTTTCAGACATTTCTGAAGCTTAAATTCAGGACATTTTTTGGTCTTTTTTTTTTTTTTTGTAAATTTACTACATTTTTCTTATAAATCTGTAATAATCTTTCACATAAGTCTGTCGGGTTTTCTTATTTTTTGCTTTTTTTAAATAAATTTGACATTTTTTCCCCTATAAATATGCTCCTTTATTGTTGTAAATTTGATTTGCTTCCTTTAATTTGTTTCATTTCATTAATTTATTTCTCATAACTCCATGAAAGATTTTGCTACTTTTTTTGCAGGTTAATTTTTTTTTACCTTGTCAATGTTTTCCTTGTAAATTTAATGATTGAATTTCATTTATTTAATAAATAAATAAAATTTGGGACTTTTTGCGTTTACCTTTTTCACGTCATCTTTTTTTTTTTTTGTAAATTATTAATTTTCCTTGAAGATTTGAGGCTTTTTTCCTCTACATTTTCAACTTTTTTTCTTAAATGTGAATAATTCAATTTTTTTTTTTTGTTTTGCTTTTTATCTTTTTTTAAGTAGAAAAATGGGCATAAGAGCCACTTGTGGCTCGCTAACTGCAGGTTGAATATCCCTAATTTTATTGTATTATTTATTAATAAAATGCACATCTCTCTGTTTTCTTTCAGTGGAAAATGTCAGCATAACTGCAGGTAATTGACCTTTTTTCCCCTTTTTTACTGTTATTAACAGTACTGTGTGGAACTTTTGGAAACTCTGGTTTTTGGGACACCTTGTGGCCTTTGTGATCTATATGATAGAGCTATTGTTATCATTTTTGCACCATTACAAGTACAAGGCTTTAAGCTACACAACAGTGTGATTTTTAAGTTTGTAGCCCCAAATTTGTGCTCACATTCACAAGTTAAAGACGGAGAAAATTTTTGACTTGGCACGGTCCTGTATAATACAATAAAATATATGAATTTTGGTCAGACTTTCAGTTAATTTCATGTTCAGGAGAAAAAAAAACTATGAAGCTTTTGGCTCTGAAGAGGATACAGGCCATGTGTGGCTACATATTCAGAAAAAATTAAGTCCTTGGAGTAAAACTTGTGGTCAGGAGGACACTTAGTTCGGAAATGTTTCTGGTCATTTTTTTTGACCAGCTCCCACTCTAGTGTATGACATCATACAGTGTTAAGATTGATGTTTCGGGGTAAAATTGGGTCAGAAATGTGGGCACACATGACAAACCCAACAGGTTAGTGAAACACAAACGGTACGGGTTAAAAGACAATAAACTTAACTTCATTTTGAAGTTAAATGGAAGTTTGTAGAACAAATCATGTCTACGATATAGGTCTCTGAAAACTTTTTTTTTCTGAGAAAATCTCCTTTTCAGTTGTAAAAAGAAGAAAAAAAAATGAAACTGGGGGTTTTTCAGGAGTATTTTGGACACGGAGAGAAAAATCAAAATTCTGAATAAAAGCATACGTAAATCTCCGCCATTACAGTGATGCCTTTATGTGATGATTGACAATTCATTTCCATATCTTTTTTCTTTTAAATTCACCTAATGGCAGTAGGAGATTTCTTTTGTTTTAGCAAGGGGGATGGAGGCAGTTGTGCGGGATGCTCACAAATTTAGCATAAAGTACATAAGGTAGCATATTAATGTAAATTTAGGTATAAATTTGAAATAAAGGTACAAAGATATGATTAAACACACTTATTTAACAACTTTTTTAAAAAGTCGTAATTTTACGAAATGGGGGGAAGTAGCAAATATACAAAACTGGGGATAAAAGTCGCACATTTATGGAACTGGGGGGAAAAAGTCTAAATTTACAGAAATGGGGGGGGGGAGTTATGAAACTGGAGAAAAAAGCTGCAAATTTACGAAACTGGGGGAAAAGTCACAAATTTACGAAGCTGGAGGAAAAAGTTGCAAATTTACAAAACTGGGGTAAAACGTTGCAAATTTACGAAACTGGGGGGAAAGTTGCAAATTTACAAAACGGGGAAAAAGTTGCAAATTTACAAAACGGGGAAAAAGTTGCAAATTTACAAAACTGGGGAAAAAGTTGCAAATTTACAAAACTGGGGAAAAAGTCACAACTTTGTTATTTAGCGAATGCAAAGTCCTCAAGCCAAGCAGTTGCCTCCTGGTTTGCTGTATGGGAGGGTGTGTAATCCTCCTTCCAGTCTTTGGAGCGGGCAAGCCTCTATGATGTGTTCCATTGTTTGCTCCTCACCACATGCGCACAGTGGGCTAGGGCTACTGCCCCATCTGTGAAGGCTGGCCAAGCAGGGGCCATGTCCAGTCCTGAAGCGATTGAGTGTAGACCACTGTCTCCTTGGAAGGTTGGTGCCCGGGACCTGTTGGTTGGGGTTTGTCACCAGGTGTTTGTTTGGGACCTCCTTGGTCTCCCATTCCTCTTGCCAAACTGTCTGGATGGTGAAGTCAGCTGGGGGAGGGTTTTTCCAAATCGGCCGTCTGGATGGAAGTCGGGCAGTGGGTGGGGTGTAGATATCTGCATGGATTGGTAAGTGAGGAGAGTCTTTGGCTTTTTGAAGCATCCTTTGAGTTAGTGCTGCTTGCCGGATGTGTGGGGGGGCTATGTTTGACAGTACAGGGAGCCAGGGGAGTGGTGTTGAGAGGATTGTCCCAGTTATGGTTCTCATGGTTGTGTTGAGCTGGGTGTCTACGTGGTGTGTGTAGGATGAGCTGGACCAGACAGGGGCACAATATTCTGCTACAGAGTATGAAAGGGCCAGTGCTGAGGTGCGCAGGGTGGAGACTGCCGCCCCCCATTTTGCACCAGCGAGCTTGCAGAGCAGGTTGTTTCGTGCCTTCACCTTAGCAGCTGTCCCCTTTAAATGTTCCTTGAAGGATAGGGTCCTGTCAAGGGTCACTCCAAGGTAGATTGGATTTGAGGCATGCTTAAGCTCGAGTCCGCTCAGGTGGATGTTTAGTTCTCTGGCAGCTTTTACATTGTGGAGATGGAATACACTGGAGACGGTTTTTGCTGGGCTTGGTTTTAGGTGCCAGGTTTTGCAGAACTGGTCCAGTTTGGCAAGATCTTCCGTGAGGACCCGTTCCAGTGACTCAGTCTGGTGCTTGGAGTGCCAAACAGATGTCGTCTGCATAGATGAATTTGCGGGATTTTGTAGTGGGCAGGTCGTTTATGTAGAGGTTGAACAGGGTTGGAGCTAGAACTGAGCCTTGTGGGAGTCCGTTTTTCTGCGTTCTCCATGCGCTTGTGTTCTGACTGAGGTGGACTCTGAACCTTTGGATGGTCAGCAGGGATTTTATAATTGCTGTTGCCCAGGCAGGGATCGCCTTTGTAAGTTTCAGGAGGAGGCCTTTGTACCAGACCGTATCATAGGCGGCTGTAAGATCGAGAAACACAGCCCCTGTCTTCAGTCTGCTCTCGAAGCCATTTTCGATGAAGGTGGTTAGGGCCAGTACTTGTCCTCCTGTGCTGCGGTCCTTGCGGAAACCTGCTTGATCCACACTTAGAATTTCCTCTATTCCTGGGGAAATACGTTGCAGTATTAGGCGCTCCATGATTTTATAAGGAACGCTGAGTAGGGAGATTGGGCGGTAGCTTGCTGGTAGTTTGTGGTCTTTGCCAGGTTTTGGTATGGCAATGACCTTTGCTGTCCGCCATTTCTTTGGGATTGAGTTTGTTTGTATGATCCTTGTGTAGAGTTGTGTCAACCAGGTTAGGGCTCGGGGGCCAAGATTTTTCATGAATTCTGGGAAGATGTTGTCGTATCCTGCTGCATTTCCACATTTCAGGCCCTGTAGGACTTTCTTCAGTTCAGCAGCCTCGAAGGGTTCAGGGTTCGTTTCCTCTACGGGCATTTTTTGGTGTTTTTTTAGCTCAGTTGTAACTGCTCTTCTGGTGTCTTTGTCTTGGGGTGCTTTGGCGATGGTCAGTAGGTGGGATGCAACTTGATTGGGTGTGACAGATGCTCGGCTTTGGCTAGGAGGCTTCTGTGCAGCTCCTAGGCGACGGATGAGGCTCCGACATTTCCTGCTAGAGTGGATAAAGCTCCGGTCAGCAACTGTCTCCTCCCATTTCTTTCGCCGGGCTGTACTTAGCGATTCAATGAGATGGTCTGCTATCTCTGGGTCCCCTGATGTTTGATAGGATTGTAGGAGGGCAGCGCTTTCTCCGTCCAGGCATGGGACATAGAGGGGTTGGTAGCCTCGTGGGACTGCAGTGTGAGCAGCCTTGAAGATTGCGCAAAGTTCACAACTTTGTGAAACTGTGGAACAAGTTGCAAATTTACGAAACTGGGGGGAAAGTTGCAAATTTACAAAACTGGGGGGGAAGTTGCAAATTTACAAACCTGGAACAAGTCAGTAATTTAGGAAACTGGGGGGGGGGGAGTTGCAAATTTAAGAAACTGTTGAAAGTTGCAAATTTACAAAACTGGGGGAAAAGTTGCAAATTTACAAAATGGGGAAAAGTTGTAAATTTACAAAACTGGGGAAAAAGTCGTATATTTATGAAACTGGGGGAAAAGTCATGAATTTAAGAAAACTGAGAAAAAAGTAACAAATTTACAAAACTGGGGGAAAAAAGTTGCAAATTTATGCAACTGGAGAAAAAGTTGTAAATTTACAAAACTGGGGGGGGGGGTTGCAAATTTACAAAACTGGGGGGAAAGTTGCAAATTTACCAAACTGGAGGAAAAAGTCACAAATTTATGCAACTGGAGAAAAAGTTGTAAATTTACAAAACTGGGGGAAAAGTCACAACTTTGTGAAACTGTGGAACAAGTTGCAAATTTACGAAACTGGGGGAAAACTCGCAAATTTAGGAAACGAACAAGTCAGTTATTTAGGAAACTGGGGGGAAGTTGCAAATTTATAAAACTGGAGGAAAAAGTTGCAAATTTATGAAACTGGGTGAAAAAGTTGCAAATTTACAAAACTGGGGGAAAAGTCACAAATGTACAAAACTGGGGGGAAAGGTTGCAAATTTATGAAACTGGGGGGAAGTTGCACAAAACTGGGGGAAAAATTGCAAATTTATGAAACTGTGGAACAAGTTGCAAATTTACGAAACGGGGGAAAGTCATAAATTTACAAAACTGGGGGGAAAAGTTGCAAATTTACAAAACTGGGGGGGAAGTCATAAATTTACAAAGCTGGAACAAGTCAGTAATTTACAAAACTGGAACAAGTCAGTAATTTAGGAAACTGGGGGAAAAAGTCGCAAATTTACAAAACTGGGGAAAAAGTTGTAAATTTATGGAACTGGGGGAAAAGTCGCACTTTTATGGAACTGGGGGAAAAGTCATGAATTTAAGAAAACTGAGAAAAACGTAGCAAATTTAGAACATTGGGGGGAAAAAGTTGCAAGTTTATGAAACGATGGATAGCACCCCCCCCCAAAATCACCTACTGCTTAATGGTCACAAGGTGTCACTAAAACTCAAATTTCCAAACTTCCACAAAGAGCCTTTAAGTACTCCGTCACTGTCACTTGAACTAATTTGATTTCCTTTATTGCTGCTTATTCTAAACCATAAAGTGGTCACGTATCCTCCACCGCTCTGCAGCAGTGGGGTCGGAGGTAAGATGTTTTTGTAACAACAACAAAAAGCTTTCTTCGTCCACCATCTTTGTGTCACCATGGATTCTTTCCATCACTCAGAAGTAAACAGCAAAAGCATGATGTGATCGTTAAAAACCATAAAAAATGTTTAAAATGTAAAGAAATGTTGCAAATTTACTAGAAAAAAAGTTCTACATTTGTTAGCAAAAGTTGCAAATTTATGAGGAAAAAAATGTAGGCATAAGAAGTTCCAAATTTGTGTGAAATGGTTTATAATTCACAAGCACAAAAGTTTGACATTTATATTAAAATGTGCAAATTTATGTACAAAAGATTTGCAAATTCACAAAAAATAGACACTTTTAAGAGGGAAAAACTCATGTTTGTATTGGGAAAATGGCAAAATACGGAGGAAAAAATACTGCCTGCTTCTAAGGTTGACAGTTTATAATTTAGCTGTTACAGCTCCATGCTTTTTGGCGACCCCCGCTCTGTCATCTACATTGTCCTGCATGTTCTAATTAGTTTAATTTAATCATTTTTCCTGCCTCTGCATTCCATCATTCTGTTCCAGTGTTTCTGTTCCTTGTCCATCACCTGCTCTTATTGTGAAGTGTGCCATCTCATTCTGCTCTTATTGTGAAGGACAGCCTTTCATCCCGTCGTTAATTCCTAACAGCTTTTCTCCCCAGTGAGCCGGCGACCACACGTCTCCATCAGCTCTAATCACATCGTCAATATAAAAAGCTCCCGGCTCATTTTTGGTCTGTTCCAAATTTGGTCGTTTCCTGTCACAACAAGCAGCGGGAGACAGATTTAGGCCACTTGGCTGATCGGTGTTTGACGCTGCAGTTTTACATTTTGAAAATGCTTTCCTGAAGTGCCATGAAAAAGTAGAAGGTTGTAGTTGGTAAGCAAACTAGCTTAAAGTTGGAATAATTAGCCTAAAATCTTAAATTGCTTAAAGCAAGTCTAAGTTACAGCTCCTGACCAGATAGAGTGATGATATAGAGTGAAGTTTGTAGCGGTAATGCACCTGTAAGCTTGTTGCCAACCGCCAGTCAAATCTAAAAGAAGCAGAAGACCCTGGCATCACACATACATTGGTCCAGCATACAAAGTTTAAATCAGGACTACATCTTATAGAGGTCATTTGCACATTGGCAAGATATAGGCTAGATGTTGGCATAAAGTTAAAACTGTTTAAATTAACGCAATATTGGCATTAAGATGGAGATGGCTTACGTTGAAGAAAGTTAGCTTAAAAATGCTAGCTTAAAAGCTAAACTGTCTTAAAATTGTACAGTGTTGGCTTAAAAGTTGAACAAAGTTTGCTTAAGAATGAATAAATAACTCCTTAAAGCAAAAAAAGCCATCTTAAAAGGTAAAAATGTAAATATGTGCAACATTGAATATGGAAATGTCTTAGATTGAAGAACGTTAGCTTTAAATGCTAGCTTAAATACTAAATTGGCTTAAAGTTGTACAGTGTTAGCATAAAATCTGGCATGGCTTATTGAAGTTAGCGTAGACCTTTATATGGCTATGCTAACTTTAATATACTTAATATACTTGAAAATTCAAAATTTCAACCCTAGACTATAATTGGCAGATATATGGCAGATATACTGTATGGTTCTTTGCCTGATAAAGGGTTAACAGGGCTGTCTACACTTATGTCATCAATTGCGTGAACTAAAGCTGGATTTATGCACCCGCATCAGGTCGACGCCATTACTGACGTACGTCACTGATGCAGTGATCGGCAATTTTTTTCTTGTGCGTTGGGTGGAATGCGTTGTTCAGTTGCTAAAATGGGTTTCAGCCGTTGTGTAGAGTTATTTGTGTTGTGTTTTTGTTTTTTAAATAGCGATGGACAAGAGCAGATTGTGATGGGAGTTGGAGCTAAAAAATGTTAAGAAAAAGCAACTTTTCATATGATCACTGCACAGAGAAAAATAGAAGTCAGTAAAAATGGTACGTGCAGCCGCTGCCGTTATTTGACAATCTGTGTAATGCCTGAGGTTATGACAAGCCACAAAATGTTCTGTATGTGTATGCTTCCTCAATATTCTTTTGAATTTGGACCGCTGTTTAACCGACTCGCCTCAGAGGTTGTGCTGCTGTGAACAGGCAGACCAATCACAGCAGTTACATCCTGCGTCGCCAACATGCACCTCTGGCGATGCAATAGGAATGTATGTTGCTGCTGTCGACGCCGTAACAACTGCGCCGTGTCGACGTGGGTGCGTAACTTGTGCTTTAGCCTTAGCCGCAGAGCAAGGTATAAACTATCCCCTGTTCTCAGTGTATTTCAATGGAAAGGTTAGCTACATTTAAACAAGGAATATGTGTGTTCGCAAGATGGCGCCCACAGTGGTCGCCATGGTGCTTCACTGCGCCCTTCTTTGTTTGTTTTTGTTTGTCAATTGTGTGTCTGCCTGCTCTTATACCCATGAAGAGCTTCTAAATATCAGGACTTTGACTCCCACGGACCTACTCCCAGTTTTTTTAGCTCCTGCCGCTGATCTGGTTCATTGTTTGGCTCGAAAAGTGAGACGGCGAAAGAGAGGAAGACGAGCGGGCGCTCTCGTGCGGCTCCGCAGGAGAGGCACGCACACGGCTTTGCCTGGCATATTTCTGTCCAATGCCAATTCTCTCTCTAACAAGGTAGATGAACTGAGACTGCTGATGCGATTTAAGGACCTCTCTACCTCGGCTGCCCTCTGTTTTACTGAGACCTGGCTCAGGGAAAATACACCGGACAGCGCGCTGCTCCTCGAGGGATTTCAGCTGTTTCGTGCTGATCGTGACACAGAGCTCTCCGGTAAGACCACAGGAGGAGGAGTCTGCTTTTACATTAACAGCAGCTGGTGCTCTGATGTAACGGTAATTTCCAAACACTGTTCTCCCGCCCTGGAATTTCTTTTTATTAACTGCAAGCCTTTTTATTCCCCACGGGAGTTCGCTTCATTCATCTTCGCCGCTGTGTACGTCCCTCCCGACGCGGACGCGCGCGAAGCTCAGCACGCGCTCGCAGATCACATCCAACATACGGAGCGGACTTTCCCGGACTCTCTGGTTATTGTGGTTGGCGACTTTAACCAGAGCAATCTGAGCCACGATCTCCCCCGTTACAAACAGTTTATTAAATGCCCCACCAGAGGAAAAAACACGCTGGATCACTGTTACACCACAGTTAAGGACGCGTATCGCGCTGTTTCCCGCGCTGCGCTCGAACTATCTGATCACGTGATGGTCCACCTCATTCCCACTTACAGACAGAGACTGAAGCTCACTAAACCTGTTGTGAGCACTACGAAGAAATGGACCAGTGAAGCTGAGGAGAAGCTGGAAACGTGCATAGAAATAACTGACTGGGGCATGTTTAAAGGAGCCACGCATGATCTGGATGAGTACACAGACACTGTGAACTCATATATCCACTTTTGTGAGGAGAGCATTCTTCCATCGCGCACCAGGGTGAGGTACTCAAATGACAAGCCCTGGTTCACAGCTAAGCTCAGACAGATCAGGAAGGAGAAGGAAGCAGCGCTGAAAAGTGGAGACAGGGGCTGCTACAGGGAGGTTAAATATCGGTTTAACAGAGAGCTGAGGAGAGCTAAATCTGTGTATTCTGAGAGACTCCAGCAGCAGTTCACTGCTAACAACTCGGCTTCTGTGTGGAGAGGACTATGATAGATGATAATGGCAAGCAGAAATATAAGTTGTTTTTTTTTAAAGATTCCCATTGGCCAGCAAAGATTACCGAAGGAGGATATTGTGGGCTAATGCCTGCCGAAGGACAATGCCTTTTCATAATAGGATGCAGAGGCGGAGGAATGATATGACCCACATCTCCTCTGTTCTGACCACTTTATAACAGGTATGTCTGCTTACCAAAACTTTAAACTCTTACTTAGCATTAAGTCATTTGCCTACACATAAAGTTAATGCGAACATGCGAAAAACACCCGAATTTACATCTGAGGGAGTTGATAGCTAGAATAGAAGCATCAACTCGGTAAGGAATATTCATTCTAATTTGAGACATTAATCAGCCTCAGAGTAAAAGTATCAACACTGCAATTAAACTAGTTTAAAAATGAGACTGACCCTCACCTGCAGGCAAATCGACCGAAACGCTGTAAAGCTGAAACGAAATGTTGGGACATGTGTTAACAACAACAATGTTAACAAGGGCTACAAGTGTAAAGAGACTGCAGTCTCCCATCTTTGTGGAGGCTGTGGTGGTACGGGTGGGGGATTCTCCACCCAGAGAAGGCAGTTGGGAAAGGGGCAACAATAAAGTGTCACCAGGGGGTCTCAGTCAGGACAGTAAGGACTATTTGCTGCCAGCGTGATGTTATGTTAATGTGCCACACAGGTCTTTGCTCCAAACAATGTATTATGGTCGGAAAGTCCGGGTCTCAATGCATGGAATTAAAGGTGTAAAAGGAGAATGCACAAAGACCCGAGAGAGCTTTTTCTGTACTGAATGTTGGAGAAGGAATAAAGTTCTTGTGTTGTCCAGCTCGTTGCCTCGCCTGCTTCCTTTCTCCACATTGGTGACCCCAAGACGTGCCATGGACAGCGAGCCACACACCACCCTGGAGACTACCTGGAGGGAGAGAACCAGCGCTGCGTGCGCTGTCTCAGTCAAGTTCAGAGACTTGCGGCTTCACAGCCCAACCACGTGGTTCCAACACATAGAAGCCCAGTTTGCACTCTGCAGGATAACAACAGATGACACAAAATATTACTGTGTGGCCACTGCACTGGATGTACGCACCACGCAACAGGTGATGAGCTTGCTCCAGGAGCCACCGGCCCAGAAGAAATATGAAGCGCTCAAACAGATGCTACTCCAGCGCGATACCCTGTCTGACGGTGAAAGGGCAGAGAGACTCGTAATAACTCCTTTGGCTAGAGGGGCATGAGTTCACTGCATTCGTGGACCATAAGCCGCTGACGTACGTGATGCCCAAGGTCTCGGAACCGTGGTCGGCCCGGCAGCAACTGCATTTGGCCACGATCTCGGAGTTTACAACCGACATTCAACACGTTGCCGGTAAGCTCAACGTCGTGGATGATTGTCTGTTGTGCGTGTTAGTCTGCCCGGTCTACATTGGAATAGATTTCCCTTCTATGGCCATGGAGCAAGCCGGGGACGCGGACATTTGTGCGCTCCAGTCGGCACCTACTGGGTTAAGGTTGGAGAGCAGGGTGGTGCAAGAAGGGTGCCCTCCCTTGCTCTGCGACGTCTCCACCGGCTGCCCACGCCTGGTGGTTCCGAGCTCTCGGCGCCGTCGCATTTTTGAGTCGGTTCACTCTTTCGCATCCGGGCGTGCGCACTTCAGTGAAGCTAGTGGGGGCGAAATTTGTCTGGCCGCGCTTGTGCAAGGACGTAAAAGAGTGGGCTGCAGCTTGCGTCGCGTGCCAGCAGGCTAAAGTGCACAAGCACACAAGAGCCCCCCTTGAGCCCTTCCAAATCCCAGCCAGGAGGTTCGACCACGTCCACGTGGATTTGGTGGGACCCCTCCCACCATCGCAAGGTTTCACGCACCTTTTGACTATCGTGGACCACACCATGTGCTGGCCAGAAGTGGTTCTGCTGGCTTCTACCACGTCCACGGAAGTAGCTTGTGCCTTTTTGTCAGCTTGGGTTCTATCCCAGCCCCCGACCAACAGTGATCTGTGTGGAGTTTGCATGTTCTCCCCGTGTCTGCGTGGGTTTACTCCGGGATTTCTCCGGGTTCCTCCCACATGCCAAAAACATGCAAGATCCATCCATCCATCTTCTACCGCTTTTCCGGAGGTCCGGGTTGCAGAGGCAGCAGTTCAAGCAGAGAAGCCCAGACTTCCCTTTCCCCAGCCACCTGCTCCAGCTCTTCAGAGAGGATACCAAGGCGTTCCCAGATCAGCTGGGAGACATGGTCTCTCCACCGAGTCCTGGGTCTGCCCCGGGGTCTCCTCCCAGTGGGACGTGCCTGAAACATCTCAAGTGGGAGGCGTCCAGGAGGCATCCTAATCAGATGCCCATACCACCTCAACTGACTCCTTTCAATGTGGAGGAGCAGCGGTTCTACTCTGAGCCTCTCCCGGATGACTGAGCTCCTCACCCTATCTCTGAGGGTGAGTCCAGCAATCCTACGGAGAAAGCTCATTTCAGCCGCTTGTAGTAGTAGTAGTAGATTAGTTTATTTGACAGGGACAGTGCAATAAACATAGGTGTATCCGCGATCTTGTTCTTTCGGTCATTACCCAAAGCTTGTGACCATAGGTGACAGTAGGAACGTAGATTGACTGGTAAATCGACAGCTTTGCCTTAGAACTCAGCTCCCTCTTCACCACAACAGACCGGTACAACGTCTGCATCACTGCAGATGCTGCTCCAATCCGTCTGTCAATCTCTCGCTCCATTTTCCCGTCACTCATGAACAAGACCCCAAGATACTTAAACTCCTCCACTTGGGGCAGGAGCCTGTCCACAACCCAGAGAGGACAATCCACCTTTTTCCGGCTGAAAAAAGCCGGAACATGCAAGTTATGTAGGTTAATTGGCATCAAACTGGGGATTCTAAATTGTCCTTAGGTATGACTGTGAGAGTGAATGGTTGTCTGTCTCTCTGTGTTCGCCCTGCGATGGACTGGTGATCTGTCCAGGGTGTACCCTGCCTCTCGCCCAAAGATGCTGGGGTAGGCTCCAGCCCCCCCCCCCCCCCCGTGACCCGAAAAGGATTAAACGGAAGAAGATGGATGGATGGATGGGTTGCAGGGTTCGGATCCCCCGTCAGACATCACTTCCGACAGGGGCCCACAATTCATTTTGGAACTCTGGTCCGCGATGGCCCAGAGCCTGGGGGTCAAAATTCACTGCACTACTGCATACAACCCCCAAGCTAACGGGTTATGCAAGCGTTTTCATAGGTCGCTCAAGGCAGTGCTCAGAGCTTCGCTTGTGGATACAAATTGGGTTGACCGCCTGCCCTGGGTTCTTTTGGGGTTGTGCGTCGCACCTAAGGAGGATTTGGCAGCCTCCCCGGCAGAACTCGTTTTTTCTCAGCCGCTGCGGATCCCCAGAGAGTTTTTACCGGAACACCCCGAGGCCGATCTGCCCGCGCAATTTTTGCACAGTACGGAGGCGTTTAACATACCGGGCCCTGCTCGTCATTGTTTTCCCTGCACTTTCATCCCCAAGAGTTTACAGAATGCCAGCTTTGTGACAGGTCTCTGTTCCAAACAATGTATCATGGTCGGAAAGTCCAGGTCTCAATGCATGGAATTAAAAGTATAAAAGGAGAATGCACAGAGACCCGAGAGAGCTTTTTCTGTACTGAATGTTGGAGAAGGAATAAAGTTCTTGTGTTGTCCAGCTCGTTGCCTTGCCTGCTTCCTTTCTCCACAAGGCAAGTAATATTTTCCCAGCTGTGAGCTCCAGTGGATAAATTTTGCAAACCTAAACATGACAGCTTTTTGGGGATTTCCACAGCAGGTACAATTTATTTCCTATTATTAGACTGTTCTGCTAATTCACAGCAAAGCTGGAGTATCTTTCCATTAGTTACAAATATCAATAAATGTTTTTTTGGCCTCTCCCTTGGACCAATATTCCACTTACTGGCTGGTAGATGGTTGGGTCACTTTTTGAGATCATAAATTTGTAGTTTTTGATCATATCTGGACCGATCTTGCGGTGAAAGCTCGTCATAATATTGATATGCATTATTGTTTCAATGGTAAACTGCTGGTTTTTATTACCTCCACGTGTTTCTGGTGGGGGCGTTCTCACGCCAAGTACCTGGATGTGTAGACAGCCCTATAGTTAAATAAAACCTTCAAGCTAGAAAATACAACCTTAAAAGCTAAAACTGTTTAAATTTATGCAATATTGGCATAAAGATGGAGATGGCTTTTAGTGAAGAAAGTTGGCTTGAAAATAAAAAAGCTAAACTGGGTTAAAGTTTACAGTGTTAGCATAAAAGCTGACATGGCTTGAAATAGAACAGTTAGCTTAAAAATGCTAAATTAAACCTTAGTGCTAACAAAAAAATACTAGCTTAAAAGCTAAAATGTCCTAACCTTGCACAATGTTGGCATCATAGCGAACCAGCTTCAAGTTGAAGAAAATTAGCTTACGAAAGCTAAATAAAAACTTACAGCTTCAGAATGTGAGCTTAAAAATTAAATGCATTAAAGCTAAGAAGTCTTATTATAACAGGTGAAATTATTTAATTTATTAAAAGTCATAGTTTTTCTAGCTGAAAATATGCTGATATTTTAGCCTTAAAGCTGATGGAGTGTATCTTTTAGCTAAATATTTTTTTAAGTGTAAACGTTATAAAGTAGAAAAATAGAAGTGTTGGTCTGAAGTTGGTTTGAGGCTCATCAAACTTTTGCTAACCCTCTTTACGATGTCTAGATTTTGACCTGAATGCATTTCCCACATTTCCACCGACAGACGGCGTCAGAGCCCAGCTGGCGGCCGACGAGAACCTGTGCCGCATCTGCATGGACGCCATCATCGACTGCGTGCTCCTGGAATGTGGTCACATGGTCACCTGCACCAAGTGTGGGAAGAGGATGAGCGAGTGCCCCATCTGCAGGCAGTACGTGGTGCGAGCCGTGCATGTCTTCAAGTCTTAAAAAAAAAACAAAACAGAAAAAACACTGTCTGTCAGACGTAGCTCCCAGCCCCAGAATTCTGGCTGAGGAGGAAGTGACGCCTCGGTGGCATCTAATGCTGCAGCAGACGTGTGAAACTGGACTGTAGCCCTCTGGCTGACCGACCGCCGTTATCTTCCTGGAATCTTCACGAACTTCTGTTCACGGGCGGACCTTCATCTGGATACTCAGTTGCTGGGTTTCCATCCAGTTTATTTGCAGTTTTAATGTGTTTTAATGTTTGGGGGGGGTGGGCTGCGTGGTCTGATCTGAGGTTTGTTGCCAACAGTAAAGCCGTATTCATGCTGCATTTCCCCTCTAGTCCGCTTTGGTCCACGTGCGCTTTGGACGAGCCCAGCACACACGCAGCGCTGTTCATGCTCACTTTTTTCATCTACCCAGGCCAAGCGGTTGATGCATGCGCACAACTATCATTTGTAGTTTCACTCCCACCTGATAGGTAGCGCCAATGCGCTGACGTGCCAGGATTTTCACAAACAAAGAAATGCTGCTTGCTTTCTGCTGCTTAACTTCCCAGTTTTCACTCCCTTTTCCACAAAGATGCTGCTGCTAAAGTATTTATGTATGATTCATGTATGTTTATTCTCGTCTTCCGCTTCCTCGTTGTCTTCTTCTACTTTGTCTTGGTACGCAGTGCCGATATCGCCACCTGGTGAATGGGACATTCAGTCTTGCGCATGCGCCTTTCAATGCGTTGAGGTTGTGGGCAGGTGGCATGATCACAAAATTTGGGCTGCACGCGGTCAGGCACTGCGGACACTAGCAGAGTGGAGACAATGATGTACATTTCGTCACACAAGGTTTCCAGTTACACGTATGCGGAGGGCAGAGGTGCAGCATGAATCCAGCTTGAGGTCATTGAGAGCAAGCTGAACAGGCAGCATGACTAACTGGATGTTGCTTACATTTCCAGCTACGTTTCCATGGTGGACACAAACTTAACTTTCTCTCTGCTTGTTAAGTCCGTATTGGAAACGTATTGGAAACAGTGGTCAGACGTGAGCTTTGTCATTTTACACATGTTCAACAAAATTTGCTATTGTCTACCATCATTTATCAGTCCAGTCAGTTTAGTCAAACGGCCCTCTAGCTAACCAGTTGGCTAACACAAACAATGAGCATCATTTTACATGTGTGTTCGACAAATTTTCCTGTTGCTTGCTATTATTTATTTACATCTCCAGAGTTTATCAGACCAGTCGCATTGGTTGAGTGGCCCACTAGCTAGCTAGCTAACCCAAACAATGAGCATCATTTTACATGTATGTTCAATAAAATTTGCTCTTATCCGCTATTATTTATTTACATCTTCAGAGTTTATTGGTCCACTCGCTTTGGTCAAGTAGCCTGCTAGCTAGCTAGCTAATGCAAACAGTGCGCATAATTTTACATGTATGTTGAACAGAATTTGCTATTGTCTGCCATCATTTATTTACATCTCCGGAGTTTATCAGTCCAGTCACTTTAGTTGAGTGGCCCACTAGCTAGCTAACATAAACAATGAGCATCATTTTACACGTATGTTCAGTAAAATTTGGTTTTGTTTGCTATCATTTATATACATCTCTAGAGTTTATTGGATCAGTGACTTCAGTTGAGCGGCCCACTAATTAGCTAGCACCTAACCTATTGTTGAGAATAAAGCTTTTACTCACTATTTAAGTATCTTTTTTAGCCAATACTTTCTTACATTTACTCACATAATTTTTTTGGTGACTTTTTTGACTTCCAGTGTAAACGGAGCACAGCATTAATCCTCCCCTGCCAAACTCATGCATTTTTAATGTGCGCTCTGTGAGTTTAATCGATCATGCATTTCCACCCACATATCAAAGTTGGCATTAATACTGTATAGCTGGATGGAAACCCAGCGGACTGTTCCTCCAGCCCACCACGGTTAACCCTCTTAACGAACTTTTACGTCTCATCGACCCTCTGCGTTGGACAGTCAGCGGGACGCTCACTAAACACCCAACAGCAAGCTCCTGCCATCAACACCAGACCCGCCGTCCTCCTTTTGGATTCTGCTCCCAGGAGAGCGGAGGAACTTTGAAAAGTGGATCATGGTGTCATTGGTAGTGAAGAGAAGATCCCAGGGTTGGTCACTATGGTTTACACAGTCATGAAACATGACTCACCATTTTCTCCCTCAGTGTTCTTTAGGATGTGCAATACAAGCAGAAAAAAAAGTTTTGTTTTTTTTTTAGATGATGTTTTTTTCATTGATCTGAACACTATGTGCACCGGATCATCTGTAGGGTGCGGAACATCACAGCTTCAGTCAGTTTTTGGTTCAGATTTCACAGTAAATATGCATCTCATAGCCAGCAAACTTGGTGTGACAGTTTACGTACTTTAGGAAACAACATCTGTGTGAAGGTCCTCCCATGTTTGATTTTATGGAATGATAATCCTGCCAAAATTCCAAGAGCATTTTCCTCAGATGTGAGAGAGAACATTTCCAACTTGAGAGCACATTTCTGATTTGAGAGCATGAAACTCACCCTCACACTTAAAAAAAAAAATAAAAATAATAAAATAAAATAAAATTACTGCCTATGCTCAAAATGGCTTCTCTCATGTTTGAACCCTCCTCCTTGCACTCAAACCTCTTCTGCTCTCTCGTCAAAACTTGTCCTCTTGGATTTCTGTCTTTTGCACTGGGATTGCAGTGTGCGGTTGAGTTTTTGTGCTGTCAAATTGAAATCGTGCTCACAAATTAAGAAATGTTCTCGCTCAGATCTGAAGAAAATGTTCTTGGAATTTTGGTAGGATTTTCATTCCATAGTTTTCAGCTGTTGGGGCACAGATGCACATTCACTTTTTACCTAATCACCCGCCAGTTTTTCTGCTGTATGTCATGGTCACTGCATTTGATGGTCTATCACTTGTTAGCCCAGTTAGCTTAGTGTAGCTGTAGCTTTCTTGTTGCTAACATCTCTTGCTCATTCTAAATAACACTGCATGGTTGTAATGGAACTGTGAATCACACTGAAATGTAGATCGTATTCCCAGTAGTTACTTGTATATTTTATTATTAACTTCTGTGCACAGCATGCTATCGCTTATTAGCCCAGTTAGCTTAGCTTAGCACAGCTGTAGGTCCCTTGTTGTTTACATCTCTGACCCATTCTAAACATCACTGTATAGGTTCATAAGGAAAAAAGTTGCAAGTTTAGGAGGAAAAAATGGAAATTTAAGAGAAAAAAGTATCAAAATTATGAGGAAAAAATACAAATTTAGCAGAAAAACTACAAATTTAGGAAAAAAAATTGCAAATTTATGAGGAAAAAAGTTGCAGATTTATGAGGGGAAAAGTTCCAAATTTAGGAGAAAGAAGTCCCCAGGAGTTATCTTGTACAACGGGGAAAATAAGTATTGAACACGTCAACATTTTTCTCATTAAACATATTTCTGATGACCTGATATTTTCACCAGATATCAGTAACAACCCAAGTAATCCATACATACAAAGAAATCAAGGCAACTGTGCTCACAAAACAAGTTATACTTAATAAAGTGGAATGACGCAAGGAATAAGTATTGAACACATGAAGAAAAAGAGATGCAAAAAGGCATAGAAAGCTAAGAAACCAGCTGAAATCCATCAGAATTTAGGAAGCCATCCCATCCCCCATCAGTGCAAATTAATTTCAGCTGATTAAGTCCTAACTGATAGCCTTTAAAAAGGTCTGTGAATATCAGATTGTTATGCCACAAAGAACTCATGATGGGTAGAAGCAAAGAGCTCTCTGTAGACCTTCGCAACCTTATTGTTGCAAAACATAATGATGGCATTGGTTACTGGCACATTTCTAAACTGCTGAATGTTCCAGTGAGCACTGTTGGAGCCATCGTTCAGAAGTGGAAAGAACATCACTTTACCATAAACCGGCCACGACCACAAGCTCCTCGCAAGATTTCTGACAGAGGAATCAAAAGAATTACAAAAGAGTTACCCAAGAGCCAAAGACCACTCATGGAGAGCTCCAGAAAGGCCTGGAGTTAGCAGGTACTGCTGTTTCAAAGAAAACGATAAGTAATGCACTCGACCATCATGGGCTGTATGCCCGCTCACCTCGCAAGACTCCGTTGCTGAAGAAAAAAGCATGTTGAAGCTTGTTTAACATTTGCTGCGCAACATTTGGGCAAGCCAGTGAAATACTTGAAGAATATAGTCTGGTTAGATGAGACCAAAATTGAACTTTTTGGATGCCACAACACACAGCATGTTTGGAGGAGAAATGGCATTGCACATCAGTCCAAAAACACCATGCAAACAGTGAAGTTTCCATGGAGGTGGGAGCATCATGTTGTGGGAGTGTTTTTCAGCACATAGTACAGGCAGACTTCATATAATTGAAGGAAAGATGAATGGACAAATGCACAGAGACATCATTGATAAGAACCTGTTGCCATCTGCCATGATGCTGAAGATGAAACGAGGGTAGACATTTCAGCAAGACAATGATCCCAAACTCACAGCCAAGGAAACTCTCAACTGGCTCCAGAGAAGGAAAGTAAAGCTGCAAGAATGGCCCAGTCAGTCACCTGACCTGAATCCAATTGAACATCTATGAAACGAACTGAAGATCAGAGTTCATAGAAGACGCCTACAGAGCCTTCAAGATTTGAAGACAGTTTGTGTGGAAGAATGGGCTAAAATCACTACTGAGCAATGCCTGCACCTAGTTTCTCCAATACTGGAGGCATTTGGAAGCTGTTATTACCAACAAAGGCTTTTCTGCTAAATATTAAATGAATCTCACCAAGCTTGTTCAATGCTTATTCCCTGTGTCATTGCACTTTATTAAATATAACTTGTTTTGTAAACTCAGTTGCCTTGATTTCTTTGTATGTATTGATGACTTGGGCTGTTACTGATATCTGGTGAAAATCTCAGGCCAATGGCTCCATCAGAAATATGTTTAATGAGAAAAATGTTGACGTGTTCAATACTTATTTTCCTCGCTGTATATTTCACTCTTAACTTCTGCGGCCAGCATCACATCACTTGTTAGCCCAGTTAGCTTAGCATAGCTATTGTGTTGTTTACATCTCTCTCTTTTTGTAAATAACACAGCATGCGCTTGTGAAACACACTTCCAGTTATCTGGCTTATGTTCATATTAACTTATGCATGCAGCTTCCTACAGTTATTGCCATTAGTGTTGCAGTTAGCTTCCCTTGGGGATCTTAGTTCTGTGGCAAGTAAAATTGGAGTCCCTGGTCATAACGACCTCTAGTAATGTGTTCTTCGCTCATTTGAACCCACAAAATGTTATTAGGAATGGGTTAAAATTTAATAAAAGAATGACACGCTAGCAGCTGGAAGCTAACCATGCTAACAACAACTGAGGGATGCTGCCCACATAAGTTATTATAATAAGCCAGTAAACTACTGATAGAAGGATAGATGGATATATTGGTTTCGCCGGTTCATTAGCTTAGCGCTAATGGTATTGTAGCGAACTCAATATGAGCACCCTACTTGGCTTGCCAAGTGGGTTGACCCTATTGGCGACACAGGTAGAGTGCGGGACTCCGGAGCGGGAGGCGTGAATTCGAATCTCCCGGTGGGACGTTGCCATGTCGAGCAGCACGTTACATTGGTGTCAGGAGTGGGATCTCCTGTCCAAAGCAGTAATGGGGCGCTGACATCGGGACGATGTCGAGAACCAGAGGGGAGTAGTGTAGCGAACTCAATATGAGCACCCTACTTGGCTTGCCAAGTGGGTTGACCCTATTGGCGACACAGGTAGAGTGCGGGACTCCGGAGCGGGAGGCGTGAGTTCGAATCTCCCGGTGGGACGTTGCCATGTCGAGCAGCACGTTACAGTATTAATGCAGTGGTATTTGGAATGGGTAAGAGATCTAAACGCATGGTAGCTACACTGCGCTAAGCTAACTGGGCTAACAAACAATAGCTGACTATTAAAAAATGATCAAAATGTGAGACAAATGTACAAAAGACAAACTGTCAATATTAGTTACACTCTATAGAATGCTATTTTGGCCACATTATTAGCATAAAATGTTGCCTACTGGTACTTTAAATGGCTAGACCGCTTATCTTAATTTATCAAAGTTTTTTAAGCGTTAAGAAGTGTGTCACTGATTTTAACTTTGGGTTCAAAGAATTTGCAAAAGAGGGTGAAATAATAGGAGAGATAAGGAAGAGAATTTTGTCACTTGGGTGGCTAGTGAAGGAAGTAGAGTGAGCTGTTGGTGCAATAAAAAAAAAAAGAAAAAGAATGTCCCATGACATGCAGCAGAAAACTTCCTGGATTTACTTTGAAAAACATTCACCGAGCAATACCATTTCACATCCACGTCCAGGGGTCTGCAACCAGGGGAAAAGTTTAAATTTGAGGACAACATCTGCAAATTTGCTCTGACAAAAGGTTTGGAAAATGACGAGATAGTTGTGTTGACATACAGTCAAGAGTGTAATCTTGTAAGCACAGCTGTAAATGTTGCAAATTTTCTGTCAAAATAAAAATGCAAATTTAAAAAGGACAAAAGATGCAGTTTTAAGGGGAAAAAATCAAATTTATTTATAAATATATATTAAAATTACATGAAATATGGCAACTTTAAAGGGAAATAATTTGTAAATGTATGAGAAACAAGTTGCTAATCTGAAAGGAAAAACAAATTTTGTAGATAAAATCTTGCGAAATTAAAAAGAATTTTGTTTGCAGATTTAAAAGGGGAAAAATGTGGAAATTTATTTGAAAATGTCACAAATTAATAAACAAAATGCTAATTTTGGGGGGAAATTTTGTATGCATATCAAGGAGAAAAAAGCTGCAAATTTACATAAAAAGTCATAAGAAGAAAAACTACTTAGTTTTAGAGAGGAAAAAGGTAAATTTATGAAGTAAGAAAACGCAAATTTAAGAGAAAAAAGTTGCAAATTTATGAGGGGAAAATGCAAATTTAGGAGAAAAAAATTGCAAATTCAGGAAGGAAAAGTTGCAAATTTATGAGGGGAAAAAAGTTGCAAATTTATGAGGGAAAAAGTTGCAAATTTAGGAGGAAAAAATGCAAATTTATGAAGAAAGAAGTTGCAAATTTATGAGGGAAAAAGTTGCAAATTTATAAGGAAAAAATGCAAATTTAGGAGGGGAAAAATACAAATTTATAAAGAGAAAATTTGCAAATTCATGTGGAAAAAAAAATGCAGATTTAGGAGGAAAAAAGGTGCATATTTATGAGGGGGGAAAAATACAAATGTACTAGAAAAAGTCAGTTACTTCCTGTTACTCATTACAACTGAGGATGGTGTTTGGATGAACACTGAAACGTCTCGTTTTTAAATCTTTTTAATTCCAGTGAGTTTAATAAATACCTTTTAAGTCTACAACCTGGATGTTTAAAACATGAATCTGCACAAAGTTACAAATTGACAATAAAAAGTTTGCTCCAGTCCCCCCACGACCCTAAAAGGATTAAGCGGAAGAAGATGGATGGATGGATGGAAGTTTGCACCTCCACCCCCCCCCCCCATACATTTGCTAATTTGCACATGAATTTCTTTGACCAAAACTTAAAAAATGTCCTTTCTTCCATCATGTGTGTTGCAGACCCCTGCTGTGGGTTCAACCCACCGGAGTGACTGCAGTTTTTCCCGTCACGTCTACGGCTGGAACAGGTGCTACTTCATCATCAGCAAACCTTTAATTTCTATTTTTAACACATTTATGCAAACAAATGAGCAGATCCTCATTGTGGTTCGTGTTCCGTTTGTCTGTGGTTTGCTGAATAAAACCGCTATGGTGTAAACTGCATAGATTAGGAGGAACGACTGTTGTTTACTGATGAGTTATTAATTATTATTAATCATTAAATGTCTATTTTTCCATCCGACAGGGAGGTGACATGATGTGAAATCTAATCAGTGTGAAGGATTGAAAAATATTAATAAAAATCTACAGTTTTTTAAGAATGTATTTCTGCTGGTTGTGCTCCTATCATCCACTCAGTATTAAAGCGCCAGTAGGCAGAAATTTTTGATTCCAATTTCACACTAAATCTTTTATCATGTAGGTGATTTATAAATGAAGTTGTCTGACATGACTACACCTCAGCATTTCCTCTGGTTTCTGTTCAGGAAGTTTCATATTGGCTAGTCACAGGTCATCTTGGCTAAAGTCCACTTGTTTCTGGTAATAAAGCAGAGTACGCAGATGCCACTAGGGATGCCCACAGACTACAAGTTCACCCTCAAGTTATCTTCAGCTTTTTTCTTTAAATATGCAGCTTTTTTCATTGCAAATTTGTTAGTTTTAAATCTCTGAAAAAAGTTTTCTTGTAAATTTGCAACTTTGTCATAAATTTGCAACTTTTTTCCTCCTACATTTGCAACTGTTTTTGCCTAAATTTCCACCTTTTTTCCTGATTGCAACTTTTTTCTCTGAATTTGCAACTTTCTCATAAATTTGCAATTTGTTTTCTCCTAAATTTACAACTATTTTCTCCTAAATTTGCAACTTTTTCCTCTAAAATTGCAACTTTTTTTCTCATACATTTACTACTTTTTATGGTAAATTTGCAGCTTTTTTCTTGTAAAATTGCAATTTTTTCTCCCAAATTTGCAACTTTTTTCTTTTCTTCCTAGATTTGCAACTGTTTTCTTTAAATTTGCAATTTTTTCTCTCAGAAGTTTGACACCTTTTTTTTCTCATAAATTTGTAACTTTTTATAAATTTACAATTTTTGGATCTTAAATTTGCTGATTTTCCTGTTTTGTGTTTGAGACTTATTTTCTTGCAAAATGAGTTTTTATTGGGTGGGAAGATTTCTCTTTTCATTTTACAGGATTTAAACTCATCCCCATTACAAAAACATGGGCAAATGCTAGAGGCTTTACAGCAGCTGACAGGAGTGGCATGCTTCTGCTTTCTCAGTTTCTGCCTACTGCAGCTTTAAAGTCCCCCTCATGGTCTTGCTCTCTTGCACCTTTGTTTTTTGGTTGTTTTTTTTCTTGTCATAGAGCGTTTGCCTGTCAAAAGTATTACTATCAATTATCTGGGATCTTTATATTTATTTTGCTAAACAAGAAAAGGTGATTTACTGGAGTCAATAAAATGCAGAACTTCAAACCAGCAAGTAAAACCCTCGTCTTTATTTAGTTTTTGAACAGCCAACTTCTGATAGGAGTGGAAAAAGTCACGTTTTGTTTGTTTTTATAGAATGCTAACGAGCCCCAAGTCACCCGGCCTTTCTCTTTTGTCACTTCTGACGTCTGTGGTTAAGGCTAACGCCAGCTAGCTAGCTGTAGTTGTTGGGCCACCTGGGTTAGCAAACATGCAACTGATTGTTAGTGGAAAACCCCAAAGAAGTCAACCTTTTTCTCAAATTTTGTCTTTTTTCTCAAAAATTTACTATTTTCTCCTGTAAATTTGCAACTTTTTTTCTCAAAAATTTGTGACTTTTTTTCTCAAATTTTTTCTAACTTTTTCTCTAACTTTTTTTTCTTTCTCTAATTTGTTTTTTCTTGCAAATTTACTATTTTCACCTGTAAATTTGCAACGGTTTTCTCAAGGTTGATTTTTTTTTTCTTAAATTTTTCCTGTAAATTTTCAACTTTTTTCTCACAATTTCCAATTTTCTCTTGTAAATTTGCAAGCTGTAGAGGAGCTTGAAATAACGAGGCGATGTGATTCATAAACCAAAGCTTATTATCAGCTCCTCTAACAAGTCTCATCTAGGTGCAGCAGCAGAAGAAGGAAAAAGAGGGCAAACACCTTCGGCTCTACGAACTTATACTCGCACATAACAAAAGACATGCATATCAAAAGCTGACATCCTTCATTATCTTAATCCCCTCTTTTGTCTTCGTACTCCTCCACCTGGCCCTGGGGGGTCAGGGCAACCCATCCGGTCTCCACCGCAGTGCCTCGGATGCTCTTTGGTCTTCACTGGCGGTTGAGACCCTTTGTCCTGTTCTGAGGTGTGAAGTCGCTTTACATATGTAATCACTAAACACTCTCACATGCTTAAACATATGTAGGTTATGGAATATATGATTAATATAGACCACAGCCCCCCCCCAAATGACTAAGAAAAGGACAATAGAAAAATTCACAGTTTAAGATAATTATTATGACATACTAACTGCTACCCTTCTTGCCACAGAAGAAACTTTCCAGCAGCCATGCTCCTAAGAGAGTTCAGTGGTAATCATAACAGCATAGTAAAATCACAAGTCAGTCCTAAACTGTTACAGCACAATTAGTGAACAACTGTTGAGTAGTTTGCATCAGTCTCTGTGCTGTCTGGGTTTTAATCTTCTCCCGAATCTGCTGTGGGTCCGCTTGGGCGTCCTGGTGGGACCTTCCTGTAAGGAATCTGCAGCTTGTGGAGGAGAGTGATTATTTGTTCCCTGCAGGGGGGCTGAGTCTTTTCTCTTGGGGGGTCTACCCCGCCGAGGTGCTCTCGCCAACCGTGCAGGCTCGTCTCTCAACAAGAAGGCAGGTTTAAGTCTGTCAATGCTGACTGTTTCTTTTCTATCCCCAAAATCAAGCACAAAATGTTTATCACCAGGTTCCAGCACTCTGAATGGTCCATCGTATGCTGGGCGGAAGGTTGGTTTTAAAGCTTCATGCCTAACAAAAACGAATTCAGCGTCTTTTAAAGCTTGTGGGACAAAAACCCGTGGAAAAGAGTGATGTGCCGGTCCGGGGAGAGAGTCCGGTCCGTTGCTGCCTAAAAACCTCGGGGCTGGAAGATGCCCTGGCTCTGGGTTCTCTGGTAAAAATTCACCTGGGAGCCTGAGAGGTTGTGCAAAAACTAATTCTGCTGGGGAGGCGTCTAGATCCTCTTTGGGCGTAGCACGCAACCCCAATAAAACCCAGGGAAGTTTATTTACCCAATTTGTATCTGTTAGTGAGGCTCTGAGGGCGGCCTTTAAAGATCTGTGAAAACGCTCGCATAACCCATTAGCCTGAGGGTGATAAGCAGTGGTGCAGTGAATTGTCGCCCCCAAGCTGCTGGCCATGGCTGACCAAAGCTCCGAGACAAATTGAGGCCCCCTATTGGACGTGATGTCCGATGGGACGCCGAAACGTGCCACCCAGTTTGTCAAAAAAACGCGAGCGACTTCCTCCGCTGTGGTTGACGCCAGAGGGACTGCCTCCGGCCAGCGCGTGGTGCGGTCTATCATTATTAACAGGTGTGTGAAACCTTGGGAGGAAGGTAGCGGCCCCACAAGGTCGACATGAACGTGGTCGAACCTTCTAGCAGGGATTCGAAAAGGCTCCAGAGGGGCTTTTGTGTGTTTGTGTACTTTGGCGCGCTGACAAGAAATGCAAGTCTTTGCCCATTCTTTTACGTTTTTGCGCAGGCCAGGCCACACAAACTTTTCGGCGACCATTTTAACCGAAGCGCGCACACCTAGGTGCGCGAGGGAGTGAATCGAGTCGAAAATACGGCGGCGCCATGCAGCTGGGACTAACGGGCGAGGTCGGCCGGTTGAGATATCGCATATTAGGGGGGGCACACGTCACGTAAACCCCTTTCCTCCAGCCTTAACCCTGTTGGTCCAGACAGGAGTGCGCGCACATCCGCGTCACTACTTTGCTCCTCTGCCATGGCTGCGTAATCTATCCCTGTGTGGATTGGTGCTGCGTATGCGTCCGCGTTGGCGAAGAGTTCTGCGGCTGAGGTAGTATAATCTGTCTCCTCGCGCTCTGGCGATGTCACAGCGCGAGAGAGGCAGTCTGCTACCACGTTAAGTTTGCCTGCCACATGTCGAATGTCTGTGGTGAACTCTGAAATCGCAGCTAGCTGTCTTTGCTGCCTGCCTGACCACGGTTCGGAAATTTTAGCCATCGCAAAGGTGAGCGGTTTGTGGTCTACAAAAGCTGTGAAACGCCACCCTTCCAACCAGAACTGGAAGTGGCGGATGGATAAATGAAGCGCTAGCAGCTCTCTGTCAAAAGTGCTGTATTTACGCTCAGTTTGGTTTAGCGATTTGCTGAAGAATGCCAAAGGTTGCCAGATTCCGCTGACATGTTGTTCTACAACTGCCCCTATGGCCAGGTCTGAAGCGTCTGTGGTTAGCGCAATGCGGGCCGAGGGATCGGGGTGAACCAACAATGTGGCATTAGCTAGGGCACTTTTTACTTCCGCGAAGGCGCATTCGCGCTCCGGGGTCCATTCGACCGCGTTGGAAGGTTTTTGTTTTCTGAGCGCGTCATATAGGGGCTGCATGAGCTGAGCTGCATGGGGGAGGAAACGGTTGTAAAAATTAACCATTCCCAAAAATTCTTGCAGCGATTTGACCGTTTGCGGCCATGGGAAACTTCTTCCTGCGTGAACTTTGTCTGGCAGTGGGACTGCCCCCTCCGGAGAAACTCTGTGTCCTAAAAAATCAATTTGTGACACGCCGAATTTGCATTTGGCTGGATTGATTATTAACCCGTGCTCTTCTAGTCTCTGAAAAACCATAGTGAGATGCTGTTCGTGTTCTTCCTCAGACGGGCTGGCTACCAGCATATCGTCGAGGTAGACGAACACGAAAGGGAGGTCGCGTAATACTGCGTCCATCATCCGCTGAAAGGTTTGAGCAGCACCTTTGAGGCCGAAAGGCATCCGCAAAAATTCAAAAAGACCGAAGGGGGTTATTACAGCTGTTTTAGGAATGTCCTCTGCTCGAATTGGGACTTGATGATAACCGCGGACCAGGTCTATTTTTGAAAAAAATGCACGCACCCGCCAGATGTAGTTAAAAGTCTTGAATGTGAGGAATTGGGTAGCGGTCATGCGCTGTCGCATTGTTTAATCTGCGGTAATCGCCGCACGGTCTCCAAGAACCATCGGATTTCGGGACCATGTGAAGTGGTGACGCCCAGGGGCTTTTCGAGCGTCTTTTAATGCCTAATTTTTCAAGGGTGGTAAACTCGTCCCGAGCTATGGCAAGCTTGGTCGCGTCTAAGCGCCGAGCTTTGGCGAATACGGGTGGGCCCGTTGTGGGAATAAAATGTTCGACCCCGTGTTTAGCCACTGTGGCTGAGAATTTGGGAATTGTGAGTGCTGGAAATTGGGTGAGGAGTTGATCAAACTTACCTCCTGCTGTGGTGACGCTGGCCTGCACGGGTGGTGGAGAAACTCGAGCTGAGCAGGGAAGAGAAGCAAAGGACAGTGCATTAACCAAGCGCCTGTTCGCTAGATCAACTAATAACCCATGTGCACACAAAAAATCTGCGCCCAACAAGTTAAAACTCACCACCGCTACAACAAATGTCCATCTGTAGTTGCGGCCGTGGATGCAGAGGGGCAGGCTCCCTTCGCCAAAAGTGTCGATGATGGAGCCGTTGGCTGCCACCGCTCCATTGCCCCGGGGGCCCATGGCCCGGTCTGCTTGGGAGGGCATGACAAAACTTAGTTGAGCTCCCGTGTCGATAAGGAACTGCTTGCCGGTGTGTCCGTCCGTCACATATAAAAGCTTGCTTTTTTCGCCGAGAACCGCCGCTGTTAACGGCTCTCGGCTTTGGCGTTTTCCCGAAATCGTGAATTTGCAGGGGGGAACGCATTTGTAAGCCTTCTCGGCGAAGCGGTGGTGGTAATAACAAACGTCGCTCCGTCTGTTACGTCTTGGCCGTGTCGCTGTCACCGCGGGCTGATTCTGCTCGGTGGTTTGTGGCTCCTCGTGGCTCCGGACATCAGCGTTGAGGTCTGCGGATGCTGCTGTGGGTGTCTGCTCCTTGCAGGCGTTGACGAGCCGTTGAGCTTCGTGAGCCAGTGTGCGGAAGTCTTGCTGGGTGCTGCATCGCATGTTGGCAAGGGTCCCTCTCATGTGTGGCGGCAGCGTACTGAGGAATATGAATTGGAAGAGGAAGTTGTCATTGTCCTCTTCTTTAAGTTGCAGCAAGTCCTCCATGAGGGCCTTGGGTCTGCCTCCTCTGTGGCCGTAGACCGCCAGGATCCTCTCGGCTCTCTCCTCGGCTGAGGGGACGTAATTTGCCACGATGGTCGCTTTCAGTTCTTCATATTTGTCCTGGGCCGGCGGCCGCTGGATTATGCTCCGCGCACATCTCGAAGTGGCGGCGTCGAGTTTGGCGACGATGTGATAGAACTTTGTATCGTCAGCCGTGATGCCTGCAAGTGCAAACTGGGCTTTAGCTTGCTGAAACCACGAGGCGGGGTCTTCCTGCCAGAAGTCCGGCAGCTTGACGGTGACGGCGTTTGTGTGGACCGTCCCTGATGTGTCCGCAGGGTGAGAGTGCCTTGCTTCGGCTCTCTCCGCGGCGCTGGTGCTCGGTTGAGCCCTCTCTATCACTTCTGCCGTGG
The DNA here is from genome assembly GCA_020510985.1 of Pholidichthys leucotaenia. NCBI lineage: Eukaryota > Metazoa > Chordata > Actinopteri > Cichliformes > Pholidichthyidae > Pholidichthys > Pholidichthys leucotaenia. Next base: position 18,735,281 of record CM035850.1, on the reverse strand, counting down.
GGGAACGTCGTCCATCTGTTCCCCTGTCTGCATGGGCGCCGGCGTCTGCCTGGGTCGCCACAGATGAGTCGATTGCGGGGGAACGCCTCTGGTCCATCCTCGCGTCAGGGTCACCAGTGTAGAGGAGCTTGAAATAACGAGGCGATGTGATTCATAAACCAAAGCTTATTATCAGCTCCTCTAACAAGTCTCATCTCGGTGCAGCAGCAGAAGAAGTAAGAGAGCGAACACCTTCGGCTCTATGAACTTATACTCGCACATAACAAAAGACATGCATATCAAAAGCTGACATCCCTCACTATCTTAATCCCCTCTTTTGTCTTCGTACTCCTCCTCCTGGCCCTGGGGGGTCAGGGCAACCCATCCGGTCTCCACCACAGTGCCTCGGATGCTCTTTGATCTTCACTGGCGGTTGAGACCCTTTGTCCTGTTCTGAGGTGTGAAGTCGCTTTACATATGTAATCACTAAACACTCTCACATGCTTAAACATATGTAGGTTATGGGATATATGATTAATATAGACCACACAAGCTTTATTTTTCCAAAAATTTGTGACTTTTTTTTCTCAAATTTTTTCTAACTTTTTTCTCAAAAATTCGCAGGTTTTTTCTTGCAAATGTACTATTTTTACCTGTAAATAAGCAGCTTTTTTCTTGTAGATTTGCAACTCTTCTCAAAAATTTGACTTTTTTCTCATAAATTTACTAATTTTTTTTTGTAAATTTCAACTTTTTTCTCGTAAATTTGTGACTTTTTTCTTAAAAATTTTTCTCATTAATTTGCAATTTTTTTCCACAAATTTGGGACTTTTTCCTCAAATTTTTTTCCTAACTTTTTTCTCTAATTTGGTTTTTCTTGCAAATTTACTATTTTTACCTGTAAATTTGCAACGGTTTTCTCAAGGTTTTTTTTTTTTCTTAAATGTTCCCTGTAAATTTTCAACTTTTTTCTCAAAATTTCCAATTTTCTCTTGTAAATTTGCAAGCTTTATTTTTCCAAAAAATTGTGACTTTATTTCTCATAAATTTGCTAATTTTTCCAGTAAATTTTCAACTTTTTTTCTCATTAATTTGCTAATTTTTTTTCATAAATTTGGGACTTTTTCCTCAAACTTTTTTCTCATAAATTTGCAGGGGTCTTATTCTTGCAAATTTACTATTTTTACCTGTAAATTAGCAACTTTTTTTCTTGTAGCTTTGCAACTCTTCTCAAAAATTTGACTTTTTTTCTCATAAATTTACTAATATTTCCAGTAAATTTTCAACTTTTTTCTCATTAATTTGCAACTTTTTTCATAAATTTGCAGGGGGGTTTTTTCTTGCAAATTTACTTTTTCAACTTTTTCTAAAAAATTTCTAATTTTTTCCTCTAAATTTGCAAGTTTTCTCAAAAATTTGCTAATTGTAAATTTTCAGCTTTTCTCATTAATTTGCAACTTTTTTCATAAATTTGACTTTTTTCTCGCAAATTTATTATTTTTACCTGTTAATTAGCAACTTTGTCAAAAAATTTGACTTTTTTTCTCATAAATTTACAAATTTTTCCCGTAAATTTGCAACTCTTTTCTCAAAAATTGGCTTTTTTTTTCTCAAATTTGCACTTTTTCTCAAAAAATTGCAACTTTTGAATGTTTTTTCTTGTAAATTTGCACTTTTTCCCCAATAAATTTGCAATTTTTTTCTCAAATGTGCAATTTTTTTCTCTTAAATTTGTAAGTTTTTGCTCAAAAATTTAACTTTTTTTCTCAAATTTGCAACTTTTTTCTTGTAGATTTGAATGGTTTTTCTTAAAATTTTATAAAGTTTTTCCTGTAAATTTGCAACTTTTTTCATAAATTTGACTTTTTTCCTCAAATTTGCAGTTTTGCTTCTTGCAAATTTATTATTTTTACCTATTAATTAGCAACTTTTTTCTTGTAGATGTGCAACTCTTCTCAAAAAAAAAAAAAAAAATTCTCATAAATTTACAAAATTTTTCCTGTAAATTTTCAGCTTTTTTCTGATAAATTTGCACTTTCTTGTTCTTGTAGATTTGAATGTTTTTTTCTTGTAATTTTTTTTGTTCAGTGTAATTAAATTGTAATTTGTGACTTTTTTAAATTGGCATCTTTTCTCATATTTTTCACCTTTTATTCTTGCAAATGTGTACCTAACTGACATTTATCCGTTCGTACGTCCTGCTAAATTGCGACCGACAGCCCAGCAGCCTTGTTGAAACCCAACAAATGCTCAGAGATCAGTCTCACGTCAGTCGGGACCTGATCACGCCGGCTTGGCTGTGCCCACCAGCATCACTGAGCGTGTCAGCGTTGCGTTACTTTTCTGACCCGTAGATCTCATGATGCTGAGAAATTTCAAAGTAAACCTCAAGCGTGAACAAGTTTAGGCGCCCCTGTTGTAAAGCATGAAACAAATTTTCTTCTTCTAGCTGAAAGACCAAACGGAGCTCAGTATTTAAAATTCATTTAATATGTTGAGGGCAACTTTGAAACCTCATATGTACATTATTTACAGATAAATCTTAACGTACTAAAATACTTGAAAACATGTTGTTTTTTTAATAAAAACACAAAGTCTGTAGAGAAATCCAAGAGTAAAAACATAGCCCAACATTTTAAAAAGGAACTAGTTCTTAGAAAAGAAAAAAAAAAAGTTTCTAAACAATAATGAATAAAAAACAGGAGCAGGTTGAGCTTTAAAGCGGAAACTTTCTTCTGTAAATCTGCATCTTTTTTCCTCAGTTACTCATTTTTCCTGTAAATTTGCAACTCTTTTCTCAAAAATTGGCATTTTTTTTCCTCAAATTTGCACCTTTTTCTCAAAAAATTGCAACTTTTGAATTTTTTTTCTTGTAAATTTGCACTTTTTCCTCTATAAATTTGCAGTTGTTTTTTCTCGAAAATGTGCAATTTTTTCCCGTAAATTTGTAACTTTTTGCTCAAAAATTTTAACTTTTTTCTCAAATTTGCAACTTTTTTCTTGTAGATTTGAATGGTTTTTCTTAACTTTATAACTTTTTTCCTGTAAATTTGCAACTTTTTCTTGTAAATTTGCAACTTTTTTCTTGTAAATTTGAATGGTTTTTCTTAAAATTTTATAACTTTTTTGCTATAAATTTGCAACTTTTTTCTCAAATCTGCAACTATTTACCTGTTAATTTGCAAATATTTTCTTGTTAATTTGCAAATATTTTCTTGTTAATTTGCATTTTTCCCCATAAATTTGCACATTTTTCCCCATAAATTTGCAACTTTTTTTCCTGTAAATTTAAAACTATTTGCTCAAAAATTTAACTTTTCTCTCAAATTTGAATTTTTTTTTCCTTGTAAATTTGCAACGTTTTCCCTATAAATGTACTTTTTGCTCAAAATGTGCAACTTTTTTCCTGAATATCTGCAACTTTTTTCTCAAAAGTCTGCAACTATTTACCTCTTAATTTGCAACTTTTTTCCTGTAAATTTGCAACCCTTTTCTCAAAGATTTGCAACTTTTTCTTGTAATAAAGGAACTAGTTCTTAGGGGGAAAAAAAGTTTCTTAATGATGAAAAAAAAACAAAACAAAACAGGAGCAGGTTGTTTTGGTGACACCCTGTGGTCAGAAAGAGAACTGCAGCCCTGACTGTCAGGTGTTTGGTCAAATATTTCAACTGAAAACACTAAAAATTGAAGGGCTGCAGCTTTGATTATTAGGGCTTAAATTAAATATTTGTTTAACGGCCTTCATATAAACAAAAACTTTCCTTTCATAAAGCCACAGAGAAAACAGAAAATGTCAAACAGAACAAAAGAGTTCAGTAGAAGCTGTTAGTAAATCAGGTTTTAGTTTTGGAAAAAATAGTTTCAATACTGCACACAGTGGAGTTTTTCAGGAATACATTCATGTCTTATCATAGAACAGAACTTTTATCACGCAAATATGAATTCAGAGCCGTTTTCTGTACAAAAAACCAAATCGTCGTGGAGCTGCAAACTGCAGCTTTGAAACTGCAGCAGCCGCAGCAGCGTTCTGCCTGTTTCCTCATGAGTCACTTTGATAAATGGCCACATTTTATTCTACATTTGCTTATTTCTGACAACTGTCACATTTTTGCCTTATATAAATTAGCTCATTTCAACTTTCTTGTGTAAATTTGCAACTTTTTCTCAAAATTTTGCAGCTTTTTCTTCATAAATCTGCATTTTTTTTTTCCCTTGTAAATTTGCTATTTTTACCTGCAAATGCGTAACTTTTTTTCCTGTAAATTTTCTCTGAAATTTCTAATCTTCATCTGGATGCTGGTTAAATTGCAAATTTGTGCCTTTTTTGTATTTCGGGCTAAACTGATTAATATTGAAGCACCTGATATTTTTTTTTTTCTGTCATAGTCACAATTTTCTTGCAAATTCGTGAGGTTTTTAATCCTAAAATTTTGGCTGCATTTTCCTTATAAACTCGACTTTTCTTATAAATGAGCAAATTTTTTTTTTTGCCCTCCAATGTGCAGCTGTTTCTGCCAACCTTTTTACATTTTTAATTTGTAAAATTTGATATTTTTCTTGTAAATTTATCACTTTTTCTGCAAAGTTGCAACTTTTCTCACATTTCTTCCCTTTTCCTAATTAATTAAATTGTACATTCTTCCTAATTAGCATTTTTCCTTCACAAACTTGTATAATTTCTAATTCATTTGAGGTTTTGTTTTTTTTTAAATTTCAACAGGCCTTTTTTTTCTTATAAATTTACAGCTTTTTGTGTTAAACTTCTACATTTGTTTACATAAATTTACTTTTTTCACTCATAAATCTGATTTTTTTTTTCTCCATCAGTTCATGAGGGTTTTTTTTTAGTAAATTTGATATTTTTTGTAAATTTGACTTTTAACCTCTTGCACGCCGGTGTACCGCGGGCGGTCACGTCTCTGCGTCCTAGAGCGCACGAGGGCGCCCTAGGACGCACACTGTGGCACAGTTCAAAAACGCCTGGGAACTACCTGAGGAAAAAGCTGTGTAATATATTCATTTTTTGTGGTATTGTTACAAAATTTTGACCTCAGCTGGATAACACTTGGTTCTACATTTCTGTTGCATTTTCCAGCCCGGATCTGAAGCTGTGTGTTATTTGCAAGCATTTGTATCCAAAAAAACACCCAGGCGAACTTTATTTTCTTCAAATTCAGTATGTTTAGATGACTGTTACTCAGTGGCCGGAGCACTTAGAGAGATTATGACTGTTTTGCCAAAAAATTCAAAGTATTTTCTTTTAAATGAGACCAACCCCATGAAGATGCTGCAAAGGGTTGAAGAACAGCTTTTGATTTACTTTGGGCACGTTATTTTTTTGGCATTTTTAGGGAAACTGACCAGAGTGCAAGGGGTTAAATGTAAATCACTTGTTTTTATATATTTGCAGTTTTCTCCTCATGAATAAGTTCTTGTAAATTTGACATTTGTTTTTATAAATTCACAATTTTCTGGCCTAATTGAGGTTTTTAATCATAAAATTTGGGACATTTTCCTTGTAAACTGGGATTTTTTTTTCTTATGAATTTTTTCCCTCCAATTTGCAACTTTCTTTTTGTAAATTTACGTTTTTTTTCATCTTAAAATTGCCATTTTCCCCCAAATTTGACTCATTTTCTCCAAAATTTGCAACTTTTCCCCCCAAATACGCTGTTTTTCTTGCAAATTTGCAGCTTTTTTCACCTAAATTTGCACTTTCTTTCTGCCAAACTTGGAAATTTTTTCTTGTATATTTGCTAGGGTTTTTTTTCTCTTAAATTTGCAGTTTTTTTCTCCCAAATTTGCACTTTTTTCTGCCAACTTTGCAACTTTTTCCTCCCAAATTTGCACTTTTTCCCTCCTGAATTTCCAACCTTCTTCTCGTTAATCAGGAGGCTCCAACAGAAACGATCCACATTTGCCCATAATCTCAATCATGTAAAGAAACTTTCAAGAAACATGTTTTAATGTTTCTTTTTGCTTAAATTGCTCTGACCTTGCTTGTTTTCTATTCCTCTGCACTGTTATTGTCAAAGCACTTTGTGATCTTTGTGTGAAAAGTGCTGTATCAATAAAGTTCTTCTAATAAATCAGACGTTTACTGAGCAGAAAAGGCTGATTTTAAATGTGCAGGGAGAAAAAAGCAGAACTTAAACCAGCCAAATTCAAACAACTTGTGAAAACTGAGTAAATTACAGAACAATCACCAAAACCCTGATAAAAAGGTGTGAAATGTTTCACATCAGGTGGAATAAAAATATGAACGGTTTACAATTAAATTACCAAAAAGTACATTATTTTTGGAGCTGCACCTGTAAATAATGGGGGAAAGAAAACGGCTCCAGAACGTAAAATAATAACAGACAGTAGCTTTGAACAGGAACAGTGGTGCATTCATCGCTGCACATAAACGTAGGAAACTTTCTGATACAAAAATATTCCTCTGTAATGCAACCAGGGTTTGCATTTTAAACCAAAAAAATAAAATCTGTACACAGCAGGAGATCATCAGGATACAATAAATAACTTAGAAACAAGGTGCGACAACAACGCAAAGGTCTCTTTTCCTGTAATGTGGCGTCAGCACAAGCGGGACCGCTGACGGCACTCTGCTGCCCCCCGCTGGTGGACGGCGGCGTTTCTGTTTCCTAGCTGGTCTTCTGCAGCAGCTTCTCCTCGCTGAGCTGGAACTGCACGCTGACCGACATCTCGGCCACGAACTGGTCGCAGCCCTCCTTGGTGACCTGCTTGCAGTAGCGCAGGTCGATGTGGCAGATGCTGCCGCAGCGCTTGAAGTAGGTCAGCGATTGGTCCGTCACACGGTTACACACTGATGACGGACAGGCAGGACGGAGCACGTCAGTTTAGAGGCAAAACGGCAGCAAACTGCACTATTATTATTATTATGCCCCCCCCCCCACCCCCGTGTCGTCATCTCTACATGTTACAGAACTGAAGGACTTGGACCAACAACCAACAATTCCAGGCAAAATGTAAAAAAAAAAAAAAAAAAAAAAAAACCCCAAAAAACTTTTTACTCATAAATTTGCAATTATTTTCCTGTAAATTTGCAACTTCTTTCTCATCAATTTGGGACTTTTTTCCTGTACATTTTCAACTCTTTTCCTGTAAATTTTCCAACTTTTTATATTTTTTTTCTCCTGTAAATTTGCATCTTTCTCCTTTGAAAAAAATCTGATTTCTCAAATTTGCAACTTTTTTCCTGTAAATTTTCAACATTTTTCTCATAGATTTTCACCTTTTTGCCACATTAATTTACAACTTTTTTCTCATCAATTTGGGACTTTTTTTCCTGTAAATTCTCAACTTTTTTTTCCCCAAAAATTTTTCAACTTTTCTAGTGTAAATTGTCAACATTGTTCTCAAAATTTAGCAATTTTTTTTTTCCTCAATATTTGGAAACTTTTTTTCTCAAAAAGTTTTCAACTTTTTTCTCATAAATTTGGGACTTTTCTCCTGTAAATTCTCAACTTTTTACTCAAAATTTTCCTGTAAATTTGCAACTGTTTTTTCCCCAAAAAAATATTAAACTTTTTGCTTATAAATTTGCCAACTTTTTCCTCAAAATTTTGCAATTTTTCTCCCAAAAAGTTTTCAACTTTTTGCTCAAAAATTTGGGACTTTTTTCTTGTAAATTCTCAACTTTTTTTTTTTTCAACTATTTTCTCATAAATTTTCACCTTTTTTCCTCATTAATTTACAACTTTTTTTCTCATAAATTTGGGACTTTTTTCCTGTAAATTTGCCAGTTTTTTCCCCAAAAAAATTTCAACTTTTTGCTTATAAATTTGCAACTTTTCTAGTGTAAATTGTCAACATTTTTCCCAAAATTTTGCAATTTTTCTCCCAAAAAGTTTTCAACTTTTTTCTCATCAATTTGGGACTTTTTTCCTGTAAATTCTCAACTTCTTTTCCCAAAAATTTTTCAACTTTTCTAGTGCAAATTGTCAACGTTTCTCTCAAAATTTTGCATTTTCCTCAAAATTTGGAAACTTTTCTCCCAAAACGTTTTTCAACTTTTTTCTCATCAATTTAGGACTTTTTTCCTGTAAATTTGCAACTGTTTTTTCCCCCCAAAATAGTAAACTTTTTGCTTATAAATTTGCCAACTTTTTTTCTCAAAATTTTGCAATTTTTCTCCCAAAAAATTTTCAACTTTTTTTTTCCCCAAAACACTTTCAACTTTTTGCTGATAAACTTTAAATTTTTCTAGTATAAATTTGTTAACATTTTTCTCAAAATTTTGCACATTTTTTCCTCAAAATTTGGAAACTTTTTTCCCAAAATTTTACAATTTTTTTTCTTCACAAATTTGGGACTTTTTTCCTGTAAATTCTCAACTTTTTACTCAAAATTTTGCAATTGTTTTTTCCAAAAAAATTTTTATCTTCTTTCTTATAAATTTTCAACTTTTCTAGTATAAATTGTCAACATTTTTCTCAACTTTTTTCTCAAAATTTTGCAATTTTTCTCCCAAAACGTTTTTCAACTTTTTTCTCATCAATTTAGGACTTTTTTCCTGTAAATATGCAACTGTTTTCCCCCCCCAAAATATTAAACTTTTTGCTTATAAATTTGCCAACTTTTTTCTCAAAATTTTGCAATTTTTCTCCCAAAAAGTTTTTAACTTTTTGCTCATAAATTTGGGACTTTTTTTCCCTGTAAATTCACAACTATTTTTTCCCAAAACATTTTCAACTTTTTGCTGATAAACTTTCAATTTTTCTAGTATAAATTGTTAACATTTTTCTCAAAATTTTGCACATTTTTTCCTCAAAATTTGGAAACTTTTTTCCCAAAAAGTTTTCAACTTTTTTCTCATAAATTTGGGACTTTTTTCTTGTAAATTTTCAACTATTTTCTCATAAATTTTCACCTTTTTTCCTCATTAATTTACAACTTTTTTCTCATAAATTTGGGACTTTTTTCCTGTAAATTTGCCAGTTTTTTCCCCAAAAATTTTCAACTTTTTGCTTATAAATTTGCAACTTTTCTAGTGTAAATTGTCAACATTTTTCTCAAAATTTTGCAACTTTTTTCTCATCAATTTGGGACTTTTTTCCTGTAAATTCTCAACTTCTTTTCCCAAAAAATTTTCAACTTTTCTAGTGTAAATTGTCAACATTTTTGTCAAAATTTTGCAATTTTTTTCCTCAAAATTTGGAAACTTTTGTCTCAAAATTCTGCAATTGTTTTTCCAAAAAAGTTTTCAACTTTTTTCTCACAAATTTGAGACTTTGTTTTCCTGTAAATTCTCAACTTCATACTCAAAATTTTGCAATTGTTTTTTTCCCAAAAAATTTTCAACTTTTTTCTTATAAATTTGCAACTTCTCTAGTGTAAATTGTCAACACTTTTCTCAAAATTTTGCAATTTTTCTCCCAAAAGTTTTCTACTTTTTTCTCATAAATTTTCAACATTATTCTCATCAATTTGGGACTTTTTTCTGGTAAACTCTCAACTGTTTTCTCATAAATTTGCAATTTTTCGAGTATAAATTTTAAAACTTTTTTTTTTCTCAAAAATTTTGCAACTTTTTTCCAAAATTTTCCATTTTTTTCCTCATAAATCTGCAATGCTCATCTGGCTGTTGGTTACGTTTTTATTCTGTGTAATTAAATTGTAATTTGTGACTTTTTTAATGTTTAAATTGCCATTTTATGCATTTGTACCTCATGCTACATTGGTGACCTCCCCTCCCACCTACCCATTATGATTATTTTCCCTTTAAGGGAATTAGAACTTCTGATCTCCTGAACAAATGTTAAACTAGTCCAGGAGGTAAACCAACCATAGGGAGGAGAGCTCCGTCCCCGTGTGTAAAATGATCCCCATGAATCAAACCCTGAGGCGTTCTGACCTTTCCCGAGCTTTAAAAGCTGCATGGCCGCGGTTACCTGACAGGTTGATGTGGGTCAGAGAGTCCCTGGTGGTGGTCCCCGCCGCCGTCAGGATGTTGACGGACTGGTCGGTGACGTGGTTGCAGTAGCTCAGGTCCAGCTTGGACAGCAGCGGCATATAGCGGATGATGAGGCGCAGAGACATGTCGGTGATGTCCAGGCCGGCCAGGCGGAGATCCTCCACGTTACGCAGCTTACTGCGGTTGTCCAGCTGGCCTACGCACGGATAAAGGTCAAATAACAGACAGCGGAGGATTAGTTTATCAGCAACAAGCATGCACAAAAATGCTGACATTTGCAAGAAAGAGTTGGAAACTACAAGAAAAGTTACATGATAAAAATGTCAATTTAATAGTAATGTTAATTTTTAAAAAACAAATCAAATTTACATGAAAAATTCTCACAATTAAAAGAAAAATGTGCAAATTTAACAGAAAAACAAAGTTGTACAATCCTAGAAAAACAAGTTTCAAAAATTTATAAAATGTCAAATTTACAAAAAAATCTCTTAAAAAATTTGAGGGGAAAAAGTCAAAATGTACAAGAAAAATGTAAAAAATTAAGAGGAAAAGGCGAAGAAAACGCCAGAAGTTTACATGGTTAAATTTCCTAAAGGTATGTACAACATTTTTCCTTGTAAATTTATGATGAACTTCAAGTTCAGATGATAAAATCTCAAACTTAAAGAACAAAAAACTGCAAATTTACAAGGATAAAAGTTGCACATTTGCATGAGAAAAAAAAAACACAGCTGTAAATTCCTAAGAGAAAATTAATAATTTAAGAGAAAAATTTGGAGAAAATTAAATATTTTTAGAAAACAAATTTTGAGCAAAAAATATGCAAATATTTTGGGGAAAAGGTGCAAATTTCAAGGGAAAAAAGTTGAAAAAATTCTGAGGAAAAAAAGTAGCAAATTTTTGAGAAAATGGTTGGAATTTTTGGAGAAAAAGGATGTAATTTCAGGGGGAAAAATCCAATTTATGAGAGCAAAAAGTGCATTTAAGAGGGAAACGGTGGGAAATGTTGAGGGAAAATAGATGCACTTTTTAGGGGGGAAAAGGCAGAATTTTTATTTAAAAAAATGTGTAAAAAATGTGTAAAGAAGCTGCGAAATTTTTAAAAAAGTTATAAGTTGTAAATTTAGAAAAGAAAACAGGAAATTGTGGGTAAAAAAGCTGCAGCTGCTTCCTGTCTTGGTCCTTTGAATTTTTTGAAAAATTGGTCATAAATTTAAAAAAAAAAAAAAATGAGAGAAATGTATGAAAAAACACATTTGAAAAAGTAACCAAATTTTTTTCTTTTCTTCTTTTGCTTAAATTTGTGAGTTTTTAAGAAGTTTTTAAAATGTGTTTTTATTGCAAATTTTAGATTTGTCTTGTAAAATGTTGGATGTTTTTTCCTTTAAATTTTTAAAAGGTTTCCTACAATTTTTATATCTAAGAGAAAAATGTATAAATGATAAAATAATTACATTCATGAGAGTCAGATTTGTCAATTTTTTTTAGTTTTTAAAAATATCTTATTGCGAATTTAGAAGATTTCTCTTCTAAATACTTGATTTATTTTCTTCTAAATTTTCACATAAAAAATTCAAACACTGAGAAAAATGTGTAAATATTTTTGGAGAATAAAGCAAAACTGATTTCTGCTAAATAAAATAAAACAAATCTGCAAAAGCCCACAATATCAAATGAAAGCCCTCAAAGCCCAGCGTCGTCCAGTGAGTTCCTCTGGAGACGGTTCCAGTTCCGGCAGTGAGAACCCAGTTCACGTGGAGCCAGGAAGTCGTCCATTACCTGGCCTGTTGTCTGTGGGCGGGGACAGCAGGTCTCTCATCTGGGCGTCCTTCAGTCCTTCCACCCACTGGACGTCCAGAGTTCTCAGCAGGGGACAGCTGGACGTGCAGAGAGCGGAGACGGCCACCCAGGAGCACCCGGACAGGAGGAGGACACGGAGACCTGTGAGGGGGAGATGTTATGGATTAATATGGTGTATTATTGTGCGATGATGCAAAAGAGGCGCGGTCTCTTTTGACCGACGCCCCCGCCTGTATAGGAGCGCAGCGCCTTGTGTACCTGTGGGTCACATAATAAAGTCAAGTTCTACTGCACCTCCGGCCTCGTTATTGGAACACTGGTTATGGACATAACATTTGGCGACGAGGATAAAGGTATGGATAAGGGTGTTTCCAGTATTCGGCCATTTTTGGAGCTCCCGGGCAAGCCGCCGGTTCCCTGGGCAAGGTGGTATGCGGCATTCCAGAATTATTTGGTGGCCTTAAACCTCAGCGAATTGGAGAAACTACGTGCATGAGCGATTTTAGTCCATAATCTCGGCATGGAGGGGCAACGCATTCTCAGCACATTGGGTGAGAGTGATAGTTTTGAAGATGTGGTCGGGCTAATGGCGCGCTACTCTGGCGCTCCAGAAAACGTCATAGTCTGAAGGATTCAGTTTCGGCAGCGCCGCCAGCGGACTGGAGAGTCGGTGCTGCGATATGTCGCAGACCTGCGTCAGCTGGCTGGGGAATGCCAGTTCAGGGCTTTGGAAGAAGAAATGGTCCGCGATCAGTTGGCGAAGCACACGCTATGTTCTGCGGCGCGGTCAAGGCTCCTCACACACTCCGGTGAACTGACATTAGCCACGCCGGCCGAGATAGCTCAACAGTTTGAAGCAGCGGATAAACTATCCAAGGACCTCGGTGAGAGAACTACGTTGAAGCAAGATGAACCACAGTCAGCGGCGCAGGCTGTGGAGCCGGGTAGCGATGATAGCGCAGAAGACACGGAGGGATACTCTACCGCTATTAAAATAAGGTCTGCCCCGGGGTCGCCCAGATGTGTGGGCTGCAGGTCCACCAAGCACCGTTACAAGGCGAGAGAGTGTGCGGCGAGGGGCAAATGCTGTGGCAAGTGTGGACTCCCACATCATTTCGCCAGGGCCTGCAAAAAGTTTGAGCAAGGGGAACAGCGACGCGAAGAGGATTCCCCCGCCACGACTCCTACAGTTGTTCACACCATCTCCCCGAGCACAGATGGGCAGATTTACTATAACGTGATGCTGGACGGCGTGGAAGTGCCGTTGTTGGTGGACACGGGAGCAGCGGTTTCCGTGTTGAACTGACCCACTGTGAGGAGCTTGTTCCCGTATTACCGAGTGGGAGGACTGTCGACGCCATATTGTGGCTACGGAGGTAATAAGCTGGCCACCATGGGTTCGCTGGAGTTGACAGCGAGATACAAGTCGGCAGTGATGTCCAATGTCCAGTTTGTGGTGACCGTCAGCCGGTCGAATGTGATGGGCTGCGACATGTTCTACTTCCTGGGCTTCACGATCACCAGTGGTGTCGGAGAGAAGTGGCCGGGCTGTGGTTTGTGGGACCGTCCGGTTCCGAGCGTGGTGGACAATGCGGCATGGGACAAAGACTGGCCCAGTATTCTGGGAGATGGACAGGACCAATACCATCCAGAGCCATCGTGGGAGGGTTCTGGTGCCAGGACCCAAGTTAACCTGGATGTGGGAACTGGGCGGCACGGTGGAATGCCCGTGACGGTGGATGGAGCCGAGAGGATAGCCCCCTCTGCTTCTGGAGTTTGGCCTGGAGATACCGAGAAGCAAGGGGCTGCAACGGCTTCGCCTGGCATGCGAAATGAAAGACAGCGGGGCAGGACCGGCTGGCACGGTGGACAGACGTGCCACACAGCAACACTGGAGGCCAAGTCGGGCTTTGCATGGGGTCGGTGGAGCGGTTCGACCCAGAGAGGAAGCCCGGTCTAGACGTTGTGAGCGTTTGAAGCCGAGTCGAGCTCCCTGCGGGCCGCTGACATGGTTCGACCCAGGGCGGAGGCTCAGCTAAGGGGGGTCCATGACCAGAGAAAGCGACAGGATGGCCAGGGGTGGCTGCGGGTGGTGGCTGTCCGGGAGGACGGTTACCTCCAGCTGCCCAATGACTCATGGAGACACCACAACGAGCTGCGACGCACCAGCGATGAGAAGGAGGTGTCAAGACTCCAACATGGCTCGTCTCCAGGGGCGAAGAGACGAAGACACTCTGGACGGGAGCCACCAGACGGGTCTCCGGGGGGTGGCTTCTCCATTGAGAGTATACGGTAGCAAGGGGGCAATGAGTTGGGTTAAATGTGAATTGCCCGGACTACGTAGTTAATGTTTCTCATGCTAAACTGCTACAACAAGTGCCCATGTAAAAAAAAAAAAAACAGTTATTGGAACACTGGTTATGGACATAACAGGAGACACGTTTGATCTTCAGTATGGATACAGACTCCAACATGTGGGGCTGACTGAAACGTTTCCTAGTCCTGGGCTAGTTTTTCTAATGCCACATCGTTAGCTGTCATTGGAGCTTTTTAATAATTTGGATATTTGTCAGGGCACTCTCTGTCTACGCACTCACCAAATTTCATAACTGTAGGATTTATATTTCTGAAGTTATAGCAGTCTGAAAATGCCTTCTCATTTAAAACGCATTTTCCTAAAGTACCACATGAGAAAATATGAAATTCTAAAAATGTATTAAAATACTGCACATAACAAACAATATAAAGTCTGAAGAAAATCCAAGTGGAAGCAACAAGTCTATCTGAAACAGAGCAAAATGGCCAGGAAGTTTATTGGGGGTTTTTTTCCTGAATTCTCAGATTTCTGCCTACTGGAACTTTAAATGGCCAAGCTGAGCTACAACTGTAGTTCACAGCTGATTCTAGCTATAAAGCAGAGTATGCAAACATCATGGGCCAGCCCGCTCAGCCACTACAGGGCCCCCAAGTTTATTTTTTAACAGTTTTTGAGGGAAAATGTACATTTTCAACTTTTATTGGGAGGGGGTATCTTTTTCCTCACAAATTTGCTACTTTTTCTTGAAATTTTTCTTATAAATTTTCTCACAAATATGTGACTTTTTTCTTGAAAATTTGCAACTTTTTCCACAAATTTCAGAGTTTTTCCTATAAATTTCTGACTTTTTTCTTTTAAAGTTTGCAATTTATTAGCAAACTTTTCCACATAATTTGCAACTTTCCTCACAAACTTGATTTTTTTTTCCTCGTAAATTTGCCACGATTTTTTTGTCACATATTTGCTACCTCATTCTTCTAAAGTTATAGCTTCTTCCCATAAATTCTGGCTTTTTTCTTTAAAAAATTAGCAATTTTTTGGCAAATTTTTCCTTGTGAAGTTGCAATTCTATTCTTGTAAATTTGCAACTTTCACATAAATTGGCAGCTTTTTTTTTCATAAATGTGTCGCCTTTTTGTTTCAAATTTACTACTTTCCTAATCTTTTTTACTTGTTTCTTAAAAAATTTGCATTTTTTGACAAATTTTTTTCTTGTCAATTTGCAAGTTTCTCTCCTGAATTTCTGACGTTTTCTAGTAAATCTGCAACTTTTTCAAATTTGCAACTTTTTTCTCATAAATGAAAAAAAAATTGACAGATTTTTCTTGTAGATTTGCAGCATTTTCTTGTAAAACAAACTTTCTCGTGAATTTGACTTTTTTCTTGTAAATTTGAAACTTTTTCTCCCGAATTTGACTCTTTTTCTTGTAAATTTGTGACTTTTTTTTACATAAATTTGCAGCTTTTTTTCTCTCATAAGATTATTAAGACGGCTGGCTCTGTAACTGGTCTCAGGCCAGAGACCTTTGAGACTGGTGGAGAGGAGGACACTGAACAAACTGCGATCCATCATGGACAATCCTGATCACCCCCTCCACCACACACACCAGACAGACAGCGGACAGTGTTGCCAGGTTTCATGAAAGAAACAAGCAACCAGCTCTATGGAAACAAGCCCAACAGACAACCTACCACTTCTTGGTATGGAGACGCAGCTTACAATCAGAGCCCAGTTTTACTGGGTGGCTCAAACTCCTTGTTGGCATTAGTACTAAAGGTTTCTGTCGCTGCTGCAATGTGCAAATGTCTGCAAAAAATGTCACTGAATTGCAGTTCTCAATAAAACTGAAACAGGTTTCTGCTTCAATTAGAGGGATTTAAGCAGTAGTTTTGGTGGACTGGTTGTTTATTCCTAATGTATAAACAGAGAACTTCTCAAAATATTTGAGGCAAGACCTTGATATATGATGATTCAACAGGAGGCATATACAAAATAGTTAAGTACGACCGGACCGGTATTTTGGGCCGCTCATCCTGTACTCCACACAGGTAGAGACGCTTTTTTCCAACCGATCTGTTCGACTATTTAAAGGTAAAACTGTGTTATAGGCTGTAATCTGCACCATCTGTGATGATGTGTTACTGAAGCAGGTGGTCCTGAGCCACATCAGAATGAAAATGGGGTGTGGACGATAATTTTCCTCAAAATCTGATCATTTTAAGCCGCTGGTGCGATACTTTAAAGAGTCCAAGATTTTATTTGTCAGTACTACTATACACACAGGACGTACAGGAGAATTCAAATGGCGTTTCTCTCTCTCTTCAGTGTTGTGCGCAATATAAGAAGAAAACGGAAGGCTGGAAAATCAACAACAGCAGTAGTTCAGTATTTCAACGTTTCCCATCTGGCAACACTGCACAGACGGCAAAAGCAAGCCCAAATAAGCAACTACAAGTTAAAAAACAGGCCCAAAAACCTGCAACCCGAGACTGACGAGCTTTGCAAGCAACTTTAGAGAAAAACGAGCCCAAAGTCGCTTATAATAAGCGGACTTGGCAACTATGACAGCGGCGCACTTTCTCCAGCAGACTGCTACAGCTTCGCTGCCCAACGGTCAGGTGCAGCAACTCTTTCCTGCCACACGCCATTTCACTGCACAGTAACTCACTCTGATGCTGAACTCTGGCCAGAACTACGCTGCCATACTGCACCTTGCAGTTTTGTATGTGTTTCTGTCATTTTGG
Source organism: Pholidichthys leucotaenia (assembly GCA_020510985.1). Classification (NCBI taxonomy): domain Eukaryota; kingdom Metazoa; phylum Chordata; class Actinopteri; order Cichliformes; family Pholidichthyidae; genus Pholidichthys; species Pholidichthys leucotaenia. The sequence goes on along the minus strand of CM035850.1, from coordinate 18,718,500 downwards.
TCGTCTGCGGTCATGCTGCGGTTACGCTGTAATTTCACAGTTTGGGATCAATAAAGTACATCTATCTATAAATTCTCACAAATTTCTGACTTTTTTGTGTGAATGTGCAAATTTTTTCTGGTAAATTTGCAACTTTTTTCTCATAAATAAAAAACATTTTTTTACTAATTTGGCTAATTTTTTCTTGTAAATTTGCAGCATTTTCTCGAAAAGCCAAAACCTTTTCTCCTGAATTTCTGACTTTATTTTTCTTGTAAATTTGCTACTTTTTTCTCATGAATTTAACTTTTCTTTCTTGTAAATTTGCACCTTTCCTATGGATGTTAGCTGAATTTTTATTCTGTGTAACAGTTTATATTATATAAACTACCCCCCCCCCCCCCAAAGAAAACCACAACACAACCTCAGACAGCTGGAGACAGCCCTGCTGTGGCTGGTCTCTACCTGGAAGTCTGTTGATGAGCCAGCTGAGCTGCTTCTTGGAGATGTTGGTCCAACTGAGGTCCAGAGTGACCGGCTGTCTCCGGATAATCCCGCTCAGCATCAGCGGCGTGATGGACTTACAGCGGTTCAGACTGATGTGCTTCCAGAGCCGTTTGTCGCAGCACCTGAAATGAGACGACGTGGGGAAACCGTGGGAAAACAAGGGCGTCTGTTTTAGATTCAACTATTATAAGTATTTGTTTTATTCAGTCATCATTAAACTTGAGAGAGGGGGTTAACTACAGTGGATATAGAAAGTCTACACACCCCTGTTCAAATGCCAGGTTTTTGTGATGTAAAAAAATGAGACCAAGATAAATCATTTCAAAACTTTTTCCACCATTAATGTGACCTATAAGCTGGACAACCCAAATGAAAAATAAACTGAAACCTTTTAAGGGGAAAAATAAACTTACAATAACCTGGTTGCATAAATATGCACACCCTTAAACTAATACTTTGTTGCAGCACCTTAGGCTTTTATTACAGCACTCAGTCTTTCTGAATAGGAGTCTTTCTGCATGGCACATCTTGATGGAGCAATATTTGCCCACTCTTCTTTGCAAAAATGCTCCAAATCTGTCAGATTGTGAGGGCATCTCCTGTGCACAGCCCTATTCAGATCACCCCACAGATGTTCGATCGGATTCAGGTCTGGACTCTGGCTGGGCCATTCCAAAACCTTAATCTTCTTCTGGTGAAGCCATTCTTTTGATTTGGATGTGTGCTTTGGGTCATTGTCGTGCTGAAAGATGAAGTTCCTCTTCATCTTCAGCTTTCTGCCAGATGCCTGAGGGTTTTGGGCCAACACTGACTGGTATTTGGAACTGATCATAATCCCCTCTACCTTGACTAAGGCCCCAATTTCAGCTGAAGAAAAACAGCCCCAAAGCATGATGCTGCCACCACCATGCTTCACTGTAGGTATGGTGTTCTTCTGGTGATGAGCAGTGTTGTGTTTGTGCCAATTATAGCTTTTGGAATTATGGCCAAAAAGTTCAACCTTGGTTTCATTGGACCATAACACATTTTCCCACATGTGTTTGGGAGATTTCAAATGTGTTTTTGCAAAATGTAGCAGGGCTTGGATGTTTTTCTTCATAAGATGAGGCTTCCGTCTTGCCACCCTAGACGGGAGAAAATTGTCACATGTACTAAGCAGGCAGTACTTGCCAGAAATTCCTGCAGCTCCTTCAGTGTTGACGCCAGCCTCTTGGTAGCCTCCCTGACCAGTTTTCTTGTTGTCTTTTCATCAATTTTGGAGGGACATCCAGTTCTTGGTAATGTTACTGTTGTGCCATATTTTCTCCACTTGATGATGACTGTCTTCACTGTGTTCCATGGTATATTTAATACCTTGGAAATTCTTTTGTACCCTTCTCCTGACTGATGCCTTTGAACAATGAGATCCCTCTGATGCTCTGGAAGCTCTCTGTGGAAAATGGCTTGTGCTGTAAGATGTGACTACAAAAATGTCAGGAAAAGCCTACTAGAACAGCTGAACTTTACTTGGGGTTCATCAGAGGCACTTTAAATGGTGGCAGGTGTGGACTGACTCCCATTAACATGAGTTTGAATGTGATTGGTTAATTCTCAACGCAGACACAGCCCCAATTATAAGCGGGTGTGCATATTTATACAACCATGTTATTTTTAACTTTTTTATTTTTCTCCTTAGAAGATTTCAGTTTGTTTTTCAATTGGGTTGTACAGGTTATAGGTCACATTAATGGTGGAAAAAGTTTTGAAATGATTTATCTTGGTGTCATTTTTTTTACGTCATAAAAACCTGGCATTTGAACAGGGGTGTGTAGACTTTTTATATCCACTGTATGGGCAGCTCAGTGGTGCAATGGTTAGCACTGTGGCAGCACAGCAAGAAGGTCACAGGATTGATTTCACCCCTGACCATCGTGGGTTCAATCCCACCCCCTGAGCATCAGTGACCCTTCTGTGTGGAGTTTGCATGTTCTCCCCGTGTCTGTGTGGGTTTACTCCAGGTACTCCGGTTTCCTCCCACAGGCCAAAAACATGCGGGTTAGGTTAACTGGAGACTGTAAAGTGGCCCTAGGTGTGAATGTGTGTGAGACTGGTGAAGGGATTGGCACCGCACCATGGCTGCCTCATCCATCCACGTGGATGCCCTGTAATTTCCCCACTGTGGGACTAATAAAGGATTATTAAAAAACTCTCATTTACAGGCAAGATCTTGGCTTATTTTGCTATACCCATGTAATCACCCCGCTAGTCACATTAGCCTAGCTTAATCGCTACAGTTTTCACAGCAACAGTTTCTATGTTCTACTCACTTCACTAAACATTCATGTTCCCAGCAGGTTTATTAATAAACATCTCATTCACAGGCAATATTTTAGCTTATTTTATGATATTTTGTCTGTTATAGCCATGTAATTAGCCTAGCTTTGCTACCAAAGTTTTTATAGCTAATCTCTATATTTTCTATTCATCCCACTAAATATTTGTGTTCCCCGCTGGCTCATTAATCCATACTTGACTATATGCCTCACTTCCAGGTGTTATTCTGGTATATTTTGGCTAATCGCAGCACCAGATGTGCTAGCTGCATTAGACTAGCTTGCTAGCTTCTTAGACGTGTGGTGCGTTCCTGTTTTTTTTGTGGTTGATCACCAGCAGACGTCACAGACCTCGTGTCAAGAGTTTTTATGATCCCAAAAAGCAAACCTGAAACCAAGACTGATATCCCCAGAAAAGCTAGCTACTAGCTAGCGCTAGTGGTTGCAGCATGCTAACACATAGAATCATATTTTTAAGCATCAGCAGGAGGAAACGGAGTCTTGCCCCAATAAAACTCGGCAGTGAATTTCGTAGTTATCTACTCACCATCGGTTCCAGGTCCGGCAGACGCGCATGCACACGCAGAGGTCCCCGTGACTGAGGTGGCCGAACACTGTCATCCACACCTCCCGCCGCATCACATGCTCCTCGCCGTCGTTCAGCGGCAGCCGGTCGGGCGGCGGGCTGATGGGAGGGGGCCGGATCACATGGCGCTCCATCTGGATGCACTTCGGCGGCGACCGGCAGGGCGGCGGCCTCGGGCACGGTGGCGTGACTGGCGCAATGGGGGTGCTCCTGTTCCAGCTGGGTGGCGAGTGGCCGCGCGGCGTCCCATTCACCTCGCGGCCCCCCCGGTGCTGCAGCCAGTCGCCCAGGTCGCCACTGCCGTTGTTGAGCAGCCATCTCGACTTCTGCTCCTCTGCCTCAGGCTCTGCCTTGATTGGCCGGTGATTCTGATTGACTGAGCCATCTTCTGTCTTCAGAGGCGGCCTGTTCTGATTGGCCATGGCCTCCTCTGCTTTGAGGTCTTTGGGGCTTTGGTTGGCCGTCGGGTCCTCCGTTTTTAGCTGTTTGCGGTTCTGATTGGTCGGGGATTCCTCAGTCTTCAGCGGCCGGTGGCCGTGATTGGTCAAGGCGTCCTCAGTCTTTACTGTACCGTGTTTCTGGTTGCTAGGGAAACCATCCGTCTTGGGAACCTCCTGGTTGCCTGCGTCTCTGTTGGGAGGACGTTTGCGTTGATGGCGAGCTTTGAGCTGAGAGGCGATGGCGTCATTGGCGGCCTCTCCGGCACTCGGCCCCGCCTTGGAGGAGCCAGACAACGATTGGTCGGTTTCTCTGTTGGTGGGCGTCCTCAGGAGCGGACTCAGCAGGACATTAGCTTTGTCCTCCACGTCAACGTCTCTCTCCTTCGGCGCTTCCTCGTCTTCCTCCTCCTCGCCGTTGTTGTTGTCATCGTTGTTGCCAAACGTGCTTTTCTCCTTTAATTGCATCCTGTTAGCAGAGAGTCGCTCTTCCTCGTCCCGGCTGTTGTCTTGGTCGCCATGGTCATTCTCAGACTTGAACTGTCGCAGCAGCTTCGACGTAAACGGATCATCCGGCTTTGAAATCTTCTTCTGGGAAAAAAAATCTGGTGTCATCAACAGGAAAAATGTACTCATTTATAAGAAAAAAGTCCAGAATTTCTGACCTTCTTTTTGGCGGCGGCAGCAGGTTCGTCGTTTGTGTCGAACAGCTTCCTCTTCTTCCTCAGCGGGTTCTCCTCTGGCCTCAGCCTCGCCAGACCATCCAGTGGCGTCAGCGGTGGCGGGCGTTTCTTCGGCGGCTCCTCCTCACTCCTCTTAGATGCTGGATCGGCCTTCCTCTTCACGGCGGATGTGGCGGTCAGGGTGGGAAGGGTCGTCATGGTGATGGCAGTGACGGGGGCTGCGGGAGGGTCGGGCTCGTCCTTCGGGTCTCGATTGAGGCAGCGGGGCTCCTTCAGCAGCGAACCGGGCAGGTTGGACGCGTACTTGAAGCCCGGACCCCTTTTTTGCTTTGAGGCCAAGAGGTTAGAAAACATGGAGACGACTTTATTGTTCCAGTTTAATCAGAGAGCTATGGCGGGGGTCCGCAACCTGCGGCTCCAGAGACACATGCAACACGCTCTACAAAAAAAAGAGAGAAAAAAGTGTACGAATTTATGAAAAAGAAAATGTCACAAATTTATGAGAAAAAGTTGAAAATTTGGCAAAAAACGCTGCAAATTTGTAAGAAAAAGTATCAAGTTTATGAGAAAAAAAATTGTAAATTTAAAAGTAAAAAGGTGTACATGGATGAGAGGAAAAAAGTTGCAAAATTATGAGGAAAAAAATGCAAATTTACTTAAAAAAAATAGCAAATTTGAAGAAAAAAATGTATACATTTTAAAACCTAAAGAGGTACACATATTAAGAGAACTAAGAAAAGAATTAAGAAAACTATGAGAAAATGTTGCAAATTTGGGAGAAAAATTGCAAACTTTTGAAAGAAGTTGAAAATTTACAGGTTAAAAAGTTGCATATTTATGAGAAAAATGTGCAAATTTACCCCAAAAAGTAGCAAATTTGAGATATTTTTTTTTCAAATTTAAGAGAAAAAGTTGCAATTTTACCACAAAAGTAACAAATTCATGAAAAACTGCAATTTATAATTACTAACAAGTTTATGTGTAAAAGATTACAAATTTATGAGAAAAAAAAACTAAACTTAAGTAATAAAGTTCCAAACATGAGTAAAAAGTTGCAAATTTGAGGTAAAATATCTAAAAAGTTTCAGGAGTTAAGTTTCTAATTCATGAGGAAAAAATGTCTTATTCATGTCAAAATTTACAACAATAAAGCTACAAATACAAGTAAAAAAAAATTGCAATTTTATGAGGGAAAAAAGTCTTACAATTAAAGAATTGTTGCAAAATCATTAAAACAATAACTAAATCTGGAGGAAAAAGTCACAAATGCATCAAAGTAAAAAGTTAAAGTTGTCACATCGCACCACGGTGAGGCTGCCGACCCCCGCTGCCATAACACCAGTTCTTCATGTCAACGTTTTTAATGCGTTCATCATTTCCATCCATACTGATCCTTACTTTCCCCGTCTTGCCGGCGTGGTTACACTTGGGACACTCCCAGCAGTTGGGCAGCTCGTCGTTGACCACGCCGTTTGAGTCTTTGATCTGGGCAGAGGGAGACGTGTGGATTACTCAGGTTTTTAGTGTCTGTCCACAGCATGGGCTGGATTCTTCTGAAGGAACGGTTTCATCTGCGGCGCATTTACCTTGAGACAGCTGGGATGAACAATCTCGTTGCAGATGGAACACTCCATCAGCATCAGGTTGAACTTCTCCTCCTCGTCCTCCACCGTGTCCTCCTTGCCCGCCTCGCCACAGACCAGACACACAGCAGTGTGGGGGAGGACGGGCTGCAGGGACAAACGGAGAAGACAGAAGAAATTTGACAGTGATGGTTATTTGCAATCGGCGATTTGCTATTTATTTATTTATTTTTTTAACAAGGATGGGAGATATTCACAAATTTAGCATAAGGGGGCAGAAGTGGCCTAATGGTTCGGGATGTGGACTGGTGAGGGGAAGGCCGCAGGTTCAGTCTCTGGACTGGCAGGATCAGATCTGGGTGGGACAGATAACCTCCTTCACATCACTGTGGTGCCCTTGAGCAAGGCCCTGAACTCAAACTGCTCCAGTGGAGCTGCTCAGTGGCCACAGCTCGGTCTGTGGTTGCACTGGGCAGCTTCCAGGTGTGAATGTGAACAGGATGTCCTTGAAAAAAAGAGGATGCCTCTCAATGGACCTACACTGTATAAACAACAGTTAAAAAATAAGGTACGAATGTATAAATGACTGCAATGGACTGGCAATGGGCTGGGATAGGCTCCAGCCCCCACCCCCACCACCGTGACCCGAAAAGCATTAAGCGGTAGAAGATGGAAGGATGGATGGATGGATGGAAATTAGGTATAGATTTGCAAGAATAAAGGTGCAACTACCTTCTTCTTTCAGCTGCTCTCTTTAGGGGTCGCCACAGCGGATCATCTGCCTCCATCTCACCCTCTCCCTTGCATCTTCCTCTGTAACACCAACCCTCCCCATGTCCTCCTTCGCTACATCCATGAATCTTCTCTGTGGTCTTCCTCTTTTCCTCCTGCCCGGCAGCTCCATCTTTAACATCCTATGTCCAATATGTCCACTACCCCTCCTCTGCACATGTCCAAACCATCTCTGCCTTGCCTCTTACTTTGTCTCCAAACCGCTCAACCTGAGCTGTCCCTCTGATATGCTCATTTCTAACCTTGTCCCTCCTGGTCACTCCCACTGAAAACCTAAACATCTTCAACTCTGCCACCTCCAGCTCCACCTCCTGTCTTTTTGTCAGCACCACCGTCTCCAAACCATAAATCATAGCAGGTCTCACTACTGTCTTGTAAATATTCCCTTTCACTCTAGCTGCTATCCTTCTGTCACAAATCACTCCTGACACTTGTCTCCACCTACTCCACCCTGCCTGCACTCTCTTCTTCACCTCTCTGGTGCATTTTTCATTGCTTTGGATGGTTGATCCCAGGTATTTAAACTCATCTACTTTCACTACTTCTACTCCTTCCATCTTCACCATTACACCTGCCTCCCTCTCATTCACACTCATGTATTCTGTCTTGCTTCTACTGACTTTCATTCCTCTTCTCTCCAGAGCATACCTCCACTGCTCTAGGTTCTCTTCCACCAGTTCCCTACTCTCACTACAGATCACAATGTCATCTGCAACCATCATGGTCCACAGAGACTCCTGCCTGACCATGGCAAACAAGAAGGGGCTCAGAGCTGATCCCTGATGTAACCCAACCCCCACCTTGAACCCATCTGTCACTCCTACAGCACACCTCACCACCATCTCGCTGTCCTCATCATACATGCCCTGCACCACCCTCACATACTTCTCTGCCATGACTGACTTTCTCATACAATACCACACTTCCTCTCTTGGCACCCTATCATCTGCTTTCTCTAGATCCACAAAGACACAGTGCAACTCCTTCTGACCTTCTCTATACTTCTCCATCAAGATTCTTAGAGCAAACACTGTATCTGTAGTACTCTTTCTTGGCATGAAACCATACTGCTGTTCACTGATCGTCACCTCTCCTCTTAAATTGGCTTCAACAAGTCTTTCCCATATCTTCATAGTGTGGCTGATCAACTTTATTCCTCTGTAGTTACTACAGCTCTGAGCATCACCTTTGTTCTTGAAAATTGGCACCAAAACACTTCTTCTCTACTCCTCAGGCATCCTCTCACTCTCCAAGATTGTGTTAAACAATCTGATTAAAAAGTCCACTGCCATCTCTCCTAAACATCTCCATACCTCCACAGGTATGTCTTCTGGACCAACCGCCTTTCCATTCTTCATCCCCTTCAAAGCTGCCCTCACTTCTGCCTTGCTAATCCTCGGGACTTCCTTGTTCACCATCTTTCCTTCATCCATCCTCCTCTCTCTCATTTTCTTTATTCATCAGCTCTTCAAAGTACTCCTTCCACCTTCTCAACACACTTTCGTCATTTGTTAGTACATTACCATTTCTGTCCTTAATCAGCCTAACCTGCTGTACATCCTTTCCAGCTTGATCTCTCTGTCTAGCCAATCGACACAAGTCCTTTCCTCCTTCCTTAGTGTTTAGCCTCTCATACAACTCACTATATGCCTTTGCCACCTCTCTTTTTGCCATGTGCCTAGATTCTAAATACTCCTGTCTACTTTCTTCATCTCCCGGACTAACCATATGATAAAAAATGTCAATTAAAAGTCACAAATTACAATTTAGTTGGAATAAAAATTTAAACAGCATCCAGACGAACACTGACACATTTATATTAAAAAGCTGCACATTTTTTGAAAAAAAAAATTGCAGATCTATGAGAAAAAAAGTTTCAAATTTGCAAGAAAACAGTTGAAAATCTGCAGGAAAAAGCTGAAAATTTACATGACAAAAAGTTGAAAAATTTATGCTCCTCGCCGCTCAAATCATCTCCTGGTTACCTGTAGTCGGCAGAGGAACCATGACAGTTGAGTTTGTAACTGCAGCTCCTCAGCACAACAAGCGAGGAGCTGCAGTTGTAAACTGAACTGTCATGGAAGCAAGAAATTTTACTTTTTTAAACTGTACATGAACAGGAGGCAAACATGCGTTTAAAGGCCTCGTCAAAGTGACGGGGGCAAAGGAGCCACAGGTTGAAGACCCCCTGCCACACGGCCAGACTTACTGCGATGCACTGCCTCATGATGCAGGACTGCTTCATACGCCCCGGCCCGCCGAACTTCTTCATGTCTTTGCAGAAGTGGCACTCGCCGCACTCCGTCCGCACGCACGCCTCGCACTTCCGACACCGCGTCCTCCGTCTCCGGGCGCCAGACGTCCCGCGGCCGGCCGACAGCTTGACCGCCGAGGCGGGAGACGATGCTGCCATCTTGGGTTTGGGTCGGTTGGGAGGCCGGGGCTGAAAGGACAGACAAAAATGTAGCATTACCTCTGGATAATACAAATAATTACTCAAGTATGGGTCAGAGGGATCACAAAAAATCTGTTTTTCTTGTGAATTTGCAACTTTCTCACAGATTTTCTTTTTTTTTCTCCACATAAATTTCCAACTTTATTCAAACTAGTAAAGCACTCAGAGAACACATGCCTCCGCCAAGGCTCCTTCCATCCCTCACAGATCACCTCCAAAATGAAGTGGGTTTGTGTGTACACCTAGAGCCACTTCTGGTGAAAACCGCATCAAAGTCCGTCCATTAGTTTTGGAGTATTGTTGCTAACACACTGTGAAAAGATAAGTGCCTTGGCGGAGGTATACATTCTTGATTCATCACCAAAATGTAAAGGGTTCCTCTCTAGCCCAAGGACCACCTGTGATAAAATTTTTTTTATCCAAATCCACCCTGTAGTTTTTGTGTAATCCTGTTGCACAAATACAAAGCCCTTGGTGGAGGTATGCACTCTCAGATCACCACCAAAATCTAATCATCTGTTCCCCGTGCCACTACACACCTTTCCTGAAAATTTCATCACAATCTCTTCATAACTTTTTGAGTAATGTTGCTAACAGTCAGACAAACCAACCAACCAACACCGGCAAAAACATTACCTCCTCCCTTGGCGGAGGTAATAAATGTGCGACTTTACTGCACATTTGCAACTTTTCTGTGAAATCTAAGGTTTTCTTTTCCAGTAACACACTAAAACCTGAGTTTTTCTCATAAAGTTGCATCTTTTCATAAAATATTAGCTTCTAGCTTCTGCTGTTGGATTAAGTAACATACAAACGGGTGACAACGAACCGGCCCCCAGAGGTGTCAATGAAATGTCTGGGTCAAAAAAAAAAACACCTCAGGGTTTAATTACTAAAACACCATTTTACACACGGGGAAGGAGCTCTCCTCAAACTGGCCGATTTGTGGTACGTTTTTCAAACGGTAATGAACCCCAGTTTATCCCACCCTCCCTCTTTCATCATTTGTCTGAGATTCATGTTTCAATGGTGACGTGTTTGAGGCTAACGTTAGCTTTTAGCTTTTTTAAAGTTGAAATTTTATGAGGAAAAAAGAACATTTATAAGAAAAAAATTACAAATTACAGGTTAACTACACGGAATAAGAATTTAACCAGTACACAGATGAATGCTGCAAATTTAAAAGAAAAGTTGCAAATTTATGAGGGGAAAAAAGATAAAAACTTGCAGAAAAAAATCCAAAATTTTTGAGAGATAAGTCACAAATCTGAGGAAAAAAAGTTGAAAATGTACAAGAAAAAAAATTGCAAATTTATGAGAAAAAAATTTGCAATTTCTTGAGACAAAAGTCACAAATTCATGAGGAAAAAGTTGCAGATTTATGACAAAAAAAAGTTGAAAATTTATGAGAAAAAGTTGCAAATCTTTGAGAAAACAGTTGAAATTTTATAGGGTAAAATGCACTTTTACAAGAAAAAGTTAGCAAAGTTATGAGGAAAAAAGTCAAATTCATGAGAAAAAGTTGCAGCTTTATGAGAAAAAAGTTGAAAATTTACAGGAAAAAGTAGAAAATTTATGGGGGGGGAAATATCACAAATTTTTGAGAAAAAGGTGCACTTTTTTGCATTTCTGCTTAGAATTTGTGGTCCAAAGTCATTTTATCCAGTTATGTAACATGATATAGAAAGGTTTATGACGATATACCCCCCACGATCTAAACCTATGAATGGGGATGGGAAGGGAGGTGGCAGGTTAAAAACGGGGATGATTTTATAATTTTAGGTTGTTTTGCTTAAAAAGGGAGAGACCGTACCAAATCACCCACTGTGGGTAAATTTCTGTCAATGGATCCAAACACCTGCACACAAACCAACAACCATATTCCTCACAGCCGTTAACGCTCCAAGAAGAGCGCCAACACATCAGTAAGAAAACGTCCCCAGGGGCCACTCTTCCATATTTAGCACCACATTTCCACTTCAAAGAGACGCCGCTGCACACGCGGATCATTTATTGCTGCGATAAGGAGCTGCCGATTTAGAGCGCTGCAACTTTTTTTTAAGGAGAAGTGGGCTTTGATCAGCATTATTACTGTACTCTGCTTTCTATGGGCTAAAAGAAAACTACAACAGTGTATCCACCAGAAAAGAAACAAATGAAACCAACTATGCCTCATGGGAGTTAGACGAAGAGGCTGCATGTATGCAAGGAAAAAAAAAAAAAAAACTGCTGTAGCAGCTCCTGGAAATGAAGATGATTCCTTAGTTCCATCATCAGCCGTGCAGATTTTCCCGGTGTCGGCATAGCAACAGCAGCATCCCCATTCCCTTACAGAACACACTATGACACGCGGACCGGTAACCAATAAGAACTGTAATGAAACCCTCGAAAAAGAAAAGAGGGATAATAAGGCTCAGTGTTGTAGCACGGCAGCAATTTATTCCAAGAATAGATCAGAAAAATAGGCTGGAACAGGCAGTCGGGTAACATTAGTAGTGAGTAGAAATGCAGTAATATAGATGATAAACAACATTTTTTTGTTGTTTGAAAAGATTAAAGATTGCAAGATTAAATTAATAAATTGCACATGCAAAGGTCTGGGCACTACATGAAGTTATTTAATTAAACACACTATTTTTTTTTAAAAAAATCATCAAAATATGCTATTTGTTAATTTATGCAAAACACTGTGCACAAGAATTTTTTTTTAAAATTAAGAATAGAACAGGAATGCTCCATGAGGCTAAGTTAACAGCTAATGCACAAGGATAAACTGTGGCTAAGCTAACAGCTAATGGACTAGGCCAGGGGTCGGCAACCCGCGGCTCTTTCATCCCTCTGCTGCGGCTCCCTGTGGCTTTGGAAAATAAATAATGAGTATTTAATTAAAACGTATTTTATTTTAGTTCATTAGTTTTTAAAATGTAATTCTAAATTTGAAGATTATGGTGATCTTGTAAAATCTAAAAAAAAAAAACGTGTTAAAGTTTAATCACCGTCAGCGAAAAATCAACACGATTACATAAGCACTCGGCGCTTCCCTGGAAGTCGTCTCCCGCGATAACCCGGATGTGTTGTGTTCAAGCTACTGCTGTATTGTAAACAGCCCTGCGATTGGATAGTTGCAAACGATTGGACCAATCAAATGGCTCGTTGTATGCTTTTTCAAAGACTCATGGCGGCGTGTTCTCAGGGATGTGATTTTCTGCTAATTTGCCGAATTCTGCTTTATCTTCCAGAAAGATAAAGTACGTTAAGTACGTTAGCGGCTTGTGGTCCACGAACGCAGTGAAGCTGCGCCCTTTCAGGCAGGACTGGAAGTGGCGTATGGCCACTTCCGGTAATCGGTATGGCCAGGTGGAGAGTCATTAACTCTCTGTTACTGGCAGCGGACAACGGCTGTATGAGCTGGGCTGGCGCAAGGGAGGAAACGGTAATAAAAGTTAACCATCCCCTTTTATGATTCCAAACAGTTTGAAATTGACAGTGCACAGTGGACATTGACTCATAACTTTTGAATATTTCTAAGACTTGGCTACATCAGTGACTGTGCAAAATGAACTGCTCAAGTCTCAAAGGAGATTGAAACTGGTGACCTGAAATGAATGCTGAAATTATAAAAAGTAATGGTATGTTGGAATTTTATTTCTATTATGGAACAGATAAAATTAACTGATTTTGATTTGATCAAGTAAAGCATGTGATGGATAATGCTTGTTGGAATATTTTAGGAATGCTATCTTCTTGGAACATAAGTCAATATTATACATTAATAAGTGGCATTCAGCTGTTTGTTTTATGTCATTTAAGCACAGTTCTGGTACTTAAAAATCATAAAAACCCAGGAGCTTCGGGGGGCTTTGCCCCCCTTGCCCCCCACCCCACCCCACCGGGGCTCTGCCCCGGACCCCACTGGGGAACTGTGTCCCCCAGACCCCCTGCTGAATTTTCAGATAATTTCCCCAACCCCAAATCACATCGCTGGTTCATGTTGGAATTCTGAGCTTTCGGTATTGTTTTCAGCGGAATTATGAGATTTTTATTGAAGGATCAGGAGTCATCAGTGCTAGAAATAGCACTGTCCTTTCAACCCAATGTCAACCTTCAACCCAATGTCTTTTTTTTTCGGAGTTCAAAATGTTTTTGTTGCATACAGAAATGTAATTTTGTTTTCTCTGCAGGAGTTCCCTGATTTCATAAATGCAACACATTATAGTTTGTTTATACATAGCATAAAGGGAAAAAAAAGTTATATGCAGTGTTATTTCATTTTAAGTGTCAAAAGGGTTTTTGTGGCTCCCAGTGTTTTCTTTTCTGTGGGAAACGGGTCCAAATGGCTCTTTGAGTGGTAAAGGTTGCTGACCCCTGGACTAGGCTATAGTGTAACTAAGCTAATGGCTAATGAGAAAGGATAAACTGCAGCTAAACTAACGGCTAATGGAATCGGATATACTGTGACTAAGCTAACAGCTAATACAAAAGGCTATACTGTTGCTAAGCTAACAGCTAATGTGCTAAAATACACTGTAGTTAAGCTAACAGCTAATGGGGTAGGATATACTGTGGCAAAGCTAACAGCTAATGGGATAAAATGTGCCCTTCAGAGGTAAAGTGGGCTATCCCACAAAACCATTATTTTGAGAAAATGACCTCTAAAGTTTGTGATTTAAATATATTTTCATATTTAAGTCACACCTTGAAGGTAATTATAGGGGATAACTTTTTAATGATATAGGCACACTGATTTTTTGAGAATATTTCAACTTTAGAGCTCATTTTCTCAAAATAATGGTTTTGTGGGATAGCCCACTTTACCTCTGAAGGGCACAAATATACTGTGGTTAAGCAAGGTCAGGAGTTCCTGACAGCTGAGGGCGAAGGACAGAGCTGCGTGGAGGAATCTGATCAGACCTAAATGAAACAGTCATTGTCGTCCCCGACAGACTGCTATGATGATGATGATGATGATACATCATGACATGCACTACACAAAGAGCAGAGATAAACAAACCTATCATCTGGTCAGTCACTGCAACAGACACTGGAGTCAGTTTGTCTTGACCTGTCCTTGCCACTGATAACACCTCTATCTGCCAAGAATGTGCTGCTAGTTCCAGCAAAAGCTAGCAGTACTCAAATACTTTGCAAGCAGTTTCATGAAATGGTCAGTCAGAAAGCAACTCATACCGGTTTGGACGTCACCCGGGTTAACAAGGTCAGGAGTTCCTGACAGCTGAGGGCGAAGGACAGAGCTGCGTGGAGGAATCTGATCAGACCTAAATGAAACAGTCATTGTCGCCCCCGACAGACTGCTATGATGCTGATGATGAAGCTAACAGCAAATGGGATAAAATATACTGTGGCTGAGCTAACAGCTAATGGTAATGGTGGGCGGATCGATCCAAATATCGATAATATCAATACCAACGTTGGCACTGATATTGATCAATACCAGTGTAATGAGATCAATACTCTGTTCAGGTTCAGGTTACTTTATTTGTACCCGTAGGTAGATTTGTTTTGCAGTCTGGTGACATCCATATTTACAAACCACAATTACATTTAACATAAACACAAACACAGGCACACATGAAGCTGACTACAAACATGATAAAAATACTCAAGGCTGCATCAATCAGGATATACAGACAACGAGATGAGATGAAAGAAAAACCAGAGATAAGAGAGAAGGGTCATATTAAAAAGTTAAAGACTAGTCAAAGAGGTTAAAAACTCAAAGGTCTAAAACCCAATAAAAGATTTAGAACCCAAATAAAAATCCTACAAAAATAAGTAAATATAAAATGGAGTTAATAAATAGGTATCTGTGTCTGTCTTGCCGCTCCCATCACAGCACGGAGCAGGCACACTCAGCCACACTTTGCTCCTTTTCTTCTTGTGGTTTTACCTCCTCCTTCTTGTACCATCACGTGACTCAGCAGAGCCAGGTAAACAAGCTACCAAGCAGCAGCCGCCAGCTGCCAGAGTGCCGGTGTTCTATAATTCTATGCTACTTATCGAGATGTGCTACCACAACGTGCACACACAGCACAGAGACGGAGCAGAAGAATGGCAGAGAGGAAGAGGAGCACCATGTCATGTGGCTATATTTCCAGGCCGAAAATGAAATGACGGCAAGCTGTACAATTTGTAAAGAGGCTGTGAAGTACAGTGGTAACACAACTAACTTATACAAGCTTATGAAAAGTCATCCAAAAGACAACGCTGAGCTACAGAAACGGAGAAAGAAGGAGAGAAGTACCCCACCCCCTGGCCCCGACAGACCCTGACCCAGAGGCAGAGATCATTGGCAGAGGCCTTTCAGTATGGCAGAGAATATCCAGGTATCTTAGTCATCTTCGGCATTAGTTAATATTAATTTTCAAAGTGTAACTGGTCATTTGTTACTTTAGCCAACTCAGAAAGTATAAATTATGCTAAGACCTTGGTATAATACATTTATCCCATTGAAACATTTTATTTAAATGAATACATTTACTGGAATTGAAACAAATATACCGAATATGGCTCTGATTTAACAGAATTACCCTGTGAAAGTGATACGGTATGTATTTACCTCTAAACTTTGCCCAAATTCTGTCCTGGGTTTTAACTAATTAATAATCCAAAGGAAAAATCACAAAACACTTAAAGGTCATGAAAATTCATTCAGATTTAGTAATTTGATAATGCCATCCACCTTAATGATTAAAAAGTATTGGTATCGTATTGGCATCGGTGATACTGGCCCTGTATTTACTTAGTATTGGATCGATACCAAATCTTGCAGTATTGCACACCACTACCTAATGGGCAAGGGCATACTGTGGCTAAGCTAATGGCTAATAGACAAGGATATACTGTGGCTAAGCTAACAGCTAATGGGCTAGAATATACTGTGATTAAGCCAACAGCGAATGGTGTAGGATATACTGAAGTTAAGCTAACAGCTAATGAGCAAAGGATATACTGTTGGTGCATTCCTATTCTTTCCATGGTCTGTAGCTAGCTGATGTCACAGACCGCCCCTCTGGGTTTTATTTGTGACAAAGAAGGGAGACTACACGGAGGTGCCAATTTAAAAACAAGTTTATTGTTTAAAGAAAAGCAATAAAGAAAAGTATCTGTAATAATCAGTGGGTGTGTGTGTGTGTGTAGTGGATGTGTGAAACAAGCAAAAAAAAAAAAAAAAAAATCACTGGGCAACCCAGCCTCTGTCAGGGGTTGTAATGATACCCAGCGGCAAACCCAGAACCAGAAAGCTCACAGGCTGCAAATACATGAACAGGAGCCGCCAGCACAACCCCCCGACCAAGCGGCAGACAAAAAAAAAACTGTAGGCAGAGCACAAACACCAGGAAGGCAACCTGACTCCAGTGGGAGCAGAGCGCTACTGACAGATGCGTAGAGATGACTTACAGTCATGTGAAAAAATTTGGACACCCCTTTAAATATTCAGTTCTTTATTAAGAAATATTCACATAGCTATGCCTAACCTTGTTTTTGTTTTTATTTGCATTTTTTACATTTATTTTAGCCATTGTAAGTGGGAATGAATGTGGGGTGTCCTAAAAAAGATGGGGGTGTCCTAATTTATTCCTCACTATTTGTTTAGAATTACATTTTAACAGAAAATTTGAAAAAAAAAGTTCTTAATTCATTTTTAATTGTTTAGTTGTATTATATGAATCTCCTAGTATTTTTAACATTGATATTAAATATCCATATGTCCAAATATGTTAAAACACACACACACACACACACAGAGGCTTATACAGGGTGTCCTAATTTTTTCACGACTGTATACAGGCACCTCTCAGCCAGAGGCGGTCCTTCACAACTCCACCTACAACACAGGAAAAAACATAGAAAGGTCCCACTCCAGAAAGAAGCGGGCCGTAACACCCCTCCACACAAAAAGTGGACTTCCCACTTGGGAAAGCCTACAGAAACTGATTTTATAAACAACCTTCCTATAATTTCTTTATTCATTACTACAGTTTACTACATGCAATTAAAAATACAACAACTACAGATCTGCCATTTTACTTTTTTCCTTAACCCGGCCCTGTGTAGGCACCCCGCCAACCCATCCAAACCTGTCAGCCACCCAGCAACTCCCAGTGTCTGGAGAAACAATTTAAGAGTGCTGACCTGCTAAACAAATGGCATAGGTACTTACAGACAAGTTTTACTAAGTCTACCACGTAAGAACTCGGCACTCTGGACGGGGCATCCGCCACAACATTCCAAGCCCTTACTGTGGTGGACGTCCCAAACAGTAGATCTGCAAAACACATCAGTCAGACAACAACCTATAGTCCATAGACTAATGGGAAATAGATGTCCCTCAGGAGGGTGACCAAAATCCAGGGTCAACTGGAAAAACAGAGAAAACCTATCAGGAGGCTGATCCAAGTCCACAGCCAGAGAAAATAGGTGTCCATCAGAAGGACGACCCCTATCAAAACTCCACAAGACAAACAGCAGTCTCAGCCCAGGAGCAAGATAGCACAGCTCAGGAGCAAACTACAGTCAATGCAGGTTCTGCAGTAACCCAGACTTATCCAGCTTGCCCTGCAACCCACACCAACCAGGAGCACCTAACACACACCTGCTCACCGATCTTGCAGCTGCTGAGCTAGCAGGCTGCTGAGACACACTCCTCCCCGGTTCGCAAACCAGCTTTTCCCGGGAGTAATCTGATTTCAACCGATTAATCTGCAAAGCTGTGTTTCCTCCTCCTGCTCAGGTGTAACCCAACAGACCACATCAGAAGCCAATTTAACAGGCTCCCCAACAGTGTCACCTAAAGACACTGACCGTCAAAATCAGCTGAAAAAATTGACTGTCCCTGCTGACAATCTGTCACTACTCCAGTTTCTCTGACAGATCGCCTGGTGTTACCGCTGAATCACAGTCAGAAAGCACCTGTGGAGGCTCCACACACAGGCCTTCCGAATCAACATAATCAATTGGATCGGCCAACACCACAGGTGTCACCATGCATGCTGGAACTAATACACAAACACTGTGAGTACACACAGCCTCCAAAACAGAGGGAAACGGGCACAAATCAGAGAAAACACCACTCGAGTGTGCACAGCTAGGAGCACTGACCGGACCCAAATCAGCACCACCGGCTGCACCAACACTCAGCTCAAGTCTCTCCAACCGTAACCCCTTTTCCCTGCACTTCTCCCACTCTATTTCAAGCAGTAGCCATGCTTTCCGTTGCTCAAAAACAACGTGGCAGCAACACCGGTCAAATGCCCTCCAACCATCACAACAGGCGCCACACACAGCCAACACACAAACAAAACCGATGCATCAAATCAGCACAGGTGCTGCGCTCTTCCCAACATGAAAACAATTCACGCTCCAAATAAAAACACAAACCAAATTCACAACTTAGACACTCACCTCCAATGTCTCCCCAACAGGTGCGCGCTTCTCAGCAAATGCTACCCACTAATGAGCGCTGACATCACCCAGACACTACAGCCATGCACTCATTCACAAACTCGCCGTGTCTCCACTCACACACGAGCAGATTGCGCAACCGGAGCAAACCAACTGGGTCACAAACAGAAAAAGTGTTTCCATACAACTGATACACTGGAAATTCTCCTCCCTGACTAACTAGTCTATCTAAAACTATCTACCTACCATAGACCCTAGTCTTTGTGCACTTACTTGCGGAAGGATCTTTAATCAAGAGCCCACTGGGCTGCCAAGCAACCGCTATACGGTGACTCGCAGGGACTCCCGTGGATGTGACCCCAGGCCGCTTTCACGCCACTCTAAGCTCTTAAGTGCATTTCTGGACTTAATGGCCCAGAAATGTGAGTTAAACATGCCCCATTTTGTATCGCTCTGTGATTTAGAAACACACCATGTGGCTAAGCTTACAGCTAATATGCTGTAGCTAAGCTAATGGGCCAGGGTATGCTTTAATTTAGCTTACAACTAATGGGCTAGGATATGCTCTGGCTGAGATAATGGCAAATGGGCTAGCTAGGATATGTTGTGGCTAAGCAAATAGATAATGATTAAAAAAAAAATGCTCCTACTAAGCTAATTACTTGTGGTCCAGGATAAGCTTTGTCTAAGCAAAAAGCTAATGCTACTGCTCAGCCATGGCTAAGACAACAGCTAATGAGCTAGGATATTCTGTGGCTAAGCTAATGGCTAATGAGCTAGAATATACTGTGGCTAATGGGCAACACTGATCACAGACGTTCGTCAAAGTTAACAATCACCCAAAAAAGCAGCTCAGAAACTAACATGGTTCCCCCGTACAAGCTTATCTCATGTTAACTCTTGAAAAATATAAACCAGTGCAGAGCCAATCTGATGAATGTATCCAAGGAGCTTTTACTGATGTTTTCACAAAAATTAGACGAAAGAAATAAAGTATCCAAGGTACACTAATTTTAATGCACATTTATTTATAAATGTAATATTTTGGCTTTGTTAGGTATGTTAGATTCAGATTTTAGGTATGCCAAACATGACCTCGGGTTTCAAGAGATTCATTTCATATCACCAGCAAAAACACAACTTAACTGCTCAGAAGTACTTGTGGGCACGCCCCAGTTCAGCGTTTCTCCAAAATAAAGGAATGCACCAAAATGCTGTGGCTAAGCTAACAGCTAATAGAACAGAATCTTTATTGTCATTGTACACAAAATACAACAAAACTCTGTTTAACAACAATCTCTGTTCAGCAGCTTAAAGTGCAATCATCATAATAATAAATATTAATAGATAAAATACTAATGCAATCTAAGCATATGTGCTAGAAAAGATTATGAGTGCAACAGTCTGTCTACTACTCTGGAAAAGAAGCTCTTTTTCATTCTGTTAGTCCGGGTTTTGATGACTCTGAGCCTGCCTGAGGGAAGGGTGGAAAACAGGTAATGTCCTGGGTGCGCTGGGTCACTCCTGATGATTTTAACTCTTCTGAGGAGGTGTGTGGAGTAGATGTCCTCCATGCATGGGAGCGAAGAGCCCACAATCCACTGAGTTGTCTTTATGACCCATTGCAGCTACTTGTGTGGACTTTCTAAGACCAGAGGAGAGAATATGTTGGACTTAGTGTACACAAACGTCCCAGATGCTTATAAGGCAACATCTAGCCCCTACCTCGGCCATTCTGACCACTTATCCATGAAGCTGGTGCCTGCCTACAAACCTTTACTGAAGCGCAGCAGGCCAGTAGAGAAACAAATCAGGATTTGGCCAGAGGGTGCAGCCTCGGCACTTCAGGACTGTTTTCTGCACACAGACTGGGAGGTCTTCAAAATAGCAGCCTCCCAGGGAGACAGGACAGATGTGGAGGAGTATGCTGAAACGGTCACCAGCTACATCGCGAAGTGCACAGAGGATGTCACTATAGTGAAGACTATCACTGAACGGGGCAACTATAAACCCTGGATGACGGCAGAGGTGCGCTCGCTGCTCACAGCCAGAGATGCAGCCTTCAGAGCGAAGGACAGGATCGCCCTCCGCTCAGCCAGGTCTGCACTCTCAAAGGGAATTAAGACAGCGAAGCGCACCTATGCAGAGAAAATCCAGGGACACCTCTGTGACGCAAGGAACACCAAACGGATGTGGCAGGGAGTTCGGGCGCTGACGGATTATAAGTCTAGGCAGGGGGTCGATGATGACGACGTTTCGCTTCCAGACAGGCTCAACAACTTCTTTGCATGTTTTGAAGCATCAAACCCAACAATCAGAGGGAGGGCTGGCCCATCTCCACCATCTGTTGGGTCAGCTATCATCATCAACGCAGCGGACACACGGAGGACCCTAATCAGGGTCAACCCACGTAAAGCTGCAGGTCCGGACAACATCCCGGGACGTGTGCTCCGAGACTGTGCGAGCGAGTTGGCGGATGTCCTGACTGACATTTATAACATCTCCCTGAGTCAGGCCATCTTTCCCAGATGCTTTAAGACCTCTACCATAGTACCAGTGGCAAAGAAACCAGTTGTGTCCTGTCTGAATGACTATCGTCCTGTTGCACTGACACCAATTGTGATGAAGTGTTTTGAACGGCTTGTCAAACCACACATCACAGCCTGCCTCCCTGCATCACATGACCCGCTCCAGTTTGCATATTGTTCAAACCGCTCCACGGAGGATGCTATAGTCACCACCCTGCACTCTGTCATCACCCACCTGGATCAGAAAGACACCTACGCCAGACTCCTGTACATTGATTTCAGTTCAGCATTCAACACCATTATTCCCCAGAGACTGATGGAGAAATTACTCCTTCTCGGTCTGAACACCGCCACATGTCTCTGAATCCTGGACTCCCTGACTGAGAGACCTCAGTCTGTCCGTGTTGGAAACAACATCTCCAACTCTATCACGCTGAGAACCGGATCCCCTCAAGGCTGCGTACTCAGTCCACTGTTGTTTACACTTCTAACACATGACTGTGTATCCAGACACAAGGGGAACCAGGTTATTAAGTTTCCAGACGACACCACAGTGGTGGGACTTATTCAGAGGAATGAGGAATCAATGTACAGGGAAGAAGTTAGAGACCTGGAGGGCTGGTGCAGGGAGAACAATCTGGTGCTCAACGTGGACAAAACAAAGGAGATGATTATCGACTTCCGGCGGTCACGGCCTGAACACGTCCCTCTCAGCATCGGCGGCCGTTTGGTGGAGAGAATGGAGAACATCAAGTTCCTCGGAGTGCAGATCTCACAGGACCTGACCTGGAGCAAGAATTCCTTGGGGATCAGGAAGCGGGCCCAGCAGAGACTGCACTTCTTGAGAAAACTCAAACAGGCCTCTCTCCCCATCTGCATCCTCAGGACCTTCTACAGAGGTGTGGTGGAGAGTGTTCTGACATACTGCATTGCAACATGGTACTCCAGCTGCAGTATGTCAGACAAAAAAGCCCTGCAGAGGATAGTTAAGGGAGCTGAGAGGGTAATTGGAGTTTCCCTCCCCTCTGTCCAAGAACTTTTTCAGAACCATTGCAGGAGCAGGGCACTGAACATTGTCAAGGACCACTCTCACCCTCTGCATAAACACTTTGAACTGCTGCCATCTGGCAAACGATTCCGGAGCATCAGAGGCAGAACCACCAGACTGATTAACAGCTTCCTTCCACAAGCTGTTAGGATGCTGAACAGTTGATCCGGAATCTTTCATACATACTACTACTGCACCTTATGGACATTATGTATATTACAGTGATCCCTCGCTACTTCGCGTTTCACCTTTCGCACCCTCAGTGCATCGCGGATTTTTCAGAAATATTCATCAAAAATTCAAAATTGAGAAAAAATGGGCGGGCGCTAGCAGAAGGCAGGGAGACTACATTAGAACATCAGGTATCAACACGGAGAGCCGCTCAACTCAAAATCCACCTCTCTGACCACCGCTCCACTCCTCTCCGCCCACCTCTTCACTGCTCGGGAATCTCGCAAGCTGACTGGCCGAGACGTTTTACCCAGCTTCTCTCCCTGCAGAGCGCCCATACCCACCGAAGGAAGACCGCATTCATTGTTCTTTATCGCTAGTCTCGCAGCGTGGAACTTTTCGCTGTTCTCTTGTCCCTTTTTGTGTGAAATAGTCTTCCCGTCGAGCCACTACGCCGCCTCCTGCAGCTGCCCTCGACAATCCTGCGCCTCTAGCACCTGACGATGAGGCGTCACCTGAGGAGCAGTAAAGCTCTCATTAACCTGTGCAGTACGTAAATCATCTTCATCTTGAGTTACATATCTTGTTATAAAAATAAAAGAGTTCTAAAAACATATTTATGTACACTTTATTTACATCTACGTATGTATGTACACTTACACACACACACACACGTATCATATGAGAGAGAGTGAGAGAATGAACGTATGTGTTATTTATGGGTGACGTCATTAGGGGGTGACGCTACTTCGCGGTTTTTCACTTTTCGCGGTCGGTTCTGGAACCCATTAACCGCGATAAGTGAGGGATCACTGTATTTGTATATTATAGTTCTAGTTAGTTTTCAAGTATGTCTCAGGGATGTATGAATGACTGTGTTGAGGTGGGGGCTGAGGGTGTGTGTGAGTGTGTCTTAAATTATGTTCTTTTTACTTATATGGATACCGAGAGAAACGCAATTTCAGCTTGCTTGCACTACAGTTGTATGTACAGCAACATGACAATAAAGGTTGATTTGATTTGATTCTTTTCCGCCTCTGTGCAGCTGGAATACCAGACAGTGCAGCCGTACATCAGGACACTCTACTGTGCAGCGATTGAAGTTCTTAAGCAGAGCTGAGGGAAAATTGTTGTGCTTCAGAGTTCGGAGGAAGAAGAGTCGTTGCTGGGCTTTCTTGATGTTATGGGTTGTATTCACACTCCAACTTAGGTCCTTAGATATATACACGCTAAAATATGGGCTAAAATATGCTGTAGCTAAACTGACAGCTAATGGGATAAGATATGCTATGGCTACTCTAATAGCTAATTGGCTAAAATATGCTGAGATTTTTTTCTTTTTCAAATTTCACTCATCATAAACAAGTTAACAGATATCAAGACAAACATATCATTCTATACAGTCCATAGACAAACAAACAAATCCTTCAAATTGTATGTAGACATACAGTATGTATATGTGCTGATGGTGCTGTCAGCTTATAGAGAAAGGTTGAACTTGCATGTTGCTGTCTGTGGTGTATGAATAATGGGCTAAGATATGCTGTGGCTAAGCTAACAGTTAATGGGCTAAAATATGCTATAGCTAAACTAAACACTAATGAGCCAAGATATGCTGTGACTAAGCTAACAGCTAATGAACTAAGATATGCTGTGACTAAGCTAACAGCTAATGAGTTAAGCTATGCTGTGGCTAAGATAACAGCTAATGGGCTAAAATATGCTGTGGCTAAGCTAACAGCTAATGAGCTAAGATATGCTGTAGCTAAGCTAACAGCTAATAAGCTAAGATATGCTGTGGCTAAGACAACAGCTAATGGGCTATGATATACTGCAGAATGCATGGGAAAATGAAACAAAATTTAAGCAGGTAAAGAAGTGTTAGAACATAAAATTAATAAAACGGTGGAGAACAGCAGATGTTATTTCACAAGAAAAACAATCCCGATCTCCATAGCAGAAATAATTTTATTTTTTTTTTAAATCATGTTACATCTTTTTTGAGGCTCGTTTTTAAGATTTTATTGAAAATTCTGATACCAAAGTTTAAATTTCTACTACAAGATATTGGTTCCAAGCATCAGATTACAGCCTGAATTTTTAAGTGTCAAATAACCAGTATCTATGGACCAACCTGCAACAAATCTGTGAACTGGCACTGCCGTTACTGCAGCGACTGCTGTCAATGGTCAGGGTTTCTACTGTTTTCTGACAGCCTCAGCAGATGGGAAGTTGGACTGGTGAGATTTGTGTGTTTAACCCCTGAACTTTTTTTTTTTTTTTTCTTGCCTTCTGATTGTTGCTCTGAGTGTTGCTATCCCTGTGCTGTTGCAATCCTGGAATTTCCCTGTTGTGGGACTAATAAAGGCTTATCTTATCTTATCTTATCTTAACATTCCAGCCAATTTCCCTGAATTTAGCATACGCAAAGAAAATCAAATTCTTTCTTCACTGAGTGGCAACAGAAAATTCGAAGCGTCCTGCTGGCATAACACCGGACTATTAAGGGGTTAACTACTTCACATTACTGCAAACTGTTTCATGTCTTTGAAATCAGTTTTAATATTGCAGAGATTCTGTCTGTGGTTCCTTGATCTTTTTTTTTTTTTTTTTTTTTTTTTTTTTTAATTTTGTGGTCATTAGGTCGCCTTAGCTTGAGCAATTTAAGTTGAATTGCATAATAACTAAGAGTTATTATACGCAACCACCGAAGTTCTCGGAGAGTGTGTTGCCTGTTAATGTTAGCTAGCTAAACAGTGTTAAAACATTACTGTTGCATGCTAAGTAGGCAGCTGCATGCTAGTCATTTTGCTGTTGTTACAGGGAACAAAACCCTTCCTGTTAACAGTCTCGATTAGGGCTGTGCAATACAACGATATACTGTGCAGTATATTGGTGATGCAATAAAAAACGTCTACCATTTCATACAAAACTGGATCGTTTATATCGGGATTTAAAAGACAAATTCTGTTACTACTTCTCACCACCCGCCTCTCCTCCGCAGTGCGCCAGGTGTGTGCAATAGTGAGATCCGTTGGTTAGCAGCTAACTGCAAGCTAATGGTTTGGTCATATATCCGCCACTTCTGTTTACCAGGGATGTGGGGCCGTTTCCCACCATGCTACGTCGGAGAGGATAGTCCTCCAACCTCATTTTAATTGGAGCTAAATAACATTAACACCATCCCTCTCTAATTATAAAACAGCAAATGCTAAATGATGATGCTAACTTGTCGCTAATAGGAAAGATTATAGTGTATCAGACCATCGTTTCTTTGGTTTAAATTACTGCTGAGTTTCTTAATTCTGTCTGAAAAATATTACTAAAGCTGTAAAAGTGTGTGACAGCAGCCGCATACACACTAAATAAATAATAAATAAAACGTGTTGGAGGAACAAACTGGCTCTTAATGTAACTTGACGTTGAATAATTTGTAATTAGTCAATTAGTGCTAATGAATCGTTGAGGTCATCTCAAATGCACATTTAAAAATAATTTTATATAACACTGCAAAATTAAGAGTGGAAAATGGTGTATAAAATTAATGACAGATGAATTTGTACAATTGATTTTTTTCACTGTCATTTAAAATGTAGAAAAAGACAGTCTGTTTTATTGATTATTATATATAAACAATAGAATTTACAGAATGTATACTGTGATATATATCATTATCGTCAAATAAGATTACTTATATTGTGATATGAAATTTTGGTCATATCGCACAGCCCTAGTCTCGATCTGCTTCTATCGAGCATCTCTGTCCACTGAACATTCGGATCAGACCTAAAGCACCTAAACAAGCCACCACATGGTGGCGGCTTCCGTATTTCTCCAGATTGGGTAATTTTGTAAAGTGTGCTCTCTGCATTAATGTGCAAACTTGTTTCCAGCTACCGTCTAAAAATGTACCCATTCATACGTCACCCATAACTTTGGCGGAACAGGTGCATTAAACGACTTTAAAAACCGCTTCTGATTCTGGCAGCAGCGTGGCATGAACTCATTCATCTGCAGTCAGCATTTTAAAATCCAAAACGCAGCGTGGGGGTGTGGATGTGGGTGGGTGGGGGGGTTCGGAGTTACGTGTGTAGTCGGGGAAAGATTTAAGCAAAATGTGCAAGAAAGTGCTGCCTCAGCTGCACCTGACCAAAACACCACTGAAACCTGGCTGATTTTTCATAAATAAATATAGTTTTAATTGGCTTATTATTGCACATTCTAACATTTATTTGATATTTAATGATTAAATCTTCGCAGCGGTGGATAACAATATAAAAAAACCCATAGCAACCGTCATCTCTGGTTCTATTATCAGAAAACGCACAGGCATGCACATGAAAACAGCCAATCAGACCAAACCCCAGCAGCGGAGCAGATGACTGGGGGGGGGGGGGGGGATCAGAGCTGCTGACCTGCTCCGAGTCCGAGTCGTAGTCCTCATCATCGGCGCTCAGCGACATGGCCATGGCTGCTTTTATTTTTTCACACAGCGGCTTCCTCACAGCTCACTGACATGGCTGCAGCTTCCTCCTCCTCCTCCTGCTGCTGCTGCTGTCAGGTCTGCAGCCCTCCTCCTCTACACATCCACAATACCACCAGCAGATGACAAGCCTGCCTCATTAATATGGATCGACCACCCCTCATATGAAAGGAGAGGAAGAGCGTGTGGAGGCAGCGAACCAATAGGAGGCTGCTCTGGTTCTGCTTCCACCCCAACCAGGATGGAAAAAAAATGCAAGATACGGTGATGTCATATTCATGTTGAAGACAGCAGATGGTTCAGCCAGTAGGAGCAGGCGGTATCTTGTTACCTTTAATTTGCAGCTATTTCATGTAAATTTGTACCTTTGTTCACAGTAATTTACAACTTTTTTTCTTATTAATTTGTAATTTTTTTTCTCATTAATTTGATACTTTTTCTCATTAATTTGCACCCATTTTCTCAATAATCTGCACCTTTTTCTCATTAATTTGCACCTTTTTCTCAATAATTTGCACCTTTTTTCCTCATTAGCAACTATTTCATGTAAATTTGCACCTTTGTTCACAGTAATTTGCAACTTTTTCTCATTAATTTGCAACTTTTTTCAGTAATTTGTAACTTTCTCATTAATTTGCGCCCATTTTCTCATTAATTTGCACCCTTTTCTCAACAATTTGAACCTTTTTTCTCATTAATGTGCAACTTTTTCTCATTAATTTGCAACTTTTTCATACAAATTTGCAACTTTTTTCATGCAAATTTGCAGCATTTGTCATGTAATTCTGCAAATTTTTCTCATTAATTTGCAAATTTTTCTCATTTATCTACAACTTTTTATGCAAATTTGCGATTTTTCCTCATTAATTTGCAACCTTTTCATACAAATTTGCTGGGTTTTTTTTCATGGAAGTTTGAAACTTTTTCCATGTAAATTTACAGTTTTTTTCTCATTAATCTGCAACTTTTTTCTTCTAGATTTGCAATTTTTTTTCTTGTAAATTTGCCATTTTTACCTGTAAATTCAACGTTTTTTCCTCATAGACTTTCAACTTTTTCTCATAAATTTTCAAGGAGGTACATCACCTCTCCTCCAGAACATCAACACAAAGAAGTCTGCAAGCTAGCAAATTTGACCAGAAAACAATAGTACTGAAAGAGCTAATGTTTAAAGAAAAAATTTACAATATGATGCTGCCATGAGTGCGGCAGGTCCAAACCACCACTCGGCACTTGCGGAGCACACGAGCACCACAGCAAAGCAGCACGGCGCACACATCGGCTGCCACCACCGTCCTATGTTGAGACGTAAGCTACATACAGCCTCCAGAAAGACACCATTTAACCCTATAAGTGTGTATGTTGCCAAACTGTGACGTAACCCCCAGTGGTCAAGAGTGGTAAATATTTTTTGTCAATAAAATAGTTCAGATTTCCAAGGCTATAACTTGAAAGTGGTAAGAGATAATGGCTTACTGTCAATTAGAAAGATGTAAAATATGATTCAAAGTTTCAGATAGGAATAAATTTATGCATCTAATTTGCATAATGTCACGGCACCTCTTTGAATTCCATAACTCAGTCAAAACTGGACTTTGGACGTATTTACACAAAAAATGGTTCAGTCTTTTGACACCGTTTTTTGTACAGAGGTACCTCATCATCTTGTCTTCAAAGTATATGAACAAGAAATCAGTACATTTAAAAAAAAACAGAAATACGTCACTTACTGTTGTACAGTCTATTGAAAAAGGGGGGCTGGCGTAGTCGCTGCGTTTTTACCCATTATGCTCCTTATTTTGCAATCTGTTGGTAATATAAAATCTCTACCACATCTCCAAAGTCTTATGATTATCCCAAATAAATTTTGCTTGTATCCCACGGCTATTTTCTGCATACAAAGCTGACAAAACGTGGCGTGACCAATCGCGGACGTATTAGCTTTCTGTGCTAACTGCTACAAACAAAGGAAAAGGAAATAAGGAGTTCTTCTTCTTTGGTGTATTACGTGTCATCCACTGAGTCCTCCAACTGATGTCTGCCACCTTTTGAAACTGGCAAATCAGTACAAATTCCCAATGCAGGCGATCATGTCAGAGTGAGAAGGCAGGCACAGTGCCGCGCTCTGCCACTAGGGGCATGAAAATTCTCTCACTCAAAGGGTTAATAGGCTGAAAAGTCAACTGGTTTTTATTACGCTGGTACCTAAATAGGTAAGTTTGTATTTGTAACGTTTATTAATAATTTTTAATGAAGTATTATGTCTCTTGATCGATACAGTATCACCACCACAAAGTATCACGGTACTGCGATGCATCAATTTTTGTTCCACCCACCCCTACAGCGGAGATGAAATCTTCTCACCTTGAAGCTCTTCTTTGGCCAGCGGACCACAGGAACTCCGGTGATGGCCAAGTTGGGGTCGTCGTCCGCATGGTCCTTCAAAACGACCTACAGACCCACAGAGGAGCACGGAGAGAAAAGAAGACATCTGTCATACTAAATCATCCATCGTGGGAGGATATTTCATATCACTGTTGGGGGGGGGCAAGATTGTGTTTAGGAGCTCCTACTTTTATAATAGAGCAGAGTTAGAATTTTTTAACACAAATTTTCTTGTAAAAGTGCTTCTTTTTTCTGAATATTTTCCCATAAATTTGAGCTTGTTCTTGTAAATCTGGAACTGCTTTTTCCCCTCATAAAAAGAAAGCTTTCATGCAAATTTTTG
This sequence comes from Pholidichthys leucotaenia, assembly GCA_020510985.1. Taxonomy (NCBI): domain Eukaryota; kingdom Metazoa; phylum Chordata; class Actinopteri; order Cichliformes; family Pholidichthyidae; genus Pholidichthys; species Pholidichthys leucotaenia. Next base: position 18,688,785 of record CM035850.1, on the reverse strand, counting down.
TTTTTTTCTCTAGCATATTTGTAACATTTTTCTTGCAAATGTTTTTTTCTTTTTAGCATACTCAGTAGGTGATTTTTTTTTTAAACAAGGGGGGTGGGGGTGTTCACCAATTTATCATAAGGTACAAATGTATAAATGTAAATAAGGTACAAATTTGCAAAAAACAAAAGTGCAAAGATATGATAAAAGATGCCAGTTTAAAAATTAATTTTCAAAAAAGCTGCAACTTACAATTACGCAGAATAAAAATGTAACCAGCATCCACATTAATGCTGAAAATTTACAAGGAAAAAAATGCAAGTTAATGAGAAAAAAGTTGCAAATTTATGAGAAAAAGTTGCAAATATGTTTAAAAAAAAAAGTCAGAAGTGTAAAGGGGAAACAATGTACAGAATAAAGTCACGAATCTATGAGAAAAACGCTGGAAGTGTACAGGAAAAAATTGCACGTCTGAGAAAAAGGGTTGCAGATTTATGATTAAAAAAAGTTGAGAATTTAAAGAAAAAGTTGAAAATTTATGAGAAAAGTTTCAAATGTTTGAGAAAAAGTGACAAATCTATGAAAAAAGTAGCAAAATTACAAGAAAAAAAGTTGCAAATTGATGATAAAAAGTTGCAATTTCTTGAAAAAGTCCAAAATCTGAGAAAAAAGTCTTTAAATTTGAGAAAAAAAAGCTGCAAATTTATGAGGGTCAGAAATTTAAAGGCAAAAAATCTAATTTACAGAAAAGTCACAAATCTATGAGGAAAAAAAGTTTACAGGAAAAAAATTGCACATTTGAGAAAAAAAGTCACAAATATATGAAAAAGTAGCAAAATTACAAGGAAAAAAAGGTGCAAATTTATGATAAAAAGTTGCACATTTATGAGAATAAAGCTAAAAAAAATTGAGAAAGAAAATTGCAATTTTTTTTTGCATTTCTGCTTTGAATTCTAAAATAAAATTAAATATTAAAACTAACTTTGTTTCAGCTAAATTGGGCAGCTCTGTTGGAAATTTGCACCCTTTGTTGTCTCATTAATTTTTTTCCTAATTGTTCTGCTATTGTTTACTTTGATGTGTTCCAGCAGCCCTAGTGGGTCGTCGATTCCCTCTGGAACACATTTCTTGTTCTCGGGCAGCTCCTCCAGCTTCTCCACCAGCTTCCTCAGTCCGCTCAGCTCAAATTTGGTCAGGTGGGTCCATCTGCTGGGCGACTCTGGCGAACCCAAGGGTGTTCTGGGGTTGCAGCTGTCCTCCGAGTCTGCCGACGAAATGGCTTTAAAGTTCTGGCCTTTCCCGCGGTCGGGCGAGCCAGGCCCATCCTGAGCGGCTCCGTCGGGTTTTTGGTCGCAGACGTGTGTCCAACAGGAGTCCTCATTGGTGTCCAGGATCCTGGAGTCAGAGGACGGACTCTGAGTCTGTGTCTTTGTGTCACAGTCTGAAAGGACAGAGGACGGTTATCTGCAGAGACTGGAAGAACGGGAATGGTTCTCAACCACAACAGCTCTGAGCAAGTCCCCAACTTCCCAACACAAGAGAAAACCAGCAGACAATCCCGACCAACAACCAAACCCATGTCCTGAGAATCCCCAGAACCCCACAAAGGGAGCACGGCCACAACCCAGAGAAACCAGGCCCTGCCCCCGTCAGCATAGACCAGCATACAACCCACGACCACGGGACACACAGCTAGGGAGCCCCAGCCTAGACAACAGCGGCCCCGCACCACCCCAGCAGATGAGTAAGTTCACACCTGTCCAGAAAGCCAGGCCAACCCACTCCAACCACCGAGCCCCGTGTGTGGGTGCAGCTAATGTAAAGCATTTAAAAGAGATGGGGAGCATGGACGGCCAACCAGATGCACCCATCCCAGGCAGGCCGTACCACACAACCAATCTACCCTATATTTGAGCTCATGTTGTGACAGCATGAAAAAAAACAGCTGAGATGAAGGGTCAAAAGACGCACACCTACCACAGAGCCCCAGATATAAACCCTGGAAGCCAAGAGGCCTCCACGCCCAGAGGATGCAGCAGCGAACGGCGGGGAGTCGCCAGGGGCCACCACACCCAACTGTCCAGCACCTCTGGACCTCAGCCCAACCACACACACATACACAGATACAAATCATGTTCTCCCTCCCTCGTCCATCCATTCACACAACAACACGCAGATAACACCTTGAAGCACCATATCCACAGTACTGGCAGGACTCTGGGGATGACACAGCACCACACCCCAGGCCACCAACCAGATCCCAAACCCAGAGCAGCAAGTATGTATGATGGGGTGTGGAACATGGGCACAAGTGTGTGTAATATGTTGAAATTGGAGGCAAATATATGCAATATCAAGAAAATGGTCATTTATGCACTACTAAGATGCAATAGGGCTATCTATGCTTACATCACCCATCGTGTGAATTTAGCCCTAGCGGCAGAGCGCTATAAACAAACAACATTTTCAATGTATTTCAATGGAAATGTTTGCTAAATTTAAACAAAGAAAATGCTGAAATGGTGCGCAATTGGCTCATGTAGCCATCACCATCTTATGAATGATGGTGATGGCAATCAGAAATCAAGTTTTTTTAGATTCCCATCAGCCAACAGAGATTACTGAAGGAGGATATTGTGGGCTACTGTCTGCCCAAGGACAATGCCTTTTCATAATAGGATGCAGAGGCCGAGGGATGATACGACCCATGTCTTTGTCTGTTCTGACCACTTTATAACAGGTTAACCAAAACTATAGAGTCTTATTTACCATTAAAAGTCATGTTCCTACACATAAAGTTAATGCGAACATGCAAAAAACACCCAAATTTGCATCCAAGGGAGTTAATAGCTAGAATAGAAGAGTCGGCTCGGTAGGAATATTCATTCCAATTTCAGCCACTAATCAGCCTCAGAGTAAAAGCATCAACACGACAATTAAACAAATTTAAGAATGAGACTGATACTCATGTGCAGACAAATGGACCAAAGCTCTGTAGGGCTGAAACAAAGTGTTGGGATTAACGAGAGCCAAGTGTAAACAGACTGCAGTCTCCCGTCTTTGTGGAGGCAAGTAATATTTTCCCAGCTGCGAGCTCCAGTGGATAAATTTTGCAAACCTAAACATGACGGCTTTTTGGGGATTTCCACAGCAGGTACAATTTATTTTCCATTATTAGAGTGTTCTGCCAATGTGCACCGAAGCTGGAGCATCTATTTGGTAGTTACAAATATCAATAAATGTTGTTTTGGCCACTCTGCTGGATTGTTCTTCCACATACTGGCTGGTAGATGGTAGCACTTTTTGAGATCACAAATTTAAAGTTTTCGATCATGTATGATCCGATCTTGCAGTGAAAGCTCGTCATAATATTGATATTCCGTATCATTTCAATGGTAAACTGACATATTTTATCACTTTAGCGTGTTTTGGTGGGTGTGCTTCTGCACCAAGTACCCGGTTATATAGACAGCGTTTTTAAAATTGGGGGAATAGGATGGTTGGAGGCCACACTGCAGCGGGAAGCAGGGCTCCCTCCACCTCCCACCCAAACCCTCAGTGTCTACAATGCGATTAAAGAGGGCCACTCCTCACCAACACAACAGCCCCACCCCGAAACCCCAAATATGAGACGGGAAGTGTGGTCCACTTAGCATGGGGGAGGGAGAGGGAGGGCGGGGAAAAGGTAAGACTGGGAGGGAGACAGCTCCCACAGAAGGTCTGCTTCCCCCCCAGTAGCCAGCTCCCAAAATGGCTCCAGAAGCCACCCCCCACCCCCCAATCCCGCCCAGGGTGAGGTGCCCCAGGACCCACCTCCGCCATGCCTCCAGACACCACCAACACCACCAGTACACAAGGCAGCAACCACCCACCTCAACCAAAGGGGAACTGGATGTGAAGGCCCGACCCAGATCCTGAAGTGCGCCCACACACCAGCCACCTTTTCCCTGGCATGCAAACTCCCAGGCACAACGATGTACTCACCCATATGGATCCACATGCTCACAGTCGTACCCATCCAGACTAAAATCACGCCTACACACACACACACACACACACACACACACACACACAAGAAGAGGGTCAGAGTACCCTCCAACCCGGAAATAATGCCAAGACCCTGAGGTAGGGCCAACCTCACCCCCATGGGGACATGCCCAGGGAGGCCCAGGTCCTGGCGCTAAGCGGGCCCAGCACAGATGAAGGCAAACCCCCCACACCCAACCAGGGCAGACCCATAACTACCCCAGCCAAAATGTTTTTTTATCTATACATATATTCAATTATATGATATACTTCCCTCTTCCCCTTTTTCCATCTTTCCTCAAACAAGGGTTAACCAGGACCAACCTCCACCCACCAAAGCCAGCGCAGTCCAGCCCCCACAAGCACCCCGCCAGCCCCCACCACACACCCTGACAGCAACCCCCGTAACATGTGCCCACCCACCCACCCATGCAGACCGCAGAAAAACACTCCACTTGGTCCAGCACAAGGCAGCAGCAACCCACCGTGGTGAACAACAAGGAAGCAACCTCATGTTCTACAGGACAACAGTTTGACAGCGTCCACAGACTTATAGGAGATGGCGGCAGCGGCGTTACCCACCTGTAGGCTCTTTGCGGATGGCCTGAGAGAAATAGGAACGCTTGGTGAGGCAGCTCAGGTATCGCTCCAGGACGTACCAGCATATCTCGTAGTAGAAGGGGAAACGGAATTTGGAAAGAACCTGAAACCAAGAAGCAAATATAGAAAAAACTATGTCTAACTTTCTGCTTAGTGCTTCCTTAGCGTACCATCTTTCACAATGACCCACTCAGATCTTCCTGTGTGGATGTTTAAGTTTATGAAGTCAGATTCCTACCTTGGTCCTGTTCTCTATCTCATGGATGGTGAGCTGCATAGGAATGTTAAAGCTGTGCAGGATGTTGCCTCCAAACACCAGCGTGTCCACTGGGGTGTAGACAGCATGGATCCACCCTACCATTTAAAACAAAAGCAAAAGTAAACACCCCCGCTAAGAAACACCCCCCCCCACACAAAAAAAAAAAAAGTCTCTTTATCCACATGTGAAGCTCCCAGAAGTGTATATGAAATGTCTGTGACACCTCAGGGTTTAACTACTGCAGTGCGATTTTACACACGGGGAAGAAACTCTCCACAAAATAGGCTGCTTTTTCCTCCGAGATTTATGGTGTGTTCCTTTTCTTTCCCAGCCATCACCTGCTTACTTGAGACCTCTCCCTTTATAGCATCACAAAAAAGCAACCCTGGAACCAAGATGGATGCCCCCAGAAAGGCTAGCTAATAGCTAGCTCTAGTTCTACTCGCTGTAGAATGCTAACAGGTACAGAGCCAATCTGAGGGCTGTCTCTTCAAAAACTGGGCAGAATTAAACTGGTGGAGGTTCATTTGTTTTTCATGTTTATTTAGCTCTCTCTACAATGTTTTGATGGTGTTAGACAGTCCTTCTGAACCAAGGGTGGGAGAATTCTTACTTTAGGAATGTTACAAGACCTCAGCAGCAAAACATCCAATTTAATGTCCCACAAGTACTAGTTAGCAAGCCCCAGTTTGTGTTACTCTGAGGTTTAAGAACTCACCATTTGACTAAGCTAATGGGCTAGGGTACACTGTGGCGAAGGTAATGGTTAATAGGCTAGGCTATACTGTGGCAAAACTAACAGCTAATGCGCCAGGATAAGCTGTGTCTCAGCAAATAGCTAATGGGCCAGAAAATGCTTGAATTTGCAGAGAACTCATTCTAGACCTAGAATGTAGCTAGTTCCTCTGGTGAGTTAGCTCAGCAGCCCATCTGTGGATTTCAGAGAGAAACATCCCTCCCTGTTCTCCTCTGAGGGTTTATTGAAGACATGCCAGACTAGTCACAGGGCAGGTCTGTTAAGTAATGACGCAATGACTTTACATATGAGAACAGCCAATAGGTGGTGGGCTGAGTGCGTTTTTCGTGTCATTGATCGACCCGCATCGAAAGAGTATGCCATTTTTTAAATATAGTCTTCTCTATTTTTGGTAAATCTGAGAAAATTTGTTGGCAGCCTTGATTTAACATCATTTTGAATAAACTTACTCAAATAGTCAGTCCTCTCCGGCATCTTTCAGAACAGCACTAGCTGACAAACCAATCAGGTTATGGTATTGTCCCCCAGGTGACCACATACACCAATCACGTTCGACTTAATCAGGACCCTGAGGGTAAAGTATAGCAGGTCTTTCTGACAACTGATTTATTAAAAAGAATTAATTTATCCAAAAAAAAAAAAAAACAAAGCAATAAAGACTGTAACAATCTGTACCTCCTTTAAAACTGTTGAATTGACTTTTACTTCACTGCTTTTTTTTCTACATATTTATTTGATTCTGGTTTATTATTATTTTTATATGATACCCCCTGGATTGTTTTGTCTGTTTTCAATCCCATGTTCCCTGTATTCCATTACACATAATCTTAATTGAGCATCACTTGTGTATTTAAATCTGATCAGAATGTCAAAATAAACTACTTTGTCTCACTCTTTGTCTGTGACCCAGTTTATTGCCTTAGTATGGCCCCATCTTTATTGGTATTGTCTCATGTCAAATCAGACACCTTTTTACACCGCATTCCACATTATTATGTAAATGATATTTGTCTCTGATTTTCCGAAATAGTCACTGCAAATGACAGTCAGTATAATTTTTAACTCATTAACCATTACAACATTATTCAAATTTTATTTAACAAACCTCCAAATGATAACTTTTTTTTTTGCAAAAATAAAAAAAAACTCAAAATGCACTGTATTATGCACAACAGAGTTTCAAAGCATTTTATTGGTTGTAAAAAAACTTAAAATGGTCATTTGTTGAATGTGCAGCATTAGGAGGTCATATTTACCGAAATCAAACTATTTCAATCAAAAACATCTTAACAGGCCAAGTTACATGTTAACATAGGACCCCGTCTTTGGTATAACCTTTACAATTCTTGCATATATTGAACTTTTTTGGAGAGTTTCTGCTTGAATTTATTTGCAAGATGTCCGAATAGCCTCCAACAGCTGCTGTTTTGATGCGAACTGCCTCCCACCCTCATAGATGTTTTGTTTAAGGAGGCTCCAAAGGTTCTCAATAGGGTTGAGGTCAGGAGAGGATGGGGGCCACGCCATGAGTTTCTCTCCTTTTATGCTCATAGCAGCCAATGACACAGAGGTATTCTTTGTAGCATGAGATGGTGCAGTCATATATGAAGATAATTTTGCTACGGAAGACACGGTTCTTCTTTTTGTACCATGGAAGAAAGTGGTCAGTCACAAACTCTATATACGAGGTCATTTTCACACCTTCAGGGACCCTTAAGAGACCTACTAGTTCTTTCCCCATGATTCTGGCCCAAAATATGACTCCGCCACCTCCTTGCTGATGTCGCAGCCTTGTTGGGACATGGTGGCCATCCACCAACCATCCACTACGCCATCCATCTGGACCATCCAGCATTGCATGGCACTCATCAATAAACAAGACTGTTTAAAAATTAGTCTTCATGTATTTCTGGGCCCACTGCAACCGTTTCTGCTTGTGAGCATTGGTTAGGGGTGGCCAAATAGTAGGTTTATGCACAACTGCAAGTCTCTGGAGGATCCTACACCTTGAGGTTTGTGGGACTTCAGAGGCACCAGCAGCTTCAAATGCCTGTTTGCTGCTTTGTAATGGCATTTTAGCAGCTGCTCTCAATCTGATGAATTTGTCTGGCAGAAACCTTTCTCATTATGCTTTTATCTGCACAAACCCGTCTGTGCTCTGAATCAGCCACAAATTTCTTTACAGTACAATGATCACGCCTAAGTTTTCATGAAATATCGAATGTTTTCATACCTTGTCCAAGGCAGTGCACTATTTGATGCTTTTCGGCAGCAGAGAGAGCCTTTTTCTTTCCCATACTGCTTGAAACTTGTGGCGCGCTTAATAATGTAGAACATCCTTCTTAAATAGTTTTCCTTTAATTGGGCTCACCTGGCAAACTAATTGTGACAGGTGACTGAGATTGATATCAGTGATCCAAAGAGCCCTGAGACACAATACCATCCATGAGTTTAAAACAAAAAATTGAATGTTTATGACACTAAAATCCTATTTGCCTAATAATTTGGAACGCGGTGTATTAGTTACTGTGAATGTCAGCAGGGCGATCTGTGGAATCCTGCATATGTACATACAATTCTATATTCAGACAGGAGCATTCTCTGGACTTTGTGAATCTTGATACAAAGGAAAGCAAAATAACTGAAAAGACATAAAAATATAAGCTGCTCGATAGCCACACTTCAGATGTGGCAGTCCACATAGGCTTTCACAGATAATGCTATATGCTGTATACCAATAAAAAAAAAAAATTGAGATACTGAAACAAAATTCAGCTTTAGCGAATGATGGTGAGTAAGCAACTTTAATCTGATTAACTCCAGCTGAATTGACCATGTACATTAATGACTAAACATTAATAGTCAATTTAAGACAAAGAGACAGTGATCCAGACAGGTCCAGGAGATTTCAGGAATGTCTGAGCATCTGGAGTTACCTGTAGACCAGAAGAGAAAATGTTAACACAATGCAGCTAGTTATCTGTAGAATGATCATTTCTGCAGTAATGGCACAGTCCACACTTTGATGAAGATTCTCAGTCACCCAGGTGGGTCAGTATACTGGATGAAAGCTCAGTCTAGTCAACTGGAATCAAGGATTTTTTACTCTGAATGGTGAACTGGATGAATGGTGAAACGTTTCAGAGTGAAAAACAAATACTTGAATCCAGATGACTGAACTGAACTTTCATACAGTGTAGTTGTCCACAGTTAAAGTTCCCAACCAATTTTGTCTCCTTTACAATATTTTAGGAGGAACCACATTACTTGAGATACAAATCACCAACCAGCAAAACTTCTTTAACATCAGCAGGAACAACACAACATGAAGGACATGTAATTACTTCATTCAGCAATATGGTACACAAGACAAGGAACAACAGGGAGTATGCATTTCATTCCAATATCAACTCTGGAGATCTGGAAAACAAAAAGAAAATACAGGGACATAAATATAACATTATCATGCTTACCTAGCTGACGAAAATGCAGCCTTGTCACCCCTTCTCTTTCTTTTGCGTTGTTTACTTCCGACAATGATGCTGATCATTGATCAAATTCAAGTCAGGTGACCATGGAGCACTGTTTTGACTGGTTAAGCACATAGTGGTTCTTAGTGATCGTCTCATCAGGTTTCATAACTTAAGTTAAATTTTCATAAAACTGTACACATACTTAGCCTGCCAACAAACAGATTCATGTTTAGAAAAATATGCTTTAACATATCTGTGAAAATCAGCAACTCTTGGGATGGGGATCGATCAACTCAAAAACAAAAGCAGACAGAGCCACCTGGCCCACCGTCTACAATCCACACAAAACGTTTCAGACAGCTCTGTAGTCCTAGATTCTGTGGGAACTCCTATGGAGGAGGACTTGGACCTGTTTGACTGCTGGCTGATTAGGTGCATCCAAATCAACGTACCAGATGGGATGAAGAAGGTGAATCCCTGCTGCAGCTCCACTCTTTGGCAGCCGTCGGCTCGGTCTCCCAGGAAGATGTCACTCTGTTTCCCTGACAAGACCCAGTCCTCGTACAGGGCTAGGTTATGGTGGGTCGGAGGGACGAGCCAGAACACCTGAGGAGACGCAGAGACACCCAGACGAACATGTGACAGGGTTTCTGCAGCCGTGAAGAGGGTTCATTTAAGACTTTTTCAAGACCACAAATATTATTTGCATAATTACAAGAGTAACAATTAGCTAGCCATACTTAGCAGCATGCTAACTATGGCATTGTATTTACAATATTAGCTTTTTTAAAATCTAAAATTATGTAAACTAGTGCAGTGCCCGTATGACCCTGTAGGACTGGTGACATCATAGAAGTGATGCTTGCACCAAAGAACAGATGGCACCTATTAAGAACACCTAAGGAGTTCTTATAAGGAGTTCTGAACAACTCCTTATAGGTCTTCTAAAGAAAACCCGATTCCAGAGCTCGGATCGGACCCAAATATTTTTACTTTTATCCCACTGGCCTCCAGAGCCTGCCCTGTGAATTTCAGACCCCAATCCCAGCGGTTGTACCTTTTCCACCTCTGTGTTCATTTAATAGGTCCCCTACAGACGTTCAATAAAGATTTCCCCTCCTAAACTTCCATATATCCAGGGAGGCTTAAATTTACAGGGGTTATTGGGCTTAATATTATAGCCATAAATCCAAATTTTCAGCCCCCAACTCTCAGCAGTTATACCTTTTCCACCTCTGTGTTCACTTACTAGCTCCCCTAAGGACATTCAATAAAGATTTCCCCTCCTAAACTTCCACATATCCTGGGAGGCTGAAATTCGGAGATGCACACTCTCATAACCTCAGCAAAGCACGTATCAAATCTGAGGTCAGTATGACAAACGGCTCGAGAGATATGCGCGGAACAGACAGAATGACACACAGACACGGAATCCTTGCATTATAATCTGATGACTAGTGCATTGCCCGTAGAAAGCAAGTATTCCTGTCTGAAACAGGTATCCCAATTAGGCTTTACAGGCCCAAATGTAGGCTGTGTTTGAAAGTGGAATACAAAGAGGTGTAGCCTATATGTAGGCAATCACGTTAGACTTTGACAAAAAGGGACTAAATGGCACTAAGATTTATTTGATTGTGTGAATATTAACTACAGAATACCTAATTATTAAAAATGAATGGGACATCCAATATTAGCGACAGTGTCAGATCCCTTGTTTATTTGTTTGTCAGATCACTTATTTGTGTGATCTTTTATCACTTAATGGGAGTTGTTCAATCATCATTATAATTATTTTAGTTTATATCACTGTTCATTATTAGAAAGCACTGTATACATTTTCATCATTATGCAGATGACACACAATTATACCTGTCAATGAAACCAGATGATAGTAATCAATTAGCCAAGTTAGAGGCCTGTCTTAAGGAAATCAAAGCTTGGATGACTTGTAATTTCCTGCTATTAAATTCAGATAAGACTGAAGTCATTCTAGTTGGTCCAAAAAAACCTTAGAAATACCTTTCCAAATCAAACTTAGTTTGGATGGGGTTACTCTCTCTCTTAATAGTTCTGTGAGGAACCTTGGAGTTATTTTCAATCAAGATCTGTTTTTTAATTCACATATTAAACTTGTTTCTAAGACTGCCTTCGATCATTTGCGTAATATTGCCAAGATTAGGAGCATTTTGTCCCAGAGTGATGCTGAGAAACTAATCCACGCTTTTGTTAGCTCTAGATTAGATTATTGTAACTCTTTATTATCAGGTTGTCCTAAAACATCTTTAAAAAGTCTTCAGCTGATCCAAAATGCTGCAGCAAGAGTTTTAACAGGTACTAGAAAGAGCGATCATATCTCTCCGGTTCTGGCCTCCCTTCATTGGCTTCCCATAGAGTTTAGAACTAAGTTTAAAATCCTTCTTCTCGACTTCCGGTCTGGACGCCATGGCGACTGCAGCTTAACACTGAAGTTCTCAGACCCAATCCAGGATAACACCTTGAAAATCAAACTTAACGGATTTTTGGAGGAGTGAAAATCAAAAGACAAAATCATCATGTCTAAAGGAAAACAGAAGAAACTGAAATTCTCCAGGCCAGGACACGTATCGGCCGGAGAATCCGAACTGGAAGATCTCCGTTCAGAAGACGAGGAACTGGTGATAGCTAACAAAAGGGTTAGCCTGAAATCACTATTTGAGGAGCTACGACGATTTCGCCGAGATGTTACGGCCGAATTTCGGGAATTCAGAGAAGAATTGAAAAGGACAAACAGCAGAGTGGACCAGGCCGAGAACCGAATCTTGGAAACAGAGGATCGAATAAAAGTGCTCGAAGATTCTGTGCTAGACCTACGCAAAAGACAAGCAGCTATAGAGGCTAAGCTAACCGACCAAGAAGGAAAACAAAGAAAAGACAACATAAGAATTCATGGTCTGATAGAAGGAACCGAAAATGGTTTTAACTCAATGGCAGAATGCGTGGAATCCTTACTAAGAGAGAAATTGGATATTCCACAAACCACCGACTTGAAGATAGAAAAGGCACATCGTTCATTAGCCGCTAGGCCGGCGGCGGAAGCGCCCCCACGTTCGGTGTTGGTAAGATTTTCCAATTTCAAAATAAAACAAGAGGTTGTAAGACTGGCCTGGCAGAAAAAAGGATTTATGCACCAGGAGAGAAAAGTCTACGTGGAACACGATTACGCCCCGGAGGTCCTTAAAAAGCGCAGGGAATACAATGACGCGAAAAAGGTGTTAAGAGAGAAGAAATTGCGCTTTCAGACACCATTTCCTGCGAAGTTAAGGGTCTTCTACGGCGATGAAACGTGTCTCTATAATTCGGCGGAAGAAGCAACAGCTGACATGGCGAAAAGAGGGCTCCCGGTAACGGTATTTAAACCCGCAGCAGACCCGAGTGAGAAGATCAAAGCGCAAACATGGACAACACAAAGACCTTCAAAATCCACGGACCAGCAGCGGGAAACCCAGCACCAGAGCGTCGTGGATAAACTATCCGTTTTCAGGTTGGAATAGCGACCTTTTTTTTTTTTTTTTTTTCTTTTCTCTTGAATCAATCCGCACATCCAACCCCCCTCATACAAGGTAACAAACATTAAAGGAGATGCATATTCAGCATGTGGTAAAACATTTCATGGAACAATCATATTATTTGAAACAAATAAGTCTTTGTAATAAAAAAAAAAAAAAAAAAAAAAACTTGTTAAAATAGAAATGTGACAATAATCCACATGTTCTCCTCATACTAACAAATACTGTTTTTGCGTGAATGTTTGATGTGATGGGGGTGGGAGGGTGCACACAATTTCACAGGGTTTAGGCATAAAAGGAAAAAAAAAAAAAAAAAATCATTACAAGTTTGGATTGGGTTCTGAAACTCACGTTAAAAGCATGGGACTACTTTCAGTGGTAAGAGAGGGCCCTCAACACGTAACAGAGTTTGAGGAATTTCCCTCAGAGCCTTCACTCCATCAAGGCTCTTACAGGGTCTTTAAAAAGACCTCAGCTCAGGAAGTTCTTATGACAGCTTTTTGTTTTAAAGTTTTTTACACTACGTTCTTAATGTTTTTCTTGTTTTTAATGTTCTTTCAGTTTCTGAGTAGCACAAAAGAGGGCCACCACACAGTTATACTAAACAAAACAACACAATGGAGAAACAGGGTGTAACCAAAATAATTTCATATAATGTAAAAGGAATCCTGAATCCAGTTAAAAGATCCAAGATTCTAGGCAAAATGAAAAAAGACAAAGCAGGAATAATACTTTTACAAGAAACCCACCTAACAGACGTGGAACACAATAAACTCAGTAGACAAGGGTTTAAAATGATCTCTTCATCTTCATATAAATCAGGGAGGAGGAGGGGAGTAGCGACATTGATATCAACCAAAATTACATTTGAAAAAAAATCAGAACACAAAGATAAAGAAGGGAGATACAGTTTGGTAACTGGGCGGCTAGAGGGAGAAGATATCACCCTGCTGAATGTGTATGCTCCCCCAGGGGCTAACTGGAAATTTTATAAAAATGTATTCGACCTAATGATAACTAAAGCTCAAGGTTTAGTGATATGTGGTGGGGACTTCAATCTTAGACTGAATCCATACTGGGATGCTTCTGGTAATTCCCCACATCAAAATAACACCCAAAACAGGAAGACTCGGATGCTACTAAAAGAATTGGGAATCTGTGACGTGTGGAGGGAACTCAACCCCAGTGTAAAAGACTATACATTTTACTCAACTCCACATTCATCTTACTCAAGGATTGACTATTTTTTTATGTTTAATAGAGACATTGGAAGAGTAAAAACATGTAAAATAGGACTGATGGATCTCTCCGACCACAGTCCGATCTACATGGACTTAAATATCCAAAAATACACAAATAATACATTTTCTTGGAGGTTAAATTCAAATGTCCTGAAAGGACCATTGAAAGATGAATTGGAATCAGATATTCTCAGATATTTGGAAGATAACGATAATGGAGAAGTATCCCCTTTAATACTGTGGGATGCATGTAAAGCTGTAATAAGAGGAAAGATTATTGCAAAACTGGCAACCCAAAAGAAACTAAGACAAGAAAAACTATCCACATTAGAGTCAGAACTTAGGAACCTAGAAAAAGAACACAAAGGCAACACTCATTCTACTGACTCGCTCAAGATTAAGGAAATTAAAAACCAAATAAATGAGATCTACACAATAGAAATCCAGAAGAAACTTACATTTCTGAAACAAAAATACTATGAAGCAGGCAGTAAATCGGCAAAATTGCTAGCCTATAAATTGAGGAAACATCAAACAGAAAGAGCAATCTACAAAATCAGAGACCCAGTATCAAAGGAAATAAAATTCAGAATTCAGGATATTCTTAAAAACTTCGAGAATTACTATAAGAACTTATACTCCCACAAAAAACATAAAAACGCATCCGAGGCATTCCTAAACACATTAAACCTTCCCCAACTTACGGAGTCACAAAATAAAACACTACTGTCAGAAATACATCCTAAAGAATTGGAAAAAGCAATTATGAAACTTAAAGCTAACAAATCCCCAGGAGCTGATGGCTATACAGCAGAGTGGTACAAAACCTTTAAACAGCAACTATCTCCTCTCCTCCTGAAAACATTTAATTATGTCCTCCACACAGGGGAAATCCCCCCCTCCTGGAGAGAAGGGGTCATTGCAGTTATACCTAAACCTGAAAAGGATAAACTAGAGTGCTCCAACTACAGACCAATCAGTGTACTAAATCAGGACTATAAGCTTTTTACCATTATCCTTGCCACAAGGTTAGAAAATATACTGACAGACCTAATTCATTTAGACCAAACAGGTTTTATAAGACAAAGACAGACACAAGACAACATTCGACGCACTTTACACATAATTCATCATATAAAAAAATATAACTTAAATGCAGTCATATTGGGATTAGATGCTGAAAAAGCATTCGATTCGGTTGACTGGTCTTTTCTATATAGAATCTTATCCAGTTTCAATTTTCATAACAACTTCATTAGAACTATACAGGCATTATATAAAAAACCAACAGCTAAAATAAGGATTAACGGTAATTTATCATCATCTTTTGAACTGGAAAGAGGATGTCGTCAGGGCTGCCCCCTGTCTCCACTGCTCTTTGCAATCTTCATAGAACCTCTGAGCCAATGGATAAGACAAAACCAAAAAATTCAAGGTATTACACTTGGTCAGAAGGAACATAAAATAGCACTCTTTGCTGATGACATTTTAATATACCTAGGGCAGCCGGACACTTCTTTACCAGAACTAACCTCAGTTTTTTCAGAGTATGGAGATTTATCGGGGTACAAATTAAATATGCATAAAACCCAAGTTTTAACATTCAACTATGACCCAAATCATTATTCACTAAGCAAACTCAAAACTAACTGGGAGTCGGAATCTATGAAATATCTGGGGGTCAATATCCCGAAACAACTCAACAAAATTATATCACTAAACTATGATCCACTGGTGACAAAAATAAAATCTGACCTAGCAAGATGGAATATGATACCATTCTTGGGTACTGCACAAAGAATTGAAGCAGTCAAAATGAATATACTTCCACGTCTTCTATACCTTTTCCAAACAATACCGGTAGAACCTCCCAAAAAAACATGGCAGGAGCTGGACAGAAGGATCTCAAGATTCATATGGCAGGGCAAGAGACCTAGAATCAGATATAGAACCCTACAGCTAAACAAAGACAAAGGTGGGCTCGCGCTGCCAAATATCAGGGACTACTTTAAAGCCGCACAAATTAAAACTTTAGTAGAGATATGTAACCCAGTCTACACTGCACAATGGAAGGAGATCGAATGCCAAATAACAAGTGACATCCCCCTACAGGCGATAATAGGGAACAATGTCTTACCTAAGCTTTTGAATAACACTAACCCGTGGATAGAGACCCCGCTAAAAATTTGGTTTAAGATAGTCAGAGAGAATCAAACTAAAGAGCCCTATCGACTTCTGCAATGGATCGCCTATGATCAGGACTTTACTCTTAATAAAACAGACACCAGATTTAAAAAGTGGAAGGAGAAAGGGCTGATAAAATATTACGATTTTTTTAAAGGGCAAATCTTAAGAAGTTTTGAAGATTTGAAAAAACAAGGCCTAATAAATCAAGACCTTTACAGGTTCTTCCAGCTTAGACACCACATAAACAATATACTTAAAAAGGAGGTTTTGGAAAGGGCCCAGTCAGGTGTTCTGAAGGTCTTCTTAATGGCATATAAAGGGATCCCAGGGATCAGATACATTTCTAAAATATACCAAGGTCTTCAAGACTTAAAAGGAGACAACACATCTTATATAAAAGAGAGATGGGAAAAAGAGGGGAATTTCACTTTACAACTGGAAATATGGGAAAAGCTAAATAAACAGCAATGGAAAAGTACCTCATCCCTGCAGTGGAGAGAATTTGGATGGAAAAACTTGGCAAGATTTTTCAGAACACCTGCACAAAACAAATTTACCCATAAGGGATTGAACTGTTGGCGCTTGTGTGGTGAAAAGACTGCAAATCATTTTCATGTGTTTTGGTCATGCCCAGTTATCCACCAATATTGGACCAAGGTACAGACAATATTGGGGAAAATATTCAAAATTACAGTTCCCTTTTCTTTTGTAACTTTGTATTTGGGTTTACTACCGGACTCACTGGAAAGACGAGGAGAAAAATACTTATTCAATGTTTTAATATTGGCAAGCAAAAAAGCTCTAACTAAAAAATGGATGTTGAAGGACTGTCCTACACCTGAAGATTGGACTAACGTGATCCAAGACATTTACTCGATGGAAAAGTTGACATTCGCACTGAGACAGGACATGGATGTGTTCATGAACTTTTGGCAACCCTGGACCGCATATGTGTCTTCCATTAGATCTAATCTTTGACAAATACCATTTCAATAATGGTTCCGCTCTTTGTTCCAACACTACTCAGATGCTCTTTTATCTTTATTTACTTACTTTTTCTTTTTGTTTGTTTTTTACTGGTTTGTTTGTTTTTTTTATTTGTTTTTTGTTTTTTTTTCTCTTTAATTTCACTTTTTCTTTCACTTTAAAAAAAAAAAAAAAGGGGTGTTGTAAGAATTAATCTTCCAATGTTGTCAGATATCAGAAAATAAGGGAACATGTGATGAAAATGTAAACACTGCATTGCTGTAACGACCTGTATACCCTTTACAAAAACTTAAATAAAAAAAAAAAAAAAATCCTTCTTCTCACTTACAAAGCTCTAAATAATCAGGCCCTTTTATTTAAAAGATCTTATACTACCCTATTATCCTAACAGAGCACTACGCTCCCAAAATGCAGGATTACTTGTAATACCTAGAATCTCCAAAAGTACAATGGGAGGCAGAGCCTTCAGTTATCAAGCTCCTCTCCTGTGGAACCAGCTGCCAATCTGGATTCAGGAGTCAGACTCGATCTCTGTTTTTAAGAACAAGGTTAAAACCCTCTTTTTTGATATAGCCTATAGTTAGGGTGGGATCATGTGCCCCTGAACCCTCCCTTAGCTACGCTGCTAATAGGTTTAGACAGCCGGAGGACCTCCAGCAATGCACTAGGCTTCACTCCTTTCTTCACTCTCAATGAAATATTTTTGCTGGTCATTAACATCAGTTTGTTGTCTCCCATAGATTGAGTCCCTGTCGTGCTGTTTGCTCTCTACATGTCTGTTCTTCTCATCTTCTCTATCCCCTCACCCCCCAGCCAGTCGCAGCAGATGACTGCCCCTCCCTGAACCTGGTTCTGCTGGAGGTTTCTTCCTGCTAAAAGGGAGTTTTTCCTCTCCACCGTCGCCAAGTGCTTGCTCATAGGCGATCACCTGATTGCTGGAGTCTTTCTGCAATTGTGGGGGTTTCCCCTACAGCTGAAAGTGCTATGAGATGACTGTTGTGAAATGGTGCTATATAAATAAAGTTGAATTGAATTGGAGTTAAGTGTAATATTGAATTTCTTCTGTGTATCGTCAAACTCATGCAGTACTATAACAGGACATGTTAAATATTTGAGACCCATTGTAGTGCATCAGTTTATATTTTGGCAATATTTTGTTATTAAAAGGTTTTTTAAAACTGTAATCAACCGAATTAACTACGAAACACCCAACATTATTATACACAGCAGAAGGACCTGTTTGACTGCAACCGTTGCGTCACTGTTGCCCATTTGTCAGTAAATACTTCACTAAAAATGATTGCTATAGTTAGCATGTTGCTAACATCGCTAGCTAACAGGACCCCTGAAAGTTTTAGAAATAACTAAATAAACAGAGCTTGAATCCTGCTTACTTCTTGGGCAGGGAACTGGAACCAATGATGCGATCCACATTATTTACATTTATTTTCAGAAGAGAATTCTGAATTTAGCTGAACAGGAAGTTTGTCATCAGACTTATGCACGAGGTCAGTTAGCCTCAACTATAAAAGCTATGTCATGCTCCATTTGTTTAATCCAAGAATGATCTTCAATGTGTCTACATGGCTCTCTTTAAAAAGACAAAAAAGACAATGACAAAAACAGTGGCATTTGAATGTTTCAGTTATACAAGAATAGATTTATCATACAAGAGGAACTTCATGGTAACCATATAATAATAAATGAATCAGAATAATAGCATAAAGCTACAGACAAAACATGGTAAACATCATCTAAAGAAAGTGCAGAAAATATAAATCTTGAGAAAATAAAATACTTAAAAATTTTCCTGCTAGTAAGTTTACTTGAGGATAACCTCAGAAAAAAGTTCTTGGTAGCCTCACTTATTAAGCACTTCTGTAGCTATAAGAAAGTTAAATTTTACAATTGAAAGAAAATAATAACGAGCACTCTGAGGTGAGTGCAGTATCCCCTGCCTCCATTTTCTTTGAAGATCCCAATACGTCACTGAAGGAGAGTAGTTTTCAACTTTTTCTATATAATTATTGAGGCAGAACCAAATTATGATAAGCCTACCATCCATGAATATACAACGAAAATAGCTGTATACAACCCATAGTTGTAGGTCAGGATCCCAAGGCGAACCTGTGTAGCAAATTTGGTGACTCTAAAGAGCTTTACTTGTGCCACTGAAAGAGGGCATAGGGAATAATAACCTTGACCTTTAACCTTTTGACCCCAAAGCCACCATCACAGTTCAGGGTCACAGTGTGAACATGCCTACCAGGTTTGGTGACTCTAGCTTTATTTGTTCTATAGTAACAGTACAAATGGAATGTTAACTTTGACCTTTGGACCTCAAACCCATAGTCAGGTCAGGGTGCAAGTCGTCCAAGGTGACAACTATGGTATGGATTTGAAAAGCTTACATCATTACCTCCGCCAAGGAGGTTATGTTTTCATCAGCGTTGGTTTGTCTGTCTGTCTGTCTGTCTGTCTGTCTGTTTATTAGCAAGATAACTCAAAAAGTTATGGACGGATTTTCATGAAATTTTTCAGAGATTGTCAGAAATGGGGTATCCTACAGATGATTACATTTTGGTGGTGATCCGGATCACCGTCCAGAAGAAAACCGCCATTACGGAAAATGCGATTTTCGTGAATAACTACTGAACCACTAATCCTATCATTGTGAATCCAATTGCTAGTCATATGTTTTCATGGTCAAGGAATCTGAAAACGTACACACAAACACTGTATGGGGGGAACTGTGGCGCTTGGCGGAGGTCTGCGCTCTCCGAGTGCTTTTCTAGTTTCTTTCAGTAGTTATCACATTTCCAAGAGTTAGGGAAAAAATGACCTCTGACCTTGACCTTAAGGTTTATAATTCCTGCAAAAATCATCCAGTCCGAGTCAAATTGCAATATGTGCATCAGCAGTTTATATCAAACCCTGGTACCAAGTTTCAAAACAATCAGAACATAATGTAGGAGGAGTTGATTTCACAAGACAGTTACTGTCTCTTAACTGAGGTGAAATAGGAGGTCAGGGGCAATAATTCCTGCAAAAATCATCCGATCCAAGTCAAACTGCAATATGCGCATCTTCAGCGTATATCAAATCCAGGCACCAAGTTTCAAAACAGGAGCAAAACTGTAGGAGTTGATTTCACAAAAGTGGACAGATGGACGGACAGACAGACCACCCCCCCCGTACCACAATCCCCCTTCGGTCTTTGGTCTTGGATTGGCGGGGGATAAAAACCACGCTTAGTAAGCTAATGCCACATTAACACTGCTAGCCCTGAAGCTAACACCTTGGGCTCAGAAGCTCTGGGCGGAGACTAGATTGGCATCACAACATGGTGATGGTTGTAACTGAAGACTGGATTCTGTGTTACTGACGTAGGGAAATGGAACCCGGAAGAGCAAAACCAGCTTTTGCCCATTCAGTCAAAACCAAAGAGATTTTTATATTTTCACAAGAGGTGAAAGAATTAATCAAGTTAATCGTGATTAACCAGACAACACACAGTCGATCTTACTGATTGCAATCAATCATGATTGTGGGTTTTTGACCTTGTTGGCTTTCCATATTTTTTTTTTTTTTTTTTTTTCTTGCCTTCTGATTGTTGCTCTGAGTGTTGCTATCCCTGTGCTGTTGCAATCCTGGAATTTCCCCGTTGTGGGACTAATAAAGGCTTATCTTATCTTATCTTATATGTAAGACGCGCACCCGCTGTTTGGGAAATGGTGGCGCGCATACAGCAGTTCAGTGTCTCATATGGCTGTTGTGTGTCTATTGCACGGGTCCCTGACGACTTTCTGTCGCGGACAACATCTACAGGCGGCAGGATCTTTGTATCTTTTGTTTTCTTTGCTAAGCTCGGTCGATGAGCTGAAGCTGCAGATTGCGAGGCAAGCCAGGCTGAACAATTTACATCAGAAGAAGAAGAAGCCTACAATCAACAAAATTTCAACAGCAATCACTAAATGGGTAGCCACTGCTTGCAGGCCAATTTGCATTGTGGATGACAAGGGTATTGGGGTATTGCAACCAGAGACTGCACTTATGGATTGCCTTTGAGACCCAACACGGTAAACAAGATACATAACTTGTATGAAGACTACTGGACTTCCTTCGGTAATCAACATTGCCAACAGCTGAGTTGGATAAACTGAAGAGCATCATCTGCTAGCATCAGCACCGGATCACCCCAGGGCTGTGTACTTTCCCCCCTACTCTTCTCCCTTTATACCAACTCCTGCACCTCCAGCCACCAGTCTGTCAAGTTGATCAAGTTTGCGGACGACACCACCCTCATCGGGCTCATCTCCAACGGCGACGAGTCCGCCTACAGGAGAGAGGTGGCCCAGCTGGCGTCCTGGTGCAACAACAACAACCTGCAGCTGAACGCTCTGAAGACAGTGGAGATGATTGTGGACTTCAGGAAAGTCACAACCCCTCTGCCCCCCCTCACCCTCACAGGCTCTCCCATCACCACTGCTGATTCCTTCCGCTTCCTAGGCACCACCATCACCAGGGACCTCAAGTGGGAGCCGACCATCAGCTCCCTCATCAAAAAGGCCCAGCAGAGGATGTTCTTCCTGCGGCAGCTGAGGAAGCTCAAGCTACCCACCAAGATGTTAGTGCAGTTCTACACAGCCATCATCGAGTCCATCCTCACCTCCTCCATAACCGTGTGGTACGCAGGAGCCACTGCCAGGGACAGACTAAGGCTGCAGCGCGTCGTGCGCACTGCTGAGAAGGTGATCGGCTGCAAGCTCCCATCTCTCCAGGATCTGCACATCTCCAGGACCCGGAGGCGTGCTGGCCGGATCATAGCCGATCCCTCACACCCTGGTCACGTACTGTTTGCCCCCCTCCCCTCAGGTAGAAGACTTCGGTCCATCCAGACTAAAACCTCCCGTCACATGAACAGCTTCTTCCCCTCTGCCATCAGACTGCTGAACACTAAGTGACTTATTGTCTCTCGTGCACTATGTACAGCAGCTCAACCAGACTCATGTCAATCATCACTGTTTTCTTCCTGCATTACCGACTGCACTATATGGTTCTCCACATTATCTGCTGCTCGCTAATATATTTTAACTGCTGACTAATATTACTCACTCTTATTCTACACTTTATTGCATGTATAGTTTATTTCTTTTATTTTATCATGTTTAATGTTGCAGCATTGCACCGAGACAAATTCCTAGTTTGTGTACTACATGAACAATGGCAATAAATCTGATTCTGATTCTGATTCTGAGGTTGGATATCTTGCCGGGGCGCTGCGGGTGATTTATACTCTCCTTTATACACCTGTATGATTGTTAAAATCTCCTAATTATAGTGGTTTTGGCTCTGTATTACTGCATTATTATTGCATATTTTCATTTAATTTGTTACTGAACAAGCGAGCTGCTCTGTCATCTGAAAATGTAAAACTTGTCTAAGCAACTGGCTCAATGCAAAGAATGCAGAGACAACCCATATATGCTGTACTAACAAGAATAAAGTTGAACACTGAACTGTCAGTACTGTAAGCAATGTTACAAAGTGTGCCACCCATTTGTTTTGCACAAGCAGTATTTCTGGGTTGTTGGGGTTTTTTTTGAGAATATTCTGGGTAGTATTTGTCATTATGCCGACATGTTGCGACAATAATAAATCTGCAGTTGCAGAAAGTGAACACATTTGTCCACTTCTATGTTAATAAGAGTATGAAAAACTTGAAAAATGGCAAATTTAAGGTACATTATATAGCAAAAAAGGTTGAGATTAAAGCGTGATTAATCACAATTAACTAGAAATTTCAATAGAATTATCAGGATTAACTAGCATCCGCCCCAAAGACTGATCATGATTAACCAGCGATTTCAAAAGATTAAAAGTAATTGACTAGCAATTTAAAAAAAAAAAAGAATAATTATTGTGATTAACTAGCAATTTCAAATTATTGATCGCAGGGTGGTTTTTTTTTTTTACTCGCAATTTTATTTTCTATTTTTATTTAACCTTTACTTATACAGGGTAGTTCCATTGAGAGGCAACCTCTCTTTTTCAGGGACGCCCTGTTCACACCAGGAAGCTGCCCAGTCCAACCACAGACTGACCTGCAGCCAATGAGCGGCTCCACTGGAGCAGCTGGGGTTCAGGGCACCACACCAGGGTTAAGGAGGGTGGGGAAAACACTGCTGCGTCATCCATCCCACCGACATCTGATTTTAGCATTTTAGCCCAGAAAGCTAATGTGGCTGCTGTCCGTCATCGTGCACCGTCACTTAGTCGGTTTTGTACGTGGAAAATAGCAGCGGGATACAAGCGAAATTTATGTGGGATAATCATAAGACTCTGTAGATGTGGTAGAGAGTGTAAATGACCGACAGAATGCAAAATAACAACCACAATGGGTGAAAACGCAGTGACCACGGCAGCAAGCGAGTCTCCTTAGCCACTGGTAAGTGAGGAATTTGTTTTTTTTTTTAATATTGTACTGATTTCTTGCTCATATACTTTCAAGATAAGATGATGAGGTACCTCTGTACAAAAAACTGTCAAAAGACTGAACCTTTCTTTGTGTAAATACATCCAAAGTCCAATTTTGACTGAGTTATGGAATTTAAAGAGGTGCTGCGACATTATGCAAATTAGATGTGTAAATTTATTCCTATCTGAAACTTTGAATCATATTTTACATCTTTCTAATTGACAGTAAGCCATTATCTCTTACCACTTTCAAGTTATAGCCTTGGAAATCTGAACTATTTTATTGACAAAAAATATTTACCACTCTTGACCACTAGGGGTTATGTCGCAATTCGGCGACAGACACACTCAAAGAGTTAACTCGCATTTTCTAAAGATGAATCCCGATTTATTTATTTGTTTTAACTGGTATTCTCAAAAGATTAATTGCCATTAACTAGCGATTTCAAAATTTTGATCGCAATTTATTATTCATTTTATTATCCTTCATTCATCATTTCATTATTCATTCGTTTCTGTTTGGGGTTTTTTTTTTACTGGCACTCTCAAAAGATTAATCATGATTTATGATTTTAAAAGATTGATCACAGGGTGGGGGGTTTTTTCTCCTGTAAATTTTTAACGCTTTCTTCTTGTAAATTTAGGACTTTTTCTCCAAAATTTTCAACTTCTTTCTCAAAAATCTGACTTTTTTCTCATGAATTTGCAATTTTTTTCCAAGTAAATTTTCAGCTTTTTTTGCCTCATAGTTTTATAACTTTTTTCTGAAAAATTGACTTTTCTCAAAATTTTGCGACTTTTTTCCTCCAAACTTTGCAACTTTTTTCCTCATATAGTTGAATGTTTTTCCTACAAATTTCCTATTTTTATCTGTAAATTTGCAAGTTTTTCCTCATAGACTTGCAAGTTTGTTTTTCTAGAAAATTGTAATTTTCAAAAAAAAAAGATTTCCTGTAAATTTTCAACTTTTTCTGATAGATTTGCAAAGCTTTCCTGAAAAAATGTCACTTTTTTTTCCTCAAAATTTTGCTACTTTTTTCCTCAGATTTGAGACGTTTCTGTCTGGCCTCAGTCTCAGGTGTCATTAAAGTCTGGCTGAAACGCGTAGCGTCTCCATATAAAATTCAGAAAAATATTGGAATTCAACATACATATCCCTCCAAAATTAAAACAAAGAACAAAACACAAAAAATCCCTACTAAGACTAATCGCGATTTATCTATTTTTTAATCGCCTGCCAACTTATCACTGCAGTCACACGACCCAGGAAAGCCTTTAGAAGGGTTTCAGTGAACGGGACCGTTAACGATCTCAGCAGTGGTTCCATGATAGTAACAGAGCCTCAGCCCAGCATAGAGGGGCTGAGTGAACGTGGTCCTGACCCTGGAGATGAGCTCCATGGCGTCAGAGACTCTATAGAAGGACAGGACCCCTGCCCTCTGGTCCAGGAACACCCTGACTCTGAAGGTCTCGCAGCCCAAAGTCGGAGCTCAGGTTCTGTGTTTGCTACAGTCCAGGATTTGCTGTTATCACTGAAGTCGCTGAGGGGCCCCGTTCTGCTGATGTTCTTGTATGCAACTGCCACATAAAGCGTTTCAAAGCTGTACTCCACCTCCCAGTAAGAGCGTTCCCTCAGACTGTGTGTGCTCAGGACCTGGGACAGGTCTGTGAAGCGGTCTGGATCGCGGGGATACAGCTGCTTGTCCCTCATCAACGTCGCCTTCCTGTTCCTCTATGATAGCAGCAGATGCTCCTCTGCTGTGTTTGGATCCAGGGTGATCTCCTGTGAATACACTAAGAATTCGTCCCTGGTCTTTAGACGTGAGGGTGACAACGGCAACTTGTCCGATCCGGCTGAGATGTTCCTTCACGTCTCCGTCAGGAGATCCTGCAGTTTATCTCTGAGCTCCAACACAGCCGCCGTCACGTCCTGGAACCAGCTCAGGAGACCAGTGCTGATGGCAGATGGCTGTGGAGCCACTGTGATCTTTGGCAGCGAGGAGAACTTGCGTAGGAACTGGATTTGATCTTCTGTGCATGACGCCGGCTCCAGCTTAGCATCTCTCCCCTTCAGGTCCTTAAGCTCCTTCTCCAGAAGTTCCCTGACTCGACTCTCTTCGGTTTCTTGATGGACTCTGACCCGCCGCATCACCTCGGAGCTTCTCTTCTGGATGAGGCAGATCAGCTCATCCAACGTCTTCTCGCTGTCCTCCATCATTTTATCGGCAGACCGACTGATCTCCTCCACCCTCTGCTGAAGCAGCTGCACATGCTCCTCTCCGCTCTGGATTCTCTGTCGGACGTGTTTGCGGTCCTCCTCCAGCTCCTGCCGCCTCTCAGCCCTTTCCGCTGCGAGCGAGACCACATCATGGCCTCTGTGTTCCTCCACAGAGCAAATGTAGCAGATGCTCTGTCGATGAGCGCGGCAGAACATCTTCTCCACCTCACCATGATGAAAGCAGATGCTCCTCTGGAGGTTCTCAGAGGGCTCCACCAGCTTGTGTTTCTTGAACGCTGGTGAGTCGCGATGAGGCTGGAGGTGCTTCTCGCAGTACAAAGCCAGACAGACCAAACAGGACCTGAAGGCTTTCCGTTTTCTCCCACAGCAGACGTCACACTTCATATCTCCAGGTCCAGCGTAGCTCTGAGCAGCAGGAGCGGCCTGGACTCCGCTCCTCCGTTAAATCTATAACATATCTATACATTTATCTATCATAAATGTGTGACTTTTTCCTCTCAAAATTTTGCAACGTTTTTCATACATTTGCAACTTTTTACAAAAAAATTGACTTTTTCTCATAAATTTGTCAATTCTTTTCTTGTTAATTTGCTACATTCTTACCATTAAATTTGCAACTTTTTCCTCACAGATTTACAACTTTTTTTTAAAAAAAATTTGTACCTTTTGTCTCATAAATTTGCAACTTTTTTCTGCCATAAATTTTTATCTTTCTCAAAAATTTGCAAATTTTCTCCTATAAACGTCTAACTTTTTCTGATAGATTTGCAACTTTTTTCTCAGTTGATAGTTTTTTCATAAATTTGCAAATTTTTTCATCAAAATTTATGACTTTCTCTCAAAATTTTCAAACTTTCTTATAAATTTGAAACTTTTCTCTTATAAATTTGCTATTTTTATCTGTAAATTTGCAACTTTTTTCTAAAAAAAAAAAAACTTTTTTGGTGCAGATTTTTTCCTGTAAATTTTCAACTTTTTCTCATAAATCTGTAACTTTGCAACTTTTTCCTAAAAAATTTGTGACTTTTTCTCAATTTGCAACTTTTTCCTCAAATTTGTGACTTTTTTCCTCATAAATTTGAAACTATTTTTCCAACAAATTTTCATCTTTTTTCTCAAAAATTTGCAATTTTTCTCCTGTAAATTTTTTTCTCATAAATTTGCAACGCTCATCTGGATGCTGGTTAAACTTTAATTCTCTGCAATTAAGGCCAACATTTGCTACAACTGCTAATGGCAACTAGCTCTATTGCATATTGCACATATTCCCTTTGACCCCGGGGCTAAAACTGACACTGGGAACAGGGCAGGTTTTGTCTTTCAGTTTTTTAATAATGAGGCAAAAGGGTTTACAGACATCAAGACAAACATAAAACCTTCGATACAAACAAATATAAACAGACAGAAGTACCAGATTTGATTTGGCCAGAAATACAAGAACCGATATAAACAAAAGATGACACCGAAGAATCAAACATTTTTTTCTTGCAAATTTGCTATTTTTTCTAAATTTGCTAACTTTTTTCTCAGAAGTTGGTGACTTTTTTCCCCTCATACATTTGCAACCTTTTTCCTCATTTTTTTCCTCAAAATTTTGCAACTTTTTTCTCAAAAATTTGACTTTTTCTAATAAATTTTAAATTTTTTCCCTGTAAAATTTCAACATTATTCTCTTTAATTTGCATTTTTTTCATTAATTTGAAACTTTTTTCCTAAAATGTGGGAAATTTTCTCATCAATTTGCTATTTTCTTCTTGTAAATTTGCAACTTTATTCTCATATATTTGCAGCTTTTTTCCTCAGTAACTTTTCCTCAAAATTTTACAACTTTTTTCTCAAAATTTTGTGACTTTTTTCTCATAAATTTGCAACTTTTTTCCTGTAAATTTTCTATTCTTTCCTGTAAATTTTCAACTTTTTCTTATTAATTTGTAACTTTGATCTTATTAATTTACAACTTTTCATCATTAATTTGCAACATTTTTCCCATAAATTAGCAAATTTTTTTCTTGTAAATTTGAAATTTTGACCTGTGAAGTTGCACATTTTTTCGTAAGATTAGGAACTTTCTCATAAATTTGTAACTTTTTCTCAAAATTTGCAACTTTTTTTCTCATAAATTTGCAGATTTTTTCCTGTAAATGTTAAATTTTTTTCCTGTAAAATTTCAACTTTTTCATCATTAATTTGCAACATTTTTCCTCATAAATTTTGAAACTTTTTTTCCCATAAATTTGCACATTTTTTTCTTGTAAATTTGAAATTTTGACCTGTAAAGTTGTACATTTTTTCATGTAGATTTGGAACTTTTTACTCGTCAGTTTGTAACTTTTTTTCTGATAAATTTGCATATTTTTGCCACATAATTTTTTTTTCTCAAAAATTTGTGACTTTTTTCTCATAAATTGGCAAGAACATTTTTTTTTTCCTTTATAAACATGGGACTTTTTTTCCTCAAAATTTTGCAACTTTTTTCTCATAAATTAACATATTTCTTACTTGAAATTTGCTATTCTTTCCAACTTTTTCCATAGATTTGCAACTTTATTCTCATATATTTGCAACTTTTGTTCTCACATTTTCTCAAAATTTTGCAAATTTTTCTCAAATTTCTCTTTCCCTTACAAATTTGCAGATTTTTTTTCTGTAAATTTTCAACTTTTTTCCTCATTAATTTGTAATTTTTTCCTCATTAATTTGTAACTTTTTTCCTCATAAATGTTGCAACTTTTTTCCCATAAGTTTTTTTCTTGTAAATTTGAAATTTTGACGTGTAAATTGACTTTTTTTTGCGTAGATTTGGAACGTTTTTCTCATAAATTTAAATTTTTTCTCATAAATTTGCAACTTTTTTGCTGTAAATTTGCAGATTTTTTTCCTCAATAATTTGCAATTTTTTTCCTCAAAGCAGGACTTCTTTCCCTCAAAATTTTGCAATTTTTTTCTCATAAACTAACATGTTTTTGTGAAATTTTCTATTCTTACCAACTTTTTTCTCGTAGATTTGCAACTTTTTTCTCATAAATTTGCAACTTCTTTCTTCAAACTTTTTCTCAAAAATCTGTGACTTTTTTCTCGTAAATTGGCAATTTTTTTGCTGTAAATTTTCATTTTTTTCCTCAATAATTTGCATTTTTTTTTCCTCAAAGTAGGACTTCTTTCTCTCAAAATTTTGCAATTTTTTTCTCATTAACATATTTTTATGTGAAATTTGCTATTCTTACCAACTTTTCTCATAAATTTTCAACTTCTTTCTTCACATTTTTTCTCAAAAATTTGTGACTTTTTTCCCTCATAAATTGGCTATTTTTTGCTGTAAATTTTCATATTTTTTTCTCATTAATTTGCAACTTTTTTCTTTAAAGTAGGACTTTTTCCCCTCAAAATTTAGCAACTTTTTTTTCATAAACTAGCATATTTACTTGAAATGTGCTGTTCTTAACCACTTTTTTCTCGTTGATTTGCAACTTTTCTCTCAAAAATTTGACTTTTTTCTTATAGATTTTAAAGTTTTTTTCTGTAAAATTTCTACTTTTTACTCATAAATTTGCAATTTTTTTCTTCTAAATTTGCAACTTTTTTCTCCAAAATTTTCAACTTTTCTTCTCAAAAATTTGCAACTTTTGTCTCAAAATTTTGCTATTTTTTCCCTCAGAAATTTGTGACCTTTTTCTAATAAATTTGTTTGGTTTTTTCCTGTAAATTTACAACATTATTATCATCAACTTGCATCTTGTTTTCATAAGCCTGTGTGTCCATCAAACACGTTTTTCCTGTAGTGGGCGACTATTTTCTGTTCATTCTCTATGTAGTCCACCGTCTACAGCGCTGAGCGCCCTTGGCGTTGAAGCGCTCTCAGCGGTGGCCGCTTTTTGTCACGGCGCATAGAGTTGAAAAAATTTCAGCTTTTCAGACAACAGCTGAGCTCGTCAATGTCGGACCTTTCTAAGCAACCAATCAGAATTAAGGAAGGGCGGGACATAGGTCTCATACTCAGACTCCTGTTTTCCGTGTCATCATATTTTGCTTCCAGAGCTGCTACCAATGCTAGAATACGTTTCCTGTCCATTGTTATTTAAAGAATGCTGTTAAAAAATCAGTAGAAAGTCTGACCATAGGAAAAGTGCTGAGCTGTGAGTGACGAGCTGTAGCTGGGATACACGGCACAGACTTTTTTTTTTTTCCAGAGTGCAGCGCACAAGCGCTGAAAAAAGGACATTTAGGGTGGTCAGGCAACAAAAAATGCATTTGGTGGACATGCAGCCAAAATTTGCTCATTTTTTCTTGTAAATCTATTTTTACCTATAAATTTGCAACTTTATTCTCACATATTTGCAACCTTTTTTCTCAAACATTTTCTCAAAATTTTGTAATTTTTTTCTCAAAAATTTGTGACTTTTTCCTTGCAAATTTGCACATTTCTTTTCCTGTAAATTTTCAGCTTTTTCCTGATAAATTTTGCAACTTTTTTCACATAAATCTGCACGTTTTGTGTGTAGATTTGAAACTTTTTTCTCAAAAATTGGCAACTTTTCCTCAAATTTTTTTCTCAAAAATTTGTGACTTTCTCATAAATTGGCACATTTTTTCCTGTAAATTTTCATATTTTTTCTCATTAATTTGCAACATTTTTCCTCATCAATTTCCATTTTTTCCCCTCATAAATGTGGGACTTTTTTCCTCAAAATTTTGCAACTTTTTTCTCATAAATTAGCATATTTTTTACTTGAAATTTGCTATTCTGAACAACTTTTTTCTCATAGATTTGCAACTTTTGTCTCAAAAATTTGTGACTTTTTGCTTCATAAATTTTTAAGTTTTTTCCTGTAAATTTTCTACTTTTTTCATAAATTTGCACATTTTTTTCTTCTGAATTTGCTATTTTTACCAGCAAATTTGCAACTTTTTTCTCAAAAATGTTTTTCCTGAAAAAATTGGTGGCTTTTTTTCAACATATATATGCAACTTTTGCACAAAAAAAAGGTTTCGTTTTGGAAGAAACACCAGAGCCAATCTACACAAACGACGACATGGAAGAACTTGGGTCTACTGGACTTTAACAAACTCAGCAGTGGTTTCATAACCGTAGAGCCAGAATCCAGCGTGGAGGGGCTCAGTGAAGGCGGCCAAGACTCGGTGAAGGACGGTCAGGGTCCCAGAGTAGCAGGTCAAAACCCCGGCACACCTGGAACGGGCGTTCTGACGTTGTTGCGATAGAAGGTCAGCCTGTTCCTGTGACAGTCCAACGACCAGGACTTGTTGTTAAACCCAAACCCACTCTGGTCCCCGTCTCTGCTGATGTCCTTGTATGCCACCGCTATGTAAAGTCCTTCTCCCGTCCACTCCACCTGCCAGAAGCAGCGTCCGCTCAGACTCTCTCTGCTCAGGACCTGATAATAATACTTGAACCTGTCTGGATGGTCGAAATAAGACACTTCGTCTCTCAGAAACGTCACTTTCCTGTTCCCCGACAACACCTCCAGCCTTGTGGAGGCCATGTCTGAGTCCAGGGTGATCGTCCGTGAATATTTTAAGAATTCGTTCCAGGTCTTTGGCTGTGGTTGGGACAGCAGGGAAACATCTGCCTCAGCGACCTTCTCTGAGATGTTTGTCCATGTCTGCATCAGAATGTCCGCTAGTTTATCTCGGACAGAGCTCAGAGGAAGGAGACCGATGCTGGAGGGTTTGGAGACTCACAAAGTTCTGGCAGCGAGCGGTAGCTCTCCAGGAACTGGACGTGATCTTCTACGTGTAAGAACCGCTCCAGTTCAGCGTCTGTCCTCTTCAGCTCAGCGATCTCCTGCTCCAGCTTCACCTGGAGAGCTTCTACTCGACATGCTTCGGCTTTCTCGGAGCGTCAATTCCAGAAGAGGCAGATCAGTTCAGTGTCCTCAATGGTTTCATTTTCAGCAGACCAACAGAAGTCCCGCACCTTCTGTTGAAGCAGCTTCACATTTCTCTCCTTTTGCTGGATTCTTATCTGGACGTCTTGTCGACACAGCTCCAGCTCCTTCTGCTTAAAGGGAACTTCTGTTGCAGCCAAGACTATGTCGTGACCTTTATGTTCCTCCACAGGGCAGAGATAGCAGACAGTCTGCTGATGGGTGCAGCAGAACATCTTCTTCACCTAGTCTTCTGTAATTTCCCAGTTTGGGATCAATAAAGTGCATCTATCTATCTATCTATAGTCATGATGGGAGCATACGTTCTCCGGGCAGTTCTTGGAGGCCTCCGCCAGCTTGTGACTCTGGAACGTGCGCGAATCATAACGAGGCCGAAGGTGCTTCTCGCAGAATGAAGCCAGACAGACCAAACAGAACATGACGGCTTTCCACTTCCTCCCAGAGCAGACGTCACAGTCCACATCTTCAGGCCCAGCGTAGCAAGGAATCCTCAGCTCTGTTGCCAGCTCTGCCAACATGGGGTTCTTCTCCAACTCGGGCCTACACCTGAAGCACTGCCTGCACTGAGGGCACGTGAAGACTTTGTCCCTCTGCTCTGCGTCCCAGACCGTGTTGATACAGTTCACGCAGTAGCTGAGGTCACAGGGGATGGTCACCGGATCCTTCACCGGGTCCATGCAGACGGCACAGAAAAACTTCTCCAGCTGCAGCTGAACTCGGAACTGCGCCATCTCTCCTCTCAGAAACGCTGGAAGTTTCCCTTCCTCACAGCCGAGTTTGACAGGCTCCAACAGGCCGACACATGCAGGCGAGTCCGAACGAGGAAATATGAGCAGCTGCTGGGTTGCCAGATCTGGTCTGAAGAACAAGTGGATCTGAAGACAAACAACTGGGCTCTCAGAATGAGCTGTATTTTACATTTTAATTATTTAATTAAAGCACTGAAAAATGTACAAACCCAGCAGGTGATTTATTTTTTAACAAATTTAGCACAAGGTACAAACATATGAATGTAAATCAGGTATAAATTTGAGAGAAAAAAGTACATAAATATGATGAAAGATGCTGATTTAACTTTTTTTTAAAACGTCAAATTTACGAAACTGGCGAAAAAAGTCACAAATGTACAAAACTGAGGGGAAAAATCACAAGTTTATGAAAATGGGAGAAAAAGCTGCAACTTATGGAAACTGGGGAAGAAGTCGCAAATGTATGAAACTGGGAGAAAAAGTTGCAATTTTCCCCCCAATTCTGTACATTTGCAAGTTTATGAAACTGGAGTAAAAAGTCACAAATTTACCAAACTGGAAAAAAAAAAACCAAAAACAAAACACAGTAAGCACAATTTTGAATTTTTTTTTTAAAAAAACTCCTTGAGAACGTGCAAGCTCATTATCATCCCGTCTATGGACTCGTTTGGACTCTATGGGGGTGGGGGGCGGTTTTGGGTCAGTCTGCATCCCCGTCGTCGGCCTCCGTCGGTCTATGATGACCATGGAAGAGAATCCTAAACGTCTACTCTGCTAGAACAGCACCGCCTGTGGCTGAACAGGCCGATGCGCACCGGTGTTCTACCTTCCAGCGTTGGGTGTTGGTAGGAGCATGTCCCCCCTCTCCACGTCACTGATGGATCCAAAGGAACAGCAGGGCTGCTATAGTTTGGCAGCAGCGCCGTCGCAGGAGCTGCCAGAATGATGTTGAGCACAACATAGAACTGCCTTAGGGGCTCCGACTCCGGATGTTTCCTCAGGGTTGACTCCCGAAGCCTTTCCCGTGACCGGGTGTGCCGCAAGGCAGCGGAGGTTTGAAATCAGGGTTTACCTTCCCCTAGATGGGCTACCTTCCCAGGTTGACGAGCCACCATCTACCCGAAGCATCTGGTTTTAAGGCGCCAGAGATCCGCCCTCGCCCCTTCTCCTATTAGTAAAAGCAGTTCCGCCGGGCTTAGAGACTAAACCACACGGGCAGGCTAGGAGCTGGACTTAGTTGTCAGAGGCTTTTCGAGACGCACGCCGTAAGGAGCATTTTATGAGCACTGGGAGCTTAACCCCAGTGCCGCTCCTGGCTATGACAACCTTGGAACCCTGCATCTGCATCTGCATATGCGTCTGCATCCCCGCTCAGATCCTTATTTAGGGCTGGGCGATAAAATGATAATGATAATTATCGGGAAATAACTGGAGTTTTCCCATATTTCCCAGCCCGACCCCTGCTGTACAAACCCTGGTTCCGCTGAGGCGGGATGCTGGCCGGGCCACATGGAAAAATTCCTGTCACCATAAACTTTTTTCCATGTTGATCGATATGATATATATTACCCTAAGAATCAAATTACTTTCTTTTCAACCGTTTCTCTACATTCCGTGTACAGCTGGGGAAGCGGCGTCTGGGAGAAATATTTACGGCCAGGGAGTCGCTAACGAGGGTCAGTTACGTCAATCAGCCGCTTAAACCCGACATTCTGCCCGCACTCCTGAAGTCCCCAGACCCTCCTTTTCAACAATCTGCTCATCTACTGAGCGGCATCCGTTTTCCGGTGTCTTCTTTGGTAACGCCGTCGCTGGACTTTTCATTAAAGTTTTCTGTTATTTTCTTTTTAACCACGCTCCAACTTCCACACGCCCGTGCTGGCCCAAACATCAGCAGGCGTGCCAAGCCTCAGCGAATGGTCCCACGCGCCCACGCACGCTGCTGTGTGCGCCAATCCAACATGACTTCCAGCCACAGGATTGGTTCGGTGCGGTGTGTTCTCGTTTTCATCGGCTTCTCGTGCTGCCTGTCAAAACACAAAACGAACGACTTCTATCGACATTCTCTCAAAAATGTAATATGTCTCTATCAAGGAAAAGTTATTTCACAATGATCATCGTTCTCGTTTTGTCGCCCAGCCCTCGTAAAACAAAAATAAAAACAGAATGACTCGCAAACCATTTCCAACCTACAGTCAACTGAATTCACGGCAAAGATAAGCTATCCAACGTTCAAACTGATAAACTATGTTTTTATTATTCATTCATTTGGAATTTGATGCCTGCAAGCACAACAAATTTGGATGGATGATAAACTTTCTTGCGCCACTGGCAGAATATTTTTTACTTAAAACCAGGTTAAATTGCTTAAAACAAGTAAAAATATCTTTTAACAAGTAAAATTTTCTTACAGAATCATCTCATCAAAAGTATCTCATCTCTCATCAGCTAACATTCCATTTTTTGCCGTGTAAAATCTGACTGTGAACATTTCTGCTGAACTGCTGCATGAAATCTTCCTCTTGATCAAGAATAAATACCCAGAAAAGGCATCTTTGACTCTGCACGTTTACGTATTAACCAGATCAACAAGGGACATTTACTGATACAGAGAAAATCCACAACAGCAGTGAAGCATCGACAGCCTACAGGATCGTCACTTCCTTTGTTTTTCAAGTTTGCTGACATCACGTGACCTCTGTCCTATAGAATTCTGTCTCTGCGTTTGCATGTTGACGCAGACAATCGGACCTACTGCTCGCAGCAGATCGAGTTCAGTAATGACCGGCTCCAAATGGTAGCAAACTATAGTGGATGGGAACTTGTTGCCATGGTAACTGGAGGAAAATCAATATGAGAGGATGCAACAGCCTTCTGCAGTTTTGCATTCACTGTATAATTCATTTTGTGTGCTTTACTGTAAATCTGCAGCCTTTCTTAGACATGTGCAGTAGGTGATTTATTATTTTTTAACAAGGGGGACGGAGGGTCTTCACCAGTTTAGCAGGAGGTACAAACGTACAAATGGAAATTAGGTACAAATATGCAAGAATGAAGGTGCAAAAACATGAGAAATGATGCCAATTTTAAAATTAAAAAAAGTTGCAAATTACAATTTAATTACACAGAATTAAAATTTAACCAGCATGCAGATGAGTGTTGAAAATTTATGAGAAAAAAGTCACAAATTATTGAGGGGAAAAAAGCTGCAAATGTTGAAAATTTACATGGGGAAAAATGCACAATTACAAGAAAATAATCTGTAAATTTATGAGGAATAAAGTCCCAATTTTTGAGAAAAAAGTTGGAAATTTTCAGAAAAAAGTATCAGATGTATGAAGAAAAAAAAGTCACAAATTTTCAAAAAAAAATCTACTTTTTGAAAAAAAAAGTCAAAAATTGGGGGGGAAAAAGTCAAAAAAAAAATTTGAGAAAATTTGCAAATCTTTGAGGAAAAAGGTTGAAAACTCACAGGGAAAAGTCATAAATTAATAAGCAGAAGTTACAGATTTATGAGGAAAAAAGTCAAATTTTTGAGAAAAAAGCTGCAAATCTTCAAGAAAAATGTTGAAACTTACAAGAAAAACACTGCAAATTTATAAGAAAAAAGTTGCAATTCTTTGAGAAAAAGGTCACAAATTTATGAGGAAAAGTGCAGATTTATGAGGAAAAAAAATTGAAAATTTAAGAGAAAAAAAGTTTCTGATTTATAAGAAAAAAGTCAAATTTTTGAGATAAAAAGCCAAAAACTTGAAAATCGTTGAAAAAAAAGTTTTAAATTTACATGAAAAAAGTTGCAAATTTATGAGAAAAAGGTTGAAAATTTACAGGAAAAACTTGCAGAAGAAGAAAAAAGTCCCAAAATTTTGAGAACACTTTTGCAAATCTTTTAGAAAAAACTTAAACATTTACAGCAAAAAATTGCACGAGAAAAAAATTGAAAATTTTTCAGAAAAAAAGTTGCCAATCTTCCAAAAAAAAAAAAAAAAAAATGAAAATTTCCAAGAAAATAATTTAAAATTTATGAGGAAAAAAGTCACAATTTCAAATTTACAGGAAAAAAGAAGTTGCAGATTTTTGAGGAAAAAATTTTTTTTTTTTTTTGAGAAAACTGTTGCAAATCTTTGAGGAAAAAAAAAGTCCCAAATTCATGAGGAAACGTGTCTGCCGTCACACGGGGGACGTCAGGCTTGTAATGATGGACGCGTTGGACGTCGCAGCGACGGGAAGCAGAGGAGGACCAGGAGAAATACGGAGCAGAGACCGACCTCCGGTGTGGAGAACCACACAGCTGTTACGCTGAGCCTAGGATTATGGGTGGAGCCCTTCAACCAAGCAATCCACTTACTTTCTGTCCTTTGAACACGTGATACCAAACTGAAGTTCCGCCAAAGTCGATGTGGAAGTCCGTGTAGCAGCCCTTCACGCTCATCAGACAATACCTGGTCACAAAAAGACATTCATGATCGAAAACACCAACAGGACAAGATGGCGTGATCACTTCACCACAGAACGTTCCTCAGAAACGAGGTGGTTTTCCCGCAGGAAATTAGCTGATGTGAATGACTGGGACCGCCACACCGAAGCGAGCGCTAGCCTGGTCAGAGTAACGCCGCCGCTCGCTCCTACCTTTGTACTTTGGGGTACTTCATCTCTGAGATGACGTTGGTGGCTTCAGTCTGGCTCTGTTTCAGGTCCGGGGGCCACATGTTGTCCACCCAGTCCACCTGATCCACCTAAAACACAAACCCGTTGGAAAAGACCATTTAACAGAAACAGGAAACTTCTGTCAAATAAATTTAGCCTTTTTTCTCCCTGTAATGTGGTTTTCTTGTGAATTTTTTTTCTCATAAATTTACAGTTTTTCTTGGAAATTTTCATTTTTTTCCTGGAAATTTGTGACTTTTTGCTTGTAATTTTTGTTTCTTGTAAATTTGCAAATTACTTTTTGTAAAATTTTCACAATTTTCCCTTAAAAATCTGAGTTTTCTTCAAAATTTTTTCCTCCTATTTTCTTTTTTACTTTAATTGTAAATTTTGAGCAGTTTTACTTTAATAAATGTGCATCTTTTCTCAGAAATTTTCAACTTTTTTCTCAGAAATTTGCATATTTGGCTCATAAATATGCAACTTTTTGCTCATGATTTTGAGACTTATTTGCAACCTTCTCAAAAATGTGCATCTTTTTTTTCTCATAAATTTGCAACTTTTTTCTCAGCAATTTGCAACTTTTTTCTCATAAATTTGCAAGTTTTTTCTCAAATTTGCAACTTCTTTTTCATAAATGTGCATCTTTTTCTCAGAAATTTGAGACTTTTTTCTCAGAAATTTGCATATTTGTCTCATAAATATGCAGCTTTTTACTCATGAATTTGAGACTTTTTCTCATAAATTTGCAACCTTCTCAAAAATGTGCATCTTTTTTCATAAATTTGCCAGTTTTTTCCTCAGAAATTTGAGACTTTTTTCCTCATAAATTTGCAACTTTTTTGTCATGAATTTGCAATTTTCTCTCATAAATTTGCTACTTTTTCTTGTAAATTTGCAGCTTTTTTCTAAAAGTTTGACACTTTTTTCATGTAAATTTCCAACATTCACATAAGGATGCTGGTTAAATTTTTATTCTGTCATAGTTTCATCTTTTCTGTTCATTTAGACAGTTCCCCAAGCTTATTTTTAATGTTTTGTTGGAAGGGGAGAGATTCTATTCACCAATTTAAAGGGTTTGAACGCTTCTACATTACAAATGGACGAGCGTGCTGCTTGATTCTGCTGTTACGGTGAGTCCGTACGTTTCTGTGTGTTTGTGCGGCCTCTGTTTACCACTGTGGGGCGTTTGATGAGATTCTCCAGCTTGGTGTGGCTGAACTCCAGACTGATAACGTTGAACAGTCTGTCCCGCTCCTCCTCTGGGGTCTCGTAGTAGCGGACGAACTGGGCCATGCTCATCTCCGAGCCCTTCTGAGTGCTCACGTCCATCACGTCCACAGACCGCCGGCTGCCTGGAACGCACAAAGACTGATGAGGACTCAACCCAACTACAAGACGGGAGCGTGGAATCTGGGGGTCTTTTTTTTTTCCCTGCATCTCCACAAACTAAAAATCACAAATTTAAGACAAAAAAACACCTCACAAATTCACAGGAAAAAAAAAAACAAAACATAAAACATGAGAAAATAACTTTTAAAAAAGTGAATTTACTTTGTCATCAGAAACTAAAACCAATTTTTCAGTAGATGCTGCTGCCAAAGTCGACCATTAGATGGTGCTGATGATCCTCCTGTAAATTCATTCACATTTCTCTGGAAACTTAATTTACTTTAATTCACTTAATTCATAAAAACAAATTAAAAAAGTGTCAAAACTTATTTCTTGGATGGACTAAAATATAAAACCTGTGAAATATTTTAAGAAAAACAACCTAAACGTCAAAAAAAAAAAAAAAAAAGGTTTTAAGACATTCACATTTTCCCTTGACGTCAGTGCATATGAAGAAAAAGGATAAAACATCCTTAATTTTGAAAATAAAAAACCCTCCTGACCTCTGATATTTGAGGCTTTAAGCAAATCAACTCTTAAATTTAAGAGAAAAAAGACTGATAACTGATAAGAATTAAGTTTTTAAAAAACACTTTTACAAAAGTCACAAAATTTCCCCAAAACAAGTCCCGAAATTACCCAAAAACTATTGGAAAAAAAATTTGCCTGGAAAAAAAAGATACAAATTTTCCACAAAAAGGTCAAACAAAATTTCCTTAATTTGTGGCTTTTTCCAGAAATGTGTTTTGCTTTTTTTCTTCATATTTTTGCATCTACACTACCGTTCAAAAGTTTGGGGTCACTTAGAAATTTCCTTATTTTTGAAAGAAAAGCACTTTTTTTCAGTGAAGATAACTTTAAACTAATCAGAAATACACTCTATACATTGCTAATGTGGTAAATGACTATTCTAGCTGCAAATGTCTGGTTTTTGGTGCAATATCTACATAGGTGTATAGAGGCCCATTTCCAGCAACTATCACTCCAGTGTTCTAATGGTACAGTGTGTTTGCTCATTGCATCAGAAGGCTAATGGATGATTAGAAAACCCTTGTGCAATCATGTTAGGTCTGCAATGCTGTAATTGCTGCAAATGGAGGATTCTTTGACGAAAGCAAAGTTTGAAGGAAAAAATTATTATTTCAAATACAAATCATTATTTCTAACCTTGTCAATGTCTTGACTATATTTTCTATTCATTTTACAACTCATGGTGGTAAATAAGTGTGACTTTTCATGGAAAACACAAAATAATTGTCTGGGTAACCCCAAACTTTTGAACGGTAGTGTATGTTTCCTCAAACCTGCATTTTTTTTTTTTTTCTTACACGTTCTAATTTTTCCCCCTCATGAATCGCTGAACTTGTTTCTGACAAATGCACACTTTTATTTTCCTCATAAGGTTGCGTGGACACAGGGAACGTACACGCCCTCATTAAAAAAAAAATAAAGCGCACCACATGGTATCCTAGCAACCACTTGATCTGCCACTCAAAGCGTGGCAGGGATTTCACACATTTTGCCCTGAAACGCTCCACTCACTGGACCAAACACACGTCCCTCCAACCTTTTGCTGTTAAATTTAAGCTGGGTCCGGGCTGCACTGCCACTATCCGTGTCCGCTCAACCGTGAGGCTTCTGTGACAAAAATTACATCATCGCCTCCAAGCCGCTGGGCTCCACGGAGCCCCTCCGTGGCTGATGGCGTGCAGCCCAAATTTTGTGACTGTGTTACCTGGGTGCTTTGACAGTGCATGCGCAACAATGAACCTCCCGTTCAAGAGGTGGCGCTACCAACACAGCATACAAAGACAAACAAAGAAGACGACGACAAGTATAAACATGCATGAATCATTCTGCAGTAGGGCTGTGCGATATGACCAAAATTTCATATAACAATATAAGTAATCTTATTTGATGATAACGATATATATCACAATATACATTTTCTGTAAATTCTACAGTTTATAATAACCAATCAAAAGGACTTATCTCTTTTCTACATTTTAAATTACATAGTGAAAAAAATCAATTGTACAAATTCATCTGTCATTAATTTTATGCACCTTTTTCCCTCTTAATTTTGCAGTGTTGTTATCGTCGTCGTCGGCCTCCGTCGGTCTATGATGACCATGGAAGAGAATCCTAAACGTCTACTCTGCTGGAACAGCACTGCCTGTGGCTGAACAGGCCGATGCGCGAATGGCAGTCCCTGTCACACAGGTCGCGCTTGTGGGTGGTCTCCGTGCTGCTGGGTCTGTGGCAGTTCTTCCTGCGGGTCCTTTTTTCATCTGCTGCAGCAGTCAGTCTCTCTTCACCCGCCTTGAGCTGTCTGGTCAGGGTGCCTCTCCATTTGGAGCGGTCCGTTGCAAGGTCCTCCCAGCGCTCTGTGTTGATCTCCAGGGCCTTCATGTCTCTCTTGCAGACGTCTCTAAAGCGCAGCTGTGGGCGGCCAACGTCTCTCCTGCCAGTTGCCAGTTCTCCGTAGAGGACGTCTTTGGGGATTCTGCCATCCTCCATACGGTGAACGTGGCCTAGCCAGTGGAGCCTGCGCTGCCTGAATAGAGTGAACATGAAGGGAGGGCCAGCGCGGGACAGAATTTCTGTGTTGGGCACTTTGTCCTGCCAGGATATGTCCAGGATGTGGCGAATGCAGCGCAAGTGGAAGGAGTTCAGTCTCTTTTCCTGCCGGGCGTATGTTGTCCACGTCTCACTCCCATAGAGCAGTGTGCTGATGACGCAGGCGTTGTACACTGCCATCCTCATCTTGACAGTGAGTTTGGGATTCTCCCACACTCGTGTGGTGAGGCGAGCGAGTGTGAAGGCTGATTTTCCAATCCTCTTGTTGATCTCTGTATCAAGGGAGAGGTTGTTGCTGATCGTGGACCCCAGGTACGTGAACTGATTCACGACCTCCAGCTCGTAGTCGTCGATGGTGATGGTTGGTGGTGCTTCCGTGCCTTGCGCCAAGACGTTAGTCTTCTTCAGGCTGATGGTAAGCCCGAAGTCCTTGCATGCCTGGGAGAAGCGGTCCATCAGGGTCTGAAGCTCCTGCTGTGTGTGGGTTGCGACTGCAGCGTCGTCTGCGAACAGCATGTCTCTGATTAGAGCCTCGCGTACATTGGTTCTGGCTTTCAGGCGGGTGAGGTTGAAAAGCCTGCCGTCAGATCTTGTGTGCAGGTAGATTCCCTCTGTTGCTGTGCTGAAGGCATGCCTCAGGAGCATAGCAAAGAAAATCCCAAAGAGGATTGGCGCAAGTACACAGCCCTGTTTCACTCCGCTGTGTATGTTAAATGGCTCTGAGACGTTGCCATCGTGCTGCACTATCCCCTGCATGTTGGTGTGAAACGATTCGATGAGGCTTTGCAACTTTGGTGGGCATCCCATCTTTGGCAGGATCTTGAAAAGGCCCTCTCTGCTGACCAGATCGAACGCTTTGGTGAGGTCGATGAAGGCGACGTACAGGGGCATGTTCTGTTCTCTGCATTTCTCCTGGAGTTGGCGGATGGAGAATATCATGTCTACCGTCGATCGCTCAGCGCGGAAGCTACACTGAGACTCGGGGTACACATGTTCGGCAAGCTTCTGTAGACGAACGAGAACAACTCGTGCGTAGACTTTGCCAACAACGCTGAGGAGGGAGATGCCCCTGTAGTTGTTGCAGTCGCTTCTCTCCCCTTTGTTTTTGTAGAGGGTGATGATCTTGGCGTCCCTCATGTCCTGTGGTACGGCACCTTCCTTCCAACACTGGCAGAGGACGTCATGCAATGGCAGCAGTAAGGCGGTCTTGCAGTGCTTGATCAGGTCAGGGGGTATGCCGTCGTTGCCGGGTGCCTTGCCAGCGGCCAAGCTATCAATGGCCTTGCTGAGTTCGTCGATGGTTGGCTCGGCGTCAAGTTCGTCCATGGATAGCAGGCAGTCGATGGCATCAAGGGCTGACGGTGTCACGGTGTTCTGTCTTGAGTAGAGGTCGGAGTAGTGTTCCACCCATCTCTCCATCTGCTTGTTCTTTTCTGTGATCATCTCCCCAGTGGAGGATTTGAGGGGGGCCGTCTTGCTCTGAGCCGGACCAAGTGCTTTCTTGATGCCATTGTACATACCACGGATGTTCCCTGTTATGGCAGCGGTTTGAATGTCTTGGCTGAGCTGAGTCCAGTACTCGTTGGCACAACGCCGAGCAGTCTGCTGAACTTTGCTTCTCGCAGCCCTGAGAATCTGGAGATTCTTCTCGTTTGGGTACTTCTTGTACTCAGCAAGTGCTGAGCGCTTGGCTTCAATGACGGGGGTCATCTCGGTCAACTTGGCATCAAACCAGTCCTGTGACTTCGAGGTCTTCCTCCCAAAGGTAGCCAAGGCTGTGCGGTGGATGGTGTTTCGCAGCTCTTCCCACTTCTGCTTTGCAGATTCTCCTTCTTGTGGTACACCAAGTTCCTTCTCAAAGGTGGAGGCAAACTGCTCAACAAGTTCTGGTTGAGCCATCTTGCTGGTGTCAATCCGTGCCTTTCCAGGCTGTCTAGCACGATGGAATTTCTTCAGCTGCAGCTTGACCTTGCAACACACCAATGAATGGTCTGTGTCGCAATCTGCACTCTGGAACGAACGGGTGATTAGCACGTTCTTCAGTGAGGTGCACCTGGTCAGGATCAAGTCCAGCTGGTGCCAGTGCTTTGAGCGCGGATGTTGCCAGGAAACCTTGTGTTGGGGCTTGGTCTTGAAGAACGAGTTTGTGATGCACAGATAGTGATATGTGCAGAACTTGAGCAGCCGCTGTCCGTTGTCGTTCATTCTGCCCACGCCAAAAGGTCCAAGACAGGAGGGCCAGGAGTCGTGGTCAGCACCCACTCTGGCATTGAAGTCTCCAAGGAGAATGAGTTGTTCAGAGTTGGGGATGGTCCTGACAATTGTTGCAAGATTCTCGCAGAACTCGTCTTTTGCCTCTGGTGTGGCTGTCAGTGTTGGGGCATACACACTGACAAGGGTGACTGGGCCTTGAGTGGTGTTCAGGCAGAGGGTGAGGAGTCGTGCAGAGCCAGTGCTGCCTGGTTCCACCATCTTCAGCAAGGTGTTCTTCACTGCGAAGCCCACTCCGTGTTCCCTGTGTTCATCACTGCCCTTTTCCTGCCAGTAGAACGTGTAGTCCTTCTCTCTCAGTGTGCCTGCGTCAGCCAACCGTGTTTCCTGGAGAGTGGTGATATCCACTCCCAGTCTCTTCAGCTCATTATTGATGATGGCAGTCTTCCTGGTGTCGTTGATGTCCTTGAGGTTAGCAGCGAGTCCTGTCATCATAGTGCGGACGTTCCAAGTTCCCAGT
The DNA here is from genome assembly GCA_020510985.1 of Pholidichthys leucotaenia. Classification (NCBI taxonomy): domain Eukaryota; kingdom Metazoa; phylum Chordata; class Actinopteri; order Cichliformes; family Pholidichthyidae; genus Pholidichthys; species Pholidichthys leucotaenia. The sequence goes on along the minus strand of CM035850.1, from coordinate 18,645,013 downwards.
TTTAGAGTTGGTCTCTTTTGTTTTATTGTCTTGCCTGGTGCGAAGGTTCTCAGCCTGCTGTTCGGACTTCTCCTCATCCCCATGCACCCAATGAGGAAAGCAAGCTGTGGCGGGACAACACCTTATTGGCTGGGGGCTGCCCAGCTTGAGGCGGGCAGTAGCTGTCCAGTGAGATCTGATGATCCCTCCCACCGTCGGGAACAACCCCTGGCGCCGCGCTCTACGCCAATTGAGCGGTGGCTTATAACCGGTAACTGTCATTCCCCGCGTTTTGTCTACGCCAAAGGCGAAGCTGGAGTGTCCTCTCCAGTGATCCGGTGTTCTACCTTCCAGCGTTGGGCGTTGGTAGGATTCAAGCCTGGGCAGGAAGATATGGAGGACAAGATGTTGCCCATGCAGCATGTCCCCCCTCTCCACGTCACTGATGAATCCAAAGGAACAGCAGGGCTGCTACAGTTTGGCACCAGCGCCGTTGCAGGAGCTGCCAGAACGATGTTGAGCACAACAGAGAACTGCCTTAGGGGCTCCGACTCCGGATTTTTCCTCAGGGTTGACTCCCGAAGCCTTTCCCGTGACCGGGTATGCCGCAAGGCAGCAGAGGTTTGAAATCAGGGTTTACCTTCCCCTAGATGGGCTACCTTCCCAGGTTGACGAGCCACCATCTACCCGAAGCATCTGGTTTTAAGGCGCCAGAGATCCGCCCTCGCCCCTTCTCCTATTAGTAAAAGCAGTTCCGTTGGGCTTAGAGACTAAACCACACGGGCAGGCTAGGAGTTGGACTTAGTTGTCAGAGGCTTTTCGAGACGCACGCCATAAGGAGCATTTTATGAGCACTGGGAGCTTAACCCCAGTGCCGCTCCTGGCTATGACAAGCTTGGAACCAGTGTTGTTATAAAATTGTTTTTTAAATGTACATTTGAGACAACTTTGATGATTCATTATCGCTACTTGACTAATTAAAAATTATTACAAATCAAGTTACATTAAGAGCCAGTCTGTTCCTCCAACACGTTTTAATCAATTTATTATTTATTTAGTGTGTATGCGGCCGCTGTCACGCACTTTTGCAGCTTTAGTAATATTTCTTCAGACAAAATTAATAAACACTGTAGTAATTTAAACCAAAGAAACAATGGTCTGATACACTATAATGTTTCCTATTAGCGACACGTTAGCATCGTCATTTAGCATTTGCTGTTTTATAATTAGGTGGTGTTAATGTTACTTAGCGCCAATTAAAACGAGGTCAGAGGACTATCCTCGCTGACGCAGCATGGTGGCAAACAGTCCCACTTCCCCGGCACAGAAGTAGCAGCTATATGAGCAACAATTAGCTGCTACACCAGAACCCACACACCTGGCCCACAGCGAGGGAGAGGCGGCTGTGGAAACAGGATACGTGTCTTTTAAAACTCCGATATAAACGATACAGTTTTATATGAAACGGCAGACGTTTATCACGTCACCACTATATATATCGTCATATCGCACAGCCCTACTTTGCAGCAAGCTTGAGTGGAGAAGAGCACTGAAAAACGGCAATTCCTCCTCTTCCTCGAAATGACGCCACTGTTGTTGCTACAAAAAAAAATGTGCATCACTCTTGTGTTTCCTCACTTTTTATATAGCTGATGAACAAACTGGCGTCTTACTCATAGCACTGGGGTGAAACTACAAATGACGGTTATGCACAAGCGTCAAACGCTTGGCCTAGTAGATGAAAAAAATGAAGTATACACACAACCGCATGCGTACTGGCCTCGTCCAAAGCAGACACGCATCTCAGCGCACCAGCGTGGTGGTGTAGCATGAACATGGTTGTGACAGGCTGGTGAGAGAGGTGTGCAGCGCTCTGAAAGTTGAACTTTTTTCAACTTTCAGTGCCGTGGGGGCTGCGGCAAAATACACTGACCGCTGAGAGTGTTTCAGCACTGAGGGCGCAGTGTGCATTAGATGCCACACTACATAGAAAATAAACAGGAAATAATTGCTCACAATGGGGAAAAAAGTGTTTGATGGACACACAACCTAAATCTGTTTTTCTTGCAAATTTTCACTTTTTTTGTATTTTTTCTGTAAAATTAGTTAACCGTAACCTTTGCATAAAGAAAATTATTTAAATGTTTGCCATGGTGATGGGCAGGCTGACAGACAAGGTCAGGCAGGAGTCTCCGTAGACCATGATGTTTGCAGACAACATTGTGATTTGTAGTGAGAGTAGGGAGCAGGTGGAAGAGAACCTTGAGAGGTGGAGGTATGCTCTGGAGAGAAGAGGAATGAAAGTCAGTAGAAGCAAGACAGAATACATGAGTGTCAATGAGAGGGAGGCAGGTGCGACAGTGAAGATGGAAGGAGTAGAGGTAGTGAAAGCACATGAGTTTAAATACCTGGGATCAACCATCCAAAGCAATGGAAAATGCACGAAAGGTGAAGAAGAGAGTGCAGGTAGGGTGGAGTGGATGGAGACGAGCGTCAGGGGTGATTTGTAACAGAAGGATAATGGCTAGAGTGAAGGGGAATATTTACAAGACAGTAGAGAGACCTGCTATGATGTATGGTTTGGAGATGGTGGCGCTGACAAAAAGACAGGAGGTGGAGCTGGAGGTGGCAGAGTTGAAAATGCTAAGATTCTCTTTGGGAGTGACTAAGGGGGTTAGGACTGGAAATGAGTATATCAGAGGGACAGCTCAGGTTGAGCAGTTTAGAGACAAAGTAAGAGAGGCAAGGCTGAGATGGTTTGGACATGTGCAGAGGAGGGATGGTGGATATATTGGACAAAGGATGCTGAAGATGGAGCTGCCAGGCAGGAGGAAAAGAGGAAGATCACAGAGAAGATTCATGGATGTAGTGAAGGAGGACATGGAGAGGGTTGGTGTTACAGAGGAAGATACAAGGGATTGGGTGAGATGGAGGCAGATGATCCGCTGTGGAGACCCCTAAAGGGAGCAGCCAGACGGAGAAGAAGAAACTTACCGACTAATCCTTTAATTTCACTGACGGTGAACTCTGGATCGGGCATCCTGTGTGACACAAAGATTTCAGTTAGTCAGTAATAAAAATAATAAAAGCTGCCAGCAGTGATAAACAGTGCTCTTTACATGCTCGGTGTTTCCTCTGGCTGAAAGACCTTGGCACGGTGGCAACATATTTTTCCGGGGATTGGGGGGGGGGGGGGCATGACACGATTGTAACCGGAATATGTTAATTTTACACTATTTCTTTTTATTTTTTTAAATTTTGCACAGTAATATTGCATAAAGGAACTTACCATTTGAAGTATTGTACAACCAAGGCTTGAGTGTTGGCATATTGGGCCAGTTGTGGTCCCACCCAGACGTCCTGTGTTTGGACTTTTTACCAGTGTTTTCCTCCTCTCCTCCCTCTGCTCTCACCTCTCCTGGACCCTCTGCCTGAACACTTTCCTCTCCTTGGCTCCTCTCTTCTGTCTCATCTTTCCCTCTCTGAGCTCTGTCTAATTCAGCTTCTCTCTCTGTCTATGGTGGTATACAAACAGGCTAGAAAATACCAAGTGTCATGTTTTGTCTTGCAGGATTTTTTTTCCACGGTTTACATAAATAACCAAAATGTGTGTTTTTTGAATTTTTATTCTAGTGTTTCTTTTTTCCATTGACGAAGAGTAGGAAAGGGAAGGGAAAAAACATTCACAATAGTAATTTATTCATGCATACTTAAATTATATGATCGGAGGTGGGTATAGCAACCAGAAATTCTACTCATGTAAAAGCAGTGCTTTGAAAATTAATTAAAAGTAGACAACCAAAAATTTCTAGTTGAGTTAAGGGTACAAAGAGCACCCACTTAAAAACTTGAGTAATGACTTCAGTCTTGAAGGTTTGAGGTTTTTCTCCAAAATTTACAATTTTCTTATAGTTTTCTACTTTTCTCTGTAAATTTATCTAAATTTGAAACCATTTTCCTCAAATTTGTAATTTTCTCTTGTAAAATTATGACTTTTGTTGTACATTTGAGACTATTATAAATTTGTGGATTATCTTATGGCTAATGTTTATCTTTTTTTAATGCAATCCAACTTTATTAATAAAGCTATTTAAAAACAACAGTTGGGGGTGGGGCATTGGCACAGTGGTTAGCACTGCAGCAGCACAGCAACTCACCCTTGGCGGGGGGATCCTGCGTTTGATCCCAGCCCCCAACCAACAGTGGTCTGTGTGGAGTTTGCATGTTCTCCCCGTGTCTGCGTGGGTTTACTCCGGGATTTCTCCGGTTTCCTCCCACATGCCAAAAACATGCAAGTTAGGTTAACTGGCATCAAAACTGGGGATTCTAAATTGTCCTTAGGTACGACTGTGAGAGTGAATGGTTGTCTGTCTCTCTGCGTTGGCCCTGCCATGGACTGGCGATCTGTCCAGGGTGGACCCTGCCTCTCGCCCAAAGATGCTGGGACAGGCTCCAGCCCCCCCGCAACCCGAAAAGGATTAAGTGGAAGATGATGAATGAATGAATGAAAAACAACAGTTGACAACAAGTGCTGTACATCAACGATAAATAAAATATAAAAACAGTAAAATGCAGCTAAAGTACAAAACAGCACAAACAAAACAATCGTCAGACAATACAGACAATACGAACAAATAAAATAAAATCAGTGTCTCAAACTGGGTCAAAAGCCAGAGAATAAAAGTGGGTTTGAAGAGGAGTTTTAAAACCGGACAGTGAAGAGGCCTGTCTGATGGACAAAGGAAGATTATTATAAAATTACTGGGTTTTTTAATAAATATGAAACAGAATGTAGCAAATTTTTTACTTTTTTCCCCTCATACAATTTAAACTTGTGACCATAATTTTGTAGAGGCAGAACAGAACAATAAATCTGAATTCAAAGAAATATAATTATTAAAATTGTATTTAAAGAAATAAATTAACTTAAATGAGCAAATATGCAGTTACTTCTGTTATAATATTTCTATGTATTTATATTTCATAAGCTCATGCTTCTCCCGGACAGCAACGCTACAGAGACACGCTCTGCCTGCAGAAACGCTCACGCGGGCGCTGGGTGGGCGGGGCGCTTCCGCGCGGATGACAATCACACACATTGTTCGTGTGCGCGCTTGCGGAGAGTTTCTTTCATATTTAATTTTCTTTTTTTTTTTTGTCACTTAGATTTTTATTAATTTCTCACCTTTAAACAACCAAAAAATTAGAAAGAAACCAGTAACAGCAACAACAAGGAAGGGAAAAAAAAAAACAAAACATACCAGTAACATCCACTCCTCGAGTCCGGCATTCACTATTGTTTCCCCCCATAGTCCATATTACCTTTTTTTTGGAGTCCAGTTATTTGTCGCCATTTCGGGATTTGTAGATAGTCCATTTTTCATCGAATTCTGCTTCTTGTATTCGTAGCTTGTGTGTTAGTTCTTCCATTGCGTAGATGTCTTCTGTAATAGCCCAGTATCGTTCCTTTGTAGGTGGTTCTTTCTTCAACCAATTCCTTGTTATGGCTTTTTTACTCGCTACTAACACTACTTTGACAAGATATCTATCACTCCCCAAAATGGTTGCATCTGTTAGCTCACAAAGATAAAGTATCTTACATCCTATTATTCTCTAACATTATTTCCCAAAACACAATTATTCTTTCACACTTCCAAAAAGCATGTGTGTGATCCACATCGTATTCTCCACATTCTCGCCAACATTTGAGGTTGAGCTGTTTATCTTTCATCTTTGGTGTGATGAAGTAGCGCACTAAGTTTTTCCAGGCAAATTCACCCCAAATCCGCGAACTGCTGGATGAGAGGTGAGTCTTGCATGTTTTGCCATTCATCTTCTGTGATTTCTGTGCCAATTTCTGTCTCCCACTTCTTTTTTATATACTTAGTTGTATATTTATTATTTAGGTTTAATGCTTTATACACTGATGATATAAATTTCTTTTCATTTTCTTTATATGCCTTGACTGTCACGTGCTGAGTCGGGGTCCTCTGCCAGACTCAGCTTCGTGGCACTTTTCTTGGCATTTATGTATATTTGTTGTATTGTTGCCTTTGAGTTTCATTATTGCCTTTTTATGTTTCTGTTTTGTGTTTTGAGTTCGATCATGTGTTTCTCTGGGTTGACAGCTGTTGGCTGTGTTTCCGGGGTTACGCTCCGCTGGGGGCGTCACCCGCCAGGCTCTCAACCGCCCCTCCCTCACCTGTCAACGCCACCCAGCTGACTGTAATAACCAGTTTTGTTTCCTCCTCCTGCTCCGGGTCCCGCACCTGTTTTCACTCATGTTCTCATTTTACTTTGTACTTCTACTCAGCTTGTTCATTTAGTCCTTGTCGCTCCGTTAATCGTCATCCTCTCATGCTGCACGTTGTGCTGATTTTCCCCTCCAGAGCTCTGTTCCGCTCTGAGGCACAATGTGTAAGTTCTCCTCTTACTCAACTGTCTGTTTCATTGAAAGTGCTGAATTCCCCTCTAGAGCCGGTCCCTCGCTCTGAGGCACTCCCTGTATTATCTTCTCCTTTGGCATTTTGTGTTTTGCACGTTTTTGGAACTGTTTGCTCCTTTATTAAACACACAACTTCATCTTTGACTTCATATATCTTTCTGTATATCTTGATATACCTTTTCATAATTTATGTTATACAGTTCAGAGAGGTCTTTTGTTAGGGTTACTCCCAAATATTTAATATGCCTCATAATCCAGCTGAGTTTGTAAGACTTCTGAATTGTAATTGAGGGTGTATAATTAATTGTAAGTGTCTTAGAAATATTTATTTTATATCCTGATAAATGACCACATGTTTCAAAGAGCTTCATCATTATGGGAAGTGTGGCTGATGTTACATCATCAGCAAAAAGTCCAATTTTATGTTCTATCCCTTTGATTGTGACACCTTTAAAGGTCTGATGACATGTTTTTGACTTCATCTAATTTTTCAACACATAATACAATATGATCAAATAGGTTGGTCAGTGCAGTTCTAAGTCAAACAGGCTTTTTCTCCACGTGAATATCCGACGTTTTCATGAGCGCCACGTCACCAACCGCGTCAGTGGCTGGAAAACCCCACGGCCATGTTGTAACGTCATTGACAGAACACAGCACTTGGCTGCCCATTGTACACACAGGATGGAAGCGGTAGAAAATATCGACGATGGTTCCAGCACATGTAGTCTGGAATTGGTTTGGGTTGTCCAATCTTCAGACGATTATAGTTCAGAAGAATGGGATGACAATGAAGAATCTGGGGGCATCAGATCGTATAGGTTTGAGCCGTGCCAAGCGGGCATCATGCCTAGCGAGTCAGACTCAGAGAGTGACGGTGGAGAGACACACATGCCCGCCACAGCAGCAGCAACAAACACACGGCAGGGGAACACCGAGTGTTATGCTTTTGTTACAGATATTGCAACAAATTATTTGTTCATAAATATAATTTATTTAAACCCGATTTTTCAATAAAATCATAGCAGTGTATTCTCTGTGGCTCGGGCATTGGGTTTATTATGCATTATTTTTATGTATTTATGTATTATGTATTATCTGGTGAATCCTGCGCGTAAATCCATTCATCATGACCCTCCACGCGCTCTTACGCAGGGCACGGAGAGGGAGGATGAAATAACGAGGATTTATGTGCAGGGTTCACCACAGCACATTTAATACAGAAAGACAGACAATTCCCAAAAAGGTGAAGACGTACAAAAGACACAAACACACTTACTGATGGCGTTCAGGGGCGGCATCGCCCAGAGAACGAATGAGAGGAGACGTGTTAGCCACAGGTGCGCCCCAGAGCTGACATCGCTTGAAGGACGCACGAGAACCACGGCAAACGTGGAGTGACTAACACGTCGTGAGAGTGCTGAAAATAATGGCAGACTAACAGCACAGATGACAATACTATGGACCAGCAGTGCGTGACTGGCAAACGGCCGCTAAGTACACGCACTGCTGGTGATGGTGTGATGAGAAGCACCTGGGCGAGGACCGCAAAACATGATCAGCAGGAGTTTGAATCAGCTGGTGATAATGAGAGAGGGGATGTGGCCGGACCGGTGAGCGTCAGCATGTGATCACAGAAAGTAGGTCAAAGCTGTGCATAAATCCATTAATCCTTCCCCTCCTCGTGCGCTCCTCCTGCGTAAAAGCGCACGAGGAGTGCACAAGGAGGCTTATGACAGTTGGAGCTGACGCGTGTGATGTGGTCTTTCACAGCCTGCTGATCATCAAAGCCTGCGACACAACGGGAAGGCATAGCCGTAAAATTAAAACAAGAAACCTGAGAAACTGTGAGCTACAAAGCTGCTGTCATTCCAGTCAACAACACCAGAGTCCGTTCTGTCGGTTACGTCATGGTGGTGCCGCCCTTCATTCGGTGGGCGGCACCACAGTCCAGTCAGCGGCTGGGTTTTTTGATGATAACTAGTTTATGCAGGCGTGGTTGTAAATATTATATTGATCATCGACAACGACTTTTGGGTTTACACAACATGCTAAAAAATGTCAAAATTGTGTCATCAGACCTTTAAGTTTCTCATTTTGTCAGACAGCTTGGGCCAACGGTTCAGTGTAAATAGCAAAGAGAGCCAGTGATAGACAGCGTTCTCGTCTTGTGGACCTTTGCAGATGTATTTTACTAGTTAAGCTTCCATTTAGTTTTATTCTGGCCGTAGGCTCTTTGGAAAGTGTTTTAATCACTTGTATTGATTTTTCACTAAATCCTAGCTGCTCTAGTACCAAATATAAATATCTCTAATTCACACAATCGCCTTTTCACCATCAATACTCATCAAGACTGTACTTTGTTTTTTCTTTTGTGCCTGTTCTATGATATGCAAGATTCTCCTAATATTGTCCTGGGTTTTACGTGCCTTTATAGACCCTGTTTGATCTTCATCTATTAGTTCTGCCAAAAACGTGTTTAACTTTTGGCAGTAATTTTTGTATATAGCTTGTAATCTATGTTTAACATTGAGATCGGTCTATAGTTGGGGCACTCGTTCTTATCTTTATCCATTTGGGGAATGACTGTTATTGTTGCTTCTATCCATGTTGGTGGGATTTTATTTTTCGAGACTGTCCAATTAAAGGATGTCTGGAGCAGTGGAATTAGTTCTAGTAGGTATCCGTCGCTCCCTGGAGATTTATTATTTTGTAATGAATTCATTGCTTCTTCTACCTCTTCTTCTGTGATGTTGGCTGTTAACCTGTCACTTTGTGAGGTGCCACTTGCTGGTAAATCCAAATCATTTAACCTCTTGCACTCCGGTGTACCGCGGGCGGGCACGTCTCTGCGTCCCAGGGCGCCCTCGTGCGTCCTACAACGCACTGTGCATCTCACTGCGCACTCAGACGCACGAGTGCGCACGGAAAAAAAAAAAAAGCTGCATTGTTCAGCTTTCTTTTCACACAGCCGTGAACAGAAAGCCAAAGGAGTGTATGATTGGTTTAGATTTGATTGACCTCTAATAAGAGCCTTGAATTGGGTTTCTGAAACCTTGAAGAGCCAATGACTGAAAACCTAGCAAGAAGGACCTGCCTACCAACGGCTGCGAATACGAGCCAATTGAAGCAGAGAAGTTTGACAGTTGACGTGCGTCTCCCTGCATAAAATCTCTTTTGCCTAAGCCGCTGGGTGACTGACATTGAGATCTGTGCGGAACGGTAGCATCAGCTACCTTTAGCATCCGTTTAGCAATCCAAAAAAGACTTTAGCTAGTCTTTTTTGGATTATTTGTTTGGAAAAATGGTTCGCCAAAACCGCAAGCGTGGAAGCGGAGATGTTTGGACCAGGTCGGGTGACCAGAAGCACGAGTCCGTTACAACCGGACGAGCTTCATGTTCGTCTGACAATGAGGAACTTATTGCTGTTGTGGACAGGTAAGCGTTATAAGCTAAATTATTCTTTATCGATGAAAATAGTAATAAAAATCACTTTTGACCAATCGGTAATTCCAACGGTGCGTCATGGCCACAAGTTTTTTGGTGTGCAGAGTTCCTCTGTAGCGGGGGGGGGGGGGGGGGTGTTATCCTCTGCATTGCAGATAGATATTTTAGCATAATTTTTATTGCACTGTAGGCTATTTTTTCTTGTAAAAAAGGCCACACATTTTTTACGTGACATTTTTTGTGTGTGTGTGGGGGGGGGGGTTGTTTGTTATCCATCCATCCATCTTCTACCGCTTTTCCGGAGGTCCGGGTCGCGGAGGCAGTAGATTAGTTTATTTGACAGGGACAGTGCAATAAACATAGACAATTAATCAAAGACAATCAATCTGATGTGTTGCACATAGAGTGTATAGCTATTAGCTAATTTGCAACTCTTGTCCCTGGATGGACTTTAGAAAAAAGAATCAAGATAAAAATATACACAATAACCACATACATCAATGCAGAAGAATTATAAATACACAATTATAAATATTATAAATATTATAAATACACAAATATAACAGCCTGACTCACCTTTAACATAAATATTATAAATACACAAATATAACAGCCTGACTCACATTTAACACATATAACATAACTCACATTTGCCTATTTCAGGCCTTCCTCCCTCTGTCACTCACTATAAACAAACACATTTATTCCTTCCCTTCATTCACTCTCACTTTGCAGACAAATAATTCATACATGAGTACATTCTTGTTTATTTTTCAGCCAGTTTTTAACATTTTTAGTGAATGTTTTAAAGTCCGTTATTATTTTAATTTCATTTGGCATTGTGTTCCAGATGTGACTGCCCTTTATAGAGAAAGCTGTTTGTCCAAATGTGGTTCTGCGGTGGAATATTTTACAGTTATTGTTAACAGAACTCCTGGTGGCTCTGCTGCTGTCCTGTCTTTGGACGAAACCAGCAAGTGGCTCGGGTGCTGATTTATGGAAACATTTGAACGTTAATTTCAGAAGACAGAGGTCAATGAAGCTCTCAAAACTCAATAGGTTGTATTTTTTTAAAACATTACAGTGATGCCACCTAATGGGCTTTTTGTCCAAGATTTTTAGGGTTTGATTATATAATGAACCTATATGTCTTATTGTGGAAGGGGCTGCTTGAGCCCAGACTGTCAAACAGTATGATATATGAGAAAAAACCATAGAATGCATATACAGTGCAGCTGCTTCGTAAGGTATGTAATATCTAATTAATTTAAAGCAGTTCAGATTTTTTTTTACTGTTTTTGAAATTTTCTTTATATAAAGATTAAATTTGAGTTGAGGATCTAGTACAATGCCAAGGTATTTGAATTCTGTAGCTAAACTGATGTCATGATCATGTATATTAACTTTAAAATGTTGCAGGTTACATTTTTTGATTGAAAAGCACATTGAGACTGTTTTCTGAAGGTTCAGCAATAGATGGTTCTTGAGGAGCCACTCTTGGACATCAACCATACTTGTAGACAGTACATCTGCAGCCTGTGCTGGAGTCTTGGCAGCTGTGTAAATAACTGCATCATCTGCATAAAGTTGGCATGTTGCAGCTGAGCAGTGTAACGGCAAGTCATTAATAAAAATGCTGAAAAGTAAAGGACCAAGAATGGACCCTTGTGGGATACCCATGCGGTTGTTTAAAAATGAGGATTTATCCTGGTGAACTTTTACACACTGTTCTCTATTCTGGAGATAAGATGCAAACCATTCTAATGTATTTGGGGAGAAGTTAAAAGATACCATTTTGGATAAAAGCAAACTGTGGTTTACAGTATCGAAAGCCTTTTTGAGATCTAGAAAAACAGCTCCTACCACATTACCCCTGTCCAAGGACTGTTTGACGTTTTCAATAAGGCAACAATTTGCTGTTTCTGTTGAGTATCCTGGTCTAAAACCAAATTGATGTGGATGAAGAAGTTGACTGTCTTGTAAGTAGTCTATCAGCTGTGTAGCTACAACTTTTTCAAGAACCTTAGATAGGACTGGTAAGATAGAGATTGGGCGGTAATTGCATATATCGTCTTTACTGCCTGATTTATGAACTGGTATGACGACAGCTTTTTTCCAGCCAGATGGAAATGTACTAGACCTAATGGAGAGATTAATGAGATGAGTCAGTGGTTTGATTAATATTTTGCTGTGCATTTTGAGAAAGGAGGTGCTCATATTGTAGATATCACTAGTTTTTGAGTTTGACAGTGTTTTAACAATACCAGCAATTAACTTCTCATTTACCTCATCGATGTGAAAAGTATCTGTTGGGAGTATGGAATTTGTGTTGTTGAGCACATTTGGCAGCACAAAAATTTTTGTTAAGTCTTCCACAGAGCCCACAAAGTGTGAATTAAATTCATTTGCCAAAGTAGCCTTGTCACTGACGGTCTTGCCATTGATTCTAAGTTCCTTTACCCCCTTCTGATCATTTTTTTTATTAGTTAAGTTATTTAAATGCCTCCATAGGGAACTGTTGTTACCCTTTGCATGATCTATCAGTTTATTGTAATAAGATATTTTTGATTTTCGCAGCTCATGTACCACTTTATTTCTTAAACTTTTGTACACAAGGTGATCATTTTGTAGTTTGGAGGTTAGTGATGTTTTCAGTGCAGAGTCTCGCCTCTTCATAAGTTTTCTTATTTCATTATTTAACCATGGTAGGCTAATCTTCTGTTGTCTACTTTTAATTTGCTTTGAAAATTTTTCTATAGACTTTGTGATTGTTGCAGTTATAAAATTACAACAATCATCTACTTCACATGTTGCCATGAGCTGCTCCCAATTTTGATTCTCTAAGTAATGTTCAAACTCCTCATTTTTTGATTTGGGGATAATAAAATTTGATTTGTCAATATCGACTCCCCCAAAATACTGTAGTCGCTTTTTAGTAAGTTTCCTGACAGCAAGAACCATGTTATGATCTGAGAGACCAGTTACAAGATTTGAACAAGATTTGAACAATTTGATTTAAGAACCACTTACAGCAGTTCAAGCAGAGAAGCCCAGACTTCCCTCTCCCCAGCCACCTGCTCCAGCTCTCCAGAGAGGATACCAAGGTGTTCCCAGACCAGCTGGGAGACATAGTCTCTCCACCGAGTCCTGGGTCTGCCCCGGGGTCTCCTCCCAGTGGGTTGTTTGTTACCCTCTAGAAATGTAATAATGTTTTAGTATAATTTTTATTGCACTTCAGGCTATTTTTTCTTGTAAAAAAAAAAAAAAAAAAAAAACCAGGAACTGTGCTGTGTATGTGAACTCTGGGAAAATAGGAGAATAGTGAAAAATAAAAATTGAACTTTGTAAATGACTATTTTCACATAATAGACAAACTTCAGACGAAGACTCTGGTGAGGAGTGGGTGCCAGACGAGCACTCTGCCAGCGAGCGCAGAAGAAGGGAGCTGCAGGCGAGCTCGTCAGAAGAGGAAACCCCTACCCCAAAAAGAGGGACACCACTGGGGAGAGGAAGAGGAAGGAGAGGAAGAGGGAGAGGAAGAGGAGGTAGCAGGAGAGGAAGAGAAGGCGAGAGTGGTGATGGCAGCCCTCAGCCTGGGACATCGGCCGGCCCTTCATCAGCTGAGGAGAGGTGGCATGATTCCGACACCCCTGACATCATTCCACCACAGCCCATTTTTCGTCCCAAAAATCCACCTGGACCTCAGCTAATTACAACAGCTTCATACACCCCCGTTCAGCTGTTTGAGTTATTTTTCACTCCCATCTGTGCTAGACCACATTGTTGAGAACACCAACCTACATGGCTCTGCACACTACAACACACCCACCAGCCCCTGGATTGACCTCACACGCTCCGACCTGCTCTCATTTTTTGGCCTGATTATTTACATGGGTATAGTCAAGTGCAAATCCTTCAGTGATTACTGGCGAGGGGGACACCTGTACAGCCTTCCTTTCCCCAAGAGTGTAATGACCAGGACAAAGTTTCTCCTGATCAGCTGGGCCCTTCACCTCAGCAGCCCAGCAGCAGAAGAGGCCAATGAGCAGAAGAGAGGCACGGATATGCATGACCGCCTCAGCAAAATCTTGACACGTTTTCTAGGAATCAGTATGATGATGAGTAGGATTAGAAAATTATATTTGATTGAGAGGGTATTGCTGTCAACTTGTAAAATATCCCGTGGCCAAGTGCTTGCTCACAGGGGATCGCCTGATTGCTGGGGTCTTTCTGCAACTGTGGGGGTTCCCCCTACAGTTGATAGTGCTATGAGATGACTGTTGTTGTGAAATGGCGCTATATAAATAAAGTTGAATTGAATTTGTTGTTTGTAAATAGTATGTTTTGTATATTGACATTTTTGTTCAGTAAAGCGTGTTTAGAATTGAAACTTCATTTTCTCTGCGTCATTACTACTAACAGTGTTTCTGGATAGCTAACAAGATAGCCCTGAGTGTCACCTTTCATTAGAGCTCAAGATGAAGCTTCTATGTTGAAGCATTCAAAAGTTCTAGACGTTTTTCCAAACTGTGCCAAACTGTGCCATTTGGCACAGTTCAAAAATGCCTGGGAACAACCTAAGAAAAAAGCTGTGTAATATATTCATTTTTTGTGGTATTGTTATCAAATTTGGACCTCAGCTTGATAACACTTGGTTCTACATTTCTGTTGCATCTTCCAGCCGGATCTGACAGCTGTGTGTTATTTGCAAGCATTTGTATCCAAAAAAAACACCCAGGCGAAATTTATTTTCTTCAAGTTCAGTATGTTTAGATGACTGTTACTCAGTGGCAGGAGCACTTAGAGAGATTATGACTGTTTTGCCAAAAAAATTCAAAGTGTTTTCTTTTAAATGAGACCAACCCCATGAAGATGCTGCAAAGGGTTGAAGAACAGCTTTTGATTTACTTTGGGTACGTTATTTTTTGGCGTTTTTAGGGAAATTGACCAGAGTGCAAGGGGTTAAAAAGGATCTCATTTCATCCTCCTCTGCAGCAGGTGGCTGCGTATTTAATTTTTTATAGTATTGACAAAATACTCTGTCTCTTCTGGGTTATCAATTATCTCCTTAATAAGCGGGTCTTTAATTTTGTGTATTGCATTTATCGCCTGTTGTTTTCTTATACGTTTTGCTAATAATTTTGTAGATCTCGGGCCCATTTCATAATAGCTCTGTCTTAAGAATAAGTTTCTTTTCTCAATTTCATTCAGTAGTATATCATCTATTTTCTTTTTGGTTTCCTTGATTTGTTGAAATACCTCCTGATCGTTTGTGTCTTGATATTTCTTCTCACATTCCCTTACACTTCTCTGAGTATTTCTTATAGGTTTCCAATCTTGCTCTTTTCAATAATGACATTTTTGCTATTAGTTTTCCTCGAATAACCACCTTCAAAGCATCCCATAGTATGGTTGGATCTACTTCACCGTTGTTTTCTTCTATATATTGTTTGATTTCTTTTTTTATATCCTCTACCAGTTCTTCTTTGTTCAATATTCCCACATTGAGTCTCCAACGTGTTTGTCTTTTCCGGGCGTTTAACTGAATCTTTAAATATACAGCATTGTGGTCTGAGATATCAGCTCCTCCTATTTTACATTCGTCTACTCTGTACCTGTCACCTATATTTATAAAGAAGTGATCTATCCTTGAGCAGACCTTATGGGCAGCCGAGTAATGAGAATAATCTTTTCCATACAGATTGAGACTCCTCCAAATGTCAATCATACCCATTTCTTCTAGCGACAGTTTTAAAAATTTTGTCAGATGTTTTTTGTTTTTCTTTAAACTTGTTGTGTCCATCTTTTTACCATTATCCTTGCCAAAAGGTTAGAGAATATACTGACAGACCTAATTCATTTAGACCAAACAGGTTTTATAAGACAAAGACAGACACAAGACAACATTCGACGCACTTTACACATAATTCATCATATAAAAAAATATAACTTAAATGCAGTCATATTAGGATTAGATGCTGAAAAAGCATTCGATTCGGTTGACTGGTCTTTTCTATACAGAATCTTATCCAGTTTCAATTTTCATAACAACTTCATTAGAACTATACAGGCATTATATAAAAAACCAACAGCTAAAATAAGGATTAACGGTAATTTATCATCATCTTTTGAACTGGAAAGAGGATGTCGTCAGGGCTGCCCCCTGTCTCCACTGCTCTTTGCAATCTTCATAGAACCTCTGAGCCAATGGATAAGACAAAACCAAAAAATTCAAGGTATTACACTTGGTCAGAAGGAACATAAAATAGCACTCTTTGCTGATGACATTTTAATATACCTAGGGCAGCCGGACACTTCTTTACCAGAACTAACCTCAGTTTTTTCAGAGTATGGAGATTTATCGGGGTACAAATTAAATATGCATAAAACCCAAGTTTTAACATTCAACTATGACCCAAATCATTATTCACTAAGCAAACTCAAAACTAACTGGGAGTCGGAATCTATGAAATATCTGGGGGTCAATATCCCGAAACAACTCAACAAAATTATATCACTAAACTATGATCCACTGGTGACAAAAATAAAATCTGACCTAGCAAGATGGAATATGATACCATTCTTGGGTATTGCACAAAGAATTGAAGCAGTCAAAATGAATATACTTCCACGTCTTCTATACCTTTTCCAAACAATACCGGTAGAACCTCCCAAAAAAACATGGCAGGAGCTGGACAGAAGGATCTCAAGATTCATATGGCAGGGCAAGAGACCTAGAATCAGATATAGAACCCTACAGCTAAACAAAGACAAAGGTGGGCTCGCGCTGCCAAATATCAGGGACTACTTTAAAGCCGCACAAATTAAAACTTTAGTAGAGATATGTAACCCAGTCTACTCTGCACAATGGAAGGAGATCGAATGCCAAATAACAAGTGACATCCCCCTACAGGCGATAATAGGGAACAATGTCTTACCTAAGCTTTTGAATAACACTAACCCGTGGATAGAGACCCCGCTAAAAATTTGGTTTAAGATAGTCAGAGAGAATCAAACTAAAGAGCCCTATCGACTTCTGCAATGGATCGCCTATGATCAGGACTTTACTCCTAATAAAACAGACACCAGATTTAAAAAGTGGAAGGAGAAGGGGCTGATAAAATATTACGATTTTTTTAAAGGGCAAATCTTAAGAAGTTTTGAAGATTTGAAAAAACAAGGCCTAATAAATCAAGACCTTTACAGGTTCTTCCAGCTTAGACACCACATAAACAATATACTTAAAAAGGAGGTTTTGGAAAGGGCCCAGTCAGGTGTTCTGAAGGTCTTCTTAATGGCATATAAAGGGATCCCAGGGATCAGATACATTTCTAAAATATACCAAGGTCTTCAAGACTTAAAAGGAGACAACACATCTTATATAAAAGAGAGATGGGAAAAAGAGGGGAATTTCACTTTACATCTGGAAATATGGGAAAAGCTAAATAAACAGCAATGGAAAAGTACCTCATCCCTGCAGTGGAGAGAATTTGGATGGAAAAACTTGGCAAGATTTTTCAGAACACCTGCACAAATCAAATTTACCCATAAGGGATTGAACTGTTGGCGCTTGTGTGGTGAAAAGACTGCAAATCATTTTCATGTGTTTTGGTCATGCCCAGTTATCCACCAATATTGGACCAATGTACAGACAATATTGGGGAAAATATTCAAAATTACAGTTCCCTTTTCTTTTGTAACTTTGTATTTGGGTTTACTACCGGACTCACTGGAAAGACGAGGAGAAAAATACTTATTCAATGTTTTAATATTGGCAAGCAAAAAAGCTCTAACTAAAAAATGGATGTTGAAGGACTGTCCTACACCTGAAGATTGGACTAACGTGATCCAAGACATTTACTCGATGGAAAAGTTGACATTCGCACTGAGACAGGACATGGATGGGTTCATGAACTTTTGGCAACCCTGGACCGCATATGTGTCTTCCATTAGATCTAATCTTTGACAAATACCATTTCAATAATGGTTCCGCTCTTTGTTCCAATGCTACTCAGATGCTCTTTTATCTTTATTTACTTACTTTTTCTTTTTGTTTGTTTTTTACTGGTTTGTTTGGTTTTTTTTTTGTTTTTTGTTTTGTTTTTTTTTTCTCTTTAATTTCACTTTTTCTTTCACTTTAAAAAAAAAAAAAATAAGGGGTGTTGTAAGAATTAATCTTCCAATGTTGTCAGATATCAGAAAATAAGGGAACATGTGATGAAAATGTAAACACTGCATTGCTGTAACGACCTGTATACCCTTTACAAAAACTTAAATAAAAAAAAAAAAAAACTTGTTGTGTCCAGGCTATGATTCTTAATTATGTTAAAATCACTGCCACAGATTAGAATTCCCTCAGTTTCTGTTGCAATGTTATCAAAAATGTTTGAAAAAATGTTTATCACATTCAGGAGGAGCGTAGACTTTTTCCAGAGTGACGGGTTCATTTTCCAGCTTCCCTTTCACCAGTATATATCGTCCCTCTTTATCCCTGATTTCTTTCCCAAATTCAAACTTAGTTGTATTTGAGATTAATATCAAAACTCCTCTTTTATGCCCCCTTTTGCATGAGCTATAATATGAATTTCTAAATCCTAATCTTTTAAATTTTTCATGCTCTTTTTGGGATAAGTGAGTCTCTTGCAGAAATATAATTTCCACCTTTTCCTTCTTCACTTTTGTTAGGACTTTTGCTCTCTTTACAGGTGGATTTAGACTATTTACATTTAGCAATATAATCTTAAGTCTATTTTTTATCATAAGACTTAACCCACATTTTCATATGCTTCCCCGAGCAGTTTGAACCAAGACTATGTCCACATCTGGAGATCAGAACAAGAACATAAACCATAAGGAACTTCCACCTGGGGGTCTCTCGGTTCCCCCCGTGGATATAGTCTCATGTTCTGTGTAATAAAGCAAGTTCATTCGCTGCACGAAGACCGACTCTTGTCCCCTTATTTTCAGACATAACATTTGGCAACAAGGAGACTAATGGGAGCGTGCTGGTTGCCTCTGACACTGCCTCCGTTTTTGGAGTGGGCGGGAGAGCCAATGATCCTGTGGCCGTATTGGAGGACCATGTTTGAAGATTATATTAGAGCGCTGGGCTTCCATAGGCTTGGCAGGAGACAATGAAGCTCGGTGCGGAGAGCCAAAGAATTCTCGATACGCTGGATGGAGCAGAAGGCTACGAGGACACGGTTGAGCAACTCGGCGAGTACTTTGACAAGCAGACGTGGTCTGTGAAGCTGCAGGTGCTGCAAATGATGGCGCCAGGAGCGTCTAAGCTAGTTAGCTTCAGGAAGCTAACAGCCCATTCTATGCCTATGGACAGGCTAGCTGGCGAGCTAACTTTGCGCCAAAATCAGGCTACGAACGGCCAGCGAGACCTCGAGGCAGAACTGGGGCTACATGTGGAAAAAACCCCGGTCATGGAGGACGGCGGGCCAGTCATGGAGCTCAGCACGGGGCAGGACCATAGGGCTGATGGATCGGACAGCGCGGTGTGTGACGACGGTGGAGAGGGAGAGCAGCAAGAGCCACCCCCACAGCTGGAGGCTAGACAGCAAATGAGCGGGACTATATAGGCTGAGAACCCCGGGGAAGGGCAGCGACAGCTTGGCACAGAAACGACGCAGCGAAGCACCTGGGTCAAGGGTGTTGGGAGCAGCGACAAGGTCCCTGGGTCGGAGGGCAGAGCTGACGGGAGTGACGCTGAGTGCCCTGGGACAGAGCAGCTGCAGCCGGACGTGGATGACGGCACAGTTTGGGACACGGCTGGCCTGGCGAGCTGGGGGGTGATGGTGACTGGAACTGCAAGGACCCAGCGAGTACGGACCCCAATGCCAGTGTCCGCATTGCCCTTGTTGTGGGAACCGAATGGCACAGCGGGGTCCCTGGGAAGATAGCTGCTGGGTCTAAAAGAAAAGAGAGCGGAGCGGAACCAATTGGCGCGGTTCTGCGGCGCACCAAACACCATCGTCGTAGTGAGAGCTCGGACCGGGTCGGCGGGACGGCTCGACTCAGGAAGGAGGTCCAGTGGCGATGTGGTGAGCACGGAAGGCCGGGTCGGGTTCCCCTGCGAGTCAGTGATGAGGTCCGGCCCAGAGAAGGGAAGCAATTAATGGCGGGAAGGGACATTTTCGGCGGGGAGGGGGGCCTCCGAGGCAGTTTAGTGAATGGTGGCTGTCCAGGGACATTCAGGGGCATTGGAGTGACTTAATAATTTTGAGTAAATATCTGTATATATGTATTCTGTATATATTACGCTGGTGTGCATGTGAGTGAGTGTGGGTAATTTTGCATTTTAAGAGACGCGGTCCAGTTTTGGTTGTTCTTGTGTGAATGTGAAAGGTTATTTTATTACAGTATATTGTTCCCTGTGTTTTAGTGCATGATTCGGGTTCTAAATTTGGGAGGGTTTCAACTGTGTGGTTTTGGACTTTTCTAAGGGGGGGGGGGGGGGGTTGTTGTGTGTGTGTATGTGATGCCATGCCCACCCACAGGGTGACGTCAGGCGGGCACAGCCCACCGTGTATATAGTCTCATGTTCTGTGTAATAAAGAGAGTTCATTCGCTGCATGGAGACTGACTCCTGTCCCCTTATTCTCAGACATAACACCCCCAGTCTAATAAAGTCCAACATTTACACATGAACGCTAAGTCTATTATGAATTAAGAAACTAAGCATAAGGCCATACAGTATTACAAAGCTCCTGTTATTTATGTATTCATAGGAACATTTATTTCCCTTGTTTTTATGAGCAAAGATGAATCTGTGTAGCAGTGGGTGGGAACGCTGTTCTTTTATCCCATACTGAAGATTTCAATTCCTCATCTCTAACTTCTGCATACGAGTCTTACCATTTGTAGTTCGTTACTTCACCCCTGAAGTTCTCCATCTTCCTTGTTACCATTTCCTTTGAAACTCACACAGTTTCTCCCTCACTCGGTGCGCTGTATCTGGCTCAGGGACTCAGCTGTCCCGCCGTCTCTCTTCGCCTCTCCGCCTCTCACCTGTTGCCATCCCGGTGCTCTACGGTTCCCTCCTTCATTGCCGCCGTCGGTGTTGTTCGGCAAGTCCAGCTGGAATCCCCTCGCTCTTACGTCCCATGCAGCTTCCCTGGCATCGTTGTAACTCTTTACTCCATCACGCCAGTGAATTCGTATTTTCGTGTACGGGGTTTGGAAGCGTATGTTCCTGTCTCTTAGCGTCTTCTTTATGTCATGGCATGCTCTGCATTTCTGTACAATTTCAGCAGGATAGTCATGGTCGAAGTGAATGCGTGCATCTCCCACTTTAATTTTCTTCTGCCACGCTTTTTTTAGCACCATGTCCTTGGTTTCGAATTTATGAAAATTAACCACTATTGCTCTTGGTGGAGCACCTGTGCTCAGTTTCTGTGGCGGGATTCTGTGGGCGCGTTGGATCTGCAAACTGCAATCCCCGAGAATCTCCAGCTCTCTTTTTAATAGCTGCTCCAAGTAATCCTTCACAGAGCTTCCTTCCATTTCTTCCGGCAGGCCAAAAATGCGTACATTATTTCTCCGAGACCTCACTTCAAGGTCTGCCATTTTATCTTGCATGTAGCTTGTCTGCTTTAGCATCTTTAGCAGCATCTCAATAACCGCCGCGTTCCACTCTTCCAGCTTGGATATGCGACCCTGGGCCTCGGCTATACTCGCCTTTTGGTCCTGTACTTCTTCATTGCAGTCTGTGAATTTATGGTCCATATCTTGTCTGAGGGATGCAATTTCTTGTATCACTTCCTTCATTATTTCATCTTTAAATTGTGTCAGTTCCTCACGAAGATTTTGTTGCAGCTCTTTTATATCTTTGCTAATGCTGGCTGGCCCTGTCTGTCGGGCCTCGGTGTGGTCGTGGTCCATTTTCCCCACTGTGGTATCTTCAGAATCACTATCGCTGTGTTCGGTGACTCCCTCCGCTTCAAGTTGTTCTGTAGGTGACTTCTTGGTGCTTTTGTGGCATCTGCGTGTATTTCCGCCACTCATTCCTAAAATTTTTATATATATGGCTCGACTTACGTGTTCTAAGTGGCGTTTGAATATAAAGACTGATAAGAGCTCTGAGCTAAACAGCCGCTCATGACGCCATTTTTCCAGAAGGCCCATATTTAATTTTTCTTAAATTAATATATCACAGGCGTGGCGGCATACTTCCTTAGGGAGGCGGGCCACCACACAGAAATGTTACCAGAGGAAACCCTGCATGCTTTAACGTGACACACATTTGTGCCAACTTTCGTCCTTCTACGTGAAACTACATTTTCGGCTCTCTCATTGACCCCCAACATTCAGCTCTGGCGCACAAATTTTTGAGTTTTTATTAATGTCGAGGACCTCAAAAAAACAGACTGTTTAGACAGAAGAAGAATTATTTTAAAAATGAGCGATTACAACAGGGCTTTCACAGCTCACTTTATGAGTGCTCCAACCTTAACAAAAATAATAATAATGATGATTAAATTCTGTTCAACAATAACAAGTGTTTACTGGGTTAAATCAGGTTCATACGGTGGCCCAGAGAGCTCATCAAGATGCAAAAGCCACAGCAAAATGGCAAATGCTGCAACACAAACACAAAAGCTGCATCAAAAACACACTAATCTTAGCATAGCAGTGACACTAATGTTAAACATGCATGGTAACTTATGAAACAGCTGCATCATAATGTAGCAGTATGCTAACGTTATTATGCAGCTGTTTCATAAGTTAGCATGCACGTTAGCATACTAACAGTGTTAATGCTACCATTAGCGTGCTAATTTTAACATGGTAACTTATGAAACAGCTGCATAAGAACATTAGCATATCAATGTTATCATTGTTGCAAACATTAGTAGGCATGCTAAAGTTAGTGTCAATGCTAATAGTAATGCTAATATTCACATGCTAACATTAGCTGATGCTAACATTAGCATACTTTTGTATTTGTGTTGTGCCACGGTAGGATCATGAACACCAAAAAGCCAAAAATCTCAGAATCAGATTCTCACCTGATCCCTAACTGGTCTTTTTCCTTAAAAATGAGCGGAGCCCTGAGACCTTCCCTCTGAACATACTCGTACGTGAAATCTGGAAAACAGAAAATGTGTTTCAAGTCCAAAATGCTCACAGGGAAGTATTTTATTGAGCAGCAAAATAAGGTTGCAAACAAATATACAATTATCCAGAAATTCTTTCATTAAGTTGGACTAGTTTTCATATTCGGTATTCAGGAATTTGGTTTTGTCCTTGAAAAATTTTCTACAACAGAAATGTTAAAAATTTACCCCAAAAGTCAATTATTTCCCGCAAAAAGAAAAAAAAAAATAACCAAAAAGGAGAAAAAATTTCCAAATAACAATCCCCCCAAAAAACAAATCTACATTAAAAAGTCAAACATTTCAAAAAAAAATACACAAAAATTTCACTCAAAAAGAAAAAAAAATATCGACCAAACATTTTTTTTTTTAAAAATCCCTCAGTCCATTTTTTTCCAAAAACAAAGTTAAAAAATACTAAAAATTTTCCTCCAAAAATGCAAAAAATGAAACCCTACCACCACCAAATAAAGAAAAAAATTTAAAAATTTTCCACACAAATTTTCCTCAAAGAAATTTACCAAAAAAAAAAAAAAAAAATTAATTTTTCCTCTATTAAAAGTCAAAATTTAAGATAAGCCTTTATTACTCCCACAATGGGGACTTTTAAAATCACCCCCAAAACCCAATATTTTACACAAAAAAAGGTTTAAAATCCTTAAAATATGGAGCAATTATTGTTGCAAAACTATTCGTAAGCGTACGCACAGATCCACAAGTGTGTAAAAAATATTTGCAAATGCATGCACAGATCTACAAATGCATGCAAAGTTCCACAAATGCATGCACAGTTCTACAAATGTGTGCACAGTTCCACAAATGTGTGCACTGATCTACAAATGCGTGCACTGATCTACAAATGTGTGCAGTTCCACAAATGCGCGCAGTTCCACAAATGCATGCACAGTTCCACAAACGCATGCACTGATCTACAAAAGCGTGCACAGTTCTACAGACGCGTGCACTGATCTACAAATGCATGCACTGATCTACAAATGCGTGGAATGTTCCACAAATGCGTGCACTGATCTACAAATGCGTGCACAGTTCCACAAATGCGTGCACTGATCTACAAATGTGTGCACAGTTCCACAAATGCGTGCACTGATCTACAAATGCGTGCACAGTTCCACAAATGCGTGCACTGATCTACAAATGTGTGCACAGTTCCACAAGTGCGTGCACTGATCCACAAATATGTAAAAATATTTGCAAATGTGTACACAGACTCACAAATATGTAAAAAGATCAAGAAATGTGAAAAAAGATTTTATATTTGTGTACTTAGTTAAAAACGGCTTGAAAAGACCACAGCTGTGTCTCAGTTGGCTGTCAAAGTACATATGACTTTTGCAAAAGTTCTGGCTTGTGTCTGGATCACAAATGTGTGGACAGATCTGCAAATGCCAGTAAGCTGGGTTTTTGTTACCCTGAGCTCAGCCTGACAGGCTGCCTGCAGGGTTTCGTTCCTTTCTGCCTTAGATCTTTGCATGCATTTGTAGATCTGTGCACGCATTTGCAAATTTGTTTTTACACATTTGTGGAACTGGGCACGCATTTGTGGAACTGTGTGTACGCTTACAAATAGTTTTGCAACAATAATAACTCCATATTAAAATGTCTACAAAAGGAAAACATTTACCCAACAGGTCAAAAAAAAAAATTCACAAATCTCAAAAATTTTCTCTAAAAAGGGGGTCAAAAGTACACAAATAATCTATGGACAATGGCCGCAACTGTTAATCGTCAACATTACTTTACCTTTACCGTCCATCACTTGGACGAAGTCGTCATGGTAAGCATTGCTCAGGAGCTTCTCCTCCAGGTTGAATCCGCGGATGTTCACAATTTCTTCAACGTCGGACAGGTCCTCATTTTCATCGTACATCCTCCGGCAGATGGAGCGCTGCGATTAAAAGATCCGACAACGGTTTACGTTACCAGTGTGCAACTGCGGAGCTAGGACTGGATTTATAATGCTGCCATTTATTAAATGCATTTTATTTTTAATCTCACAGTTCATAAACATTTTTTGCAGCCAGCTTAAGGTCTTTCAGTTCCTTCATGTAGGATTTTTCCTCCCAAATTGTGGGCTCTCTTCTTCACCTCTCTTGTGCATTTTCCATTTCTTTGGATGGGCAACCCCAGGAATTTAAACTCATTTACCTTCACTACCTCTACTCTTTGCATCTTCACCGTTACACCTGCCTCCCTCTCATTCTCACCCACATGTATTCTGTCTCGCTTCTACTTTCATTCCTCTGATCTCCAGTACATAACTCCACCTGCTCCCTACTCTCGCTACAGTTCCTGCCTGACCTCATCTGGCAAACAAGAAGGGGCTCAGAATTGAGCCCTGATGTAATCCCAACTCCACCTTGGCTCCATCTGTCCCTCCTACAGCACACCTCACCACTGTCCTCATACATGTCCTGCACCACCCTTACATACAGTACCACAATTCCTCTCTTGGCAATCTGTGAGCCACAAAGATACACTGCAACTCCTTATGACCTTCTTTACATTTCTCCATCAACACTCTGAAAGCACAATCTAAAATTTAAAAAAAAAAACAATCTCATCCCTTCACCACTCTATAAATTCAAGAAATCTCTGTCAGTTTGTCAGTATGTGTGTCTGTGTGTCACGATCACAGGACATCATAGGACAGCCTATGATGTCTGCATGATGTTCTATGATGATCCTATGATATCAGGCAAGATAGGACTCGCAATGCAGTCATATAGACAATAGGACTGCCTACATGACCATAGGATTGCCTACGATGTTCCTATGACATCACCATAGGATTGCCTACGATGTTCCTATGACGTCTACATGATGTCTACATAACGTCATATAGACGTATAGTATAGAGTTGCCTCTGATGTCCCTTTGTCTACATGATGTCTATATGACGCCAGATACACATCATAGGACCGCCTATGATGTCCTACGACGTCTACATGATGTTCCTATGATGTGTACATGATGTCTATATGATGTCATAGCGACCATCATTCACAATCATAGGACTCGCTATGACATCATCAAAGCTCACTGCAAGCATCATAGGACTCGCTTGGACATCACTCTATAAATTCAAGAAATCTGTCAGTGTGTCTGTCTGTGTCTCACGATCATGGGACCGCCTATGATGTTCCTATGAGGTCTGCAAGATGTCCTATGATGTTCCTATGCTGTCAGCGATCAGAGGATGATGGTGTTCTCACTGGATTGGATCGTCACTTCCTTGTGGTAACGTATCGTTACTTTCTGTTTTGCTGTCTGCCTGTGTGGTTTGCTCTCCAGCCACTAGCTATGGCTACTAGCTCTCTTTCCTCTCCTTCTCTGGTGTGTTCTCTCTGTCAGATGTTTAGCTACACCTCTGCCTCTTTTAGTGATAACGGTAAATGTAATAAATGTTGTCTTTTTGAGGCGCTCGAGGCGAGGTTGTCTGATTTGGAATCCCGGCTCCGCTGCATTGAAACACCGTCTGCGCCAGTTAATCTTGACGGACGGCCATTAGCTGCAGCGGAGCTAGCTAGCTTAGGCCCCACTGTCAGCAGTTCCCCGGCTCTCCTCAGCAGCGAGGAGACTGGGTGGGTGATGGTGAGAAGGAAGCCTAGTCGCAAAGCCCCGATACACCACCAACCTGTTCACGTTTCTGATCGTTTTTCCCCGCTCAGCGACACACCCGCTGAGGAAAAAACTCTGATCATTGGCGACTCTGTAGTCAGAAACGTGAACCTAGAGACTCCAGCGGCCTTAGTCAAATGCATTCCTGGGGCCAGAGCAGGCGACATCGAGTCAAATTTGAAAATGCTGGCTAAAAGTAACTGTAAATATTCCACAATTGTTATTCACGCCGGCATTAATGACATCCGTCCCCGGCAGTCGGAAGTCACCAAACTTAATATAGAATCGGTGTGTGACTTTGCAAAAACGATGTCTGCCACTGTAGTGTTCTCTGGGCCCCTCCCCAATCTGACCGGTGATGACATGTTTAGCCGCTCGTCATCCTTGAACCGCTGGCTGTCTGTGTGGTGTCCTAAAAATGACGTGGGCTACATTGACAATTGGAGCTCTTTTTGGGGAAAACCTGGTCTTATGAGACGAGACAGCATTCATCCCACTTTGGATGGTGCTTCTCATTTATCTAACAATCTGGCATCTTTTTTATCCAAATTTCCAAAACCCTGACTACTCAGAGTTGGGACCAGGAAGCAGAGTCGCAGTCTTACACGCCTCTCTGCAGCTCCTCTTCATCCGCCACCCCTCAACTTAGCCCCCGTCTTCCCCATCAGAGAATCGTTGTCTGCTCCCTCCAAAGTAAATAAAAATATAATGTATAAGCATCCCAAAGTGATAAAGCAAAATATTGGTAAAACTCAAATTAAACATAAAGCCTCTAAATTGAATGATTTGGCCTCTGTTCCTCCTCATAATTTAAAAATTAAATGTGGTTTATTAAATATTAGGTCTCTAACTCCCAAGTCTCTGTTAGTCCATGATCTGTTAATTGATCATCAGATTGATTTAATTTCCCTTACAGAGACTTGGTTAGGACAAGAGGATTATGTTGGTTTAAATGACTCAACTCCCTCTGGTTATTTAAACTGTCAAAATCCCAGAAGTTCTGGTCGTGGAGGAGGAGTAGCAACAATTTACCATTCCAAATTACTAGTTAATGTAAAGCAAAAAACATGTTATAATTCCTTTGAGGGCCTGGTCCTCAGTATTGGGCACTTTAGCAATTTTAGGTTAAACCCAATTTTATTTGCCATAGTTTATCGTCCCCCATCAACCTACTCAGAATTTTTATCCGAATTTGCTAATTTCTTAGCTGATTTAGTGCTGAAATCTGATAGAATAATTATAGTAGGGGACTTTAATATACATGTGGATGTAGATAGTGACTGCCTTAATGTGGCATTCAATTCAATATTAGACTCGATTGGGTTTTCTCAGAAAGTAAGAAATTCTACTCATTACCTCCACCATACATTGGACCTTGTTCTGACATATGGCATAGAAATAGAAAATCTTGTAGTGTCTCCTCATAACCCTGTACTGTCAGACCATTGTCTGTTAACCTTTGATTTTACTATTTCTGACTATTTGGCTCCTAAAGAAAAATATTATTACAGTAGATGCCTCTCAGATGATGCTGTTTCCAAATTTATGCAGATTGTTTCCTCTATGCCATGTGTCAACATAACGGAAATAAGCTATAGACAGCTTGCTCCTTCTGTAATTGATAACATGGTGGATAGTGTTTCAGCTTCTCTGCATCAGACTCTAGACTTGGTGGCCCCCTTAAAAAAGAAAAAGTCTAATCAGAGATTTCTAACTCCTTGGTTCAACACAGAAACACGTAGCTTAAAACAGAAGACTCGTCAATTAGAAAGAAAATGGCGCTCCACTAATTTAGATGAAATCCATTTAGCTTGGAGAAATCATCTTTTAATTTATAAAAAATCTCTTAGAAAAGCTAGAACGAGTTATTACTCTGCATTAATAGAAGAGAACAAGAATAATCCCAGGTTTCTTTTCAGTACTGTAGCCAGGTTGACAAAGAGTCAGGACTCTGTCAATCTTAGCATTCCCTTAGAGCTTACTAGTCAGGACTTTATGAACTTTTTCAATAATAAAATTTCATCCATCAGAGATAAAATCAATCAGATTCTTCCCACAGTTAACTTAAATACTGTAACTACTACAACTCTTTCTATTGATCTCTGTCTTGATGAGTTTACTCCAATCGACCTTTGTGAGTTAGACAAAATAGTTTCCTCATCCAAACCTTCAACTTGTCTTTTAGACCCTATTCCTACCAGGTTACTTAAAGAAGTCTTCCCACTTATTGGTAGCTTTATTCTTCATATAATCAATTCTTCATTAACTTTAGGCCATGTACCGCAGGCTTTTAAAACGGCTGTAATTAAACTCTTACTCAAAAAGCCAACGCTAGATCCAGGAGCTTTAGCTAACTATAGACCAATCTCTAATCTCCCTTTCATTTCAAAAATCTTAGAAAGAGTTGTTGCTACGCAATTATTTGACCACCTGCAGGGAAATGGTTTACTTGAAGAGTTTCAATCTGGGTTTAGAATCCATCATAGTACTGAAACAGCCTTAGTGAAGGTCACTAACGACCTCCTCATTGCATCTGATAATGGACTAGTTTCTGTACTTGTCCTTTTAGACCTTAGTGCAGCTTTTGATACTATTGATCATAATATTCTACTTGATAGATTAGAACACTATGTTGGACTTAATGGAACTTCGTTGCAATGGTTTAGATCTGATTTATCTGATAGGTTCCAGTTTGTTCATGTAAATAATGAGTTTTCTTTCAACTCAAAGCTTAGTCATGGAGTTCCACAGGGATCTGTGCAAGGCCCTACTCTTTTTAGTTTATATATGCTTCCGTTAGGCAACATTATTAGAAAGCACTGTATACATTTTCATTGTTATGCAGATGACACACAATTATACCTGTCAATGAAGCCAGATGATAGTAATCAATTAGCCAAGTTAGAAGCCTGTCTTAAGGAAATCAAAGCTTGGATGACTTGTAATTTCCTGCTATTAAATTCAGATAAGACTGAAGTCATTCTTGTTGGTCCAAAAAACCTTAGAAATTCCTTTCCAAATCAAACTTTCAGTTTGGATGCAGTTACTCTTTCTCTTAATAGCTCTGTGAGGAACCTTGGAGTTATTTTTGATCAGGATTTGTCCTTCAATTCACATATTAAATTTGTTTCTAAGACTGCCTTCTATCATTTGCGTAATATTGCCAAGATTAGGAGCATCTTGTCTCAGAGTGATGCTGAGAAGCTGATCCACGCTTTTGTTAGCTCGAGATTAGATTATTATAATTCTTTATTATCAGGCTGTCCTAAAACATCTTTAAAAAGTCTTCAGCTGATCCAAAATGCTGCAGCAAGAGTTTTAACGGGTACTAGAAAGAGAGATCATATCTCTCCGGTTCTGGCCTCCCTTCATTGGCTTCCCATAGAGTTTAGAATTAAGTTTAAAATCCTTCTTCTTACTTACAAAGCTCTAAACAATCAGGCTCCTTTTTATTTAAAAGATCTGATACTACCGTATTATCCTAACAGAGCACTACGCTCCCAAAATGCAGGATTACTTGTAATACCTAGAATCTCCAAAAGTACAATGGGAGGCAGAGCCTTCAGTTATCAAGCTCCTCTCCTGTGGAATCAGCTGCCAATCTGGATTCGGGAGTCAGACTCGATCTCTGTTTTTAAGAATAGGGCTAAAACCTACCTTTTTGATATAGCCTACTAATTAGGGAGGGATCATGTGTTTCTGAACCCTCCCTTAGTTATGCTGCTAATAGGTTTAGTCAGCCGGGGGACCTCCAGTAATGCACTGGGCCTCACTCCTTTCCTCACTCTCTATGAAATATTTTTTTTGCTGGTCATTAACATTTGTTTGTTCTCTCCCATAGATTGAGTCCCCATCGTGCTGTTTGCTCTCTACATGTCTGTTCTTTTCTTCTTCTCTATCCCCTCACCCCCCAGCCAGTCGCAGCAGATGACTGCCCCTCCCTGAGCCTGGTTCTGCTGGAGGTTTCTTCCTGTTAAAAGGGAGTTTTTCCTCTCCACTGTCGCCAAGTGCTTGCTCACAGGGGATCGCCTGATTGCTGGGGTCTTTCTGCAACTGTGGGGGTTCCCCCCTACAGTTGATAGTGCTATGAGATGACTGTTGTTGTGAAATGGCGCTATATAAATAAAGTTGAATTGAACTGAATTGAACACACACCATAGGAATCAATAACACATCATAGGCCCCCCTATGATGTTCCTATGATGTCTACATGATGTTCACATGATATCATATAAACCATAGCACTGTAGTTCCAGAACAGGGCAAGTTTGCAATTGAACTCAATGAAAGACTGATTCCAGGTGGCAAACTGGAAAACATTGTCAGTTGGGTGTATGAAGACATGACTATTTGTGTGTCACGATCATAGAAAAATCAAAGATCACAGGCAGGCATCACTGAACGAGTGGTGACGGCAAACATCAAAGGCAGGTTTCACCATGGTTAATGTTGTCAGACAGACACATCAAAGATCAAAGGCAGGTATCACTGAACGAATGATGATGTCAAAGATCAAAGGCAGGCATCAGCATGGTTACAGTAACTTTCTACGGGCATGCAGAAATGCTTGCTTACACCTGCTTTCTACGGCCATGTAGAAATACTTGCTTATACTTGGTTTCTATGGGCATGCACAGGGATGCACTAGTTAAATAATAATCGCTCTATAAATTCAAGAAATCTCTGTCAGTGTGTGTGTGTCATGATCATAGGCCGCCTATGATGTTCCTATGTCTGCATGATGTCCTAGCTGCCTATGATGTTCCTATGATGTCGGCGATCAGAGGACCGTCTACATGATGTCTATATGACGTCACCGTAGTCTATATGACGTCCCATAAACGTCATATATGTTCCTATGATCTTTAAGGGATGTCTATATGACATCATACAGACCGCAGGACTCCCTACAAGACATCTATCTTTATTATTATTTATATAATCTATAATTCAAGAAATCTCTGTGCATCTGTCACGATCATAGGACATCATAGGACGGCCTATGATGTCTGCCTGATGTCCTATGACCTCAGGCTACATAGGACGTGGGATGATGTCATATAGACGATGCCGTCATATAGGCAATAGGACTGGCTACCTATGATGTAGTGTCCTATGATGCCTGCCTATGATGTCTGCATGATGTCCTATGATCCTATGATCTCAGGCTACATAGGACTCGCGATGATGTCATATAGGCAATGCATAGGACTGGCTGCCTATGATGTAGTGTCCTATGATGCCTACCTTGATGTCTTTATGATGTCATATAGACCATCATTCACGATGCCTGCCTTGATGTATTTTACGACTGGTTACCTATGATGTAGTGTCCCATGATGCCTGCCTCGATGTCTTTAGGATGTTATATAGACCAACTACATGCTACAGAAATGGAGAGCAATAGAGTGAGAAGAACCGCTGCACATCAGGAAAGATCCCGTGAAGATGACACAGCTGAGGTTCGAGCAGTACCTCCCAGACATGACTGTGTTGCACATGAGAAAAGACGCCGTGAAGATGAAACACCTGAGGTTCCAACACGTCGTACGGTACGACAGACAAGGGATGCACAGACAGACAGGAAACGTGTAGCAGTGCGCCATGCACGTGCTGAGTCACTTGAAGCCCGAAATACCCGCAAAGTGATCAACGCTGCACGCCAGGCAAGGCACAGAGAAACTGAGAACGAATAGGACACACTACGTTAAACCACACCCACTCAAAGCAGTAAATCTGGAAATCTCACTCAATAAGGCAGAAGACACGCTATAAATTCACACTACTTTAAACCACACTCATTTTGAAGCAGTACCCATGAAGAATGGCAGTCTACACTACAAATGTGTAAAATGCCAAGCAAAGTGCTGATTTTCTCCGGGTGCTCCAGTTTCTGGGTTTCGACGGGCATGCACGGGTCTTCCTGAACAGGGTCGAAAGCCACTTTTTGCTCAGATCTAAGTTCATGATCCTGTCCATGAACTGGAATTACAACACACCTATCCCTCAACCAGTGGTCTGAACAAAGAAGAAGACCCACCAGATGGAGAGCAATAGAGTGAGGAGCACTGCTGCAAGTCAGAAAAGATGCCGTGAAGATGAAAAACCTCAGGTTCGAGCAGTACGCCACAGGCATGACTGTGAACAACACAGCCATCTCAGACAGGAGGAGACCCTTCAGCAACAGGCATGCAGAAATACTTGCTTAGACTTGGTTTCTACGGGCATGGACGGGTATGTACTAGTATATATAGACACAGGTAATCAACAGAACAGTATCAGGCTGGAGAAGTAACAAGCAGGGACAAACAGAGACGGCAAGGCATGGTTACAGAAAACGGAATGGGCAGGGCTGCACAGATCATCACACACAGGGGACCAGAGGGGAGACATGACCAAGGCAATAATGATAATGATAATGCCGAGAATAATAATAATAATAATAATAATGCTGATGCTGGGATAGGCTCCAGCCACCCCACAACCCGAAAAGGATTAAGCGGAAGAAGACGAATGAATGAACTTTAAACTAAGAGGAAGACCAATGAAGAAATTCAAGAAATCTCTTGTCACTGTGTGTGTGTCACGATCGTAGGCCGCCTATGATGTTCCTATGATGTCTGTATGATGTCCAATGCTGTTCCTATGATGTCGGCGATCAGAGGACCGTCTACATGTCTATATGACGTCAGATGAACCGTAGTCTATATGATGTCCGATAAACCGTAAGGCGGCATCGCCTTTGATGATGTCAGAGCGAGTCCTATGATCTTGAGTGATGACCGCCTTTGATCTTAGATGATGGCATAGTGAGTCCTATGATGCCTGCAATTGATCTTTGATGATGTCATAGCAAGTCCTACGATCGTGAGTGATGCAGTCCAAGGACGGATAATTTTTTCACATGTAAGTTGTTCAGAACTCCTTATACATAGGAACATCATAGGACATCATGGAGAGATCATAGCAACATCATAGGCGATCCTATGATCTTTTAGCAAGTCCTATGAATTAGATCACTCGATAAATTCAAGACATGTCTGTCAGTGTGTGTGTCTGTCAATGTGTCACAGCCAAAGATCATAGGACCGCCTATGATGTTCCTCTGATCTCTGCATGATGTCCTATGATGTTCCTATGTATAACGACTCCTTATGTGTGAAATGTCCTATGATGTTCCTATGTAACAAAGGCTAGGGACAAGAGTTGCAAATTAGCTAATAGCTATACACTCTTTGTGCAACACATCAGATTGACTGTCATTTGATTAATTGTCTGTTTATTGTACTGTCCCTGTCAAATAAACAAATAATCTAATCTATTTTTCCCATATCCTACAAGACTGTTATTTTATGCATTTAGAATTACAAAAATCATCAATTTTTGAGAAAAAAGTTGCAAATTTCCAAACAAAAAGTTGGAAATTTTTGAGAAAAACATCACAAACTTTCAGAAAAAAAAAAATCCAAATTTACTAGGGGATTTTTTTTTTTTTTTAAATCACAAATTTCTGCAGGGAAAGAAAATATAATTATTCAAATGATTTGTCAACTAGCCGGTAAACTAATCCGCAGATTAATCATAGCAAAAATAATTCTTTGACACTTTCAATTAAAAAAAATCATCAAATATGCTAACTGTCAATGGGTGCCAACATCTGTGCATACCACTGTATAATCTGCTTTTACCTGTATAATTATTAGTTTTATTCAATAATCTTTACATGGTCGAAATTTTAAAAATAATAATAAAAGATATATATTAGTCTAAATCAAGTCACGTGACTCACCCCACCCCCCTGGATGATAGTAAAATGCTCTGCTCTTCACTCCAAAATTCACAATATTTAACCTGCTTCCTGTTTGATAAACTACTACAAAAATAGACGAAGTACTGGAAAATAAGCCTCGACATTTCCCCTCGACTCTCTCCGCCTCAAACTTCAGCATCTCTCCGTTACTTTCACAATTATCCCCCCGTGTTAGCTTAGCTCAGTAATTAGCTCTCCGCCTGTGTTTAACGGTCAGAGGAGCGAGAATAAAACCCACCAGCCTCCGTCCCGGTTCGGCCCGCGGCTCCGCTGGTTCGGCCATCGTCTCCTGGCGGGGTTCGGGGGCTCCGGTCGGGGCTCAGCCGTGGGCTCGCATCTCGGTTCACTTTCACCGTAGTCTCCACCGCTTTTTCACGCGTTCAAAACAACGGAACCATGTTGTTGTTGTTGATGTGGGTGACGTCACCGACAGGAACCAAAACATTGTAGCACCAGGTCACGTGGGTCAGCCCGCCTGCTAATATATTTTATTTATGATTTATTTTTATTTTATCACTAATTTATTTGCATTGTGTTTATTATGCATTCATTAGAATTTTGTTCATTTATTTATTATCCATTTTATTGTATTTAAGATTTATTTTGTTTTATTATCTTACATTTGTATTTATAATTTTATTTCATTTCAGTATATTCATTTATATTGTATATATCATTTATTTACCTCCATTTTATTTAATATTATGTTTATTTTTATTTAACATATTTTATTTATTCATATTTGTAAGAGAAAAGAGTTCTCCTGACTCATCTCCCACGGACTGAAACATGGACGTAATTATCTTCCCCAAACTGTCTTCAAATCTTGAAGGTTCTGTGGGTGTCTTCTACGAACTCTGAACTTCAGTTTGTTCCATAGATGTTCAGTTGGATTCAGGTCAGGTGACTGACTGGGCCATTCTAGCAGCTTTATTTTCCTTCTCTGGAGCCAGTTGAGAGTTTCCTTGGCTGTGAGTTTGGGATAATTTTCTTGCTGAAATGTCCACCCTCGTTTCATCTTCAGCATCTTGGCAGACGGCAACACGTTCTCATCAAGAATGGCTCTGTACATTTGTCCATTCATCTTTCTTTCAATTATATGACGTCTGTACCATGTGCTGAAAAACACCCCCACACCATGATGCTTGTTGGATATGAATATTATGTACATAGTTGAGTGTACCAATATGGTAGTGCCCTGGGTGTAGTGGGAGGTGACGCCCCCTCCTTTCCAGTGGTGGCGTCACGGGGAGTATAAGAGGTCACGGCGGGAGAACCTCGGTCTCTTTGCTGTGAACTCTACCTGTTCGGAGTGACTCCTGTTTAGTTCTTATCATATTAATAAAACTCATAAACTGTCACCTCACCTCCTCATCATTTTATGGACGTAACATTTGACAACAAGGACAAAAGGGTATGGAGCGAGCTGCTACCGCTTTCCAACCATTCTTGGAGGCTGCAGGAGAACCGCTCATCCCCTGGGCCAGGTGGTACGCAGCCTTCAAGAATTATCTCATCGCTCTGGACCTCGGCAAGCTCGAAAAATTGCGTGCAAGGGCAATTTTGGTCCAAAAACTGGGAATGGAGGGCCAGAGGATCCTGAGTACGTTAGGAGGTGGTGACACATTCGACGATGTGGTGAGGCTAATGGCGGGATATTTTCGCGCCCCAGAGAACATCATCATGAGGTGGATCCAGTTTCGACAGCAACGCCAGCAGCAGGGTGAGTCGGTGCAACAATTCGTCACTGACCTATGGCAGCTGGCAGGAGAATGCCGTTTTGGCGTTTTGGAGGAGGAAATGATCCGTGACCAACTAGCGGAACATGTCCTCTACTCTTCCGCGAGGGTTCGCCTCCTCACACATGTGGGAGTATTGAAGCTGTTAGCCGCCATGGAATTAGCGCAGCAGTACGAGGCAGCAGAGGAACTGACCGGAAATCTCGGCAAGGCAAATAAGCTGCAAAAGGATGAGAAACAGTGAAACACACTGGCCGCGGACTCGGACGGCGAGAGTGACGAGGAATATTAGGTCCGCCCCGGGGATTCCAGGATGCTATGGCTGTGGGTCTGCCAGGCACCGCTACAAGGCGAGAGAATGTCCAGCGAGGGGGAAGCGCTGTGGAAAGTGCGGTCTGTTCCACCACTTCGTAAGAGCCTGTAAAAACTTTGAGCAGGGGGACCAGAAACCAGAGAGGGGCCCTTCTACGAGGGAACCTACAGTGGTTCACACTGTCTCACCGAACACGGATGGACGCATTTATTGCAACATCGAATTGGATGGAGTGGTGGTGCCGCTGATGCTGGACACGGGATTGGCAACCTCCATCTTGAACTGGGCTACAGTGAAGAACCTCTTCCCACATTACAGAGTGAGCAGGTCTGACGTAGCGTGTTATGGTTATGGGAACAACCCCTTGGACATCGTGGGTTTGCTGATGCTCTCGGCAAGATACAAATCAGCGTCAATGTGTGCAGTAGAATTCATGGTGTCCACTGAAGGAGCTAACCTAATGGGCTGCGACCTATTTTATGGGCTCGGATTCTCCATTGCTCACCGCGTAGGAAAGGAGTGGTCTGGCTGCAGGCTGTGGGACTGACCTTTCTATGTGGAAGATGACAACGAAGTGTGGGACTTGGACTTGCCCAGGACGGGTGATGACAGGCGTGACCAACACCATGGAGCACCTTCGCAGGGAGTTTCCGGTGCCAGTGTTCGCGGTACCCTGGACAAGGGACCCAAACTGCGCAGTCGGATACCTGCAGCAACGAGTGGAGCCAGCAAGCAGGCACAGCGTAGTTCCAGTGGCCGGCCGAGTGCCACCGTTGAACAGGGCGCTGCCGTGGCTGATTCAGCGCAACAAATGAAAGAGAGTGGGGCGAGACCAAGTGGCACGATCCCCAGGCGTGCCTATGAGCAGGATCCGAGGCGGATCTCGGACCGGGTCGGCGGGACTCTCCGACACCGAAAAGAAACTCGGTCACGGCATCGTGAACCACGAAGGCCAGTGAGTACTTCCCTAAGAGTTGTCGATAAAGTCCGCCCTAGGGTTGAGTCTCGGCTTGGTGGGGTCCGCAAATCACAAGAACAGCAGGACAACCAGGGACAGCTGTGGGTAGTGAGGACCCGCGAGGATGGTTATTCAGAAATGTCAGATGGATCCAGAAGGCACCCAAATGAGCTGCGGCGTATGGGAGAGAGGAGACGCCCGAGCAGCCTGTCTCCGGTGAGGAAAAGGCAGAGGCGCTCTGGGAGCGAGCCGCTAGACAGACGTTCGAGAGGGGAGCCTCTGGGGGGTCCTTAGCAAGACTTTAAAGTGGGGGTTAGCGGTGTGTTATGCTATGTTATATTGTGTTGTGCTATATTATACAGTGACATGTTTAAGTTAATACTGTTTTAGTTTTGAAACCGCATAGCCTTGTGAAATTTCCCCTGCATGTGTGTGTGTGTGGTAAAAGAAAACAAATAGAGCACAGTTGTGTGGAAGGTTAAAACAATGACTGAAG
The DNA here is from genome assembly GCA_020510985.1 of Pholidichthys leucotaenia. Classification (NCBI taxonomy): domain Eukaryota; kingdom Metazoa; phylum Chordata; class Actinopteri; order Cichliformes; family Pholidichthyidae; genus Pholidichthys; species Pholidichthys leucotaenia. The sequence continues at coordinate 18,607,081 of CM035850.1, read as the reverse complement.
TGTGAAATGCAAATGTTCCCAGTGCTGTGAGTGAAATGCCCATGTTGTGGGATGGGTGTGCTGGGGTGGGGGTTTGGGACCACCGTTAAGCTATTGTGTACAGGATTTGTAAATGTTTGATGGTTGAAGTGCTTTTGAATTGTATATATTTGCCTTGGGATTACTTTATTTTAACGGCCTTTTTTGTGTTTAAGGACTTTAACAATCAAAATGGCGGAATAACCCGCAGGGCCCGTATGGTGTGCATGGATAGTCTCATAAATTTGAATGCTTAGTGTATGAGTCGGGTTGTAAATTTTGGGAGGGCCCGATTGGTGTGCTTGCGATTTTCTTTGGGGGGGAGGGGATGTTGGATATGAATATTATGTACATAGTTGAGTGTACCAATATGGCAATGCCCTGGGTGTAATAGGAGGTGACACCCCTCCTTTCTGGTGGTGGCGTCATGGTCACGGCGGGAGATCCTGGGTCTCTTTGCTGTGGACTCTCTACCTGTTCGGAGTGACTCCTGTTTAGTTCTTATTCTATTAATAAAACTCATAAACTGTCACCTCGCCTCCTCATCATTTTACGGACGTAACAATGCTCCCACCTCCAAATTTCACCGCTAGTATGGTGTTTTTGGGCCGATGTGCAGTGCCATTTCTCCTCCAAACATGCTGTGTGTTGTGGCATCCAAAAAGTTCAATTTTGGTCTCATCTGACCAGACTATATTCTTCCAGTATTTTACTGGCTTGCCCAAATGTTGTGCAGCAAACTTTAAACAAGCTTCAACATGCTTTTTCTTCAGCAATGGAGTTTTGTGAGGTGAGCAGGCATAGAGCCCATGTCGGTTAAGTGTATTACTTATTGTTTTCTTTGAAACAGCAGTATCCGCTAACTCCAGGTCTATCTGGAGCTCTCCATGAGTGGTCTTTGGCTCTTGGATAACTCTTTTGATAATTATTTTAATTATTTTGACTCCTCTGTCAGAAATCTTGCAAGGAGCTCCTGGTCATGGCCGGTTTATGGTAAAATGATATTCTTTCCACTTCTGAATGATGGCTCCAACAGTGCTCACTGGAACATTCAGCAGTTTAGAAATGCGCCTGTAACCAATGTCATCATTATGTTTTGCAACAAAAAGGTTGCAAAGGTCTAGAGAGAACCCTTTGCTTCTACCCATCATGAGTTCTTTGTGGTGTAACAATCTGATATTCACAGACCTTTTTAAAGGCTATCAGTCAGGATTCAATCAGCTGAAATTAATTTGCACTGATGGAGGATGGGATGACTTCCTACATTATCATGGATTTCAGCTAGTTTCTTGGCTTTCTATGCCTTTTTGCACCTCTTTTTCTTTGTGTGTTCAATACTTATTCCCTGTGTCATTCCACTTTATTAAATATTTTTGGTTATATTACTTGGATTAATATTATTTGGGTTGTTACTGATATCTGGTGAAAATCTCAGGTCAATGGCTCCATCAGAAATATGTTTATCGAGAAAAATGTTGACCTGCTCAATACTTATTTTCCACCCTGTAGGCACCACCAAGGGTCACACCCTTCTCCCATTGCCTTATGCAGCTGGGGAGATCTCACCTGTAGAAGTGTACAGGTTGCATCAGAAGCCATGGCTTGACCTCGAAAATCAGCGTTTCATCATCTTGGAAGTGCTTGCCACTTCAAAAATGACTTCATGGTTGGAAAGAGGTGGAAGTCAGATGGTGTGAGGTCAGGAGAGTAGTGATGTTACGCTCGACAATGCCTGCTCGACCCTGATTTGAGCAATATGAAACGGAAGTGTCATGAGCTGTGTATTGAGCGCTGTTTCAGCATGCCCACAGTCACGTGACCGTACGGAGCAAGGCCTCGTTAGGTGCAGCACTGAGACCAGCCAATCAGGTCTCTAGGTGCCGCAGCAACGTTCTGCAGAGACCCCTATTTATGTCACATCACGTGACTCGAGGGCTCGCGGGAAGTTTGAGAGAGGGGCGTTTAAATACGTCAAAGATTTAAAGGGGTCTGATTCACCTCTGAAAGTGTGTTTTTTTTTTCTGAGAGGAGCAGATTTGTTGTCATTATTGCATTGGCTATTTGAATAGAAGTCAGGGAGAGGATTACACAAGTTAGAATTAGGTTGAGTAACATTCAACAAAAACACATTACATTTACTAAATATTACACAGAGATCCACACACACTCATTCACACAAACACACTAGAAGAGATCGATAGATAGATAGATAGATAGATAGATAGATAGATAGATAGATAGATAGATAGATAGATAGATAGATAGATAAGACAGTTGTTTGTGTGGTTGAGAGAGTGTCTTTTGAGAGTGTAAGGTGTGTTTTTGGGAGTGAGCGAGCGAGTGAGTGAGTGAGTGAGTGAGTGAGTGAGTGAAGTAAGGGAGGGACATGGAGGACAACCTCATTTTTGGGCCCACAATTTATTTTTTAGGTTCTGTCAATGAAACATGTGCATAAGAGGCCATGTCAGAATTGACTGCTGAATGTGCTGCAATCGTGAGGATGGAGAGGACAATGCCATCAACACAGCAGGTAACCATTTATTATTCCATATTATTATTGTGTTTTCCAAACCTCTTGAGCCACATGAATTAAAATGTTATCAACTCCATCAGTCAGCAGCAGCGGAAGAACCTGGACCTGCAGCAGAAGACAACTTGTGGGATCTTTTGGATAGCAGAGTTGGTTTGTATTATCTTATTACTTTAAGCATAATTTTCTTATTATAAAAGCTTGCTAATTACATTTGTTTTTTCTTTTTGTTTAGGTGAAACACAGCACTCTCAAAGTGGAACAGCAGATGCCACAGTGGAAGTTCAGCGATATTTGTCTGAGCCCTACCTCTCCAGAGGAGAAGACCCGCTCTGTTACTGGGCAACACGCAAAACCATAAACCCAAACCTTTACAAGATGGCAAAAAAGTATCTCCACATGCCAGCAACATCAGTGCTATGTGAGCGGGTCTTCTCCAAAGCTGGAGAGGTAGTAAGCCACAAGAGGAGCAGACTGAAACCACACGCTGTTGAAATGCTTCTTTTTTTCAGTAAAAATCTTTGAACACTCTCCATTTAATAACACTCCCCAGTTGCAGAAGCACCAGTAAGTTCTCTTATGTTCCACAACATAGATTTCTCCATCTCCCTTTACATACTACATATCTCAGACGTTTCCTTCACTGAAAACTGCTTGACAGAACTTTTCCAGCAATGACTAAAAATTCTGAAAGCTGTCTATCATTTGACAGATTACATGGCGGGTGATCTAATTGAAGTGAATTTAAATGATAGATAACAGATTGACAGAATTTTTACAACCCTGTCTGAGAAAATGCCATAACAAAAAAGTAGTGCAACCTCTGATATTGAGTACTGAGGCTTTTTCAGGTCTTCCACTCGGATGCAGGTCTGACACTCAGTCAGCAGATGGCACTCTTTATTAAGAGCTTCATAACACTGTCGCTCATGAAGCAGTTGTCTCAAAGTTGTTCACTGCTTCATGAGGCTTCAGTTTCACCATCACTACAGGAGAGTAATGAGGTTGAAAAAGGATTTCATAGCCGCAGGACCGTGCTTCCTTCTGGGTAACATGTGAGTTGTGAAACGGGGCGTTATCTTGCATTATCTTTAGCTAATGGCTAAGTGACATAGGAGCAAAGGTGGGTTGGAATTGGTCAAGGATGTTTCTTAAAGTGATGGGCTTAAAATCAGAGTGTTTCAAGAAAGGTGGGGAAAGTACAAAACAAACTTGCTGCAATAATTAAATCATTAAAGAAAATGTGAACAAAATATGTCACAAACATTTCACTGAAGACGTGTGAGCTGTTAAAATGTGGGGGGGGGGAAAGTGTAATCAATGACCCCTTTAAAAAAATAAAATTCTGTGGTTGCGGATACAGAACAGTACCATAGAATTCTTGTTAGAGATACTGCTCGGATCTCATTGGCCATACATTCTATTAATGCTGTATCTTAAGGGCAGCAGGGTACAGGTACAGAAATCTGAGGCATTTATTTGTTTGAATTTTTTGATTAATATCTATTTACTACCGTTTAAACCTTAACCACTCCCAAATCCTAAGGCTACCCTTTTAATTTTAATTCTAAATTCCATCTCATGTCAAGTGAAATGGTGTGAGCGTAGCAGCGAGGGCAGGATGGGAACCAGCAACCCTGGGATCACAGGTCAACCGCACTGTTCACCGAAGTCACAGCAGCAGCAGGCTTGGCGCAGATGTGGAAAGGTTTTGTTCCAGAAGGGCACTTCAGAGGGCAGACAGCAAAGGGACAGGTGCTAGAGCACCACCTGGGGTCTATCTGTGCACGTGCCTGAAGACTGGTAACAAATTTAGAAGATAAAATTGAATGTATGGTGAAAAATGCTGCAAATGTAGAAGATTTTGACTCAAAAATAAGCCAATTTTATGAGAAAAATGGCAAATTCATAAGGAGATTTATGAAAGAGAAAAAGTTTCTGTTTTATAAGGAAAAAATATACTGTATATTTAAGGGTAAAAAAAAAATCTCTTAATTACTAACGTCAATGGGTGTTTATACTCATAACTGGACTGCTCTACCTTCATTTTAACCTCTTAAAATTCTGGTGTTCAGCCAGCAGGACGTTTCAAATTTTCTACTGCCACTCAGAGAAGAAAAAAATCAGATTTTCTTTGAGTATGCAAAATTTTGGGAAATTAGCTGGAATGCTAAGGGGTTAAAAGAAAAGTTTCAAATCTAGAAGAAAAAGTTGCTAATTTTTGAGAAAATTTGCCAATTTACGAGAAAAAAAATGCAAAATAAGGAGAAAAAAGTTGCAAATTTACAGGGGAAAAGATGCAAATTTATAGGAACAAATGGCAAATATTTGAGAAAAAAAACTTTTTAAAAAAAATTATAAGAAAAAGCAAGTTTTTGAGAAAAAGCTGCAAATTGACAGGAAAAAAGTTGCAAATGTTTGAGGGAAAAAATGCAAATTTACAGGAAAAAAATTGCTAATTTTTGTGAAAAGGTTGCAAATGTATAGGAAAAAGTTGCAAATATTTGAGAAAACAGTAAAGAAAAATTACATGAAAAGTTGTTAATTTTTGAGGAAAAAGTTGCAAATTTGCAGGAAAAAAGTCCCAAGACTAAAAAGTGGCAAATACTTGAGAAAAAAGTTTTTAAAAATTATAAGAAAAGCAAGTTTTTGAGAAAAAGTTGCAAATTTACAAGAAAAAAGTTGCAAATGTTTGAGTAAAAAATGCTAATTAACAAGAAAAAATGCAAAATGAGGAGAAAAAAGTTACATATTTACAGGAAAAAAAATTGCTAATTTTTTTTTTTTCCACAATATCTTTATTGAACCTTTTTTTTTTAACAAACATGATACAAACAATCAAACACTAACACTAAAGTACTACAAAAAAAAAATGCACTAAAAACACCAACAACCACCAACAAAATCAAGTCTTCAACAATGCTCCTCTGTTTAGTCTAGACAATCCAATACATAAGTATACATATTATGTTCACCAGTTTGGAATTTACAAGGTCCACACACATCATTCACCTTCTTCTTCAAGAGTTATGTTTAAATTTTTTACATAATCAATAAAAGGTCTCCATATATTCTCAAACACAATTTCCTTTGATTTCAGTATATATGTTATTCTTTCTAATGGAAGGTTTGTTAACATCTGTCTTAACCACTGAGTCACATCTGGTCTATGAGTCTTTTTCCATAATAGTGCAGTACATTTTTTGGCATTAAGCAAACTGAGGTCTATGAATGTTCTTTCACTTTTATTAAAATTATGCTTTTCTGGGTACAGACCCAACAAAAACAGTTTAGGATTCAGTATGATTTGTTTTGAGATTATTTTTTCAATTGTTACCCTCACCTCTTCCCAAAACATTCTTATTAATCTACATTCCCATAAACAATGAAATAGGGTTCCTTTACTTTCCATGCATTTTGTGCATGTATCTGGTATATTTTTGTTATATCTATTTAACTCCTCCGGTGTAACATACATCCGCATTAACCATTTGAAATGTATCAATTTAAGGCGTGCATTTATTGATTTGGTTTGAGCTTCTGTACAAGCCAATTCCCATTGTTCCTCTGAAATTTCAATTTGCAGATCTTCTTTCCAGTAGTTTAATCTTTTCAGTGAATTTTCACTTGAAGATAGTGTCAATGAGTTATAAAACTCTGAAATAATACCCTTTCTTTTACTATCTTTCATCATCATTTTTTCCAAGGATGAATAAATAGGTCGAGTGAGAGCTTTATTTTGATTTGATCGAATAAAGTTTCTAAGTTGAAGATATTTAAAAAAATGTGTTCTATTGAGATTAAATTTGATCCTCAGCTCTTCAAAAGACATTATGTTGTCTGCACATGGCAAATATAAATCCTGAATCTTTTGTATCCCTTTTAAATTCCATATTTTAAATACAGCGTCCGCTCTCCCTGGTTTAAAATATTGATTACCCCATATTGGACTAAATTGTGACAATAACTGTGGTTCTTTTAAATAGTTTTTAGCTTCACACCATATTTTGATCATATGCTTTACAAATGGATTTTTAACTTGTTTTTGTAATTTTTTTGCCGAATCTGAGTATATGAATATGGGAAGAGGTAAAGGTAAATTGTATGATTCCATTTCAGTCCAGTGAGGGAGATCATTTGATGAAAAATAATATGTCATAGACCTCAGTTGTGCCGACCAATAATACAACATAAAATTTGGACATTTCAGACCTCCACGATCAAATGGTAAATATAATAAAGACAAACGTAATCTAGCCCTCCTGTTGTTCCATATAAATTCCACTAACTTTTTTTTTATTCTTGAGAATAGATCTAAAGGTGGTGATAAGGGAATGTATTGAAATAAATAAAGTATTTTAGGTAAAATATTACTTTTAAGTATATTGATTCTCCCAATCATCGACATTGGTAGTGACATCCATCTCTGAGTTAACTCATTGATATCTGACATTAAGGCTTCATAGTTGACGCTGGCGACTGATTCTAGCTTAGGCATAATTTGGATTCCTAAATATTTAAACTGATTTACAACATTGAATTGATTTACCTCAGGGGCTGGGTAATTTCTCTGGGTCTCATTTAACATTAATATTGAAGATTTAGTTTTATTTATTTTATATCCTGATATTTTCCCAAAATTCTTTATTAAATTCAACAAGGTTGGAATTGATTTTTTTAGATTCGACATAAACAAAATTATATCATCGGCGTACAGGGAGATTTTATGTTCTGTTGGTCCAACTTTAATTCCATATATTTGTGAATGTAAACGTATCGCTATCGCTAAAGGTTCAATTGCCATAGTAAACAGTAAAGGTGAAAGTGGACAGCCTTGTCGACATCCTCTATTGATTTTTATTGGTTTTGAAATATTGTTATTTGTTAGGATTTCTGCTGTAGCATTATTGTATATTATTTGAACCCATTTTATGAAATTATTTCCAAGTCCAAACCTTTGTAGGACTTCAAAAAGAAAGGGCCATTCAACTCTATCAAAGGCCTTTTCGGCGTCCAATGATAGGAGAGCTGTATCCGGTGCTTCTTTATTAAAATAAATAATATTAAATAGTCTTCTTACATTATGGAAGCCTTGTCTACCCTTTATAAAGCCATTCTGATCTCGATTAATAATATTTGGTAAAATTTCTTGTATTCGTCTTGCTAAAATTTTACAGATTATCTTAAGGTCGGCGTTTAATAGGCTTATTGGTCTCATATTTTCACATTTATTAGAGGGCTTACCTGGTTTTGGCAGCAGTATAATTAAGGCATTATTTATGTATGATGGTAAATTATTATTTTGAAATGCTTCTAAAACCATTTCCAAAAAAGGTTTTATTAATTTATTCTTAAATTTTTTATAAAGGTCAACTGGAAGACCATCTGGTCCTGCACTTTTTCCTGATTTCATATTATCAATGGCTAGCCCAACTTCTTCTTGACTAATTTTAGACTCCAATATCTCCCTGTTTTCATTTGGAATACACGGTATAGATAGTTCGTTCAAAAACCCATTTAGTTTTGTTAAATCAGGTTCATTTTTGGTATCATATAATTTTTCAAAGTAATCTCTAAAGGCTCTATTAATTTCTAAAGGATCTATAACTACCTGTCCGTTACTTATAATACTGGTAATTGGTGTTTTAATTTCCAATTGTTTAATCTGCCATGCTAATAATTTTCCTGATTTTTCACCTTGTTCAAAAAAAGATTGTTTCAATCTTAGAAGACTCGAGGCAGCTCTATTCGCTGATTTTTTGTCGTATTCAGCTCTCAAAATCAGTAATTCATTCTCCAACCTTGGGTCACTTCCTGCATACACTTTTTCCTGAAGACTTTTTATTTTATGTTCCAATTTAGCTCTCTCCTCTCGAGTCTTCTTAGATTTTGATCCTGTATAACTAATAATATGTCCCCTAATAAAAACTTTGAAAGCCTCCCACTTTACACATGCTGATGTTTGTGTAGTATTGATGTCAAAGAACTCGTCTATCTGTTTTTCTATATACTTGACAAATTCCTCATCCTGAAGCCATTTATGCTGAAATTGCCATCTACCTGATTCCTTTGTCAATTTTTTATCTACATATATTAGACAACAGGGTGCATGATCAGAGATCACGATGTTATCATAAAAGCAGTTTTGAATCTTGAACCTTAATTCTGTGGAAATCAAAAAATAATCAATACGTGAGAATGTCTTGTAGGTACTGGAATAACAAGAATAGGCTTTAACTTGTGGTTTCATTTCTCTCCATATATCTAACAATCTCAATTCTTTCATAAAATGATTAATAGTCATCCTACATCCAATGTGCGTACAATCCAGTCCTGTTGATCTATCCACACCTGGATTCAATGTACAATTAAAATCCCCTGCTATTATATGTTGCCCTGTAAGTGATGATAAGATGAGAAATAAATTAGCAAAGAACTTCTGATCATCTATATTGGGACCATATAAGTTCACAAGATTTATATTTTCTAATAGCAAAGAACCTTGAATGATTACATATCTTCCAAATTTGTCTCCAATTACATTTTTCACTTGAAAAGGAACTGATTTATGTATGAGAGTCATAACTCCCCTGGCTCGGGATGAAAATGAAGAGGTGAATACACTTCCCTGCCATCTACTCCTAATTCTTTTAACATCCTCCTCTATCAGATGAGTTTCTTGTAAAAACACAATTCTTGAACCCATGTCCTTTATTTTATTCATAACTTGTTTAAGTTTTTTTAAATTTTGTAGACCTCTGCAATTCCATGAAGTTAAATTAAGATTAACACTTTGGTCCATGATCAATAGAGAGTTTGGGATTACCTTGCAGTGTAAACATGCTCATACAGAGAAGCAAAAACATGAGTGGTTGAACATTCATCCTACAAACTACACACAAACAAATTTCCCCTTCCCACACTTGTGGCAAACCCCCCAAAATCAAAAGAAAAATTCTGTCTCCCGATATAGCCATCGACCGTTCCACACCCACGGGGAACAGCCTAAGCCACTCCTTCTTCATCCTCCCAATCACCCTAACTCTACTGCTTTTAATGACGTAACATTAACTCTCCTCTGTAGTTTTCCAACTTAACTCCAAAATTTTTAACAACTTTGTACATCATAGTTTTTTTTTTTTGTTTGTTTTGTTTTTGTTTTGTTTTTTTAATATATAATACAATCTATATTTTGTAAACTTACTATTTACTTCAAGTCAGTCAGATGCCTGTGCAAATGCTTAATTATTCTACCTTATATTTTGTTCATGCTTAGCTCCCACCAGTCTCTTCTTCTTCTTTGATCTTCTTGATGAACTCCTGCGCCTCCTCTGGGGTCTTGAAGATGTGGGTTCTGCCCTCATACGTGGTCAGCAGTCTCGCAGGATAGATTACACCATGACGAATCCCAAGGTTGCGCAGCTCCTTACGTACGGGATCAAACTGCTTCCTCAATTGCTGGATTCCTGTGGCCAAATCTGGGTAGAACCGCACCTGCTGGTCCTGGTGTTTAATCTCTCCTTTTTTAGCTCGTGCAGCGTTGAAGATCTTCATCCTGTCTCTGTTGCTAAGAAACTTCATAATTAAGGTCCTCGGCGGTCCCTTATCTCTCCGTGGGCCAATACGATGTGCTTTTTCCAGAACCACTGCTGATTGCAACTCCTCGCTGCCCAGCACCTCCGGAATCCACTTTTCCAGAAAGGAACATACGTCCCGACCTTCTGATTCCTCTGGAAGACCCACCAGCCTCAAATTATTCTGTCTCGACCGAGATTCCAAATCCAAAATATTATCTTCCAGAGATTTATTTTTTTTTTCCAAAGTGCGCACCTTTAATTGAAGACGGGTGACATCATCTTCAGCACTAGCGAGACGGAGCTCCATCTGCGCCGTTCGTTCTACACAGTCACCCAATTCCTTTCTTATTCCTTCCAACGCTGTCATAATCCCATCAAATCTAGAGGAAAAGTCCGCTCTCATTGAACTCATGGCAGCCATCAGCGCATCTGCGCCATTCCCCGCAAATATCGCACCGTTGCCAGCCTCCTCCGCCATATATGGAGTTTTGTTTGCTGCGTCACAGACCTGAAAGTCCGTTAATTTGGACTGTTTCGGCGGCTCGCTTTTTCCTTTTCCTGGTTTTCCAGCCTTAGGCTTCGCCGACATATCCTCGCCCAAATGCTGGGATACGTTCTGTCCCAAATGAGAGAGTTATTTGCCGATTTTTTTTTTTTCCAGGAGCAGAGCAGAGCGAGACACGTCCGTCCTACGTGGCAGCCATAACCGGAAGCCCGCTAATTTTTGAGAAAAAGGCTGCAAATTTGTAGGAAAAAGTTGCAAATTGCAAGGGAAATTTTCAAAATGAGGAGAAAAAAGTTGCAAATTAACAGGGGAAAAAAGTTGCTAATTTTTGAGAAAAAGGTTCCAAATTTATAGGAAAAGGTTGCAAATATTGAAGAAAAGTTTGAAAAATTTTGAGAAAAAAATGCATTTTTGAGGAAAAGTTACAAATTTCGGAAAAAAAGCTGCAATTTTTTGAGGAAAAAGTTGTAAATTTACAAGAAAAAAGTTGCAAATGTTTGAGGAAAAAAAAATGCAAACTGAGCAGAAAAAAGTTACACATTTACAGGAAAAAAATGTACTAACTGTTGCATCCATAATTGAGGCAATAACAAGTAGACAGTGACTAGTGTTTACGGAGCTTTATTATAAATCCTATGTACAAAACCCTCAGGCGTTCGGCGCCCTCCGACAGGCCAGGTGTCCTATGACGAAAGAGGACGAGCCTCTTCCGCCCACATCCTTTATACCTGGAGTGGTGTCACCACCGGAACCAGCAGTTAACCACCCCTGTTCAATCCCCGTCCACCCCGACCGCCATCTTACTAATACTTTCTATTTACATACATAAATTCCACCCCCCTTCAAAAAAACGTCATGCGTACAGATAACCCACCCAAATTTGGCTCCCGACACACTCTCTAGTTATAAAAATATGTACAAAAAGAAACAAACTGCCTATCCATTCACACAACCAAGGCTGGGGGGCCGGATAGACTGCCAGCGCCCCCTACACGGCTAGGCGGGTTATTCTGCCGCCATACTTAAAACAGTCCAACTTAAAAGGCCGTGTTTCTGAACAAAATAATCCCGTTAAACAGCTACATATGAACATAAAGAACAACAATTCCAACACTCATTGATAACACCACTGGCGGCCCCCACCCCAACACCCACCCCATACCTGGGCACACAGTATAAAACAATACGTGTTGGGTACATTAAATAGCACAGATTATCAATCATCACGACTAAAGAACCCAATCATAATTTACTGTTTCTGCTTCCTTAACTCTTTTCCTTTCAAATCCAAATTCAGGCACGTATCAAATCAATCAGTGAACCATTTCACCCTGACCATATTCACAGAATGAATCCAATAATTACAAATATCCTTAGCCATTAAAACTTTGCTCTTATACAAATACATAAGTTATAAAATTTAACTCATAAAATTTGGTCTTCCTTCTTTTTCCTTTTTTTTCAAACCAGTAATATCCGGGGCACCAGTACAGTAGTGTTCAACTATGTACAGCAGGACCTGGGTTAAAATCAAAACACACACAGTAAAACACCCTCAGTCCTTGGATGGCTCTCTTTCTAGGCACCTCCTTCTCTTGACCTCTGGGCTCTTGCTGCGTCGTCTCCTCTTCTCCACCACTAGACACAGCTCGTTCGGATGCCTCCAAGTCTTGTCAGACAGGCGTAGATACCCATCACTCCGGGCAGCCTCCACCTGGAACTGCCTCCAATCATTACGCCGCTCGCGTGACCCGTGATCACCTCCCATCCGGGCCTCGACCCTGGGTCAAACCTCACCCTTTTCTTCTTATCAGGATCACTCTGGTTCCGACTGGCCTCCATCATCGATCCGGTCGACTTGCGGGTCTGGTTCGCCGTTCTCTTGGCAGGCCGTCGTTGTGAGCGCTTCAAACTCACACTCTCAGGTCTCGCCCCCTCAGTCTCCAGCGTGGGCGCCTCGTCCTTATGGGCCACTCCGGGGGTCCCGGCGTGCAATCCGGCTCCCTCATTCAGGGCAATGTGGTTACCGGCATCGGGTCCATCGTGTGGCGCAGAACGTGCTCTCCACTTGTATTATCAAGCCAGTCTGAGTCCCACACCTCCTCGCCATCCACCACCAGAGCTGGTCGGCCCCAAAGTCCGCACCCCGACCGCTCCTCACCCGACACATTCGCTATAGAGAACCCCAGCCTATAAAAAAGGTTGCACTCCATGATGTTAACACGAGCAGCAGTGACATAAACACGGGCCTTGGGTGCCACAACAGACTTAGACCGTGCCTCCATTTCCACAAATCCCAAAATGGCCAGTCTGTTCCATCCATAGCCAAAGTAGTGTCTCTCCTGCTTCCTGATCTGTCGGTGTGGAAACAGACTCTTCATGGTTGCCAGGTTCAAAACAGCGATAACAGCTCCCATATCCACCAACAGGGAACCTCGATGCCATCCAGCATTTCGTCACACCCAGTCCATCCCGTGGTCTCCGGAGAAACGGTGTGGTAATCGTGGAAGTCTTCTGCAAGTGACCCGCCTCACTCCGCCAGTCCCTACTCTCAAAGTTTGCGCATGCCCTGGAAAAGTGGTTCAGCAAACCACACTTCCCATCACACTTGCCCTTCGCCGGACATATCCTGGACTTATAGCGGTGACTTGGGGACCCACAGCCATAACAATGCGGCGTACCTGGGGTGGACCTAACTTTAACCACGGAGGCATATTCATCCTCTCCGCTGTCCTCATCTTCAGGGTCCAATAACAGTGCCTTCGCACAAGACTCGCCTTGGGTCAGAGCGGCCCCTTCAGTCAGGCCCCTCTTGATAGTATCTGCTGCTTCGAATTGCTCAGCGAGCTCGACAGCTGCGGCCAACGTCAGCTCACCTAGATGAGTCAAAAGCCTGGACCGGGCTGCTGGACAGCAAATGTGTTCCGCCAACTGGTCCCGTATCATCTCATCTTCCAGAGGTCCGAACTTGCATTCTCTCGCCAGCTCCTGGAGGTCCGCCAGAAATCTCTTCACCAGTTCCCCCGACTGCTGGCGACACTGTCGAAACTGAATGTGCCGGACAGTGACGTTTTCAGTGACGCTACTTTTGCGCGCCATTAACTCCACCACTTCATCAAAACTATCGGCCCCTCCAAGGTTTTCCAGTATTCTTTGCCCATCCATGCCTAAATTATGGACCAAAACAGCCCTCGCGTGAAGCTTCTCAAGCTTGCCGAGGTTCAATACTACTAAATAATTTGTGAATGCAGCAAACCACCGAGGCCATGGCACGGGTGGCTTACCCGGGGTTTCCAAAAATGGCTGAAAACTGGCAATGGACGTCTCCACAACCGCTTTTACTTTGTTGCCAAATGTTGCATCCATAATTGAGGCAAAAACAAGTAGACAGGGACTACTGTTTACGGAGCTATATTATAAATACTATGTACAATACCCTCAGGTGCTCTGCATTCTCTGACAGGGCAGGTGTCCCATGAAAAGAGGACTAGTCTCTTCCGCCCACACTCTTTATACCTGGAGTGGCGTCACCACCGGAACCGGAAGTTAACCACCCCTGCTCCACTCCGGCCGCCATCTTACTAATACTTTCTATTTACATACATAACACTAACTTTTGAGAAAAGTGTAGCAATTTTTTGAGAAAAAAGTTTCAAGTTTACAAGAAATTGAGGCGAAAAAGCTGAAAATTTAACCTGTTGCTGCCACTCAGTGAAGAAAGAATTTGATTTTCTTTGCCTTTAGTGGCACGACGGAGATTTTTTTTTTTTTGTCACCTGCTGCAACTTCAACAGCAGCGGATGTTCCCCCCTCTGAGCGCTCAGCCTTCTGGGTAATGTAGTCCAGTGTGCGCAGCGGCGAAAACACGCCGAAGAGGCGCGACAGAAGGCAGCGGCTTCCGCATGTTCCGACAGCTGTGGGCGCTTAAATGCCGTGTGACCGTCCGTCGTCGGATTCTCCCGCTCTCTGCCAGCACCGAGCCCTCTGAGCCCGCCGGTTCCGAGCGTCATGAGCCTGAGCGAGCACTCCCTGCAGGCTCTGTCCTGGAGGAAGCTGTACCTGAGCCGGGCCAAGCTGAAGGCGTCCAGCCGGACGTCGGCTCTGCTCTCGGGGTTCGCCATGGTAACGACAGCCGTGATCGGATTGCACCTGCTTACTAATAACAATAATCAGGGTGTCAGTAATTCACAGATATAAACACGGGTTATAATTCACTTGTCAGTGCAGCTTTATTAATCATTAGTGATGAAGGAGCGGCGTGTTATGGTCGCAGCTTCAGTCTGTTCCATACTTGAGTGTTGACTGACTCTTCTGTGGTGTCAGTAGCAGGCAGTGATCAGCAGTTTAACATGACGACGACAGGCGACGCAGGCGCACGTTTGAAAGAGCAAAGGTGCAAAGATACGAGAAAATATGCCAGTTTTAAATTTGGAAAAAGTCGCGAATTACCGTTTAATTATAAAGAATAAACATTTAACCAGCATCCAGATGAGCGTGGCAAATTTACAAGGAAAAAAAGGAAATTTTACAGGGGAAAAAGGCTGCAAATTTATGAGAAGAATATGAAAAATTTACGGGAAAAAAGTTGAAAACTTCTGAGGGGAAAAAAGTTGAAAACTTCTGAGGGGAAAAAAGATGCAATTTTATGAGGAAAAAAGTTGCAAATTTATGAAAAAAAGAGAATTCACAAATTTATGAGGAAAACAGATGCAGTTTTATGAGGGAAAAATATGAAAATTTACAGGAAAAGTTGCAATTTTCTGAGGGGAAAAATCAAATTTTGAGGAAAAAGTTGCAGTTTTATGAAGAAATTTGCAAATTTATGAGATGAAAATTTACAGGAAAAAAAGTTGCACATTTATGAGAAAAATATGAAAATTTACAGGAAAAAAGTTGCAAATTTATGAGAAAAAGAAATCACAAATTTTTGAGGAAAAAGTTGCAACTTTATCAGAAAGAACATTTACAGGAAAAAACAGCTGAAAATTTCTGAGAAAAAATTCACAACTTTTTGAGGAAAATGTAGTAATATATCAAGAAAAAAGATGCAAATTTATGAGAAGAAAATCACAAAATTTTGAGAAAAAGTTGCAAATTTATGAGAAAAATATGAAAATTTACAGGAAAAAAGTTGCAAATTTATGAGAAAAAGAAATCACAAATTTTTGAGGAAAAAGTTGCAGCTTTATCAGAAAGAAAATTTACAGGAAAAAAGTTGAAAATTTCTGAGAAAAAGAATCACAATTTTTGGAGGAAAATGTAGTAATATATCAAGAAAAAAAGTTGCAAATTTATGAGAAGAAAATCACAAAATTTTGAGAAAAAGTTGCAAATTTATGAGAAAAAGAAATCAAATTTTTGAGGAAAAAATTGCAACTGATCAGAAAATTTACAGGAAAAAAGTTGAAAATTTCTGAGAAAAATTCACAATTTTTTTGAGGAAAATGTAGTAATATATCAAGAAAAAAGCTGCAAATTTATGAGGAAAAAAATCACAACATTTTGAGAAAAAAGTTGCAATTTTATGACAAAAAAGGGGGAAAAAAATCACAGATTTTTCCCTGCCTGTGCGATGGTGTATGATGAACAATGACCCAAAACACCTGATGACCACAGTTTACATCACTGGTGATGTCGAGGCAGCACCCTAAGGTGTGCGGTAAAAATCACTAAATCAGGAAAAAGTTGCAATTTTATGAGGGGAAAAAAGTTGAAAATTTATGAGGGGAAAAAAGGGGGAAAAAAAAGTCATTTTTTTTTTAGGAAAAGCTGCAAATCTATGAGAAAAGAAATTGAGAATGTAAAGGAAAAAGTTGCAAATTTACCAGACAATAAAATTGCAAATTTTTGAGGAAAAAGTAGCTAATTTATAAGAAAACAAAAGCTAATTTACAAGAAAAAGTTGCAAATTAATGAGGATACCCCCCCAAACCTGGAAAAAAACCTGTTCCCCCAATATTATCATAACCTTTTTTTTTATCATGTTACATAACTGAATCAAATGAATTTCACATCGCAATTCTATGTAGAAATGCAAAAAAGATATAAATGTGCAACTTTTTTCTCATAAATTTACACATTGTTTCGTGTAAATTTTCAATTTACTTTTGAAAATTTGTGACTTTTCCCCAATTTCATAAATTTGTAACTTTCTCCCCTAAATTCGTAAATGTGACTTTTCACCCCAGTTTTTTTGTAAATTTGTGACTTTCCCCAATTTCATAAATTTGTAGCTTTCTCCCCTAAATTCGTAAATGTGACTTTTCACCCCAGTTTTTTTGTAAATTTGTGACTTTCCCCAATTTCATAAATTTGTAACTTTCTCCCCTAAATTCGTAAATGTGACTTTTCACCCCAGTTTTTTTGTAAATTTGTGACTTTCCCCCAGCTCCATAAATTTGAGACTTTTTCTCCCAGTTTAATAAATGTGCGACTTTACATCCCAGTTTGATAAATTTGTGACCCCCCCAATTTTGTACATTCAAGACTTTCCCCCCAGTTTCATAAATTTGCTATTTTTAAGATACTAGTGCATACCCGTGCATGCCCGTAGAAAGCAAGTGTAAGCAAGCATTTCTGCATTCCTGCATTTGCTCTTTGACATGGTTACCATGGCAACAGTAACCCTGGTGAAACCTGCCTTTGATCTTTGACGTCACCGCCGTCACCTGCCATTGATCTTTGATGTAATAGCAAGTCCTATGGTTGTGAGTGATGCCTGCTTTTGATCACACACAGACACACACACAGATTTTCTTGAATCACTCTATACTATGGTGTAAGAGGGATCGTAGGAACATCATAGGCGTCCTATGATCTTTTAGTGAGTCCTATGGTTGTGACAGACACACAGACAGAGATTTCTTGAATTATACAGTTAGGCCCAAAAATATTTGGACAGTGACACAAGTTTTGTTATTTTAGCTGTTTACGAAAACATATTCAGGATACAATTATATAATCAATATGGGCTTAAAGTGCAGACTCTCAGCTGTATTCACAGAGTATTCACATCCAAATTGGAGCAAGGGTTTAGGAATTACAGCTCTTTAATACGTAGCCGCCTCTTTTTCAACGGACCAAAAGTAATTGGACAATTGACTCAGAAGGCTGCAAAAAAAAAATAACAAGGCTGCATGGGCTCTTCCCTCGTTAACCTGTCATCAATTAAGCAGTTAAAAGGTCTGGAGTTGATTCCAGGTGTGGTGTTTGCATTTGGAAGCTGTTGCTGTGAATACACAACATGTGGTCAAAGGAGCTCTCAATGGAGGTGAAACAGACCATCCTGAGACTGAAAAAAAAGAAGAAATCCATCAGAGCGATAGTAGAAATGTTAGGAGTGGCCAAATCAACAGTTTGGTACATTCTGAGAAAAAAAGAGTGCACTGGTGAGCTTGGGAACTCAAAAAGGCCTGGACGTCCACAAAAGAGCACAGTGGTGAATGTTCACAGAATCCTTTCCATGGTGAAGAACAACCCCTTCACAACATCCACTCAAGTGAAGAACACTCTCCAGGAAGTAGGTGTATCAGTATCTAAGTCTACCATAAAGAGACGACTTCATGAGAGTAAATACAAAGGATTCACCACAAGGTGCAAACCATCAATCAGCCTCAAAAATAGAAAGGCCGGAACTAACTTTGCCAGAAAACACCTGAAGAAGCCAGCCCAGTTCTGGAACAGCATTCTTTGGACAGATGAGACTAAGATCAACCTGTACCAGAATGATGGGAAGAAGAAAGTTTGGAGAAGAACTGGAACAGCTCATGATCCAAAGCACTACATCTTCTGTAAAACATGGTGGAGGCAGTGTGATGGCATGGGCATGCATGGTTTCCAGTGGCACTGGGTCACTTGTGTTTATTGGTGATGTGACAAAAGACAGAAGCAGCCAGATGAATTCTGAAGTGTATAGGGTTATACTTTCTGCTCAGATTCAGCAAAATGCAGCAAAGTTGATTGGATGGCGCTTCACCAATGATCCAAAACATACTGCAAAAGCAACCCAGGAGTTTTTTAAAGCAACGAAGTGGAATATTCTGCAATGGCCAAGTCAGTCACCAGATCTCAACCCAGTCGAGCATGCATTTCACTTGCTCAAGACGAAACTTAAGGCAGAAAGACCCACAAACAAGCAACAACTGAAGACAGCTGCAGTAAAGGCCTGGCAAAGCATCACAAAGGAGGAAACCCAGCGTTTGGTGATGTCCATGGGTTCCAGACTTCAGGCAGTCATTGCCTGCAAAGGATTCTCAACAAAATATTGAAAAATAACATTTTACTTAGGGTTATGTTTATTTGTTTAATTACTTTTGAGCCCCTGAAATGAGGAGCGTTTGTATAAAAATAGCTACAATTCCTACATGTTTAATCATATATTTTTGTTCAACCCCTTGAATTAAACCTTAAAGTCTGCACTTCAATTCCATTGTAGTTGTTTCATTTCAAATCCAATGTGGTGGCATGCAGAGCCCAAAACATGAAGATTGTGTCACTGTCCAAATATTTCTGGGCCTAACTGTATATAGAGTGAAGATAACGATGTGTGGCGGGCCGCCGAGATGAAGTCCCAGCTCCTGGACACAGTCCAAGGACGGATAATTTTTTCACACGAGTTGTTCAGAACTCATAAGAGCTTATACAAAGATATAGAGTGATGATAATCAAGTCAGTGGCAGTAATGCACCTGTAAACTGGTTGCCAACCACCAATCAAATCTAAAAGAAGAAGAGATAAGCTTTTATTAGTCTCACGATGGGGTAGAGTTGAGGTTCGATTGGACACAGCATTGATGATAGAAGGGACTACAGCTCCTGATCAGATAGAGTGATGATATAGAGTGAAGTACGTGGCAGTAATGCACCTGTAAGCTGGTTGCCAACCACCAATCAAATCTAGAAGAAGAATGGGGAAATTACAGGATTGCAGCAGCACAGGGATAGCAGCACTCAGAGCAATAGTAAATAAGATAATAAGAACTGGTTAGCCAAAGCAGTAACCAAATGTACATATGTACACAGTTATATACACAGTGCAGGAGCATTGCAGCTAGTAGATGGTATCAACAGCATTACAGTTAGTTAAATTACCCGGAAAAATATAAATATGGACCCAGACAGTATATTTCACATTTGAATGAACAGTGCTGTTGCCACCCTCGATAACTGTCTTAGATGTGTATTGGAGGGGACAATCTCTATTGTGCGACATTGTGGTGTTTAATACGACCTCTACAAGCAGCACCGGTTAGGTTATAAAGTCTGACAGCCGTATGTAGGAAGGACCTGTGGAACCTCTCCGTTGTGCACATAGGATGTCACAGCCTACCGCTAAATGAGCTCCTCAGTGCACTCAGAGTGTCCCGCATAGGGTGGGACTCAGACTCCAGCAGAGATGACGGCTTAGCCACCATCCTCCTCTCTCCTATCTCCTCCACTGGGTCGAGGCAATGCCCCAGAACAAAGCTGACTTTTTTGATCAGTCTGTTCAGTCTCTTCCTGTGGGCTGCCGTGATGCCACTACCCCAGCAAACCACTCCAAATGTGATGGCTGATACCACCAGAGAATCATAGAAGGTCTTCAGGAGTGCCCCCCGCACTCCAAAAGACCTGATTCTCCTCAGGAGGAACACCCTGCACTGCCCCTTCTTGTAGAGCGCATTGGTGTTGTGTGACCAGTCCAGTTTATTGTTCAGGTGAACACCCAGGTACTTGTAAGATGTCACCATCTCAATGTCTGTTCCCTGGATGTTTACTGGGGTTGTGGGGGGGTTGTCCACGCCTGCAGCAGTCTACCACCAATTCCTTGGTTTTCCTCGCATTGATCTGGAGGCAGTTCCGCAGGCACCAGTCCACGAAGTCCTGGATAAGTCCTCTGTACTCCGTGTCATCCCCATCGGAGATGAGGCCGACAATCACAAAGTCATCAGAGAACTTCTGTAGATGGCAGCATGGTGTGTTGTGTGAAAAGTCAGCAGTGTAGAGGGTGAACAGGAAGGGAGCCAGAACTGTTCCCTGGGGGCCCCCCGTACTTCAGATGATGGTGTCAGATACACAGTCCTGGGTTCTCACAAACTGTGGTCAGTCTGTGAGGTACTCCAGGATCTACAATGACAGGTGCTGATCCACCCCTGCATACAACAGCTTGTCCCTCAGGATCACTGGTTGGATGGTGTTGAAAGCAGTGGAGAAATCAAAGAACATGATCCTCACAGTGCTCCCAGGCTTCTCCAGGTGGGACAGGGAACGATGTAGGAGGAAGATCACTGCGTCCTCCACCCCAATGCCAATCTGGTAGGCAAACTGAAGTGGGTCCATCACTGGTCCCACTAGTGGGCAGAGCTGTGCAAGGAGCAGCCTCTCCAGGGTCTTTATCAGGTGTGATGTGAGGGCCACTGGTTTGTAGCTGTTCAGGTCCTTGGGGTGCAGAGTCTTCGGTACAGGTACCACACAGGTCATTTTCCACAGCTGTAGTACCCTCCCTAGTTTCAGGCTCAGGCTGAAGATGTGCTCCACAATCCCACACAGCTGGTCTGCACAGGACTTGAGGAGCCTTGAGCTGATGCCGTCCAGACACGCAGCCTTCCTCGCCTTGATCTTCTTCAGCTCAGATCTCACCTGGCTCTTAAGCCCCTTTTCCACTAGCACCTCATCCCAACTCGCCTCGACTCTGCTCGACACAGTGTGGTTGGTTTTCCATTACAACCGAGTACCACCTCAAAAGGGTGGGTTCATTAGGAAGGCGGCCCGTTATCCCGTTGTTGACATGCTGACGTTTTCACTGATAAATAACTTAAAAGATGCTTGAAATCACAAAACACTCACCATCTTCCCCATGAGCAGCCCTCAGCTCGGAGACCTCCTGGTGTACTTTTTCATTTCGGCTCGCTCCACCGCAGCAGGGCCGACGGGGATGAAAAGTTCATAGTTGTCAAATTTGACCACATCTAGTTTATTTGTCAAGCACAGGGATCCAAACGCTGCAACACCGATGGAAGAACTGTGCATACTGACAGGGAGACTGTTGAAAAGTAACCACATGTGGTCAAATTTGACCACTATATATGAACTTTTCAGCCTATGAACTTCTCAGCCCTGGTGCCGGCAGAGCATTCTGAAATGAAATGCCAGGAGGTCTCCGGGCTGATGGCTGCTCATGGGGGAGATGGTCAGTGTTTTGTGATGGTGTTGATTTGTGTGTAGTCATTTATTTCGTCGATTATCACAGAAATAATAAAAACTCACGGCCGAATTTACAAATAGCAGTTTTGAATCTTGTGAAGACGTTACTCTCATCCACTGACATTACATCCTGGCCAATCAGTGGCCTGCAGTCTGTTGACGTCACATTTTCAGCTCGACTCAGCACGGTTGGAACCTCACTGAAGTAGGTCCCAAAAAAGTACCTGGTACCAGGTACTAATGGAAAACCCTACAAACCGAGTAGAGTCAAGACGAGTAGGGCTTAGGTACGAGTGGAAAAGGGGCTTAAGGGACAGACTGGGGCAGGGGGGCTGTACACTGGGAGGAGGGGACGGGATTGTTGGGCATGTGAGGGGGGAAAACAGCAGGGGGTGTGCACTGAGAGCTTGGGGATGTAAAAGATGGGGTGGGGGGAAGGCAGTGGACAGGGGGACTAGATTAAGGTGGAGGTAGCAGGAGTTGGTGGGCAGGCGGAGAAGAGGGCAGTTGGTCAAACCTGTTAAAGAACAGGTTCAGGTTGTTCACCCACTCCCTACCCCCCGTGGCCTGGGAGGAGGTATTCTGGTGCCCAGAGATGGTTTTGAGGCTTCTCCAGACACTGCTGATGTCACTCTGCTTCAGCTTGTCCTTCATCCCCATCTTGTAGCTGTCCTTCCCCTCTCTGATCTTCCTCCTTAGCTCCCTCTGTATGGACTTAAGCTCCTCCTTGTTTCCCATCCTGAAGATCATTTTATTCTCCTTCAGCAGTGACTTTATCTCAGGGTTGATCCAGGGTTTGTTGTTTGACAAACACTGTATGGTCTTGGTGGGTACGGTGTTCTCCACACAGAAATTGATGTAGTCTGTGATGGTGTGTGTGAGGTCATCGATGTCCTCAACATGTGGATCACAGAGCTACTCCCACCCAGTGGATTCAAAACAGTCCTTGAGAGCATCTTCCGCCTCCTCAGACCATATCTTCACTATGTGGGTAACAGGAGGTTGTCTGCGTACCAGGGGTTTGTACACAGGTAGGAGGTGAACCAGGTTGTGATTAGATCTTCCAAGGGGGGTGAGGGGTGATGAGGTGTAAGCCTTCTTGGTGTTTGCATAAAATAAGTCCAGTGTTTTATTGTCTCTGGTGTGGCACGTGACATACTGGGTGAAAGTGGGCAGAGTGGATGGCAGGGAAGCATAGCTAAAATCACCAGAGATGAGCTGGAGAGCATTTAGGTGCTGGGTCTGCAGCCTGCTGGTGGCTGTGTGATGATGTCATATGCTGTCTCAGCGCTTGCGGAGGGGGGTACATAGATAGCAATCACGATGACGTGTGAGAACTCTCTGGGGAGGTATGTCGGTTGGATGCTAATGGCTAGCAGCTCAATGTCCTTGCTACAGTGTTCTTTTATCGTGATGTGTCCAGGATTACATCATCTGTTGTTCACAAACACTGCCAGCCCCCCGCCTCTGTTCTTGCCGCTATCTACTGTCCGATCTGCTCGTAGTAAGTGGAAACCCTCCAGTCCAATGTTGGCATCTGTTGTTGGCTCGATTAGCCACGTTTCAGTGAATAGCATGATGCTAACCTCTCTAAAGTTACTCTCATACCGGGACAGAGCTGCTAGCTCGTCCGTCTTGTTAAACAGTGATCTCACATTTCCCATAACAAAGGATGGTGGAATGGGCTTGTATCTTGTCTTCCCCGCGTGTTGCTTTGCTCCAGCTCAACATCTGTCATTTTCGCCTGATTTCTCGAGAGATATCAGGTCTCTCAGTTAGCCCCATAGAGCTGCGCAGTGCTAACAATTGACTCCTGCTGTAAACAATGGCTCCGCCACTCACTGGGTCAACAGTCACTGGCAATATGAGTAGCAAGATGGCTAATATCAACGCCAGTACGGCGATATTGGTGTCCATGGTGTCCATGATGGATATGGGGTAACAAGATCAGAAAAATTGCAGCAAAGGAAAACGGACCATAAATAAAAACGAGAAAGAAAAACTCAGAACTGAGCTGTAGCTGCAAAAAGGCTGCCAACTGGTGTGGCGCCGGAAGTAAATTTTTCCTCCAATTTTGTAAATGTGCGACTTTGCACCTTAGGTTTTTGGTTTTGTTTTTTTTTTTTAGAAATTTGCGACTTTTCACCCAGCTCCATAAATTTGCGAGTTTTTCTCCCAGTTTCATAGATTTGACTTTTTCGTCAGTTTCATAAATTTGAGACAGACATCCCCCAGTTTTGTAAATGTGCAACTTTATCACCCAATTTCATAAATTTGTGACTTTTTTACCAGTTTGGTAAATTTATTACTTTTTTAAAAAATGTTAAATTTAGCATCTTTTGCCATATTGTTGCACCATTATTCATTCAAATTCATGCCCAACCTACATTCATGTCTGTACTTTATGTACTTGTATAGAAAAATCTCTATATACAGTGGTGTGAAAAAGTGTTTGCCCCCTTCCTGATTTCTCTTTTTTTTGTGTGTTTGTCACATTTAAATGTTTCAGATCATTAAGCAAATTTCAATTTTAGACAAACATAACACAAGTAAACACAAAATGCAGTTTTTTAATTGAAGGTGTTTATTATTAAGGGGGAAAAAAATCCAAACCTACATGGCCCTGTGTGAAAAAGTGATTGCCCCGTTGGTTTATCACATCTTTGGAAGCTGAGTTAAATTTTCTAGCCATTTCTAAAGCTTTGGGACTCCAGCGAACCACAGTAAGAGCCATTATCCACAAATGGCAAAAACATGGAACAGTGGTGAACCTTCCCAGGAGTGGCCGGCTGACCAAAATTACTCCAAGAGCGCAGCAACGACTCATCCAAGAGGTCACAAAAGACCCCACAACAACATCCAAAGAGCTGCAGGCCTCACTTGCCTCAGTTAAGGCCAGCATTCATGACTCCACCATAAGAAAGAGACTGGGCAAAAATGGTCTGCATGGCAGAGTTCCAAGACGAAAACCACTGCTGAGTAAAAAGAACATAAAGGCTTATCTCAGTTTTGCCAGAAAACATCTTGATGATCCCCAAGACTTTTGGAAAATACTCTATGGACTGACAAGACAAAAGTTGAACTTTGTGGAAGGTGTGTGTCCCATTACATCCAGTGTAAAAGTAATACAGCATTTCAGAAAAGGAACATTATAGCAACAGTAAAATATGGTGGTGGTAGTGTGATGGTTGGGGCTGTTTTGCTGCTCCAGGACCTGGAAGACTTGCTGTGGTAAATGGAAGCATGAATTCTGCTGTCTACCAAAAAATCCTGAAGGAGAATGTCCAGCCATCTGTTCGTGACCTCAAGCTGAAGCACACTTGGGTTCTGCAGCAGGACAATGATCCAAAACACACCAGCAAGTCCACCTCTGAATGGCTTAAGAAAAACAAAATGAAGACTTTGGAGTGGCCTAGTCAAAGTCCTGATCTGAATCCTATTGAAATGCTGTGGTATGACCTTAAAAAGGCGGTTCATGCTGGAAAAACCCTCCAATGTGGCTGAATTACAACAATTCTGCAAAAATGGGTGGGCCAAAATTCCTCCACAGCGCTGTAAAAGACTCATTGCCAGTTATCGCAAACGCTTGATTGCAGTTGTTGCTGCTCAGGGTGGCCCAACCAGTTATTAGGTTTAGGGAGCAATCACTTTTTCACACAGGGCCATGTAGGTTTGGATTTTTTTCCCCTTAATAATAAACACCTTCATTTAAAAACTGCATTTTGTGTTTACTTGTGTTATCTTTGTCTAATATTGAACTTTGTTTGATGATCTGAAACATTTAAGTGTGACAAACATACAAAAAAATGAGAAATCAGGAAGGGGGCAAACACTTTTTCACACCACTGTAAGTAAAGGTCCTTATCCCTTATGCTAAATTGGTGCCCCCCCCCCGTTAAAAAAAACACCAAATCATCTGCTGTTTCCATCAGAATCAGATGTAATACTGAATGCATTCCTGTCGCCCCTCAGGTGGCCATGGTGGAGGTCCAGCTGGACAACAGCTACCCATACCCGCCCGCCCTCCTCATCGCCTTCAGCGCCTGCACCACAGTACTCGTTGCCGTCCACCTGTTCGCCCTGATGGTCAGCACCTGCATCCTGCCCAACATCGAGGCCGTCAGCAATGTCCACAACCTCAACTCGGTGAAGGAGTCGCCCCACGAGCGCATGCACCGCCACATCGAGCTGGCGTGGGCCTTCTCCACCGTCATCGGCACACTGCTTTTCCTGGCCGAGGTGGTGCTGCTCTGCTGGGTGAAGTTCCTGCCCATTAAGCCCGACAGGTCCAGCAACAACACGGTGTCGTCGGGCGTGGCGGCCGCCATCACCTCTACCTCCATCATGGTGCCCTTCGGCCTGGTCTTCATCGTCTTCGCCGTGCACTTCTACCGCTCACTGGTCAGCCACAAGACTGACAGACAATTTCAGGAGCTGGAGGAGCTGTCCAACCTCACCAGGCTGCAGAACGAGCTGGACAACCGGGGCGAGGCGTCCATGCTGCAGTCACCCAGCTCACACTTCCCCTAGACGGGGCTGGTGGGACTCACAAGTGTTGGGGTTTTGGGGGGGATGGGGGGGGGGGTTGAAGAAAGTCAGAAGCTGTGTTTTTAGAAGACACACGTCTGTTCTTCTCTGACTGTGAACTGTGATCTGCCATGGTGCATGTAGCTGAAGTCCACACGTCTGGGCTGTCAATGGAGCTGAGTTGTTGTTGTGACGTCATGGCGGAGACGTTTGGTGGGGGGGGGGGCATCAACTGGTCTCAGACAGTAGGTGATATGGGGGGGGTTCCAGGGGGGATGCTATCGCCCTTTTAAGCAAAATGATCCAGAATCATCCCCCCTTGTTAACCTGCCATCCCCCATCCCCATTCATTGGTATAAATCAAGGGAGGGGGAACGGGGGGCATTTTTCAGAATTTTTGTTCTCATCAATTTGCAGATTTTTTCTTGTAAATTTGCTATTTTTACCTTTTAAATTTGCAACTATTTTCTCACTAATTTACAACTTATTTGTGATTTTTTTTTTCCTGTAAATTTTGAGCTTTTTTTTTTTTTCAAAAATTTGATATTTTCTCCTGTAAATTTGCTACTTTTTTTGTAGATTTGGAGCTTTTTTTCTCACAAATGTATGAGTTTTTTCTAACTTTTTTCCTGTAAATTTTCATCTTTTTTTCTTCATAAATTTGCATTTTTTTCCTTATAAATCTAGGAGTTTTTCTGAAAATTTTGCAACTTTTTTCTTGTAAATTGCAACTTTTTTCTCAGAAATTTGTGACCTTTTTCTCACCAGTTTGCAACTTTTTTCTGTAAATTTTCAACTTTTTTTCTCATTGATTTGCAACTTTTTCCTCTTAAATCTGCAACTTCTTTCCTCATAAATTTGGGACATTTTTACAAAATTTTGCAACTTTTTTCTCCTAAATTTGAAAAAAAAATTCTCGTAAATTTGCTATTTTACCTGTAAATTTACAGGGTTTTTTTCATAATTTGCAATTTTTTGTTCAAAAATTTGTTACTTTTTCTCATAAATTTGGGACTTTTTCTTGTAGATTTGTAGCTTTTTTTTTTCCTCAAAAATGGTTGACTTTTTCTCATTAATTTGCAATTTTTTTCCTTTAAATTTTCAACTTTTTTCTCATAAATTTTTGACTTTTTTCCTGTAAGTTTTCAACTTTTTTTGTCATTAATTTGCAACTTTTTCCTCTTAAATCTGCAACTTCTTTCCTCATAAATTTGGGACTTTTTCTCAAAATTTTGCAACTTTTTTCACATAAATTTGCACATTATTTTCTTGTAAATTTGCTATTTTTACCTGTAAATTTACAGCTTTTTTTCTCATAAATTTGCAATGCTCATCCGGATGCTGGTTAAATTTTAATTTTGCAATAGAGAAGAGTTCAAACTCTTTAAAGAGCCTCTACTCTGCATTTTGGGTTCCCCCTGTATTCTAGTGTGTTCTGTAGGATTTTAGTCTGCAAAGTCAAACAGGCCAAAGTCCTGCACAGGAGTTCTCCTCTCCCACATAATCTAGAGCTACGTTCCAATCCACAGTGTACTTCAACTGTACTCCCTGCTCCGTTCTCAGGGAATATCAGTGAAGTTAACTGCCCTTCACAAAATTTCTCCATTTGAAACACCCTGTAACCATTGGCTCCCTCCTCCATGCGTTACCACGGTAACCATGGACACGTACTGATACTATGGTGGGTAATTTATATTTCTTAAATAAAATATTAATAGAAATATATTTTTGTTACTATCAGTTGATATAAACAATAACCAACATCAGTTTAGCTTGTTAATAACGTTAGCAACAATAGTTTGTTTTACTCGTATTTGAGGCGCAATGGCTTATGGGTAATCTTCCTGTCAACTTGCGTTGAAGTGATGTCCAGTTGTTCACTCCTTCCCTGCTCAGTTCTCAGTTCCCTTTGAACTGAAGACCGTTCGCTCCCTTCAGTTTGGAATCTCACTTAATATGGCGGAATACCCTGTGCAATCCACTTCGGAGTACACTACTGGGCAATCAGAGCGCAGCTTAGGACTGCACAGCTGTCTAAAACACCTTGTTTGGATTAGCTGTTAACAGACCATCACTTAACAGATCTGATCCTGGACAGTCTGGTACAGCCTCTCCTCAGAGGAGAGCAGGAAGTTCCCCACTGAGTCTCGGAGCTAACATAGCTACATTGCAGCTAGCTTACCCCCGTATGTCACGGAGTGCGACTGCTGGCGAATGTAACGATTTTTAGGGTTTCGTCGGGGTGCCAAACAGGTCGCAAACAGTTTTCAAACTCCCAAACAAAATTTTGAAAACATTCAGATTTTTTTGCCAAATGTATTTTCCCACAAACAGTTTATTAGAATAATAATAATAATAATAATGTTTCAGACTTTTGCAAACAGTTGTAACATGTGCCGCTAAAATTCTTTTGGTTCACCAAGTAGTGAACACTGGCAGCCAGGGCTGGGCGATTAACCGAAATAAAACTGGAACCAACGTTTGGGGTGTAGAACCGACAAAATCTTGCTCATGTCAGGTTTTTTTTTTTTTTTTTAGTTTTCCCCCCTCTCCCTGTTGCATGTATGTGAGCACTTTTCATGTACCGCCCCTTTAAGATGTGCCCGCGGACTCTTTATTTCATCTGAAGATACCAAGAAAAAGCGACCAAAGTGCACGGACACTAAAAGGAGCAGAAATTAAGTTGCTGTTAGCCTCTGACGATTATCTGCGTCATCTCAGCTGTTTTACGGAGGGGACAGACAAGCTAAGGCTGTATTTAAGAACCCAGTAAGAGACTCATTATCACTATGTGGCAGTAACACAATTGTGAGTGCGTAAAGGACTTCCCCCAACTCAGCTAACAAGCTAATTAGCCACCATCACGAGTCATGTTACCCACAAACCCTCAAGAGGTATGGGTTGAAACACTGGACAATGTTTATTTTGTATGTGAAATTACAATAGGTCTGTTCTTTATTTTATTATGCTCATTTACGTACTACCAAACCAGTGATATGATGCCACACTCTTGTGTAATATTGTATGATAAAGTGTGTAAATTTTAAAAAAAGGAAACCGACATTAACTGTGATGCTGACTTAAGGTCAAATTGCCGAGCCCTACTACCAACTGTTGAAGAACCTTTAAGGCAAAACCATTGTGACCTTAAAAACTGCGTGCAAACTGTTTTGCAACCTTTTACGAACCCTGACAAAACCCAAAAAGTGCAACGTTCTTGAATGTTCCTTGACATTCGCTGGTCCATGAGATACCTGCTTGAGCTTCACCAACGTTCGTCAGAAAAGTTGACGAATCCAAAAATTGGTACATCCGTCAGCATTCGCCACTCCATGAGATGCTACCCTCAGCTTAGCTAGTGGCCTGACTGTGGTTCTTGGAGCTCTTTTCTGTAAATTCTAGTCACCCCACTAGACATCTGTGGTCCCAGCTCATCTCACATCATTCTGACCTAATGTGGAGGTTTTTTTCTGACATGAAAAACCACCAGTGTTGTTAGCATTGAGGTTTTGTCTTCTATTTTTTTTAGTGGTACCACTGCAATTAAAACTTTCACCACTATTCATTTTGCACACAGAGATATGTTTGAAGAAGGATGTCGCGATTAAAACTTTCATCATGGTGTCACTTGAATCGCGATTGAAATCAGATGATTGCGATTAATCACATAAAGGCGCATTAAATGCATGATGTGAGATGCGCTGTCATGCAATTAGCTCGCCTTGATGCGATTAATCGTGATCATCTGCTCTTATCTCGATTAATGTGACACCATTTTTTAAAACAAACTGTAGTCGCCGTTATAGGCCAGCTTGTTCATTAATCTACAGTCAATTCTATATCTTGTATTTTGTTATATTTTGGCTCTGATAGCTAGGTAGTGGCAAAAGCCGGGATTTCTGTCTAACTTCGAGAATGATTTGCTGGGCACAAAGATAGAGGAGTCCATTAGCCTAGCTGCTAGACCTCTGTTTTTGTGTATTTTCTATATATTCTACCCATCCTTGTTAGACACCCGTTTGCCCAGCCAGATCATCTACCAACCCTTGACTTTATTTCATTCATATACAGTACATTATTTTAACATATTTTATTTGTTAGTATGTTACTCAGTCCGGCAACCACAGCTGAAAGCTAACATCAGCCTCAAACATGGCGTAATCATCAAAATATGTTAAATCTCATAGAAATGATGAAAGATAAAGGGTGGGGTGAACTTTAAAGCAACAGACAGACCCACAGAACAGCCCATTTTGAGAAGGGCTTCTTCCCCGTGTGTAAAATGCTACTGTAATGATTCAACCCGAAGGTGTTCTGACCAAATCATATTGCAGACATTTCATTAACACCTCTGGGAGCTGTGTTAATATGGGAAAAGAGGACATGATGGGGGGGCTCTTTAAAACAACCTTATGTGAGATATTCACCAGTGTTGCTTTAACTAGGTGTTATATTTCCTTCTGGTTTTAGAGAATAAAAAGCCTGTTGGTGCCCCCGCCCCCTGATGAACGGTAACCTGGACTCACCTGTCTGTCGCCTGCTGCGTTTAACTGTCTGTCAGTTCAGACTCATGTGTTCATTTGTGTTATCCCGTTGTGCTTTGTGAAACACGAGTATTTAACATTCATTTACACTTTATTTTTGTTCATGTTTGCATTCGGTTGTTTGTGATGACTGAACAAGCTGCCAAAACGACGGCGTTATTTCAGTATGCTAGCCCAGGATTTACACTGACTCCAGATGCAGTCCGTTGCAGATACAGTGTGGATGTCATCCCTACCAGCTCCGTTTCTGTTTTGCAGTGGCATGGATGAGAATAGAGTTTGAAATACAAGATCACTTGAGAATCATATAAAATAACGCAAGATCTCTAGAAAGACCTGAGACTGACCAAGATGAACCGATCGCGATCACATGATAACAGCAAGGAATTGTGATGTGGTGGCTCCCCACCTGGATTTTTGGGCTCTAAATAGACCATAAATAGCCCATTAATTTTAGTTCTATGAAACGTTTGTATGTTAAGTCAAGTTTTTACCTTCTTTGACACAGTGGTGGAGGAGTAGAACTCAGAAAATAACGGACAATCCTGAAATCGTTTTTAATGAACAAATGGCTGTTAAATACCACGGCATTTCCTTGCGGATTGGATCGGTATCTGTCAAAAATAGACTCATTGTGTTTCGTTAGCGAACCGAATTTGATGAGCTGGATTCATTCCGCAGTGTTCCAGACCAGGTGGGAATTAGAAAATTGACAAGAATGGGAACTATTTGCTGCAGAGGCTAGATTGCAGCCATAACGTACTGCAGCCGGAGTCGGTGTAAATCCAGGGTAACACTGTAGCACAGGCTGTGCTGTTGAATAAAAACATTTTATAACAAGTGCCATACAAACATTAAGGGACTCTTGTCTGTTTGGTTTTTGCTGTTTACCTGGGGGCGTGTGGGCAGAGGCCGATCTAGAGTCTGAGATGGCTTTGTTTCATTTCGATACGGCCACTCTCACTTCTTTGTTTACATAAGACATGCATTGGTCCTCGCCAGAGTGAGCGGTGGGGGGTGGGGCCTCTTCAGGGAGTTCTGCGGCAGCCTACTACTGTCATTGCAAACTCTCCACATTGTCACCACTGTAGCGATTCAGAAGTCACTTTCGAACACAAAACAGCCCTGCAAAGCAGATCTGTCTATGCTGAAACATGTTTGAGTCATAACTTTTATCACAGTAGTAGTTAAGTGTCATCACATGAATGAGGATGTGAAAAAAATATTTGAATAAACAAACTATGAATTGTTCTTCTGTGGAAAATAAAATGCAAACTAGTCATATGTAATATCAGCCAAATCATACCACCGTATCATGACCAAATTAAAACTATTTCCTGAGCCAGAACAGAAGAATTATTACAACACTCAAAACCCTAGCCAGCATGTCCATGTGGGCCCCACCAAAGGCCAAAACTTGGGCTGTCTTATGAGTCCCATGTGGGTTTGTGCGTGGGTTCCATGTTTGCCCCATCCGTGTTTGCCCACAGGGACTTTACCTGTTTACCTATTTTCAACTTATTTTGTCATAAATTTAGAATAGCATAGGCTTTATTGTCACTGTACAGTTGTAAAGTACAATGAAATTGTGGGTGCTCCACTAGGCTACTGTGCAGTAAAAGTATGAAAATATAAAGCAGAGATATAAAGCACACATTTAAAGAAAATAGCACACATTAAATAGAATAAATGTGTTCTATATTTTGGAGGGTTGGGAAAGTCATGAAATTTGGAACATAGGTAGAGGTGAGTGTCATCTGTAGTCCTATATGTGTCAGCAACACATAACTGATAGGTAAGTGTTACCATGGCGACCTGATTTCTCATTTTTTATGTATGTTTGTCATACTTAAATGTTTGAGATCGTCAAAACAAATTTAAATATTAGACAAAGATAACACAAGTAAACACAAAATGCAGTTTTTAAATGGTGTTTATTTAGCTTAGTGGGCTTACTGTCAGAGACTTTAAAGGTCCAGAAAGGTAATGTTGAGTCACTCATCTCTGTTGTCCACACCAAGTCAACAGAAAATGAACCAGAAAGTCCAGTGGTGAGAGTTGGAAAAAAAGGACTCACTGTTCACAGTAGCCAAATCTGTATGGTAAAATGTCACATCAGAGCATTTCCCGGAGGAGGAGGAATGTTGTTCGAGCCAGCTGTGAAATGTAACTTACCTGATGGGTTGGAGTTATTCCCAGCTCTTATTGATGTACCCGGTGGTGCTTCAAAAACTGTCAAAATCCCAATCCAAAACTCAACAAAGCACAACATTTTTCTAAATCCAAAGACTGTTTTAGGACTTATTTCAGAGATCACTGAATACAAACCTGTAAATGTTTGTTCCAGTGCTGAAAATGCAGCCAAAACTACAGACAAGCCATTTTGTCACTCTGCTCAAGTGACATGTGACAGTCAAGGTGAGGGTGAAGAAACATTAAGCACTGCACCCTCACACCTGAGATGGCACCCTAATGTCAATTTAGACCATATCTCAGAGGGTGATCGGGAGGTGGTTCGGCAGATGCTCTATGAACAGTCTGATGTGTTTGCTCATGATGAAGGAGACATTGGATGTATTCCTGGACTACAGCTAAAAATCAACACCACTGACAACACACCCGTGCAGAAAAGTTACAACTCCATTCCAAGACCACTGTATAAAGAGGTGAAGGAGTATGTTCAAAACCTTTTAAGCAGGGGCTGGATCAGGAAATCAGTGTCAAACAACTCGTCGCCAGTAGTGTGTGTGCGTAAAAAGGACAATACTTTGCGCTTGTGTGTTGATTTTCGTGAGCTGAACCGAAAAACCATACCTGACAGGCATCCGTTACCACGGATACAAGATCTACTGGACAGTCTTGGGGGTAATTCCTGGTTTTCCATATTGGATCAGGGAAGTGCCTACCATCAGGGTTTTGTAAGTGAGGAGTCAAGGCATTTAACTGCTTTTAGCATACCCTGGGGACTATACGAGTGGGTGCGGGTTCCATTCGGGTTGTCAAACGCTCCGGCCGCATTCCAAAGGTGTATGGAGGGGGTGTTAGAAGGGATCAGAGACGAGTGTTGCGTGCCTTACTTGGACGATGTACTGTGTTACTCCAAAACCTTTGATGAGCACGTAGAACACCTTAAACAGGTTTTGTGCAAAATGCGACAACATGGCATAAAACTTCGGCCAGCCAAATGTGAACTGTTCAAAAACCAAGTACGCTACCTGGGTAGGCTAGTGTCGGGAGAAGGAGTCCAGATTGACCCAAAAGACTTGGATGCTGTGTTCGCTCTGAAAGACAAGAACCCTCGCACAGTCGGAGAACTCAGAACGTTACTGGGTTTTCTCAGTTATTACCGATCATTTATTCAAGATTTTTCACGTCTGGCGAGACCCTTGTTCGAACTCCTCCAGAGCACTAATGAAACAAGCAATGACAATAAACCAGCACCAAAAAGGAGTAAAGGACAAACAAAGAAAGGGGACAGAAACCAGCTTCCTTCTTGCACACCAATAATATGGACCAGTGAACATCAGGAAGTTGTGTCAAGATTTGTGGACATTCTGACCAATCCTCCCATTCTAGCCTATCCCAATTTGGACCTTCCATTTGTATTGCATACAGATGCGTCAAACAAAGGCCTGGGAGCCGTCTTGTATCAAAAACAAGAAAACAAACTTAAGGTGATTGGCTATGGATCCAGAACTCTCACACCGGCCGAGAAGAATTATCACTTACATTCCGGTAAACTAGAGTTTCTAGCTCTCAAGTGGGCCATCTGCGACAAATTCCGTGACTATCTGTATTATGCACCGACTTTTACTGTCTATACAGATAACAATCCTTTAACCTATGTCCTCAGTTCAGCCAGGTTGAATGCAGTGGGTCATAGGTGGGTCGGGGAGTTGGCTGACTTCCATTTTGATATCAAGTATAGGCCAGGGAAAAGGAATGCAGATGCAGATATGTTATCCAGGCACCCATTAGATCTGCAAGAGCAAATGAATGAGTTCACAGAGACAGTTTTACCGGAAGTAGTGTCCGCAGTGTGGCAAGGGAGCAAGGCAGCACAAAACAGTGATGTGCCATGGATAGCTGCGTTACAACTGAGTTCTAATGACAACAATGTGCCAACTGACAGTGTTTTGAGCATGACGCCTAAAGACATCAATGCTGCTCAACAAGACGATGAGTCAATTAGAGAAGTAATCTCACTCAAACTCAAAGGATGGACACCAAACGATAAAGATAGACGGACAATGAGTAAACGGACACGGAGACTACTGTATGAGTGGAACAAGTTGGAAGTTGACAATGGATTATTGTACAGAAAGACAGAGCACAGCAAACAACTTGTCCTACCTGAACAGCTAAAGCCGATGGTGTTAAAGAGTTTACACAATGACATGGGTCATATAGGGTGTGATAAGGTGATACATCTGGCCCGTGAGCGTTTCTATTGGCCATGTATGCAACAAGATGTTGAAGATTATGTAACAAAAAAATGTCCGTGCATCAAACAAAAACGCCCAAATGTTCCCCAGAGAGCTCCAATGGGCTCTATCACAGCCAGTGCTCCCTTTGAGTTAATCTCCATCGACTACTTACACCTTGAGCCAAGTAAAGGAGGGTATGAGTACATCCTCGTACTAGTGGACCATTTCACTCGTTTCGCACAGGCATACCCTACAAGGAATAAATCAGGCAAAACAGCTGCAGAAAAGATATTTCAGGATTTTATTCCTCGTTTCGGGTACCCTGAGAAGTTGCATCACGATCAGGGACGTGAGTTTGAAAACAGTCTCTTCCACAGATTACAACAACTGTCTGGAATTTCTCACTCACGAACCACTCCATACCATCCGCAGGGCAACCCCGTGGAGCGCCTGAATCGTACACTACTCCAAATGCTTCGTACCCTACAGGAGGAGAAAAAAAGTGAATGGAAGGATCACCTACCCCAAATTGTACATGCTTACAATTGTACAAGACACAAGTCAACAGGCTATTCTCCATTTTTCCTCTTATATGGCAGAGTCCCAAGGTTGCCTGTAGATCTACTATTGAACCAGACAAAAGACACTGACACACACAGCCATCAAACCTACGCTAAAAAATGGGCTGATAGGATGCGTGTTGCTTACAAAATCGCTGCAGAAAACAGTCAAAAGTCTTCAGATAAAGGCAAAAAGCAGTACGACAAACGCTTAAAAGGTGTCACACTCCAACCAGGCGACAGGGTGTTGGTCAGAAACCTCTCTGAAAGAGGAGGCCCAGGGAAACTGCGCGCTTACTGGGAGTCAGCAGTACATCGCGTAGTTGAGAGAGTGGGAGATGGACCAGTCTATAAAGTACAAGCAGAGAGAGGCAGCCAAGTGATGCGAGTGTTACACAGAAACCTGCTGTTGCCTGTAAATGACTTGCCTTTAGAAGAAGAACTGCCTGCAAAAGAAAAGACAAAACAGAAACGGAAGAAGAGGACAGAGACAAATCCTAACAGTGACAACACAGACAATGACAGCTCGGAGGAAGAAGAGGAAAATACTTACCGCTACAACCTCCGTAGCCAAATCCCATGTTACAGACCCGTAAATCGTCAGCAAAATGCCTCAAATCTCCCAGACCAAAACACTCAGCAACCAGTACCTGTCATGCCTGAGCAAAATCCTCAAAATCAGCAAAGGCTTCGAGCGACAGCTAGAGAGTTCTGCCCACCAGTAAGGCAGGAACCGGTCCCCGTTCAGCGGGATGCTGAGGAGCAAATGGATGGACCAGCTTTGCTGCAGGAAGAACGTCAAGGACAAGTGGAGGTGATGGATAGAGAACAGGAGGAACTGAGAAGGTCACAGCGGAGAGCAAGGCCAGTAGAGAGACTGACCTACGACGTCCTGGGACAGCCATCGTACCAGCTTTGGACTGCAGACGTAAGACCTGTCCTACTCCCTACCCCTGTGCCGCTAACTCAAAACTATATGCCATTCCACTACCTCATCCAACCTCAGTCCCATGGTTATAATTGGTACACTCTCATGCATTAAGTCACCCTAGAACATGAAATGTCGGGAGACATTTATTTGAAGTGGGGGAGAGTGTAGAGGGTTGGAAATAGTTAATAGTTATGTAAGAGGTGAAAAAGACATTTGGATAAGAAAATTTAAGAAAAACAGGCACCCCTACAATTTTATGTTATTCCTTAATTGTTTATTTTTCTACAATGCATTTGTAATCCACGTGGTTCCATTATAACTCATGTGAGTTGAGTGCAGTTCCATACGCCGACCAATAGATGGCGCATGTCGCACAGTGATAGAGAGTAGACTCACGCACTGGAGGACGAAGAATAAAACTCCTTGTGTGAAATAACGAACGTGTTTTGCTGATTCTCTATCACAGGTTGGTAAATACTAATAATTCAAGAGTGCAATATAAACTGTAAGAGTCCTAGGATGTCCGAGATTATATTAAGGGTAAAAAAAAAAAAAAAATCCAAACCTACATGGCCCTGTGTGAAAAAGTGACCCCCCCCTCCCCTGTTAAAACATAAGTTAACTGTGGTTTATGACATCTTTGGAAAGCTGAGTTCAATTTCTCTAGCCACACCTGTTCTCAATCAAGAAATCACTTAAATACAACCTGTCTGACAAAGTGAAGTAGATCAAAAGATCCTCAAAAGCTAGATATCATGCTGTGATCCAAAGAAATTCAGGAACAAATGGGAAACAAAGTAATTTAGATCTATCAGTCTGGAAAAGGTTATAATGTGGAGAATGTGGAAGGACGAGGCTGAGTTTATTTCACAAGTCAGATTTATTAACATTCTCCAAAATCATCCAAAAACAGAAAGAGGACGAATCCCCCAGCATCTGTCCCTTTTCTACCCAGGACATCAAAACACACAGTCGCATGGTGCTTAATCCCCAGTAACAATGTAACTTCCTCCCGATCTTAACACCCCCACCTCCAGTCTCTGGCCGCTGGGCGAAATCCCCCACGGCTGTCTCCTTGCATGCCAAAGACTAACTTTCACATCCTCGTGTTATCTCCAGAGCGGCTCAGTCCTTTGTTCCATCTCAGATGTGAAGCCTAAGGTGGTATACGTATGAATCATGCAATGATATATATATGTGCATAATTGTGTCCCACATGACCCCCCCCCCCCAAACGTCTAAGATGGAACAACGTAATAACAGTCTGCAAGTCATGGTAAAACTATTACACATCAGTCCACGTGTCGCTTGGGCCTCAGTCGCCTCCCATATCTGCTGTAAGCGGGTTTAACCACTTTCGCGGCGCCTTCCTGCTGGAGAGCTGCTGTCTGAGGATGAGAACTGTTAGTCAATCCCTGTGGGTGTTCTGATGAATGCTCCCTAGGGGGTCTGCCGCGCCGAGGAGCCGGAGCCAACAGCACATCCTCGTCGGCCAACAAAAAGGCGGGTTTGAGTCTGTTTATGCCAATCTTTTCTTTCCTGCCCCCCAAATCTAGCAAAAAATGCTTATCCCCTGTTTCCAGCACTCTAAATGGTCCATCATAAGGTGGTCGTGTAACGGATGCCAACTAGTACTGTTCGGCATAGAACGTTAATAAACCTCCCTCCCGAAAGCCTCATACAGTATCGGTAGCGCTGAGCTATCGGTCGGACCTTTAGCTCAGCGCGATCGTGCTGTGTCTCCCATGCTCGAACTGTGTGTAGTTGACTGAGAGGTCGCGGGTTCGTGTCCCGTGTGGGGCGAACTGCGCAGGATGATCTCTGTCACAGTCGCAACGGTGGGCGATGCGCATCGTGTCTGACAAAAACAAACTCCGCATTTTTTAGAGCCTTAGGCACAAAAACGCACGGAAAACTGTGGTGAACGGGGCCGGGAAGCATGCCCGCCTCCGCGTCACTCTGCAACCGCTGAGCCAGGAAACATTGTGGCGCAGGATTATCTGGGAGAAATTCCCCGGGCAGCCGGAGTGGCTGCGCAAAAACTAATTCAGCCGGGGAGGCTTCTAAATCCTCTTTAGGTGCAGAATGCAACCCCAATAAAACCCATGGTAGCCTGTCCACCCAATTTGCATCCGTAAGCGACGCTCTGAGGGCCGCCTTCAATGACCTATGGAAACGTTTGCATAACCCATTAGCCTGCGGGTTGTACGCGGTAGTGCGGTGGATCGTTACCCCCAGGCTGCGGGCCATCGCTGACCAAAGCTCGGAAACAAATTGAGGACCTCTGTTGGACGTAATGTCCAACGGAACTCCAAAGCGCGCTACCCATGCCGTTAAAAACGCGCGCGCCACCTCCTCGGCTATGGTTGATGACAGTGGGACCACTTCTGGCCAGCGCGTGGTGCGGTCTACCATTGTCAGAAGGTGTGTGCACCCCTGCGACGGCGGGAGGGGGCCTACGAGGTCCACGTGAATGTGATCGAACCTCTTAGCCGGGATGTGAAATGGCTCCAAGGGAGCTCTCGTGTGCTTGTGAACCTTGGCTCATTGGCAAGCCATGCAGGCTGCTGCCCACTCTCTAACTTGCTTGCGCAGGCTCGGCCATACAAATTTCTCTCCTACCATTTTGACTGACGCGCGCACCCCTGGGTGCACCAGAGAATGAATCGAGTCAAAAACGCGGCGGCGCCACGCGGTCGGTACCACCGGGCGCGGTCGTCCCGTGGAGACATCGCAGATTAGGGGGGGCATACCATCTTGCAGCACCCTGTTCTCCAGCCTTAACCCTGTTGGTCCAGACTGGAGCGCGCGCACGTCCGCGTCGCTCGCCTGATCCGCGGCCATGGCTGCATAATCTATCCCTACGCGGACTGTGGCAGCGCGCACTTCTGCGTCGCTAGCCTGTTCCGCGGCCATGGTTGCATAATCTAACCTTACGCGGACTGGGGCCGCTACGGCGCGCTACGGCGCGTGAGAGACAGTCTGCCACTACATTAAGTTTACCTGCTACGTGCTGAAGATTGCAGCCAGCTGCCTCCGCTGCCGGCCCGACCACGGTTCTGAAACCTTGGCCATCGCGAAAGTCAGCGGCTTGTGGTCAACGAACGCGGTGAAACGGCGTCCTTCCAGCCAGAACTGGAAGTGGCGAATGGCCAAGTGGACGGCTAACAACTCCCTGTCAAATGCGCTGTATTTTCGCTCACTATCGCGCAACGTCCTGCTGAAAAAGGCGAGCGGCTGCCAAGCCCCGGCTACATGCTGCTCCACGACCGCCCCTATGGCCACATCTGATGCGTCAGTAGTGAGCGCTATGCGGGCCGTTGGGTCTGGATGCGCTAACAACGCAGCGTTTGCCAGGGCTGTTTTGACCTCCGCGAATGCTCGCTCTTGCTCAGGAGACCATTCGATTTTGCTTGTGGGTTTTTGTTTTTTTAGCGCGGCATACAATGGTTGCATGAGCTGCGCTGCGCGGGGGAGGAAACGGTTCTAAAAATTTACCATTCCCAAAAACTCCTGTAACGCTTTGACCGTTTGTGGCTGGGGAAAATTTGTTACTGCACGCATTTTGTCAGGCAGAGGAACCGCTCCTTCTGGAGAGACGCAATGCCCCAAAAAATCAATCTGCATCACCCCGAACTGACACTTCGCTGGGT
The DNA here is from genome assembly GCA_020510985.1 of Pholidichthys leucotaenia. Lineage (NCBI taxonomy): Eukaryota > Metazoa > Chordata > Actinopteri > Cichliformes > Pholidichthyidae > Pholidichthys > Pholidichthys leucotaenia. Next base: position 18,566,629 of record CM035850.1, on the reverse strand, counting down.
TGATTATTAATCCGTGCTCTCCCAACCTCCAGAAAACTGCCATGAGGTGGTTTTCGTGTTTGTCTTCGGACACGCTGGCTACCAAGATGTCGTCCAGGTAGATGAACACGAAGGGGAGATCGCGCAACACCGCGTCCATCATGCGTTGGAACGTCTGCGCAGCACCTTTAAGCCCAAACGGCATGCGCAAAAACTCAAAAAGGCCAAACAGAGTTATTACCGCTGTTTTGGGTATGTCCTCAGCGCGTACTGGGACTTGATGGTACCCGCGGACCAAGTCTATCTTAGAAAAAATGCGCGCCCCCGCCAAATGAACGGAAAAATCTTGGATATGCGGGATCGGGTAGTGGTCGTGTGCTGTAGCGTTGTTCAACCTGCGGAAATCTCCGCAAGGGCGCCACGAGCCGTCAGCTTTAGGGACCATGTGAAACGGGGAAGCCCATGGGCTTTTCGAACGCCTGATGATGCCCAACTTTTCCAGGTTGGCGAACTCCTCGCGCGCTATGGACAGTTTAGCTGCATCCAAGCGCCGAGTTTTTGCAAAAATGGGCGGTCTGGTGGTAGTAATAAAATGTTCCACTCCGTGTTTAGCGACAGCTGCTGAAAATGTGGGAACCGTGAGTGCTGGGAACTGAGTGAGTAGTGTGTGGAACTTGCCACCTGCCGTTGCGACGTTGGCTTGTGCTGTGGGCGGGGTCACTCGGGCTGCACAGGGAATAGAATAAAAAGAAAGTGCATTAACCAGGCGCCTATTAGCAAGATCAACCAACAAACCATGTGAGCACAGAAAATCAGCGCCTAACATATTGAAGCTCACTGCAGCTATAACAAAAGTCCACTCAAATGTACAGCCGTGCAGGGACAGAAACAGAGTCTTCTCACCAAAGGTCTTAATCCGCGAGCCGTTCGCTGCTGACGCTCCGTGACCTCCGGGACCCGCCAGCCAGTCAGCATATGTAGGCATGACGAAACTCACTTGGGAGCCTGTGTCCACGAGGAATTGCCTCCCTGAACGCGCGTCCGTCAAGTAGAGCAACTTGTTCTCTTCCCCGAGGGCCGCGGCTGCTACCGACCCCCGGTCTTGGCGTTTCCCGAGCGCTTGAACTAGCACGGTGGTATACATTTGCGTGCCCTCTCTGCAAAGCGGCGATGGTAGAAACAGAGGTCGTCTCCTCCGCTATCCCTGGCCCTCGCCACTGCCGTTGTCGGTGGGTCTGCTACCGCCGCCTCTGGCCCCCTGCCGTCTCGGGCCGTCGCGCCGATCTCCGTCGCTGCTGCGGTGGCCACGCGCTGTCTGCTGGCATTGAGAATCCGTTGTGCCTCCTGGGCCAGCGCGCAGAAGTCCCGCTGGGCCAACAACGGTGAACCGGCCAGGGTCGCTCTCGTGGCCGACGGGAGGGTTCTCAGGAAAATGTGGGTGAAGAGGAAGTCGTCGCCGTCTGAGCCCCTCAGTCTTAGCATGTCCTCCATCAGGTCGACGGGCGTGCTGTCTCCCAAGTCGTTCAGACCCAGGAGCCTCTCCACTCTCTCCTGGACTGAGGGAGTGAAACGCTGGATGAGCGCAGCCTTCAACCCGCCGTATTTGTCGTCGGCCGGTGGGCGCTCCAAAAGGCTCTGCACATGTCGAGCCGTGCGGTTGTCGAGCTTGGCAATAACATGGTAGAATTTCGTGTCATCTACCGTTATCCCCTGGAGGGCGAACTGCGCTTCAACCAAGTGGAACCAGGAGCACGGGTTGTCTTGCCAGAAGTCTGGTAGCTTGACTGTGGCTGCGTTCGCCTGGCTGGTTCCTGACGAGTCCGGCTCGGGGGAATTACTTCTGCTCATGATACGTCTTAGGGTCACCAGTGTGGAGAATGTGGAAGGACGAGGCTGAGTTTATTTCACAAGTCAGATTTATTAACATTCTCCACCATCATCCAAAAGCAGAAAGAGGACGAATCCCCCAACATCTGTCCCTTTTCTACCCAGGACATCAAAACACACAGTCACATGGTGCTTAATCCCCAGTAGCAATGTAACTTCCTCCCGATCTTAACACCCCCAACTCCAGTCTCTGGTCGCTGGGCGAAATCCCCCACGGCTGTCTCCTTGCATGCCAAAGACTAACTTTCACTTTCGTGTTATCTCCAGAGCGGCTCAGTCCTTTGTTCCGTCTCAGATGTGAAGCCTAAGGTGGTATACAGTGGGGCAAAAAAGTATTTAGTCAGCCATCAATTGTGCAAGTTCTCCCACTTAAAGGATGAGAGAGGTCTCCAATTTTCATCATAGGTATACCTCAACTATGAGAGACAAAATGAGAAAAAAAAATCCAGAAAATCACATTGAAGGATTTTTAATGAATTAATTGGTAAATTCCTCAGTAAAATAAGTATTTGGTCACCTAAAAACAAGCAAGATTTCTGGCTCTCACAGTACCTGTAACTTCTTCTTTGAGAGGCTCCTCTGTCCTCCACTCGTTACCTGTATTAATGGCACCTGTTTGAACTCGTTATCAGTATAAAAGACACCTGTCCACAACCTCAAACAGTCAGACTCCAAACTCCACTATGGCCAAGACCAAAGAGCTGTCAAAGGACACCAGAAACAAAATTGTAGACCTGCACCAGGCTGGGAAGACTGAATCTGCAATAGGTAAGCAGCTTGGTGTGAAGAAATCAACTGTGGGAGCAATTATTAGAAAATGGAAGACATACAAGACCACTAATAATCTTCCTCGATCTGGGGCTCCAGGCAAGATCTCACCCCGTGGGGTCAAAATTATCATGAGAACGGTGAGCCAAAATCCCAGAACCACATGGGGGGGTCTAGTGAATGACCTGCAGAGAGCTGGGACCAAAGTAACAAAGGCTACATCAGAAACACACTACGCCGCCAGGGACTCAAATCCTGCAGTGCCAGACGTGTCCCCCTGCTTAAGCCAGTACATGTCCAGGCCCGTCTGAAGTTTGCTAGAGAGCATTTGGATATTCCAGAAGAGGATTGGAAGAATGTCATATGGTCAGATGAAACCAAAATAGAACTTTTTGGTAAAAACTCAACTTGTCATGTTTGGAGGAGAAAGAACACCATACCTACTGTGAAACATGGGTGTGGAAACATCATCCTTAGGGGCTGTTTTTCTGCAAAGGGACCAGGACGACTGATCTGTGTAAAGGAAAGAATGAATGGGGCCATGTATCGTGAGATTTTGAGTGAAAACCTCCTTCCATCAGCAAGGGCATTGAAGATGAAACGTGGCTGGGTCTTTCAGCATGACAATGATCCCAAACACACCACCCGGGCAACGAAGGAGTGGCTTCGTAAGAAGCATTTCAAGGTCCTGGAGTGGCCTAGCCAGTCTCCAGATCTCAACCCCATAGAAGATCTTTGGAGGGAGTTGAAAGTCTGTGTTGCCCAGCAACAGCCCCAAAACATCACTGCTCATTGTTTTCATAACATTGGCGGACAGTATCTGACTCTCATGGACAGCTGTCTGGCTCAGACTATTCCATCTGCCGTGCTCAAGGACACGTGCCTTTGCCTTAGACACTAGTCATAACATCTGCTGAGAGAGAGACTATTGCTGTTCTCCTAGCTGATTTACACTGATTGCAACCAACACACATACAGCTGACCCATTTATACTGATGAAGACATATTCATTCACTGCTCTCTCTGTGTCATTGTGTGGATTCTATTGTCTGCTAATTGTGCATTGAGAGTTTTTTTCTTGTAATCACAATATCGGTCATATAAATGAACTTTATTTTGATAAACAATGCTTTTTTCTCTCTCCTATTGTGTCCCCTCCCCCACTCCCCCGCCTTCTATTCCCCTCCTGCTGACAGGCGCCTCCATGGCTTGCCACGTCATTGGGAATGTCATCTATGACGTTTCCATTGTCAAGTCAAATTCCTCGTATATTTACCTATTTATTTACTTGTAAATGTGCTTGGCAATAAACTTATTCTGATTCTGATTCTGATTCTCTAGAGGAGATCTGCATGGAGGAATGGGCCAAAATACCAGCAACAGTGTGTGAAAACCTTGTGAAAACTTACAGAAAACGTTTGACCTCTGTCATTGCCAACAAAGGGTATATAACAAAATATTGAGATGAACTTTTGTTATTGACCAAATACTTATTTTACTGAGGAATTTACCAATTAATTCATTTAAAATCCTTCAATGTGATTTTCTGGATTTTTTTTTCTTATTTTGTCTCTCATAGTTGAGGTATACCTATGATGAAAATTGGACACCTCTCTCATCTTTTAAGTGGGAGAACTTGCACAATTGGTGGCTGACTAAATACTTCTTTACCCCACTGTACGTATGAATCATGCAATGATATACATATGTGCATAATTGTGTCCCACAATAAATCCATTTCTAAAGCTTTGGGACTCCAGTGAACCACAGTGAGAGCCATTAGCCACAAATGACGAAAATATGGAACAGTAATGAACCTTCCCAGGAGTGGCCAGCAGACCAAACTTACCTCAAGAGTGCAGCAATGACTCCATGAGGTCACAAAAGACCCCACAACATCATCCAAAGAACTGTAGGCCTCACTTGCTTCAGTTAAGGTCAGAGTTCATGACTCAACCATAAGAAAGAGACTGGGCAAAAATGGCCTGCATGGCAGAGTTCCAAGATTAAAAAAAAAAACCCCACTGCTGAGGAAAAAGAACATAAAGGCTCATCTCAGTTTTGCCAGAAAACATCTTGATGATCCTCAACACTTTTGGGAAAATACTCTGTGGACTGACGAGACAAAAGTTGAACTTTTTGGAAGGTGTGTGTCCCATTACATCCAGCATTAGAGTAACACAGCATTTCAGAAAAGGAACACCATACCAACAGTAAAATGTGGTGGTAGTGTGATGGTCTGGGGCTGTTTTGCTGCTTCAGGACCTGGAAGACTTGCTGTGGTAAATGGAAGCATGAATTCTGCTGTCTACCAAAAAATCCTGAAGGAGAATGTCTGGCTACCTGTTCGTGACCTCAAGCTGAAGCGTACTTGGGTTCTGCAGCAGGACAATGATCCAAAACACACCAGCAAGTCCACCTCTGAATGGCTTAATCCTTGAAAGTTCCAGCTGTCATAAGACATCAGCATCACCTGCTGTCTCTGGCGCAGTTCTGCACCTGTCACGTGATGTGTCCCACAAACACAGAAAACCCAGTTGTACCAAGCATTTCACATCACAGGATGTCAGACATGTATACAGTGGGGCAAAAAAGTATTTAGTCAGCCACCAATTGTGCAAGTTCTCCCACTTAAAAGATGAGAGAGGTCTCCAATTTTCATCATAGGTATATCTCAACTATGAGAGACAAAATGAGAAAAAAAAATCCAGAAAATCACATTGAAAGATTTTTAACGAATTAATTGGTAAATTCCTCAGTAAAATAAGTATTTGGTCACCTACAAACAAGCAAGATTTCTGGCTCTCACAGACCTGTAACTTCTTCTTTAAGAGGCTCCTCTGTCCTCCACTCGTTACCTGTATTAATGGCACCTGTTTGAACTCATTATCAGTATAAAAGACACCTGTCCACAACCTCAAACAGTCAGACTCCAAACTCCACTATGGCCAAGACCAAAGAGCTGTCAAAGGACACCAGAAACAAAACTGTAGACCTGCACCAGGCTGGGAAGACTGAATCTGCAATAGGTAAGCAGCTTGGTGTGAAGAAATCAACTGTGGGAGCAATTATTAGAAAATGGAAGACATACAAGACCACTGATAATCTCCCTCGATCTGGGGCTCCACACAAGATCTCACCCCGTGGGGTCAAAATTATCACGAGAACGGTGAGCAAAAATCCCAGAATCACACGGGGGGACCTAGTGAATGACCTGCAGAGAGCTGGGACCAAAGTAACAAAGGCTACATCAGAAACACACTATGCCGCCAGGGACTCAAATTCTACAGCGCCAGACGTGTCCCCCTGCTTAAGCCAGTACATGTCCAGGCCCGTCTGAAGTTTGCTAGAGAGCATTTGGATGATCCAGAAGAGGATTAGGAGAATGTCATATGGTCAGATGAAACCAAAATAGAACTTTTTGGTAAAAACTCAACTTGTCGTGTTTGGAGGAGAAAGAACACCATACCTACTGTGAAGCATGGGGGTGAAAACATCATACTTTGGGGCTGTTTTTCTGCAAAGGGACCAGGACGACTGCTCCGTGTAAAGGAAAGAATGAATGGGGCCATGTATTGTGAGATTTTGAGTGAAAACCTCTTTCCACCAGCAAGGGCATTGAAGATGAAACGTGGCTGGGTCTTTCAGCATGACAATGATCCCAAACACACCGCCCGGGCAACGAAGGAGTGGCTTCATAAGAAGCATTTCAAGGTCCTGGAGTGGCCTAGCCAGTCTCCAGATCTCAACTCCATAGAAAATCTTTGGAGGGAGTTGAAAGTCTGTGTTGCACAGCGACAGCCCCAAAACATCACTGCTCTAGAGGAGATCTGCATGGAGGAATGGGCCAAAATACCAGCAACAGTGTGTGAAAACCTTGTGAAAACTTACAGAAAACGTTTGACCTCTGTCATTGCCAACAAAGGGTATATAACAAAGTATTGAGATGAACTTTTGTTACTGACCAAATACTTATTTTACCGAGGAATTTACCATTTAATTCATTAAAAATCCTTCAATGTGATTTTCTGGAATTTTTTTTTCTTATTTTGTCTCTCATAGTTGAGGTATACCTATGATGAAAATTGGAGACCTCTCTCATCTTTTAAGTGGGAGAACTTGCACAATTGGTGGCTGACTAAATACTTTTTTACCCCACTGTAGCTTACTGCTCTTCACTGGAGGACTTCACCCAAACAAGCTGCCTCAAACATCATTTCTGGAAACGTGAAGAAGAGAATGTAAACAAAGCCTCCATCGCAACATATATTTCCACACGAAGGAAACGTTTGCTCCAAATTTTGCTATCTATGATTCTAAAAAAAAGATTATTTAGCTTCTGAAGGGAAATATTTACCTTTTGTGACAGCAGAAAATGGTCTGGAGCGTGTACACTTTCGTCTGCCATTGATGGAGCTGCACGTGACGACAGAGAACAATAGCGCCCGTTGTGCCGCGTAATGTAACCGAAATTGAGGTGAAATAATTCATAACATACATGTGGCAGTTTCTGGATGTGGGAGAGAAAGTGAAAATGACTGGCAGAAGATAAAATAAGGACTGTGGATGACAAAAATGGATGAATGAAGACACGACGAGTGGTAGGTCTGATTGTTTATCGGTTTGTGTACATTCTACTGATTTTCTGGTTCATATACTTTGAAGAAAACAAAAGAACAAACAAAACAAAGACAAAAAAACAAAACCATCCTTTGTGTAAATATGTCCAAAGTTCACTTTTGACCAAAAGTTATGTGATTCGATACGGCTGCCGTCGCGTTATGCAAATTAGATGCGTAAATTTACTCCTATCTCAATCTCAATCTCAATCTTTCTAATTGACAGTAAGCCATTATCTCTTACCACTTTCAAGTTGTAGCCTTTGCAATGTCTGATAGCTAAACTGAATATTTTCTTCCAAAAAACCTTGACCACCAGAGGGGGGAGGCTGACTGGTGCACCACAGAATTTTAAGAGGTTAAGAAAAACAAAATGAAGACTTTGGAGTGGCCTAGTCAAAGTCCTGACCTGAATCCGATTGAGATGCTGTGGCATGACCTTACAAAGGCGGTTCATGCTCGAAAACCCTCCAATGTTGCTGAATTACAACAATTCTGCAAAGATGAGTGGGCCAAAATTCCTCCATAGCACTGTAAAAGACCCATTGCCAGTTATCGCAAATGCTTGATTGCAGTTGTTGCTCCTAAGGGTGGCCCAAGCAGTTATTAGGTTTAGGGGGCACTTTTTCACACAGGGCCATGTAGGTTTGGATTTTTTTTCCCCTTGTGGAGAAAGGAGGCAGGCAAGGCAATGAGCTGGACAACACAAAATTTATTCCATCTCCAACATACAGTTCAGTAAAAGAGCTCCCGGGTCTCTGTGCATTCCTCTTTTATATCTTTAATACCATGCATTGAGACCCGGAACTTCCGACCATCGTACATTGTGTTTAAAACAAAGCCTGTGTGGCACATTAACATGACATAACACCAGCGCCGCTCTCACACCCTTCTTCTTCCAATGGCTCCGGCATTTACTCCTCTCCCCGGGGGGTGCATAGTCCTTACTGTCCCGTCTGATACCCCCGGTGACACCTCCTCGTTCGGTCCGTTGTTCCCTTCTTCCCCAGTTGCCTTCTTCTCTGGGTGGAAAAGTCCCACACCATGCCCGTACACCCTTAATAATAAACACCTTCATTTAAAAAACTGCATTTTTGTGTTATCTTTGTTTAATATTTAAATTTGTCTGATGATCTGAAATATTTAAGTGTGACAAACATACAAAAAAATAAGAAACCAGGAAGGGGGCAAACACTTTTTCACACCACTGTGTGTGTGTGTGTGTGTGTGTGTGTGTGTGTGTGTGTGTGTGTGTGTGTGTTATACATATACAGCTGTGGACAAAATTGTTGGTACCCCTCTGTTAATGAAAGAAAAACCCACAATGGTCACAGAAATAACTTGAATTTGACAAAAGTGGTAATAAATAAAAATTCTATGAAACTTAACCAATGAAAATCAGACAATGCTTTTGAATTGTGGTTCAACAGAATTATTTTGAAAAACAAACTCATGAAACAGGCCTGGACAAAAATGATGGTACCCTTAACTTAATATTTTGTTGCACAATCTTTTGAGGCAATCACTGCAATCAAACAATTTCTGTAACTGTCAATTAGACTTCTGCACCTCTCAGCAGGTATTTTGGCTCACTCCTCATGAGCAAACTGCTCCAGTTGTCTCAGGTTTGAAGGGTGCCTTCTCTAGACGGCATGTTTCAGCTCTTTCCACAGATGTTCAATAGGATTTAGATCAGGGCTCATAGAAGGTCACTTTAGAATAGTCCAATGTTTCGCTCTTAGCCATTCTTGGGTGTTTTTAGCTGTGTGTTTTGGATCATTATCCTGTTGCAAGACCCATGACCTGCAACTGAGACCAAGCTGTCTGACACTGGGCAGCACATTCCTCTCTAGAATACCTTGATAGTCTTGAGATTTCATTGTACCCTGCACAAATTCAAGACACCCTGTGCCAGATGCAGCAAAGCAGCCCCACAACATAACAGAACCTCCTCCATGTTTCACAGTAGGGACAGTGTTCTTTTCTTGGTATGCTTCATTTTTGCATCTGTGAACATAGCGCTGATGTGCCTTGCCAAAAAGTTCCAGTTTTGTCTCGTCTGTCCATAGGACATTCTCCCAGAAGCTTTGTGGCTTGCCAACATGCAGTTTGGCAAATTCCAGTCTGGCTTTTTTATCATTTGTTTTCAACAGTGGTGTCCTCCTTGGTCGTCTCCCTTGAAGTCCACTTTGGCTCAAACAACGACGGATGGTGCGATTTGACACTGATGTACCTTGACCTTGGAGTTCACCATGAATGTGTTTAGAGGTTGTTCTGGGCTCTTTTGTTACCATTCGCATCATCCGTCTCCTCCTGCGGCCACGTCCAGGGAGGTTGGCTACAGTCCTGTGGATCTTAAATTTCTGAATAATATGTGCAACTGTAGTCACAGGAACATCAAGCTGCTTGGAGATGGTTTTATAGCCTTTACCTTTAACATGCTTGTCTATAATTTTCTTTCTAATCTCCTGAGACAACTCTCTCCTTGGTTTCCTCTGACCCATGTTTATTGTGGTACACACCATGTCACCAAACAGCACAGTGACTACTTGTCACCCTTTAAATAGGCTGACTGACTGATTACTTCAGGTCGGGGAACAGGAAGATGCTGAAGTCCGTACAGAAGGAGCTGAGGTGGAAGATCAGAGAAGGCAAGGACAGCTTCAGGAAGAAGATGGAGGATAAGCTGCAACAGAGCGACATTGGTGGAGTCTGGAGAAACCTTAAAACCATCTCTGGGCTCCAGAATACCTCCCCCCAGGCCACGGGGGGTAGGGAGTGGGCGAACAATCTGAATCTGTTTTTCAATAGGTTTGACCAACCGCCCTCCCCCCCGACTGCACAACAACTACTGCTGCCTCTGAAGACATCAAGTCCTGCTGCCCACTCCCCACTCCACCATCACCCCCCCGACTCCCAACACACAGCCCCCCAACCTGACCCTCACTAAGACCCAGGTGAGGACGGAGCTGAGGAAGATCAAGGCTAGGAAGGCGTCGGGACCGGACGGCATCAGTGCAAAGCTCGTCAAGTCCTGTGCAGACCAGCTGTGTGGGATTGTGGAGTACATCTTCAACCTGAGCCTGAAGCTGGGGAGGGTACCACAGTTGTGGAAAACATCTTGTGTGGTACCTGTACCAAAGACTTCCCACCCCAAAGATCTGAACAGCTACAGACCAGTGGCCCTGACGTCAAAACATGATGAAGACCCTGGAGAGACTGCTTCTTGCTCACCTCTGCCCTCTGGTGGGACCAGCAATGGATCCACTCCAGTTCGCCTACCAGCATAGCATTGGGATGGAGGATGCGGTCATCTTCCTCCTTCACCGTTCTCTGTTCCACCTGGAGAAGCCCGGGAATGTGGTGAGGATCATGTTCTTTGACTTCTCCAGTGCTTTCAACACCATCCAATTGATGATCCTGAAGGACAAGCTGCTGTGCGCAGGGGTGGACAAGCACCTGTCATCATGGATCCTGGACTACCTCATAAACCGGCCACAGTTTGTGAGAACCTGGGACTGTGTGTCTGACACGATCATCGGTAGCACCGGGGCCCCCCAGGGAACGGTTTTGGCTCCCTTCCTGTTCACCCTTTATACTGCGGACTTCTCACACAACACAACACACTGCCATCTACAGAAGTTCTCTGATGACTCTGCGATCGTTGGCCTCATCTCCAACGGAGTTGAAGCTGAGTACAGAGGACTTATCCAGGACTTTGTGAACTGGTGCCATTGGAACTGCCTCCAGATCAACGCAAGGAAAACTAAGGAGCTGGTGATGGACAGCCGCAGGCAAGGACAACCCCTCACAGCACCAATAAATATACAGGGAACAGACATCGAGATGGTGACATCCTACAAGTACCTGGGTGTTCATCTGAACAGTAAACTAGACTGGTCACACAATACTGACGCACTCTACAAGAAGGGACAGCGCAGGCTGTTCCTACTGAGGAGACTCAGGTCTTTTGGTGTACAAGGGGCGCTGCTGAAGACATTCTACGACACGGTGGTGGCATCAGCCATCACTTTTGGAGTGGTCTGCTGGGACAGTGGCATTACAGCAGCCGATAGGAAGAGACTGAACAAACTGATCAAGAAAGCTAGCTCTGTCCTGGGGCAGCGCCTTGACCCAGTGGAGGAGATAGGAGAGAGAAGGATGGTGGCTAAACTGTCATCTCTGCTGGAGTCCGAGTTCCACCCTATGCAGGACATACTGAATGCACTGAGGAGCTCATTTAGCAGCAGATTACATCATCCTAGGTGCACAACCGAGAGGTTTCGCAGGTCCTTCCTACCAACGGCTGCCAGACTGTACAACCTAAGCAGGGCTGCTTGCAGAGATAGCAAAAAGATGTGACAACCTAATAGTATTGAATGCAAAAGACGCAATAGACTTACACAATGGTCCCCTCTGGTATACAACTAGGAAAAGACCGGTAGCTACGGAGGGTGACAATATGTATGGGTACATAATCATACCATGTAGGATAACTAAGTAGACGGTTATGCTGCTGCTTCATTCCATCTAGCTACAATGCTCCGCACTGTGTGTGTTTATATATTTATATATTTATTCCATCTAGCGACAATGCTCCGCACTGTGTTTATATATTCATATATTTATTCCATCTAGCTTCAATGCTCCACACTGTATGTGTGTTTATATATTCACATATTTATTCCATCTAGCTACAATGCTCCACACTGTGTGTTTATATATTTATATATTTATTCCATCTAGCTACAATGCTTCGCACTGTGTGTCTATATATTTATGTTTATATGTACATATGTATACTTGCTGCTCTTGTTTTTTTCCTTGCCTTCTGATTGTTCCTCTGAGTGTTACTGTCCCTGTGCTGTCGCAATCCTGGAATTTCCCCATTGTGGGACTAATAAAGGCTTATCTCTCTCGCTTCCGCCCTCCAAAGAGAGCAGACGCTTTTCTTCCCAGCTCCGGCTCCTTATCTCTCTCCTTCCCTAACTGACTGGATCCCAGCTTGCTATCGTCTGTCTGCGTGTTTTTACTGCTGATTTATCGAACGAAATTATGGATTTAATAAGCTGGGCTTTGAACGCAATTGACACTGTTTTTTCAACGAGAAAATCTGGCCCGGGGGAGCCGATCTGTCCCGCAGGCACTGCTGCTGTGGGTTATTTGAAGGACACAAGTAATTGGAAACTCTTGTGCCTGTGTGATCTTTCTATTGAAGATATTGAAGATTTATATCTTTTCGGAGCAATGGTCATCGGAATTCTACTGATTGGATTTGGAATTGTTCTGGTGTACCGCAAACTGAAGAAGATGGATAGAGCTTATCAAAAAGCTGACCCGGCGAAGCTCACCCATCAAATTGACCAACTGGGCAGGACTCTGACAGCGGCCAATGGAGAACTGTACAGGAAAATGGATTACATCACGATCACGCTGAGAGCTGTCCATGAATCGATTTCAACGCCTGGCCATGAAGGATTGGAGCACTGAATCCGTAAGAGAATAGAAAGTTTTTTTTCTGAAGTCAGTGCTATTCGACCTGTTTCTTTCGGCTCCCTCAGCACTCAGTCCTCCAGATAATCAACAGTATATCTGTTTTCACAACACTGGCGGGCAGCATTTGACTCTCAAGGACAGCTGTCTGGCAAAACTATTCCATCTGCTGTGTTCAAGGACACGGGCCTTTGCTTCAGACTGTAGTCATAACATCTGCTGAGGAAGAGACTATTGTTGTCCTCCAACTGATTGCCACTGATTGTACCCAACTCACACAAACTGATCCACTATACTGACTCGAAGATATACACTCACTGCTCTCTTTGTGTCATTGTGTGGATTCTATTGTCTGCTAATTGTGCATTGAGAGTTTTTTTCTTGTAATCATAATATCGGTCATATATGAACTTTATTCTGATAAACAATGCTTTTTTCTCTCTCCTACTGTGTCCACCCCTCCCTCCTCCCCATTGCCTTCTGTTCCCCTCCTGCTGACAGGCGCCTCCACGGCTCGCCGCGTCACTGAGAATGTCATTTATGACGTTCCAGTGTCAAGTCAAATTCCTCGTATATTTACCTGTTATTTACTTGTAAATGTGCTTGGCAATAAACTTATTCTTATTCTTATTCTTATCTTATCTTATCTTATCTTATCTTATCTTACAAGTTTGTAGACACCTGTGATGTGAATTAGAGGACACATCTTGGTTGAACATGTCCCGATGGTCACATTATTTTCAATCTTTTCTAGGGGTACCATCATTTTTATCCAGGCCTGTTTCATGAGTTTGTTTTTTAAAATAATTCTGTTGAACCACAATTCAAAAGCATTGTCTGATTTTAATTGGTTAATTTTCATAGAATTTTTATTTATTACCACTTTTGTCAGATTCAAGTTATTTCTGTGACCATTGTGGGTTTTTCTTTCATTAACAGAGGGGTACCAACAATTTTGTCCACGTGTGCTTATGTATGTATGTATGTGTGTGTGTGTATGTATATATATATATATATATATATATATATATATATATATATATATATATATATATATATATATATATATATATACTGTATATATATAGTGGCGGATAAAATAAGTGAAACCCAGGTGTGGAGGCACGGAATAAGTGCAGGCACGACGAACTGAAGTTTAAAAGGGTGTTTATTTCATCCTCCAGCACGAGGGTCACTCCAGCACTGTGGGAGCGCGCTGGAGCGAGCCCTGTGTATCTCTAGTCAGCAAACAGGCAATGCGTGTGTCAGAAAGAGAGTGAGCAAGCGATATTCACTTCACTTAAATACCCAGCTACAGACAATGCATGCATGGCATATTAGCATCACAGTACAGCAGGAATGCATGGGACATTTACATGAGAGTCACACATATCAATAGCAGGATTATTGGCGCCGGAATCAGACAAAGAGAGGCTGCCTATTGACATCAGTCCATACATCTCACTGTTATGCTAATTGCTCCAGCTGAGCGCTCTGCTTGTCCGTAGGCTGTGGGAGTCACCCACAATATATACTATATATACACTACCGTTCAAAAGTTTGGGGTCACCCAGACAATTATTTTGTGTTTTCCATGAAAAGTCACACTTATTTACCACCATGAGTTGTAAAATGAATAGAAAATATAGTCAAGACATTGACAAGGTTAGAAATAATGATTTGTATTTGAAATAATTTTTTCCTTCAAACTTTGCTTTCGTCAAAGAATCCTCCATTTGCAGCAGTTACAGCATTGCAGACCTAACATGATTGCACAAGGGTTTTCTAATCATCCATTGGCCTTCTGACGCAATGAGCAAACACATTGTACCATTAGAACACTGGAGTGATAGTTGCTGGAAATGGGCCTCTATACACCTATCTTGCACCAAAAACCAGACATTTGCAGCTAGAATAGTCATTTACCACATTAGCAATGTACAGAGTGTATTTGTGATTAGTTTAAAGTTATCTTCATTGAAAAAAAGTGCTTTTCTTTCAAAAATAAGGAAATTTCTAAGTGACCCCAAACTTTTGAATGGTATATATACAGTATATATATATATATATATATATATATATATATATATATAGTGGGGGGAAAAAGTATTTAGTCAGCCACCAATTGTGCAAGTTCTCCCACTTAAAAGATGAGAGAGGTCTCCAATTTTCATCATAGGTATACCTCAACTATGAGAGACAAAATGAGGAAAAAAAATCCAGCAAATCACATTGAAGGATTTTTAATGAATTAATTGGTAAATTCCTCAGTAAAATAAGTATTTGGTCAATAACAAAAGTTCATCTCAATACTTTGTTATATACCCTTTGTTGGCAATGACAGAGGTCAAACGTTTTCTGTAAGTCTTCACAAGGTTTTCACACACTGTTGCTGGTATTTTGGCCCATTCCTCCATGCAGATCTCCTCTAGAGCAGTGATGTTTTGGGGCTGTCGCTGGGCAACACGGACTTTCAACTCCCTCCAAAGATTTTCTATGGGGTTGAGATCTGGAGACTGGCTAGGCCACTCCAGGACCTTGAGATGCTTCTTACGAAGCCACTCCTTCGTTGCCTGGGCAGTGTGTTTGGGATCATTGTCATGCTGAAAGACCCAGCCACGTTTCATCTTCAGTGCCCTTGCTGATGGAAGGAGGTTTTCACTCAAAATCTCACGATACATGGCCCCATTCATTCTTTCCTTTACACGGCTCAGTCGTCCTAGTCCCTTTGCAGAAAAACAGCCCCAAAGTATAATGTTTTCACCCCCATGCTTCACAGTAGGTATGGTGTTCTTTCTCCTCCAGACACGACAAGTTGAGCTTTTACCATAAAGTTCAATTTTGGTTTCATCTGGCCATATGACATTCTCCCAATCCTCTCCTGGATCATCCAAATGCTCTCTAGCAAACTTCAGACGGGCCTGGACATGTACTGGCTTAAGCAGGGGGACACGTCTGGCACTGCAGGATTTGAGTCCCTGGCGGCGTAGTGTGTTTCTGATGTAGCTTTTGTTACTTTGGTCCCAGCTCTCTGCAGGTCATTCACTAGGTCCCCCCGTGTGGTTCTGGGATTTTTGCTCACCGTTCTTGTGATCATTTTGACCTCACGGGGTGAGATCTTGCGTGGAGCCCCAGATCGAGGGAGATTATCAATGGTCTTGTATGTCTTCCATTTTCTAATAATTGCTCCCACAGTTGATTTTTTTCACACCAAGCTGCTTACCTATTGCAGATTCAGTCTTCCCAGCCTGGTGCAGGTCTACAGTTTTGTTTCTGGTGTCCTTTGACAGCTCTTTGGTCTTGGCCATAGTGGAGTTTGGAGTCTGACTGTTTGAGGTTGTGGACAGGTGTCTTTTATACTGATAATGAGTTCAAACAGGTGCCATTAATACAGGTAACAAGTGGAGGACAGAGGAGCCTCTTAAAGAAGTTACAGGTCTGTGAGAGCCAGAAATCTTGCTTGTTTGTAGGTGACCAAATACTTATTTTACCGAGGAATTTACCAATTAATTCATTAAAAATCCTTCAATGTGATTTTCTGGATTTTTTGTTTCTCATTTTGTCTGTCATAGTTGAGGTATACCTATGATGAAAATTGGAGACCTCTCTCATCTTTTAAGTGGGAGAACTTGCACAATTGGTGGCTGACTAAATACTTTTTTGCCCCACTGTATATATATATATTCAAATAATTAAAAGGTCCTCATTTCTGTGTATGTGAGCATTGTGGGGGGAGGGGGAGGGACCTCTGGTTGTTTGCAGTCTGGATGGCCCAGGAGAAGAAACTGTTTGTCAGTCTGGAGGTGCGGGAGCTGATTGATCTGAAACGTCATCCAGTGGTGGCCTTGATCTTTCTGAGACAGGAGGATGTGGAGATGTCCTCCAGGGAGGGCAGAGGGCAACCAATGATTTTTTGGGGCGGTGTTGATGACCCTCTGCACAGCCTTCTTGTTCTTGGCTGTGGAGCCGGCGTACCACACACCCAGACAGTAGGTGAGCACGCTCTCCATTGAGGAGTGGTAGAAGGCCAGCAGCAGCTTCTGGTCCAGGTTGTTCCTCCTCAGGACACAGAGGAAGTGCAGCTGCTGCTGAGCTTTCTTCACCATGGCCTTGGTGTTGTCAGTCCAATTTGGTATTTTGTTGAGCAGCCCCAAAGTATAATGTTTTCACCCCCATGCTTCACAGTAGGTATGGTGTTCTTTCTCCTCCAGACACGACAAGTTGAGCTTTTACCATAAAGTTCAATTTTGGTTTCATCTGGCCATATGACATTCTCCCAATCCTCTCCTGGATCATCCAAATGCTCTCTAGCAAACTTCAGACGGGCCTGGACATGTACTGGCTTAAGCAGGGGGACACGTCTGGCACTGCAGGATTTGAGTCCCTGGCGGCGTAGTGTGTTTCTGATGTAGCTTTTGTTACTTTGGTCCCAGCTCTCTGCAGGTCATTCACTAGGTCCCCCCGTGTGGTTCTGGGATTTTTGCTCACCGTTCTTGTGATCATTTTGACCTCACGGGGTGAGATCTTGCGTGGAGCCCCAGATCGAGGGAGATTATCAATGGTCTTGTATGTCTTCCATTTTCTAATAATTGCTCCCACAGTTGATTTTTTTCACACCAAGCTGCTTACCTATTGCAGATTCAGTCTTCCCAGCCTGGTGCAGGTCTACAGTTTTGTTTCTGGTGTCCTTTGACAGCTCTTTGGTCTTGGCCATAGTGGAGTTTGGAGTCTGACTGTTTGAGGTTGTGGACAGGTGTCTTTTATACTGATAATGAGTTCAAACAGGTGCCATTAATACAGGTAACAAGTGGAGGACAGAGGAGCCTCTTAAAGAAGTTACAGGTCTGTGAGAGCCAGAAATCTTGCTTGTTTGTAGGTGACCAAATACTTATTTTACTGAGGAATTTACCAATTAATTCATTAAAAATCCTTCAATGTGATTTTCTGGATTTTTTGTTTCTCATTTTGTCTGTCGTAGTTGAGGTATACCTATGATGAAAATTGGAGACCTCTCTCATCTTTTAAGTGGGAGAACTTGCACAATTGGTGGCTGACTAAATACTTTTTTGCCCCACTGTATATATATATATATTCAAATAATTAAAAGGTCCTCATTTCTGTGTATGTGAGCATTGTGGGGGGAGGGGGAGGGACCTCTGGTTGTTTGCAGTCTGGATGGCCCAGGAGAAGAAACTGTTTGTCAGTCTGGAGGTGCGGGAGCTGATTGATCTGAAACGTCATCCAGTGGTGGCCTTGATCTTTCTGAGACAGGAGGATGTGGAGATGTCCTCCAGGGAGGGCAGAGGGCAACCAATGATTTTTTGGGGCGGTGTTGATGACCCTCTGCACAGCCTTCTTGTTCTTGGCTGTGGAGCCGGCGTACCACACACCCAGACAGTAGGTGAGCACGCTCTCCATTGAGGAGTGGTAGAAGGCCAGCAGCAGCTTCTGGTCCAGGTTGTTCCTCCTCAGGACACAGAGGAAGTGCAGCTGCTGCTGAGCTTTCTTCACCATGGCCTTGGTGTTGTCAGTCCAATTTGGTATTTTGTTGTAAATTTGTGACTTTTTTTTCCCCCCTAATTTGATAATTTTTCTTGTAATTTTGGAACTTTTGCATAAATTTGCTGCTTTGTTTCCTTGTAAATTTGTTATTTTCTTGTAAATTTGTGACTTTTTCCCAAAAATTTGTGACATTTTTCTTGGAAATTTTGAACTCTCAAAATTTTTTAACTTTTTTTTTTATTATAAATTTACAGCTTTTCCTCATAAATTTGGGACTTTTTCCTCATCAATTTTCAATTTATTTACTCAGATATGAGACTTTTTTTTGTTAATTTGCAACTTAAGATTTTTTTCCTCATAAATTTGTGACTTCTGGTAAATTTGCTCAATTTTTCTTGTTTGTAACTCGGGTAATTTTACAGGTTTTTTTCTTGTAAATTTGCAACTTTTTTCTTCTCAATTTTCACTTTTTTTTCTCAAATTTTCACTTTTTTCTCATAAATTTGTGACTTTTTTGTATAATTTTACCTATGGCACAAGTGTTACTGAAACCTGCTCACCCATGTTTACCCCATGTGGGACCCACATGGGTTTAAAGTGGGTAAATATGTTACCTGCTATTTATTAGAAAAAGTTGCAAATTTACAGTAAAAAAATGCAAATTTATGCAAAAGTTTCAATTATCAAGAAAAATTGGTCAAATTAGGGGGGAAAAGTCACACATTTACAAGAAAATAGCACATTTATGAGAAATTAAGTTGAAAATAAGGGAACAGGTAAAGTTCAGTGGGCAAACACAGATGGGACCAACATGGAACCCACAGATAAACCTACATGGGACTCATAAACAGCCCAGTTTTAACCTTTGGTAGGACTCACATGGACATGCTGGCTGGGCAGAAGAAGCATTATTACAGCGCTGACTTCAATGAGATGAAATCATAAATGAGCAAAAATGACAAGCTGCAGACAATTCTACTATGAATGAGCAAGTTATTAGGACCAAGAGCATTTCTCACCAGCAGTCAGAGTCCCTGTTACAACAATCCAGTAAAAGTGCAATGTCAAAAAATATAAACGGCTTTATGGGTGTGTTCAAATCCTATACAGAATGGGCATTCACGTCATGTCGCTCTGCATTCTGGGTCATCGTCGCCATTTTCGTGGTCTGGCTTCTTTGTTTATCTGCAGTCTACTGCAACTGCTAAAAGGAACAGACGTGCAGTGGAACGGAGCAAACAGAAAATTAAAATTCTTTATTCAGACAAGCTGAATAAGGAAGCAAAGGAACGCTACCTCCAAAAAGTTAAAGAAATAAATAGGATTGATCCATATGAGCACAAGAAATGGACCATGGATCTTGACCAACTGCCTCTTGATGTAGTCAGTTAAGCTGCACTATGTTCCAGCAATTGCCAGTGCAGTCAGTGAAACTGGTGTTGAAGTTGTTTAACAGAATGTGGAAGGAAGGGGTTATCCCAAGCGGGTGGAAAAAGGCTGTAATTTTACCTTTTAATAAGCCAGGGAAAGATCCAGCTCATCCAGGCAACTACAGGCCAATAGCTTTAACATCACACTTAGGGAAATGGATGGAGAAAGTATTAGTTTGCAGGCTGTCATATGTACTAGAGCAAAGAACATTAATCAACAATTATCAGAATGGTGTTAGAAGAGGAAGATCCACAGCTGATGGTCTAGTTAGAGTAAGTAATGATTTTGAAAAGACTCTCAAAATAAAGGAAATAATAGTTATAGTTTATCTGGATATTAAAAAAGCTTATGACTCACTGTAGAGGGATGAACTTCTCATCAAATTGAGTAAAATGGGCATTGGAGGTAGGATGTATCATTGGATAATGGATTTTTTTAAACAAACAGGAAAATTAGGGTTAAAGTGGTTATGCTGCCCCCATGTATCATGTATCAAGTTAAGAGTTCCCATTACAGCATTGCATGTAAGGGAGTTTGGCTCCCTCTAGTGGTGTAGGGAAAGCATTGTTTTGAACTATACACAAAGTATTGCACATGCGCAGTAATGATATAACCGGAGGTCGGAGCAGAACGCCACTCATTGTACGAGCGCTGTTGATGTTGTTAATTATCGGCGCCTTGGACATCATTAGTCTGTGAGTATGTGCATGGTTTGACAGTGTTAACAGCTACAATGAGAACTGCATGGTTGCATTGGTGTATTTTAAGCGATCTGACTAATCTGTTGCCATCATTGTTACCAAGCTAAGCTAGAGCTAACGCTAATATGTGCTAAGCTAAATACGGTGACCATATCATTGACGGCGTGTATATACTTACTTTGTTGCAGTTTTACACGGTTGTAGGAACAAATCTAAACGGATGTAAAACCCTAAAGACGAGTGTACATCACGTTGAGTTCCTTGTGGGGCAGCTTCAATAAACGAGATAAAAGGAAACATCTTGTCATCATTGAGGCCTACACCACACGTGTTAGCTCGCTGTCTACTAGTCGAAAACTGGGAAACTCGATAGGAGGGCAGTAAAGTAAAAAGACTAACAGCGCGGCGGGCCCGATAAACAATCAACAAACAGCAAATGAGCCTCAGGGCAGGAGAGCAGCACCAACCAACTCCCCAACTCAGAAGTGGAGTTATGGAGACGGGACACACAGCTCCCTTGGCTACAGCTGCACGAGCTAGCTCATTATACTCACGTAGCTTCAAGTCAAGCAAGGCTTCTTCAGCTACCTCCTCAGCCATAAGAGCTAGAGCCAAAGCAGATGCTGCACGAGCTGAATTAGCTTATTCAGAGAAAGAAGCAGCCCTCATCACACAGAAAGCTAATCTTGAAGCACAGATGCACATTTTGAACCATCAGAAGGCTGTTGCAGCTGCAGAAGCTGAAGCTGCGGCCTATGAAGAAGCAGAGGAATGTGCAAGAAGTGAATTCAGCCAAGCATTAATGGACTTGCCAGTTGGCTCAGCACAACACACATCTGAGTATGTACAGAAGCACCTTAATATGCGCTTTGAGGAAACTCCATTTAAAACTGATCCAGCCACCCCCTCTAAGATCCAGTGTGAACAGTTTGAAATGGCCACAAATGTACCATTCATCCCATCTAATGCTGTAGATGGTAAGAGTAGGGTCAGCGTCAACATGAAGGAGGAGCAGGGAGCTGCAGAGACAATTAATCCCCCAACATTACGACCCTATTATGCCCCCGCAACACATTATGCCGAAGCACAAAGCATTCAGGATCTGACCAAATATCTCACACGCCGAGAGATGTTGAGCACGGGACTCCTACAGTTTGATGACCTCCCAGAGAATTATTGGGCATGGAAAGCATCCTTCCAGAACACCATACAAGACCTCAGCCTCTCACACCACGAGCAATTGGATCTGATGATAAAATGGCTCGGCACAGAATCAGCAGAACAAGCAAAGAGGATCCGCTCTGCACATGTCTTCAACCCAAAGGCAGCCCTCAACTTAGTCTGGGAAAGGCTAGAAGAGTGTTATGGGTCACCCGAAGCAATAGAAAATGCACTGCTAAAAAAGCTTGATGATTTTCCCAAAATCAGCAACAAAGATGCACTCAAGCTGAGAGAACTTGGTGACGTTCTACAGGAGCTCGAATGTGCAAAGGATGGCAGATACCTACCTGGGCTCGCATACCTGGATACAGCCCGTGGAGTGAATCCTGTTGTTGAGAAACTGCCCTACAGCCTACAGGAGAAGTGGATTGCGGCAGGCGCCAAATACAAAGAAACGCACAAAGTCGCTTTTCCTCCTTTCAGCTTTTTTTCCAGCTATGTCAGACGACAGGCCAAAATAAGAAACGACCCAAGTTTCAGTTTCTCTCCACCGGCCCACATGAACACCAGAGTTGAAAAAGCCCCCAAGTTCGCCAGTGAGCACCTCATCAGTGTCCACAAAACAGACATCCCACCAGCTTCACCCGCAGCTACAGGTAACCACACACATGAAAGAACAGAAAGCCCAGATAAACAATGTCCCATACACAGAAAGCCACACCCATTAAAGAAATGTAAAACATTTAGAGCCAATCCAATAGAAGAACGCAAACTGTTCTTGAGAGAGAATCACATCTGCTTTAAGTGTTGTGGCTCCACTCAGCATTTGGCAGAAGACTGTAAACAGTCAATCCAGTGCTCTGACTGTGGTAGTGATAGACATGTAGCAGCACTACATCCTGACCCCTCTCCTCCTCCCATGGAGCCTCAGGAAGCTGAGACGGATCATGGCGGGGAGTACCATGATTATGAGAGCACACTAGTCACGTCTAGATGCACAGAAGTTTACGGTAATGCAGAAAACCCACGATCCTGCTCAAAAATTAGCCCTGTGTTAGTTTATCCTGCAGGACACAGAGAAGAAGCTCAGAAAATGTATGCAGTGCTCGATGAACAAAGCAACAGGTCACTCGCTAAATCAGAGTTTTTCCAGCTGTTCAACATTAGAGCACCTTCCGACCCTTACACACTGAAAACGTGCTCAGGGGCTACTACGGTTTGGGGGCGGAGAGCTCCAAACTTCATGATAGAATCAATGGATGGAAAAGTACAGCTCCAGCTTCCAAACTTGATCGAGTGTGACGTGATCCCCGTTGACAGGAGGGAGATCCCATCTCCAAAGGACGCACTTGTGCATCCACACCTGAGAAAAGTCGCAGACAAGATTCCACCTGTAGATGAACATGCTCCCATCCTCCTACTGCTGGGAAGAGACATCCTACAGGTACACAAGGTGAAGGAACAAATAAATGGGGCCCCACAGTACTCCGTATGCACAGCGCTTGGACTTGGGATGGGTTATTGTGGGAGAAACGTGTTTAGGAACAACACACAAGCCTTCGACTGTTAACTTGCTAAAGACACAAGTGCTCTGCAATGGTCGTGCATCATCCCTCAGCCCATGCTTAAACACATTTCTTGTCAAAGAGGTTTCAGGTTGCTCCACCTCACGCCCCAACAGCATACTACCATATGCCTTGCAGGGTGAGAGAGACACAGACCACTTAGGAAACACAGTCTTTGATAAACCAAAGGACGACGATAAACCAGCGCTGTCAATAGAAGATCAAGTTTTTATTGACATCACGGACAAAGAAGTAAGAGACTGCAGAAAGAAAGTGCATGTGTTCGGCAATAGCCCTTCTCCAGCCATGGCTGTTTACCGCATGAGACGTGCTGCAGCTGAAGGTGAGAAAGAGCATGGACATGACACAACACAGGTCATAATGAAACATTTCTATGTAGATGATGGATTAGCCTCCACAGCCACACCAGAAGAAGCTGTTGACATCCTGACAAACGCACAAAAGATGTTAGCACAATCCAACCACAGACAAGAGTATCTTGTGACTCTTCAGAGCCGAAGAAAATGGACTGATGAGAAACCGAACATCAATGTTGGAGATGTCGTTTTGCTCAAGGATGGGCAAACACACAGAAATGACTGGCCATGGGGCAGATTGTGAAGACATTTCACGGAAGGGACAATAAAGTACGAAAAGCGGAGGTGAAGATAATAAGAGATGGGACTGTTAAAGTGTTTCTGAGACCAATTACAGAAATGGTTTTACTGATAGCAGAAGGGGAATAACAGATAATGATATTTATTAACATTGTTATGCACGACTTCCGGTTATGGCTGCCACGTAGGACGGACGTGTCTCGCTCTGCTCTGCTCCTGGAGAAAAAAATCGGCAAATAACTCTCTCATTTGGGACAGAACGTATCCCAGCATTTGAGCGAGGATATGTCGGCGAAGCCTAAGGCTGGAAAACCAGGAAAAGGAAAAAGCGAGCCGCCGAAACAGTCCAAATTAACGGACTTTCAGGTCTGTGACGCAGCAAACAAAACTCCATATATGGCGGAGGAGGCTGGCGGCGGTGCGATTTCTGCGGGGAATGGCGCAGATGCGCTGATGGCTGCCATGAGTTCAATGAGAGCGGATTTTTCCTCTAGATTTGATGGGATTATGACAGCGTTGGAAGGAATAAGAAAGGAATTGGGTGACTGTGTAGAACGAACGGCGCAGATGGAGCTCCGTCTCGCTAGTGCTGAAGATGACGTCACCCGTCTTCAATTAAAGGTGCGCACTTTGGAAAAAAAAAATAAATCTCTGGAAGATAATATTTTGGATTTGGAATCTCGGTCGAGACAGAATAATTTGAGGCTGGTGGGTCTTCCAGAGGAATCAGAAGGTCGGGACGTATGTTCCTTTCTGGAAAAGTGGATTCCGGAGGTGCTGGGCAGCGAGGAGTTGCAATCAGCAGTGGTTCTGGAAAAAGCACATCGTATTGGCCCACGGAGAGATAAGGGACCGCCGAGGACCTTAATTATGAAGTTTCTTAGCAACAGAGACAGGATGAAGATCTTCAACGCTGCACGTGCTAAAGGAGAGATTAAACACCAGGACCAGCAGGTGCGGTTCTACCCAGATTTGGCCACAGGAATCCAGCAATTGAGGAAGCAGTTTGATCCCGTACGTAAGGAGCTGCGCAACCTTGGGATTCGTCATGGTGTAATCTATCCTGCGAGACTGCTGACCACGTATGAGGGCAGAACCCACATCTTCAAGACCCCAGAGGAGGCGCAGGAGTTCATCAAGAAGATCAAAGAAGAAGAAGAGACTGGTGGGAGCTAAGCATGAACAAAATATAAGGTAGAATAATTAAGCATTTGCACAGGCATCTGACTGACTTGAAGTAAATAGTAAGTTTACAAAATATAGATTGTATTATATATTAAAAAAACAAAACAAAAACAAAACAAACAAAAAAAAAAACTATGATGTACAAAGTTGTTAAAAATTTTGGAGTTAAGTTGGAAAACTACAGAGGAGAGTTAATGTTACGTCATTAAAAGCAGTAGAGTTAGGGTGATTGGGAGGATGAAGAAGGAGTGGCTTAGGATGTTCCCCGTGGGTGTGGAACGGTCGATGGCTATATCGGGAGACAGAATTTTTCTTTTGATTTTGGGGGGTTTGCCACAAGTGTGGGAAGGGGAAATTTGTTTGTGTGTAGTTTGTAGGATGAATGTTCAACCACTCATGTTTTTGCTTCTCTGTATGAGCATGTTTACACTGCAAGGTAATCCCAAACTCTCTATTGATCATGGACCAAAGTGTTAATCTTAATTTAACTTCATGGAATTGCAGAGGTCTACAAAATTTAAAAAAACTTAAACAAGTTATGAATAAAATAAAGGACATGGGTTCAAGAATTGTGTTTTTACAAGAAACTCATCTGATAGAGGAGGATGTTAAAAGAATTAGGAGTAGATGGCAGGGAAGTGTATTCACCTCTTCATTTTCATCCCGAGCCAGGGGAGTTATGACTCTCATACATAAATCAGTTCCTTTTCAAGTGAAAAATGTAATTGGAGACAAATTTGGAAGATATGTAATCATTCAAGGTTCTTTGCTATTAGAAAATATAAATCTTGTGAACTTATATGGTCCCAATATAGATGATCAGAAGTTCTTTGCTAATTTATTTCTCATCTTATCATCACTTACAGGGCAACATATAATAGCAGGGGATTTTAATTGTACATTGAATCCAGGTGTGGATAGATCAACAGGACTGGATTGTACGCACATTGGATGTAGGATGACTATTAATCATTTTATGAAAGAATTGAGATTGTTAGATATATGGAGAGAAATGAAACCACAAGTTAAAGCCTATTCTTGTTATTCCAGTACCTACAAGACATTCTCACGTATTGATTATTTTTTGATTTCCACAGAATTAAGGTCCAAGATTCAAAACTGCTTTTATGATAACATCGTGATCTCTGATCATGCACCCTGTTGTCTAATATATGTAGATAAAAAATTGACAAAGGAATCAGGTAGATGGCAATTTCAGCATAAATGGCTTCAGGATGAGGAATTTGTCAAGTATATAGAAAAACAGATAGACGAGTTCTTTGACATCAATACTACACAAACATCAGCATGTGTAAAGTGGGAGGCTTTCAAAGCTTTTATTAGGGGACATATTATTAGTTATACAGGATCAAAATCTAAGAAGACTCGAGAGGAGAGAGCTAAATTGGAACATAAAATAAAAAATCTTCAGGAAAAAGTGTATGCAGGAAGTGACCCAAGGTTGGAGAATGAATTACTGATTTTGAGAGCTGAATACGACAAAAAATCAGCGAATAGAGCTGCCTCGAGTCTTCTAAGATTGAAACAATCTTTTTATGAACAAGGTGAAAAATCAGGAAAATTATTAGCATGGCAGATTAAACAATTGGAAATTAAAACACCAATTACCAGTATTATAAGTAAGGGACAGGTAGTTATAGATCCTTTAGAAATTAATAGAGCCTTTAGAGATTACTATGAAAAATTATATGATACCAAAAATGAACCTGATTTAACAAAACTAAATGGGTTTTTGAACGAACTATCTATACCGTGTATTCCAAATGAAAACAGGGAGATATTGGAGTCTAAAATTAGTCAAGAAGAAGTTGGGCTAGCCATTGATAATATGAAATCAGGAAAAAGTGCAGGACCAGATGGTCTTCCAGTTGACCTTTATAAAAAATTTAAGAATAAATTAATAAAACCTTTTTTGGAAATGGTTTTAGAAGCATTTCAAAATAATAATTTACCATCATACATAAATAATGCCTTAATTATACTGCTGCCAAAACCAGGTAAGCCCTCTAATAAATGTGAAAATATGAGACCAATAAGCCTATTAAACGCCGACCTTAAGATAATCTGTAAAATTTTAGCAAGACGAATACAAGAAATTTTACCAAATATTATTAATCGAGATCAGAATGGCTTTATAAAGGGTAGACAAGGCTTCCATAATGTAAGAAGACTATTTAATATTATTTATTTTAATAAAGAAGCACCGGATACAGCTCTCCTATCATTGGACGCCGAAAAGGCCTTTGATAGAGTTGAATGGCCCTTTCTTTTTGAAGTCCTACAAAGGTTTGGACTTGGAAATAATTTCATAAAATGGGTTCAAATAATATACAATAATGCTACAGCAGAAATCCTAACAAATAACAATATTTCAAAACCAATAAAAATCAATAGAGGATGTCGACAAGGCTGTCCACTTTCACCTTTACTGTTTACTATGGCAATTGAACCTTTAGCGATAGCGATACGTTTACATTCACAAATATATGGAATTAAAGTTGGACCAACAGAACATAAAATCTCCCTGTACGCCGATGATATAATTTTGTTTATGTCGAATCTAAAAAAATCAATTCCAACCTTGTTGAATTTAATAAAGAATTTTGGGGAAATATCAGGATATAAAATAAATAAAACTAAATCTTCAATATTAATGCTAAATGAGACCCAGAGAAATTACCCAGCCCCTGAGGTAAATCAATTCAATGTTGTAAATCAGTTTAAATATTTAGGAATCCAAATTATGCCTAAGCTAGAATCAGTCGCCAGTGTCAACTATGAAGCCTTAATGTCAGATATCAGTGAGTTAACTCAGAGATGGATGTCACTACCAATGTGGATGATCGGGAGAATCAATATACTTAAAAGTAATATTTTACCTAAAATACTTTATTTATTTCAATACATTCCCTTATCACCACCTTTAGATCTATTCTCAAGAATAAAAAAAAAGTTAGTGGAATTTATATGGAACAACAGGAGGGCTAGATTACGTTTGTCTTTATTATATTTACCATTTGATCGTGGAGGTCTGAAATGTCCAAATTTTATGTTGTATTATTGGTCGGCACAACTGAGGTCTATGACATATTATTTTTCATCAAATGATCTCCCTCACTGGACTGAAATGGAATCATACAATTTACCTTTACCTCTTCCCATATTCATATACTCAGATTCGGCAAAAAAAATTACAAAAACAAGTTAAAAATCCATTTGTAAAGCATATGATCAAAATATGGTGTGAAGCTAAAAACTATTTAAAAGAACCACAGTTATTGTCACAATTTAGTCCAATATGGGGTAATCAATATTTTAAACCAGGGAGAGCGGACGCTGTATTTAAAGTATGGAATTTAAAAGGGATACAAAAGATTCAGGATTTATATTTGCCATGTGCAGACAACATAATGTCTTTTGAAGAGCTGAGGATCAAATTTAATCTCAATAGAACACATTTTTTTAAATATCTTCAACTTAGAAACTTTATTCGATCAAATCAAAATAAAACTCTCACTCGACCTATTTATTCATCCTTGGAAAAAATGATGATGAAAGATAGTAAAAGAAAGGGTATTATTTCAGAGTTTTATAACTCATTGACACTATCTTCAAGTGAAAATTCACTGAAAAGATTAAACTACTGGAAAGAAGATCTGCAAATTGAAATTTCAGAGGAACAATGGGAATTGGCTTGTACAGAAGCTCAAACCAAATCAATAAATGCACGCCTTAAATTGATACATTTCAAATGGTTAATGCGGATGTATGTTACACCGGAGGAGTTAAATAGATATAACAAAAATATACCAGATACATGCACAAAATGCATGGAAAGTAAAGGAACCCTATTTCATTGTTTATGGGAATGTAGATTAATAAGAATGTTTTGGGAAGAGGTGAGGGTAACAATTGAAAAAATAATCTCAAAACAAATCATATTGAATCCTAAACTGTTTTTGTTGGGTCTGTACCCAGAAAAGCATAATTTTAATAAAAGTGAAAGAACATTCATAGACCTCAGTTTGCTTAATGCCAAAAAATGTATTGCACTATTATGGAAAAAGACTCATAGACCAGATGTGACTCAGTGGTTAAGACAGATGTTAACAAACCTTCCATTAGAAAGAATAACATATATACTAAAATCAAAGGAAATTGTGTTTGAGAATATATGGAGACCTTTTATTGATTATGTAAAAAATTTAAACATAACTCTTGAAGAAGAAGGTGAATGATGTGTGTGGACCTTGTAAATTCCAAACTGGTGAACATAATATGTATACTTATGTATTGGATTGTCTAGACTAAACAGAGGAGCATTGTTGAAGACTTGATTTTGTTGGTGGTTGTTGGTGTTTTTAGTGCATTTTTTTTTTTTTGTAGTACTTTAGTGTTAGTGTTTGATTGTTTGTATCATGTTTGTTAAAAAAAAAAAAAAAGGTTCAATAAAGATATTGTGGAAAAACATTGTTATGCACTGTTGTTTGAAATGTTGTAAGGCTAAATAGTGGTACAATGTTATTGCACCAGACGGGGAGTATGCTGCCCCCATGTATCATGTATCAAGTTAAGAGTTCCCATTACAGCATTGCATGTAAGGGAGTTTGGCTCCCTCTAGTGGTGTAGGGAAAGCATCGTTTTGAACTATACACAAAGTATTGCACATGTGCAGTAATGATATAACCGGAGGTCGGAGCAGAACGCCACTCATTGTACGAGCGCTGTTGATGTTGTTAATTATCGGCGCCTTGGACATCATTAGTCTGTGAGTATGTGCATGGTTTGACAGTGTTAACAGCTACAATGAGAACTGCATGGTTGCATTGGTGTATTTTAAGCGATCTGACTAGTCTGTTGCCATCATTGTTACCAAGCTAAGCTAGAGCTAACACTAATATGTGCTAAGCTAAATACGGTGACCATATCATTGACGGCGTGTATATACTTACTTTGTTGCAGTTTTACACGGTTGTAGGAACAAATCTAAACGGATGTAAAACCCTAAAGACGAGTGTACATCACGTTGAGTTCCTTGTGGGGCAGCTTCAATAAACGAGATAAAAGGAAACATCTTGTCATCATTGAGGCCTACACCACACGTGTTAGCTCGCTGTCTACTAGTCGAAAACTGGGAAACTCGATAGGAGGGCAGTAAAGTGGTAAAGTATCTAATGATTTTGAAATAGAAAATGGTGTTCCTCAGGGGAGTGTGATAAGCCCAGTTTTATTCAACATAATGATTAATGACATGTTTGGGGACCAAGAGGGATCCATCAAAACAGTGCTATAAGCAGATGAGGGGAAGAAATGAGAAATTTGTGTTCAAAAACATCAAGAAAGCAATGGAGAAAGTGGGAAAAGTGGTCATATAAGTGGAGATTTAAACTTTCAAACAGTAAAACCTGCTATATGATTTTCACAAAAAAAAAAAAACTGAACAGGTACAGAAATGTTAACATTATACAATCAACTGATGGAAAAAAGTGAATGAGTTCAAGTATCTGGGACTGTAGTTTGATAGCGCATACACATGGGGAGTTCATGTTAAAAATCTGGAGACAAAGTGTAAAAAAAGTCATTAATCTCAAAAGCTGTAGCTGGACATGACTGGGGTGCAGATAAACGGGCATTAATTGACATTTACAGAGCACTAATAAGGTCGACAATAGATTATGGATGCATGATTTATGGGGCAGCAGCAAAGACAACTCTGGAGAGAATAGACAGAATGCAGCATAGAGCACTTTGCCTGTGCATTGGAGCCATCAAAACACCACCAAACAATACAGTTTTAATAGAAGCAGGAGAAATGCCAATGGATTTGAGAAGAGCTAAACTCACATTATCATACTGGATCAAGCTGAAGGGAAATGAGGACAGGAATATTTTAAAAACAACACTACAAAACTGCTGGGAATATACTAACTTCCAGGGACACAGGTTTGGGTGGACAAAATCAAATCAAATCAAATCAAATCAAATCAAACAATTGAAAGAAAAGCCAGAATGTATGGACTACACACTATTGATATAGCGAACATCAGTCCATTGAGTAATGTTCCCCCTTGGTTGTTTACCTGAAAAGAAGTAGACATCAGTATAATAATGAGAAAAAAGGACTGGCATATGAGTGAAGTTGCCATTAAAACAAGCATAAAGTACATCTATCTATCTATCTATCTATCTATCTATCTATCTATCTATCTATCTATCTATCTATCTATCATTTACTTCAGGAATAATTACTATAACTACTTACAGCTCTATACTGATGGTTCAAAAAACAAAGAGGGCTGTGTTGGAATTGAAGTATACATTCCAGAGTTTAAAGTGACTGTCTCAAAAAGACTCTCCAACCATTCATGCATGTATACAGCAAAGATGGTGGCAATAATTATTGGTTTGCAGTGAGTCGAGGAGGTCAGACCGGACCGGGTAGTGGTATGCACAGATTCACTTGCAGCTTTAAAAACCATACAGACACTAAAATCTACAAGGGAAGACTTGGTGATTGAGCTATATCACCATTTACAGTATTTAGGGTACACAGGGGTGGTGGAGATGTTCAGTTTTGTTGGGTTCCTGCACATGAAGGGCTGAAAGGGAGTGAATGTGCAGGCAAATTAGCAAAAAGTGCACTTGGGAAAGAAATAACTATATCATTATCACTTGGAAAAGGAGAAGGGAAAATGGTGATCAAGAAAAAAGGAATTGAGCTATGGCAAAAAAGATGGGATGAAGATCACAAAGGTAGATCGTATTACAAAATACAAAAATCTTTTGCAATAAAGAATTATAAAAGAACAAACAGGAGTGAAGACATCATTATGGCAAGACTCAGACTGGATCATACAGGTTTAAATGGGACTTTTATTTGTCATGGGGAAAAGCGATAGTGATAAATGTAGAGAATGTGGAGTAAAAGAAAATGCAGAGCACATCTTATTACACTGTCACAAGTATGGAAATGAAAGGGAATGGAAAACAAAGTTCGAGAGGCAGGTAGGGAATGGGATTTAAATGGGATTTTGAGAACAGATGGAGATGGAGAAGCAATAAGGATCACTAAAAGGGCTCTTTTTTCTTTTTTAGGCTGCATTCACACCAGGATAATCCAAGGGTCTTGGTTCGATTGGGCAGGGAATGCCAATAATTTTCACACCTTCATTTTATTTGTTTGCATTCACTCTGCAGCAGACCAAACTGCCTGGACAGCGTCACGCAGTTACATCTAGAGCAGCTACAACTACTGCTTGTTTGAGGCTCTGTAGCCAAAACCACCACTGACCAGGAAGAAAAAATCTAGGTAGCGTGTGAACACGCAGCGGCCTCCCTTCTCTCTTTGCGTTTTTGTGCCATTTAGTGTTGTTTTAATTACGCCTAAGTGTATAATCATTTGTGTAATGTCTGTATATGATGCTGCACACAAGCTACAGTCACCACAGCCTTCTGGAGATAAGAAATATGACCAAACATTACATCTTGGACCAGAGCGTTACAGAGGAACTCCGTGGCCTAGGCCTTCTCCACCAGACCGCCACACTCCCGGACTCGACTGCTGTGTCTCATCCCAAATGGAGATGCCGTAGACGGTGCGAGTGGCGACAAAAGAGAGGTAAACGTGGAGGTATCTGAATGAAGCTAGCCGCTAGCCCACACAGACTCCCGATTCCTTCCCTCATTCTGGCCAATGTACGCTCACTAGACAACAAAATAGACCACATACAGCTCCTGAGAACTACACAACGTGATGCGTGGAACTGCTGTGTTTTCATCTTCACAGAAACGTGGTTATGTCTGTAATAAGGAGCCAAGGACAAGGCCAGGTGTCGAACTAAACACATATTTATTGAGAGGCACTTCACAGCACACAGGCGCAGCCGTCAGGCAGAGAGGTGATAAAGAGGCCACCCCTCCTGCCCACTGTCCTCTTGTAGCCACGGGTGATGGCGGAACCGGAAGGTGGAGCCACCACCCGTACCACACAAATAAAAGTCCAAATTCTAACACAAGGAAGCACGGTCTGGTGGCCAGGCATCGACAAGGACATGGAGACCACGGTGAAGGACTGCATGACCTGTCTCACCAGCAGAAAAAACGGCTTGCCACTGTTCCACCCCTACAACCTCTGCCGTGGCCGCCTACTCCGTCGACGCATATTCAGCTGGACATCTGCGGTGAGCTCCACGGTGCCCCTCAGCACCACTGCTTCCTCCTCATGGCCTACAACCTCCACTCTAAATGGCCTGAGGTGTTGTCCACCGGCTCAGTCACTACAGAAATGGTCATCGACTTCCTCTCTTCCCTGTTTTCCTGCTGGGGTGTGCCCGACGCTATCACGACAGATAACGGGCCACAGTTCATCTCAGCAGACTTTGAAGTGTTCGTGGAAGGGAGAGGAATTAAGCACATCAGAACAGCTTTTTTTTAACCACCCTCAGGCTAATGGGGGTGTGGAGATGCTCAACCAAACCCTAAAAAATGGACTCAGGGCACACCCAGCAGATGGACTCCCATTCCCTGCCGCACTTTGAAGCACCCTGCTGCACTACAAGGTGATGCTACACGCCACAACGGGCAGCTCTCCAGCTCTCCTTATGCTGGGACGTGAGATACACCTTCCCCTAGACCGCCTGTGCCCCCACCAGACGACACCCCTGTGGCAACACCCTCCTCTAGTGACAAGGTGTCCGAGCATCAACACCGCACGAAGCAGAAGTTTGACAGGAAGTGTCGGGCGAAGTGTTGCTCAAACATGGTGCTCAACTGGGTCCGGATTCACCGACCCAACCGTTCACACTAATGCAGCCATTCTGGACAACATCGATGCAGGGCGACGCTCAGCTAGGACCAGCCACCTTCCATCTGACCGATGGGTCATGTTGGCACGCCAGACGTCTCAGACAGGTACCGCCACCCCCCACTTTGGATCAGGGGGCTGCGGCTGATTTGACTACTTCAGACTGGGACCTCGCCGAGGCATGGCCCACAACCCCTGTGCAATGCCCACCAGAGCCAGCGCAGCCCGAATACCGCTTAGCTCGAGCCCGACAGAGGCCCCACTATCTTGAAGACTTTGTAATGAACGTTTAATTATATATTGGTAGCTAGAGCATGGCCTGCTTAGTGGCAGAATAATCCACATGGCCATGTGGGCACACCGGCAGTCTACCCGGTTGCTCCATTAGGAGTGTTATGGTTGAAAATGTGTTAAGAAGATCTTTATGCCGGCTGGTTCGGCCCAGTCAGTTGCATTAATATTTATTTTGTTGGACACCCCTGCTAAGTTCAGCTTTTCAGGGGGGGGGGGGGGATAAATGTAGTGTGAATGTGTGCACGCTCACGCAAGTGACATCAGCACGTTGTGTTGTGTTGGTGGCGCAGTGCAGCACCACAAGTCAGTTCTGTTCTGCTGTTCAAGCTGAATAAAGCTAAGCGCAGTACATGGTCATTGTTTGCACATTTTTCAGACATAACAGCTTGCTAGTAATTTAGCTTTGGCACACTTTGCTCGTGTTTTCTTGGCATTTTCAAATGAAATAGAGTCCATCACCACAAAGGTACTGTAGTTTGCTATTTGAGACAATAAATCTATCTCTAGCTTATCTCCAAGTCTAGTTTTCTATTACCACAACAGAAAAAAAATATATTTGCACCAGAGAAAAGCACAAAAAGATTGTCCTAATTGCCCAGTCAGACCAAAAGCAAGTGAAAATGTAACCCAGCTGAGAAAATGACCCTTTTTCTCAGATTTCATTTGTATTAATGAAAGTGTGTGATTTTATTTTGAAAAATGGTTATTTTGCGAAGAGGAAGTGTGATCCTCGTTATCCAACTTTTAAATTCCCGTGTCATGGTCACGTTGGGTGATCTGGGTCTTTTCATTCGTTAAGAGCGATATTAGCCCCGCCTTCCGAGCAGAGTGTCGAGGCGCTCTGCTGGTTGTCGGTCTTTCACGATCTGAGAGCAGATGAGAGAGGCTGTGGGCGGTTTGGTTCACACTGATACCTCTTCTTGGTGAGTTAATTCAGAAAAATGCTATAAATGGATCTAAACACTCTCCAAACGCTAATTTGCAACCTTTATTATCCTAAGTTGACGGGAGCACGAGCCTGAGGGGCATTGTGGCTGTGTCCTTTTGCTGTGTTCACATTGATACCTCATCTTGGTGAGTGAAAACCAAACAATACATGCTAATATTAGTGTTATGCTAATGCTAATCGCGAGTGGATTTTTTTCTGTTTAAAAGCAATGGAAAAGGCTGTTTTTGTGTCTGTATGGTTTTCCTAAATGTGATTTCAGTTCCAAGCAGTATGCTGAAGTACTTTTAGTTCTTATGCACTATTTCTGTCGAATGTAATGTGTAGTTTGATGCTAAAAGCACATGGTGTTGGTCTCCTATGTAAAAGCATAGATTATGCTAAACCCAGTAGCTCAGACCGAGTTTTACTGATTTTAAAAGGGAATATTGGAAGTAATGGGACAGTATATTCCCTGGTTATGTGATAAATTAATTGTATTTCATTTCATGATTTACAAAGACAAGGTTAGAAAGGATTAATCATAATTTCATGGTTAAATGATGTAGAGATAAAAAGAGGAATTCATTTAATTGGTTACATGAAAAAAAGGGTATTTCATGTGCTACCAGAGAGATTGTGAGAAAAGAACACATGCATGTAAGATGTGAAATGTAAGATATTACTATATTGCTGGATTGTAGTAATAGTAATATGAGAGAAGAATTTAAACACTAAGCTATGGTGTTATATAAGAAGGGATTGGAAGACGAATTACTCTAGCTGTAAACAATAATACCATTATTGTTGTGCAGGCTAGGTTTTTTTGGTTGCCGATCAAGAACCTTCTGGATCCTGGATTCTCTCCGAATGGAGATGGCGAGCCTGACCCGAGACTGAACCGAGATCTAACCAAGATCTCGATTGAAGAGCATCCTTCCTCTCTCCAGTGCACAACGCTGAAGTGGTAACAACTCAAGCTGCCGCTTTAAAAGAGGAAAAGAAACCTGAGTCTGGAGAGACAAGATATCTTGACTGGTCAAACGACTAGACCAGAAAGGACAAACAAACACTGAGCTCAGTAGGACATCTTTGGGGTTTTATTTCATACCGACCATTGTTATATTTGTATAGTTGTAAATTGTTTGTATATATTGTTCACTTTATCCCTACAAATAACAACCATTATTGCTCATTTCTTGCCTCCAGCTATTTCATTCCACACTCATTTTATTCCCTATTGTAACCCTTACGAACCTAGCAACTGGTCTACTCTTAATTATTTCCCTTACCTAATTAACATAAGGCAAGGGTTACAAAAGTGTGCGTCACTTTGACTCACACAAATACAGCCACCAGAGGCAAGAGCAACAAGTGGAAATTCACGCTGCCTTAATAATTCCTGTTGTTATAATTCCTACCTGCTGTCAAAATCCCCAAAACACCATCATCTTTCTGTTCATACCGTTTTCTGGTAGTGCACACAGTCTGGAAAATGTCACTTCCTCCTCCAGGAACTACATCTTGATGATGGCTGTTTTCAGCCCTGGCTGAGGCTGACCAATGCCCACTTTGATGAGCTGCTAATACTCGCTAGCAGAAGTTCACAGATGGATACTTAATATTGCTTTTGTACAATAGTTCCACAAGCATGGTTTATTAAATGACAGCAGTACAGGACAAACTAGAAAAGCACTCGGAGAGCGCAGACCTCCGCCAAGCGCCACAGTTCCCACCCATACAGTGTTTGTGTGTAGGTTTTCAGATTCCTTGACCATGAAAACATATGACTAGCAATTGGATTCACAATGATAGGGTTAGTGGTTCTGTAGTAAAAGCATTACCTCCTTGGCGGAGGTAATAAACTGAAGTGTTGGTGTTGTGTCCATCTCCTCCATGTGCAAAGTGCCAGGCTGCGACCTGTCAAGGCATACCTCATGCCTTCCTTATTGGGGGGAGGGGCTTTCACACCTGTACTGAGTACTTAAAAACTGTATTTATCGGCAGATGAAAGAAAACTGTAGCAAAAACAAACTAACAAACAAAAACTAAGCAAACAGCAACTGCAACATGAACTATTTCCAACATATTTATTCAAATGTACACTTATATGGACACAATGTTGAGCCATAAGTTTTTGGTATTGTGAAAATAATAAGCCAAGTAGCACCAAAAAATGGAGTGCTGTTGCTGTCAGGAAACAATGTTGGCACCAAATCACTGAAGTGATCTGCCACCAATGGGGGTAGATTGTGCTCTGCCACAAAATGACAAAACATCACTTCTGCTAGTGATGCATTGGATTTGGAAGACGTCGGTTCTGTCACTGGCTGAAAATGTTCATCCATCGATCGAATTTGGCTACACAGTTTTTGTGGCGCTGTGTAGCAAAGGCGACTTGAGGTGGTAAATCCCTGATGCAGTCACTTTTAGCATTAGAGTGACACATATCAGGCGCAGCATTACTGGCGCCGGGAATCCTCTCTGTTCCGGAGCCGCAGGACAAAAGAAGGTGCGATAATGGTTGCCGTGGGTTTTATTGGGTTTGCGCTCCGCGGAAAAAAGAGGATTTGGAAGCCTCCCCCGGCAGAGAGCTGGTTTTTGCACAGCCCCTATGGCTGGGCGGGGAATTTCTGCCAAATAATCCGGTGCCGGGCAGCTGCCTGTGTCAGCTTTTGCAGCGTAGTGCAAACACAGGCACTCTGGCGAGCCCTGCCCACCACAGTTTTCTGCGTGCTTTTGTGCCTAAAACTTTGAAGAAGGCGGAGTTTGTGTTCATCACACACGACGACCAGCGCCCTCCATTGCGCCTACGCACATGTTGAAAATGGCTGTATGTCACAGTGTTGAAAAATGCTTTAAAAAATTCCTGTATCCAGACGGTGAACCAGATCACCCCCAAAATTTAATCAGTTCTTCCTTGTACCATTTCCAACAACGCCTGAAAGTTTCATGGAAATCCGTCCAAGACTTTTTGAGTTATCTTGCTAACCAACAGACAAACAGACAGACAGACAGACAAACAGACAAACACACAGACAAACCCCGGCAAAAACATAACCTCCTCCTGGCCTTTTCGGCCTGGCGGAGGTAAATATTCTGATTTGTTTGTTTAACCAGTTTTTTTTTTTTTTTTTTTTTTTTGCTCTGCTGAGAAAAATAGTCCCACTTAACTATTGCTTTACCTCACTGAGCAAACATAGAAAAGAATAGACCTATTGTCATTTCACACACATGTAGACAAATTAAATATTGTGCAGTGCAGCAGTCAGTGTTTATAATACATACCAGTCACCTGTTGAGTAGAGTTTGTGAATCCCTGTGAGATCACGCCGGTGGCTTGTTCGAATGCTAGCAATTTGGCTTTGGCACACTTGGCTCACTTTTTCTTGGCATTTTCAGATGAAATACAGAGTCCATCACCACAAAGGTACTGTGGTTGGCTATTTGAGACAATAAAGCTAACTCTAGCTTGTCTGTTTTTTTTAAGAGACATTAAATATCTTCCAGATATTTACAAGGGTGGGACTTCTGGGACACAGAGGTATGATTTCTTCTCAAAGAGCACCTTACTGTGGAAATCAAGGTATCCAACACAGTATTACAATTCTCACATATCTATAAAGAAGCCGCTAATAGAGTTAACAGTAATTAATGGTTACCTAATTAATGGTTACTAGAACACCTTTGGAGCAGAGTGATACACATCCATCGAAATTTCAGAGTGTAGTTATTGTGAAATATCCCTATTGTCCAAACAAATGATCCTCTTAATAATTCAAAGGTGTGTTTTGGGCCTAATGTGCAATAAACCAATCAGAATGGCTCATCACTCATCTTTAAAACACAGGTGCACATGATCTATGGTGGATTACTGTTATAGTGGAATGTTTACCTGGTTGAGCAGATTGGTTTTCCAGTGAGGAAAGTGAAAAAGCACAAGAACATTATTTACCATAGTGACACTGTTGAAGCATTTCGAGTGACATGCACCAGCACATTTAAACACTGAGCTTAAATAGCAATTAATAATGATTTTGTTGGTCAGAAGTCCAACATTGTTGTTCTGGCACAATCTAGCAACGCCCAGCTGCAATCCCTGAGATATTCTACATGCAGCTTTGAATTTATCACTTAGCAATTTTGCACAGCCTATCATGTACTCACACAAGCATCAAGTTGACATTTTCCCTCGTCTGCGTAGGTTAATAGTTGTACTGTCTTTAAAAAGACGAACACTGCGAGCACCGTGATGATGTTTTGAGTCTTTAGTTGTCATGTGATCAGTGGAAGCTTGTTGAGTTTCTTCGTCATTGCTGACTGAGGTGAGTTGATTCGGCTTCCCTTAGAACCAACTCCATATCCACCAAGTGTACCTTACAGAAAAGGAGAAGTGCAGGGTTTGATTTTAGTGTTGCTTTGGAGATGGGTTTCAGACAGCAGGTGGTCTGAAGGGGGAAGAGGGGGGACGTTATCCCTCCTTGTGAGCAAAATGACCCAAAATCACAATCAACCATCCCCAATCACAGGCATAAATAATGGGGAATGGGGAGGACATTTGCCCCCCCCCCCACCCCCACTTGAGGGGGTGGGGGAGCAAACTTTTTTTTCTCATAAATTTGTGATTTTTCTCTTGTAAATTTTCAACATTTTCTTTTAAATTTGCAACTCTCATGTGGATGCTGGTTAATCTTTTTTATTCAGTCCAATTAAATTGTAATTCACAACTTTGTGAATTTTTAAGTTCACATCTTTTAGCATATTTTTGCACCTTTATTCTTGCAAATTTGCACTTAATTTGCATTTACCCATTTGTACCTTATGCTAAATTTGTGAATAGCATCCATCCCCCTTGTTGAATACTAACAAATCACCTGCAGATTTAAGATCCTTTTGGACGAAACTGTCTAAAAAAAAGTTTACAAAGGAACATTGATGGTACATTCAAATGATTTTTATCATGCTCTATATAAGATGTGTGCAGTATAGACGGGGAAGCTGCTGCCGAAGCTCTTCACACACAGTTGGCTGTGTTGTGAAGGGGGTTCTAAGAAGTACAAGAATCATGAGTTCCCAGCCAGCATGCCCATGTGGGCCCCACCAAAGGTTCAAACTGGGCTGTCTTATGGGTCACATGTGGGTTTGATAAGGGTGAGCAGGTTTCAGTAACACTAAGGGAAAAATCAGAAAAAGTTGCAAATTAACAGAAAAGTAGCACAGTAAATAAATTGAAAATTTACAAGAAAAAAGTTATGAATTAATGAGAAAAAAATTGAAAGTTTACAGTAAAAGCATTTTTTAGAAACTTTCAAATTTACAAAAAAGCCACAAATTTATGAGGAAAAAAATGTGAAAATGTATGAGGGAAAAAGGCACAAATTTACAGCAAAAAAGTCACAAATTTATGAAGAAAGCCACAAATTACTTAGAAAAGAAAAGTCAAGTTTATAAGAAAAAATATGAAAATTTAGGAGGAAAAAAGTCACAAATTTACAAAAAAATACTTGAAACTAGTTACAAACTTACAAGAAAATTTTAGCAAATTTACAGGAAAAAAGTCACTAATTTATGAGGAAAAAATTAGAAAAAGTTGCAAATTGTCAAAAAAAAAAGTAGCAAATGAGTAAAAGAATAAATAAGTAAATAAAAATGAGAAAAAGAGTAAATAAGTGGCAAATTTATGAGGAAGCTCCAAAATTACAAGAGGAAGTTAGCAAATTTACAAGAAAAAAGTCCCAATTGAACAAGAAAACTAAGAAATTTATGAGGAAAAAAGCTGCAAATTTACAAGAAAAAAAAATCACAAACTGATGAGAAAAAGTTGCAATTTTACAGTAAACAAAAGTTGCAAATTTATGAGCAAGTTTCAGTTTTTCAAGAAAATGTATCAAATTTATGGGAAAAAGTCACCAATTTATGCGGGAAAAAAAGCTAAAAATTTATTAGGAAAAAAGTCACAAGTTTCTAAGAAAAAATATGAAAATTTAGGAGAAAAAGTTGATTTAGAAAGAAAAAAGTACTTGAAAAAAGTTACAAACTTACAAGAAAAATTGACCAAATTTACAATAAAAAGTCACTAATTTATGAGGAAAAATTAGAAAAAAGTTGCAAATTATCAAAAAAGTAGCATGTGAGAAAGTTTCAATTTTTCAAGAAAATATATCAAATTTATGGGAGGAAAGTCACAAATTTACAAGAAAACAGCAAATTTCTGAGAAAATCAGTTGAAAATGGGTAAACAGGTAAAGTCCATGTGGGCAAACACAGATGGGGCCAACATGGAAGCCGCGGACAAACCCACATGGGACACAAAAGACAGGCAAGGCTGAACCATTGGTGGGGCCCACATGGACGTGCTGGCTGGGTTCCTGCAGTCTGGACCGATGAAGCAGTGCTAACTTCCTTCAGTGGTTCTATTAAGAATGAAAAGGTTCCTGTGGTTCAAAAGCACCTTTAGTTCTACATGTTTGATTGGTGGCATTTAGTGTTGCGTTCACATGTTGAAAGTTGCAAATTTATGAGAAAAAAAGGTCACAAATTTAGGAGAAAAAGGTTGCAAAATAAACTAGCAAAAAAAGCCACATAAACGGATCTTCCAATTTCCATCAACAAATGAATGCAGCATAAAAGCTAGCTCCCACCTTTGGAATCGGATATTTCGCCGGGTTCGGTGCTTCATCCCTCCCAAAATCAGACAAACTCCCACATTTTGCGACTCCGTCCACCCAGAGTCCGACGTAGATCTGCCCTTTGTCGCAGAAGTAGAACTTTCCGTGGCCGTCCTTCCTGCCGTCCCTCCAGGTGCCTTCATACCAATTCCCGTTTGCTGCATTCCAAAATTGGGAAAAGCCAGATCATAAAGGAAATCCTGCATAACTTATTTGGTGTTTAATGTTTACATGAGATACGTTTCGCTCACAGTAGCGGATGATTCCAAGCCCGTGACTCTTGCCCTTCATCCACGCTCCTTCGTAGATGTCCCCGTTGTTGTAGTGCATCCGTCCCCAGCCGCTCCGCCGGTCCTCACTCCACTCCCCCTCATAGACGGAAAAGTCGTTGTAAAAGTATGTGCCAAACCCCTGAGGAGAGACGCAATACATTACTAACCAGAGATCCCAGCCAACACGTCCATGTGGGCCCCACCAAAGGTTAAATGGGCTGTCTTCTGGGTCCCATGTGGGCTTGTCCATGCATTCTGTTGGCCCAATGGACTTTACCTGTTGAGCTATTTTCAACTTATTTCCTCATAACTTTGCTGTTTTCTTGTAAGTTTGTCACTTTTTTCCATTGAATTTGACACTTTCTTGAAAAATTGAAACTTTCTCATGAATTTGAAATGTTTTTTTACTGTAAACTTACAGATTTTTCTCATAAATTTGTTAGTTTTCCTGGCAAAATTGTGACTTTTTTCTTGCAAATTTGTTAACCTTTTCCTGTGATTTTGGAACTTTCTCATAAATTTGCTGTTTTTTTACTGTAATCTTGCAATTTTTCCTCATAAATTTGTTTCTTTTTTCCTTGCAAGTTTGCTATTTTCTTGTAAATTTGTGATTTTTTCACATAAATTTGTAACATTTTTCTTGTGAATTTGGAACTTTCTATAAAATGTTCAACCTTTTTTTACTGTAAAGTTGCAATTTCTGTCATCCATTTGTGACCTTTTTCCTCATAAATTTGTAACTTTTTTCTTGAAAATTTTCAATTTATTTACTCATATTTGCTACTTTTGTTAATTCACAACTTTTTCTAAAATTTTTCTCATTAGTGACTTTTTCTTTTAAATTTGCTAAATTTTTCTTGCAAGTTTGTAGCTTTTTTCAAGTAATTTTACTATTTTTGTCTTGTACATTTGCAACTTTTTCTCCTAAATTTTCAAATTTTTCTCATAAATTTGCAACTTTTTCCCCTAAATTTTCAATTTTTTTTCTCATAAATTTGCTACTATTTTTTTTTTTGTAAATTTTCACATTTTTCCTCATAAATTTTCTTTTTTTTTCTCATAAATTTGTGACTTTTTTCTCAAATTTATTTTTTGTAAAATTTCACAATTTTTCTCATAAATCTGAGACTTTTTTCTCTTAATTTTGCAACTTTTTTCTCATAAATTTTCATATTTTTTTCTCATAAATTTGTAACTTTTTTCTCATAAATTTGCAACTTTTTCTCCTGAATTTTAAATTTTTTTCTCATAAATTTGCTACTATTTGTCACAAGGCTGAGCGCAGTCCTGGACGGCGGTGGAGCTTGAGCTCAGGCAAGTGCTGTCCTTTGTTTTCACTGTCTCTATTTTGGAGAGATCTTGTCTGGTTCTTGGTGGGGAGGGCCAAAAGCACCCGTCAGCTGCACCTGAGCTCACCTTGCCGGGCTCTACTGTTGCCGGTGACCCTGACCCCGTTTCTCTGTCACTCCTGTTGCAGTCTTTCCCCAGGGCCACCGAGGATCGTCCAGCTTCCCCAGAGGTCTCCATGGGTCCAGCCTCGCCACCTGAGATCTCCGTGGGCTCAGCCCCTCAAGCTGAGGTCATCGTGGGTGCTCCATCCCAGCCTGGGACCTCCTTGTGTGCTGCTCCCCCTTCAGCTGAGGTCGTCGCGGGTGCGCCGTCCCAGCCTGGGACCTCCATGGGTGCGGCTTCCCCATCACCTGTGGTCTCCAGGGATGCCTCTTCTCCCCAGTCCAGGTCTTTGTGGGTGTTGTGTCCCGATCGGGGGCTGTTGTGGGTGCTGCATCCCAGCCTGAGACCAACATGGGTGCTGTGCCTCAGCTTGGGTCCACCGTGGTTGCAGCCATGCCCCAGTCCGGGGTCACCGAGGGTGCTACAGGCCAGTCCCAAATCACTGTGGTCCCTCAGTCCCCATCCATTTCCACCAAGGGTTCTTCTCCCTCATTCATGGCTGTCTTCGTTTCCTCTCCTCTGCCCGAGGCCATCGTGGTTCCCTCTCCTTCACCCGAGGTCATCGTGGTTCCCTTTTCTTATGCCCGAGGTTGTCATGGTTCCCTCTCCTATGCCCGACACCGTCGTGGTTCCCTCTTCTCCGTCCAAGACCGTCATGGGTTCTCTTTTTCCTGTGGCCACCGGGGGTCCTGTTCCTTCCCCTGAGGTTTCCGCTGGTCAGCCATCATCTCCGTTTTGTTTCCCTTCACCTCTGCGCTTCTCACCACCAGCCTTTCCCACTGGGCAGCTGCCTCCTGGGCTAGCCCATCTGGTCGGGTGGTTAAAAGACTCTGGTAG
Source organism: Pholidichthys leucotaenia (assembly GCA_020510985.1). NCBI lineage: Eukaryota > Metazoa > Chordata > Actinopteri > Cichliformes > Pholidichthyidae > Pholidichthys > Pholidichthys leucotaenia. The sequence continues at coordinate 18,522,449 of CM035850.1, read as the reverse complement.
ACCACCCGACAGATTGTGCTGCTGGGCTGGGTGGCCCACGTTCTCCAGTAGGCCACCCGACTCTTTCCACCATGTCGTCTGCCAGGTCTGGGACTTTTGTTGACCACCCAAACTGCCTCATTTTCTTGTCTGGGGGGTCTAGGTGGTTTGGTTTTGCCTGATGTGGATCCGGAGCGGGTTCTCTTTTTTTTTTTGTTCCCTCCTTGACTATTGCCCCCACCACCCTCCCGGGGTGGTTTGTTGCTCTACTCCTATTTTTGTTTTTTTTGTTTTTTTTTTTTGGAGGGGGGGTTCTTTTATCTCTGTCACGAGGCTGAACACGGTGTTCCACCGTGCTCATGCTCTTAATTTATTTCTGATTATTTCCTGCATTTTCCCAGCTTTGTGTGCTTATCTTACTGTTTGTTGGTTTAGGACGTGTCCTTAGTTATCTGTTGTTCTGTTTAGGTATTCATGTTATTATTATTCTGTCAGTTTCTTTAGGCATCTTTTCCCATTTAATTCCTAGTGTTGATATATGTTTGTGTTTGACATGAGCTCCCCACCTTTTCCTCCAGACACTCCCACTGTGGTATCATCTTGTTTGTGCAGCTCAGTAATTAGGTCACCTGCCCGCTCACGTGATCCACACCTGATATTGTTTGTTATGATAGATCACTTGCCTTATTTAAGACCGGCTTTTTCATCCACTCTTTGTAAGAGCCTCATCTAGGAACCTACCTATTCCTGCCAGAACCCTGTCCCTGTTCTGATGTGTTTTCCTGTATTCATCTCACCCACTACCTGCTCACTCCAACTGTAAGTTTATTTTTGTGCACTGTCTGGATTTTGTGCTTTCCTTATTAAATACCACTAAACTCCAGTTCAGCGCTTGGGCCTCCATTTCTGCCCTGCAGGGACCAATCCATGACACTATTTTTTGTAAATTTTCACATTTTTTCTCATACATTTGCAGCTTTTTTCTCATAAATTTTAACATTTTTTCTCATAAATTTGTGACTTTTTCATAAATTTGCAACTTTTTCTCCTAAATTTTCATTTTTTCCTCCTAATTTTGTGACTTTTTTCTCATAAATTTGCAACTATTTTTTTGTAAATTTTCCACATTTTTTCTCATAAATTTGTGACTTTTTTCTCATAAGTTTGCAACTTTTTTCTCATAAATTTTCAAATTTTTTCTCATAAAGTTGTGACTTTTTCATAAATTTGCAACTTTTTCTCCTAAATTTTCAGTTTTTCCTCCTAATTTTGTGACTTTTTTTCTCATAAATTTGCAACTATTTTTTTGTAAATTTTCCACATTTTTTCTCATAAATTTGTGACTTTTTTCTCATAAGTTTGCAACTTTTTTCTCATAAATTTTCAAATTTTTTCTCATAAAGTTGTGACTTTCTCATAAATTTGCTACTATTTTTTGTAAATTTTCACATTTTTCTCATAAATTTCTGAAGTTTTTCTTATTAATTTCCACATTTTTTTCCTCATAAATTTGTGACTTTTCTCATAAATCATAAAGCCATCAACATTGCACATGACACTTCCTACCCCTCACACTCCATCTTCAGCCCCCTGTCCTCATGGAAAAGGTACCAGAGCCTCCGGGCCCGCTCCAAAAGACTGCTAAAGAGTTTTGTTCACCAGGCCATCAGGACCCTGAACTCTGCCCACTTCCTCCCCCGGACCGTAACACACTCACCCACACAATAACTACCTCAGCTGTTCGCACAGAAAGACTGGCACACCAACAGCAATACATCTGCTGCTGTATGTCTCTGCACCTTACTGCAGCCATTTGCATAAATGCCGTATCTGCCGCTGTCTGTTATTGCAATACTGATCATATGCAGTCCTATTTGTCACTGTCTGCACCTACACTACCGCATCAAACTTGCAACTGTGAGTATTACTGCTCTACTTTTTCTGTATATAGGATTGCTGGGTTTTATAGTTTATCTTTATTTGCACTTATGGGATGTCTGGGTCTATCTTTTGTCATTATTTGCTCTACGAGTAGCATTACAGTACATAGACTGCTGCTGTTGTTTTTCCAGCCTTATTCCTTTTCTTTTTATATTGCGAACACCAATGAAGAGAGAGAAACACAATTTCAATTCTCCTGTATGTCCTGTACGTATGGTAGTATTGACAAATAAAATCTTTGAATCTTGAATCTTAAAAGGAACTCCGATTATATTAGCATGTTAGCTCTATATGCTTTATTTTGATGTTAGTAACATAACTATAATATAATTTTTTTGAAAATAATTCCCAGTTTTATATTTTTTTAAAAAACTTTATTACGATGTAAATCGCCATTTTTGTTTACGTCGTTATGCATTCTGGGTAGTGACGTAGATTGGGGGTGCCCGGTAGCAGCAGCGGTCTGTAAACAGCGATGAGCTCTTCTGTTCAGCCTTTTCAGTTCGAACCAGTGCGAAGGCAAAGCAATAAAGACAATGACGAAGACACACAAAGTGAAAATGGACTTGAGAATGAAGACAGCAGCCGCGAGGAAGCTAGAGCTGGTCATGTTGGATGGTGTTTTTGTGGCAAATGTTCGCCAATGCCGACGGAGAAGGAGAGCATCTGTTGCAAAGAGCTCCACTTCATTTCTGCCGCTGTAAATTTATCTTGTTCAGTCTATTTAAGAGTAAAATGGTGGAACAGGATGCATGCCTGCTTTACAGGTCTGTCCTGTATCACAGCACATCAAAGCTTTGATGCCATTTGCATTAATCCTGATGTCTTATGGGCTGCGCTGGTTAGCCTTCACGACCGGTACAGTGCTGCTCTGCCCAACAGAGGCCAGATCACCAACAGGCAAGTCATGTGTTTACCTAGTGACAAAGTAGCTTTACCAAAATAATAGGAAGCTGGCAGCTGGGCTGGTGGCTAATGTTGTAGGACAGGGGTTCTCAATCCTGGTCCTGGAGGACCCCTATCCTGCATGTTTTAGATGTGTCCCTCTTCCAACACACCTGATTCAAATGATCAGGATCGTTATCAGGCTTCTGCAGTGCTTGATGATGAGCTGATTATTTGAATCAGGTGTGTTGGAAGAGGGACACATCTAAGACATGCAGGATAGGGGTCCTCCAGGACCAGGATTGAGAACCCCTGTTGTAGGATACCCACAGCTCTAAGCAAGTAGTACATTGGGCTAGTGGCTAATATCGTTGCTTCGTAGCCTACCGTACACTGCTCTGGTACTATTGTAACACATTACATTATTTACGCCTCCTCTGTCTTGCGTCTTTTAGACCTGTTTTCACTTGTCCGCCACGGGCGTTTAGGCTCCTTGTGAGGGAAGATGCTGGGCACTACATTTGGTTTAAGCCGTCGTTTGTAGCCAGACACACCTGTGAGCTCTTTCATGAGCTGGGGGCGACGAAAATCCTCAAAATCCTCAGGGCTAAAGTGATGAGAGCACAGCTGCGGGTCTTTGGGAAGTTGGACTCTTCCAACCCCATCCTCCCACTTCTTCCTCAACTTTCGCTCTTTAGGAAACCTATGGAGGCTTACCTCGCTCTCTTTATTTCCCTTTGATTGGAAATTACATCCAAAAGCCGCGCAATGTGGCGTTTTCAGTGACAAATGGCAGTAGTTCGTAGCTTCGCTTCTTGGCTTGTATAAGACAGAAAAAACGGCTGCAACCATTCTACGTCATCGCCCCCAGAATGCATTGTGCACCTGAAAACATGGAGGCCGCTATGTATCGATTTGCATTGTAAACAAAAACGATTTTTATAACTACAATAAATGTTTATATAGTTCTAACAATGTATTTTAATAGTGGAGGCCAGTGTTTGTATTTTTAAATCTATAAGTCGTTATAATCGGAGTTCCTTTTAAAATTGTGACTTTTTTCTCTTAAATTTCTGACTTTTTTCTCATAAATTTGTGACATTTTTCCTCATACTTTTGCCTATGGTGCTAGTGTTACTGAAACCTGCTCACCCACATTAAACCCCAGTGGGGCCCAGATGGGTTTAAATCAGGTAAACATATTACCTGCTGACCTGTAGCACAGGTAAAGTGCTTGTGGGCAAACACAGATGGTACCAACATGAAACCTGCAGACAAACCCAGATGGAACCCATAAGACAGCCGAGGTTAACCTTTGGTGGGGCCCACATGGACATGCTGGCTGGCAGCAATGTTTCTGGATATAAAGTAGAGTAAGCAAATGCAATGGTCTCCCTCAGCCAAGAGAAGGTCTCCAAGGAAGAAGCTAGGGCAGCATAAAAAAGACTGTGAAAATAACAGATGCAGCAGTGTCTGACAGTTCTCAGACACTGCAAAAGATTTCAGTTGTTCAAATGCTAAATCAAACGTACTACACCTTTAAATTAACCATTAATCGTGACTTTTTTCTCATTTGGTACCTCTATTGAGATTTTACACAAAGATCTTAAGTTCTTACATGCTTTTTCCCATTTTTCCATGCACCACAGTACTTCCTGGTGTATTTCTTTGACTGAGCGACTAATACACTGTAGGTTCCATATCCGTCATACTTTCCAAACTTCCACTCTCCATTATAGATGGCGCCAGACTTCTTCCACACCTGAGTTCCCTTACCTTAAAAATATAAAATAGAGAACAACATGTCAGCCACTTCACCAGGCATTCACAATCAACAGGGCCATTCAGTTTCCATAAACACTGTGAATTTACTAGAAAAAAAAATGCATGGTTAAGAGAAAAAAGAATCAAAAAAATTACAAATTAACAATGAGAACAGTAGCACAGTTAGGTGGAAAAAACTGCAAATTTATTAGAAAAAAGTCACAATTTATGAGAAAAAGGTGCAAATTTACAAGAAAAAATTTTAAACATTATGAGATAAAAGCTGTAAACTTACAAGAAAAAAAATATGATGATTATGAGGAAAAAAATGACAGATTGAGAAGAACAAAAGTGCAAATTTATGAGGAAAAAGTTGCAAATTTACAAGAAGAGAGCAGCAAATTTGCAAGAAAAACTCTGAAAATGTGCAAGAAAAAGATGCCAGTTTAAGACAAAAAAAAAGTTGGAAATTTACAAGAAAAAAATTAAAACAGCGAGATAAAAGCTGGAAATTTACAAGGGAAAAAAACACAAATTTACAAGATAATTTTGAAAATTTACAAGAAAAACGTCAAGAGTTTGCGGGCACAGGACTCAGATGTGGGCAGTGATACGGTGCAAAACAAGGATTTATTAACCAAAACTTAAACACAAAAGAATGGGCTGCAAATGAAAACGAAAGGCGAACAGACCGACTGACAAAACTGGACTAAATGTAATGTTCTGGACAGGGTTAGACCCTGTCCATGCTTTATGTTCCGTGTTTGGACTCTTTATTATTAGTAGTAGTTTCTTTTTTGCCATTCATTATTATCATTTCTGTATGGACTCTTATTTTGACAGTACCTTTTGTTTACTTCCGTTTAGCATAGCGTCGCCCTTGTTATCCTCATCCTCTAACGTTTTAATTTGTCACAGCTGTCCCTCATTTTCCCAATCACTGTTCTCCTGTATACGCTGGCCGCAGGCATTAATCCCCATGGCGTCCTTATGTTAACATCACGTGCATTTCACCACGCTCTTTGGATTTATTGTTACCGTTTTGTTTCGTCTAGTGATGTTAAAACTGAGGCCTTATGAAACAATGAGCAACATTGAGACAATTGCTTCATGAAACATCTAATAAAGACTGCCATCTGGTGACTGACTGTCAGAACTGCATCTGAGTGGAAAATGTAATGTTCATTATGTAATATGATGCTTTATTATTGTATGATAGGGGTGGTGGCTCTGCCTTTCTGGTTCCGCCGCCACCCAGGGTATAAAAGGCTGATGCGGAAGAGGCATGGTCTCTTTCGACCACCTCTCTGCCTAGCATGAGCATCAGTCGGATCATTGTGAGTTCTACAATAAAGTCCTATTCAGTTCACCATTTGTCTCTTTATTGTGCCACGTTCTACGGACATAACATTTGGCGATGAGGATAAAGTATGGATGTGAGCATGTTGCCTATTCGGCCATTCTTAGAGACTCCAGGGAGCCTCCGGTGCTTTGGACGAGGTGGTTCGCTGCTTTTCAAAACTATCTGGTGGCACTAAACATCGGCAAACTGAAGAAGGTATGAGCACGAGCGATTTTAGTCCACAATTTAGGTATGGAAGGACAGCGTATCCTTTGTACCCTAGGAGCTAGCGATAGCTTTGATGACGTGGTTGAGCTAATGACGCAACATTTTCGCGTGCCTGCTAACGTCATTGTCAGGAGGATCCAGTTTCGGTAGCGCCTCCAGCAGGCCGGCGAGTCGGTACAGCATTATGTTGCAGACCTGCAACAGCTGGTGGGAGACTGCCAATTTTGTGAATTAGAGGAAGAAATGGTTCGCGACCAGCTTGCGGAGCACACGATGCATTTGTTGGTGAGGTCGAGATTGCTGACGCACTCCAGTGAATTGTCTTTAGCCACGGCTGTGGAGATGGCCAAACAGTGTGAAGCAGCAGACAAACTATCACATGACCTCGGTGAGAGAGCTACACTATGCCGCCATGACTCACAATCAACGACGCAGGCTGTGGATCCGGACAGCGAAGACAATGAAGAAGAGGAATGCGCTGCAGCTGTAAAGATGAGGTCCGCCCCGGATTCACCCAGATGTTCGGGTTGTGGGTCCACTAAGCATCAGTATAAGGCGAGAGAGTGTCCGGTGAGAGGTAGATGCTGCGGCAAGTGTGGACTTCTGCATCACTTTGCCAGGGCCTGTAAGAAGTTCGAGCGAGGGGAACGGCGACATAAAGCGGACACCCCTGCTCCAACTCCCACGGTTATCCACACTATTTCCCCGGACACCGACGGCTGTACGTATTGTATGGTGGAACTGGACAGGGTGGAGGTACCATTACTGGCTGACACGGGTGCAGTGAGGTCGGTGTTGAGTTGGCCCACCATGAGGAGTTTCTTCCCATATCACCAGCTGAGAGGTCGTTTGAAGCTATTATGCGGCTATGGAGGAAGGAGGCTGCCTGTCGTGGGTTGTGGTGGAGCTGACGGCTTGCTACAAGTCGTCGGTGGTCGTCAACCTGAAGTTCATAGAGACTGGCACTGATGAGAATGTGATGGACTGCGATCTTTTCTATGGCCTGGGGTTTTCCATCACCAGCAGCATAGGTGAGGAGTGGTTGGGCTGTGGTTTGTGGGACCGACCAATGCAGGCGGTGGTGGATGATGCAATATGGGATGAACCTTGGACTAGTAATCTGGAGGGTGAGCAGGATCAACCCCATCCAGAGCTATCGCGGGAGGGTTCCTGTGCCAGAGTCCAAGTTGCCCTAGCTGAGGGAACTGGGCGGCGCCACGGAACACCTGTAACGGCGGATGAAGATGAATGGCTGACCCATTCTGCTTCTGGAGTTCAGCTGGGACGTACCGAGAAGCAGGGGGTCACAACGGCTTTGCCAGCGTCTCAGATGAAAGAGAGCGGGGCAGGACCGGCTGGCCTGGTTAAACGACGGGCCACACAGGAACACTGGAAGTCGAGCAGGGCTCCTCTGGGAGTCGCTGATTTGGTTCGACCCAGAGAAGAGGCCCGTTTAAGAGGAGCACAGAGGAAGTGGAAGAGTCGGAACGACCAGGGGTGGCTACAGGTGGTGGCTGTCCGGGAGGACGGTTACCTCCAACTGACAGATGGTACGGAGAGACACCCTAATGAACTGCGGCACATTTGTGAAGAAGGAGAGGTGCTCTGGTGCCGGTGTGGGTCAGCCCTGGGCGCCAAGAAGAGGTGACGCTCTGGTTGGGACCTGCCTGACGGGTCTCTGGGGAGGTGGCCTCTCCATGGTGTGTAACGGATAACCTAAGGGGGGCAATGTGTTATTATTAATTGTTCAAGTTGATGTTCTGTGGGATGCTGTAATGTGAGTTGCCCATGTTGTTAAAAAAAAAAGTAATGTTTGTGCTATGGGATTTGAGGCGTATATTACGGGGTGGTTTTGGTTCGTTGTGTTAATTCGGACCTCGTGGTGTGTTAAATTGAGGTTCTATCCTGTATGTATGTATTGTGGCACATATGTTGGGTACATATTTTCCACAAATGTATTGCTGAATGTTTATTGTGTGCTTCTCTAGGGACAAAAGGACTGAGCCTGCAGGAGGTATCGAGGAGGTGTGAGATTTGTCCTTTGTCTCAGAGAGAGGCCCTGGAGGGATTCCTGGACCATCAAAGGCTGAGAGACAATGGTGGAGGATCAAAGGGGTTACAATGTGACTGTATGTTTGCTCAGACACCATGTGACTTGAGTTTCAATGTTCCGGAGTATAAGAGAAGTGATGTGACTGTGATCTGTCTCTTTTCTTGCTTGGAGGTTGATAGAGAATGTGTTCTGATAATAAAACTGAACCTGAGAAATAAACCCGGCCTCATCATTGAGCACATCCTCTACACTGGTGACCCTATGACGAATTATGGCCGGTGACGATTCTTCTGCACCGGACTCATCAGGAGCCAGCCAGGCTAATGCAGCTACCACAGTCCAGCTATCTGATTTCTGGCAGCATAGCCCATGCTCCTGGTTTAACGCAGTCGAGGCACAGTTCCATCTTCGGGGAATTTCGGCAGACGCCACGAAATTCTACCATGTGGTTGCGAAGCTGGACAGCCACACAGCCCAGCGGGTAGAGAGCCTGATTAACCATCTGCCAGACGACGACAAGTACGGCGCATTGAAAGCAGCTCTCATCCGTTCCTTCACCCCCTCGCTGGGAGAGCGAGCAGAGAAGCTCCTGGCGTTGATTGAAGGCGAGGCCGAGAGACCTGCAGACCTGATGGCAAGGATGCTGAGTTTGAGAGACTCCGAAGATGATGGTTTTATTTTCGCCCACCTTTTCCTCAGGACACTGCCGTCAGCGGTGAGAGTTACCCTGGCCAGTTCACAGCTGCTGGTCCAACGAGACTACCACGAGCTGGGCCAGGAGGCGCAGCGGCTCGTCGACGCTCATAGACGACACACGGCCACGGCTGCAGCAGCAGAGCTGAGCGCAACACCCGGAGATGGCAGGGGGCCAGAGGCTGCAGCGCAGCGGCGGAGGCCAGGAGACGCGGAGCGGGCGACGTCCTTTGCTTTTACCAACACCGTTTCGCCGAGAGAGCACGCAAGTGCATTCCACCGTGCCAGTTCAAGCGCTCAGGAAACGCCAAGACCGGGAGTCGGTAGCAGCTGCGGCTCTCGGCGAAAAGACCAAGCTGCTCTACCTGAGGGACGAGCGATCAGGGAGGCACTTCCTGGTGGACACAGGCTCCCAGCTGAGTTTCATCACACCCTCCTACGCTGACCGGCTGGCACCTTCCAGTGGTCCCCTGGTGTCGGCGGTGAACGGCTCGGCGATTAAGACCTTCGGGGAGAAGACTCTGCTCCTGTCTCTACACGGCCGAACATTCGAGTGGACTTTTGTCATAGCAGCAGTCAGTTTCAACATGTTAGGTGCTGATTTTTTATGCTCACATGGTTTATTGGTTGATCTTGCTAGAGTCTTTTCACTCTATTTCCTGCACAGCCCGGGCGGCTCCGCCGACTGCACAGGCCAACGTCATAGCCGCAGGTGGTAAGTTTCACGCACTGCTCACTCAGTTCCCAGCACTCACAGTCCCAACGTTTTCAGCGACAGTGGCTAAACATGGGGTGGAACATTTTATCACTACTGTAGGGAGCTTGAAATGAGGAAGTGAAGTGATTTTATAAATCAAGTTTTATTATCAGCTTCCAGTCCCTAACATGTCTCATCTCAATGCAGAAGCAGAATGAAGAGGCTGAGCGCAGTCAGACCTTCATACTTATACCCACACACAACAAAAGACATTGCATATCAAAGCCGACATCCCGCATCAGCGTAATCCCTCTCCATTGTCCTCTCTCTCCTCCACCTGACCCTGGGGGATCAGGAAGTTCGTTCAGGTCTCCACCGCTGCGTCTCCGTCTGCTCCTTGATCTTCGCCGGTGGTCGAGACCTCTTGTCCTGCTCTGAGACGTGAGGTCATTCTACATATGCAATCTCTAAACATTCCTCTTATGTCTATATATATGTAGGTATGGATATATGAATAATATAAGCCACAGCCCCCCCCCCAAACGTCTAAGAAAAGGACAATCAAATTAAGTTTACAGCTTAAGATAACATCCATGACATATTATACCGTTATTCATCTCAACAGGAAAAAGGAAAAATATCTTCAGCAGTCATGTTAACCTTCAAGCTATGTAGCATGCCCCTGTTAAAAATTCAGTGGTAACAACAACAGTATAGTTTATGTCATAAGTTAGCCTTAAAACTGTAACGGCACAATCCGACAGCATAGTTAACAACCCTTTGTCAATTGTACATCAGTCTATGTGTCGTCTGGGTTTCAATCTTCTCCCGAATCTGCTGTAGGCCCGCTTTGGCGTCCTGGCGGGGCCGTCCTGTAAGGGATCTGCAGCTTGGGGAGGAGAGTGGTTATTTGGTCCCTGCGGGGAGGCTGAGTTGTTTCTCTTGGGGGGTCTACCCCGTCGAGGTGCTCTCGCCACCCTTGCAGGTTCGTTGCTCAACATGAAAGCAGGTTTAAGTTTGTCAATGCTGACTGTTTCTTTTCTGTCCCCTAAATCAAGCACAAAATGCTTATCACCAGGTTCCAGCACTCTAAATGGTCCGTCATATGGTGGGCGGAGGGTTGGTTTTAAAGCTTCGTGTCTAACAAAAACGAACTCAGCGTTTTTCAAAGCTTGAGGAACAAAAACCCACGGAAAAGAGTGATGTACGGGTCCGGGGAGCGTGTCCGGTCCCGTGCTGTTTAGGGGCCTCAGGGCTGGTAGGTGCCTGGGCTCTGGATGTTCTGGTAAGAACTCACCCGGGAGCCTGAGAGGTTGTGCAAAAACTAATTCTGCCGGGGAGGCGTCTAGATCCTCCTTAGGTGCAGAACGCAACCCTAAAAAAACCCAGGGAAGTTTATTCACCCAATCTGTATCCATCAGTGAGGCCCTGAGGGCGGCCTTTAAAGACCTATGAAAACGCTTGCATAACCCATTAGCCTGAGGGTGATACGCGGTGGTGCGATGGATTGTCGCCCCTAAGCTGCTGGCCATGGCTGACCACAGTTCTGAGACAAATTGGGGCCCCCTATCGGACGTGATGTCCGATGGGACGCCGAAGCGCGCCACCCAGGTTGTTAAAAAAACGCGAGTGACTTCCACGGCTGTGGTTGACGCCAGCGGGACCGCTTCTGGCCAGCGTGTAGTACGGTCTACCATTGTTAACAGGTGTGTGAACCCCTGCAACGACCGTAGTGGGCCCACGAGGTCGACGTGTACGTGGTCAAACCTCCTGGCTGGGATTCGGAAAGGGTCTAGAGGAGCTTTTGTGTGTTTGTGAATTTTGGCGCGTTGGCAAGACATGCAAGTCCTTGCCCACTCCTTTACATTTTTACGCAGGCCTGGCCAAACAAATTTCTCCGCGACCATTTTCACTGAGGCGCGCACCCCTGGGTGCGCGAGGGAGTACACCGAGTCAAAAACGCGGCGGAGCCACGGGGCTGGGACTACCAGGCGAGGTCGACCGGTTGACACGTCGCAGATTAGGGGGGGCACACCGTCACGCAAACCCCTTTCCTCCAGCCTTAACCCTGTTGGTCCAGACTGGAACGCGCACACGTCCGCGTCACTGCTTTGTTCTGCTGCCATGGCCACGTATCGGATATCTGTGGTAAACTCTGAAATTGCAGCCAGCTGTCTTTGTTGCCTGCCTGACCACAGTTCTGAAATTTTAGCCATCGCAAAAGTGAATGGTTTGTGGTCTACAAAAGCCGTGAAACGCCGCCCTTCCAGCCAGAACTGGAAATGGCGGATGGATAAATGAAGCGCTAGCAGCTCTCTGTCAAAAGTGCTGTATTTGCGCTCGGTTTGGTTTAAGGATTTACTAAAAAATGCTAGCGGTTGCCAGGTTCAGCCGACATGTTGCTCCACAACCGCCCCTATGGCCAGGTCTGAAGCATCTGTGGTCAGCGCTATGCGGGCCGAGGGATCGGGGTGGACCAACAATGCGGCATCCGCTAGTGCTCTTTTTACTTCTGCGAAGGCGCGTTCCCGCTCCGGGGTCCATTCGACCGCGTTGGAGGGTTTTTGTTTTCTGAGCGCGGCATATAGGGGCTGCATGAGTTGAGCTGCGCGAGGGAGGAAACGGTTGTAAAAATTTACCATTCCTAAAAATTCCTGTAGCGATCTGACCGTTTGTGGTCGGGGGAAATTTGTTACCGCGCGTACTTTGTCCGGCAATGGGACTGCCCCTTCTGGTGAAACTCTGTGTTCTAAAAAATCAATTTGTGACACGCCGAATTGGCATTTGGCTGGGTCAATTATTAACCCGTGTTCTTCTAGCCTCTGAAAGACCGTAGTGAGGTGTTGTTCGTGTTCTTCCTCCGACGTGCTGGCTACCAGAATATCGTCGAGGTAGACGAACACGAAGGGGAGGCCGCGTAATACTGCGTCCATCATACGCTGAAAAGTTTGAGCAGCGCCTTTGAGGCCAAACGGCATTCGCAAAAATTCAAAAAGACCAAAAGGGGTTATTACAGCCGTTTTAGGAACGTCCTCCGGTCGGACCGGAACTTGGTGGTAGCCGCGGACCAGGTCTATTTTAGAAAAAATGCGCGCACCCGCCAGATGTAGTGAAAAATCTTGGATGTGAGGGATGGGGTAGCGGTCATGCGCTGTCGCATTGTTTAATCTGCGGTAATCACCGCAAGGTCTCCAAGAACCGTCGGTTTTCGGGACCATATGTAGTGGCGATGCCCAAGGGCTTTTCGAGCGCCGAATAATGCCCAGTTTTTCCAGGCTGGCAAACTCGTCACGTGCTATGGCGAGCTTGGTTGCATCTAAGCGCCGAGCTTTGGCAAAAACAGGTGGGCCTGTTATGGGGATGAAGTGTTCAACCCCGTGTTTCGCTACTGTTGCTGAAAATTTGGGAACTGTGAGTGCTGGAAATTGGGTGAGGAGTTGGTCAAACTTACCTCCTGCTGTGGTGACGCTGGCCTGCACGGGTGGTGGAGAGACTCGAGCTGAGCAGGGGATAGAAGAAAATGACAGTGCATTAACCAAGCGTCTGTTTGCAAGATCGACTAACAACCCATGTGCACATAAGAAATCAGCGCCCAACAAGTTAAAACTCACCGCCGCTATAATAAATGTCCACCTATAGTTGCGGCCGTGAATGGACAGAGGCAGGTTTCTTTCACTGAAAGTGTCGATGATCGAGCCGTTAGCTGCCATTGCTCCATTTCCCCGGGGTCCTGTTGCCCGGTCTGCGTTGGACGAGGTGATGAAGCTCACCTGAGCTCCGGTGTCGATGAGGAACTGTCTCCTGGAGCGTCCGTCAGTCACGTAGAGCAGTTTGTTTGTCTCGCCGAGAGCCGTAGCTGCTAACGGTTCCCGGCTTAGGCGTTTTCCTGAGCTCTTGAAATTGCAGGGGGGCACGCATTTGTACGCCCTCTCGGTGAAACGTTGATGATAGTAGCAGAGGTCATTCCGCTTGCTGCGCCTTGGTCGCGTCGCTGCCATGGTGGGCGGGTTCTGCTCCATCGTCTGTGACTCTCCGCTGCTCTGGGCTTCCGTGCTGAGATCTGCAGATGCTGCTGTGGCCATCTGTTCGCCACAGGAGTTGATGAGCCGCTGCGCTTCTCGGGCCAGCGCGCGGAAGTCCTGCTGGGTGCTACACCACATGTTGGCCAGGATCCCTCTCATGTGTGACGGCAGAGTGCTGAGGAAGATATGCTGAAAGAGGAAGTTGTCATTGTCTGCCTCCCTCAGCTGCAGCATGTCTTCCATGAGGGCCATCGGTCTGCGTCCTCTGTGGCCGTAAGTCGCCAGAATCCTCCCGGCCCTTTCCTCGGCTGAGGGGACGAAGCTCTCGATGAGGGTCGCCTTCAGTTCTTTGTATTTGTCGTGGGCGGGCAGTTGTTGTATCACGCTCCGCGCGCATCTTGATGTGGCGGCGTCGAGTCTGGCGACGATGTGATAAAATTTAGTCTCATCCGCCGTAATCCCCGCCAGTGCAAACTGAGCCTCAGCCTGCTGGAACCACGAGCTCGGGTCATTTTGCCAGAACTCTGGGAGTTTGACGGTGATGGCGCTTGCCTGTGCCGCCTCTGATGAGTCTGTAGGGCGAGAACGCCTTTCTTCCGTTCTCGCGGCGGGGCTGGGGACGGTGCTCGGTTGAGCCCTCTCTGACGATTTTGCTGTGGGGGAACGTCTTCCATCCGTTCCCCTGTCTGCGTTGGTGACGGTGCTTGCCTGGGTCGCCTCTGATGAGCTTGTAGCGGGAGAACGTCTTTGGTCCATGCTCACGTCTGGTCACCAATGTAGGGAGCTTGAAATGAGGAAGCGAAGTGATTTTATAAATCAAGTTTTATTATCAGCTTCCAGTCCCTAACATGTCTCATCTCGATGCAGAAGCAGAATGAAGAGGCTGAGCGCAGTCAGACCTTCATACTTATACCCACACACAACAAAAGACATTGCATATCAAAGCCGACATCCCGCATCAGCGTAATCCCTCTCCATTGTCCTCTCTCTCCTCCACCTGACCCTGGGGGATCAGGAAGTTCGTTCAGGTCTCCACCGCTGCGTCTCCGTCTGCTCCTTGATCTTCGCCGGTGGTCGAGACCTCTTGTCCTGCTCTGAGACGTGAGGTCATTCTACATATGCAATCTCTAAACATTCCTCTTATGTCTATACATATGTAGGTATGGATATATGAATAATATAAGCCACAACTACCACCGGGCCGCCAGTTTTTGCAAAAGCTCGGGCTTGGACTCAGCTAAACTGGCCATAGTGCGCGAGGAGTTCGCCAACTTGGAAAAACTGGGCATCATTAGACGTTCTAAAAGCCCCTGGGCTTCACCGCTACACATGGTCCCAAAGGCTGATGGTTCGTGGCGACCTTGCGGTGATTTCCGCAGGTTGAATAACGCCTCAGCGCACAACCGCTACCCGATCCCGCACATCCAAGATTTTTCAGTTCATTTGGCGGGGGCGTGCATTTTTTCTAAAATAGACTTGGTGCGTGGTTACCACCAGGTCCCAGTGCGCGCTCAAGATATACCCAAAACTGCAGTAATAACTCCTTTCGGGCTTTTTGAGTTTTTGCGTATGCCTTTTGGATTAAAGGGCGCCGCGCAGACGTTCCAGCGTATGATGGACGTGGTTCTACGCGATCTTCCTTTCGTGTTCGTCAACCTGGACAACATTTTGGTAGCCAGCATGTCCGAAGACAAGCACGAAAGCCACCTCACAGAGGTTTTTCAGAGGCTTGCAGAGCACGGGTTAATAATTAACCCAGCGAAGTGCCAGTTTGGGGTGGCGCAAATTGATTTTTTGGGGCATCGCGTTTTACCAGAAGGAGCGGTCCCTCTGCCCGATAAAGTACGCGCAATAACGGATTTTCCCCGACCTCAAAAGGTTAAAGCGTTACAGGAGTTTTTGGGAATGGTTAATTTTTACAACCGTTTCCTCCCAAGCGCGGCGCAGCTCATGCAACCATTGTATGCTGCACTTAAGAAGCAAAAACCCACAAATAAAATCGAATGGTCTCCGGATCGGGAGCGCGCATTCTCCCAAGTCAAAACAGCCCTGGCAAATGCGATTTTGTTGGCACACCCAGTCCCAACGGCCCGCATGGCACTCACCACTGACGCTTCCGATTTAGCGGTGGGGGCGGTCGTTGAACAGTTTGTAGCAGGGACCTGGCAGCCGCTCGCATTTTTCAGCAAAACCTTGCGCGATAGCAAGCGAAAATACAGCGCGTTCGACAGGGAGCTTTTGGCCCTACACTCGGCCATTCGCCATTTCCAGTTCTGGTTGGAGGGGCATCGTTTCACCGCGTTTGTGGACCACAAGCCGCTAATGTTTGCGATGGCCAAGATTTCAGAACCTTGGTCGGGCCGGCAGCAAAGACAGCTGGCCGCGATATCGGAGTTTACCACCGATATCCAACATGTCGCAGGTAAACATAATGTAGTGGCAGACTGCCTCTCGCGTGCTGTGGCGGCGCCAGGCCCCATGGGGGCGGACTCTGCAGCCGTGGCCGCGGGCCAAGGTAGCGGCGCGGAAGCGCACGCAGCCCCGGTCCGCGTAGGTTTAGATTATGCAGCCATGGCCGCAGAGCAGGTTAGCGATGCGGATGTGCGCGCGCTCCAGTCTGGACCAACAGGGTTAAGGCTGGAGGACAGAGTGCTGCAAATGGGTATGCCTCCCCTAATCTGCGATGTCTCCATGGGTCGGCCACGCCCCGTGGTACCAGCCGCGTGGCGTCGCCGCGTTTTTGACTCGGTCCATTCCCTGGCGCACCCCGGGGTGCGCGCATCGATCAAGATGGTGGGTGAGAAATTTGTTTGGCCGGGGTTGCGTAAACAGGTCAAGGAGTGGGCGGCAACCTGCGTAGCGTGTCAGCGAGCCAAAATACACAAGCACACTAGAGCTCCTTTGGAGCCTTTTCACATCCCGGCTAAGCGCTTTGATCATGTGCATGTCGACTTGGTGGGCCCCCTTCCATTGTCACAGGGGTGCACACACCTTTTGACGATGGTGGATCGCACCACGCGCTGGCCAGAAGCGGTTCCTCTGGCATCCACCACTGCGGAAGAAGTCGCACGTGCATTTTTAACAGCTTGGGTTGCGCGTTTTGGAGTTCCGTCGGACATAACGTCTGATAGGGGTCCTCAATTTGTTTCTGAACTCTGGTCATCGATGGCCCGCAGCCTAGGGGTGAAGATTCATCGCACTACCGCGTATAACCCCCAGGCTAACGGTTTATGCGAACGTTTTCATAGGTCATTGAAATCGGCCCTCAGAGCGTCGCTTACGGATACAAATTGGGTTCACAAACTTCCATGGGTTTTATTGGGGTTGCGTTCTGCACCTACGGAGGATTTGCAGGCCTCCCCAGCTGAGTTAGTTTTTACACAGCCTCTCCGTTTACCTGGTGAATTTCTCCCCGACAACCCTGCACCAAATTGCCCCTCCGCTCAGCTGTTGCAGAGCGACACAGGATCAAACACACTCC
Organism: Pholidichthys leucotaenia; assembly: GCA_020510985.1. Classification (NCBI taxonomy): domain Eukaryota; kingdom Metazoa; phylum Chordata; class Actinopteri; order Cichliformes; family Pholidichthyidae; genus Pholidichthys; species Pholidichthys leucotaenia. The sequence goes on along the minus strand of CM035850.1, from coordinate 18,505,364 downwards.
CTGGCCCGGTTCATCACAGTTTCCCACGCGTTTTTGTGCCGAAGGCTTTAAAAAATGCAGAGTTTGTTTTTGTTAGACATGATGCTCATCGCCCAAATTTGTGGCCACCTTATGATGGACCTTTCAGAGTGCTGGAAACAGGAGAGAAGCATTTTTTGCTAGATTTGGGAGACAGGAAGGAGTTGATTTGTATAAACAGACTTAAACCTGCTTTCGTTTTGGCTGATGAACAAGTGCAGTTGGCGAGAGCCCCCCGTCGCGGTAGACCACCGAGAAGGCTTTCTCCAGAACCCCCACAAAGTTTGGCTAACAGTTCTAATCCACAGGTGCAGGAAGACTCTGCAGAAGCAGCAAGGCTGGCTTACAGCAGATATGGCAGGAGGTTTAGACCTAGGCAACTGGTGGATTGAATTTTTGTTATGTGGTAATGTGTTTTTTTTTTTATGCCATGCATCTCTGATTATGTTGTCCCATATTAGACGTTTGGGCGGGGTTATGTGGCACATACTGTATGTTGGGTACATATTTTCCACAAATATATTGCTGAATGTTTATTGTGTGCTTCACGTCTCGAGGGACAAAAGGACTGAGCCTGCAGGAGGTATCGAGGAGGTGTGAGGTTTGTCCTTTGTCTCAGAGAGAGGCCCTGGAGGGATTCCCGGACCATCGAAGGCTGAGAGACAATGGTGGAGGATCAAAGGGGTTACAATGTGACTGTATGTTTGCTCAGACACCATGTGACTTGAGTTTCGATGTTCCGGAGTATAAGAGAAGTGATGTGACTGTGATCTGTCTCTTTTCTTGCTTGGAGGTTGATAGAGAATGTGTTCTGATAATAAAACTGAACCTGAGAAATAAACCCGGCCTCATCATTGAGCACATCCTCTACAGTATATATGTTTATGGGATTATTTTATTTATTATACTAGGAACACGGTGAGTTTTATTTTATGGACTATACATTATTAAAGATGACAGAATAATCCGTCTAGCCGTGTGGAGGTGGGACAGCAGTCCACCTGTCCCCTTCTAGTTTTAGCTATCTTGGATGTATGGATAGGCCCACATATTCTGTTCATTATTAGTGTGTGATTTGGGTGCTAGATTTGGGAGGGCCTAATTGGTGTGCTTGCGTTTTGGATTTTTTTTGAAGGGGGGCAAAAATGTAATGTTGTTCATTATATGATCCATCCATCCATCCATCTTCTACCGCTTTTCCGGAGGTCCGGATCGCGGAGGCAGCAGTCCAAGCAGAGAAGCCCAGACTTCCCTCTCCCCCGCCACCTGCTCCAGCTCTTCAGAGAGGATACCAAGGCGTTCCCAGACTAGCTGGGAGACATAGTCTCTCCACCTTGTCCTGGGTCTGCCCCGGGGTCTCCTCCCAGTGGGACGTGCCTGAAACACCTCAAGTGGGAGGCGTCCAGGAGGCACCCTAATCAGATGCCCATACCACCTCAACTGACTCCTTTCAATGTGGAGGAGCAGCGGTTCTACTCTGAGCCTCTCCCGGATGACTGAGCCCCTCACCCTATCTCTGAGGGTGAGTCCAGCAATCCTACGGAGAAAGCTCATTTCAGCCGCTTGTATCCGCGATCTCGTTCTTTCGGTCATTACCCAAAGCTCGTGACCATAGGTGAGAGTAGGAACATAGATTGACTGGCAAATCGACAGCTTTGCCTTAGAACTCAGCTCCCTCTTCACCACAACAGACCGGTACAACGTCCGCATCACTGCAGATGCTGCTCCAATCCGTCTGTCGATCTCTCGCTCCATTTTCCCATCACTCGTGAACAAGACCCCAAGATACTTAAACTCCTCCACTTGGGGCAGGAGCCTGTCCCCAACCCAGAGAGGACAATCCACCTTTTTCCGGCTGAGGACCATGAACTCGGACTTGGAGGTGCTGATTCTCATCCCAGCCACTTCACACTCAGCGGAAAACCATCCCAGCAAGAGCTGTAGGTCATTGCTGGATGAAGCCAACAGGACAACATCATCTGCAAACAACAGAGATGAGATCCTGTGGTCACCAAGCATGACACCCTCCATTCCCTGGCTGCGCCTAGAAATCCTGTCCATAAAAATTATGAACAGGATCGGTGACAAAGGGCAGCCCTGGCGGAGTCCAGCTCTCACTGGGAATGACTCCGACCGAGTGTTGGCAATACGAACCAAACTCTCACAACGGTCATACAGAGACCGAATAGCTCGTAACAACAAGCCCGATACCCCATACTCCCGAAGCACCCCCCACAAAAATCCACGAGGGACGTGGTCAAATGCCTTCTCCAAGTCCACAAAACACATGTAAACTGGTTGGGCAAACTCCCACGAACCCTCAAGAATTCTCGAGAGGGTAAAGAGCTGGTCCGATGTGCCACGGCCAGGACAAAAACCACATTGCTCCTCCTGAATCCGAGGTCATCATATCATTATATGATATGATGCTTTATTGTATGATATGGGTGGTGGCTCTGCCTTTCTGGTTCCGTCGCCACCCGGGGTATAAAAGGCTGATGCGGAAGAGGCACGGTCTCTTTCGACCACCTCCCCGCCTAGAGTGAGCGTCAGTCAGTTCACTGTGAGTTCTACAATAAAGTCCTATTCAGTTCACCATTCGCCTCATTATTGTGCCACGTTCTACGGACATAACAGAAAACCTGAAAAAAATCTCAATACTTTTTTTTTGAGCATTTGGCCATTTGAGGTCTATTCAAAATTGGATGGCACGAACAAACAATACAAAGCAAACAAAAATAACTAATTCTCAAACTTCCTGTGAGCCCTCAAGTCACGTGATGTGACTGACATAACGAGGCCTCGCTTGCTACAGTCACGTGACTGTGGGCGTGCTGAAACAGCACTCGATGTACTATTCATGACATTTCAGCTTTATATTGCTCGAATCGGGGTCGAGTGGGCAGTGTCGAGCGTAACATCACTAGTTACTCCACGTTATCTGTTTGCTTTTTATTTCTGCCCATGAGCAGGGTTTATTTTGTGTTTTCGTTAATACATTTCCACAATTAGAAGTCTGGCATTTGGGCCCTTTATTCTGTGCTCCGAAGGAGCGAACATTATGACACCACACTAGAATTATACACTGACACGAGATACTCACAGACAGGGTGTGCCATGAATTGGCCCTCCCCAAGGGCAAACAGGAAGCCAGATGCAGACTGTGAGTTTTGCAATTTATTAACGAAAAAATAACTCAAGATACAAAACACAGACCAACAGAAAACACAGTTCAGAGGCTGGAGTGAAAAATGTCAAACATAAACAAGAACGTGAGTAGAAACAGATAAATAACTACTTAACAAGACGTCCAGGGGTTGCCTGATGGGACAGATTTGACACCGCTGCACCAGGGAAGTGGTGCCAACTGTTTAAATAGTCAACTCCTCTGATTACCAACACCTGTGGGGTCATAAGTGGCGATCATTGCAGGCAGCCGTGACAGCCCGCGAACAGAATCTGACAGCCGGAAGTGACGTGCGAGCTGTCACAGTGCCTGTAATGATCAAAACAATAAACCAAAAAGGAAATACAGAAACTAATCATAAACTAATCACAACCAGGAACCAAATACAACAAACAGGGAGAACAGAAGAAATAAACAATCAGAAAATGGCTAAATTAATCAGATAACTAGGCACGGCCCCCGCCCATGCACCGGATCATGACAGAGCCCTCTCCTCGAGGGGTGGTGACCAGACACCCCAGGATAACATCAGACAAAAAAAACAACCCCCCCCCCACACACACATACACAGAAGACCCCCCCCCAACAAGAAATACAACCCACCCTGGTGGGAGGAGGGGAGCCTAGGCACGGACGGTCCGCAACAAAATAAATAATACAGTGATCCCTCGCTACTTCGCACCTCACCTTTCGCGTCCTCAGTGCATCACAGATTTTTCAAAAATATTCATCAAAAATTCCAAATTGAGAAAAAATGGGCGGGCGCTAGCAGAAGGCAGGGAGACTACATTAGAACATCAGGTATCAACACGGAGAGCCCGCACAACTCAAAATCCACCTCTCTGTTTGCTGTTTTCGTGTTGGCTCGGCTCGGGAATCTCGCAAGCTGATTGGCCGAGACGTTTTACCCAGCTTCTCTCCCTGCCGAGCGCCCATACCCAGCGAAGGAAGACCGCATTCATTGTTCTTTATCGCTCGTGTTGCTTAGTCTCGCCGCGTGGAACTTTTCGCTGTTCTCTTGTGCCTTTTTGTGCGAAATAGTCTTCCCGTCGAGCCACTACGCCGCCTCCTGCAGCTTCTCCAGCTCTATCGGAAGCTGCCCTCGACGATGCTGCGCCTCTAGCACCTGACGATGAGGCGTCACCTGAGGAGCAGTAAAGCTCTCATTAACCTGTGCAGTAAATCATCTTCATCTTGAGTTACGTATCTTGTTATAAGAATAAAAGAGTTCTAAAAACATATTTATGTACACTTTATTTACATCTACGTATGTATGTACACTTACACACACACACACACGTATCATATGAGAGAGAGAGTGAGAGAATGAACGTACGTATTATTTATGGGTGACGTCATTAGGGGTGACGCTACTTCGCGGTTTTTCGCTTTTCGCGGTCGGTTCTGGAACCCATTAACCGCGATAAGTGAGGGATCACTGTAATACCAAAGCAGAGTAAGCAGAAGCAACCAGTAAAGAAATAACTATTAAATGGGTAAGAAACCAAAGAATATAGACTAAGATAACACAACCCCCACCAAACATAAATAATATCATAAACCCAAAATAACACTATAAATAAACAGGACAATAAAGACACGACTACGAATCACACAACCACAAAACAAAAGAAAACCGAAAGAAAACACTCATGACCCACAACACAAAATGACAGGTGGCGAAGACCCAAGCGCCGCAGGAGAGAGACCGAGGCAGCTCGGGTGGTCTGCCCGAGTCCCAAGACTACCGGAGCGTATGGTCCAGAGCATCTGGCAGCCACCCAGAGTTCCTCAGCCACCAACACGGATGGCCTGGCCCTTCAAGTGGCCGCCCACAGTCCCTGAGCCACCCCAACCAAGGGCCCCATCTGTCAGGCGGCCTCCCAGCATCCCTGAGCCTGTGGGCCACTAACACCCCTGGGGGCGGCAGCCAGACCCAGGGCCCCTCACGGACCACAGGAGCCGGGAGGCGACGTCCTCCTGAAATGGGTGGCCAACCAGCGGGAATCTCCAGTGGCACCCGATGACCCTTGATGAACTCCAGTGAAGGATCCACAACAACCTCAGGCATAGCACCACCTGTGGTGGTGCCGGACTGTAGCGCAGCAGTACCCACGGCGGCTCCAGACTGGGGCATAGCAGCACCCACAAAGACCACAGACGGCGAGACAGCAACACCCTCGGAGACCACAGACAGCGGGACAGCAACACCCTTGGAGACCACAGACGACGGGACAGCAGCACCCTTTTAGACCACAAATGTCGGGACAGCAGTGCCCTTGGAGACCACAGATGGCAGGAAAACAGCACCCACGGCGGCCTCAGATGGAGGCGTCGCATCCATGGTGGCCTCAGGCTGAGGTGACACACCCACGGTGGCCCCCGGGCTGGAGCGCAGCACCCATGACAGACTGGACGGAGGGGGAGCAGCACCCACAGAGACCTCAACTGGAGGGGGAGCAGCACCCACAGAGACCTCGACCGGAGGGACAGCAGCACCCATGGAGACCTCAACCGGAGGAGAAGCAGCACCCACAGAGACCTCAACCAGAGGGGGAGCAGCACCCACAGAGACCTCAAACCGGGGGGGGGGGGCAGCACCCACAGAGACCTCGACAGGAGGGGGAGCAACACCCACGGAGGCCTTGGGCTGAGGCGCAGCACCCTCGGAGACCTCGGTGACCCTAGATGGTGGCTCGGGCAAAAGAACAAAGACAGGAACACACACCAGATCAGGGTCGCTGGCAGCAGTGGAGCCCAGCGGGGGAAACCCAAGTGCAGCTGAGGGCTGCACCTGGTTTCCCCAACCAAGAGCCAGGCAAGATTTCTCGGGGTACATAAAATAACTTGCCTGTTCAAGCTCCAGCGCTGTCCATGACTCCAACAATTCGGCCGCGATGGTCCAGACCTCCAGCTGAATGGTTGGCGGGACCTCCGATGGAGCGGCTGACACAGGTGCACCTCCAGACACAGCGGCCGCAGTAGGAGATCCTCTGTCCACTGACGCCACCTCCCATACCACCGGGGCCAGGGGACAATCCTCTGTCGGCTCAAGCTCTGGAGCAAAGGTGGTGTTCTCCTCCTGTCCAGAATGGGGCTGCAAGGCTGGGGCTAGACTTTCCAATGCCGCAGGCTTCTCCACCACACGTCGGCTCCCTCCCAGGACCAGCGGACCCTCAGGGGATGTAGACGGAGGAGTGGGAGAAACAGGAGAGGAGAGAGTTACAGCAGCTGATGGTGAAAGCTCAGCCAGGCCAGGCTGCTGCAGCTGAGCTTCCCCACTGGGAATAAGGCAAGGCATTTCATCAAAGGGTGTTAAGAAATGAAAAGACACTTGCCTTAACTCCCAGAGCTTGGTGATGGCTGCGGTCATCCCAGACGATGTCTTCCCGGGGGCTGTGAAGGTCGTCTGGTCCAGTGGGTGGAGCACTGAAGCCAGGGAGCACTCCGTTGCAAGCTCAGGCTCTGTCTGGGCTGGTGACACTCTCTCCAGTTGTGGCAGCAACTCGGGGAGGAACCACAGCTTGTAACCTGCGATGAGCTCCATCTCTGCTGCAACCACCCGTTGGCGCTCCTCCAGCTCCTCCGTGCTGGGACCATCAAGAGACGTGAAGGCTACGTATCCAATGCAGCTGGCTCCGGGATGCTACCTGACAGAGGGAGGCGGGACCGCAGCTGGGCAGCAGTCCCGAGCTCGGGGCTTCTGCCCCCAGGAGCATTTCTTCTGCAGCACAGGTTCTGGTGGCGGAGGGGCTCTCCCCAGCCCGCAAAGCCGGTGTTGTGCGTGATAAACAGAGGTGAGGAGGTCTGTGAGTCCCAGGACACTCCACAGGCGGGGGAACCCCTCAATCACCTGTGCCGCGCAGTCCCAAACCTGGAGCTAATCCTCGGGTGTGTGGGTTAGATGAACGTCCAATATGATGTCCTGCAGCAATTCAGCCGCCCAACACTCCTCCTCATCTAGCCCCAACCTTCTGTAGTCCAAAAACACTGCCATGCCAGTGGAAAAAAAAGAACTCTAAAGAAAAAATACAGGAGGGAAACAAAAAACGGAACTCACAGTCCAATGGCGTCCAAATGGCAGCGGTGTATTGTCATGAATTCGCCCTCCCCAAGGGCAAACAGGACGCCAAACGCAGACTGTGAGTTTTGCCAATTTATTAATGAAAAAATAACTCAAGATACAAAACACGGGCCAACAGAAAACACAGTTCAGAGGCTGGAGTGAAAAATGTCAAACATAAACAAGAGCGTGAGTTGAAACAGATAAATAACTACTTAACTTAACAAGACATCCAGGGGTTGCTTGACAGGAGAGATTTGATGCCGCTGCACCAGGGAAGTGGTGCCAACGGTTTAAACAGTCAACCCCTCTGATTACCAACACCTGCGGGGTCATAAGTGGCGATCATTGCAGGCAGCTGTGACAGCCCGTGAACAGAATCTGACAGCCAGAAGTGACGCACTAACTGTCACAGCGCCCACAATGATCAAAGCAATAAACCAAAAAGGAAATACAGAAACTAATCATAAACTAATCACAACCAGGAACCAAGAGACTAAATTAATCAGATAACTAGGCACGGCCCCTGCCCGTGCACTGGATCATAACAGGGCAGACATGAGGAAATTAATGACACCACGTCTGATAAAGGCCTGGGCACAGACATATATAGTCTGGGAGCAAATCAAGGCAACGAGAAACAGGTGGGTACAATTAGGGCAATCGGAGGACAGCAGGGATTGGCTATCAGTATGGAAAAACATGATGGACTGAGACAACAGGGTAAAAATGACGCATGAACAGAGGCCCGGGAGAGACAGGACCATGACAATAATAATAATAATAATAATAATAATAATCATTATCATGATAACTAAGAATTTGTGGCTGCAAGGAAAAGACAGAGAAACATAATAAAGGGCAAGGACGAGTTAAGGAGTCGAGTAGATATAGAGTGAAGTGATGACATTATGTAGACATGGAAATCTCACTGTTTGAAGAAGAAGAAGATTGTTCAGAACTCCTTATAAGAACTCCTTATACAAAGACACAGAGTGAAGAAGATAAAGAAGAGGTTGCCAACCGAGAAGAATTCTGACTTTTGATACATAGAGTGATGTTTACTGAGTGAAGTACGTGGAGGTAAGGACTACAGCTCCTGACCAGATGGAGTGATGATATAGAGTGAAGTATGTGGGGGTAATGCACCTGGAAGCTGGTTGACAACCGCCAATCAAATCTAAAAGAAGAAGAAGGGCAAGGACATGGCTGGACTCATGTCCTGAAGATAACAGAAAGATCAAATATGAACATAAAGTGGGGACATGAACACAGCCATGTCCAAACGCTTACAGTACCCCCCTCTCAAGGGTCGGACACCAGACGACCCAAAGGGTGACATCAACAACAATGAAAAAAAAAAAAAAACTCACAGGATGAGTGGTGGGGGTACAAGGCCAGGCAGGCCAAAACAAATCCCACCCCCACCCTCGTAGCTTGGGGTCACTCTAGAGGATGGGGTTGGCACTGCATTTGTGTACTCTGCCTTATAGCCAGAAATGCTCCTATCCACCTTATTCCTAGGCCCCATGATGCCTTGCGTGAATTATGGTGACATAACGCACGGCTCAGGAGACGCAAACACACAGGCTTAGAGTAGTTCAAAGAGTTTATTAACAGCAGGAGTGAATGAGTGCGTGTCTGCGGGATGTAAATGTGTTGGTGATGGTGTCTGCTCCAGGCACAGAGGCAGGTGACCGTACAGCCGAGCAACCCTATGGAGAGAGCACAGGGAGAGGGTGATGGGCATACACCAACACAGGAGGGATTTATGGCGAGAGAAGGACTTACTTGGTGGGTCAGGACAGCTGGCACAACAAGGGGGCGAAGCCTGGAAGACAGCCACCTGGAGAGCTCCGTACAGCAGCGAGGATTGGGCGATGGAGTGGAGATGTCCGCCGCTGGGGAATCCACCTGTGCACAGGGGAGAAGACTGAAGAAGAGAGGTAAGCGATCTTCTTACCAAAAAGGTGATGCTGAAGAGAAGTATGCTCACAACGGTGAGGGACGAAGTCTGACGGCTTCAGGCCGAGCCTCCGGGCGAGACGGCCTTTATCCCTCGCCGCTGATGATTGTCAGGTGCGTGAGCAGGTGGCGCCGCTGATGAATGGCGCGGCGTGACAGTACTCCCCCCTCTAGCAGCGCCTCCTGGCGATGGCTTATCCGGGTGCGCTCGGTGGAAGTCCGCGATGAGCGATGGGTCCAACACAAACGACGGGGGCACCCATTGTCGATGCTCGGGCCCATAGCCCTCCCAGTCCACCAAGTATTGCAACCCACGACCTCGGCGCCGGGAGCCCAGGATGGAGGAGACGGACCAGGCCGGATGGCCACCAATCATCTGGGGCGCGGGTTGCGCTGCAGGAGGAGGGCAAAGGGGGTCAGTGACTGCCAGTTTCACCCTCGACACATGGAAAGCGGGATGGATGTGGAGGGAGGGGGGAATAGCCACGCGCACAGCCACCGGGTTGATGATCCGGGTGATGGGAAAGGGACCCATGAATCGCTGTGCCAGCTTCCTCCTCTCGCCTTTTAATGTGACGTCCTGGGTAGACACATACACGAGTTGCCCAACTCTGTACGCCGGGGCAGGTCTTCTGTGCCGGTCCGCCACGGTCCTGTTGCGCTCCGCTGTGCGTAAAAGCGCATGACGCGCGGCAGCCCAGGTGGAGCGGAACTGCCTAAGGTGCGCCCTAACAAAGGGGACAGTTACCTCGTTCTCCTGCGCTGGAAACAGCGGGGGGTCGTAACCCAGGGACGCCTTGAAGGGGGACATCCCCGTTGCAGAAGAGCGGGCGGTGTTGTGGGCATACTCCACCCAGGCGAGATGGTTGCTCCAGGACGTCGGCTTGGATCTAGTAACACAGCGGAGCGCAGCCTCCAGCTCCTGATTGGTCCTCTCACACTGCCCGTTAGACTGGGGGTGATGGCCGGAGGAGAGGCTCACCTTGGTTCCGATGGCGTTACAAAAAGATTTCCAAACCTCGGATGAAAATTGGGGGCCCCGGTCCGAGACCACGTCCACCGGAATCCCGTGCAGCCTGACCACGTGTTGGACGAGGAGGCCCGCCGTCTCCAGGGCAGTAGGGAGACCTCGCAGGGGGATGAAGTGCGCCGCCTTGGAGAAACGGTCCACGATGGTCAGGACGGTGTCAAAGGAGTTGGAAACGGGGAGTCCGGTGACGAAATCCAGTGCGATGTGCGACCAGGGCCTGCCGGGGACGGGCAGAGGCTGGAGCAGACCCGCTGGGGGGGCATTTCCCGACTTGCTGGTGGCACAGATTGGGCAAGCCCGGGCGTAGCGGGCTGCATCCCTCCGCAGGCCTGGCCACCAAAAGGACCGTTGGAGGAGGCTGATCATCCGAGAGGTGCCGGGATGACAGGTGAGCCGGGAGGTGTGGAGCCAGTGGATGACCTCTCCCCAGACCGCAGATGGGACGAACAGTCTTCCCTCCGGTCCGCCGCCAGGATCAGGTTCCACCTCCTGCGCCTTCCGGATCTTGTCTTCAATGTCCCAAGAGATGGCACCGAGGACGCACGACCTGGGCAGGATAGTGTGGGGCATCTCCTCAGCCTCCACGGGGGTGAACTGCCTAGAGAGGGCGTCAGGCAGGCCGTTTTTGGAGCCCGGCCTGAAGGTGATTGAGAAGCGGAATCTGGCGAAGAACAAAGACCAGCGCGCCTGGCGGGCATTCAGGCGCTTGGCAGATTGTAAGTACTCTAAGTTCTTGTGGTCCGTCAGGACCACGAACGGCAGGTCCGCCCCCTCTAGCCAGTGGCGCCACTCCTGTAAGGCGAGTTTAATGGCCAGGAGCTCTCTGTCCCCCACATCGTAGTTTCTCTCCGCCGGGGACAGGCGCCGGGAGAAGAAGGCGCACGGCCGTTTGGCGCCATCGTCAGGTGACCGCTGGGATAACACTGCTCCCACTCCCGTGTCCGATGCGTCCACCTCCACAATGCACTGCAGCGCGGGGTCGACCTGGCGAAGGACCCGGGAGGAGGAGAACTCCGCCTTCAGCGCCCTAAAGGCAGCAGCGACCTCTTCAGTCCACCGGAACGGGACCTTCGGGGACGTGAGGCGGGTCAGCGGTCCGACGATCGAGCTGAAATTTGGGACAAAGCGGCGGTAAAAATTGGCGAAGCCAACAAACTGTTGCACCTGCTTCCGGGATGCGGGAGTAGGCCACTCCACCACCGCCTTCACCTTCTCTGGGTCTGGGAGCACCTGATCTTGAGCGATGATGAATCCCAGGAAGGATGTGGTCCTAGCGTAGAATTCGCATTTCTCAGCCTTCACGTACAGACGATTCTCCAGCAGTCTTTGGAGGACCCGCCTCACATGGACCTGGTGCTCGTCCCTGGACCTGGAGAAGATAAGGATGTCATCCAGGTAGACGAACACAAAAAGGCCGATGAAATCCCGGAGGACGTCATTAATGAGGCGCTGAAAGACGGCAGGAGCGTTGGTCAGCCCGAACGGCATGACGAGATACTCAAAGTGGCCGTTCGGGGTACGGAAGGCTGTCTTCCATTCATCTCCCTCCCGGATCCGGACGAGGTGGTAAGCGCTGCGTAAATCCAGCTTGGTAAACCAGGTCGCCCCCTGGAGGGAGTGAAAGGCAGTGTCCATGAGGGGCAGGGTGTAACGGTCCCTCTCAGTGATGTCATTTAGCGCTCGGTAGTCTATGCAGGGGCGGAGGGATCCGTCCTTTTTCCCGACAAAGAAAAACCCTGCCCCCACGGGTGACGACGATGGGCGAATAATCCCAGCGCTCAGTGATTCCTTCAGGTATGTATTCATGGTCTCCTTCTCCGGCGCCGACAGGCTGTAGAGCCGACCAGATGGCAGGGGAGCCCCCTGGCGGAGATTGATGGCACAGTCATCTGGCAGAATCTGGCGAAGAACAAAGACCAGCGCGCCTGGCGGGCATTCAGGCGCTTGGCAGATTGTAAGTACTCTAAGTTCTTGTGGTCCGTCAGGACCACGAACGGCAGGTCCGCCCCCTCTAGCCAGTGGCGCCACTCCTGTAAGGCGAGTTTAATGGCCAGGAGCTCTCTGTCCCCCACATCGTAGTTTCTCTCCGCCGGGGACAGGCGCCGGGAGAAGAAGGCGCACGGCCGTTTGGCGCCATCGTCAGGTGGCGCCAAACGGCCGCCTGTTTGGCCGCCTGTCTCTTCCCCCTGGTCGATGCGGGGGAAGAGACATAGCTTTCGATTTACTAAATACCATACCCAGGTCGTGAAATTCTGGAGGCACCAGTGACAGGTCCGGAGGTGCTGTATCCGCCACAGGGGGAGCCGCGGATGGGGAGCAGGCAGCGGACTGAAGGCAGGTGCCCATACAGAAGGTACTCCATGCCGATACCCCAGCGGACCTCCAGTCCAGGACAGGGTTGTGGAGGCGTAGCCAGGGATACCCCAGGATGACGGGCGACACAGAGTTGGGCAGGATGTAAAATACCATCTCCTCCCGGTGGTTCCCTGAGATGATGACTGGGACAGGCATGGTTTGGTGAGAAACTCTCCCAAGGGAGGCACGGGAGAGATGGACCAGGGAGATGGGGTGTTTTAATGCCTGACAGCGGATGCCCAATCGGGTTGCCAGGCCTTGTGAAATGAAGCTGCCCTCTACACCCAAATCCACCAGTGCGTGGGTGAGGTGCCCAGTGGGATTGTGGCAAAACGGATGGGCAGCTTTAATTGAGTGAGAGTGTCTAACCGGTTGGGATCCGCGAGGCTCCCTACAGCAATTCGCGGACCCCGCCGACTGGCTTTCCGCGGGCAACGCTCCACAGTGTGTTGGTCACCTCCGCAATACATGCAGAGGCCCAACTCACGGCGGCGTTGTTTCTCCGCAGGGGAAAGCTTGGTCCAGCCCGTCACCATCGGCTCCGACTCCTCGGGGCACGATGCTGGTGGCGCCGCCAGGGGGCGAGCTTGGAACAGGTGCGGCGAGACTCCACGAGGGCGAGAAGAAGAAGACTTCCGCCCCGAGGAGCGCTCGCACAGCCTGTTATCCAAACTTATCGCTAAGGATGTCAGCTCCGTTAGCGTCCCAGGGATATCCCGTCCAGCCAGTTCATCCCTCAGATCACTATTGAGGCTGCGGAGGAACAGGCCACAGAGGGAGCGTTCCTCCCAGCCCAATTCCTCCGCCGCTACCCGGAAGTCGACCGAGTAGTCCGCTGCCGACCGGCCTCCCTGCTGGAGAGCGAGAAGCCGATCGACCTGGACCGTCTCGGTTTGAGAATGGTCAAAGACCTCCAGAAAGCACCTCACGAACTGGTCATAGGTGAGGGTGGCATAACTGGGCCTCGCCATTACGGCGTAGGTCCAAGTTAACGCACGCCCCTCCAGAAGATTCCCTATGTAACCAATCCGACTGTGATCCGAGGGAAAATCTCCGGGCACACGGTGGAACACGGACTCACACTGCATAATGAACCCCCGCGCTCCGCCGAGCTTACCGCTAAAGCGGGCGGGGGTCGGAATCGGTGTGAGCCGAACCGGTGCCACTGGAGCCGGCTGGACGGCCGCTGGAACAGCAGGAGCCGCGCCACCCTGACGAGCCGGGGGGAACGGCTGTTGAGGATCTAAGCGGCCCAACCGGTTAGTTAAATTTAATAATTGATTTAGGATAACCTGCTGTTGATAAGCAATCTGATCCACTCTAGCCTCGAGAGTGGTAAACCGGTGTGCGAGCCCGCCGTCCGCCGAGCCGCTCTGCTGAAGCCGTACTGACATAACGCACGGCTCAGGAGACGCACACACACAGGCTTAGAGTAGTTCAAAGAGTTTATTAACAGCAGGAGTGTCTGCGGGATGTAAATGTGTTGGTGATGGTGTCTGCTCCAGGCACAGAGGCAGGTGACTGTACAGCCGTGCAACCCTATGGAGAGAGCACAGGGAGAGGGTGACGGGCATACACCAACACAGGAGGGATTTATGGCGAGAGAAGGACTTACTTGGTGGGTCAGGACAGCTGGCACAACAAGGGGGCGAAGCCCGGAAGACAGCCACCTGGAGAGCTCCGTACAGCAGCGAGGATTGGGCGATGGAGTGGAGATGTCCGCCGCTGGGGAATCCACCTGTGCACAGGGAAGAAGACTGAAGAAGAGAGGTAAGCGATCTTCTTACCAAAAAGGTGATGCTGAAGAGAAGTATGCTCACAACGGTGAGGGACGAAGTCTGACGGCTTCAGGCCGAGCCTCCGGGCGAGACGGCCTTTATCCCTCGCCGCTGATGATTGTCAGGTGCGTGAGCAGGTGGCGCCGCTGATGAATGGCGCGGCGTGACATATGGTAGCACAATGATGATTATTGTGGGGAGACTTGAATAACGAAACCGAATTGCCTTTAATTCCAGTTTATTTCAAGTAACCATTCCACTGTCTGCTCTCATTCCTGAGCAGCGAACAAAGAGGGTGAACACACCAAAGTTCTCCCTTTTAAACATTCTCACATCAAACCATTTCCCTCGCAGGGGAAATCACACATCTATATCAAAATCTCTTTATTCACATTCATTAACCTTTTATTTACATAACTCCCCCTTCTCTCCTCTCGAGCCTCAGCGGTCAGGAAGTCTTCTGTCCCCTGTCCTCCGCAGGGGGTCCAGGCTCTGCGGCTCCGCACTGCAGGGGGCTGCAGCTCCGTTGCTCTCCTTCATCGTGAGGTTAAATCACATATGCAGTGTCCAACATATACATGTCTAACAACACAGCCATAATTATTATTATTACACATTTGCAATTGTATATGTAATGTGTATAATTCAGAATTCTTGAGGCCAGTGGTTTCTAGAGTTAAAGGAAATGTTTTTGTTTGTTTTCTCTGTCTTTTTAAGGAAGCATGTTTTCCCTCTTATATTAACAGTGGATGTTTTTTTTATCATGGATAACAGGCCTGTGATGGACCAATCCCAGTTACACGGGGTGAGACTGGACATCCTGGCAGATAAGCACATCTGTTGCAAGGTCTGTGGTGGACTTTTGCCAGTCAGTGCATCGTGACATGCACTACACAAAGAGCAGAGATAAACAAACCTATCATCTGGTCAGTCACTGCAACAGATACTGGACTCAGTTTGTCTTGGCCTGTCCTTGCCACTGATAACACCTCTATCTGCCAAGAATATGCTGCTAGTCCAGCAAAAGCTAGGGGTACTCAAATACTTTGCTAGCAGTTTCATGAAATGGTCAGTCAGAAAGCAGCTCATACCGGCTCGGACATCGCCCGGGTTAACAAGGTCAGGAGTTCCTGACAGCGGAGGGCGAAGGACAGAGCTGCGTGGAGGAATCAGATCAGACCTAAATGAAACAGGCATTGTCACCCCCGACAGACTGCTATGATGATGATGATGATGATGATGATGATGATGATGATGATGATGACTTCTGGTATTAGTTTAGAACATATGGTTGTTACTGAAACGGGATACTTTTCCTTCTTAAAAAACAATGGCTTCAGCATCAAAAATGCGGGAACACAGCCTTTTGCACCTCAAAAACAGTAATATAATCATATTGCTTCCCACGACTATTGAGGGATGGGAAGATGACCTTAAGAAGTGGCCTCGCAGACAGTAGCTCCGTTTGTTAGCGCTGCTACTAAGATGCTAATGCTGTAAACAAATAAAAGCTCTGAGATATATCACTGTCTCCACCACAATAAAGCTGGCTGCATTTTGTTGAAATATGTTGGACATGTGGTTAGCACTGCGGCAGCACAGCAACTCACCCTTGGCCAAAAACATGCAAGTTAGGTTAATTGCCATCAAACTGGGGATTCTAAATTGTCCTTAGGTATGACTGTGAGAGTGAATGGTTGTCTATCTCTCTGTGTTGGCCCTGCGATGGACTGGTGATCTGTCCAGGATGTACCCTGCTCTTGCTCAAAGATGCTGGGATAGGCTCCAGCACCCCCGCGACCCAAAAAGGATTAAGCGGAAGAAGATGGATGGATCCGTTGGACATAATCAAATTTACCTTAGAGCAGACATACGCCACAACACTGTGCTTGGCTGTCATGGTATATACAGACAGCTGCAGCCGTTCGTTTTACCCTGAAATTAAAATGCTCATGCTGCTGTCATGTCATAAATGCTTGTTATTTAATTTAACACATAGAGACATTTTCTGACAATTGTTCAGAATTTTATTGACCGATATTTTGTGATAATTTAAAAATTAATGCATGCTGAAGCATGCTGAAGTCTATCTCATTCCAAGGCAGTGCAACAAATGCAAAAAAACCTGTTTGATATCTTTCTTAAATCGTTAAGCCTTAGGAAGCAAATTGTTACTATTTTTTATTTATTATCTTACTTCATGCAGCTTTCATTCTGATGACATACACTACCGTTCAAAAGTTTGGGGTCACTTAGAAATTTCCTTATTTTTGAAAGAAAAGCACTGTTTTTTTCAATGAAGATAACTTTAAACTAATCAGAAATACACTCTATACATTGCTAATGTGGTAAATGACTATTCTAGCTGCAAATGTCTGGTTTTTGGTGCAATATCTACATAGGTGTATAGAGGCCCATTTCCAGCAACTATCACTCCAGTGTTCTAATGGTACAATGTGTTTGCTCATTGCATCAGAATTCTCCAGATTACCTCAACAAATTAACAGCTAGAATGCCAAAGGTCTGCAATGCTGTAATTGCTGCAAATGGAGGATTCTTTGACGAAAGCAAAGTTTGAAGGAAAAAATTATTGTTTCAAATACAAATCATTATTTCTAACCTTGTCAATGTCTTGACTATATTTTCTATTCATTTTTTTTTTCCACAATATCTTTATCGAACCTTTTTTTTTTTTTAACAAACATGATACAAACAATCAAACACTAACACTAAAGTACTACAAAAAAAAAAATGCACTAAAAACACCAACATCCACCAACAAAATCAAGTCTTCAACAATGCTCCTCTGTTTAGTCTAGACAATCCAATACATAAGTATACATATTATGTTCACCAGTTTGGAATTTACAAGGTCCACACACATCATTCACCTTCTTCTTCAAGAGTTATGTTTAAATTTTTTACATAATCAATAAAAGGTCTCCATATATTCTCAAACACAATTTCCTTTGATTTCAGTATATATGTTATTCTTTCTAATGGAAGGTTTGTTAACATCTGTCTTAACCACTGAGTCACATCTGGTCTATGAGTCTTTTTCCATAATAGTGCAATACATTTTTTGGCATTAAGCAAACTGAGGTCTATGAATGTTCTTTCACTTTTATTAAAATTATGCTTTTCTGGGTACAGACCCAACAAAAACAGTTTAGGATTCAATATGATTTGTTTTGAGATTATTTTTTCAATTGTTACCCTCACCTCTTCCCAAAACATTCTTATTAATCTACATTCCCATAAACAATGAAATAGGGTTCCTTTATTTTCCATGCATTTTGTGCATGTATCTGGTATATTTTTGTTATATCTATTTAATTCCTCCGGTGTAACATACATCCGCATTAACCATTTGAAATGTATCAATTTAAGGCGTGCATTTATTGATTTGGTTTGAGCTTCTGTACAAGCCAATTCCCATTGTTCCTCTGAAATTTCAGTTTGCAGATCTTCTTTCCAGTAGTTTAATCTTTTCAGTGAATTTTCACTTGAAGATAGTGTCAATGAGTTATAAAACTCTGAAATAATACCCTTTCTTTTACTATCTTTCATCATCATTTTTTCCAAGGATGAATAAATAGGTCGAGTGAGAGCTTTATTTTGATTTGATCGAATAAAGTTCTAAGTTGAAGATATTTAAAAAAATGTGTTCTATTGAGATTAAATTTGATCCTCAGCTCTTCAAAAGACATTATGTTATCTGCACATGGCAAATATAAATCCTGAATCTTTTGTATCCCTTTTAAATTCCATACTTTAAATACAGCGTCCGCTCTCCCTGGTTTAAAATATTGATTACCCCATATTGGACTAAATTGTGACAATAACTGTGGTTCTTTTAAATAGTTTTTAGCTTCACACCATATTTTGATCATATGCTTTACAAATGGATTTTTAACTTGTTTTTGTAATTTTTTTGCCGAATCTGAGTATATGAATATGGGAAGAGGTAAAGGTAAATTGTATGATTCCATTTCAGTCCAGTGAGGGAGATCATTTGATGAAAAATAATATGTCATAGACCTCAGTTGTGCCGACCAATAATACAACATAAAATTTGGACATTTCAGACCTCCACGATCAAATGGTAAATATAATAAAGACAAACGTAATCTAGCCCTCCTGTTGTTCCATATAAATTCCACTAACTTTTTTTTTATTCTTGAGAATAGATCTAAAGGTGGTGATAAGGGAATGTATTGAAATAAATAAAGTATTTTAGGTAAAATATTACTTTTAAGTATATTGATTCTCCCGATCATCGACATTGGTAGTGACATCCATCTCTGAGTTAACTCATTGATATCTGACATTAAGGCTTCATAGTTGACACTGGCGACTGATTCTAGCTTAGGCACAATTTGGATTCCTAAATATTTAAACTGATTTACAACATTGAATTGATTTACCTCAGGGGCTGGGTAATTTCTCTGGGTCTCATTTAGCATTAATATTGAAGATTTAGTTTTATTTATTTTATATCCTGATATTTCCCCAAAATTCTTTATTAAATTCAACAAGGTTGGAATTGATTTTTTTAGATTCGACATAAACAAAATTATGTCATCGGCATACAGGGAGATTTTATGTTCTGTTGGTCCAACTTTAATTCCATATATTTGTGAATGTAAACGTATCGCTATCGCTAAAGGTTCAATTGCCATAGTAAACAGTAAAGGTGAAAGTGGACAGCCTTGTCGACATCCTCTATTGATTTTTATTGGTTTTGAAATATTGTTATTTGTTAGGATTTCTGCTGTAGCATTATTGTATATTATTTGAACCCATTTTATGAAATTATTTCCAAGTCCAAACCTTTGTAGGACTTCAAAAAGAAAGGGCCATTCAACTCTATCAAAGGCCTTTTCGGCGTCCAGTGATAGGAGAGCTGTATCCGGTGCTTCTTTATTAAAATAAATAATATTAAATAGTCTTCTTACATTATGGAAGCCTTGTCTACCCTTTATAAAGCCATTCTGATCTCGATTAATAATATTTGGTAAAATTTCTTGTATTCGTCTTGCTAAAATTTTACAGATTATCTTAAGGTCGGCGTTTAATAGGCTTATTGGTCTCATATTTTCACATTTATTAGAGGGCTTACCTGGTTTTGGCAGCAGTATAATTAAGGCATTATTTATGTATGATGGTAAATTATTATTTTGAAATGCTTCTAAAACCATTTCCAAAAAAGGTTTTATTAATTTATTCTTAAATTTTTTATAAAGGTCAACTGGAAGACCATCTGGTCCTGCACTTTTTCCTGATTTCATATTATCAATGGCTAGCCCAACTTCTTCTTGACTAATTTTAGACTCCAATATCTCCCTGTTTTCATTTGGAATACACGGTATAGATAGTTCGTTCAAAAACCCATTTAGTTTTGTTAAATCAGGTTCATTTTTGGTATCATATAATTTTTCATAGTAATCTCTAAAGGCTCTATTAAATTCTAAAGGATCTATAACTACCTGTCCATTACTTATAATACTGGTAATTGGTGTTTTAATTTCTAATTGTTTAATCTGCCATGCTAATAATTTTCCTGATTTTTCACCTTGTTCATAAAAAGATTGTTTCAATCTTAGAAGACTCGAGGCAGCTCTATTCGCTGATTTTTTGTCGTATTCAGCTCTCAAAATCAGTAATTCATTCTCCAACCTTGGGTCACTTCCTGCATACACTTTTTCCTGAAGACTTTTTATTTTATGTTCCAATTTAGCTCTCTCCTCTCGAGTCTTCTTAGATTTTGATCCTGTATAACTAATAATATGTCCCCTAATAAAAGCTTTGAAAGCCTCCCACTTTACACATGCTGATGTTTGTGTAGTATTGATGTCAAAGAACTCGTCTATCTGTTTTTCTATATACTTGACAAATTCCTCATCCTGAAGCCATTTATGCTGAAATTGCCATCTACCTGATTCCTTTGTCAATTTTTTATCTTCATATATTAGACAACAGGGTGCATGATCAGAGATCACGATGTTATCATAAAAGCAGTTTTGAATCTTGGACCTTAATTCTGTGGAAATCAAAAAATAATCAATACGTGAGAATGTCTTGTAGGTACTGGAATAACAAGAATAGGCTTTAACTTGTGGTTTCATTTCTCTCCATATATCTAACAATCTCAATTCTTTCATAAAATGATTAATAGTCGTCCTACATCCAATGTGCGTACAATCCAGTCCTGTTGATCTATCTATACCTGGATTCAATGTACAATTAAAATCCCCTGCTATTATATGTTGCCCTGTAAGTGATGATAAGATAAGAAATAAATTAGCAAAGAACTTCTGATCATCTATATTGGGACCATATAAGTTCACAAGGTTTATATTTTCTAATAGCAAAGAACCTTGAATGATTACATATCTTCCAAATTTGTCTCCAATTACATTTTTCACTTGAAAAGGAACTGATTTATGTATGAGAGTCATAACTCCCCTGGCTCGGGATGAAAATGAAGAGGTGAATACACTTCCCTGCCATCTACTCCTAATTCTTTTAACATCCTCCTCTATTAGATGAGTTTCTTGTAAAAACACAATTTTTGAACCCATGTCTTTTATTTTATTCATAACTTGTTTAAGTTTTTTTTAAATTTTGTAGACCTCTGCAATTCCATGAAGTTAAATTAAGATTAACACTTTGGTTTATGATCAATAGAGAGTTTGGGATTACCTTGCAGTGTAAACATGCTCATACAGAGAAGCAAAAACATGAGTGGTTGAACATTCATCCTACAAACTACACACAAACAAATTTCCCCTTCCCACACTTGTGGCAAACCCCCCAAAATCAAAAGAAAAATTCTGTCTCCCGATATAGCCATCGACCGTTCCACACCCACGGGGAACAGCCTAAGCCACTCCTTCTTCATCCTCCCAATCACCCTAACTCTACTGCTTTTAATGACGTAACATTAACTCTCCTCTGTAGTTTTCCAACTTAACTCCAAAATTTTTAACAACTTTGTACATCATAGTTTTTTTTGTTTGTTTTGTTTTTGTTTTGTTTTTTTAATATATAATACAATCTATATTTTGTAAACTTACTATTTTTTTTTTCCACAATATCTTTATTGAACCTTTTTTTTTTTTTTAAACAAACATGATACAAACAATCAAACACTAACACTGAAGTACTAAAAAAAAAAAAAAATGCACTAAAAAAAACACCAACAACCACCAACAAAATCAAATCTTCAACAATGCTCCTCTGATTAGTCTAGACAATTCAGCACATAGGTATACATATTATTTTCACCAGTTTGGAATTTACAAGGTCCACACACATCATTCATCTTCTTCTTCAAGAGTTATGTTTAAATTTTTTACATAATCAATAAAAGGTCTCCATATATTCTCAAACACAATTTCCTTTGATTTCAGTATATATGTTATTCTTTCTAATGGAAGGTTTGTTAACATCTGTCTTAACCACTGAGTCACATCTGGTCTATAAGTCTTTTTCCATAATAGTGCAATACATTTTTTGGCATTAAGCAAACTGAGGTCTATGAATGTTCTTTCGCTTTTATTAAAATTATGCTTTTCTGGGTACAGACCCAACAAAAACAGTTTAGGATTCAATATGATTTGTTTTGAGATTATTTTTTCAATTGTTACCCTCACCTCTTCCCAAAACATTCTTATTAATCTACATTCCCATACACAATGAAATAGAGTTCCTTTACTTTCCATACATTTTGTGCACGTATCTGGTATATTTTTGTTATATCTATTTAACTCCTCCGGTGTAACATACATCCGCATTAACCATTTGAAGTGTATCAATTTAAGGCGTACATTTATTGATTTGGTTTGAGCTTCTGTACAAGCCAGTTCCCATTGTTCCTCTGGAATTTCAGTTTGCAGATCTTCTTTCCAGTAGTTTAATCTTTTCAGTGAATTTTCACTTGAAAATAGTGTCAATGAGTTATAAAACTCTGAAATAATACCCTTTCTTTTACTATCTTTCATCAACATTTTTTCCAAGGATGAATAGATAGGTCGAGTGAGAGCTTTATTTTGATTTGATCGAATAAAGTTTCTAAGTTGAAGATATTTAAAAAAATGTGTTCTATTGAGATTAAATTTGATCCTCAACTCTTCAAAAGACATTATGTTGTCTGCACATGGCAAATATAAATCCTGAATCTTTTGTATCCCTTTTAAATTCCATACTTTAAATACAGCGTCCGCTCTCCCTGGTTTAAAATATTGATTACCCCATATTGGACTAAATTGTGACAATAGCTGTGGTTCTTTTAAATAGTTTTTAGCTTCACACCATATTTTGATCATATGCTTTACAAATGGATTTTTAACTTGTTTTTGTAATTTTTTTGCCGAATCTGAGTATATGAATATGGGAAGAGGTAAAGGTAAATTGTATGATTCCATTTCAGTCCAGTGAGGGAGATCATTTGATGAAAAATAATATGTCATAGACCTCAGTTGTGCCGACCAATAATACAACATAAAATTTGGACATTTCAGACCTCCACGATCAAATGGTAAATATAATAAAGACAGACGTAATCTAGCCCTCCTGTTGTTCCATATAAATTCCACTAACTTTTTTTTAATTCTTGAGAATAGATCTAAAGGTGGTGATAAGGGAATGTATTGAAATAAATAAAGTATTTTAGGTAAAATATTACTTTTAAGTATATTGATTCTCCCGATCATCGACATTGGTAGTGACATCCATCTCTGAAGTAACTCATCAATATCTGTCATTAAGGCTTCATAATTGACACTGGCGACTGATTCTAGCTTAGGCACAATTTGGATTCCTAAATATTTGAACTGATTTACAACATTGAATTGATTTACCTCAGGGGTTGGATAATTTCTCTGGGTCTCATTTAGCATTAATATTGAAGATTTAGTTTTATTTATTTTATATCCTGATATTTCCCCGAAATTCTTTATTAAATTCAACAAGGTCGGAATTGATTTTTTAAGATTCGACATAAACAAAATTATGTCATCGGCATACAGGGAGATTTTATGTTCTGTTGGTCCAACTTTAATTCCAAATATTTGTGACTGTAGACGTATCGCCATCGCTAAAGGTTCAATTGCCATAGTAAACAGTAAAGGTGAAAGTGGACAGCCTTGTCGACATCCTCTATTGATTTTTATTGATTTTGAAATATTGTTATTTGTTAGAATTTCTGCAGTAGCATTATTATATATTATCTGAACCCATTTTATAAAATTATTTCCAAGTCCAAACCTTTGTAAGACTTCAAAAAGAAAGGGCCATTCAACTCTATCAAAGGCTTTTTCGGCATCCAGTGATAAGAGAGCTGTATCCGGTGCTTCTTTATTAGAATAAATAATATTAAATAGTCTTCTTACATTATGGAAGCCTTGTCTTCCCTTTATAAAGCCATTCTGATCTCGATTAATAATATTTGGTAAAATTTCTTGTATTCGTCTTGCTAAAATTTTACAGATTATCTTAAGGTCGGCATTTAATAGGCTTATTGGTCTCATATTTTCACATTTATTAGAGGGCTTACCTGGTTTTGGCAACAGTATAATTAAGGCATTATTCATATATGATGGTAAATTACTATTTTGAAATGCTTCTAAAACCATTTCCAAAAAAGGTTTTGTTAATTTATTCTTAAATTTTTTATAAAGGTCAACTGGAAGACCATCTGGTCCTGCACTTTTTCCTGATTTCATATTATCAATGGCTAGTCCAACTTCTTCTTGACTAATTTTAGACTCCAGTATCTCCCTATTTTCATTTGGAATACACGGTATAGATAGTTCATTCAAAAACCCATGTAGTTTTGTTAAGTCAGATTCATTTTTGGTATCATATAATTTTTCATAGTAATCTCTAAAGGCTCTATTAATTTCTGAAGGATCTATAACTACCTGTCCATTACTTATAATACTGGTAATTGGTGTTTTAGATTCTAATTGTTTAATCTGCCATGCCAATAACTTTCCTGATTTTTCACCTTGTTCATAAAAAGATTGTTTCAATCTTAGAAGACTCGAGGCAGCTCTATTCGCTGATTTTTTGTCATATTCAGCTCTCAAAATCAGTAATTCGTTCTCCAACCTTGGATCTCTTCCTGCATATACTCTTTCTTGAAGAATTTTTATTTTATGTTCCAATTGAACTCTCTCCTCTCGAGTCTTCTTAGATTTTGAGCCTGTATAACTAATAATATGTCCCCTAATAAAAGCTTTGAAAGCCTCCCACTTTACACATGCTGATGTTTGTGTAGTATTGATATCAAAGAACTCATCTATCTGTTTTTCTATATACTTAACAAATTCCTCATCCTGAAGCCATTTATGCTGAAATTGCCATCTACCTGGTTCCTTTGTCAATTTCTTATCTACATACATTAGACAGCAGGGTGCATGATCAGAGATCACGATGTTATCATAAAAACAGTTTTGAATCTTGGACCTTAATTCTGTGGAGATCAAAAAATAATCTATACGTGAGAATGTCTTGTAGGTATTGGAATAACAAGAGTATGCTTTAACTTGTGGCTTCATTTCTCTCCATATATCTATCAATTTCAATTCTTTCATAAAATGATTAATGGTCATCCTACATCCATTGTGCGTACAGTCCAGTCCTGTTGATCTATCTATACTGGGATTCAATGTACAATTAAAATCCCCTGCTATTATATGTTGCCCTGTAAGTGATGATAAGATAAGAAATAAATTGGCAAAGAACTTTTGATCATCTATATTGGGACCATATAAGTTCACCAAATTTATGTTTTCTAATAGCAAAGATCCTTGAATGATTACATATCTTCCAAATTTGTCTCCAATTACATTTTTCACTTGAAATGGGACTGATTTATGTATGAGAGTCATAACTCCCCTGGCTCGGGATGAAAATGATGAGGTGAAAACATTTCCTTGCCATCTACTCCTAATTCTTTTTACATCTTGCTCTATTAGATGAGTTTCTTGTAAAAACACAATTTTTGAACCCATGTCTTTTATTTTATTCATAACTTGTTTAAGTTTTTTTAAATTTTGTAGACCTCTGCAATTCCATGAAGTTAAATTAAGATTAACGCTTTGATTTATAATCAATAGGGAGTTTGGGATTACCTTGCAGTGTAAACATGCTCAAACAGAAAAGCAAAAAAAAGAGTGGTTGAACATTCACCCTACAAACTACACACAAACAAATTCCCCCTTCCCACATTTGTGGCAATCCCCCCAAAAGCAAAAGAGAAATTCCGTCTCCCGATATAGCCATCGACCGTTCCACACCCACGAGGAACAGCCAAAGCCACTCCTTCTTCATCCTCCTAATCACCCTAACTCTACTGCTTTTAATAACGTAGCATTAACTCTCTTCTGTAATTTTCCAATTTAACTCCAAATTTTTTTAGCAATTTTGTACTTTTTTTTTTTTTTTTAAATATGTAATACATTCTATATTTTGTAATCTTGTTATATGCTTCTAATCAGTTAAATGCTCAAATATTCTACCCTATATTCTGTTCATGCTTAGCTCCCACCAGTCTCTTCCTGGATCTTCTTGATGAGCTCCTGCGCCTCCTCGGGGGTCTTGAAGATGCGTGTTCTGCCCTCATATGTGACCAGAAGTCTTGCAGGGTGAATCACTCCGTGACGAATCTCAAGGTTGCGCAGTTCTTTGCGGATGGGGTCAAACTGCTTCCTTAATTGTTGGATTCCTGAGGCCAGATCTGGGTAGAACCGCACCTGCTGATCTTGGTATTTAATTTCTCCTTTGGCACCGCACCGCGTTGGAGATCGTCATCCTGTCTCTGTAGCTGAGAAACTTCATAATTAGCGTCCTCGGTGCTGCCTTGTTACCTCTCGGTGGGCCAATTCGGTGGGAGCTTTCCAAGACGACTGATGATTTTAGCTCCGCGTTGTTCAGCGCCTCCGGGATCCACCCCTCCAAAAAGGAGCATGAATCACGACCTTCGGCTCCCTCCGGTAAACCCACCAGCCTCAGGTTGTTCCTTCTGGACCGAGATTCCAAGTCCAGAACGCTATTTTCCAGATCTTTATTTTTTTTTTCCAAAGTGCGCACCTTTATTTGAAGTTCGCTAATTTCATCCTCCGCACTTGAGACACGAAGCTCCGCCTGCGTCACTCGTTCCACGCAGTCACCCAACTCCTTTCTCATTGCATCCAACGCTGCCATAATCCCATCAAGTTTAGCGGAAAAGTCTGCTCTCATTGAGCTAATGGCAGCCAGCACTGCACCTGTGTCGCCATCGTTAGCAGCAGCAGTTACCGCACCACCGCTAGTTTCATCCGCCATATCCGCAGCTTTTTCTACTGCGCCACAAACTTTAAAGTCCGTTAATTTGGACTGCTTCGGCGATTCAATTTTTCCCCCTCCTGATTTCCCAGCCTTAGTCTTCACCGGCATATCCTCACCCAAACGCTGGGAAAAGTTCTGTTCCAAATGAGAGAGTTATTTGCCAAATTTTTATTTCCAAGGGCAGAGCAGAGTGATACGTGTCCTTCTAGGCGGCCGCCATAACCGGAAGTCGTAAACTTACTATTTACTTCAAGTCAGTCAGATGCCTGTGCAAATGCTTAATTATTCTACCTTATATTTTGTTCATGCTTAGCTCCCACCAGTCTCTTCTTCTTCTTTGATCTTCTTGATGAACTCCTGCGCCTCCTCTGGGGTCTTGAAGATGTGGGTTCTGCCCTCATACGTGGTCAGCAGTCTCGCAGGATAGATTACACCATGACGAATCCCAAGGTTGCGCAGCTCCTTACGTATGGGATCAAACTGCTTCCTCAATTGCTGGATTCCTGTGGCCAAATCTGGGTAGAACCGCACCTGCTGATCCTGGTGTTTTAATCTCTCCTTTAGCTCGTGCAGCGTTGAAGATCTTCATCCTGTCTCTGTTGCTAAGAAACTTCATAATTAAGGTCCTCGGCGGTCCCTTATCTCTCCGTGGGCCAATACGATGTGCATTTTCCAGAACCACTGCTGATTGCAACTCCTCGCTGCCCAGCACCTCCGGAATCCACTTTTCCAGAAAGGAACATACGTCCCGACCTTCTGATTCCTCTGGAAGACCCACCAGCCTCAAGTTATTCTGTCTCGACCGAGATTCCAAATCCAAAATATTATTTTCCAGAGATTTTTTTTTTTTTCCAAAGTGCGCACCTTTAATTGAAGACGGGTGACGTCATCTTCAGCACTAGCGAGACGGAGCTCCATCTGCGCCGTTCGTTCTACACAGTCACCCAATTCCTTTCTTATTCCTTCCAACGCTGTCATAATCCCATCAAATCTAGAGGAAAAGTCCGCTCTCATTGAACTCATGGCAGCCATCAGCGCATCTGCGCCTCCCCCCGCAGACATCGCACCGTTGCCAGCCTCCTCCGCCATATATGGAGTTTTATTTGCTGCGTCACAGACCTGAAAGTCCGTTAATTTGGACTGTTTCGGCGGCTCGCTTTTTCCTTTACCTGGTTTTCCAGCCTTAGGCTTCGCCGACATATCCTCGCCCAAACGCTGGGATACGTTCTGTCCCAAATGAGAGAGTTATTTGCCGATTCTTTTTCTCCAGGAGCAGAGCAGAGCGAGACACGTCCGTCTTACGTGGCAGCCATAACCGGAAGTATTTTCTATTCATTTTACAACTCATGGTGGTAAATAAAAGTGTGACTTTTCATGGAAAACACAAATCTGTCTGGGTGACCCCAAACTTTTGAACGGTAGTGTATATAACACATAAACGTCAGATCTGTGACGTCCATACAAGTGAAAACATACCTGCTGTGCTCTTGTGTCTGTCCTGTGTCTGTACCACCGATCACATGAACAGTACTTTTCCATTTTCAGTGCAACATCTACGCATTACCGGTGAGAAGCCTCCATTTATAGTCTATGGCACAACCACGAACACTTGCAACAACTACCAGAACTACACCAAAACATTCAAAAAATACAAAAACTACAGGTGTTGAAATTAGCTGCCACTTCAGTACAAAACACGTATGTGGACTATACATTAAAATGAATTTGAAAAACTTTTTAAAACGCTATTTTAAATGGCCCTGCTAGACCACTCTTGCTGACTGATTTAACACTATCGCAGCCGAAACCGGAAGTCCCGCCCATAATCATTCCTACAGTGGCACCCCCAGGAATAAGGTGGATAAGCAAACTAAAACATAAATAAACGTTCTCACCGTGTTTCTTGTCGTTCTGCCACTCTCCTGTGTATTCATTTCCACTGGGAGAGAAAACCGTGTTCTTCAGTCCACATTTTTGGGAACTAATTTCCAACAAAGCTGTGAAACTCTGGGAAGAAGTTTTAAGTGATGGCATTCCTGCTGGTGGCTTGACGGAAATCCTGAAAAACAAACATAAAACTAACAACAAGTCACTCAAGTGTGAATGTCAGGTTTCACCTTTAAAGTCTAAGCCAAATGGAGTTCACATTGTGATTGTTTTTGTTTAAGTTTATTTTTTGTTATTCACTGTGTTTTCTCTACCTCAGCTCAGTTTGGTTATTGTGTTTATGTTCATGGTCATGTTATGCTGCTTTGTATTTGCCATTTTTTTCTGTCTGCAATGATTATCCTCTTAGCTCAGCCTTGTCATTCTCCTTACCTTAGTTTAGTTCTTCATTGTTCTGTTTATGTTTATCATGATCACAGTTATGCTTGGGTTTGATGATTATTATTCTCATGGTTATGTTATCATGTTTATTTCTGTCATGATTTGGATTTGGGCTTTTGTTTTGACAGCGCCTTTTGTTTACTTCCGGTTTTGTGTTATGAGTTTTTGCTTAATATATTATTCACAGCTGCTTTTGATTTCTTGATTATTGATTGCTCATGGGTGTTCTTGATTTGTTTATTTATAGAGGTCGCGCGCTGCCTTCAGCACGGTGACATTCACAATAATGCTATGTGTCCACTGGTTCCGTCGTTTTTCCGCTTCCCATTCATTGTGTATTGGAAACGCAACAAAAAGCATTTGGGTCCGGACCGAAGAAAACCGGGCTGCGGTGTGTCAAGTCACCTGTGGGTTTCCCTACAGCTCATTTGCATAAACATTATGATCAATCATGACTTTTTCCATACGGTCATGCACCGGAGGCAGCGCTCTCGTCCCGAACTTTTAAACTAGCGGTTTTTGATGTCAAATAATGACAGATTCATTAACTGAACCTACTATTTCTTGCACAAAGTGATGTTAGAAACACTTTTTGCTGGTTTGTTTTAAAGATATGGAGACCAAGGACGACATATTGTCCGGTAGCAGCCGAGAGCTGAAGACCACCCACGGACGGACCTGCTGACCAATCCAGTGAACCAGCTAGCTGGGGGAGAAGACAGGGGCAGGGGGGGAGGGGAAGCAGATCTGTACATTACCTGTTGTGAAGCCATGAAGGAGAAATTAATAACCGCTGTTTCAGGTTACCCGATACTATATGACTAGTCCTTACCGTCACATAGAAACAACATACAAAGGAACAAGGCATGGAGAGCAGTGGAACATGGGCTCATCCAGGCAAAGTTCACGAACCAGGTGGTCAAATTCACCATGCATTGTGTGGGTCTGTAGGATTGGGTGAACCCAAAACCGGCGGTGACAACGACAAAGTAACCGCCTTTTGTAGCGCAAATATACCAGCACTATTAAAAACAGACTTTATCTGCTCATGATTAATAATGACTATTCCAGTATTTTCTCCCGCATTGCTCTGGGCCCCATGCCTACTCCCCTTTCCCACACCTCACCGGTTCTGGTGACCAATTCCTTTCCGAAAAATCCGGACCAGTGGACATGTAGCATAGGCCTTGGCTCCTCCTGGAGTATGCAGCCCTGCTGTGCGGAGGTTCATTGGGAGAGCTGGAGTCTGTGCTGATGAGACAGCATCCCCTGACTCCAACGTCATCCCCGTCTCCTCACCCTCCAACCGCAGTCAGCCTCTCACCACCCCCGCAGCCACACCACAGGTTGGAGAGAGACTTATTGGAATCGCCGAAGCCTGAGCCAATGAGCAAGCATCCCCTGGCTCCGGCACCTTACCTACCATGTCATACATGCCCCGGCGTCTACACCTCCACGCTGCTCATCAGCGGAGGTGCCTGGGGATTCAGCAGCAGCAGTCACAACACCACAGGAACTAAGCCAAGTACCTTTTCATTCTTTAACATCAATAAATGAAAAGCCTTGCCTTGTTCCTGGTGGTGGTGGTGGTGGTGGTGGTGGTGGTGGGGGCTCAGTGACAGCCATCCACCTTGGCTGAGCCCTCACCACCTGCTGCTGCATCCATCCATCCATCCTCACCTGCTTCTCCCCTCTCTGTTTCCTCGAGCCTCACGTCGGAGGAGATGGCAGCTGTTGCCCCGTCTGACCTTATGCTTGTTATCACGTCTGAGGTTTTGCCCATCATCATGCCTGCAGTGCCGGCTGTCACATCTGCTACACTGGTGCCCCTGCCCGCTGCTGCATATCAAACTGCCTCATCTGCTGGTCCTCTGGCATCCCCAGAGTTGGAAGTTACCTCTCTAGCAGCAGAGTTGCCAGGGTCCTCACCAGCGGAGAGCAGGAGCTAAGGCAAGTCCCAATTTTGTTGTTAACATCTAAAATTGAGCGGTTTCGTCTAGCTTCTGATGGGGAGACCCAGTTGCAGTGCCCATCTGCTTCTGAGCTCTCCCCGCCAAGCTCTTCTGCTGGTAGTGGTAATATGGACATGACATCTGCCTGTGTTTCTTCCTCCCCATCCGAGGTGGCTGCATTTGAGATAGAGGAGCACCTTTCTACCCTTGCTGTCTTCAAGGTGCACATTATGGCTCCAGCTGTCCCTGAGGTGCAAGCTTCGGACTAGCCTGCTTTGCACGCCACAGCTCCAGCGGTCTTCGAGGTGCATGTCACAGCTCCAGCGGTCCATGAGGAGCATGCCCCACCTCCTGATCTCCACGACGAGCAGGCACCAGCTCCTGATCTCTACGAGGGACACGCACCAGCTCCTGATCTCCACGATGGGCACGCACCAGCTCCTGATCTCCATGAGGGGCATGCTCCAGCTCCGGATCTCCACGACCCAACACATCACGCTCTCTGGTCTGGTGGTCCAGGAATGCTGGGAGGCCACCCGACGCATCATGCTCCCTGGTCTGTTGAGCCAAGATCTCTTGGAAGCCACCCAGCGCATCATGCCCTGCGGTCTGGTGGTCCAAAGACTCTGGGAGGCCACCTGACGCATCATGCTCTTTGGGCTGGTGGCCCAGAGACTTGGTTCAGCCACCAGACTTGCCATGCTCTCTGGTTTGGGGGTTCATGAACTCTGCGCATCACGCTGTTAAGTCTGGGGCCAGGGACTCTGGTTGGCCCCAACTGACAGTTTTGTTGTTAGACTCTGTTCATGTTCTGGTAATTACTGGCGGGAGTGTTGTACAACTAAACTAAACAAACTTACTGTGCATGTGCGCTTGCTCTAAGTATGGTATCTGTTGATGTTCATACAGACCACAAACACAATCATTCACCAGAATGGTCTACAGTTTGTTTTTTGTTGGTGTTGTTTTGGGGTGTCTGGAATCCACCCCTTAAAAGTGGGGCTCTGTCAGGTTCTGAGCATGGTTGAGGGACCATGCTTGTGCTTTAAGTTTATTTTTGTTATTCACTGTGTTTTCCCTACCTCAGCTCAGTTTGGTTATTGTGTTTATGTTCACGGTCATGTCCTTAATTATGTTCCTTTGTATTTGCCATTTATTTCTGTCCGCTATGCTTATCTTCTTCCTTCAGTCTTGTCATTCTTCTTACCTTAGTCTTAGTTAAGTTCTTCATTGTTCTGTTTATGTTTATCATGACCACAGTTATGCTTGCCGAAAAGGATTAAGCGGAAGAAGATGGATGGACAGTTATGCTTGGGTTTGATGATTATTATTCTCATGGTTATGTTATCATGTTTATTCCTGTCATGATTTGGGTTTGGGCTTTTGTTTTGACAGCACCTTTTGTTTACTTCTGGTTTTGCATTATGAGTTTTTGCTTCATTAATTATTCACAGCTGCTTTTGAGTTCTTGTTTATTGATTGTTCATGGGTGTTCTTGATTTGTTTCTTTATTTATAGAGGTCACACGCTGCCTTCGGCAAGACAACATTCACGCTAACACACTCACATTCTGGCTCAGTTTCATGTTTACGTCTGTTTGCCTTTGTTTAATAAATCATGCCAAAGAGAAGAAAGCCTGCTCATGGGTCCAATTCTTTGCCCCGGAGGGGCATTCATGACAGTTTTGGACCCGTAAAAAATAATTTTTTCACAACAATATTATTTTTTAAAGCTCCTATTCACTAAAACATGGTGTGTTTGTGGGCTTTAACCTTCTAAAATGATTTCTTTGCTCAAATGACTACAGTAAAAAAAAGTTAAACTCTCCCTTGAAATAAGAAATGATTATATTTTAACATTTCGGCAAAATGGGCCGAAGCCACCCAACCAGCATGTCCATGTGGGCCACACCGCAGGTGAAACTGGGCTGTCTTATGGGTCCCATGTGGGTTTGTCCATGGATTCCATGTTGGCCCCATCTTTGTTTGCTCACATGGACTTTACCTGTTTATCTATTTTCAACTCATTTTCTCATAGACTTGCTATTTTATTGTAAATTTGTGACTTTTCCCCCCTAATTTAAAAAAAAATCTTGAAAATTTGAAACTTTCTCATAAATTTGGTAGTTTTTCTTATAAAACTGTAACTTTTTTCTTGCAAATTTGCAAACTTTTTCTTGTTATTTTGGAACTTTCTAATAAATTTGCCACTTTTTTACTGTAATCTTGCAAGTTTTTCCTCATAAATTTGTTGCTTTTTTCCTTGTAAATTTGGAATTTTTTTCAAAAATGTTCAACTTTCGTTACTGTAAACTTTTTTCTTTTTTTGTAAATTTGCAACTTTTTCTAATTTTTTCCTCATAAATTTGTGACTTTATTTGTAAATTCACTAAATTTTTCTTGCAAGTTTGTACCTTTTTTCAAGTAATTTTACTATTTTTACTTGTAAATTTGAGACTTTTTTCTCTTAAAAATGTTCAGTAGTGGTCGCTGGCACGGCTTGGCAGCCACGTTCCTGTCAGTCTGCCTCAGGGCAGCTGTGGCTACAGAGGTAGCTTACCACTACCGTTGTTTGTCTGTAGAGTGATGTATCCTTTGTAAAGAGTCTGTAAGTGTCCATGAAAAGTGCTATATAAATCTGATGCATTATCCATCCATGCATCTTCTACCGCTTTTCCGGAGGTCCAGGTCGTGGAGGCAGCAGTTCAAGCAGAGAAGCCCACACTTCCCTCTCCTCAGCCACCTGCTCCAGCTCTTCAGAGAGGATACCAAGGCGTTCCCAGGCCAGCTGGGAGACATAGTCTCTCCAGCAAGTCCTGGGTCTGCCCCGGGGTCTCCTCCCAGAGGGACGTGCCCGAAACACCTCAAGTGGGAGGCGTCCAGGAGGCATCCTGATCAGATGCCCATACCACCTCAACTGACTCCTTTCAATGTGGAGGAGCAGCGGTTCTACTCTGAGCCTCTCCTGGATGACTGAGCTCCTCACCCTAGCTCTAAGGGTGGGGCAGGAGCCTGTCCCCAACCCAGAGAGGACAAACCACTGCTTCACACTCAGCAGCAAACCGTCCCAGCAAGACCTGATGCATTGTTATTATGATTATTATTATTATTATTATAAATTTTCACATTTCTCCCTCATAAATTGGTGACTTTTTCCAGTAAATTTGCTACTATTCTTTTATAGATTTGTGAATTTTTTTCTCTTAAATTTCCACATTTTTTCTCATAAATTTCTGAGTTTTTTCTCATAATTTTGTCTATGGCGCCAGTGTTACTGAAACATTGCATCCCAGTTGGGTTTAAAGTGGGTAAGCAGGTCACCTGCTCACCTGTGCCATAGGTAAAGTGCACGTGGGCAAACACAGATGAGGACAAACCCGCATGGGGCCCATAAGACAGCCCAGATTTGACCTACAGTGGGGCCCACATGGACATGGCTGGGTATGGGCCTGAAATAAAGTATAACTAAAAAAACAAAACAAACAGTCTCTCTAGTTTTTGATACAAAATAGATCGTCTTATATCGTGAATTTCTGTTAAAAATTAAATTGAAAAAATAAGTGAATCAAAACGCACAGTTCAACTGACAATTCAGACCAAAAACAGACCCTGACCTGAACTACAGACCCAGCTGTGACATTAAAGTTAAAATATTCATAAAAATGGAACTTCTCCTACCTTAGCGATGTTTCCAAACGGATGACTTAGTTAAGAAACCATCAAAGAAATTAACAAAATAGC
Source organism: Pholidichthys leucotaenia (assembly GCA_020510985.1). Classification (NCBI taxonomy): domain Eukaryota; kingdom Metazoa; phylum Chordata; class Actinopteri; order Cichliformes; family Pholidichthyidae; genus Pholidichthys; species Pholidichthys leucotaenia. Next base: position 18,470,612 of record CM035850.1, on the reverse strand, counting down.
CAGAGAAAGGAGAGCAGGTTTGTGTGCCGTATCTTAGCAACACCAGCAGGCACTGTGATTGGTTGAACGTCCAAGTGGGCGGGACAGCAGCAGTCATCCCCTGAAGCTCATTGGTTATCCAAGTCTGAGCAGTTATTTTAATTTATTTTGCAAAAAAACTGCATTTAAATTTAAACTTAAATTTGAATGTTAAACTTAATTTAAAAAAATTGATAAAAATAATAATTACAAAAACAAAAACCATCAGCTCAAGTAATTAAAAAGTAGAAAGTTACAGTAAGCCTTCACTTCAGTTCAGTTCAATTCAATTCAATTCACTTAGTCCAAGTAAAAAAATCCTCAGTAACACAATAAATAAATTGGATTGAATAAAACAAAGTTTTTTTTAAAAAAACATTTATTTGTAAAATAAAAAAACAACAGAAGAGAGATGTCTGAACCTAATATTGAAGATAGACCTGAAGTGCAGAACAAAAATTAAAAATTCTCTAAAAATTATTTAACAAACGCAAAAAAATATTTTGCAAAATAGAAATATTTTTGGTAATCCTAACTGACTTAAAACAGAAAATATTTAGTCTGATTAAATGTCAAACATGAAAAAAAAAGTTTATGACTTTTTAATACAGTGTATATAAACTTCTTGTTTCAACTGTATGCAGAGAAACACCAATAACTGTGACGAGTCTGGTTCCTCTCAGTCTGTGGGAAATGAGTCATGGGAAATCTTTAATGAGCAGCCCTCCTACAGCACACCTCACCACAGTCTCGCCATCCTCATGCATGTCCTGCACCACCCTCACATGCTTCTCTGCCACGCCAGACTTCCTTATGCAGGACCACACTTCCTCTCTCGGCATCCTATCATACGCTTTCTCTAGATCCACAAAAACAGTGCAACTCCATCTGACCTTCTCTGTTCTTACATAGCAATGGAATAAATACTAATAATGTACCAAAATTAAAATATGCCACATTTTAAAAAGAATTTATTAAAGTACATAAATAAATAATTGAATACAAATTAAAAATAATAGTAAAAATGACTGAATAAAATGGATATAAATATATATTTTATATGTATGTCTTTGAAAATTTAAGACAGGACAGTCTTTTATTAAGAAAAGGGAGATTTTTTTTTACTTTAAATAACTATAGTTTTACCTGAAGGACATAACCAAATAAACCAGACTGAACTGAATTAAATTGCTGAATGTATGTCAAATCTATCTCTGTGACCCCAGATTATATTCTCTGTTTATAAATGGCCCCTTTTTTCTTTCTTCTTCTTGTTTTCTTTTCTCTCTCTTATTTTTTAATTAAATATACTGTATGGCTTTCACTTTAGTTCTGTAAATGTTAATTTTCTATTGTTGATAACATTGCTCAGTCTAGATGCCTAGTATTTTTTTTTTGTATGTAAAAGCACATGCTTGTTATGTTGTTTTGAAAGAATTAAAAAAAAAAAGAAAAAAGAAAAGTCCCATTTGCGGAAGTAGAGGGGGCGTGACTTAGGCTCTCTGTATTCTCTGATTTGTTGACTACATCGACAGCTCAGTCGCCAGACTCGTACTGCGCATGCGTAGTGGGCCCGGGTGAGGAGCAGGAGGAGCAGGGGAGCCCGTGTCACCGGTTAAAACCTTGTGGAGCCGTCCTCTTCTCTTCATGAGCGACTCCACCACCATGTCTCAGCTGAAGTTTCAGACGGAATGGGAGGAAATAGACCAGGAGTACCAGCAGTTACAGGTGAGGCGGCAGGACTAAAATCAACACAGAGTGCTGAGCGTAAGCTACCCGGTATGGTGGCATCGTCGTAGCGGGTAGAGGCTCGGGCAGAAGTCCGGGGCGCCTTGCCTCCATTCATTAGCCATTCATTCTTAGCTCGGCACTGTTCAGCCTATACCTCCTCTGTTTGCAGATTTCTCTAAGGGCTTTTTATGCTCGTTAACTTTGACTTCTTTGTAGCATTACTGTTTATTGTAAATATAGCAACGGGATGCTACTTTGCTAGTTTAGCAGCTACACTAACTTAGCTAACCACTGCAGCACGAGCTTCTGCTGATTTATTCTGAAAGAAGCTCCACTAAAAGTTACACTAAGGGTCATAATTGTGGCTTCTTTTGCCTACATCATTTATTTAGTTCGATTTAAATAAGTCTGAGTGTCCAGGGATGGTCTTAGAAATTTGTTTATGTAAATCAAAGTCTTTATTGCCCTAAAATTAAGTCTTCAATTCTGCCCTTTAAAGGTTGTTAAAATACCACAGATATGTGGAATGCATAGTTATGGTTTCTTGGGTTGTGTGATGAAATCCTCATTTTCAGTTTTGTGAATTTGTTTTTGTATTTTGGCACTGTGGAAAGTGAAATGGCAATTTTCTTATAATTGTGCAGCTGTTTGACTTAAGGGGGGATAAGGGATAAGGACCTGTACTTGTATAGCATTTTTCTAGTCACAAAGACCACTGAAAGTGCTTCAGTAGTACTAACCCTCTATTCTAGGTATCAGGACACTCCGTACCCTTGCCACTCTGTCCCAAGTCACTCCGTACCCAAATCACAACGTACCCTAGACATTCCGTACCTGCTTTCGTACCTGTGTAATTAAATACTTACCAAACCAAAATATTGTTGTTTATTTTTGATATCAAAATGTGATTCAAAACAGAAAAAAACAATTAACAACAACAAAAAAAAATTTCAGATCACACCATATAAAATATTGTACAGCTCACTCGGTAGGCCCATAGATATTCCTGCAGGCTTTAAGCAACTAAGAGGCTGTTTGTAACACATCTTCATACTGGTCTCAAAGATCGCTTTGTGCATCTCAGTAAATTAGAATGTCATCGAAAAGTCAATTAAATTCAGTAATTCAATTCAGAAAATGAAACTCCTATATTATATAGATTAATTACATACAGAGTGACGTATTTCAAGTGTTTATTTCTTTTAATTTCATGACTGAGAGTGAATGGTTGTCTGTCTCTCTGTGTTGGCCCTGCGATGGACTGGCAATCTGTCCAGGGTGGACCCTGCCTCTCGCCCAAAGATGCTGGGATAGGCTCCAGCCCCCCCGCGACCCGAAAAGGATTAAGCGGAAGAAGATGCATGGATGGATGGATGGATGGTTATGGCTTACAGCTCAAGAAAACCCAAATTGAGTTTCTCAAAAAATTAGAGTATTACATAAAATTAATTTTAAAAAATGGATTTTTAATAGAAATGTTGGCCTACTGAAAAGTATGTCCATGTACACACTCAGTACTTGGTCGGGGCTGCCTTTGCATGAATTACTGCATCGATGTGGCGTGGCGTGGAGGTGATCAGCAAGTGGTACTGCTAAGGTTTTAAAAAGGCCCACATTGCTTTGATAGCGGCCTTCAGCTCGTCTTCATTGTTGGGTCTGGTGTCTCTCATCTTCCTCTTGACAATACTCCATAGATTCTCTATGGAGTTTAGGTCAGGAGAGTTTGCTGGCCAATCAAACACAGTGATGCCATGGTCATTAAACCAGGTTTTGGCAGTGTGGGCAGGTGCGAAGTCCTGCTGGAAAATGGAATCAGCATCTCCATAAAGCTTATCAGCAGAGGGAAGCATGAAGTGCTCTAAAATTTGCTGGTAGATGGCTGCGCTGACTTTGGACTTGATAAAACACAGTGGACCGACACCAGCAGATGACCTCTTTTCAGATGAAAGTAAATGTTGCATTTCATTTACAAATCAAGGTCCCAGAGTCTGGAGGAAGAGTAGAGAGGCACAGAATCTAAGTTACTTGAGGTCCAATGTGAAGTTTCTACAGTCAGTGATGATTTGAGGAGCTATGTTATCTGCTCGTGATGGTCCGCTGTGTTTTATCAAGTCCAAAGTCAGTGCAGCCATCTACCAGAAAATTTTAGAGCACTTTACGCTTCCCTTTGCTGACAAGCTTTATGGAGATACTGGTTATCATTTTCCATGAGGACTTGGTGCCTGTCCACACTGCCAAAAGTACCAAAACCTGGTTAAATGACCATGGTATCACTGTGCTTGATTGACCAGAAAACTAGCCTGACTTCAACTCCATAGAGAATTTATGGAGTATTGTCGAGAGGAAGATGAGAGACACCAGACCCAACAATGCAGACGAGCTGAAGGTCACTATCAAAGCAACTTGGGCCTCCATAACACCTCAGCAGTACCACAGGCTGATCACCTCCACGCTACGCTGCATTGATGCAGTAATTGCAAAAGGAGCCCCGACCAAGTATTGAGTGTGTACATGGACATACTTTTCAGTCGGCCAACATTTCTATTAAAAAAAAAACATTTTTTTTTTAAAATTAATTTTATGAAATATTCTAATTTTTTGAGAAACTGAATTTGGGATTTTTATGAGCTGTAAGCCATAACTACCAAAATTAAAAGAAATAAACACTTGAACTACATCGCTTTGTGTGTAATGAATCTATATAATATAGGAGTTTCATTTTCTGAATTGAATTGCTGAATTTAATTGACTTTGTGATGACATTCTAATTTATTGAGATGCACCTATATGTTTTGCATTGGTACCATTTGAGTTTATTTTCACCAACTAATCTCATCTGTAGGTAAACTACTTGACTTTCTTATGAAGAAGTGGCACAAGAATGTAAAATTGCAAGATGGATCTGCCTGCCATGAAAACCCTACAACATCTAGGGCTTTGAGGTACTCAGGGCGAATCTCGTCCACCCCCAGGGCCCGGCACCCAAGGAGCTTTTTAACCACCATGGCAACCTCAGCCCCTGTGATGGGTGAGTCGTCCCCCACAAGCCCTGCTTCCTCTGTAGAAGGTGTGTCAATGGGATTGAGGAGATCCTCAAAGTATTCCTTCCACCTCCCGACGATATCAACCCCAGTCAGAGTCAGCAGCGCCCCCATCCGCACCATACACAGTGTGGACAGGGAGCTGCTTCCCCCTTCTGAGCCGCTGGACAGTTTGCCAGAATCTCTTCGAGGAAGTGTTGTTCCATGGCTTCACCGAACTCCTCACACACCCGAGTTTTTTCTTCAGCAACCATCTGTGCTGTACTCCGCTTGGCCTGCTGGTACACCTCAGCTGCTTCAGGAGTCCCACAAGCCAACCAAGCTCAATAGGACTCCTTCTTCAGCTTAATGGCCCCCCTTACCATTGGTGAGGGGGTTGCCACCACAAGATGCACTGACGACCTTGCGGCCACATCTCAGGGCAGCTGCTTCAACAATGGAAGTGGAGAACATGGCCCATTCAGACTCTGTGTCTCCAGGCTTCCTCGGAATGTGGTCAAAGTTCTTCCGGAGGTGTGAATTGAAGACCTCCCAGACAGAGGCCTCAGCCAGACATTCCCAGCACACCCTCACTATACGTTTGGGTCTACCAGGTCTGAATGGCATCCTCCCCTGCCATCGGATCCAATTCACCACCAGGTGGTGATCAGTTGACATCTCTGCACCTCTCTTTACCCGAGTGTCCAAGATATATGGTTGCAGGTCCGATGACATGATAACAAAATCGATCATAGACCTGTGACCTAGGGTGTCCTGGTACCAGGTGCACATATGGACACCCTTATGCTTGAACATGGTGTTATGGACAAACTGTGGTTAGCACAGAAGTCCAATAACTGAACACCACTCGGGTTCAGATCGGGCAGGCCGTTCCCAGTCACCCCCCTCCAGGTTTCACTGTCATTGCCCACGTGTGCATTGAAGTCCCCCGGTAGGACAATGAAGTCTCCAAGAGGAGCACCCTCCAGCACCCCAGTCAGAGACTCCAAAAAGGGTGGATACTATGAACCATCACTTGGCGCATAGGCACAAATGATGATCAGGACCCATTTCCTAACCCGAAGGCGCAGGGAAACGACCCTTTCATCCACCGGGGAAAACTCCAATATAAAGGCAGCAAGGTGGGGGGATACAAGAATACCCACCCCTGCTTGTCGCCTCTCACCCTGGGCAACTCCAGAGTAGGCCAAGCTCCAGCCCATCTCCAGGAGACTGGTTCCAGAACCAGAGCTGTGTGTTGAAGTGAGGCCGACTATATCTAGCTGGTATCTCTCAACCTCATGCACCAGCTCAGGCTCCTTCCCCACCAGAGAGGTGAGATTCCACTTCCCAAAAGCCAGTTTAGGAAGCCTGGGATTAGACCACCAAGGTCTCTGTCTTCGACCGCCACCTGATCCACATAGCACCAGATCCCCATGGTCCCTCCTGCAGGTGGTGAGCCCACTGGAGGGCAGACCCATGTAACTCCTTTGGGCTGAGCTCGGCCGGGTCCCATGGGCAGAAACCCGGCCACCAGGCACTAGCCATCGAGCCCCTCCCCCAGGCCTGGGTCCAGGGTGGGGCCCCGATAACCCCATACTGGGGGGGTTTACACTGAATCCTTGTTCTAACATTCATCATGAGAGTCTGTTGGATCATTCTGAGTCTGCAGCATTGTGTGGAGGTTGGGGACAGTGCCCTTGGCATGGCAAACCAGGGTGGTGGTTCCTTTCTCCAAGAAAGGGGACCAGAAGGTGTGCTCCAACTTTAGAGTGATCACACTCCTCAGCCTCCCTGGGAAGGTCTATGCCAAAGTACTGGAGAGGAGAGTCAAGCCATTGGTCAAACCTCGGATTCAGGAGGAGTAATGTGGTTTTCGTCTTAGCTGTAAAACATCGGACCAACTCTTTACCCTCTCGAGATTCCTCGAGGGTTCATGGGAGTTTGCCCAACCAGTTCACATGTGTTTTGTGGACTTGGAGAAGGCATTCAACCACATCCCTCATGGTTTTTTGTGGGGGGTGCTTCGGGAGTATGGGGTATCAGGCTTGTTACGAGCCATTCATCTCTATACGACCATTGTGAGAGTTTGGCTCATATTGCCAACACTCGGTCAGACTCATTCAAGTGAGAGTTGCACTCCGCCAGGGCTGCCCTTTGTCACCAATCCTGTTCATAATTTTTATGGACAAGATTTCTAGGTGCACCCAGGGAATGGAGGATGCCATGCTTGGTGACCACAGGATTTCATCTCTGTTGTTTGCAGATGATGTTGTCCTATTGGCTTCATCCAGCAATGACTTACAGGTCTTACTGGGACGGTTTGTCACTGAGTGTGAAGCGGCTGGGATGAGAATCAGCACCTCCAAGTCCGAGTCCTTGGTCCTCAGCGGGAAAAAGGTGGATTGTCCTCTCCGGGTTGGGGACAAGCTCCTTCCCCAAGTGGAGGAGTTTAAGTATCTCGGGGTCTTATTCACGAGTGAGGGGAGAATGGAGCGAGAGATTGACAGACGGATCAGAGCAGCATCTGCAGTGATGCGGACGTTGTACCGGTCTGTTGTGATGAAGAGGGAGCTAAGCTCTAAGGCGAAGCTGTCAATTTACCAGTCAATCTACGTTCCTGCCCTCACCTATGGTCATGGGCTTTGGGTAATGACCGAAAGAATGAGATTGCAGACACAAGCGGCTGAAATGAGCTTTCTCTGTTGATACGTCAAACAGGTTCATTTTGTCTTCTTTCAATTATTTATCCTTTTTTTTTTTTCCTTTGAAAGACAAAAGTAAAATAGAAAGATGTCTTTACCTTCTTTACATGTTTCAACTGCACTGCAGCCTTCATCAGAAGAGTCAGCTGATTGCTGCCAGGTGACATTTATCAGCTGATTTTCGTAGGCGGGGCCAGCTCAGCAGATCTGTCAGATCCGCCGAGCCGGCCCCGCCTCCCGCCGTCGTCCTATCACAACGCACACTCACGGACACGGAGAAAACAGTGCTGAACAGAGGACTGAACTTCGCCATCACACCAGCCAGAATCCCCCATGAAGAATACATCCTCGCAACAGAACTGGCATGCGAAAAAATCCAGGACCAAGGAGAAAAAGCAGCACTCCGGAACGCAGTCGCAGGAATCCTCAAAACGGCCAAATTACCACAAAGCAACGTTACAAGAAAAGAAGAAAAAGCATTAAACTCACTCAAGACAGATAAAACGATCACAATACTCCCAGCAGATAAAGGCAGAACAACAGTAATTTTGGACACGGAAACATACGAGAAACAGATGGAAACCATGTTGGCAGACAGTAACACATACGAAATCATTAAAACAAACCCGACAGAAGAAAAGAAAAAAATGCTCAAAGCCCTTCTAAAACCTCTATTAGAAAGCAATAAAATCACAAAGGACGCATATGATCACCTGATCCCCACAGCCAGCATCACCCCTCGGATTTATGGAACACCGAAAATACATAAAAAGGATATCCCACTGCGGCCAATAATAGACAGCATTGGATCAGTCACATACAACTTATCAAAAGCCCTAGCTGAAATCATCAAACCCCTCCTTGGACTATCAGACTTTCACTGTAAAAATTCAAAAGAGCTGGCACAAGAACTCAAAGACATAAAAATAGAATCAGACGAGATCCTCATCTCACATGACGTCATCTCTTTATTCACAAAGACTCCTATTGACGTCACACTACATATAGTGCAAGAACGCCTCAACAAGGACAGTACCCTAAAAAGACGCACCAACCTCACAGTCCATGACATATCCAAATTACTACAGTTTGTTGCAAAATCCACTTATTTTCAATTCAGAGGAAAAATCTACAAACAAAAAGAAGGATTTGCAATGGGAGACCCACTATCAGCCATCATGAGCAGTTTTTTTATGGAGGATCTGGAAAATAAAGCCATCAACACAGCACCCACAATATGCAAACCCACCCTTTGGAAGAGATACGTAGATGACATTCTGGAAAAAATAAGGAAAGGACATACACAAGAACTCACTGACCATCTGAACAGTACAGACAGTACGGGGAACATAAAATTCACACACGAAGAGGAGGAAAATGGCACCATAGCCTTTCTGGACATGAAAATCCACCACAACGAGGATGGCAGCATAAAAATCACAGTCTACAGGAAACCAACCCACACAGATCAATACCTACTTTGGACATCGGAACACCCCACAGCACACAAGCTATCAGTCGTCAGGACATTATATGAACGAGCCACCATCATCACGGAACAAGAAGACAGACAGGAAGAGGAAAACCACATAAAACATGCACTTATACGCTGCCAGTATCCAGTATGGGCCATAAACAAAGGGAAACAGCAAGTCAAAAACAAAGAAAATAAACAGGACACAAGACACAGAACAAAAGCTGAAATCAAAAACAAGGAAACCATAACTATACCATACATACGAGGGATCACGGAACCAATTCAAAGGATCATGAAAAAATACAAAATAAACACAGCAGTCAAACCACACAAAAAATTAAGACAGTTATTAGTACACCCCAAGGACAGAATAGAACAAGACAATAAATGCAATGTATTATATGAAATATCATGCAGATCATGTAACAAAACCTACATTGGAGAAACCGGAAGATTATTCACCACAAGAAAAAAAGAACACCAAAAGGAATGTGAGAAGGAAACGCAAGGACGACTCACAAGATCACAAAAAGAAAAAGCAGAACAAGAAACATTAAAATCAGCTATATCGGACCACTGCAAAAGAAATAATCACATCATGGACTGGGACAACACAAAAATTATTGGATCGGAGAGCAACAGACACAAACGTTGGATCAAGGAGGCAATAGAGATCAGAAAGCGGGGAAAAGACACCATGAACCGAGATGAGGGGGCCTTTGTGCTTTCTCACACCTGGGACCACATTCTCCAGAGACCATCTGACGGCGGGAGGCGGGGCCGGCTCGGCGGATCTGACAGATCTGCTGAGCTGGCCCCGCCTACGAAAATCAGCTGATAAATGTCACCCGGCAGCAATCAGCTGACTCTTCTGATGAAGGCTGCAGTGCAGTTGAAACATGTAAAGAAGGTAAAGACATCTTTCTATTTTACTTTTGTCTTTCAAAGGGGGAAAAAAAAAAAAAAAAAAAGGATAAATAATTTCTCTGTTGATTGCTGGACTCACCCTTAGAGATAGGGTGAGGAGCTCAGTCATTCGGGAGAGGCTCAAAGTAGAACCGCTCCTCATCCACATTGAAAGGGGCCAGTTGAGGTGGTTTGGGCATCTGATCAGGATACCTCCTGGACGCCTCCCACTTGAGGTGTTTCGGGCACATCCCATTGGGAGGAGACCCCAGGGCAGACCAGGACTCGCTGGAGAGACTACACCTCCCAGCTAGTCTGGGAACATCTTGGTATCCTCTCTGAAGAGCTGGAACAGGTGGCTGGGGAGGGGGAAGTCTGGGCTTCTCTGCTGCCTCCGTGACCTGGACCTTCGGAAAAGTGGTAGAAGATGGATGGATGGATGGATGGATGGATGGATGGATGGATGGATCTGCCTGCCCTGCCATTAATGTGTCAATTAATTAAAATCAGCTGCTACTCTTATGCCACTGATTGCCATGACATTTTTGAGATTTTAATTTCAACCTTAATTAATTCAGCTTCTGTTTTGAATCACATTTTGATATTAATAAACCACAACATTTTGGTTTGGTAAGTATTTAATTACGCAGGTACAAAAGTGAGTACGCAACGTCTAGGGTACATTGCGATTTGGGGACGGAGTCGCAAGGGTATGGAGTGTCCAGTAACCCTATTCTAAGGGCCTGTAGGAGACAAATACCTAGGGACAGTTTAGAGTCACCAATTAACCTAACATACATGTCCCAGAGTAAACCCACGCAGCACAGAGAGAACATGCAAATTCCACACAGAAAGGTTCCCACACCTGCCAGCCTGGGGATTCGAACCTTGAACCTTCTAGCTGTTAGGCAACAGTGCTAACTACTGTACCACTGTGCTAACATTCCGTCAAAAATCAAGTTTTTTCTGTTGTTAACATGTCTGTAACATGTTTGTTGTGATTTACAAGACATATCAAGATCAAAATCATTCCAAACTCCCAAGTATGTGTTTTTCTGACGTTAATAAGCCCCCCCCCCCCCGAGACAAAAAAAAAAAAGGCAGATTTGTACAGAGTGTTTGTAGCTACGTCAGTATTCCTGCTTAGCCTGATTGGTTAATGTTATAACCAATCAGGCTAAACACTGAGACCCCTACTTGACAGTGCATTCACACGGCCACTGTTTGGACTGGATCCAAGGACTATCCATGGCTAGTTCAGTTTGTTTGGTGCCGTCTGAACATGCATTCGAACTCTGGTGCGCACCAAACAAGCGAAGTTTGGTCCTCCTGAAAACGGGAGTCTCTGTTCACTTGCAAACGAAGTCTGGTGCGCTCCACTTGCAGTGTGAATGCAAACGGAGTATCCAGCGGACCAAAGGGCGGAAGTGCCCCTCGGCATTTGTGTAACTATAGCAACACATAGTCTGAGAAGAGGAAGTGGTGTTTACTGTAGTACATTTTTGGTAGAAAATAGCAATAAAGACAACTGCGCGGATCCAAGAAATCCTTTTACTGGAGAAAGTTGAGGAGAAAAGTAAAAAAAAAAAAAAAAGTCTCTTTGTGGTATTTTGTGCTTTTTGGTTTCTGTTATTCTTGTGCTGTTTTCTGTCTTCCTGGCTATGCCTTAGTTTTGCCATGCTCGTACTTTGTATCAATTTGTATTTATTTCTGTCTGTACTTGTTGATATTTTATTCTGTAAATTCCTTACGGTTGTGTTTTCCCTCGGGGTTGACAGCTGTCACTGTCATCGCTCTCGGGACAGTGCTGCGTGCGGGCAGTGTCCTGTCAGCTCCAATCTTGCCCCTCTCACAGCCCTCAGCTGGTCCAGATTATCAATCATAGTTTTCTCCTTCAGTAAAGGATTTGTTTATCATCAAGATCATACCCCCCGCTGATACATGGGAAATCCCATATAGCAGAGTGGAAGCCTGCTGAAACAGTTTGCATGGTAAAATGGGTTTATTGTTGCTGGATTTGTAAAGGTTGGAGGTGTTGTCAAAGATCGCTCCCTTTTGGATCCATCTATAAGTTTTGGCTTGTGCTGTTTTCTGGGCCTCAGTGAGAATGTCATGTGACAAGTTTTCTGTCTGTTAAAAGAAGACCTGGTGTTGTGTCCTTTCCTGTATGACTGAGTGCAGCAGCCTTGGCTGTTTGATCTACAAAGCTGTTGCCCTTAGAAACTAGATCTGTGCCATTGGTGTGTGCTGCACATTTGCATATGGCTAATTTAGAGCGAAGTTTTACACTAAGAGTTTTAAAACAAGGTCCTTGTTTTGGATTGGTTTTCCTGTTGATGTAATCATGCTTTTTTTTTTTCCACTGTTGTGCAAAGTGATGGATGTTAGAAAAGGCATACCAACTGTCAGTGTACACTGTGAGTGCTTCTCCTTGGTCTAATTTACAAGCTTCAGTTAGAGTAATTAATTCAGCTGCCTGTGCAGAATAATGTGATGGGAGGTTTTTTTGTCCATAAAACTGCAAAACCGGACAAGTTTGAATCAGTACAGTCACGTTTGGAGGAGCCTTCAACAAACAATGTGAGATCAGAGTTCTCCAAAGGTCTGTCCTGCAAATCAGGGCGTGGTAATGTTTCACTCTCAATTTCTGCCAAACAGTCATAAGGTTCGCCTTCTGTTGAGATTGGCAAAAAGCTTGCTGGATTTGTTACCGTGCAGCATTCAATGGTTAGATTTTTTTTTTTTTTTTTTTGTTACTTATTTGTACCCGTAGGTAGACTTGGTTTGCAGTCTGGTGACAAGCCACCGGCTGCTGGTCGCTGCGTGCGCGAGCGCCCTAAACCTACATGTTTTTGGTGTGCGGGAGGAAACCGGAGAAATCCCGGAGTAAACCCGCGCAACACGGGGAGAACATGCAAACTCCACACAGCTCACTGTTGGTCGGGGGCTGGGATCGAACCCACGATCTCATGATCCCCGCGATCCCCCGGCCGAGGGTAAAACTGTGCTGCCACAGTGCTAAACCACTGCGCCACCGTGCAGCCGATGAGGTTGTGCAAGCAGATGAGGTTGTGATAATAACACTGTCATGCATGCAAGGTGTCTGGATGGTGAGAGGACTGATATTTTACTTTGTGACAAGATGACTGATACTGCATGTTTGACCTTTAGGGTCAAGGGATGAAAAAGAACGAGCCCTGCTGAGGCCTGCACCACCATAGAGGCAGCTATGACAGCCTCCACACACGGCAGTAGTGCCCTCATGACGGGGTCAAGTCGTGTGGAATAATATGCTACCGCACGCATTTTTGTGCCACTTGGCTGAAGAAGGACTGATGTCATGTGCCCCTCTCTACAGTCAACCATTTGCACAAATGTTTTTTTGTAATTGGGGAGTGCCAGGACGTCAGTGCTGACCAAAAGTTTTTTCATTTTAATAAATGCCTCTTCTGCCTCAGGTGTCCACTCAATTTTGTCCACCTGAGCCATGGGTGTCTTGTAAATGAGATCAGATAAGGGTTGCACTTCAAATGAATAATTTGCAATCCAAGAGCCACAATAATTTAAAGTACCCAAAAATGACATCATGTCTCTTTTTGTGATGGGTTTTGGTGCTGGCAAAATAGCTTGTTTTCAAGCTGGATCAACATGTCTGCCAGCTGTTTATGAAATGTGGTCTAAATATTTGACTTCTTTTTTCCACAACTATAATTTTTTCCTTGTTGACTTTGTGACCTTGTTCTGCTAAAATTTGCAGTAAGGCAATGGTGTCTTGTTTGCATGTTTCTTCATCAGGTGATGCCAGCAAAATGTTGTCAACATAAAGGAGCAACTGGATCCCATTAGGAGGAATAAATTGTGCCAAATTTGCTGACATTGCCTATGAAAAAATGGTTGGTGATTCACGGTAACCTTGTGGTAACCTGGTGAATGTGTACCTTTTGTTTTCGAATGTGAATGCAAACCAAAACTGATGAGCTGGATGTATTGGGATGCTGAAAAAAACATTGCTCATGTCTATCACTGTGAAATATTGCATGTGTGGTTGTAGGTCATTCAACAAAGTGTGTGGGTCTGGGACTGAAACAGCTCTCGGGATGACTGCTTTGTTTACCGACTGAAGGTGTTGGACCGTTCTCCATCCTGAAGATGGTCCAGTCTTCTTTACAGGAAACAGAGGTGTGTTACATGGAGAATTTGGGCATGGTACAATGACACCTGTTGCTTTCAGTTCCTCTATGACTGGTTTAATGCCTTGTTGGGCTTTAGGACGTAGTGGATACTGTCTTTGGTATGGTCTGTAATGTGAATTAGCATTTATTTTGACCAACTCTGCATTTTTTTATTAATCCTACATCTGCCTTTCCTGTTGACCACAGAGAATTTGGGATTTGTGAGAGTACGTGTTCCTCTCCTTGTGTTAATGTAAAGAGTGAACAAGGGAACATCAATGTGGACTTCTTTCTGCACTGTGGTCACCCAGTTCAAAGGCAGTGCGTAGGTATCAATTTTTGAGGAATATTGAACCTTTGGATCAGGAGTTTTGTTTCCAGGATTGACCACATTCCTCTGCTGTTGTTACAAACTGACCTACATCCTTCCAGTGCATGTGTTTGGGTTTGACCAGTGGGATGTGGGGTGCCTCCCAAAATGTCTGCTGTCCTCATCACACAACACAGCAGATGCTCCCACATGTATGAATGTTTTTTGATAATTTGGGTCTGGGCCACTCAGATATCTGCCATACATACTGCAACGATATTGATCTATGGCCTGCTGTGTAGTAGCAGTACCTTGGTACATTGAAATCCTGCATTCCATTTACTCCTGCCACATGTGGAAAATGTGATGCTCTCATACCATTCTCCGCTGGGAAATTTTATTGGTATGTCCTGAACCTGCAACATCATTTCAGGTAAACACTGCATTGTCAACATCAGATCAAAGTCAGGTAAATGGATGTCTGATGTTGACCAAGATGGCGGCACGTGCACAACGCGAGGCTCAGCGTCTCTTCAGATTTTGTGGATTAGCAGTGTTATTTCTGCTCATTTCGGGGATGTCAATTCAGAACAGCTTCGCTTTCACATCTTACACCCGAAATGAGCTTTTGGACATTGGATTACAAAACAATGATAACGATCTTTTTATCAGCAACCTACGTCTCATCCCTGAGCTCCGGAGAACACCCGACGCTCGGCAGGCTTCCCGGCCGACCGGAAGTGCTCGCAGGCGGCATAGAGACCGTAAACAAAGGCGGGGGGAAGCGCGGTGGGCTAAGAGCTAAGCTAAAGCTAACACCGTACCGGCTTTCTCTACCCAGTATTTTCCTCGCTAATGTACGGTCACTGGCGAACAAAATGAATGAGCTACGGCTTCGGATCACCAACAATAAGAGACTTATGAACTGCAATATCATGATTTTCACGGAAACGTGGCTACACAGTGGAATACCCGACAATGCTATTGAGCTAGCCAGCCTACACACGCTCCGGGCAGACAGAGCAGCAGATGATTCCGGTAAGACCAGAGGTGGGGGAGTGTGCATTTATATTAACAAAGCTTGGTGCACGAACTCTCACTGTTGAGAGACACTGCTCAGCTTACCTGGAGTTTCTCATGGTTAAATGTAGACCTTTCTATCTGCCACGCGAGTTCACTTGTACCATCATAACAGCCGCTTACATTTCTCCGGATGCTAATGCTAAGCTTGCTATGAAAGAACTGCATGCAGCTATTAGCAAACAACAAACTGCACACCCAGAGGCAGCATTTATTGTGGCGGGTGATTTTAACCACTCTAACCTCAAGACAGTGCTTCCTAAATTCTACCAGCATGTCTCCTGTCACACAAGAGGGGACAAAACATTGGACCATGTTTACACCAATATTGTGGGAGCCTACACAGCAACTCCCCTCCCCCACCTAGGTCAGTCTGATCACTTATCCTTGTTCCTTACCCCCAAGTATGTACCGCTCATCAACCGGGTGAAGCCATCAGTGAGGACCATCAAAGTGTGGCCAGAGGGGGTTGACTCTGTACTCCAGGAGAAGTTTAGGAACACAGACTGGAGTATGTTCACCTCTCGGGCTACCTGTGGCTCCCACATAAACATAAACATCGACTCTTACACCCACTCAGTCCTGGACCATATCAACACCACTATTGACAGTGTCACCACGGAAAGACAGATCACCACGTACCCAAATCAGAAGCCGTGGATGAACAGAGAAGTGCGGCTTCTGCTAAAGGCACGTAACAATGCCTTTAGATCTGGTGATGCACAGGCCTACAGTTCATCCAGGGCAGATCTGAAGAGGGGCATCAAGAGGGCCAAGCACAGCTACAAGCTGAAGGTGGAGGAACATTTTGGGGACTCTGACCCCCGACGCATGTGGCAGGGCATTCAAGCTATCTCTGATTATAAGCCCAGCAACTCCATACCTATAGCCATGACTGTGCCCTTTCTCAATGAGCTAAATGACTTCTATGCTCGTTTTGACAAGGACAATAACGAAAAGAACATCAATTTCCCACCCTCTGACGACCTCCACCACCTCACACTCACCCACACCGACGTCCGTAACGCACTGAGTCATGTCAACGTACGTAAGGCTGCTGGCCCTGACGGCATTCCTGGGCATGTGCTGAGGGCATGCGCTGAGCAGCTGATAGGGGTCTTCACAGACATTTTCAGCCTGTCCCTGGCCCAGGCCGTGGTACCAGCATGCTTCAAGACCACTTCTATAGTACCAGTGCCGAAACATTCAACACCATCGTGCCTAAATGACTATCGCCCTGTGGCACTGACGCCCATAGTCATGAAGTGCTTTGAGCGACTGGTCTTGGCACAGCTCAAAAAATGCCTGCCCCCTACACTGGACCCTCACCAGTTTGCCTACCGGAGCAACAGGAGTACAGAGGATGCGGTTTCTACAGCGCTGAACTATGTACTCTCACACCTGGATGACAAGAACACCTACGCAAGAATGCTGTTTGTTGACTTCAGCTCAGCATTCAACACAGTTATCCCCTCCAAGTTGATCACTAAACTTGGGGACCTGGGAATCAGTACCTCCACCTGCAACTGGATCATGGATTTTCTGACCAACAGACCCCAGCATGTTAGGTCAGGCCCCAATCGTTCTTCCGTCATCACACTCAACACTGGTGTACCACAGGGCTGTGTGCTCAGCCCATTCCTCTACTCCCTCTTCACCCATGACTGCAGGCCTATGTATGGATCCAATTCCATCATAAAGTTTGCAGATGACACCACGGTGATTGGACTCATCAGGGACAACGATGAGTCAGATTACAGGGCAGAGGTTGAGCACTTGGCTACTTGGTGCGCTGACAATAACCTGCTCCTTAACACCAGCAAAACCAAGGCGCTCATAGTGGACTACAGGAAGGAGAGGGGAGAGACACATGACCCCATCCATATCAATGGCATAGCTGTTGAACGTGTCCCCAGCTTCAAATTCCTGGGGACCCACATCTCGGAGGACCTGTCCTGGTCAGTTAACACCACCAGCCTGATCAAGAAGGCCCATCAGCGCCTCTTCTTCTTGAGGACACTGAAGAAGAACATCTGTCAACTGACATCCTGGGGCAACTCTACCGCTGCGTGATAGAGGAGTACCCTGACCAACTGTGTCACAGTCTGGTATAGGAGCTGCTCTGTCGCTGACCGTAAGGCGCTGCAGCGGGTGGTGAAAACCACCCAACGCATCACAGGGACTCCACTTCCAGTTATAGAGGACGTCTACAGGAAAAGATGTCTGCGCCGGGCATGCAGCATTCTAAGGGACTCCAACCATCCTGCTCATGGACTGTTCCAGCTTCTCCCCTCCAGAAGGCGTTTCAGAAGCCTTCGGACTAGAACCACAGTTTAGGAACAGTTTCTTTCCAACAGCTGTCACGTTATTGAACTTAGTTCCCCGCTGACTCTCTTACCATCATCTCTTACCATCCTCACCTGTACATAACTGCCCATCTAACTTATTGTACATTATTTGCACATAACAGTACTCTTAACTTTCTGCA
Organism: Pholidichthys leucotaenia; assembly: GCA_020510985.1. NCBI lineage: Eukaryota > Metazoa > Chordata > Actinopteri > Cichliformes > Pholidichthyidae > Pholidichthys > Pholidichthys leucotaenia. The sequence continues at coordinate 18,452,705 of CM035850.1, read as the reverse complement.
CCGCTGCATATATTTGCATGTATTTGCTTAAATTGCACATACTGTTAATTACTGTATTTACTGCACTGCTGTCCTTTGCACTTCTGATTGGATGCTAAACTGTGTTTCGTTACCTTGTATTCATACAAGTGTAATGACAATAAAGTTGAATCTAATCTAATCTTATGTCAGTGTTAGCGTCAACAGTTGCACTTATCTTCGGTGTGGTCAGTCAGATAGTCGGCCCGTGAGGTCCTCCATCCCTCCCCGCTGTTGCTGGCATTCAGGACATTGCCTCCGCCAATGGCCCTTTGTCCACATTGATAACAAATGTCACGTTCCCCTTGCTGCAGCGAGCCCGCCCCATGCCTCCTTCCGTCTCCCCTCCACCGCTGAGGTCCAGTTCCAGTGCCACCCTAAACAATTAGAATCGGGGGGAAGCTCACCCCCCCCCCCCGTGTCAGCAATCACACAAACAGTAGTTGTTTTTTCTTTCAGTTTTTTTTCCTTTTCCTTTCCTTTCCTTCTCTATTGTCTCTGCATGTTTGGCACTGGTTAACACATCACCAAATGTACAGGTGCGGTATATGACCAAATGTTTGTGGACATAATCAGCCAGGTGTGAGTGCATGTTTTGCAAAAAGACACTTTTCAAATGCTGCCAATAAGGCTCTACACCTGACTCATTCTCAGCCTTTGTTAAACCAGAATGGCTATCAAAAACCTCTTGTAACCTGGTTCTATGAGTTTCAACACTTTCGTCATTACCTTGTTTTGTGGTTTGGATCGTCCCATATAAGCTGTATTTGAAAGTTCAGTCATAGGATATTGTTCAGTGACATGTTTCATAATCTTCAGTTTTATTGATCGTATTGATGGTGAGTGTGGAGTGGATATGTGTGCATAGCTACTTAGTCCTTGTTGCACTTGACCTTGGGCCTGACGTCAACAGGTTGAGAAGGAGGAGACGAGCGGAGGCGAGGTGACGTTAGCCGCAGCCTCTCCACCCTCGAGTTCTGTGAGATCAGGGTAGATGGGCTCAACAGCAGGGGGACTTGAAGGAGGAGGAGCAGAAACACGGCCCCTTGCCCTCACGCCAGACTCGTCATGCACCATAAAAGAGATGGAACACAGTCAAATTCTTTTTTCTCCTTTTACCATGGTCAGTTTTTCAGATTTATCATCAGATTTTGATTTTACCGTCGCAAGTCCAAGTCAGCCTGTCAGTTGGCTCTGTCACACTCCGGTCCACTTCCATCATCTCCGGACCGTGCCTCACTTCCACAAAGTTGACTCTTTGGGGCCGGTGGGGGAGAGCTTTCTCTGCAGCCGTGCACTAGCTGTGTTGGTCCCAAAACGCTGGAAGCAGGAGGAGAAATATCTGGAGTCCCTGTAGCTTGGGCGCCAAGTATGTTAGAAAAATTCTTCTTAGTCTTCAGTCAAGAATCAGGCAGAATCAAAGTTTGAGCAAATTTAATTACACTGGCCAGTGGAGAACAATACAAAAACGGTCTCAGAGCCTATTCGTGCATCATTCTGACTCAAACACACATCGCTCAGTCCTTTAAGCCCTTCGTTTTCCGAGAGGTGGAAGAGAGAATGTCCATGATGATTGGCTCAGTACATCTGGTCAAAACTTGGTGTACAGATTATCTCTTTCTCAGGAACCATCACACTTGCTCAGCACTAGTCATACAGGAACAGTACAAGTGAATTAAAACAAAGTACAGCTGCATTAGAATCTTTAGCACTTTCACACAGACTCTGAGACAGAGCAAATCACAAATATGAAACTTTTCTATCAAAAGGTCTCAAAGTCTTAAATTTAACTTCTTAACCCTTTAACTGCTCAGATTAAATGGACGGGTCGCGCGCCCCCAGTGGCACAGCGCAGCAATTGCATGTGTCAACTTATTGACTGAGTTATGTAATTTATATAGCTGCCGCGACATTATGCAAGTTAGATGCATAAATTTATTCCTATCTGAAACTTTGGATCATATTCTCCATCTTTCTAATTGACAGTAAGCCATTATCTCTTGTAACTTTCAAGTTATAGCCATGGAAATCTGAACTATTTCACTGACAAATTTTTTACCACTCTTGACCACTGGGGGGGGCCTTGAGTTGCCTTGCATTGCCCCAGGCGCCACATGGCACCTAAGGCAGTTAAAGGGTTAATGGCTACAAAAATCATGTAAATCATTCATTTTCATGTTGCCATGCTAGTTAGTTGGCTAACTTCAGTGGTTTCCAGTCTGCTGTTCGATAAGGTAGAACTTTATTAATCACACACTGGGGAAATTTCACAATACAGGGACTCCACAAAATCAAACAGAAAAAGGATCAACATAGTAACAAGGATTTCGTATAGATTAACAATAGAACTAAAGTTTAAGAAGAGGGGAAATATTTACTCATAATACACATTGGTGTATTATGAGTGATACTGTTTCTTCCTGCAGTCTATTAGACGGCTGAGACATGAATCTCTGATGGGAGGGTGGGAAAAAAACAATTTAGAACTGCTCTGCAGGGATGATGAAGTTGAGTGTCTGTCTGTCTGTGGATTTTATTAAATGGTTTTTACACCTGAGCACAGCTGCGCTCTCTCCTTCGTCTGTAGCAGTCATCTGTTTACCAGGGTAAATGTTTGACTACAGTGTTTGCTATTTGGACCACATTCATATTTACTGCATACATGAAACCACAGGGTAATGTTTGTCAGACATCAGAAGGATTTTATTTGTGTGATGGAAGGAAAACTAATCCAACAACTACCTCATTTTAATTTTAATACTAAAGCTTTGGAGTAATAGCTGTTTTATTTCTGGGCTTAAGTGTGAAAATGAGGCCAAGAAGGGTAATTAAATATTTACCATTGAAATCAGAAGTTTACATACTGTATAAAAAGACTCATAACCATTTTTCCTCACTGTCTGACATTAAATCAGACAAAACTTTTCCTCTTTTACAGTGGATATAAAGTCTCCACACCCCTGTTCAAATGCCAGATTTTTGTGATGTAAAAAAATGAGACCAAGATAAATCATTTCAAACTTTTTCCACCGTTAATGTGACCTATAACCTGTGCAATCTAATTGATAAACAAACTGAAATCCTTTAAGGGGAAAAATTAAAATAAAAAAAAACATACAATAACCTGGTTGCATAAATATGCACACCCTCTTATAACTGGGGTTGTGGCTGTGTTCAGAATTAGGCTGTGTGTCCACCAAACATGTTTTTTGTTGCCCAACTGCCCTGAGTGCTTTTTTTTTTTTTTTTTTTTCTTCTTCCAGCATTTGTGCACTGCGCTCTGGGGAAAAAAAAAAAAGTCTGTGCCCTGTATCCCAGCAACAGCTTGTCACTCTCAGCTCAGCCCTTCCACTTTTCCTATGGTCAGACTTTCTGCTTATTTTATTAATAGCAGTCTCTAAATAACAATGGACAGGAAAAGTGTTTTAGCAGCTCTGGATGTAAAATATGATGCCACGGAAAACAGGAGTCTGAGTAGAGACTGTACCGGTGTCCTATGTCCTACCCTTCCTTATTCTGATTGGCTGCTTAGAAAGGTCTGACTGACGAGCTCAGCTGCAGTCTGAAAAGTTGAATTTTTTTCAGTGCTGAGCGCCACGACAAAAAATGGCCACTGTTCAAAGCGTTTCAGCGCCGAGGGCGCTCAGCGCTGTAAACGCTGAACTACATAGAGAATGAATAGAAAACCATCGCTCAGAGTGGAAAAAACACATTTGGTGGACATGCAGCCTTAACCAATCGCATTCAAACTCAAGTTAAATGGGAGTCAGCACACACCTGCCACCATTTAAAGTGCCTCTGATTCACCCCAAATGAAGTTTAGTTGTTCTAGTTGGCTTTTCCTGACATTTTTGTGGTCACATCTTACAGCATAATCCATGGTCCGCAGAGAGCTTCCAAAGCAGGAGAGGGATCTCATTGTTCAAAGGTATCAGTCAGGAGAAGGGTACCAAAGAATTTCCAAGGTATTAAATATACCATGGAACACAATGAAGACAGTCATCATCAAGTGGAGAAAATATGGCACAACAGTGACATTACCAAGAACTAGATGTCCCTCCAAAATTGATGAAAAGACGACAAGAAAATTGGTCAGGGAGGCTGCCAAGAGGCTGACGGCAACATTGAAGGAGCTACAGGAATTTCTGGCAAATACTGGCTGTTTAGTACATGTGACTACAATCTCCTGTCTAGGGTGGCAAGACGGAAGCCTTATCTTACGAAGAAAAGCATCCAAGCCTGGCTACATTTTGCAAAAGCATCTGAAATCTCCCAAACACATGTGGGAAAATGTGTTATGGTCTGATGAAACCAAGGTTGAACTTTTTGGCCATAATTCCGAAAGGTATATTTGGCGCAAACACAACATTGCACATCACCAAAATAACACCATACCTACAGTGAAGCATGGTGGTGGTACCATCATGCTTTGGGGCTGTTTTTCTTCAGCTGAAACTGGGGCCTTAGTCAAGGTAGAGGGAATTATGATCAGTTCCAAATACCAGTCAGTGTTGGCACAAAATCTTCAGACTTCTGGTAGAAAGCTGAAGATGAAGAGGAACTTCATCTTTCAGCATGACAATGACCCAAAGCACACATCCAAATCAACAAAAGAATGGCTTCACCAGGAGAAGATTAAGGTTTTGGAATGGCCCAGCCAGAGTCCGGACCTAAATCTGATCGAACATCTGTGGGGTGATCTGAAGAGGGTTGTGCACAGGAGATGGCCTCGCAGTCTGATAGATTTGGAGTGTTTTTGCAAAGAAGAGTGGGCAAATATTGCCACATCAAAGATGCGCCATGCTGATAGACTCCTACCCAAAAAGACTGAGTGCTGTAATAAAAGCCAAAGGTGCTGCAACAAAGTATTAGTTTAAGGGTATGCATATTTATGCAACCAAGTTATTGTAAGTTTTTTATTTTTCCCCTTAAAAGATTTTTAGTTTGTTTTTCAATTGAGTTGTACAGGTTATAGGTCACATTAATGGTGGAAAAAGTTTTGAAATGATTTATCTTGGTCTCATTTTTTATAGAACAAAAACCTGGCATTTGAACAGAGGTGTGTAGATGTTTTATAGCCACTGTATGTCAATTAGGATTACCAGAATTATTTCTATTTACTAAATAATTTTTTTATAGTTGATAATTTTTGTTAATTTCTTTCTTCAGTCAGAAGTTTACATACACTAAGATTACTATGCCTTTAATCAATTTAGGAAAGCCCACATGTTGATGTCATTGCTTTGGAAGCTTCTGATGGGTTAATTGAAAATGTTGAGTTAATTGGAGGCACATCTCAAACACACTGCTTCCTCGTGTGACATCCTGAAAATCAAAATCAGCAGAGATATCAGGAAGAGAATTGTGGACCTCCACAAGCCTGGTTTGTCCTTGGGTACAATTTCCAGATGCCTTAAGGTGCCACGTTCATCTGTTCAATGATACACACATATAAAAACACCACGGGAATGTCCAGCAATCACACGGCTCAGGAAGGAGGTGGGTTCTGTGTCCCAGAGAGGAACATGTTTTGGTGTGAAATGTGCATATGTATGTACCCTGGAACAAAAGAAAAAGACCTGGTGAAGATGTTGACCAAAGCTGGTAAGAGTGTCATTATCCAGAGTGAAATGAGTCCTGTACCAATATGTGCTGAAAAGCCACTCAGCGAGGAAGAAGCCATTACTCCAAAAGCAACATTAAAAAAGGCCAGATTACAGTTTGGAAATGTACACAGGGACAAAGACCTTAATTTTTGGAGACCTGTCCTGTAGTCTGATGAAACTAAATTTGACCCGTTTGCACATGATGACCATCGTTACATTTGTAGGAAAAGGGGAGAAGCTTGCAAGTCTGAGAACACCATCCCAACTGTGAAGTACAGGGGTGGCAGCGTCATGTTGTGGGGGTGTTTTGCTGTGCTTCACAAAATAGATGGCATCATGAGGAAAGAACATGATGTGGAAATATTGAAGCAACATCTCAAGACATCAGCCTGGAAGTTGAACCTTGGGTGCAAATGGATCTTCCAGATGGACGATGACCCTAAGCATACTGCCAAATTAGTTACAAAGTGGCTTAAGGACAACAAAGTCAATGTTTTGGAGTGACCATCACAAAGCCCTGATCTCAGTCCTATAGAAAATTTGTGGTCAGAGCTGAAAAGACGTGTGGGAGCAAGGCAGTCTACAATCCTGACTCAGTTCCACCAGTTCTGTCAGGAGGAATGGGCCAAAATTCCTGCAAACTATTGTGAGAAGCTTGTGGAAGAATACCCAAAACGTTTGGCACAAGTCATACAGTTTAAAGGCAGTGCAACCAAATACTGAGGAAATGGATGTAAGCTTCTGACTTAGTGACAAGTGACATCTCAAAGCGCTTACAGTGAGTCATTATTCATTCACTCCAGGCAGATATTGATAGTGGTAAGCTGCTACTGTAGCCACAGCTGCCCTGGGGCAGACTGACAGAAACATGGCTGCCAGTCCATGCCAACGGCCTCTCCAACCACTACCAAACATTTATACACATTCATACCCAGTGTCATGGACACTGGAGGCAAGGTGGGTAAAGTGTCTTGCCCAGGGACACAACGGCAGGATGGCTGGGGAGAGCGGGATTCTAACCGCCAGCCCTCTGGTTATTGGACAACCTGCTCTACCTCCTGAGCCACTGCCGCCCACATTTCACTCCTCTGTTCCATTTTTGTTGCGCACCAAGCTGGACGACAGGAAGTTCCATTTTTATATGGTCTTTGGCATGACCTGGCCGGGACTTGAACACCAGCCTCCCGGTTGTGGGGCGGATGCTCTACCTCTAAGCCACCACCCCGGTGGCCACCACCACCGCTCCGGAAAATGGGTTATGTGTCTTTTTGTACAGTGTATGTGAACTTATGGGGGTCAACTGTAAATGCCTCATTGAGGGTTTGTAAAATCTATTCAATGTCCTAATAATCTCTGACCTCTTATACAGTTATTTCACAGGTGGAGACGTAATTGTCCCTTTTATATTCTGTATATAACTACATGTTTTATGATGTGTGTATCTATCTGTACAGGTACATCTCAAAAAATTAGAATATCATGAAAAAGTTCAATATTTTTGGTCACTTATTTCAGAAAGTGAAACCCATATATTATATAGATTCATTACACAGAGAGTGATATATTTCAAGTGTTTATTTATTTTAATTTTGATGATTATGGCTTACAGCCCATGAAAACCCCAAATTCATTCATTCATTCATTCATCTTCTTCCGCTTAATCCTTTTCGGGTCGCGGGGGGCTGGAGCCTATCCCAGCATCTTTGGGCGAGAGGCAGGGTACACCCTGGACAGATCGCCAGTCCATCGCAGGGCCAACACAGAGAGACAGACAACCATTCACTCTCACAGTCATACCTAAGGACAATTTAGAATCCCCAGTTTGATGCCAGTTAACCTAACTTGCATGTTTTTGACATGTGGGAGGAAACCGGAGAAATCCCGGAGTAAACCCACGCAGACACGGGGAGAACATGCAAACTCCACACAGATCACTGTTGGTCGGGGGCTGGGATCGAACCCAGGATCCCCCCACCAAGGGTGAGTTGCTGTGCTGCCGCAGTGCTAACCACTCTGCCACCGCGCCGCCACCCCAAATTCAGTTTCTCAAAAAATTAGAATATTACATAAAATTAATTTAAAAAATATTTTTTTAACAGCAATGTTGGCCGACTGAAAAGTATGTTCATATACACACTCAATACTTGGTTGGGGCTCCTTTTGGATGAATTACTGTATCAGTGTGGTGTGGCATGGAGGTGATCAGCCTGTGGCGCTGCTGAGGTGTTATGAAGGTCCAGGTTGCTTTGATAGCGGCCTTCAGCTCGTCTGCATTGTTGGGTCTGGTGTCTCATCTTCCTCTTGACAATACTCCGTAAATTCTCTATGGAGCTCTACCAACCAGCTCAGTTGGTAGAGCATCCGCCCCACACCCAGGAGGCAGGGGTTCAAATCCCGGCCGGGTCATGCCGAAGACCACATAAAAGCGGAACTTCCTACCGTCCAGCTTGGTGCTCAGCAATAATGGAATGGAGGAGGGAAATCTGTGGTGGCACCTTGCATGGCAGCGGCCCTCCGATTCTACATATGGGGTGTGTGTGATTAACACTGTAGATAGGAAAAACACAATTTCGTTCTACTGTACATGATTGGTTGTATGGTTGAATGACAATAAAGGGTGATTTAATTTAATTTTTAAGTCCCAGAGTCTGGAGAAAGAGTGGAGAGGCACAGAATCTAAGTTGCTTGAGGTCCAGTGTGAAGTTTCCACAGTCAGTGATGATTTAAGAAACCATGTCATCTGCTGGTGCAGAAATGTTAACAAGAACATGTCCCTTGTGAAAGCAAAAATTTCTAACAACCAAAATAGTGAGTATACACACACATGACACCATAAATCAGTAAAGGCCTAAAAGTCAGTCAGTATGGGCCTAATGGCAGTAGGCCTAAAAACACCCCCGTCATACGCAAAGAACAAATATCCTTGACTGCTCTTTCTGTTAACACTACCCAGCAGTTAACATTGCAAAAAATAATTCAATGATTCTTTGCTTTTTATTCTCTCCAGTGTGTTGACTCAAAAGAATATTAATGTGTACCCTGAGCTTGCATGTCTCTGACCAGTGATGCGATGTTTGGAGTGATAGTGGTGATAGGCATGCACGCTTGATCAGCTGCTCACCAATATTGTGCAGCTTTTTGCCTTCGCAGTGAGCAGCACACAGTTGAATGATGCTTCAGTGGCTCTGAGTAAATCACTACCTGCCCGTTAAAAGCATTTTCTGATATCCCCGTGTCTCTTTGAAAGCTCCAGGTGCTGTTTCCTCTCAAAAAAATCCTGACTTGCATCAGTGGTCTCTCGCTGTTGAGTCTCCTGATGCCGTCTCAGTTTGCTAGGCTTCATGCTGTCATTAGCTAGCTTTTCACCACAAATGACACATTCTGGCTGAAAAGAGTCTTGCGCTTCTATAAATCCATAGTTCCAGTAACTGTCAATATATTGTCTTTTTTTATTTTTTAACTCCACGGGGTCCTCCACACGTTTACATTTCTCAGCCATTGTGGAGGATGGAATCAGACAAGACAGCGAGCTGCACGAAACAGAACTTTATTTCTCCTCCCAACACAGAATAGAGCAGAATAACCCTGAGTGCCTGAGCGAACTCCTTTATACACTTTATTTCCCGCCTCCAGCACACAGGGTAAACACATTAGCATACACACTGAAAGACAAGTACACACATTAGCATAACGTTGACACACACGTCACGGAGCAGGTCTTGCTACAATACATTCGCACCCCTGCGTCCTCAGGTGCGAACCTGGTGCTGCAGGGGCAAAACGCACGTCTTTGTTTGGCTCCTCTCACCTTTTCTCCATTACCATCTCTAACTATCTTCTCCCCTGCCAACCCCCTGTACTGGGTGGAGTGCCATGCGTATTGTGTCCACTACACCATCCTCTTTATTTGATGTCATTTGCATTTTTTTTTTCCCCACGCATTTCATGACCTCAAAACAGACAGAGCTCCGTGCCCCCCCCCCCCCCCCCCCCCATGGGCTCAGGCGTCCCACAGGTTGGGAGACACTGCGATTTCTGTTGTCATATCGCAGAGCCCTAGTTCTGTTCATGTGCACATTCATATTTCTATGGTGGGATAGTATCATGCATTGTCCTCAACGTGCATTACAAAACACTCAGTGTGGGTCACCTGTTGTACACCTTTTTTTTTGCATGTTGCACAATAACCAGTCAGATGAGTGTTCACAGCACTATTAAACATTTGTGTTTAAGATCTTAAAACATTTCAAATACAGTTTGTACCTTTTTGAAGAATAAATTTCTAATAAAGCCTAAAGTGTGGGTAAAATTAGGATGCATGTTCTCACTTTTTTGGCCAGTTTGTGCAACTTTCTCTTAATTGATGCATGTTTTTCTGCTTATTTCATCTTCTTAACTTGGCATGTATTTTCTTATTTTTGCAGGAAACTCACAAAATTTACAGACAGAAGCTGGAAGAGCTCACCAGTCTCCAGGCAGCATGTAGCAGTGTCATCAGTAAACAGAGAAAATGTCTGAAGGACCTCAGGCACAGCTTAAATAAGTACGGACAGCTTTTAATAAGTGAAATTTACTTATCGAATTGTGTTCTGCTGTTTTCCTCTGAATTTAAAATTCCATGTCCACATTCCTTCTTGACAGGTGCTCAAAAATGTGTGACGAGAAGGAGGTAAAGCTGATAACAGACATTAAAACACAAATCAAAGAAAAAGAAAATGTTTTCTTTGATATGGAAGCATATTTGCCAAAGAAGAATGGGTATGTATGATCACCAACACGTTCACAGTAGATCAGTATTTGATTTGCAAATCTTGTTCATTGAAACATGTGCACCTTTGGACATCGATGTTGCCGTTCCAGTTGAGCAAGTTGCCAGTTCCAACGGCACCAATGCACCCCATACCATCACAGATGTAGGCTTTTGAACTGAGCACTGATGATTAGTCCAGAGAACGTGTTCATTATTTCTGAAAAGAATGTAAAATTCTAACTAGTCTGACCTCAAAACGGTTTTCCCACTTTGCTTCAGTCCCTTTTTGATTAAATGAGCTTTTAAATGAGCTATTTAAATGCAGTGCCACCTGAGGGTCCAAGGATGTTTACCCAGATTCTCTAATTCTTTTGATGACATTACAGTGTTTTCTCTGGTAATATTTCTGGGTGGCGGCCCGCTGCGCCAGAAAAATTTCCACCGCGCTTATGAGGAGATATAAATTTAAGAAAAATACATGAAGCAATGACTTTCCACAAGCGCGCACATGAACAACGCGCGTGTCCGTCATCTGCGTGGAGGTTAGAAGCGCCCCGCCCACGCGAGCTTTCTAGTCAGTCACCGGGCAGAGTGTCTCGCTAGCATGACCGTCCGAGAGAAACATGAGTTTATTAAAGTATTTTAAATGTGGGAAAAAAAATCAGAAGAGGTATGTAAGCACTGGCATTTATCATGGTTTTAACCTGCTGGAAACGGGAGCAATAATGGAAGAGTCGCTTAGCTAAGAGATGTGGTTAGAATTCATATGCAGCCGGCTTCACATGAAGGGAAAGGCAAGGAGGACTGATGAACTGCTGAGGATATATTTCACCAGCCACTACAGTGTTAAGTTATGTTCCCTATGATGTACCTGGCAAGTTAAGATGACCAAAATTCACAAAGTCAATGACTGACAAGGAAAAAGTAAAAAAAAAAAATTACCACAGTCTGTTTCAAATTTATTTAAAAAAATAGTAATTTTATTTTAAAAAACAGACAAAAATTAGGACTTCCGGTCTGGACGCCATGGCGACTGCAGCTTAACACTGAAGCTCTCAGACCCAATCCAGGATAACACCTTGAAAATCAAACTTAACGGATTTTTGGAGGAGTGAAAATCAAAAGACAAAATCATCATGTCTAAAGGAAAACAGAAGAAACTGAAATTCTCCAGGCCAGGACACGTATCGGCCGGAGAATCTGAACTGGAAGATCTCCGTTCAGAAGACGAGGAACTGGTGATAGCTAACAAAAGGGTTAGCCTGAAATCACTATTTGAGGAGCTACGACGATTTCGCCGAGAAGTTACGGCCGAATTTCGGGAATTCAGAGAAGAATTGAGAAGGACAAACAGCAGAGTGGACCAGGCCGAGAACCGAATCTTGGAAACAGAGGATCGAATAAAAGTGCTCGAAGATTCTGTGCTAGACCTACGCAAAAGACAAGCAGCTATAGAGGCTAAGCTAACCGACCAAGAAGGAAAACAAAGAAGAGACAACATAAGAATTCATGGTCTGATAGAAGGAACCGAAAATGGTTTTAACTCAATGGCAGAATGCGTGGAATCCTTACTAAGAGAGAAATTGGATATTCCACAAACCACCGACTTGAAGATAGAAAAGGCACATCGTTCATTAGCCGCTAGGCCGGCGGCGGAAGCGCCCCCACGTTCGGTGTTGGTAAGATTTTCCAATTTCAAAATAAAACAAGAGGTTGTAAGACTGGCCTGGCAGAAAAAAGGATTTATGCACCAGGAGAGAAAAGTCTACGTGGAACACGATTACGCCCCGGAGGTCCTTAAAAAGCGCAGGGAATACAATGACGCGAAAAAGGTGTTAAGAGAGAAGAAATTGCGCTTTCAGACTCCATTTCCTGCGAAGTTAAGGGTCTTCTACGGCGATGAAACGTGTCTCTATAATTCGGCGGAAGAAGCAACAGCTGACATGGCGAAAAGAGGGCTCCCGGTAACGGTATTTAAACCCGCAGCAGACCCGAGTGAGAAGATCAAAGCGCAAACATGGACAACACAAAGACCCTCAAAATCCACGGACCAGCAGCGGGAAACCCAGCACCAGAGCGTCGCGGATAAACTATCCGTTTTCAGGTTGGAATAGCGACCTTTTTTTTTTTTTTTTCCTTTCTCTTGAATCAATCCGCACATCCAACCCCCCTCATACAAGGTAACAAACATTAAAGGAGATGCATATTCAGCATGTGGTAAAACATTTCATGGAACAATCATATTATTTGAAACAAATAAGTCTTTGTAATAAAAAAAAAAAAAAAAAAAAAAACTTGTTAAAATAGAAATGTGACAATAATCCACATGTTCTCCTCATACTAACAAATACTGTTTTTGCGTGAATGTTTGATGTGATGGGGGTGGGAGGGTGCACACAATTTCACAGGGTTTAGGCATAAAAGGAAAAAAAAAAAATCATTACAAGTTTGGATTGGGTTCTGAAACTCACGTTAAAAGCATGGGGCAGCTTACAGGGGTAAGAGAGGGCCCTCAACACGTAACAGAGTTTGAGGAATTTCCCTCAGAGCCTTCACTCCATCAAGGCTCTTACAGGGTCTTTAAAAAGACCTCAGCTCAGGAAGTTCTTATGACAGCTTTTTGTTTTAAAGTTTTTTACACTATGTTAATGTTTTTCTTGTTTTTAATGTTCTTTCAGTTTCTGAGTAGCACAAAAGAGGGCCACCACACAGTTATATTAAACAAAACAACACAATGGAGAAACAGGGTGTAACCAAAATAATTTCATATAATGTAAAAGGAATCCTGAATCCAGTTAAAAGATCCAAGATTCTAGGCAAAATGAAAAAAGACAAAGCAGGAATAATATTTTTACAAGAAACCCACCTAACAGATGTGGAACACAATAAACTCAGTAGACAAGGGTTTAAAATGATCTCTTCATCTTCATATAAATCAGGGAGGAGGAGGGGAGTAGCGACATTGATATCAACCAAAATTACATTTGAAAAAAAATCAGAACACAAAGATAAAGAAGGGAGATACAGTTTGGTAACTGGGCGGCTAGAGGGAGAAGATATCACCCTGCTGAATGTGTATGCTCCCCCAGGGGCTAACTGGAAATTTTATAAAAATGTATTCGACCTAATGATAACTAAAGCTCAAGGTTTAGTGATATGTGGTGGGGACTTCAATCTTAGACTGAATCCATACTGGGATGCTTCTGGTAATTCCCCACATCAAAATAACACCCAAAACAGGAAGACTCGGATGCTACTAAAAGAATTGGGAATCTGTGACGTGTGGAGGGAACTCAACCCCAGTGTAAAAGACTATACATTTTACTCAACTCCACATTCATCTTACTCAAGGATTGACTATTTTTTTATGTTTAATAGAGACATTGGAAGAGTAAAAACATGTAAAATAGGACTGATGGATCTCTCCGACCACAGTCCGATCTACATGGACTTAAATATCCAAAAATACACAAATAATACATTTTCTTGGAGGTTAAATTCAAATGTCCTGAAAGGACCATTGAAAGATGAATTGGAATCAGATATTCTCAGATATTTGGAAGATAACGATAATGGAGAAGTATCCCCTTTAATACTGTGGGATGCATGCAAAGCTGTAATAAGAGGAAAGATTATTGCAAAATTGGCAACCCAAAAGAAACTAAGACAAGAAAAACTATCCACATTAGAGTCAGAACTTAGGAACCTAGAAAAAGAACACAAAGGCAACACTCATTCTACTGACTCGCTCAAGATTAAGGAAATTAAAAACCAAATAAATGAGATCTACACAATAGAAATCCAGAAGAAACTTACATTTCTGAAACAAAAATACTATGAAGCAGGCAGTAAATCGGCAAAATTGCTAGCCTATAAATTGAGGAAACATCAAACAGAAAGAGCAATCTACAAAATCAGAGACCCAGTATCAAAGGAAATAAAATTCAGAATTCAGGATATTCTTAAAAACTTCGAGAATTACTATAAGAACTTATACTCCCACAAAAAACATAAAAACGCATCCGAGGCATTCCTAAACACATTAAACCTTCCCCAACTTACGGAGTCACAAAATAAAACACTACTGTCAGAAATACATCCTAAAGAATTGGAAAAAGCAATTATGAAACTTAAAGCTAACAAATCCCCAGGAGCTGATGGCTATACAGCAGAGTGGTACAAAACCTTTAAACAGCAACTATCTCCTCTCCTCCTGAAAACATTTAATTATGTCCTCCACACAGGGGAAATCCCCCCCTCCTGGAGAGAAGGGGTCATTGCAGTTATACCTAAACCTGAAAAGGATAAACTAGAGTGCTCCAACTACAGACCAATCAGTGTACTAAATCAGGACTATAAGCTTTTTACCATTATCCTTGCCAAAAGGTTAGAAAATATACTGACAGACCTAATTCATTTAGACCAAACAGGTTTTATAAGACAAAGACAGACACAAGACAACATTCGACGCACTTTACACATAATTCATCATATAAAAAAATATAACTTAAATGCAGTCATATTGGGATTAGATGCTGAAAAAGCATTCGATTCGGTTGACTGGTCTTTTCTATATAGAATCTTATCCAGTTTCAATTTTCATAACAACTTCATTAGAACTATACAGGCATTATATAAAAAACCAACAGCTAAAATAAGGATTAACGGTATTTTATCATCTTCTTTTGAACTGGAAAGAGGATGTCGTCAGGGCTGCCCCCTGTCTCCACTGCTCTTTGCAATCTTCATAGAACCTCTGAGCCAATGGATAAGACAAAACCAAAAAATTCAAGGTATTACACTTGGTCAGAAGGAACATAAAATAGCACTCTTTGCTGATGACATTTTAATATACCTAGGGCAGCCGAACACTTCTTTACCAGAACTAACCTCAGTTTTTTCAGAGTATGGAGATTTATCAGGGTACAAATTAAACATGCATAAAACCCAAGTTTTAACATTCAACTATGACCCAAATCATTATTCACTAAGCAAACTCAAAACTAACTGGGAGTCGGAATCTATGAAATATCTGGGGGTCAATATCCCGAAACAACTCAACAAAATTATATCACTAAACTATGATCCACTGGTGACAAAAATAAAATCTGACCTAGCAAGATGGAATATGATACCATTCTTGGGTACTGCACAAAGAATTGAAGCAGTCAAAATGAATATACTTCCACGTCTTCTATACCTTTTCCAAACAATACCGGTAGAACCTCCCAAAAAAACATGGCAGGAGCTGGACAGAAGGATCTCAAGATTCATATGGCAGGGCAAGAGACCTAGAATCAGATATAGAACCCTACAGCTAAACAAAGACAAAGGTGGGCTCGCGCTGCCAAATATCAGGGACTACTTTAAAGCCGCACAAATTAAAACTTTAGTAGAGATATGTAACCCAGTCTACACTGCACAATGGAAGGAGATCGAATGCCAAATAACAAGTGACATCCCCCTACAGGCGATAATAGGGAACAATGCCTTACCTAAGCTTTTGAATAACACTAACCCGTGGATAGAGACCCTGCTAAAAATTTGGTTTAAGATAGTCAGAGAGAATCAAACTAAAGAGCCCTATCGACTTCTGCAATGGATTGCCTATGATCAGGACTTTACTCCTAATAAAACAGACACCAGATTTAAAAAGTGGAAGGAGAAAGGGCTGATAAAATATTACGATTTTTTTAAAGGGCAAATCTTAAGAAGTTTTGAAGATTTGAAAAAACAAGGCCTAATAAATCAAGACCTTTACAGGTTCTTCCAGCTTAGACACCACATAAACAATATACTTAAAAAGGAGGTTTTGGAAAGGGCCCAGTCAGGTGTTCTGAAGGTCTTCTTAATGGCATATAAAGGGATCCCAGGGATCAGATACATTTCTAAAATATACCAAGGTCTTCAAGACTTAAAAGGAGACAACACATCTTATATAAAAGAGAGATGGGAAAAAGAGGGGAATTTCACTTTACAACTGGAAATATGGGAAAAGCTAAATAAACAGCAATGGAAAAGTACCTCATCCCTGCAGTGGAGAGAATTTGGATGGAAAAACTTGGCAAGATTTTTCAGAACACCTGCACAAAACAAATTTACCCATAAGGGATTGAACTGTTGGCGCTCGTGTGGTGAAAAGACTGCAAATCATTTTCATGTGTTTTGGTCATGCCCAGTTATCCACCAATATTGGACCAAGGTACAGACAATATTGGGGAAAATATTCAAAATTACAGTTCCCTTTTCTTTTGTAACTTTGTATTTGGGTTTACTACCGGACTCACTGGAAAGACGAGGAGAAAAATACTTATTCAATGTTTTAATATTGGCAAGCAAAAAAGCTCTAACTAAAAAATGGATGTTGAAGGACTGTCCTACACCTGAAGATTGGACTAACGTGATCCAAGACATTTACTTGATGGAAAAGTTGACATTCGCACTGAGACAGGACATGGATGGGTTCATGAACCTTTGGCAACCCTGGACCGCATATGTGTCTTCCATTAGATCTAATCTTTGACAAATACCATTTCAATAATGGTTCCGCTCTTTGTTCCAACGCTACTCAGATGCTCTTTTATCTTTATTTACTTACTTTTTCTTTTTGTTTGTTTTTTACTGGTTTGTTTGTTTTTTTTTATTTGTTTTTTTTTCTCTTTAATTTCACTTTTTCTTTCACTTTAAAAAAAAAAAAAAGGGGGGTGTTGTAAGAATTAATCTTCCAATGTTGTCAGATATCAGAAAATAAGGGAACATGTGATGAAAATGTAAACAATGCATTGCTGTAACGACCTGTATACCCTTTACAAAAACTTAAATTAAAAAAAAAAAAAAAAAACAGACAAAAATTAGTCATAAAATATCCACAAATTTATAATAAAGTTTCAAATGTACAAGAAAAGTCAATTTTACAAGAGAAAGTTACAAATTTGAGGAAAATTGTTTCAAATTTAGATAAATTTACAGAGACAAGTAGAAAACTATAAAAAAAAGTTGTTATAAATTTTGAGAAAAACCTCAAACCTTCAAGACTGAAGTCATTACTCATGTTTTTAAGTGGGTGCTCTTTGTACCCTTAACTAGAAATTTTTGGTTGTCTACTTTTAATTATTAATTTCAAAGCACTGCTTTTACATGAGTAGAATTTCTGGTTACTATACCCACCTGATCATATAATTTAAGTATGCATGAGTACATTACTATTATGAATGTTTCTTTCCCATCCCTACTCTCTCAATAGAAAAAAAAAAAAGAAACACTAGAATAAAAATACAAAAAATAGACATATTTTTGTCATTTATGTAAACCATGACAAAAAAATCCTGCAAGACAAAACATGACACTTGATATTTTCTAATCTGTTTGTATACCACCATAGACAGAGAGAGAAGCTGAATTAGACAGAGCTCAGAGAGGGCAAGATGAGACAGAAGAGAGGAGCCAAGGAGAGGAAAGTGTTCAGGCAGAGGGTCCAGGAGAGGTGAGAACAGAGGGAGGAGAGAAGGATGACACCAGTAAAAAGTCTAAACACAGGACGTCTGGGTGGGACCCCAGCTGGCCCAATATTCCATCATTCAAGCCTCAGTTGTACATTACTTCAAATGGTAAGTTCCATATGCAACGTTACTGTATAAAATTTAAAAAAGAAATAAATAGTATAAAATTAACATATTCCAGTATGTCCCCCCCCCCCCCCGTAAAAATATGTTGCCACCGCACCAAGGTCTTTAAGCCAGAGGAGACACACTATTATGTGCAGTAGATTAGGGCTACGCGATTGTATCGATTAGCTAGACGGAGAGATCGAGCTGGAAAGGATGGGTAGCAAGTTAGTTTGATTAAGGACAGAAATGGTAGCTTACTAACGGGTGATGAATGTGTGTTGAGAAGGTGGAAGGAGTACTTTAACCCCTTGAACTCTGTGAATTCCGCGGGCGGTCACGTCTCTGCATCTTAGTGCGTCTCAGTGCGCACTGAAAAAAAAAAAAGCTGTATTTCCGGTCTTCCAGTACAGACACAGCCTTGTTACAACCTGAGAAAAAAGCTGTGTAATATATTCATTTTTTGTGGAATTTTTACAAAATTTTGACCTGAACTTGAAAACACTTGGTTCTACATTTCTGTTGTGTTTTCCAGCCGGTATCTGACAGCTGTATGTTATTTGCAAGCATTTGTATCTAAAAAAGACACACAGGCGAACTTTCTTGTTACTCAGTGGCAGGAGCACTTAGAGAGATTATGACGTTTTTGCCAAAAAATTCAGTTTTTTCTTTTAAATGAGACCAACCCCATGAAGATGCTGCAAAGGGTTGAAGAACAGCTTTTGATTTACTTTGGGCATGTTATTTTTAGGGAAGTTGAACAGAGTTCAACAGGTTAAAGAGCTGATGAATAAAGAAAATGAGAGTGAGAAGAGGACGAATGAAGGAAAGATGGTGAACAAGGAAGTCCCAAGGATTAAGGATGAGGAATCTTTATTGTCATTCAAATCCATACAGCCAATCATGTACAGTAGAACGAAATTATGTTTCTCTTATCTACAGTGTTAATCTCTCTCACTCACACACACACACACACACATAGATATATAGATAGATAGATAGATAGATACACTACTGTTCAAAAGTTTGGGGTCACCCAGACAATTATTTTGTGTTTTCCATGAAAAGTCACACTTATTTACCACCATGAGTTGTAAAATGAATAGAAATTTTTTTTTTTTTTTTTTTTTTTTTTTCTCCTCTCGGCGCCACACCAGTCGGCTGCCTTTTGCAACAGCGGCTCGATTCCGAGTTTTTTTTCCCTTCCTCTCTCTTTTGATCACTTTTTTTTTTCACCCCACTTATATCACGGACACACAGATCATCCCAAATGTCTCCTGAGCCGGTGGACGGAGCCACTGTTTATAGCAGGATACGATATAACAGGGAAGAGCTGCTAGCATTTAACCGCCACCCGGTCCCACTGGAAAAACTCGACATACCGAGAGAACTGAGGCGAAAACGCCGCGGCTGCCGGGCTGGAGTAAGGCGGAGGACAAACAATATAAGGTACAGACCCTCCCTTCCATCTGTTGTCATGGGAAATGTACGGTCGATACTGGGAAAGTTAGATGAGCTAGCGGCTATCTCCCGTTATGATAGCACTTACCGGGAGTGCTCTCTCCTTTTGTTTACTGAGACGTGGCTAACTGAACTAGCAGCAGATGCTAACATTGAGCTGGAGGGTTTTCACACGATACGAGCTGACCGAACACCAGAGAGTGGCAAAACTAGGGGCGGTGGAGTGATCATGTATGTTAACAACAACTGGTGCAGACCGGGACATATCACTGTTAAACAACGACACTGCAGCAAAGACATTGAGTTGCTAGCTGTTAGCATGAGGCCTACATATCTCCCGAGAGAACACTCACACGTGATCTGCATTGTTGTTTATGCAAATCCGACGGCGAACGCTGGGACAGCGCGTGACGTCATCCATTCAGTAACCAGCAGGCTGCAGACAGAACACCCAGATGCTCTTCTCCTCATCTCAGGCGATTTCAACCACGTTTCACTGTCTCCCATTCTGCCCACTTTCACCCAGTATGTCACATGCCACACTAGAGACAATAAAACACTGGATTTGTTCTACGCAAACACTAAGGAGGCGTACACCTCATCACAACTCCCCCCACTTGGGAGATCGGATCACAACTTGGTTCATCTCCGACCGGTGTACAAACCCCTAGTGCACAGACAACCTCCGGCCATGCACACTGTGGAGTTATGGTCTGAGGAGACAATGGACACTCTAAAGGACTGTTTTGAAGCCACTGCCTGGAAGCAGCTCTGCGATCCACATGGTGAGGACATCGATGGCCTCATTCACACCTTCACGGGCTACCTCAGCTTCTGTGTGGACAAATCCGTTCCCACCAAGACCATACGGCGTCACTCAAACAACAAACCCTGGATCAACCCTGAGATAAAAACACTTCTGAGAGAGAAGAAGAGGATCTTCAGGTCGGGGAACAGGGAGATGATGAAGTCCGTACAGAGGGAGCTGAGGAGAAAGATCAGAGAAGGCAAGGACAGCTTCAGGAAGAAGATGGAGGACAAGCTGCAACAGAGCGACATCAGCGGGGTCTGGAGAAACCTCAAAACCATCTCGGGGCTCCAGAATACCTCCCCCCAGGCCACGGGGGGCAGGGAGTGGGCGAACAACCTGAATCTGTTTTTCAATAGATTTGACCAACCGCCCTCCCCCCTGTCTGCACAACAACCACTGCTGCCTCTAAGAAATCAAGTCCTGCTACCCACTCCCCACTCCACCGACACCCCCCCCACTCCCAACACACAGCCCCCCATCCTGACCCTGACCAAGACCCAGGTGAGGACGGAGCTGAGGAAGATCAAGGCGAGGAAGGCGTCGGGACCGGACGGCATCAGCGCAAAGCTCCTCAAGTCCTGTGCAGACCAGCTGTGTGGGATTGTGACGTATATCTTCAACATGAGCCTGAAACTGGGGAGGGTACCACAGCTGTGGAAAACATCTTGTGTGGTACCTGTACCAAAAACTTCCCACCCCAAAGACCTGAACAGCTTCAGACCGGTGGCCTTGACGTCCCACTTGATGAAGACCCTGGAGAGACTGCTCCTTGCTCATCTCCGCCCCCTGGTGGAACCAGCGATGGATCCACTCCAGTTCGCCTACCAGCATGGCATTGGGGTGGAGGATGCGGTGATCTTCCTCCTTCACCGTTCTCTGTCCCACCTGGAGAAGCCCGGGAATATGGTGAGGATCATGTTCTTTGACTTCTCCAGTGCTTTCAACACCATCCAACCGATGATCCTGAAGGACAAGCTGCTGCGCGCAGGGGTGGACCAGCACCTGTCATCATGGATCCTGGACTACCTCACGAACCGGCCTCAGTTTGTGAGAACCCGGGACTGTGTTTCCGACACGATCATCAGTAGCACGGGGGCCCCCCAGGGAACGGTGCTGGCTCCCTTCTTGTTCACTCTTTATACTGCGGACTTCTCACACAACACAACACATTGCCATCTACAGAAGTTCTCTGATGACTCTGCGATCGTTGGTCTCATCTCCAACGGAGATGAAGCTGAGTACAGAGGGCTTATCCAGGACTTTGTGGACTGGTGCCATCGGAACTGCCTCCAGATCAACGCGAGGAAAACTAAGGAGCTGGTGGTGGACTGCCGCAGGCATGGGCAGCCCCTCACAGCACCAGTAAATATACAGGGAACAGACATCGAGATGGTGACATCCTACAAGTACCTGGGTATTCATCTGAACAATAAACTAGACTGGTCACACAATACTGACGCACTCTACAAGAAGGGACAGCGCAGGCTGTTCCTGCTGAGGAGACTCAGGTCTTTTGGTGTACAAGGGGCGCTGCTGAAGTCATTCTATGACACGGTGGTGGCATCAGCCATCACTTTTGGAGTGGTCTGCTGGGGCAGTGGCATTACTGCAGCCGATAGGAAGAGACTGAACAAACTGATTAAGAAAGCTAGCTCTGTCCTGGGGCAACGCCTTGATCCGATGGAGGAGATAGGAGAGAGAAGGACGGTGGCTAAACTGTCATCTCTGCTGGAGTCCGAGTTCCACCCTATGCAGGACATACTGGATGCACTGAGGAGCTCATTTAGCAGCAGACTACATCATCCCAGGTGCACAACCGAGAGGTTTCGTAGGTCCTTCCTACCAACGGCTGTCAGACTGTACAACCTAAGCAGGGCTGCTCGCAGAGATAGCAAAAAGACGTAACAAACTAATAGTTTTTTTGAATGCAAAAGATGCAATAGACTTACACAATGGTCCTCTCCGGCATACAACTAGGAACATACCGGTCGCTATGGAGGGTGAGAATATGTATGGGCACATAATCATACCATGTAGGATAACTAAATAGACGGTTATGCTGTTTCATCCCACCTAGCAACAATGCTCTGCACTGTGTGTGTTTATATATTTACATATTTATTCCATCTAGCTACAATGCTCTGCACTAGGTGTGTTTATATTTATATATCTATATATTTATTCCATCTAGCTACAATGCTCCGCACTGTGTTTTTATATATCTACATATTATTCCATCTAGCTACATTGCTCCGCACTGTGTGTGTTTATATACTTGCATATTTATTCCACCTAGCTGCAATGCTCCATACTGTGGGTGTTTATATATTTACATATTTATTCCATCTAGCTACAATGCTCTGCACTGTGTTCATATATTCATATATTTATTCCATCCAGCTACAATGCTCTGCACTGTGTGTCTGTGTGTGTGTGTGTGTGTGTGTATATATATATTTTATAGTAATATGTACATATGTATATTAGCTGCTCTTGCTTGCTTGTTTTTTCTTGCCTTCTGATTGTTGCTCTGAGTGTTGCTATCCCTGTGCTGTTGCAATCCTGGAATTTCCCCGTTGTGGGACTAATAAAGGCTTATCTTATCTTATCTTATCTTAAAATATAGTCAAGACATTGACAAGGTTAGAAATAATGATTTGTATTTGAAATAATAATTTTTTCCTTCAAACTTTGCTTTCGTCAAAGAATCCTCCATTTGCAGCAATTACAGCATTGCAGACCTAACATGATTGCACAAGGGTTTTCTAATCATCCATTAGCCTTCTGATGCAATGAGCAAACACATTGTACCATTAGAACACTGGAGTGATAGTTGCTGGAAATGGGCCTCTATACACCTATGTAGATATTGCACCAAAAACCAGACATTTGCAGCTAGAATAATCATTTACCACATTAGCAGTGTATAGAGTGTATTTCTGATTAGTTTAGTTATCTTCATTGAAAAAAGTTCTTTTCTTTCAAAAATAAGTAAATTTCTAAGTGACCCCAAACTTTTGAATGGTAGTGTATATAGAATCAGAGGGATCGCTGCCATGCAAGGCACCACCACAAATGTCCCTCATCCGTTCCATTATTGCTGAGCACCAAGCTGAACGGCAGGAAGTTCTGCTTTTATATGGTCTTCGGCATGACCCGGCTGGGATTTGAACCCCGGCCCCCCAGGTGTGGGGCGGATGTTCTACCAACTGAGCCACCACTCCGATAGCAAGGCAGAAGTGAGGGCAGCTTTGAAGAGGATGAGGAATGGAAAGGTGGTTGGTCCAGATGACATACCTGTGGAGGTATGGAGATGTTTAGGAGAGATGGCAGTGGACTTTTTAACCAGATTGTTTAACACAATCTTGGAGAGTGAGAGACTGCCTGAGGAGTGGAGAAGAAGTGTTTTGGTACCAGTTTTCAAGAACAAAGGTGATACTCAAAGCTGTAGTAACTACAGAGGCATAAAGTTGATCAGCCACACGATGAAGATATGGGAAAGAGTTGTTGAAGCCAGGTTAGGGATGGGCGATACCAGCATTTTTCCTTTCGGTTCTTCGGTACCGATACTTTTTGCCCCTTAAAGGAAAATCACATGGTTGCAGTTTCATTTAACAACTTTATTGCAAAGGCAATATGAAACATGAATAAAACTCATGAACATCAATACTTGAAAGAAATGCTTATAAAATGATAATAAAATAGAGCAATGAGCGAAGTAAACAAAAATAAAATTATTTTTTTCCAATTATAATAAAAATGATTAAGAGTTAAAATGAATGCAAAATTAATTCAATTTCTTAATTTGGTGAAGATTCTCAGTCATCCAGGCGGGTAAGTATGCTGTATGAAAACTAAGTCAACTTAACTGGATTCAAGTATTTTTTACTTCTGAAATGTTTCACCATTCATCCAAATTCTATGGTAGTACCAAGCAGCATATACACTACTCACAAAAAGTTAGGGATATTTGGCTTTCAGGTGAAATTTCATGATGCACCTAAAATGTACTATAACCTTCGCAGGTGAACTTAATTAGACCTTCTCTAACCTTTTGAATGCACATGTCCAACTGTTCAATGTTTCTGTACGTTTTAAGAATAGAGAAGATAAGCCTTTATTAGTCCCACAATGGGGAAATTCCAGGATTGCAACAGCACAGGGATAGCAACACTCAGAGCAATAATTAAGAAGATACGAAAAATATAAATAAGAGCAGTGGATATACATACGTACACATAAATATAGTATATATACAAAGTGCGGAGCATTGTAGCAAGATGGAATAAACAGCATAACCGTCTACTTAGTTATCCTACATAGTATGAATATGTACCCATACATATTGTCACCCTCCGTAGCGACTGATATTGTCCTAGTTGTATACTGGAGGGGACCATTTGTGTAAGTCTGTTGCGTCTTTTGCATTCAATACTACTAGGTCGTCACGTTTTTTGCTATCTCTGTGAGCAGCCCTGCTTAGGTTATACAGTCTGACAGCCGTAGGTAGGAAGGACCTGCGAAACCTCTCGGTTGCGCACCTAGGATGATGTAGTCTGCTGCTAAATGAGCTCCTCAGTGCGTTCAGTATGTCCTGCATAGGGTGGGACTCGGACTCCAGCAGAGATGACAGTTTAGCCACCATCCTTCTCTCTCCTATCTCCTCCACTGGGTCAAGGCATTGCCCCAGGACAGAGCTAGCTTTCTTGATCAGTTTGTTCAGTGTCTTCTTATTGGCTGCTGTTTTGCATAACTTGCTGTTCTCCAACAAGATGCTTAAAGGCAAAATTCACAACAGGTGTTTGATTCATGAATCGACCAATAAATTTTCTGGTTCGATTAGAATTGGTGTTTAAACAGTCGTCTTCATTATGCTGTTCACATCTTGACATCATGAGACCAAGACGACCCCTCGCAATTGATCAACAGTACCTCGCTATTGTGAGGCTTCAAACAGGATGTTCTTAGAGGGAAGTGGCCACTGAGCTTAGAGTGTCACAGAGTGTCATCAGCAGGTTGAAACAGAGATACAGAGAAACTGCAAGAGTCACAGAAATGCATAGAAGTGGGTGTCCTTTGGCCACATCCCATGCTGATGACTGGTTCATTGTGAACAGTGCCCTGTGGAGCTGGATGATGAATGCCACTCAACTCCAGGTGCATTTAAGGGAGGTGAGAGGCACCCAAGTGTCGTCCCAGACCATTCAAAACCATTTTCATCAGTGTGGTCTGCATGCTAGACGACCTGTAAGGATACCTGTCCACACCATCAGGCACAAGCGTCATCATTTGCATGGGCCAGGGAGCATTTACGCTAGACAAGGGACCAATGGGCTTCAGTGCTGTTCTCTGATTAAAGTCGATTCACGTTGAGCAGAAATGATGGCTGCCAATGATGTTGAAGACATCAAGGAGAGCGCTATGCATCAGCCACGGTTGTCACCAGACAAGCTTTTGGTGGTGGTGGTGTTACAGTCTGGGCAGGTGTGTCTAGTCAATACAGAACTGCCCTACACCTTGTGAATGGTAAAGTGATAAGCAGCTACTACCTGAATAGCATCATTAATCCAGTCATTGTGCCCCTGCATGAACAACACAGGCCTAATTTCATCTTTATGGAAGACAATGCTCCAGCTCATCGAGGTTGCATCATTAGGGAATGGCTGCTGGAGGCTGGGGTACCTCAAATGGAGTGACCTGGACTTTCTCCAGACCTGAATCCAATAGAAAACCTATGGGATCAGCTGAGTCGCCATGTAGAGGCTCATAACCCTGCACCCCAGAACCTCAAGGACCTGAGGGCCGCCCTTCAAGAAGAGTGGAATGCCATGCCTCAGTAGACAATAAGTCTACTTGTGAACAGCATGAGACGTCGTTGTCAAGCTGTAATTGATGCTCAAGAACACATGACAAGTTATTGAGACATTGACATTTTTTGTTGTGGTTTACCCATGACTGTTGTTGGCTTTTGTTTCAATAAATTGTTTTAGATAAGAAAATCACCATTACATGTTTCTTCTTAAATGCCCTACTTTCATGAGATAATTTCACTGTAGTGTGAACTTTTTATATTTTCCATAAATTTCGCCCAAAATCCAAATATCCCTAACTTTTTGAGTAGTGTATGTGTAATTTTTTTCACAATGCAATGTTTTTTTATTTTTAGTTTATTATTTTTATTTTATTTTTACACTATTTTACAAACTTAAATAGTGCTTGTTTTATTTATTTTTCAAAATTATGCTGCTTGGTATCACCATAGAATTTGGATGAATGGTGTAACATTTTGGAAGTAATACTACTTCTGCTGCCCGCAACGCTGCTGAACTCACTCTGCACGGGTGTCAGTGAGTGCTTGACTGAGGCTGCGCAGTGAGTCTTTGGCTCTGACATCTGATAGGCTGCCATCATCATGTGACACAGCAGACCATCTCTAAAATATGCCTGGGCTGGTTTTTCACCTGTTTTCACACATAAATTTAATGCCTAAAACTCTCAGAAGTGAAAACAAATTGCGGGTTTTGTATTAATGGTGGTATTGTAATATTTTAAAAAAGTGTCAACTCCAAAATATCGACCAGCTGGTATCGAAGTATCGATACACCTACCCTTAAGCCAGGAGAGCGTTGGTGTGAGAGGAAGATGAAGGGCTAGGGTGAGATGGAGGCAGATGAAATACTTAAGTATACTGCGTTATCTCGGAGCAGACCTAGAACCACTTGTTTTATGTCCAGTCAACTTAATTATTCACAACATGATTCTCCAGCTGTTAACTTTAGTACCACTTACCTTTCCAGCTTTTTGTCGCCCCTGTCCCAATTCTTGTGTTGTGTTGCCGCCTTAAAATTCAAGATTAACGAGTATTTTAAATGAAACGATAAAATCTCACTTTTTTCTCACGCCTTTTGAGGGATTTATGCAAGATTGTTTTAAGTTGCCCTGTTTTTGTAATGAGGAAGATTGCAAACCC
Organism: Pholidichthys leucotaenia; assembly: GCA_020510985.1. Classification (NCBI taxonomy): domain Eukaryota; kingdom Metazoa; phylum Chordata; class Actinopteri; order Cichliformes; family Pholidichthyidae; genus Pholidichthys; species Pholidichthys leucotaenia. The sequence goes on along the minus strand of CM035850.1, from coordinate 18,425,485 downwards.
ATTAAAATTGGGGAGAAATCATCTTTTCACAACAGTAACATTAAAAAATAAACTAGGGTCATTGTTCAGATGAGCAGAAAATAATTAAACCATTATATAGAATAAAAAAATTGAACCAGCATCCATATGAACGTTGCAAATTTATGCGAAAAGATTTGGAATTTAAAATTGGTCACAAGGAAAAAAAATAGCAAATGTATGAGAGAAAAATGCTGAATGTATATGAGGAAAAAAGTCACAAATCTGAGTCTCAAATTTAAGAGAAAAGGCTTGTAAATTTATGAGAAATTATGAAATGAGAGAAAAATTGTGACTTTGAGGGGAAAAAGTAGCTAATTTATGATTTAAAAAATTGTAAATTTACAATTTTTAAAAAGTCACAGGATAAAAGTTGCAATCTTGTAAGAAAAAAGGCAGATTTATGGAAAAAGTCACAAATTTACGAGGCAATAAAATCAAATTTGCCAGAAAAATTTGCAAATTTATGAGAGAAAAATTGGCAAATTTGAGAAAAAATTGTGAATTTGAAAAATTTACAGTTTACAAGGAAAAAAACAAGCTAATTTGAGGAAAAAAGCTGTTTACAACAAAAAGTCATGAGATAAAAGTTGCAATCATACAAGAAAAAAATGCAAATTTATTAGAAAAGACAAATTTACAATGAAAAAAATGCAAATTTATGAGAAATTATGAATTTGAGAAAGTTGCAATTTACAAGGTGACTAATTTGAGGAAAAAAGCTGCAAATTTACTGTAAAGTCATGAGGTAAAAGTTTCAGTTTTAAAAATGAAAATTATACAAACAAGACAAATTTATGAAGGGAAAAAATCATAAATTAAGAGAAAAGGGTTACAAATTTTAGAGAAAAACTAGCAAGCTTATGAGGGGAAAAAATGTGAATTTATGAGAAATCTTAAAATTTACAAGGGAAAAAGTAGCTAAGAGAAAAATTAGCTAATTTATGAGAAAGTTGCAAATTTACAAGGAAAAAAAACTGCAACTATTGAATTAAGTCACCAGTTTATGAGAAAAGTTGCATGTATAAAAGTCAGTTTACAAGGAAACAAGTTTAAGATGATTTTAATTCTCCCCCAAAATGTTGAGGCTGAACTTGCAGGTTGGGCTTTGATGCATTTGCGTACTTGCGTACTCTTCTTTATAGGCAGAAGCCACTCTGGTTGAAAATATAATAGTGGTTGATGAGATTTGCAAACCACTGCCGTCTGTTTTTATAGAGATTTTGCACGGCGTCCCAACTGTTGTGAAATGTCCAAATCGTTTTATTTTTTTTCTCCTTTCTTTTTCGCTTCATTTTCAGACTGTACTTGAATCTGGTTCTGGGCAACGTGAACGTAACGCTCCTCAGCAAACAGGCCAAGTATGGAATCGTTCCAACTCTAAACATCCATGTTTAAACTGTGTTTTGTTTTTTGCGACGGTCTCTCATGGTTTCCCTGCTGCATTCGTTCCCACAGGTTTGCCTACAAAGACGAGTACGAGAAGTTCAAGCTTTACATGACCATAATCCTGATGTTTGGAGCGATAACCTGCCTCTTCTTTCTCAACTGTCGGTAAGAGAAACTTCCCCCTGAAGCGCTATTGTTGCTGTTGGTGTCATTTTATTAAAGCGGGACTCGGCATGTTTTATTTGGGCTCGTGTTTAGAGTCACAGATGAAATCTTCAACTTCCTGCTGGTGTGGTACTACTGCACGCTGACCATCAGGGAGAGCATCCTCATGAGCAACGGCTCCAGGTGTGTTGTCCTCATCTTCATACCGTTACAGGGCTGTACGTTGACTTTGTTGCTCATAGCAAAACTCTTTTTGATTGTGAAGATGCGGCTTTTCTCATAATTTTCTCACAAAGTTGCAAGTTTAACTTGTGGGGTACAACTTTTTTGACTTGTAAAGTTGTAATTTCTGGTAAACTGTGCATTTTTCCAATTGTAAAGTTGTAACTTTTTTTACTTGTAAAGTTGGAACTTTAGACTTCAAATTAAAAAAAAGCAACCGGGACAAAACCATTTAAAAGTATTTTAGTTCAGTTATTTTTTTATAATTCATATTTCTTTGTCTTTCTGGCATTAAATATCCAACAGGTGACAAAAACAAAAGAAAACATCCGTATTGGCCCAAAATGAAACAGTTTGTGTGCACCCCCCGCGTTGCACATGTGTGTGTGTGTGTGTACTGATGTGTTCTGGTTGTTTTTCAGGATTAAAGGCTGGTGGGTGTCTCACCATTATGTGTCTACGTTCTTGTCGGGTGTTATGCTTACTTGGTGAGTTGTAATCTTTAATAATTATACTGAATCAGAATATTTTGATAACCTATACCAATGTTTTATTGTTTAACTGTAGTGTTTTTTCCCCCCATCAGGCCGGAGGGGCCCATGTATCAGATGTTCAGGAGTCAGTTTCTTGCTTTTTCCATCTATCAGAGTAAGAAAATCAAATTTATTGACCTCAGCTTTGAGTTAGATTTAGTTAGTTTTTGTCTGTAGGTAACCATGCTCTCTGAGGTTTGGAGTTGGACAGGAAGTTGCATCATGTTGACTGCTCACGCATGTCACATGTAGACTCATGATGTGATGATGTTCTCTGGTTTGACTTGAAGGTGATAAGTCAGAGGTCTGTGGTTAACCAAGACTGTCCTGTGGGTCATATTTTAGGGGAACAAAACTGCTTTGTTGTCCATGATTTGTAAAATCATGAGTTTGATGTCAAATTAGTGATTTACGGGGTAAAGCCTGAAGCGATGGCTCTCAATAGGCGGCCCGTGGGCCACATCTGGCCCGCAAGCCCCCTATTTAGCCCCTTTTCCACTAGTATCTGTTTATCCCAGTACAGCACAGTTTGATTCAGTTCAGCCTGCTTTTGTTTCCATTACACCAGAGTACCGCTTGATGTGGGTGGGATTTGTTACAGGAAGGCGGCGCAACCCTCCCGTGACGTAAAACACGCGACATGCAAGCAACGCAATATCAAAACACAAGACGGAGGATTACGAGAGGATGATTTACTTACTGCTCGCTGTGTGGCTTTTTGTCACAGTAAAGGCCAAACAGGAGAGCCAGAGAAGGCTATTTGCTGCGAGACGAAACACGGAGGAAAGGTACAGGAGACTTTTGGATGCCGTAGCGGAATTTCAATATGCATTTGAGTATGAAGCGGAATGTCCATTACAATTTGAAGCCGAAAATGTGAGGATGGCAACTAGAAGTTGCATTCAGATGAGGGTAAGCTAACGATTGTTAATGCTTGCTGCAGTCATTATAATCCCGCGTACTACATTGTGATGGCGGGAGGTCATCGCTATTAAAGGCATGAAAATGTGTATGCTGTCGTATGTTTGAGATGGCTGCTTTGTTGCGAAATAATCACTGCAAACCGTCGGCCTGGACATTGGACCGTGCCTCGCAATGGTGGGAGGACATTGTTCCCGGCGTCACAAACACGCAGTGGTTGCAGAACTTCCGGATGTCCAAAGACACTTTTACCTTGCTGTGCAACAAATTTCGTCCAGCCATGGAGCGTCAAGATACGGGTATTCCGCCAGTGTGTGCCCCTAAAGAAGAGAGTGTCTATTGCACTGTGGAAGCTTGCTACCGGCTCAGAGTACCGCACCACTGGCCATCTGTTTGGAGTCAGCATCACAACTGTGTGCAGGACTTTTGTGCTGCAGCAGAGTTGTTGCTGGTACCAGAACAAATCAGTTTTCCTGATGAAGGGAGGTTCAGAGAAATGTCGGCCTACATTGAGAACAGGTGGAGGCTCCCACATACCCATCATAGCACCACAACAATGTCGCACTGACTACTTCAATCGTAAAGGCTGGCACTCCATAATCCTTCAAGGTGTCGTTGATGGAAAGGGGCTGTTCTGGAATGTGTTTGCTGGGCTGCCAGGGAGCTTGCATGACACTAGGGTTCTGAGACTGTCCACACTGTGGGAGTTAGCCAGTCGGGGAAGCCTCTTCCTACCTCACATCAGGAACACTGATGCAGTACGTGCGGACTATTACATCCTCGGAGACTCGGCATATCCCTTGCAAAACTGGCTCTTGAAACCATTCCGTGACACTGGATGACTGACAGAAGAACAGCACACGTTCAACCAAAACATCAATCGAGTACAGGTGGTTATGGAGAACGCTTTTGGCAGGCTGAAGGGAAGGTGGTGCTGCCTTCTGAAAAGGAATGACTGCGACATCCAACTGGTGAAAGCCATGGTGCTGACTTGTTGTGCTCTGCATGATCTGTGTGAAAATCATGGAGAGATTTTTGACACCACATTGGATGATCCTGCAGCTGCAGCACGTGAACCAGTGGTGGCAGCGGCACAGGGTGTAGAGGAGCAGGGCAGAGATGTACGAGACGCTCTGATGCAGTACTTGTGTGGCAATAATGACGAAACAATGTGAGTGCCTTCCCATTCATGTGCCCACACATGTCCAACTTTTGCATTATTAAAATAAAATTTTCGGTACCCTTTTCAGATACGTCTCCTCTTTTGTTTATATGGGTTATTTGTGAAAGAGAGTGATTAAACGCTAAAAGACAGGGGAAGCATCTACGAGTCATCCAGCAGTCACATTTATCACTTTTGGTTTGATGCAAGTCTGTTAACAGAATTATGAATCATGTGTTGAAACATGTTAAATCCCATGTAACCTTTTCCCATTATACTGAAAAACAAATGTTTTGTTTACCTTATCTTACCCCTTAGCATTCCTGGCAGTTTTCCAGTGTGGAAAAATAGAATTTTGGTTTTCTTTATTCACCGTTAGACACAGATAACATGAAAACGTTGCACGGCTGGATTTCCAAAATGTCTAAATATTTTTCACCGACAGTGTCAGGGTACACTGCATCACAAGATTTTGTTGGTCCAAAACTGTTCCCACAGCCTACAGTCATGTGAAAAAATTAGGACACCCTGTATTATTAGCCTGTGTGGTTTTTTTGTGAGATATTTGGACATATGGATATTTAATATCAATGTTAAAAATACAGGGAAATTCGTGTAATACAACTAAATTAAAAATGAAGTAGACATTTTGGCAAATTTTCTGTAAAATGTCATTCTAAACAAATAGTGAGGAATAAATTAGGACGCCCCCATCTTTTTTAGGACACCCCCACATTCATTCCCACTTAAAATGGGTAAAATAAATGTTTTATACAAATAAAGATAAAAACACGGTTAGACATAAATATGAACATTACTGAATATTTAATGGTGCACTAATTTTTTCACATAACTGTAAACCTTGATCTATTGACTTTTAAAGTATATCTAAGTAATTATTAGACTCCATAACATACTCCAGTGACACAGTCTTCCAACCCTTTTTGGGGGGAAAAATCTGGTCAAAATTAGTAATCGACAAAACACAATCATGATGCCAACAGTCACTGGTTTATTACAAGTTGCAGCCCAGTTACTGATTGTTTTGTTTTGCATGTATACATGTTAAAAAGACACTGGGGGGAGACTGGGTCACACATGCCAGCCACTCGTCGCGAGGTTGCCCAGTACAGCCAGGAAAGCCTGACGGAAGGAAGCAGTTTGAGCCATCTCCTCCCTTCGTAAGGCGGCCTCTTGCTCCCTTGCTTCACGTGCTTCATCAGCAAGCCGGTTGATGGCCTGCATCTGCTGGGCAAGTACTTCATGGTGCAGTTCACGCCGCTGTTCAAGCTGTTCACAGTGCAGTTCGAGTTGTTGGCACTGCAGTTTGATCTGTTCACGGTGCTGTTGACGCTGCTGTTCTTGGAACCGCACCTCGTCACCATGCATCTGGGTAAACGTAGTGGCAAGCTCCACTGTGGGGTGGCCCCGTTTCCTCTTGCCGACACGAAAGAGAGAAATGGGCAGTGGTTAGTTAAAGCAAGTTCAAAACATACAGTGCATCCAGAAAGTATTCACAGTGCTTCACTTTTTCCACATTTTGTTATGTTGCAGCCTTATTCCATCCATCTTCTTCCACTTAATCTTTTTCGGGTCGCGGGGGGGGGGGGGGGGCTGGAGCCTATCCAAGCATCTTTGGGCGAGAGGCAGGGTACACCCTAGACAGATCACCAGTCCATCACAAGGCCAACACAGAGAGACAGACAACCATTCACTCTTACAGTCATACCTAAGGACAATTTAGAATCCCCAAAGGGATTAAATTCATTTTTTCCTCAAAATTCTACACACAATACCTCATAATGACAATGTGATTTTTTTTTGGGGGGGGGGGGAGGGGGGGATTTTTGCAAATTTATTAAAAATAAAAAAAACTAAGAAATCACATGTACATAAGTATTCACAGCCTTTGCCACGAAGCTCAAAATTGAGCTCAGGTGCATCCTGTTTCCACTGATCATCCTTGAGATGTTTCTACAGCTTAACTGGAGTCCACCTGTGATAAATTCGGTTGATTGGACATGATTTGGAAAGGCACACACCTGTCTATAAAAGGTCCCACAGTTGACAGTGCATGTCGGAGCACAAACCAAACATGACATCAAAGGAATTGTCTGTAGACCTCTGAGACAGGATTGTCTCGAGGTACAAATATAGGGAAGGGTGCAGAAAAATTTCTGCTGCTTTGAAAGTCCCAATGAGCACAGTGGCCTCCATCATCCATAAATGGAAGAAGTTCGGAACCAGCAGGACTCTTCCTAGAGCTGGCCGGCCGTCTAAACTGAGTGATCGGGGGAGAAGGGCCTTAGTCAGGGAGGCGACCAAGAACCCGATGGTCATTCTGTCAGAGCTCCAGCGTTCCTCTGTGGAGAGAGGAGAACCTTCCAGAAGGACAACCATCTCTGCAGCAATCCACCAATCAGGCCAGTATGATAGAGTGGCCAGGCAGAAGCCACTCCTTAGTAAAAAGGCACATGGCAGCCCACCTGGAGTTTGCTAAAAGGCACCTGAAGGACTCTCAGACCATTCATTCATTTATTCATTCATTCATTCATCTTCTTCCGCTTAATCCTTTTCGGGTCGCGGGGGGGCTGGAGCCTATCCCAGCATCTTTGGGCGAGAGGCAGGGTACACCCTGGACAGATCGCCAGTCCATCGCAGGGCCAACACAGAGAGACGGACAACCATTCACTCTCACAGTCATACCTAAGGACAATTTAGAATCCCCAGTTTTGATACCAATTAACCTAACTTACATGTTTTTGGCATGTGGGAGGAAACCGGAGAAATCCCGGAGTAAACCCACGCAGACACGGGGAGAACATGCAAACTCCACACAGATCACTGTTGGTCGGGGGCTGGGATCGAACCCAGGATCCCCCGGCCAAGGGTGAGTTGCTGTGTTGCCGCAGTGCTAACCACTCTGCCACCGCGCTGCCCTAACTCGCAGGCCATGAGAAACAAAATTCTCTGGTCTGAGACAAAGACTGAACTGTTTGGCGTGAATGCCAGGCGTCATGTTTGGAGGAAACCAGGCACCGCTCATAACCATGCCAGTGGTGGTGGCAGCATCATGCTGTGGGGATGTGTTTCAGTGGCAGGAACTGGGCGACTCATCAGGATAGAGGGAAAGATGAATGCAGCAATGTACAGAGGCATCCTAGATGAAAACCTGCTCCAGAGCGCTCTTGACCTCAGACTGGGATGACGGTTCATCTTTCAGCAGGACAACGACCCTAAGCACACAGCCAAGATATCAAAGGAGTGGCTTCAGGACAACTTTGTGAATGTCCTTGAGTGGCCCAGCCAGAGCCCAGACTTGAATCCAATTGAAAATCTCTGGAGAGATGTGAAAATGGCTGTGCACAGACACTTCCCATCCAACCTGATGGAGCTTGAGAGGTGCTGCAAAGAGGAATGGGCCAAACTGCCAAAGATAGGTGTGCCAAGCTTGTGGCATCATATTCAAAAAGACTTGAGGCTGTAGTTGCTGCCAAAGGTGCATCAACAAAGTACTGAGCAAAGGCTGTGAATACTTACGTACAAGTGATTCCTTAGTTTTTTATTTTTAATAAATTTGCAAAAATCTCAAACTTTTTTTGCATTGTCATTATGTGGTATTGTGTGTAGAATTTTGAGGAAAAAAATTAACTTAATCCCTTTTGGAATAAGGTTGTAACATAACAAAAAGTGGAAAAAGGGAAGCGCTGTGAATACTTTCCGGATGCACTGTATATACGAGACATACACTTGTGAAAGCCAAGTGGTGGGGTGTGACAAAAATGCTTTGTTGTTGTATATAAGCCCAATTTTCATGTTGCTGCGCCTCAGTACAGTAGATTTTGCAAGCGCCAGGTTATGTTTAAAATAATTTGGTTTTATTGTGGCCTCAGAAATCTGAATGAGTTAAGTCAGTTGACTTGAATCATTTGAATGAAGCACGTTGACTGCAAGCATATTCGAAAGTGAGTTGTGCTATATCAGTTTTTCAAAAATAAGAATTTTATCACTACTTCCTCCACTACAGCTAAAAATGGGACCAGGTCGTGGACCGCTGAAAAAAGCACCCCAGGATCCACTCTGTACATGTACATTTTTCAAGCCAGTGATTGATGGTGGAAAAGAAACAGCACGGCAACACTGTAGTTGGAAAATCCACAGAATAGGTATGTGGGTCTATTAAGAGTCTTTATTAAATTATATGAATCACTTTATAAATCACTGGTTTGAAAATACACTTGTATATGTTGAGATTTTGGTTCCTTGGGGTCTACTTGATCTGTATCCATAAACAAAACAGGGTGTTAGTCTTTTGTTTATTGCGCTTTACCAGTACGTGAACGTGTCGTGCCAGACGTTGACGGAGCTGGAGATAGGGCTGGTACCGGTGTTGGATCACGATGCTGGTGCTGCAACAGGCACAGGAGAGCCCGGGGGATTCAAGCTGTGGGAGGGGGACCCCTGGCATGTGGAAACAGATTCTAGAAAGAAAATACACACACAACTTAATGCACAGCACGAAAATGCAACACATGCACAAAACTTTTTAACTAGGATTAGTATATTTTGTCATTTTGCTCTCACAAGCGAGTAATTCAGACATAGCAAGCGCGAATCAGCAGAGTTGGCTAGCTAGCTAGCTAGTGCTCCTGGCTAACACTCATGAGCCAGGAGAGAACGGCGTTGTTATTGCTCAAAAAAGTGAGCGTGGCACCAATAGGCTGGATAGATGCATAATATCACAAAACACTCACCATCCATGGTTTGTAACAATAACGTGGTCAGGTTGACTCAATCTCCCTGCCATTACTAGCCGGCCGATGACTGTAAATGGCGTCCATTTGGTCGAACCACTTCCACTGCTTTCTGTTTGCCCCACTTCGACCGTTGTGGTCCTTGATGGCCCGCTAATCACATTTCATTTTCTTGAGCTTCTCCCTACATTATTTTACTGTCTGGTTGTATCCGCGGGCGGTTAACTGCTCCGCAACCTCATAGAAAATTTTCTCATTGCGGTGCGCTCCTCTCTCTGTATTCTGTCGTCAGCCACTATGCACAGAAAATTCTGCACCTCCTCGTTGGACCACGGTGTAGATTTCTGTGACGCCGAAGCCATCTCTGCCGTTTATAGTAATTACTCGTCGAAGAATTTTTGCGAATGGCGGTTGTAGATTCAGCAGAAGAACGGCGCTCTCATGACATTATGCCCGGACCAATCAGTGGCCTGCAGTCTTTTGATGTTACATTTTCAGGTCGGAATGGTACGCTTAGAACCAGTCTGGAGTAGGTCTGAAAAATCAGGACCGAAACTGTTACAGTTCCTAATGGAAAAGCCTACAAAGCGTGCTGAACTGAACAGGGCCAAACGGGTACTAGTGGAAAAGTAGGCTTTTGTGGCCCCCAAGCTGTGATTCCTTCACTCCGTGTTTTGGTTAGGTCACCACCTGTAAATGGGGACTATTATTTCCATGCCAACGATGCGCTAACAGCCTGTCAGCATGCGAGTGGCTGCAACCGAGCGGCACTTTTTTACTTTCACTTTCGGAGCAGTAGCCAGCAGTGGGAGCCTAGATTGACCCAAAATGGCAGCTCTTTGTGTGCTCTGCCAGCTGGTCACGTAACATTTCTTCGTCCAGTGGCCCAAAGCAACACCCACTAGCTAGCTGCCTCAAATCAGTGACAAACTGGTGGACAGGCTCACCCACACGTTGATGTCACTGCTGGAACCGAATCCTCCGGACAGTCGCACTATCCGGGGTATGAAAATGGCTTGCTAGCAACTCGACTTCCTCAAACGAGTCCGAAGCCCTGAGTGTGCGCAGGATATGCTGGCCCTCAATCCCAAAATTGTGTACTAGGAGCGCATGTGCTCTTAGCTTATCTAGCTCACCCAGGTCGAGCGCGACGATGTAATTCTGGAAAGCCGCAAACCATCTTTGCCAGGGCACAGCCGGCTCTCCCAGGAGGTCCAGGATGGGGTGAAGTGGTGTAATATATGCCCTCATAGTTTGTCCTCATCACCAAAAGGTTATCTCTGTAAATACCTTATACAATGATGAGACCAGGTGAACGTGCAAACTCAGCTTTATTAGTAATACTGGACACAGAGCAGCCACCAGGCAGGGGTATCGGTAAAGAGGTGCTAAAATGGATGGCCCCTGGTATTTGGTATTTATAGGGTGGTGCAGTGGCGGAAGAGGAAGTAGCCGCCACTACACCGCACTTCACAATAAAAGCATAAATCACAACATCACAGTCCCCTCAATATTTCCTCTGGAGAAAATGTTCTGCTTATTGTCCCTCCCAACATAAAAATGAAATACCCACCCATGCAGCATGCTTTCACTCTCCAGACCTCTGGTCCACTGGAAAAAAAACAAATCCGGACCCCTGGCCTAAAGAAATTGTCATTGTACATAAAAGCCAATGTGCTGACACCTATAGGTCATTAGATAGAATGCAGGTTTAGGTTACTTCTGCATTTGCTTCTCTTGTCAAACTAAGAAAATTCATGTGTGTGTATTTAGCAGTTCATGTGTGTGTGTATTGATTACAGTCTGTACTTTATAAAATACGGAATAATTCTTATGGCCGTACCTAAAGGTGAAATGCTTCCTCATCTTCAGCTTTCTAGCAGACACCTTAAGGTTTTGGGCCAAAATTGACTGATATTTAGAATTGTTCATTAATCCCTCCACCTTGATTGGATCCAGTTACAGATGAAGAAAAGCAACCCCAATGCATGATGCTGCCACCACCATGCTTCGTCATGGGTATGATTGGGGGGTGGGGTTTGGGTGGGGGGGTAGTGTTGTTTTGATACACAACATACCTTTTGGAATTGTGGTCAAAAAGTTCAGCCTTGGTTTATCAGACCCTAACACATTTTTTTTATACCCGTAAGGTTGTGGCTTTTTAATTACACATAAAGCTACAGCTTTTTAATTGCTTGTAAAGTTGCAGTGGCTTTTTTAATGCTCGCAAAGTGGTGGCAGCTCTTTCTGTACTTGTGAAGTTTTGTCTTTTTGTATTTGTAAAGTTTCAGCGTGTTTTTAATTACTTGTAAGTTGCTGCAGCTTTTTAATTACTCGCAAAGGTTCGGTAGCTCTTTTTATGTTCGTGAAGTTGTGGATTTTTAAAAAAAGATCATGAAGTTGTGGCTTTTTTTTTTAAATGATCGTACTGCCACCTATAGGTCATTAGATAGAATACAGGTATAGGTTACTTCTGCATTTGCGTCAATTGTCATACTGGGAAAATTCATGTGTGTATTTATGAATGAATGGATATTTATGATGATGATAATATTGTCTATAATTGTATTAAATTGAATCGGTGAATTCAAAAAGGGCCCAAGTCCCCTTTGAAAAAGTGTGGACTTGGGCCCTACTTTTTATTGTATTTATGATTTTTTTTTTTTTTTTTTTTTTTAACTGTGGTTCTTGTTAGCGCCCTTTGTGTTAGTGCCCTGCTTTTATGTTCTCTTGCTGTACAGCACTTTGTGTAGCGAGTGTTGCTTTTAAAGTGCTTTATAAATAAAGTTGATTGATTGACTTATTATTATTACAATTATTATTAGATGTTGGTATTATTGTCACTATAAACTGTCATTGTTGTATTATTTCTATTGCATAATTTAATTATAAGATGCATTATATATTATGATATTATATAATAATGTAATTATGGGATGGATAATGACTAGCATATTATAATTTATTGGGTATGGAGAAGGGGTGGGACTATATAAGCGTTGGCTTCTTCCCACTCCTTTTGAACAAGACATTTTTTAATGTTTTTTTTAATTTTTATTTATTCCTTGTTTTTAATTTTTTGTCTTGATGTTCAAATCAATCAATCAATTCATGTGTGTGTATATTTATTACTCTGTACTTTTTAATATACAGAATAATTCTTATGGTCGTACCTAAAGGTGAAATTCTTCCTCATCTTCAGCTTTCTGGCAGACACCTGAAGGTTTTGGGCCAGAATAGACTGATATTTAGAATTGTTCATTACTCCCTCCACCTTGATTGGCTCCCATTATAGCTGAAGAAAAGCAACCCCAATGCATGATGCTGCCACCACCATGCTTCATTGTGGGTATGGTATTTTTTTTTTTTTTGGGGGGGGGGGTGTAGTGTTGTTTTGGTACACAACATACCTTTTGGAATTGTGGCCAAACAGTTCAACCTTGATTTCATCACACCCTAATACATTTATGTATTCATATATTTTAAGTGTGTAGCAAGAAAAGACTGAATCAGAAGGTGCTTCAACAAAGTTTTGGTTTAAGGGTGTCACACTTATGTAATAAAATTATTTTATATGTTACAGGTTGCATTAAAGGGTGGGGAAGTTTGGAAATGATTTATGGTGGTCTTTTTATCTGTGATGTTTCTGTTTTATGTTTTGTCTCTAGATGAATTATAATGTCAGAACCTCTGAAATCAAAAGTTTATGTCTCCTATTAAAGCCTAATAATGTCCCATTGTGCCATGGTCCAGGTTTTCTCCAGTTTCTCCAGTATTACTACCAGAGTGGCTGCTTGTACAGGCTCCGGGCTCTGGGAGAGAGGAACCAACTGGACCTCACTGTGGGTAAGCTGCTCAGGGCTATTTTTGATGGCCGTTTAAAATTGTTTGAACTCCTGAACCATCTGCAGCGCTGTCTGCCCAGTTAAAAAAAAAAAAAAAAAATAGGGTAAAGGTGAGGGAGGTAGAAATCAAGAGCACCTCTAACATGAAAATGTATTGGAGCAGGGGTCTGCAACCTGTGGCTCTATTGCCTATATTTAGTGGCTTCCTTTGGTTTTGAAAAAATAAGAAATTTACAGAAAACGGTCACAAATTTATCTATATATAAAAGGGATTCTGATGTATGTATGTCATGCATGCCTTGCATAGCCAGTTTGCTCCAACACCTTTTTATTTATTTAGTGTATGTGTCGCCGTCACACACTTTTTCAGCTTTATAATTTTTTTTCAGCCAGAACTAAGAAATCAGCAGTAATATGAAGCAAAGAAACAATGGTCTGATACACTATAATGTTTCCTATTGGCAATAACTTAGCACCGTCATTTAGCATTCGTTGTGTATGCCCCGCTGGTCAAAGCGATAGACTGAAGGGAGATTATGTTATGGGTCCGTCTGTCTGTCTGTCTCACTTTTGTGAAATCAACTCCAATAGAGGGTATGCACATGATGTCACGGAACTCATAGCAGTTACAAAACACTGAGGGGCAAAAATGAGTGGCAGCATTCAGGTGTATGCAGGAAAACAAAAAGTACACGCAGTGTTCAATCACAGCAGTGCAGAGTGCCTGCTTGCATTGTGGCGAGCTAATCTTATCATTCCACCTTGTATTAATTGACAAACAAGAGAAAAATCAATGATTAAAGGCTCAGATCCAGTTCTTCGCTTGTGTGTGCTCTTACCAACACATTATTACAGTCAAGTAAACAGTATGGTACTAACATCTAAAGTAAAAAAGGCACTCTGTGCAGTGCTTTGTCTAGATATTTTGTGTGATTTTTATGTTTTCCTGCATACAGACTAAAGCTGCCACGTGTTTGCCACTCAGTGCTGGGTAACTATGGTAACTTCCCTGTAACTGCCAAGAGTTCTGGTTCCCCTCTATAGTTTTGGTCTGATTGTTTTGAGACCTGGTACCATGGTTTGACATACTCTGATAAGGCGCATATTGAAATTTCATTCTGATCGGATGATTTCAGCAGGAATTGTAGCCCCTGACCTATGACCTCCTGTATCACCTCACTTCATAGACAGCAACTGTCTTGTGAAATCAGCTCCTCCTACAGTTTTGGTCCGATTGGTTTGAAACTTGGTACCAGGGTTTGACATACTCTGATAATGTGCATATTGCAATTTCACTCTCATCGGATGACCTTGAGGTCAGAGGTCAGATTTTTCCCAAAATCTTGGAAACACAATAACTACTGAAAGAAATTATGTAGGCTTTTCAAATACAATAGTTGTATCTAATACACATCTTGGATGACTTACACCCTCACCTAACTATGGGTTTGGGATCAAGGGGTCAAAGTTAACATTGCAGTTGTACTATGGTAAATGCTACATTTACTTTTACTATAAAATGAGTAAAGCTAGGGACATTAAACCTGGTATATAGGTTCACCTTGGGATCCTGACCTCTGACTATGGGTTTGGGGTTAAAAGGTCAAAGGTCAAGATTAACATTCCCTATGCCTTATTACTGTACAACGAGTAAAGTTAGGGTCACCAAACTTGGTACACAGGTTGACCCTGTGACCCTGAAGTGTGACTGTGGTTTTGGGATCGCAAGGTCAAAGGGCAACATCAAAATGCAGTATAAAGTATGTCTCAACAACAAAGAAAGCTCGGGTCACTGAACCTGGTACGCAGGTTCAGTGACCCAGTTCACTTCAAAAATCTTAGAGTTGTTGTTACGCAATTATTTGACCACTTGCAGGGAAATGGTTTATTTGAAGAGTTTCAATCTGGGTTTAGAATCCATCATAGTACTGAAACAGCCTTAGTGAAGATCACTAATGACCTCCTTATCGCATCTGATAATGGACTGGTTTCTGTACTTGTCCTTTTAGACCTTAGTGCAGCTTTTGATACTATGGATCAGAATATTCTACTTGATAGATTAGAACACCATGTTGGACTTAATGGAACTTCATTGCAGTGGTTTAGATCTTATTTATCTGATAGGTTCCAGTTTGTTCATGTAAATAATGAGTTTTCTTTCAACTCAAAGCTTAGTCATGGAGTTCCACAGGGATCTGTGCTAGGCCCTACTCTTTTTAGTTTATATATGCTTCCGTTAGGCAACATTATTAGAAAGCATTGTATACATTTTCATTGTTATGCAGATGACACACAATTATACCTGTCAGTGAAGCCAGATGATAGTAATCAATTAGCCAAGTTAGAAGCCTGTTTTAAGGAAATCAAAGCTTAGATGACTTGTGATTTCCTGCTATTAAATTCAGATAAGACTGAAGTCATTCTAGTTGATCCAAAAAACCTTAGAAATACCTTTCCAAATCAAAACTTTTTGTTTGGATGTGGTTACTCTTTCTCTTAATAGCTCTGTGAGGAACCTTGAAGTTATTTTCAGTCAAGATCTGTTTTTGAATTAACATATTAAATTTGTTTTAAGACTGCCTTCTATCATTTGCGTAATATTGCCAAGATTAGGAGTATCTTGTCTCAGAGTGATGCTGAGAAACTAATCCACGCTTCTGTTAGCTCTAGATTAGGTTATTGTAACTCTTTATTATCTGGTTGTCCTAAAACATCTTTAAAAAGTCTTCAGTTGATCCAAAATGCTGCAGCAAGAGTTTTAACACGTACTAGAAAGAGAGATCATATCTCTCCTGTTCTGGCCTCCCTTCATTGGCTTCCCATAGAGTTTAGAATTAAGTTTAAAATCCTTCTTCTCACTTACAAAGCTCTAAACAATCAGGCCCCTTTTTATTTAAAAGATCTGATACGACCCTATGGGCAGCACGGTGGTGCAGTGGTTAGCACTGTTGCCTTACAGCTAGAAGGGTCCAGGTACGAATCCCCAGGCTGGCAGGGGTAGGAACCTTTCTGTGTGGAGTTTGCATGTTCTCCCTGTGCTGCGTGGGTTTACTCCGGGGGCTTCGGTTTCCTCCCACAATCCAAAGACATGCATGTTAGGTTAAGTGGTTGTTCTAAATTGTCCCTAGATATCTGTCTCCTATAGGCCCTTAGAATAGAGGGTTAGTGCTAGTGAAATGCTTTGAGTGGTCTTTGAGACTAGAAAAAGCGCTATATAAGTGCAGGGCCTTAGCCTTATCCCTTATTATCCTAACAGAGCACTACGCTCCCAAAATGCTGGATTACTTGTAATACCTAGAATCTCCAAAAGTACAATGGGAGGTTGGAGCCTTCAGTTATCAAGCTCCTCTCCTGTGGAACCAGCTACCAATCTGGATTCGGGAGTCAGACTTGATCTCTGTTTTTAAGAATAGGGTTAAAACCTTCCTTTTTGATGTCGCCTACAATTAGGGAGGGATCAGGTGTCTCTGAACCCTCCCTTAGTTATGCTGCTAATAGGTTTAGACAGCTGTGGGACCTCCAACAATGCACTGGGTTTCACTCCTTTCTTCACTCTCAATAATTTTTTTTTTTTTTTTTTTTTGCTGGTCATTACCATCTTTGTTCTCTCCCATAGATTGAGTCCCCATCGTGTTGTTTGCTCTCTCCATGTCTGTTCTTTCCCTCTTCTCTATCCCCTAACCCCCCAGCCAGTCACAGTAGATGACTGCCCCTCCCAGAGCCTTGTTCTGCTGGAGGGTTCTTCCTGTTAAAAGGGAGTTTTTCCTCTCCACCGTCGTCAAGTGCTTGCTCACAGGGGATTGCCTGATTGCTGGGGTCTTTCTGCAATTGTGGGGGTTTCCCCTACAGTTGAAAGTGCTATGAGATGACCGTTGTTGTGAAATGGTGCTATATAAATAAAGTTGAATTGAATTAACCTCTGACTACAGCTTTGGAGTCCAAAGGTCAAGGTTGGCACTCCCTATGATCTCTTACTATAGAACGTGTAAAGCTTTCTAGGGTCACCAAACTTGTTACACAGGTTCACCTCGGGATCCTGCCCTACTACTATGGGTTGTATACTTTGTTGTATATTCGTGGATGATGGGCTTATCATAATTTGGTTCTGCCACAGTAATTATATTGAAAAGTTGAAAATTGCTCTCCGTCAGTAAGTATTGGGATCTTCAAAGAAAACGGAGGTGGGGGATATTGCACTCGCCTCAGAGTGCTCTTGTTTACAGTAATAAGAGTGAGATGGTGTTAGCATTGCTTATTTCCAATTAAAACAAGGTTAGATGATGAAAACTGTTCCACAAACAGAAGCAGTGGCTATTTGACCAAACCATTAGTTTGGAATTAGCTGCTGTGCTAACCACCGGGCTGAAGCCTAGCGACCCATCTACACCTGTTGGGCTGTGCACATGTGATGGAGAGGTGGGGTGCTGACAAGTAGTGTGTGAGGAGGTTTGCTGAAGAAACTGGGGTATGTGTGTTTTGCAAAATCCTGATATAAATGATAGTTTTTAATGAAATGATAGGCATTTTTAATCTAGTCCTCCAATATATATCGTCATATCACACAGCCCTACTGTTTACACTCAAATGTATGAAAATTTGTAAGAAAAAGTGGCGTAATTGCAGCATCCAATTTTGGAAAAAAAAAAATGCTGATAGACAATTTTTAAAAATCTCAAATTTACAAGGAACAAAAACCAGATCAAAATTTGTTTAAAAAATGCAAATTGATAAGAAAAAAGTCTCCAATGTAAAAGAAACGTGTTGTCGTGTCATATTGGGCCTGCAATGAATCACCACAGTTGTATTTTCATTGATGCCATATGACCTTGAGTGCAATACTGCTTAAATGTATACCAAAATATGAGGACAGTTACCTCCGCCAAGCCGCAGGCCAGGAGGTTATGTTTTTGCCGGGGTTTGTCTGTTTGTCTGTCTGTCTGTCTGTTGGTTAGCAAGATAACTCAAAAAGTTATGGACGGATTTCGATGAAACTTTCAGGCTTGTTGGAAATGGTACAAGGAAGAACTGATTAAATTTTGGGGATGATCCGGATCACCGTCTGGATCCAGGAATTTTTTTAAAGGATTCTTTAACATTGTGAGATAGGGCCCGGAGGTAATGTGTAGTTCAGTGCTTCCGCCAGCAGGAAGCACTGAAATGCAGCGACTCAGGCAAGTGCTATCCCCAGATGCTATTGAAGCTCGTCGAGCTTAGTTTTATTTTATTGATTTTTTCTTATTACCTCCGCCAGGAGGTTATGGTTTTTTTAAAAAAAGAAGATTGGAGTTAATATTGTTCTATTCTACACTACGTATATGTACATATTTTTAATTTCCTGGAAAGAAATGAAGTTAGAAAAATTATGCTAATGGTAGCTTTTCAATATCCAGAAATTATTATTAGGAATAAATTTCATGAATGTGTTCTCCAACTAAAGACTTGTACATGTTGTATCTCTTGTTAAATTGAATAAATTGTATTTCTGTAGTTCAAATAACATTTTTTTGTTTCCTTGACCAATCATATCACATACAGAAACGCATGATACAGGGAAAGAACAATAACAAAATTAGTGTAGAATATTTATGGTATAAATCACAATACTGGGGGGGACTGTTGCTCTTGGCGGAGGTCTGCGCTCTCCGAGTTCTTTTCTAGTTTTCTCCTGTTTTTCTCTAATTCTGCAGTACAAATGAAATTTGTCGAGCAGAATTAAACTCTTATGGTTACTGATGAAAATGCTGTACAGAGGGAAAATGTGCTAATTTATACTGTAATAACTTGTGCACGGGACTAATTCTTTTGGTCATTTTTGTAATTTTGTGATGGTATTTAATTGAAATTCAAGCCATGGTTTATCTATTCTGGATCAGGAAAAATAGAATTTATCGCCATCTTTTTCTCTTTGTATGTTGTGGATTATATTAGAGCTTACATGTGTGTAGTCTTACTGATAGCTGAGCAATAACTGTCATAAAGTAACGGCATTTTTTACTTGAGTTGGTGCCAGTGTTTCAGTCTTCTGTCCTAACGTGTCTCTGCAGAGGGATTTCAGTCCTGGATGTGGCGGGGACTCACTTTTCTTTTGCCTTTCCTCTTTTTTGGCCACGTAAGTCAACACTCACCTTCCCTATTAGTAGAACTTCTGTGGATCTGTGAAGTGTGCAGTGACATTATGAAAAGTGACACCCCCCCCACCCCCCGCTCCACAGTTTTGGCAGCTGTACAACTCTGTGACCCTTTTTCGCTTGGCAGAACACGAGGATTGTAAAGAGTGGCAGGTGAGGACAACACTGGAGATCAGAGTTTTAATGAGTTTTAAATAGGAAACGTTTTAAAGCTTCTATTAAAATATAGTTTGATACAAGGTGAAGATTTTTATCTTTTAAGTTGTTTTTCATTCAAAAGAAGAAATTGAGAACAGCAGCTACATAGTACAGGGTCAATAAAGCCTTAAAATCAAGATAAATAAGGCATTAAATTTTGCTTTTGTATCCCGAAAATGTTAGCTTAAAATAGCCTAATCTTGAAAAATGTTAATATAAATGTATAAACTGCTTGAAGTTGAACTTGGTCTAAAAATGCTAACTATAAGCTTAAAGTTAAAAAAAAATGGCTAAAATGGTAAAATAGTCTAAAAAAAAAATTAGTATAAAAGTGGAAATGGCTTACAGTTGTAGAAAGTTGGTTTTAAAGTGCTAATATAAAGCCCCAAAATGTAAAAATGCTAGCTTAAATGCTAAAATTCCTAATTTTGAACATGGTTATGAAGGTCAAGAAAGTTGGTTCAAATATTCTAAATATGAACTTAAACCTAAATGTTAACTTAAACACTAATAATATAGCATTATCTAGAAAAATGTTAATACAAAAGTAGAAGATTCTTAAAGTGGAACAAAGTTATCTTTAAATGCCGACTATAAGCTTAAACCTGAAAAACATGCTGACTTAAATGCTAAGATAGCCTAATCTAAAAAAATGTTAATATAAAAGCAGAAATGGCTTAAAATTGTAGAATTAAAAGCACAAAGTTTAAAACTGTTAGCTTAAATGTTAAAATTCCCTCATGTAGAACAAATTATGATAAAAGTGAAAATACCTTAAAGGTGAAGACAGGTGGCGGAAATATTTAAAGTGTAAAATTAATATGACAAATGTTGATTTAAAGATAAACTGGCTTACTCTTGAAAAATATCAACATACAGTAAAGCAGAAAATGTACTAACACTGAAGAAAGTTATTTTAAAAATGCTAAATATATTGGATATTTGTGGCAGCAGTGGCTCAGGGGGTAGAACAGGTTGTCCAATAACCGGAGAGTTGGCAGTTCAACTCCCGCTCTCCCCAGCCATGCTGCCGTTGTGTCCCTGGGCAAGACACTTTACCCACCTTGCCTCCACTGTTTATGACACTGAGTATGAATGTGTAAATGTTCGGTAATGGTCAGAGAGGCTGTTGGTACAGATTGGCAGCCACGTTTCCATCAGTCTGCCCCAGGGCAGCTGTGGCTACAGCAGTAGCTTACCACGATCAATGTCTCTGTGTAGTGAATGAATAACGTATCCATTGTAAAGTGTCTTTGAGTATCCATGAAAAGCGCTATGTAAATCTGATGCATTATTACTATTACTGTATAAGGTCATACCTTAAAAGTTAGCGTAAATGCTAAAATGACCTAATCTTTAACAATGTTTGCTTTAAAGTAGAAATTGTTTAAAGTTGAAGAAACTTGGTTTAAAAATGCTAAATGTAAGCTTAAACAAGAAAAATGCTATCTTAAACATTTTACACAGTTAATAACCTAATTTTGAACGTTTTTTTAGCATGAAGTGGTTGCTTTACATTTAAGAAAACTATCTTAAAAATGTTAATTGTTAGCTTAAACCTTAAAAAAGCTAGCATAATTGCTAATGTTACAGGTATCACAGTTGCTGCCAAGTAACAGATTTCTGAAAACTAGGATAAAAGTGATACGATAGGGGAGACTTTACTGCTGTCTGAGAATTCTTCTGGTTAACTGTTGCTCCAACCGACAGCACACGCAAACCAGAATTCCAACTTAGAACAGCAGTCCCTTGTCGCCCCCTGCAGTCCAAATCTAGGCACTGCACCGGTGCTTCCCTGACCACATTTTGAGATACCTCAAAAACAACGGATTATTTACGTCAATAGAATAAAGAAATCACAGATAAAATAACAACTTTACACTGTCACCAAACAAATAAATTTATGTGCATGTCACACACTCCCCAACAAAATAAAAATGGCTCCTACCATTTTCAAAACACAGATGCAAAAGTCCACATTGCTAAAATGTCCATAACTCAATTTTCCGACTACAACCTACAAACTAATTCAAAAAAAAATCAACATGAAGGTGTCACGTATGGCACATACAGTATGTGAGTGTTATGTATGATGCAGGTGGGTAGTTCAATGGAAAGTGGTAGGGTGCAGCTCCCCACAGTGGTAGGTATGGTGAACTGTATGCTCCAACTATGCTCACTCCCGGGTGGGCTTGCAGTGATGGCTGGCCTAGTGTATCATAGGTCAACAGATGCCTTGGTCTCCTTTCCCTTGTGGACCGCCTGACACCTGTGTTTTGCCTAAGTGGAGTCAATGGTCTCTCTTCATGCTCATCCCTAGTGTTTGACTGTGCTGAGACTGGCATGTGATCATTATTTGCTCTGTCTTCTCTTGAGGGTGACCGGACTGGATCTGGTAAGTAATGTCCTCCTTTTTGTCTTTGTGGTTGCTGCTGTTCAATTTCAGGTATGCAGTCCTGGCCAGGTAAGTATTCGTCCACCCTTAAAGGACATGTCTCCTTCTGCCTTTCTTCTCTTACTGGTTCTTGGACTGAGCCATTCTGGACTGAGGTGAGTTTTCCTTGAATTTTGAAAGTCTCTCAACTCTGTTTTCTTCACTGGTATTCTTGGCCAATAGCCGTCAGTACTCTGTTCATCTTCAGAGTCTCCTGACTCATCACTGTTATCGTTCTTTCCATTCAAGTCACGCACATTTAAATTCTTTCTTTTGTGTTGTCTCCCAGGTGCTGAACCTTGTGAAGATAGAGGAACTTCCACAGGTAGGTCACTTACAGGCAATAGCAAGTTGCGATGGAGAGTTCTGGTTTTCAGCTTGTCTCCTGATTCTGGGTAAATAACATACACCGTTTTTTTTTTTTGTTTTTTTTTTGGGGGGGGGGGGGGGGTTCAGAGACCTGTTCCTTCATAACATGTATTGTTTCCTCCCAGTATGACCTTAGTTTTCCTGGCCCGCCTCGCTCACCAAGATTTCTCACGAGGACCCAGTCACCTGGATGCAAGGCTGCCCTTTTCATTCTTTGGTCATAGTATGACTTCCCTCGAGCACGTGATTGTTTGCTGTTCTCATTAGCAATACAGTAAGCCTCGGACATCCTTTTTGCCCACTTTTATGCATACCCCTTAGTGGTGACTTGATCAGTTTCTTTTCCAAGCCCAAACAAAAGATCAGCTGGCAGACGTGGATGGTGGCCACACAGTAAAAAGTACGGTGAGTAGCTGGTGGACTCATGCCAAGTACAATTGTACGCATGCACAATTTGCGGAAGATGATCCTTCCAGCACTCCTTTTCCTTGTCTGCCAGTGTCCTCAGCATTTGCAACAAGGTGCAGTTAAACCACTCAGCTTGGTTGCCTTGAGGGTGATATGGCGATGTTCTGGAATGACCGACTCCTGACAGGTGCTGAAGGGTGCGGAAAAGTTCATTTTCAAACTCGCGTCCCTGGTCGAGGTGTAATTTAAATGGAAAGCCAAATTGAGGTATAAAGTCATTGTATATACACTCTGCTGCTGTACGCCCTGGCTTCTTCTTTGTAGAGTACGCTTATGCAAACCTGGTGAAATGGTCAACTACCACCAGGATGTATTGGTAGCCGCCTTTACTGGCCTCAAGGTGCAAGAAGTCGATGCAGACATCCTCTAAAGGGGAACTGGTGGTTATACTGCCCATGGGTGCACGTGTATGCATGGCTACTTTTTTCTGTTTTATACATGGACACTTTCTGGTGACAGAATCATCTATTTCTCTTTTCATGTAGGGCCAATAGAACTGTTCTCAAACCAGGTGGAGGACCCTCTCAGTACCAACATGTCCCATCTCATCATGCAGATGTTTCAATGCAAGTGGCTTGTATTTCTGAGGTAGGACAAGTTGTTGCCCCTTTTTAGTTTGCCTGTACAAGAGCCCATCCTCCAAGTACAGTTTATTCCACTCATGCAAAAGCTTCCTAGTGAGTTTATTTGCTGCTCTTTTGTCCCCCTCCATCAGAGCAGTAAGCCTCACCACTTCTCAAATGGCCGAATCTTCTAACTGGGCTTGGACAAGTTCATTGTGACTTATTGTTGGAAAGTGTGGTTGTGACTGTTGGCTTGTCTAAAAAGAAGATATGTGCATTACTGCAATCCAGGCCACATCCTTTTGATGGGCAGTTTTGTTTCCCTCCCAAGTTGCATGAACAACCTCAGAGGACAGTTCTTCAGTGCATGCTGCCATGTATCTGCTGATATCAAGTGAGAGACGAGACAATGTGTCAGCATCTATATTAATTTTCCCAGGCCAATACTTCACATGAAAGTGGAAATCAGAAAACTCTCCTACCCAGCGATGCCCAACTGCATTCAGTTTTGCAGAGCTCATGATGTATGTCAGAGGGTTGTTGTCTGTATAGACTGTGAAGTGTGGGTCATAGTACACATATTCCCAGAATTTATCAGACACAGCCCACTTAAGGGCCAAAAACTCCAGCTTCGCACTATGAAGGTTGTAGTTTCTTTCTGCAGGTGTTAAAGTCCTGGACCCATATGCAGTGACCCTTAATTTTCCCTCTTGGATCTGGTAAAGGATGGCCCCAAGACCCCGCTCTGTTGCATCAGTATGTAACACAAAGGGTAGGTTGAAGTCTGGATAAACGAGAACCGGTGGGTTCATGTCCACCAGTTGCTCAAGCGTATCTTGATGTTCTTTAGACCACTCCACAGGGGTCTTAGAGGGCAGCTGTGGTCCCTTGGACTTCTGCTTGTGAGCTGTTAATTGTGATGCCCCACCTTTCACTTGCAGCAGCTCATAAAGGGGCCTTGCAATCCGTGAGAAATCCTGTATATAGGATCGGTAATAGCTAAGAAAACCAAGGAGCTGTCTTACATCACCCACTGTCACAGGAGTCTTGTTTTTCAGGTGTGCCACAGCCTCCAGGTCACTAGGGTCAACCCTAACACCCTCAGCAGAGACCAGTCTTCCTACATACCGAACCTCACACGTAAAGAGTTCACACTTTTCTGGCCTTACTTTCACTCCATGGTGCTGGAGGGCCCGTAGGACTTTGCACACCCCCTCAACATGTTCCTCAAATGTCTTTGCATAACAAAGGATGTCGTTGAGATATGGATTACATTTCTCATCCCTCAGGGAGCCAAGCATCTCCTCCATGCTCCTCTGGAAGGCCGCAGGTGCATTAGACAGGCCGAATGGGATGCGCACCCATTCATACAGCCCCCAGGGAGTGACAAAAGCTGTGAGGTGCCTAGATCCTGGTTCGATGAAACCATGATAAGCTTTTCCCTGGTCCAAAATGGTGAACCAGGTGTTACCTCCAAGAGTGTCTATCATATCTTGGATTCTGGGTAGTGGGTGTTGATCAGGAACTGTGTTTTTGATTTAACAGACTATTGTCTATACAAAGACGTAACGCTCCATCCTTCTTCCTAACACACAGTACTGGGGCAAGTACGGAGATTTGGACTTGACTATCCATCCCTTTGCTGGAAGGTCCTCGATATACTCCTTTACTTCTCTGAGTAGTGGCTTTGGGACAGTGGCATATGCTCGCTGGACAGGGATGTTGTCTTTAAGGTTAATTGACATTTGAAGTGTTGGGATACAGCCAATGTCATTGCTATCTCATGAAAAAACTGCTGACTCCTCATACAGCATTCTTTTGACTTTTTCTTGCTGTTCCTCTTCAAGATGGCTGATGTTAACAGGCGGGTGCCACAGTGATGTGGTCTCCCCAGCAGCTGAAATGGTAGCACTGTTAACTGTCACATTGTGAGTTAAGGGGTCTGTTTGTTGCTGGTGAGGTGAGTAGGTTTCAACTACTTTTGTCATTGTCTGAATTCTTCCGAGGGCTGTTTTCCGTGTCGGAGTGATATCATGTTTGGTATTATTCCCTACAGGTACTGTCAAGCAGGGATGTTTCTGGTTTAGAATTTCAAACAAGCCCTCACCAATATCCAGCTGTTCTAGTGGCACACTTTCTTCATCACGCTTAAACAGGACAAAGTGATCAGATGGCTGTATGGTGGGTGGGACTCTGCATTTTATCCATGTGATCTGGCCCGCAGGAAGAACAATATTATGTTGTTAATAATAATAATAATAATAATAATACATCAGTCTTATATAGCGCTTTTCTAAATACTCAAAGATGCTTTACAAAGCAGCATAGGGACAAACATACAGAGAACGGGTAAACAGACAAGGTAGGTACACATAGGTAGAAGAGGCAGTCAGTTTTCATAGGTAGATTTGAAAAGATGGGTTTTGAGTTGACTTTTGAAAAAAGCAAGTGTGTTGGCAGACCGGATGTGAAGGGGCAAGGAATTCCAGAGGGTTGGTGCGGCGATGGCGAATGATCTATCACCCAGGGTGCGGAATTTTGTCTTGGTGATGGGGGTAAGAAGGTGAGTGTCAGCAGAGTGGAGGAGACGAGTGGGGTAATGACGAGACAGAAGGTCAGTTAGGTATGAGGGGGCGAGGTTATGAAGAGCTTTATAGGTGATGAGGAGGATCTTGAAGTTGATGCGCTGTTGAATGGGGAGCCAGTGGAGCTGACGGAGGAGAGGAGTGATGTGGTCTCTGGAGCAGGAGTGAGTAAGTAGGCGGGCGGCTGAGTTTTGGACATACTGTAGTTTTTGGAGGATGGTGGAAGGAAGTCAATACAGAATGCTGTTACAGTAATCAAGTCTGGAGGTGATGAAGGCGTGGATGAGTATTTCAGCAGCAGAGGGGGAGAGGGTGGGACGGAGGCGTGCAATATTACGAAGATGAAAAAAATGATGTTTTGGTGATATGGTTGATGTGAGATTTGAAGGAGAGAGTGGGGTCCATGATAATGCCGAGGTTTCTGGCCGGGGAGAGGGGGTGATTGAGTGACCATTGATTTGGAATGAAAAGTTCTGGGAAGAGGGGAAAAGAGATTTTGGTCCAAAAATGATGATTTCTGTTTTATTGCTGTTTAGCTTGAGAAAGTTGTTAGTCATCCAGGTTTTTATGTCTGTGAGGCAGTTGGTGATGGTGGAGAGAATGGCGGGGGTGATGGATTTAGAGGAGATGTACAGCTGGGTGTCATCGGCGTAGCAGTGAAAGTGAAGACCATGTTGACGGATGAAAACGGAAGCATGTAGAGAGTGAAAAGGGTTGGACCGAGCACAGAGCCTTGAGGGACACGGTGTGATACGGGGGTGGTGCGTGATTTGTGATTGTTGATGGAGATGTACTGGAATCTGTCAGACAGGTAGGAGGTGAACCAAGAGAGGGCAGAGTCAATGATGCCAATAGAAAGCAGACGACGGAGCAGGATGGAATGATTGATGGTATCGAAAGCAGCGCTGAGATCGAGGAGGAGAAGAATGGTGAGGGAGCCAGAGTCAGAGGCGAGCAGGAGGTCATTGGTGACCCTGAGGAGGGCGGTTTCAGTGCTGTGGTGAGAACGGAATCCAGATTGAAATGTTTCGTAGAGTTTGTTGGAGAGGAGGTTTTTCTTGAGTTGGGTGGCGATGTTGACCTACTCTTAGGCGTCCAGGCTGCATATTTGGCTTTGCAGTGGATATGCAGTTTACCACAGCCTCAGCTTTAACTGGTGAGATTGAAATGGCCCCACAGAGTAAAGTAATTAATGTTGGAATGAGTCTGTCCGGTTGCCCTAGGATCAATTCCTCCATGACATTGAAGCTGAGTAATGGTCTCTCTATGGGCTGACTGCTCACCAGAAAGGGGACATTGATTAGCAAGTTGGGGTCTTCATTCCCAGGTAGGTTAACAGTTATTGCAACCCAACCATCAAAAGGGAGACTGTCTCCCTTTACTGCATACACTTCAAGTCCATCATAATTTCTCATCAGTTCAGTGAGTGGCTGGATTTCATCATGAGGTAAGTATTTGTTTCTCCAAGTCTGATCAATCATACTGACTTGTGCCCCTGTATCTAATAAAGCACTGACAGCTAGCCCATTTAGGTAACATTGAATAAGGGCTTTTCTCCCAATCAGCCTTGTAAATTGTTCAGTTTGGGAGTTTGGTGGGTTGGGTGAGAACTCAGCAGGGGTCTGTTTTTGGTAAATATTTTTCTCCTACAGTAGCCGTTACTGAGGGGACATATAATAAAGCATTTCCCATAATCTCTGCAATCCCTGTATTGGTCTGGTCCCCACTGGCATGATTTGACTGGGGCAACTGAGACTCGATCACTGAGCGCCCCTCTGCAATGACCAACTCCAGTTTGCCTGACGCTTGGACCTCTGTAGACAACCCGCAGCCTTGTGACTGTCCTCGCAGCAGATGAAGCAATGCTTACAGTTGGGTAAGCCTTGCTCCACACATTTAGGACAGCCATTCATCCTTTCTTTTCTTGCAGTGTTCAATTTTCGTGAGGAGCACTGATACATTTGCTCTGACTGTCTTGGCTGAGTAGGCTGCTTCATTGAATACACAACTTTGGGAAGCACCTTACCTCAGTTTTTTCAGTGAGCTGCTGTATGATTTGAATGTTGGGCAACTGCGTGGTAATTTCCTTGTTTGTGCTGTGTTCCTGTATGGTGCTTGCCCCAATTTGTGCACTGCGGACACTGGTTTGGCTTTGGTGAGGTGTGGAACCCAACCTGCGTTGCCTCTCACTCTCCTCACTTGTTATCCTCTTCACATATCTAACAATTGCCTCATTCGTCACCTCAGGGTTGGACAGGAGTGGTTTGCACTCCCTACGGATATCATTGTCTGTGTCCCAGTCCCTGGTAAATTGTGTGCAAGAAAACGTATTGAATTGTAGCTCTGTTATACTTGACACTTGCGTCAGGAAGGTTGGATGTAAGTAGAATTCTCTGAGTCCAATCCCTCTGTAGAGGAATTGCTGTGCTGTCTCGTTTTCATTCTGTTTAGTGCACATCAACTCTTGAAACAGTTCAATGCCATTCTTTTCCCTCAGGTGTGACTGTAAGAATCCTTTCAGTTTTGCCACAGTCATGTCATCTTTGTTCATCATCATGCCTTTGAAGTTCCCAGGTTTAATTATCCTGATCACAGCTCTGACAATTTCTGAGTCAGTAAAGTCCTCTTGGATCACTTCATCAATCTGCATGCACACATTACTGTAGGCGATGTCTGATGTGTTGTCCCCTATCTGACCTCCCTGAATTTTTAAGTCTCTGCGGTGGAGGTATGAGAGCTCCCTGATGGAAACCAGCTTGTCATGTGGCTGGTGAGTGTTGAGCCCTGGTTGGCAGTCACTCGCAACTGAATCCCTGCCTTGTGGAGATGTTGGGGTCCCTGAAGGCTGGGTAGACTTTGGTCTCATAGTGGGTGTGGCAATACACTGCATAAGTTGCTTACTAAGGTCCTCATAGCTTGTCAAAATTCTCTGCAGGTCACTCTCACGTGTGTTCCCTTTCAAATTATCCATAGCAGTACTGGTGTCTCCAACTACTGAAACGTTTTGTGGTTGTGGACATGGTGATCTAGATGTGGCTCCATGTGTCATAACACTGGAATGAGCCACAGGTTGTTGTACTTGGCTCACTGTGAACATCCAAATCATTAATTGTCTTACATGCTGTACCCCTCTGCGTTTGGATAAACAGTGTCAATAGTGTCCTTTAAAATCAGTAATTCTACCATTCCTCTGTCTTCAGACTCAAGTAGATGTTTGCTGTACATAAAAGCATTGATGTACTCAAAACAACCCTCATGAGCTCCATCCTCCAGTGTAGGCTGCTCTTTTCCTGGCACTGGACCTACAGTCTTGGCAATCTGAAAGAGTTCACTGGCCGATAAGCTGAGTAGGCTCTTTTGAATGCCCCAAACTAGACTCTTCCTCTCACTGTCAGACATTGTAGCTCTTTCACTTCCAGCTGTATAGTCACATAATCCAGGAACTTAGCGTAGCCTTCACTTCTCTCCATTTGTCAGCTCACATCAGCTCCTTCACAGTACTGAAGGACTTCTGTTCACCTCCTCCGGTCTGGTCCCGGATGTCATCTGTCACTGGATCAACTTCCCGTCAGTAGATGGAGCTGATCCCGGACGAGCCCCCAAGAATCTGTTACAGGTATCACGGTTGCTGCCAAGTAACAGATTTCTGAAAACCAGAATAAAAGTGATGAGACGGGGGACTTAACTGCTATCTGAGAATTCTTCTGGTTAACTGTTGGTCCAACCGACAGCACGCACAAACCAGAATTCCAACTTAGAACAGCAGTCCCTTGTCGCCCCCTGCAGTCCCAAACTAGGCACTGCACCGGTGCTTCCCTGACCACATTTTGATATACCTCAAAAACAACTGATTTATTTACATCAATAGAATAAAGAAATCGCAGATAAAATATCAACTTTACACTGTCACCAAACAAATAAATTTATGTGTATGTCACACTAAAATAGCCTAATCTTGAAAAATGTTAGCCTAAAAACAGATGGTGTTTAAAGTTGAAGAAAATTGGTTTTGAAATATTAGATATATGTTCAGTTTTACTTTCCTGGATAATTCCTTTGTCTGTTATGCTGTGCGTATTTCTGTCATTTTGGTCATTTAATGTCATGCTGCTGTTCCACTGTAATTTCCCAGTTTGGGATCAATAAAGTACATCTATCTAAACCTTAAAACTGTTAGCTTAAATGCTAAAATTGCCTAACCTTGAGCAGTGTTGACATTAAAGTGGAAATGGTTTCAAGTTGAAGAAACTTTGCTTAAAAATGCTAAATATCTATCTAAACCTGGAAAAAAATGCTCCCTGAAACATTAGTCCAATCGTGAAAATTCTTACCATAAAACAAATTGCTTGAAGTCATAGAAAGCTAGTTTAAAAATGTTAAATAAAACCTTAGTTCTATTTTAAAATTGTTAGCTTAAATGGTAAATTACCTTGATCTTGAAAAAGTAAGCATAAAGGTAGGAAACGCCCTAAAGTTGAGTAAAGTTACCTTTAAAAATGCTATTAGGTTAAGCCTCAAGAAAAGCTAGCATAATAACTAAATTGGCCTGATCTCGAAAAACGTTAGCATAAAAGCAGATGGTGCTTGAATTTGAAGAAAGTTGACTTTGAAATATTACATATAAGCTCAAACCTTAATGTTAGCATTAAAGTGGAAATAGTTTAGAAATGCTGAATATTTGCTTTAACCTGATAGAATGCTAGCTTAAACATTAGTCTAATTTTGAAAATTCTTAGCATAAAGTCGAGGTTGCTTGAAGTTGAAGAAAGCTATCTTAAAAATGTTAAAAGCTTAAATCAATTTAAAAATTGGTAGCTTAAATGCTAAATTAGCCTAATCTTGAAAAACGTAAGCCTAAAAGTAGAAATTTAAAGTTGAATAAAACTAGTTTTAAAGTGCTAAATATAAGCTTAAACATGAAAATAACACTAGCTTAATAACCTAATCTATAACATGTTAACATAAAAATGTAGTTTACTGAAATTGATGAAAGCTAGCTTAAAATGCTAACTATAAGATAAAAATGTAAAAATGCTAGCTTAAATTCTTAATGGCATTCATAGAAATATTTGTACTCAAAACTGTGTACCGAATAAATGTTTCTTTAACCTGTTTTCATTCTCTCTTTTAGGTATTCATGTTGGCACTGACATTTCTTGTCCTGTTCCTGGGAAACTTTCTCACCACATTAAAAGTCGTACACCAAAAGATTCAGAAAAATCAGGAGAAGCGTCAGAAAAATGACTGAAAATCGCCCCGGCGAGGAGTCCCCTGTTCTTCAAATGGCCAGTAATTAGAAAGAAAAAAAAAAAAAAAAATCACGCACAACGACTTGATGGACTGACCACAGTGAGATCGATTCTGGAGGAAACTTGATGTCGTTCCTCTCAGACGGAAGAGCGGCGGCGTACAGCCAGAGTCTTTTGGCGAACATGCTTTAACTTTCCCATGACTCGGTGTTGCTGTTGGGCCAGGCCGACGCACGTCTGTGTCTTTATCCTGTATATAAACCACGAGTTGAACGAATGTTTGAGTGTTTGTGTCAGTGTGGAGAGCCTTTTGTTCAAAATCATATGCAACCAGCAGAGGGACGGTAGCATCGCTAACGGAACAGAGCATTTTGCCCTTGAAGACCCAATGTCTGTCATGTTTGTGTGAAGTAGTAACAGTCAGACTGTCTCAGATTTACTTCATCGTGCTCCGTTTGACTCTTCTGAAAGTCGTTATTATAATTAATTCCACCCTAACCACAAGACTCTGGGGGCCTGTACTGTGAAGCAGGAGTATGGTTTGACTGAAGCTCTACCCTGTTTTTTTTTCTTAATCAATAAGGCGAGTCGCTGCTAGTGGGATCTGTCGCCATGGCAGCCCTTTGAGACTAGGGATACACATGTGCAGTAGGTGATTTGTTATTTTTTAACAAGAGGGATTGGAGGGGGTATTCACAAATTTTGCATGAGTTACAGATAAATGTAAATTAGGTGCAAATATGCAAGAACAAAGGTGCAAAAATATAAAAGATGCCAGTTTAAAAATTCAGAAATTTGCAAATTAACATTTAAATTATGTTGAATTCAAATTTAACCAGCATGCACATGAGCGTTGATGATTTACAAGGAAAATATTGCAAATTTGAGGAAAAGTTGCGAATTTACAAGAGAAAAGACAAATTTGAGGGAAAAAGTTGCAAATTTATTTAAGAAGTTGTAAATTTTTGAGAGAAAAGTTGCAAATTTCTGAGAAAGTTGCCAGTTTACAAGAAAAAATTGCCTATTTACAAGAAAAAGTCGCAAATTTCTGAGAAAGTTGCGTTTACAAGAAAAAATTGCCAATTTACAAGAAAAAGTTGCAAATTTGAGGAAAAAAGTTGCAGGTTTATGAAAAAAATTAGCAAATTTGAAAAAGTTGCCAATTTACTAGAAAAAGTTGCAGATTTATGAGAAAAAAAGTTGAAAATTACGAGGAAAAAGCTGCAAATTACATGGAAAAAGTTGCAAATTGAGAGAAAAAGTTGCACATTTTTGAGAATAAAGTTGCCATTTTACGAGGAAAAAGTTGTACATTTTTGAGAACAAAAGTTGCAGTTTTACAAGAAAAAGTTGCAAATTTACTAGGAAAAAATTGCAAGGAAAAAGTTGCACATTTTTGAGGAAAAAAGTTGCAAAAAACAGTTATGATACTGGGGGACAGTTCTGTCTTCTTTCTTTTTTGGGGGGGGGGGGGGGGCGGGGGGCTCGATGCCATCCTTCTTCAAGTCACCTAGTGCACATATGAAACTCTTAATTAACTACAGCACCACCACATATAATGGAGGAGATAAAGTAGTGAAACTTTTTCCCCACACATTTATTTCCAGTAAGGCTGCTCATGTGACATTTTCACCAGACTTTGGTAATAACTCAAGAAATCCACATAGAAAAAGAAATGAAACAATGTAAGGCAATCAGCTATAATCTAGAAGTTGTTAGAGAGTAGTTCTACCTCCTATTTGTGGAGATTCAGTATCAGCTGGGTAGGTACTTCATGGGAAACATCTCATGGTGGGGCAAAGCCAAGAGCAAAGCCAAGACCTTCACAGTCTGATGGATTTGGCTACAGATGTATGTCAAAACTTCTGAGTCTCCCAGTAACTAACCACCATTAGATTCATCATCCCTGGTCACGCTCAGGAGCGCCTCACAGGATGTATGACCAGGAAGTCAAAAGGATAGTCAGGACAACTGAGAGCTCCATTAAAACTTGGATGCAGCAGAGGAAACGGGTGCTGTAGTCCACCGTAATGGGCTGCATATGTTCTCATCTCAAGACTATTATTAAAAGAAGAGAACCAGCCATTGCACCCCCCCCCCAAAAAAAAAACAAAAACAAAAAACACTCCAACAATGAAGTTTGGAGGTGGAAGCATCACTGACAAACTTCATATAAAGAAACAGTGAAGAGAACCATGTACCCAGGGTAGGGCTGTGCGATTATGGCAAAAATTTCATATGTAGGGATGTGCGATATGACGATATATATCTGATGATGATATAAAAACGTCTGTTGTTTCATAGAATATTGTTTACTGTATATCATATTTAAAATGCATATATCCCCATTTATTCAGTAAAGCTCCTACCTCACCACTACTTGTCAGCGCCCCCTCTCTTCCCTGCAGTGCACGACTCTGTGCAACGGAACAGGTGTGGTGGGTGGCTAGGCTTCTGTCCGGTGGTTGCTAATGCTAACTCCAAACTACCAGTTCAGATAGCTGCTATTCCTGTTTGCCAGGGATGTGAGACCGTTTTTCACCGTGCTGCGTCAGAGAGGATAGTTCACTTACCTCGTTTTAATAGGAGGTAAGTAACTTTAACACCATGTCTAATTATAAAATGCTCAGTTGGACTAACTGGAAACTGTAGCAGACCGTCATTTTTTTTTTGGTTTAAATTACTGCTGAGTTTCTTAGTTTTGTCTGAAAATTTTTATTAAAGCTGCAAAAGTGTATGATGATGGCACATGCACGCAAAATGAATAATAAATGCATTAAAATGGGTCAGAGGAGCAAGTTGGGTCTTAATGTAATTTATTTGATTTATTTTAATTAGTCAAGTATTGATAATGAATAAAGTCATCACATGTATTTTATTACATTGCCTTTTGTGTCTTTGATTTTCAGATCATGACCAATTTGAAATATTTTTACTAAGAAGCAAACAGGTTAAATCAGGCCAGAATGGCAGGCTGCAGGTCTACACTTAAATTTTCATTGATTTAAACTAACAGCTAATTTATATCTGCAGATTGCAGCCATGGGTAATTTTCTCATTTTGAGACATTTTTTTTTTGTGTTTTTTTGTGTTTTTTTTTGGGGGGGGGGGGGGTATTCTCCTCTGGCTCAGGAATTATTTAACTTATTGATGTTTACTTTTATTCATATGATTTAGAAGAAAAACCTGAAATTAGTCTCAAATGCACATTACAAAACTATTTTATAACACTGCAAAATTATGAGGGAAAATGGTACATGTAAAAAAAAAAAAAAAAAGCTGGTCCTTTTTATATGATTATCTAAACTAGAATTTACAGAAAATGTGTAAGATGACTTGCATACATCATTATATGAATTTTTTGCCATATTGCACAGCCCTAACGATATGTCATCTTATATAATGATATACATTTTCTGTAAGTTCTACAGTTTAGTTTCGGGCTGCACGGTGGCGCAGTGGTTAGCACTGCGGCAGCACAGTTTACCCTTGGCCGGAGGATTGTGGGGATCGTGGGTTCGATCCCAGCCCCCGACCAACAGTGATCTGTGTGGAGTTTGCATGTTCTCCCCGTGTTGCGTGGGTTTACTCCGGGATTTCTCTGGTTTCCTCCCACATGCCAAAAACATGCATGTTAGGTTAATTGGCTGTTCTAAATTGTCCCTAGATATCTGTTTCCTATAGGCCCTTAGAATAGAGGGTTAGTATTAATGAAAGCGCTTTGGGTGGTCTTTGTGACTAGAAAAGCGCTATATAAGTGCAGGTTAGTTAGTTAGTTAGTTAGTTAGTTTAGATAATCACATAAAAAGGACCAACTCTTGTGTTACTTTTTTCACATGTACCTTTTTCCCCTCATAATTTTGCAGTGTTATAAAATATATTTTTTAATGTACATTTGAGACTTGATTCTCATAAATTTCAGGTTTTTCTTCTAAATCATATATGAATAAAAAGTAAACATTAATAAATTAAATATTTCCTGAGTCAGAGGAGAACAGCAAAAAAAAAAAAAAGTTTAAAAAAAAATGTCTGGAAATGAGAAAATGACTCATCACTGCCATCTACAGATATAAATTAGCTGTTAAATCAATGAAAATTTAAGTGTAGATCCACAGCCTGATGCCTGCCATTCTGGCCTGATTTAACCTGTTTGCTTCTTAGTAAAAGTATTTCAGATTGATCATGATCTGAAAATCAAAGAAACAAAAGGTAATGTAATAAAATACATGTGATGACTTAAACTTTATTCATTATTGCTA
The DNA here is from genome assembly GCA_020510985.1 of Pholidichthys leucotaenia. Lineage (NCBI taxonomy): Eukaryota > Metazoa > Chordata > Actinopteri > Cichliformes > Pholidichthyidae > Pholidichthys > Pholidichthys leucotaenia. The sequence goes on along the minus strand of CM035850.1, from coordinate 18,390,223 downwards.
CTTGACTAATTAAAATGATTAGAAATTAACCCCTTGCACTCTGGTCAGTTTCCCTAAAAACGCCTAAAAATAACGTACCCAAAGTAAATGAAAAGCTGTTCTTCAACCCTTTGCAGCATCTTCATGGGGTTGGTCTCATTTAAAAGAAAACACTTTGAATTTTTGGGCAAAACAGTCATAATCTCTCTTAAGTGCTCCTGCCACTGAGTAACAGTCATCTAAACATACTGAACTTTTTTTTTTTTTTTTGGACTTATTTTGTACCCGTAGGTAGATTTGTTTTGCAGTCTGGTGACAAGCCACCAGCTGCCGGTCGCTGTGTGCGCAAGCGCCCCTTATCCCTAACCTGCATGTTTTGAACTTGAAGAAAATAAAGTTCGCCTGGGTGTTTTTTTAGACACAAATGCTTGCAAATAACACACAGCTGTCAGATACTGGCTGGAAAATGCAACAGAAATGTAGAACCAAGTGTTATCCAGCTGAGGTCAAAATTTTGTAACAATACCACAAAAAATGAATATATTACACAGCTTTTTTCTCTGGTTGTTCCCAAGTGTTTTTGAACTGTGCCAAATTGTGCCAAATGGCACAGTTTGGAAAAACGTCTGTAACTTTTGAATGATTCAACAAAGAAGCTTCATCTTGGGCTCTAATGAAAGGTGACACTCAGGGCTGTGTGTGTGTGTGTGTGTGTGTGTGTGTGTGTGTGTGTTGGGGGGTTGTTTATTCATTCATGAATGAATGAATGAACAAACAAGCCCCCCACACACAAAGAAGCATGGCCCATAAAAAATGTGTGGCCTTTTTTTTTTTTTTTTTTTTTTTTTATTTAAGTTTTTGTAAAGGGTATACAGGTCGTTACAGCAATGCAGTGTTTACATTTTCATCACATGTTCCCTTATTTTCAGATATCTGACAACATTGGAAGATTAATTCTTACAACACCCCTTTTTTTTTTTTTTTTAAAGTGAAAGAAAAAGTGAAATTAAAGAGAAAAAAAAACAAGAAACAAATAACAAAAAAAAAACAACTAACAAACCAGTAAAAAACAAACAAAAAGAAAAAGTAAGTAAATAAAGATAAAAGAGCATCTGAGTAGCATTGGAACAGAGAGCGGAACCATTATTGAAATGGTATTTGTCAAAGATTAGATCTAATGGAAGACACATATGCGGTCCAGGGTTGCCAAAAGTTCATGAACACATCCATGTCCTGTCTCAGTGCGAATGTCAACTTTTCCATCGAGTAAATGTCTTGGATCACGTTAGTCCAATCTTCAGGTGTAGGACAGTCCTTCAACATCCATTTTTTAGTTAGAGCTTTTTTGCTTGCCAATATTAAAACATTGAATAAGTATTTTTCTCCTCGTCTTTCCAGTGAGTCCGGTAGTAAACCCAAATACAAAGTTACAAAAGAAAAGGGAACTGTAATTTTGAATATTTTCCCCAATATTGTCTGTACATTGGTCCAATATTGGTGGATAACTGGGCATGACCAAAACACATGAAAATGATTTGCAGTCTTTTCACCACACAAGCGCCAACAGTTCAATCTCTTATGGGTAAATTTGTTTTGTGCAGGTGTTCTGAAAAATCTTGCCAAGTTTTTCCATCCAAATTCTCTCCACTGCAGGGATGAGGTACTTTTCCATTGCTGTTTATTTAGCTTTTCCCATATTTCCAGTTGTAAAGTGAAATTCCCCTCTTTTTCCCATCTCTCTTTTATATAAGATGTGTTGTCTCCTTTTAAGTCTTGAAGACCTTGGTATATTTTAGAAATGTATCTGATCCCTGGGATCCCTTTATATGCCATTAAGAAGACCTTCAGAACACCTGACTGGGCCCTTTCCAAAACCTCCTTTTTAAGTATATTGTTTATGTGGTGTCTAAGCTGGAAGAACCTGTAAAGGTCTTGATTTATTAGGCCTTGTTTTTTCAAATCTTCAAAACTTCTTAAGATTTGCCCTTTAAAAAAATCGTAATATTTTATCAGCCCTTTCTCCTTCCACTTTTTAAATCTGGTGTCTGTTTTATTAGGAGTAAAGTCTTGATCATAGGCGATCCATTGCAGAAGTCGATAGGGCTCTTTAGTTTGATTCTCTCTGACTATCTTAAACCAAATTTTTAGCGGGGTCTCTATCCACGGGTTAGTGTTATTCAAAAGCTTAGGTAAGACATTGTTCCCTATTATCGCCTGTAGGGGGATGTCACTTGTTATTTGGCATTCGATCTCCTTCCATTGTGCAGTGTAGACTGGGTTACATATCTCTACTAAAGTTTTAATTTGTGCGGCTTTAAAGTAGTCCCTGATATTTGGCAGCGCGAGCCCACCTTTGTCTTTGTTTAGCTGTAGGGTTCTATATCTGATTCTAGGTCTCTTGCCCTGCCATATGAATCTTGAGATCCTTCTGTCCAGCTCCTGCCATGTTTTTTTGGGAGGTTCTACCGGTATTGTTTGGAAAAGGTATAGAAGACGTGGAAGTATATTCATTTTGACTGCTTCAATTCTTTGTGCAGTACCCAAGAATGGTATCATATTCCATCTTGCTAGGTCAGATTTTATTTTTGTCACCAGTGGATCATAGTTTAGTGATATAATTTTGTTGAGTTGTTTCGGGATATTGACCCCCAGATATTTCATAGATTCCGACTCCCAGTTAGTTTTGAGTTTGCTTAGTGAATAATGATTTGGGTCATAGTTGAATGTTAAAACTTGGGTTTTATGCATATTTAATTTGTACCCCGATAAATCTCCATACTCTGAAAAAACTGAGGTTAGTTCTGGTAAAGAAGTGTCCGGCTGCCCTAGGTATATTAAAATGTCATCAGCAAAGAGTGCTATTTTATGTTCCTTCTGACCAAGTGTAATACCTTGAATTTTTTGGTTTTGTCTTATCCATTGGCTCAGAGGTTCTATGAAGATTGCAAAGAGCAGTGGAGACAGGGGGCAGCCCTGACGACATCCTCTTTCCAGTTCAAAAGATGATGATAAATTACCGTTAATCCTTATTTTAGCTGTTGGTTTTTTATATAATGCCTGTATAGTTCTAATGAAGTTGTTATGAAAATTGAAACTGGATAAGATTCTATATAGAAAAGACCAGTCAACCGAATCGAATGCTTTTTCAGCATCTAATCCCAATATGACTGCATTTAAGTTATATTTTTTTATATGATGAATTATGTGTAAAGTGCGTCTAATGTTGTCTTGTGTCTGTCTTTGTCTTATAAAACCTGTTTGGTCTAAATGAATTAGGTCTGTCAGTATATTTTCTAACCTTTTGGCAAGGATAATGGTACAAAGCTTATAGTCCTGATTTAGTACACTGATTGGTCTGTAGTTGGAGCACTCTAGTTTATCCTTTTCAGGTTTAGGTATAACTGCAATGACCCCTTCTCTCCAGGAGGGGGGGATTTCCCCTGTGTGGAGGACATAATTAAATGTTTTCAGGAGGAGAGGAGATAGTTGCTGTTTAAAGGTTTTGTACCACTCTGCTGTATAGCCATCAGCTCCTGGGGATTTGTTAGCTTTAAGTTTCATAATTGCTTTTTCCAATTCTTTAGGATGTATTTCTGACAGTAGTGTTTTATTTTGTGACTCCGTAAGTTGGGGAAGGTTTAATGTGTTTAGGAATGTCTCGGATGCGTTTTTATGTTTTTTGTGGGAGTATAAGTTCTTATAGTAATTCTCGAAGTTTTTAAGAATATCCTGAATTCTGAATTTTATTTCCTTTGATACTGGGTCTCTGATTTTGTAGATTGCTCTTTCTGTTTGATGTTTCCTCAATTTATAGGCTAGCAATTTTGCCGATTTACTGCCTGCTTCATAGTATTTTTGTTTCAGAAATGTAAGTTTCTTCTGGATTTCTATTGTGTAGATCTCATTTATTTGGTTTTTAATTTCCTTAATCTTGAGCGAGTCAGTAGAATGAGTGTTGCCTTTGTGTTCTTTTTCTAGGTTCCTAAGTTCTGACTCTAATGTGGATAGTTTTTCTTGTCTTAGTTTCTTTTGGGTTGCCAGTTTTGCAATAATCTTTCCTCTTATTACAGCTTTACATGCATCCCACAGTATTAAAGGGGATACTTCTCCATTATCGTTATCTTCCAAATATCTGAGAATATCTGATTCCAATTCATCTTTCAATGGTCCTTTCAGGACATTTGAATTTAACCTCCAAGAAAATGTATTATTTGTGTATTTTTGGATATTTAAGTCCATGTAGATCGGACTGTGGTCGGAGAGATCCATCAGTCCTATTTTACATGTTTTTACTCTTCCAATGTCTCTATTAAACATAAAAAAATAGTCAATCCTTGAGTAAGATGAATGTGGAGTTGAGTAAAATGTATAGTCTTTTACACTGGGGTTGAGTTCCCTCCACACGTCACAGATTCCCAATTCTTTTAGTAGCATCCGAGTCTTCCTGTTTTGGGTGTTATTTTGATGTGGGGAATTACCAGAAGCATCCCAGTATGGATTCAGTCTAAGATTGAAGTCCCCACCACATATCACTAAACCTTGAGCTTTAGTTATCATTAGGTCGAATACATTTTTATAAAATTTCCAGTTAGCCCCTGGGGGAGCATACACATTCAGCAGGGTGATATCTTCTCCCTCTAGCCGCCCAGTTACCAAACTGTATCTCCCTTCTTTATCTTTGTGTTCTGATTTTTTTTCAAATGTAATTTTGGTTGATATCAATGTCGCTACTCCCCTCCTCCTCCCTGATTTATATGAAGATGAAGAGATCATTTTAAACCCTTGTCTACTGAGTTTATTGTGTTCCACGTCTGTTAGGTGGGTTTCTTGTAAAAGTATTATTCCTGCTTTGTCTTTTTTCATTTTGCCTAGAATCTTGGATCTTTTAACTGGATTCAGGATTCCTTTTACATTATATGAAATTATTTTGGTTACACCCTGTTTCTCCATTGTGTTGTTTTGTTTAGTATAACTGTGTGGTGGCCCTCTTTTGTGCTACTCAGAAACTGAAAGAACATTAAAAACAAGAAAAACATTAAGAACATAGTGTAAAAAACTTTAAAACAAAAAGCTGTCATAAGAACTTCCTGAGCTGAGGTCTTTTTAAAGACCCTGTAAGAGCCTTGATGGAGTGAAGGCTCTGAGGGAAATTCCTCAAACTCTGTTACGTGTTGAGGGCCCTCTCTTACCCCTGTAAGCTGCCCCATGCTTTTAACGTGAGTTTCAGAACCCAATCCAAACTTGTAATGATTTTTTTTTTTTTTTCCTTTTATGCCTAAACCCTGTGAAATTGTGTGCACCCTCCCACCCCCATCACATCAAACATTCACGCAAAAACAGTATTTGTTAGTATGAGGAGAACATGTGGATTATTGTCACATTTCTATTTTAACAAGTTTTTTTTTTTTTTTATTACAAAGACTTATTTGTTTCAAATAATATGATTGTTCCATGAAATGTTTTACCACATGCTGAATATGCATCTCCTTTAATGTTTGTTACCTTGTATGAGGGGGGATGGATGTGCGGATTGATTCAAGAGAAAAAAAAAAAAGGTCGCTATTCCAACCTGAAAACGGATAGTTTATCCGCGACGCTCTGGTGCTGGGTTTCCCGCTGCTGGTCCGTGGATTTTGAAGGTCTTTGTGTTGTCCATGTTTGCGCTTTGATCTTCTCACTCGGGTCTGCTGGGGGTTTAAATACCGTTACCGGGAGGCCTCTTTTCGCCATGTCAGCTGTTGCTTCTTCCGCCGAATTATAGAGACACGTTTCATCGCCGTAGAAGACCCTTAACTTCGCAGGAAATGGTGTCTGAAAGCGCAATTTCTTCTCTCTTAACACCTTTTTCGCGTCATTGTATTCCCTGCGCTTTTTAAGGACCTCCGGGGCGTAATCGTGTTCCACGTAGACTTTTCTCTCCTGGTGCATAAATCCTTTTTTCTGCCAGGCCAGTCTTACAACCTCTTGTTTTATTTTGAAATTGGAAAATCTTACCAACACCGAACGTGGGGGCGCTTCCGCCGCCGGCCTAGCGGCTAATGAACGATGTGCCTTTTCTATCTTCAAGTCGGTGGTTTGTGGAATATCCAATTTCTCTCTTAGTAAGGATTCCACGCATTCTGCCATTGAGTTAAAACCATTTTCGGTTCCTTCTATCAGACCATGAATTCTTATGTTGTCTCTTCTTTGTTTTCCTTCTTGGTCGGTTAGCTTAGCCTCTATAGCTGCTTGTCTTTTGCGTAGGTCTAGCACAGAATCTTCGAGCACTTTTATTCGATCCTCTGTTTCCAAGATTCGGTTCTCGGCCTGGTCCACTCTGCTGTTTGTCCTTTTCAATTCTTCTCTGAATTCCCGAAATTCGGCCGTAACATCTCGGCGAAATCGTCGTAGCTCCTCAAATAGTGATTTCAGGCTAACCCTTTTGTTAGCTATCACCAGTTCCTCGTCTTCTGAACGGAGATCTTCCAGTTCGGATTCTCCGGCCGATACGTGTCCTGGCCTGGAGAATTTCAGTTTCTTCTGTTTTCCTTTAGACATGATGATTTTGTCTTTTGATTTTCACTCCTCCAAAAATCCGTTAAGTTTGATTTTCAAGGTGTTATCCTGGATTGGGTCTGAGAACTTCAGTGTTAAGCTGCAGTCGCCATGGCGTCCAGACCGGAAGTCCGTGGCCTTTTTTTACAAGAAAAAATAACCTACAGTACAATAAAAATTATACTAAAATATCTGCAATGTAGAGGATAACACCCCCCCCCCCCCAGCTACAGAGGAGCGGGGCGCACAAAAAACAGTCAGTCAACGGTCCGTCATGTGGCGATGATGCACAGTTGTAATCACCGATCGGTCAAAAGTCATTTTGATTACTATTTTCAGTGATAAAGAATAATTTAGCTTACAACACTTACCTGTCCACAACAGCAGTGTCGTTAGCGAACATCTCTTCCTCATTGTCAGACGAACATGAAGCTGGTCCGCTTGTTACGACTCGTGGTTCTGGTCACGTGACCCGGTCAAACCATGATTCCATTATTGCGGTTTTGCGCTTTCATGATTGCGGTTTTGGCGAACAATTTTTCAAAACAAATAAGAACAGTAGTAATAAAAAAAGACTGGCGAACGCTACCATTACACACAGCGGCTTACACAAAACAGATTTTACGCACGGGACGCACGCTTTCAATCGTCGAACTTCTCTGCTTCAATTGGCTCGTTGTATTCGCAGTCGTTGGTAGGTGGGTCCTTCTTGCTAGGTTTTCAGTCATTGGTTCTTCAAGGTTTCAGAAACCCAATTCAAGGCTCTTATTAGTCGAATGAGACGTCAATCAAATCTAAACCAATCAAAGCACTCCTTTGGCTTTCTGTTCGCGGCTGTGTCTGTAGTGGAAGAACGGAAATGCAGCTTCTTTTTTTTTTTTTTTCAGTACGCACTGAGACGCACAGTGCGCACTAGGACGCACGAGGACGCACTAGGACGCAGAGACGTGACCGCCCGCGGTATCCCGGAGTGCAAGAGGTTAAATAAATTACATTAAGAGCCAACTTGCTCCTTCAACCCATTTTAATTTTATTTTGCGTATACGTGCCACCATCATGCACTTTTGCAGCTTTAATAAGTTTTTTCAGAAAAAACTAAAAAACTCGGCAGTAATTTAAACTATAGAAACAATGGCCTGATACACTATTATGTTTCCAGTTAGCACAACTTGGCACCGTCATTTAGCATTTGCCGTTTTACAGTTAGATATGGTGTTAACGTTACTTGCCTCCTATTAAAACGAGGTTAGCAGTCTATCCTCTCTGACACAGCACGATGGAAAACAGTCCCACATCGCTGACAAACAGGAGTAGAGGGCTGGCGGCTATTTGACCAAACTGGGAGTTCAGAGTTAGCAACCACCAGAGAGCGTAGCCACACACCACACATGCTGTGTGCACTGAGGGGGAGAGGCAGGGCGCTGACAAGTAGTATGAGGAGCTTTGCTCAAGAAACGGGGGTATGTGCATTTTAAATAACGATATAAATGATATTCTATGAAACGACCGACGTTTTTATATCGCCATAATGTACAGCCCTATACTGGAGTGTTCCTGAAAATAAGTGATGCCAACTTCTGGATAAAACTTTTGTGTGTGTGGCCTCACTGGAAATGAGAAGGAAATTTGTTTCAATACTTTTTCCACACGTTGTATTGAACCCAGATTTTTTTTTTTTTTTTTGGGGGGGGGGTAGTTGAATTGTAGTATGGTCGCCACGTCTTTGAAAAAAGAAGGTCCATAACTTGTAAAAACCCGAAACGCGTCCAAAGTGAGGGAGAGCTGTTTTTGTCGTTTTGGGACTCCAGAGGAGTCGGCCGTTTCAGAAGCCATAAGTTTTATATGCACATGAAAACTCGTACGATCTCTGGAAGGATTGGAGACTATTTTCATATCGTGGTTGTACCATATTTTTGTGTGTGTGTGTGTGTGTGTGTGTGTGTGTGGTGGTCTCGGTTATGCTGGAATAACCTTCATTCATCGTGCGCCGTTTTCCTGTAATAATGTGATTGTGCCACCACCACCTCTGGCTATAAAGCAGACTACGCAAATGCAATAGGCTCCCAAACTGCAAGTTCCCCTTCAGTTTTTTTTTCCTGGGGGGGAGGGGATTTACTTTTAACTTATTTTGCCTTTTTTTCATTGTAAATTTTTTGCTTTTTGCTCATACTTGCAACTTTATTGAAAATGTGCAGATTTTTTTACCCTTATACTGTGGAGAATGTGGAAATGACGAGGCTGAGTTTATCTTACGAGTCAGGTTTATTCACATTCTCCAACATCATCAAAAACAGAAAGATAAAGAAACCCCCAGACATTCGTCCCTTTATACCCCAGGACATCAAAGCACACAGTCACATTGTATTTAATCCCAAGTCACAGTGCGTCTTCTTCCAGGTCTTCTCACCTCTACCTAAAGTCACTGGTGGCCAGGAAATCCCTCAAGTCCATCTCTTTGCATACAAAAGGCCACATTTCACATCCTCCTGTTATCTCTTAGGAGGCTCAGTCCTTTTGTTCATCTGAGACGTGAAGCATACAGTAAGCATACAGTAATATACATGTGAAGCATATGAAACCCACATATGTGTCCCACAATACGTTACTTTTTTCTTGTAAATTTGCAACTTATAACTTTTTTCATTTAAATTTGCTACTTTTTCATCACAATCTTGCAATTTTTGTCCTTGTACATTTCCAGTTTTTCCCCCCTTTGTGGCTTTTTCAATCATAAATTGGAAAAAAAAATTCCTCTTAAACTTGTATTTTTTTCCTCTGAAATCTGCAACTTTTTCTCATAAATTTCCAAAAAATTTTCTCATGAGCAAATTTCTGTCTTGTGAATTTGCAACTTTAGTCACTGGAAAGTTGCAACACTTCTCATAAATTTGCAACTTTTTTCCTCGTAAATTTGTAACATTCATATTGATGCTGGTGAATTTATATTCTGTAACAGTAAAAATTTTTCTGGTCATCCAGACAATGACCCAACTTTATTTTTTAAATGTTTTGTTATGGGGAGAATCTTTTTCCCCCTTGCAAAGGATTTACCCCCCCCCCCCCCACACACACACCCACAAAAAAAAAAGGCCCTTGCATCGAGCCCCAGAAACGGTCCTGGATGATCGTTCTGGTTTTGTTGTTGCGCATCATTGTAGAAATGTGTGGGAATGAAATGCTGCCATTTATGGTTGTACTGTAAAATTATGTTTTATTTAAAAGACAGCTGAAATATTTCCAGAGTAACTCGATCCGCCCTTGTAAGAAGTTAAATATGTGAAATGGGTTAATGTTGTAGGAAGAAGTGAACAAGTTAGATCATTTTTCAAAGCGCTGAGGCCTTATCTCATTTTGTCCTGCATGTGACGTCATAGTGACAGTCATGCTCCCACAAAAGCCCCGTCACGTCACTTTTCATCACCTTTTATTTGTGTTGTACGCCAAAAACATTTCACACGAGACCACTGACGTTCCTCATTTTAGTGTAGCTGTTTTCATTTTCACTTCCAGACTGTAACCGGTACCAATTTGGGAGGCGAGGACAGCTGGAATTTTCCTCATTTGTGTACATTTCTGGATTAAAATCAGACACTGACTGACTGCTGATGGTTTGACTAAAACGCTTTGACTTCTGTCCTGAAATAAAAAAGTTTTGGCAGACAAATGTGTGCAGTTTGGTTTTTAGACACCAGTGGGCGCTGTTGGTAAACAGATGTGTGCTGCACTGGTGAGTGACTTTCTGCTGGAAGGACACTATGCTGGACTGTTTGTGGACCCCTGGTTTTATAATGGGAAAGAGTTCAAAGCCTTTAGAATAACAATAATCTCCCACGAAAAAAAATAGCTGGGTAATTTTCCAGATGAGGTTAAAAAAAAAATAAATCATTGCATAGAATAACTAGAGGGGACTCAGAGCGCATACCTCCGCCAAGGCTCCATCCCTCCTTCCCTTTGTCCTCCCCTCCGTCCATATCCGCTCCATCCATTTGTACATTGCAAGATAGGGCCTTGGCGGAGGTAGGCACTCACGGATCACCTCCAACATCTAATGAGTTCATCTTTGGGCCAAGAAGCACCTCTGGTGAAAATGTCATCCAGATCCATCCAGCAGTTTTGGAGTATTGCTGCTAACACTCTGTGAGCCTTGGCAGAGGTGTGCATTTTGAGATCATCACATCTAATCATCTGTTCGGCATGCCATTACACACTTTTCCTGAAAGTTTGAATGAAAGGTGCTATATACAGTGGTGTGAAAAAGTCTTTGCCCCCTTCCTGATTTCTCATTTTTTTGTATGTCACACTTAAATGTTTCAGATAATCAAACAAATTTAAATATTAGACTAAAGACAACACAAGTAAACACAAAATGCATTTTTTAAACGAAGGTGTTTATTAAGGGTAAAAAAAAAATAAATAATCCAAATCTACATAGCCCTGTGATTCTGCCCCCCCTTCCCCCGGTTAAAACATAAATTAACTGTGGTTTATCACATCTTTGGTAAGCTGAGTTCAATTTCTCTTGCCACACCCTGGCCTGATTACTGCTACACCTGTTCTCAATCAAGAAATCACTTAAATAGGACCTGCCTGACAAAGTGAGGTAGACCAAAAGAGCCTCAAAAGCTAGACATCATGCGATCCAAAGAAATTCAGGAACAAATGAAAAACAAAGTAACTGAGATCTATCAGTGTGGAAAAGGTTATAAAGCCATTTCTAAAGCTTTGGGACTCCAGAGAACCACAGTGAGAGCCATTATCCACAAATGGCAAAAACATGGAACAGTGGTGAACCTTCCCAGGAGTGGCCAGCCGACCACAATTACCCCAAGAGCGCAGCGATGACTCATCCAAAAGGTCACAAAAGACCCCACAACAACATCCAAAGAACTGCAGACCTCGCTTGCCTCAGTTAAGGTCAGTGTTCATGACTCCACCATAAGAAAGAGACTGGGCAAAAATAGCCTGCATGGCAGAGTTCCAATACGAAAACCACTACTGAGCAAAAAGAACTTAAAGACTCGTCTCAGTATTGCCAGAAAACATCTTGATGATCCCCAAGACTTTTGGGAAAATACTCTGTGGACTGATGAGACAAAAGTTGAACTTTTTGGAAGGTGTGTGTCCAATTACACGTGGCGTAAAAGTAACAGCATTTCAGAAAAGGAACATCATACCAACAGTAAAATATGGTGGTGGTAGTGTGACAGTCTGGGGCTGTTTTGCTGCTTCAGGATGTGGAAGACTTGCTATGGTAAATGGAACCATGAATTCTGCTGTCTAACAAAAAATCCTGAAGGAGAATGTCCAGTTATTGTGACCTCAAGCTGAAGCACACTTGGGTTCTGCAGCAGGGCAATGATCCAAAACACACCAGCAAGTCCACCTCTGAATGGCTTAAGAAAAATAAAATGAAGACTTTGGAGTGGTCTAGTCAAAGTCCTGACCTGAATCTGTTTGAGATGCTGTGGCATGACCTTAAAAAGGCGGTTCATGCTCGAAAACCCTCCAATGTGGCTAAATTACAACAATTCTGCAAAGCTGAGTGGCCAGAATTCCTCTACAGTGCTTTAAAAGACTCATTGCCAGTTATCACAAATGCTTGATTGCAGTTGTTGCTGCTAAGGGTGGCCCAACCAGTTATTAGGTTTAGGGGGCAATCACTTTTTCACACATGGCCATGTAGGTTTGGATTTTTTTCCCCTTAATAAACACCTTCATTTAAAAACTGCATTTTGTGTTCTCTTTGTCTAATATTTAAATTTGTTGGATGATTTGAAATATTTACAGTAAGTGTGACAAACATACAAAAAAATGAGAAATCAGGACTTCTGGTCTGGACACCATGGTGATAGCAGCTTAACGCTGAAGCTCCCAGACCCAATCCAGGAAAATACCTTGAAAATCAGATTTAACGGATTTTTGGAAGAGTGAAAATCAAAAGACAAAGTCATCATGCCTAAAGGAAAACAGAAGAAATCGACATTTACCATGCCAGGACATGCATCGGCCGAAGAATCTGATACGGAGGATTTCCATTCAGAAGACAAGGAGCTGAATGAAGCTAGCAAAAAGGTTAGCTTAAAAATGGTACTTAAAGAATTAAGACGATTTCGCCGAGAGTGTTGGGCCGAATTTCGTGAAATCAAAGAAGAATTAAAAAGGACAAACAGCAGAGTGGACCAGGCCGAGGACCGAATCTTGGAAGCAGAGGAAAGAATAAAAGGGCTGGAAGATACCGTGCTGGATCTACACAAAAGACAGTCAAGACTGGAGGCTAAGCTAACCGACCAAGAAGGAAGACTGAGAAGAGACAACATAAGAATTCATGGTCTGAAAGAAGGAGTCGAGGATGGTTTCACCACAATGGCGGCATGCGTGGAATCCTTACTGAGAGAGAAGTTGGATATTCCCCAAACCACCAACTTGAAGATAGAAAGGGCGCACCGTACATTAGCCCCTAGGCCAGTGGCGGAAGCGCCTCCACGATCGGTGGTGGTGAAATTTTCCAACTCCAAAATAAAAAGAGGTTGTAAGACTGGCTTGGCAGAAAAAAGGATTTATGCACCAAGAGAGAAAAGTTTTCGTGGAACACGATTACGCCCCGGAGGTCCTTAAAAAGCGTCGGGAATACAACGACGCTAAAAAGGTATTACGAGAGAAAAAACTGCGCTTCCAGACACCATTTCCGGCGAAGCTGCGGGTCTTCTACGCGATGAGACGTGTCTCTACAACTCGGCGGAAGAAGCAACCGCGGATATAGCGAGAAGAGGGCTCCCGGTAACGGTGTTTAAACCCGCAGCAGACCCGATCGAAAGAATCAAGGCTCAAACGTGGTCCACACAGAGACCCTCAAAATCCACGGGCCAGCAGCGGGAAACCCAGCGCCAGAGCTACAAGGAAAAACTGGCCGTTTACAGGAGGGAATAACGATATTTTTAGTCAATCTGCACATCCAACCCCCCTCCTACAAGGTAACAAACATTAAAGGAGATGCAGAATCAGCAAGTGGTAAAACATTTCATGGAACAATCATAATATTAGAAACAAATAAGTCTTTAAAAAAAAAAACTTGTTAAAATAGAAATGTGACAATGAACCACATGATCTCTCCACACTAACAAATACTGTATTAACGTGAATGTTTGCTGTGATGGTGGTGGGAGGTTGCGCACAATTTCATAGGGTATAGGCATAAAAAAAAAAATCATTACAAGTTCGGATTGGGATCTGAAATTCACATTAAAAACATGGGACAACTCACAGGGGTAAGAGAGGGCCCTCAGCACGTAACGGAATCTGAGGAATTTCCCTCAGAGCCAATACGCCAACATGGCTCTTCTAAGGTCACTAAAAAGACCTCAGCTCAGGAAGTTCTTTTGTCAGTTTCTTGTTTTAAAGTTTTATATACTATGTTCTTAATGTTTTTTATGTTCTTAATGTTCTTTCAGTTTCTGAGTAGCATAAAAGAGGGCCACCACACTGTTATATTAAATAAGACAACACAATGGAGAAACAGGGTGTAACCAAAATAATCTCATATAATGTAAAAGGGATCCTGAATCCAGTTAAAAGATCCAAGATTCTAAGCAAAATGAAAAAAGACAAAGCAGGAATAATATTTTTACAAGAACACCCACCTAACAGACGTGGAGCACACTAAACTCAATAGACAAGGGTTTAAAATGATCTCTTCATCTTCATATAAGTCAGGGAGGAGGAGGGGAGTAGCAACATTGATCTCAACCAAAATTATATTTGAAAAAAAATCAGAACACAAAGATAAAGAAGGGAGACACAGTTTGGTACTTGGGCGGCTAGAGGGAGAAGATATCACCCTGCTGAATGTATATGCACCTCCAGGGGCTAACTGGAAATTTTATAAAAATGTATTTGACCTAATGATAACTAAAGCCCAAGGTTTAGTGATATGTGGTGGAGACTTCAATCTAAGACTGAATCCATACTGGGATGCATCAGGTAATTCTCCACATCAAAATAACACTCAAAGTAGGAAAATTTGGATGCTACTAAAAGAAATGGGAATCTGTGACGTGTGGAGGGAATTCAACCCCAGTATAAAAGATTATACACTTTACTCAGCACCACATTCATCATACTGAAGGATTGACTATTTTTTTATGTTTGATAGAGACATTGGAAGAGTAAAAACATGTAAAATAGGACTGATGGATCTCTCTGACCACAGTCCGATCTATATGGACTTAAGTATCCAAAAAATACACAAATAATACATTTTCTTGGAGGTTAAATTCAAATGTGCTGAAAGGACCACTGAAAGATGAATTGGAATCAGATATTCTCAGATATTTGGAAGAAAATTATAATGGAGAAGTATCCCCTTTAATACTGTGGGACGCATGCAAAGCTGTAATAAGGGGAAAGTTTATTGCAAAACTGGCAATCCAAAAGAAACTGAGACAAGAAAAACTAACCACATTAGAGTCAGAACTTAAGAACCTAGAAAAAGAGCACAAAGACAACACTCATTCTAATGACTCGCTCAAAATTAAGGAAATTAAAAAACAAATAAATGAGATTTACACAATAGAAATCCAGAAGAAACTTACATTTCTGAAACAAAAATACTATGAAGCAGGCAGCAAATCGGCCCTAGCCTATAAATTGAGGAAACAACAAACGGAGAGAGCAATCTACAAAATCAGAGACCCAGTATCAAAGGAAATAAAATTTAGAATTCAGGATATTCTTAAAAGCTTTGAGAACTACTACAAGAACTTGTACTCCCTCAAAAAACATAAAAACGCATCCGAAACATTCCTAAACACATTAAACCTTCCCCAACTTACTGAGTCTCAAAGTAAAACACTACTGTCAGAAATACAACCTAAAGAATTAGAAAAAGCAATTATGAAACTTAAAGCTAACAAATCCCCAGGAGCAGATGGCTATACAGCAGAGTGGTACAAAACCTTTAAACAGCAACTATCTCCTCTCCTCCTGAAAACATTTAACTGTCCTCCACACAGGGGAAATCCCCCCCCCCCTCCTGGAGAGAAGGGGTCATTGCAGTCATACCTAAACCTGAAAAGGATAAACTAGACTGCTCCAACTACAGACCAATCAGTGTGTTAAATCAGGACTATAAACTTTTTACTGCTATCCTTGCCAAAAGGTTAGAAAATATACTGACAGACTTAATTCATTTAGACCAAACAGGTTTTATAAGACAAAGACAGACACAAGACAACATTAGACGCACTTTACACATAATTCATCATATAAAAAAATATAACTTAAATGCAGCCATATTGGGATTAGATGCTGAGAAAGCATTCGATTCGGTTGACTGGTCTTTCCTATATAGAATCTTATCCAGTTTCAATTTTCATAACAACTTCATTAGAACTATCCAGGCATTATATAAAAAACCAACAGCTAAAATAAGGATTAACAGTAAATTATCATCATCTTTTGAGCTGGAAAGAGGATGTTGTCAGGGCTTCCCCTTGTCTCCACTGCTCTTTGCAATCTTCATAGAACCTCTGAGCCAATGGATAAGACAGAATCAAAAAATTCAAGGTATTACACTTGGTCAGAAGGAACATAAAATAGCACTCTTTGCTGATGACATTTTAATATACCTGGGGCAGCCGGACACCTCTTTTCCAGAACTAATCTCAGTTTTTTCAGAGTATGGAGATTTATCGGGGTACGAATTAAACATGCATAAAACCCAAGTTTTAACATTCAACTATGATCCAAATCAATATTTACTAAGCAAACTCAAAACTAACTGGGAGATGGAATCTATGAAATATCTGGGGGTCAATATCCCGAAACAACTCAACAAAATTATAACACTAAACTATGATCCACTGATGGCAAAAATAAAATCTGATCTAGCAAGATGGAATATGATACCATTCTTGGGTACTGCACAAAGAATTGAAGCAGTCAAAATGAATGTACTTCCACGTCTTCTATACCTTTTCCAAACAATACCGGTAGAACCTCCCAAAAAAACATGGCAAGAACTGGACAGAAGGATCTCAAGATTCATATGGCAGGGCAAGAGACCTAGAATCAGATATAGAACCCTACAGCTAAACAAAAGACAAAGGTGGGCTCGCGCTGCCAAATATCAGGGACTATTTTAAAGCCGCACAAAATAAAACGTTAATAGAGATATGTAACCCAGTCTACACTGCACAATGGAAGGAGATGGAATGCCAAATAACAAGTGACATCCCCCTACAGGCGATAATGGGGAACAATGCCTTGCCTAAACTTTTGAATAACACTAACCCGTGGATCGAGTCCCCGCTAAAAATTTGGTTTAAGATAGTCGGAGAGAATCAAACTAAAGAACCCTATCGATTTCTGCAATGGATTGCCTATGATCAAGACTTTACTCCTAATAAAACAGACACTAGATTTAAAAAGTGGAAAGAGAACGGACTGATAAAATATTACGATTTTTTTAAAGGGCAAATTTTAAGAAGTTTTGAAGATTTGAAAAAACAAGGTCTAATAAATCAAGACCTTTACAGGTTCTTTCAGCTTAGACACCACATAAACAATATACTTAAAAAGGAGGATTTGGAAAGGGCCCAGTCAGGTGTTCTGAAGATCTTCTTAATGGCATATAAAGGGATCCCAGGGATCAGATACATTTCTAAAATATACCAAGGTCTTCAAGACTTAAAAGGAGACAACACATCATATATAAAAGAGAGATGGGGAAAAAGAGGGGAATTTCACTTTACAACTGGAAATATGGGAAAAGCTAAATAAACAACAATGGAAAAGTACCTCATCCCTGCAGTGGAGAGAATTTGGATGGAAAAATTTGGTAAGATTTTTCAGAACACCTGTACAAAACAAATTTACTCGTAAGGGGTTGAATTGTTGGCGCTTGTGTGGTGAAGAGACTGCAAATCATTTTCATGTGTTTTGGTCATGCCCAGTTAAGATAAGATAAGATAAGCCTTTATTAGTCCCACAACGGGGAAATTCCAGGATTGCAACAGCACAGGGATAGCAACACTCAGAGCAACAATCAGAAGGCAAGAAAAAAAACAAGCAAGCAAGAGCAGCTAATATACATATGTACGTATTACTATAAAATATATATATATACACACACACACAGACACACAGTGCAGAGCATTGTAGCTGGATGGAATAAATATATGAATATATGAACACACAGTGCAGAGCATTGTAGCTAGATGGAATAAATATGTAAATATATAAACACCCACAGTACGGAGCATTGCAGCTAGGTGGAATAAATATGCAAGTATATAAACACACACAGTGCGGAGCAATGTAGCTAGATGGAATAATATGTAGATATATAATATATAAACACACCCAGTGCTGAGCATTGTAGCTAGATGGAATAAATATGTAAATATATAAACACACACAGTGCAGAGCATTGTTGCTAGATGGAATGAAACAGCATAACCGTCTACTTAGTTATCCTACATGGTATGATTATGTGCCCATACATATTCTCACCCTCCATAGCGACCGGTAAGTTCCTAGTTGTATGCCGGAGGGGACCATTGTGTAAGTCTATTGCATCTTTTGCATTCAAAAAACTATTAGTTTGTTACGTCTTTTTGCTATCTCTGCGAGCAGCCCTGCTTAGGTTGTACAGTCTGACAGCCGTTGGTAGGAAGGACCTACGAAACCTCTCGGTTGTGCACCTGGGATGATGTAGTCTGCTGCTAAATGAGCTCCTCAGTGCATTCAGTATGTCCTGCATAGGGTGGAACTCGGACTCCAGCAGAGATGACAGTTTAGCCACCGTCCTTCTCTCTCCTATCTCCTCCATCGGATCAAGGCGTTGCCCCAGGACAGAGCTAGCTTTCTTAATCAGTTTGTTCAGTCTCTTCCTATCGGCTGCAGTAATGCCACTGCCCCAGCAGACCACTCCAAAAGTGATGGCTGATGCCACCACCGTGTCATAGAATGACTTCAGCAGCGCCCCTTGTACACCAAAAGACCTGAGTCTCCTCAGCAGGAACAGCCTGCGCTGTCCCTTCTTGTAGAGTGCATCAGTATTGTGTGACCAGTCTAGTTTATTGTTCAGATGAATACCCAGGTACTTATAGGATGTCACCATCTCGATGTCTGTTCCCTGTATATTTACTGGTACTGTGAGGGGCTGCCCATGCCTGCGGCAGTCCACCACCAGCTCCTTAGTTTTCCTCGCGTTGATCTGGAGGCAGTTCCGATGGCACCAGTCCACGAAGTCCTGGATAAGCCCTCTGTACTCAGCTTCATCTCCATTGGAGATGAGGCCAACGATCGCAGAGTCATCAGAGAACTTCTGTAGATGGCAGTGTGTTGTGTTGTGTGAGAAGTCCGCAGTATAAAGAGTGAACAGGAAGGGAGCCAGCACCGTTCCCTGGGGGGCCCCCGTGCTACTGATGATCGTGTCGGACACACAGTCCCGGGTTCTCACAAACTGAGGCCGGTTCGTGAGGTAGTCCAGGATCCATGATGACAGGTGCTGGTCCACCCCTGCGCGCAGCAGCTTGTCCTTCAGGATCATCGGTTGGATGGTGTTGAAAGCACTGGAGAAGTCAAAGAACATGATCCTCACCATATTCCCGGGCTTCTCCAGGTGGGACAGAGAACGGTGAAGGAGGAAGATCACCGCATCCTCCACCCCAATGCCATGCTGGTAGGCGAACTGGAGTGGATCCATCGCTGGTTCCACCAGGGGGCGGAGGTGAGCAAGGAGCAGTCTCTCCAGGGTCTTCATCAAGTGGGACGTCAAGGCCACCGGTCTGTAGCTGTTCAGGTCTTTGGGGTGGGAAGTTTTTGGTACAGGTACCACACAAGATGTTTTCCACAGCTGTGGTACCCTCCCCAGTTTCAGGCTCATGTTGAAGATATACGTCACAATCCCACACAGCTGGTCTGCACAGGACTTGAGGAGCTTTGCGCTGATGCCGTCCGGTCCCGGCGCCTTCCTCGCCTTGATCTTCCTCAGCTCCGTCCTCACCTGGGTCCTGGTCAGGGTCAGGATGGGGGGCTGTGTGTTGGGAGTGGGGGGGTGTTGGTGGAGTGGGGAGTGGGCAGCAGGACTTGATTTCTTTAGAGGCAGCAGGGGTTGTTGTGCAGTCAGGGGGGAGGGCGGTTGGTCAAATCTATTGAAAAACAGATTCAGGTTGTTCGCCCACTCCCTGCCCCCTGTGGCCTGGGGGGAGGTATTCTGGAGCCCCGAGATGGTTTTGAGGTTTCTCCAGACCCCGCTGATGTCGCTCTGTTGCAGCTTGTCCTCCATCTTCTTCCTGAAGCTGTCCTTGCCTTCTCTGATCTTTCTCCTCAGCTCCCTCTGTACGGACTTCAGCATCTCCCTGTTCCCTGACCTGAAGATCCTCTTCTTCTCTCTCAGAAGTGTTTTTATCTCAGGGTTGATCCAGGGTTTGTTGTTTGAGTGACGCCGTATGGTCTTGGTGGGAACGGATTTGTCCACACAGAAGCTGAGGTAGCCCGTGAAGGTGTGAATGAGGCCATCGATGTCCTCACCATGTGGATCGCAGAGCTGCTTCCAGGCGGTGGCTTCAAAACAGCCCTTTAGGGTGTCCATTGTCTCCTCAGACCACAACTCCACAGTGTGCATGGCCGGAGGTTGTCTGTGCACTAGGGGTTTGTACACCGGCCGGAGATGAACCAAGTTGTGATCCGATCTCCCGAGTGGGGGGAGTTGTGATGAGGTGTACGCCTCCTTAGTGTTTGCGTAGAATAAATCCAGTGTTTTATTGTCTCTAGTGTGGCATGTGACATACTGGGTGAACGTGGGTAGAATGGGAGACAGTGAAACATGGTTGAAATCGCCTGAGATGAGGAGAAGAGCATCTGGGTGTTCTGTCTGCAGCCTGCTGGTTACTGAATGGATGACGTCACGTGCTGTCCCAGCGTTCGCCGTCGGATTTGCATAAACAACAATGCAGATCACGTGTGAGTGTTCTCTCGGGAGATATGTAGGCCTCATGCTAACAGCTAGCAACTCAATGTCTTTGCTGCAGTGTCGTTGTTTAACAGTGATATGTCCCGGTCTGCACCAGTTGTTGTTAACATACATTATCACTCCACCGCCCCTAGCCTTGCCACTGTCTGGTGTTTGGTCAGCTCGTATCATGTGAAAACCCTCCAGCTCAATGTTAGCATCTGCTGCTAGTTCAGTTAGCCACGTCTCAGTAAACAAAAGGAGAGAGCACTCCCGGTATGTGCTATCATAACGGGAGATAGCCGCTAGCTCATCTAACTTTCCCAGTATCGACCGTACATTTCCCATGACAACAGATGGAAGGGAGGGTCTGTACCTTATATTTTTTGTCCTCCGCCTTACTCCAGCCCGGCAGCCGCGGCGTTTTCGCCTCAGTTCTCTCGGTATGTCGAGTTTTTCCAATGGGACCGGGTGGCGGTTGAATGCTAGCAGCTGTTCTCTGCTGTATCGTATCCTGCTATAAACAGTGGCTCCGTCCACCGGCTCAGGAGACATTTAGGACGATCTGTGTGTCCGTGATATAAGTGGGGTGAAAAAAAAAAAGACGGATCAAAAGAGAGAGGAAGGGAAAAAGACTCGGAATCGAGCCGCTGTTGCAAAAGGCAGCCTACTCGTGTGGCGCCGAGAGAAAAAAAAAAAAAAAAAAAAAAAAAAAGTTATCCACCAATATTGGACTAATGTACAGACAATATTGGGGAAAATATTCAAAATAACAGTCCCCTTTTCTTTTGTAACTTTGTATGTGGGTTTACTACCGGAATCACTGGAAAGACGAGGAGAAAAATACTTATTCACTGTTTTCATATTGGCAAGCAAAAAAGCTCTAACTAAAAAATGGATGTTGAAGGACTGTCCTACACCTGAAGATTGGATTAACGTGATTCAAGACATTTACTCGATGGAAAAGTTGACATTCGCACTGAGACAGGACATGGATGGGTTCATGAACTTTTGGCAACCCTGGATCGCATATGTGTCCTCCATTAGATCTAACAATATTGGCACCGCTCTTTGTTCCAACGCTACTCAGATGCTCTTTTATTTTTATTTATTTTAATTATTATTATTTTTGTTTTTTGCTCTTTTGTTTTTGTTCTTTTTTGTATTTTCTTTTTTGTTTGTTTTTTTTTGTTCTCTTTAATTTCTCTTTTTCTTTCGCTTAAAAAAAGGGGTGTTGTAATAATTATTCTTCCAATGTTGTCAAAAAAAAGGGAACGTGATGAAAATGTAAACAATGCAATGCTGTAATGACGTGTATACCCTTTACAAAAACTTAAATTTAAAAAAAAAAAGAAAAAAAGAGAAATCAGGAAGGGGGCAAACACGATCTCACACCACTGTAAATGCAATCCATTATTATTATTATTAACAGACAGAGAAACGACAGCAAAAACAAAATGACTACATAATAATAATAATGACAAGACTCATAATTGTATTGACCATACATTGGGGCTGGGCAATGTCACCTTAAATCAACATCATGGTTTATTGAATCTTTCAGGTCATTTTTTTTTCCTCCTCTCTTCTCCCTTACAGGTTACTGACAAGGTTCATAAATTATTAAGCAATATTACACAGCAGTGTGGTATCATACCATTTTTTTTGCAGTTATCAACTACAAATTCACATCATAGCCATATTATCTACCGCAACAAACTTGTAAGAAATATGACCATGACAGAGATACAAACGCTCACCTGGTACACTGACAGATCTAGACATTTTCCTCCAAGCATTTGCTTCCAAATTTTGATCATGATATCCTTTTGTTGTGAGATCAAAGGGTACCGGGTTGTTTGATGCAGCAAAGTTCAGCCTCTCCACCATCCATCACCTACCGTTGTCGTCTTCCTGTAAAGGCGTCCTATGTCCCACCCTTCCTTAATTATGATTGGCTGCTTAGAAAGGTCTGACATTGACAAGCGCAGCTGTAGAGTAGTCTGACAAGTTGAACTTTTTTCAGCCCTGAGCACCGCAACAAAAAGCGGCCACCGCTCAAAGCATTTCAGCGCCGAGGGCGCTCAGCGCTGTAAATGCTAGACTACATAAAGAATGAACAGAAAATAGTTGCCCACAGCAGAAAAAATGAGTTTGGTGGACACGCCCCCCTATTACTTTTCTGCAGTGTTTGACTTCCAGGCTGCCGAGGCACATGACCCTATGGCGTGATCACGCACGTAACTGAGTGGACATGTCTTAAAGGGGCAGTACATGAAAAGTGCCAGATGAATATATAAAATAATATTCAAAAAAAATCCTGCATACACATCGTGATCTGAATCACCACCAAAATCTAATCATCTGTTCCCCGTGCTGTTATACACCTTTCCTGAAAATTTCATCAAAATCCGTTCATAACTTGAGTTATGTTGCTAACAGACAAACCAATGCCACTAAAAACATTGCCTCCCTCCTCCCTTGGCGGAGGTAAAAATTTAATTGGCATCCATATTAGCATGGCAAATTTACATGGAAAAGTTGGAAATTTTTGATTTTAAAAGTAACAAATTTGCAATAAAAAGTAGCAAAATTATGAGAACCGGTTGCAAATGAAAATGAGGGGGGAAAATGGCAAATTAAGAAAACAAAGTTGATAATTTGAGGCAAAAAGTGACAATTCACAAGAAAGCTGTGAATTTGACAAAGTTGCAAATTTATGAGAAAAAGTTGCAAGTTTATTAGAAAACAGTTGAAAATTTGTGAGGAAAAAGTTGATAATTTCTGAGGAAAAGTGACAATTTATAAGAAATTGCAAATTTATGAGAGTTGTGCATTTATGAGAAAAAAGTTGACTATTTACAAGAAAAAGGTAGAAAACAGGAAAAAAGTTGGCAATTTATGAGGAAAAAGCAGGGAAAATTTACAAGAAAAAAGTTGCACATCAAGAAAAGAAGATGACAATTTACAAGAAGTTGCAAATGTTTGAGAAAAAGTTGTAAATTTATGAGAAAAAAGTAGAAAATTATGGGTAAAAAAAATTGATAATTTGAGAAAAAAAAGTTGAAGGTGTACTAGACAGTGTTTTCGTGAAGTCAAATATTAAAAAAATGCATTAAGAAAATGTTTAGAAAGGTGTAGAATTAAAGTCTGTATGATGTTCAAAAAAGCATGATGAAAGAAAAACTTGCTTGTTCCCGTGCTAAAATGTACGGAACCTGAATCTGTGGGACAGCTTTTCAAAACTGGAAGAAGTAAAGCATCAAAAGTACATTGGTTTTCCATGTGTATTTGGCTGTATAATATTTTGAAGGCATCAGGCGGTGCTTTTTGGAGCAGATCCAGGGGGATTGTGACTTTCGGAACGCCACAGTGTGATCTGGGCTTGCAGGAGGTTCACCCTGCCTCAGCAGGAAAAAAATCTGACCTAAGGACACAGACGTGCTTGTCGGGCGCGCCCCAGTCTGTGTTGCTCTGAGGTGTAGGAATGCACTGTGGTTGAGGCTAATGTTAGCTGGCTAACGCAGACAGTCGGACACAGCCTGAGCAGATCAATCAAAAATTGTTTCACAGCCTAAATAAAGCATCACTAGAGACGTGTCTGTGGTTTGAGTGGTCCAGTGGGACAGGACGGTCCCTGGGGCCTCATGATCGCAGGATCGATCCGGAAGTGAGCGGCTAACTCTGTTAGCTGCGGCTAACTAAAATAACATCTAGAATGAGAAATACCGGTCCACTGTTGGTAGATGATCAACTGAGGATGTTAGACGGGGCGGCTGAGTCATGTTAAGGGGAACCACAAGCAGTAGCTAGGCTAACTCGGCTAACGGCACCATTCCAGGGCCGTCTCAGCCAAAACATGATGAAACAAGAGCACTCTGAGGCGAGTGCAGTGTCCCCCACATCCATTTTCTTTGAAGATCCAATACTTACTGACAAAGAGCAGTTTTCAGCTTTTCAATATAATTTCTGTGGCAGAACCAAATTATGATAAACCATCATTCATGAATATACAACCCATAGTTGGAGAGCAGGATCCCGAGGTGAACCTGTGTAGCAAGTTTGATCCTAGAGAGCTTTACACATTCTATAGTAAGAGATCATAGGGAGTGTCAACCTTGACCTTTGACCTTTTGACCCCAAACCTGTAGTCGGAGGTCATGGTCTCAGAGTGAACCTGTGTACCAGGTTTGGTGACTGGGGCTGCAGCTAACGACTATTTTACGGCTCAAGTAATCAACCACTCTAATCGACGATTACTCGAGTAATCGGATACTTTTTTTTAAAGAAACTTGCATTGACCAACATGTGCGGAATTTTTTTTCAAAAAGAGCAGTAGTAATTGTACCAAACACTCAATAACACAGGTACACATTTATTGCAATGTTTATTGCATAGAATGTAACTTGAAACGTAACGTTACACCATAAAGTTCTGGTGGCTGTATGTTCTTTGGTCATACAAGCATCATTAGCATAGCTGACTCCATTCTATTCATCTTAATTTAAAATCTCAATCTCGTACCTTGTCTTGGGCGCGCTGGCTGTGCATGATGTGGGATGCGTTCTACCGAGACACTGTAACATCGACGTTGTGGTATGCTAGCTCGTTTTTTCTCACTTTCTTCCTTTTTGCTGTCACTCGCTCTGATATGGTGCCTTTAAACAAAGCCACGTCTTATTTACATAGCGTGACCGGAAGAAGGTCATTAAGACCAAAAGTGCTACATTAAATGACACGTCGAAGTATAGATTTTGAATCGACAGATTTTTGTGATCGAATTATTCGAGCAACCATTGCAGCCCTATTGATGACCAAACTTTACTCGTTGTACAGTAATAAGGCATAGGGAATGCTAACCTTGACCTTGACCTTTTGACCTCAAACCCACAGTCAGAGGTCAGGATCCCCAAGGTGAACCTGTGGAACAGGTTTGGTGGCCCTAGCTTTACTCATTTTATAGTAATAGTAAACGTAGCATTTACCATAGTGCAACTGCAATGTGAACTTTGACCGTTGACCTCAAACCCATCGTCAGGTGAGGGTGTAAGCCATCCGAGGTGTGTATTAGATACAACTCCAGTATCGATTTAAAAAGCCTACAACATTTTGTTCAGTAGTTATTGTGTTTAGAAGCTTTAGGGAAAATCTAACCTTTGACCTCAAGGTTATCCAATGAGCCACATTGTAATATGCGCATCATCAGAGTGTATCAAACCATGGTACCAAGTTTCAAAACGATCAGAGCAAAACTGTAGGAGGAGCTGATTTCACAAAAGTGGGACAGATGGACCCATAAAGCAGAAAACAGCTGGAACTGAGCTATAAGATTGAGCGTGCGTTGATGCACCGGCTGAAAACGTCGGCTTCTAGTGGGGTGAGTAGCCATGAAAACCATGGTTGCTTGGCTAAGCGAACTAGGGTAGCTGCGAGGCCTGGTGTGTGGTTTACAGCGACACATCGACGCCCACCATCGTTAAAATGGGCGGAGCTGGAGCCATGCTGGAGTAAAGACGTGTCCCTCAGTGCTCCCGCAGACTTTTGGACATTTTACTTTTAAAAACGAAGTTTCTTTGATAAAGCTCAATACAGACCTCGTCACCTATCATTGTCGGACTCTCCTGCCCACTTTTAATCGTCATGATGGATAAACTTCAGAAGTTTAAATTCGACGCTACCGACAAACCCAATAGGCCCAACACGAGGCTGCAAGCCGAGCTGGAAAAGAATGACGAACCACAGAGCGCAGTGCCAACGCTGACCACGGACGAAGGCTTTAAAAACTCAGATTTGGCATCCTTAAGAGAAGACATCACACAAATTATACGGGAAGAATTTAAGAATGCCTTAGCTAACGATTTTGCCTCTCTCAAAGCCGAAGTCCAGGCTGTACGTTCGGAAATAGCTAGCAACGCCACCTCCGTTAGCGCACGATTTGGCACAATTGAAGCTAACATTCAAGACGTGAAAGACGGCTTGTCTACTTGGTCAGATGATATAACTGGGCTTCAGAGCTCGGTGAAAGAGCTCCAAAGTGAAGTGAAGTCACTGCGGCGCAAATGTGAGGATCTGGAGGGGAGAATGAGACGTGGAAATATCCGCATTGTCGGTGTCAATGAGCAAAACCCCTGCAATCCAAATGAGGGTGGCTAAAATTATTAAACAAGCCTTATACATGGACCGAGAAGTGAAAGTTGATCGATCTCATCGTACACCAGCACCACGGACCGCGAGAGCAGACAGACCCCGAGTGATAATCGCCAAGATGCACTATGAGGGAGATGCAGCGGATATTTTGAGAAGAGCCAGGGAAAAGGCACCTTTGATGTATAACGGTAACAGGATCAGCATCTTCCCTGACTACACGGCAGGTGTTGATAAGCCCGGGCTGCCTTTTCAGATGCACAGAAGGCGCTACGAGGCCGACGTGATGTGCGCTTTGGTTTTTTTTACCCCGCAAGATTCCGGATCACTTTCGGGAATGAGAGTCAGGACTTTCATGATCCAACAAAGGCCATGGACTACATAAAGAACAATATCCTGCCCGAAGCTGATGATCCTTGAGGTACCATGTTTGGATTATATAGCGTGAGTCCGCAGGTTATGATTGCAGTGGGTGCTAATCTGTTAAAATATGTTGTTTTGTTTTTTTTTATGGTGACGAGAATAATACATTTTTTTTCCTATCCTGTATTGTTATAGTGTAATGTGTTGAGTACTTTGAAAATTTTCATTTAATGTTGTTCCTTATCGTAATTTTAGTCTGTAGGGGCCTGAGCTCCTTTAGTAAATTTGTTTTGCCGATTTAATTTCTGCTCCTTTTTTTTTTTGCTGTGGACACAGCCTACCATAGCAGGTTGTGTATTTAGCTGCTAATATACAGTGGCTAGGGACTTAATCCCACCCTTTAGTATTTCGCTTGTTCGATATACATTTTGTTTTTGTGTTTCTTGCGTTCTGATCCCTTTGTTCCCCGGGGATCACATATTATTTAAAAGAGCAACAGAGTCACTATTTGTTACTTACTGGAACCATATTCTCTCAGTCATAAAGTCTTTCCACTTCGATGCAACATTCCTGTGTGAAGTAATATTCCCTATGTTGTTTCTGCAGTACTCTCGATCATGGGCCCGCTTCTGCCTCAAAACAACTTTTATGATGCCCTATACTGTAACTATCTGCACCACAGTACTTAAGTTATGAGTCCATTGACAATTATAAGATATAATGTGAAGGGTCTAAATAGCCCCATTAAAAAGAAGAAAATATTATTACAGCTTAAACGTTTGAAGTGTCAAGTAGCACTATTACAAGAAACCCATTTGTCCGATGATGAGCACCTGAAATTAAAGAAATCCTGGGCAGATAAGGTGTATTTCTCATCTCACCGCTCAGGTAAAAGAAGAGGGGTAGCAATATTAGTACATAGACAAGTTAATTTTGTTGATACATTTGTACATGCAGATGGAGAAGGTAGATTTATTCTGGTAAATGGGCTGCTTGATGGCATACCTGTCTCCCTAATTAATGTGTATGCCCCAAATGAGGACCAACCAGGCTTCATCAAATTACTATTTAACAGAATCACGGAGTATAGTGTTGGTCTTTTGCTCATGGGGGGAGACTTTAATTGTGTAATGTCACAACAAGATAGACAACCTCCACCTAAAGCATCCATATCCAAGATGGGCAAGATGCTTAAATATTTGACTGCTGAAGCAGGAATGGTTGATGTATGGCGATCAAAATTTCCAAAAGAAAGAAATTTTACATTTTACTCTAACAGTCATGCATCCTTTTCAAGGATTGATTATTTTTTTACTTCTAAAGCTGAACTCCACAGAGTTGAAGACATAACTATCATGCCCATTACAATCTCTGATCATGCCCCAGTGGTTCTTCAGTGGGACATGGGATTGACACCAACTTATAAACAATGGAGATTGAACGCCTCTCTTCTTAATGATAAAGATTTCATTACTCTCATTAAAACAGAGCTCAAGAACTATCTTGATATAAATGATACACCTGGCATGTCTCCTCTTGTACTTTGGGACTGTGCAAAAGCCTATTTAAGAGGCTGTATAATTTCTTATGCTACTGCAAAAAGGAGGCAAAAAATGGCTAAACAAACAGAATTGGAGCATAAAATTAGGGAGCTCAAACATAAGCATAAACGAGGGATGGCGTCTAATCTCTTAACTGAACTCAAAGCAGCCCGCTCAGAGCTACAGGAGCTACTATCAGAGAAGATCGAGGGAACTTTACGTTTTGCCAAGCATCAGCATTATGAACATGGAAATAGAGCGAGCAGGCTTCTGGCTTTCAAATTACGTAAACAACAATCTTCTAATATTGTACATAAAATAAAATCTGGACACAAATATATAGTAAAGCCTAAGGAAATAGCTGAAACATTCGGAGAATTTTATAAATCTCTCTACCAAGATACTGATACATGCCCCGATGAGTCCAATATTGCTCAATTCTTACAGGATATTAATATACCTCAGTTATCTGGCGAAATTGCTGCAAATTTGGATGAACCAATCCAAGATTGGGAAATAAAACAATGTATTTTATCTCTCAAAAATAATAAATGTCCTGGTCCAGACGGATTTATCAATGAGTTTTATAAATGTTTCCATGAAGAACTTATTCCACTCCTCTTAAAAGCTTATCACCATTCATTAGAAACAAAAACAATGGCTGTGTCATGGGCAGAAGCTACTATAGTGGTATTACAGAAGGAAGGTAAAGATCCCACTGATTGCAGCTCTTACAGGCCATTGTCTATGTTAAATGGAGATGTTCGTATCTTGATGGTGTATTGGCATGGCGACTAAATGACATAATAACTAACATTATTCATCCAGACCAGACTGGGTTTATTGTCGGGAGACATTATGCAAATAATTTACGTCGTTTGTTTAATATCTTATCATACCAAAAACAAAGCAAAACCAAGACAGTTGTATTATCACTGGATGCCCAAAAGGCTTTTGATAGAGTGTCATGGAAATATCTTATTCAAACATTAAAAAGATTTAATTTTGGCCCTAAATTTATCGACTGGATTGAAACCATATACTCTTCACCTCAAGCAGCTGTGAGAGTTAATGGGTTTCGATCTACAAGGTTTAACTTGGAGCGTGGTTGCAGACAAGGGTGTCCTCTGTCACCCTTGCTCTTTGCTTTAAGTATAGAGCCAATGGCCCAACTCATTAGAGATGACAATAATATTAAAGGGGTGCTGATTGGCAAAGAAGTACATAAAATATCACTGTACGCGGATGATGTCCTACTGTATCTGACAGAGCCATCCTGTACAATTCCATGTTTAATGAAAATTATATCAACATATGGATATTTCTCAGGATATGAAATTAATGTTGATAAAACTGAGGCAATGGACATTTTGGACAATATTTCACCAGAGTTTAAACAACAAAGTGGCTTTCGTTGGCCTAAAGAAGGTATAAAGTATTTGGGTATCTATGTTCCCCTTTCATTAGACAAGATATTTGATGCAAATTATGGTAGGATAATTAGTACTATAAAAAATGACCTAAACCGTTGGTCATCATTGCCTTTGTCTCTCCTAGGTCGCATAGAAGCCATTCGTATGAATGTTCTGCCTAAGCTTTTATATCTGTTTCAAATGTTACCAATACTAATACCTAAGTCAACATTTGAAGAAATGGACAAAACATTCTCAAAATTTATATGGCAGGGCAAGCGCCCTCGGATAAAATATAAAACACTTCAAAGACTTAAGGAAGAAGGGGGGCTTAACCTGCCAAACTTGAAATATTATTTTTGGGCTTCACAATTAAAACCATTGATTTCATGGATGCAGAATGACATTCATACGAGATGGGTGGACATTGAACAAAACCTGAGCCTCAAGCCACTACAAGCTTTGCCTTTTGCTAATATTCCAGTAGTGGGCTTATCAAGGTGGACTAAAACCACACTTGATATCTGGAAGAGGGTTGGAATTGTCTTTAAGTTACCAACTAGTCTATCTGCCTTGTCTAGTATCGGGCATTTAAAATCCTTTATACCAAGCAGATTGGATACGAACTTTCTCAAGTGGGCTGATCATGGGCTTATTTACATACATCAGTTAATCGATAAGGATGGTTTTGTATCGTTTGAATATTTGAGAAGACGCTTCCAACTCCAAAAAAATGATTTTTTCAGATATCTGCAAATACGATCTTTTTTGGTTTCTCATAAAGAGTGGGATAAAGTGCTAGACCCATCACTCATTGAACATTTTTTAATTCAAACTCAAAAACACAAAGAGGATAAAAAAGTGATCTCAAAGTTATACAAAATATTTGGTTTAATGGCTCAAAATAAACCTATTCTGGCAAAACAAAGATGGGAGGCAGAGGCGGGTCAAATTTTCTCTGATCAAATGTGGGAAGAGGTATGTACAGTGGCGCATAAGACCACAAATTCAAATACATGGAGGGAATTTAAGTGGAAGATATTTAGTAGATATTTCAGAACACCAGATATTGTGGCCAAGATGACACCAAATGTTCCAAGCCTGTGTTGGAGAAATTGTGGTACAGAAGTGCCTAATCACACACACATTTTCTGGTCGTGCCCTAAAATACAAACATTTTGGGATGAGGTATACAAGGCTATAAATCATATGTTTCAAGTTACAATACCAAGGGACTTGGCAGTAGCAGTTCTTGGCATCACCCCTCCGGAAGTGCACGGGAGAGCACCAGCATACCTCCTAAACATACATTTTGTAGCAGCCTTAAAATGTGTCACTGCCTCTTGGATGAAAACAGACCCACCCTCCTTCAGTGCATGGCTTCAAAAAGTACAAGAACTTTATCACATGGAGAAGATTACTTACGCACTGAGACTCCAATTACCTACTTTTAAATCAAGATGGCATCCAGTATTTTTTTTTTTGACAGATGCTGTTTCTCTTATATTGATGTGGAATTTGTGTATTAAATAATCTTGACTACATATGGTAATTATATCTGTAATGACTCTGTTGTTAAAAATTTTAATAAAATATAAGTTCTAAAAAAAAAATAAATGGGCGGAGCTGTAAGTGTGATGGTTTGCCGTCATTCCAGTGAGCGCCACTTGTTTCATTATTATCCCCTTTAAAATAGATCTGGTTTTCTAATGGTGATAAAAAGTGAAAACTCAAAATCATTAAATAAATATACATTCAGGGGGGAAAAGCATCTGTTGTGAATAACTTTAAATGAAACAAAAAAATCTGACAACCCATTCAAGAGTAAAACGGAAGGTGTTCAGAGTTCTTCTGAAAATCTGCACGTCTCTATTTGCAGAAACTGAGACAGTGGCACAGCGAGGCCAAAATTTCCACCCTGAGTCGGTGGCTGTGCAGCCGCTTCCACGTCTGTCCGGGCGACCGCACAGCTGGTGTCTCAAAGTCCAAATGATCTCCTGCGATCCTCACAGGAGAACACATTTCTTCTTCCTCTTGAAGTTCCTCTGTTTGCGGCTGAAGGCCAGGGCTTTTTTGGTCGCCTCCCTGAAGATGTCGTCCACGTTCTCCTGATACTTGGCCGAACACTCCAGGTAGAGCTCTGCGTTCATGTGCTGACGGGTCTCCTCGCCCTGCAGCAGCGTTGGAAAGAACAAAAATCAGACTGTCGAAGCAAGCTGGGATTGGAGAGATGAGCAACATTTTTGTCACATAATGTTAAATGGAAATCTCAGTGTTAAATATTAAATCTAAATATGGACACAGCAATATTAAGCTAATATGCTTTGAATCTGCATTTTAGACTTTTGCTATAAATTTGTATTTTTTTTGTTGCTAATTTACTATTTTTTTTCCCCTCACAAATAAGCTTTTCCAACCTCAAAGCTTAAGCTTATAAATTTGCAGCTTTTTATTTAGTATACTTTATTAATCCCAGAGGGAAATTCCGGGCATCCACCTGGATGGATGAGGCAGCCACGGTGCGGCGCCAGTCCCTTCACCGCTCACACACACAGTCACACCTAGGACCACTTTAGAGTCCCCAGTTAAACTAACCTGCATGTTTTTGGTTTGTGGGAGGAAACCGGAGTACCCGGGGGTAAACCCACGCAGACACGGGGAGAACATGCAGACTCCAAACAGAAGGGTCACCGATGGTCAGGGGGCGGGATCGAACCCACGACCTTCTTACTGTGCTGCCACAGTGCAAACCACTGCACCACCGAGCTGCCAAAGCTTTTTCTCATAGCTTTGCAATGTTTTATTTGTAAAATTGGAACTTTTTTGTAAATATGCAATTTCTTGTAACTTTGCAATTTTTTTTTTCTCATAACTTTTCAGCTTTGTATTGGATGGATGGATAGATGTACTTTATTGATCCCAAACTGGGAAATTACAGTGTAACAGCAGCATGACACAGTAGATGACCCAAACCAACAGAAATACACACAGCATAATAGGAAGAAATGTTACCCGGGAAGTAAAAATGCTTAGATAGCTTTATATACTACATAGGCTGCTACTAGGTTAAATAGATGATGATCCTTATGATGCTATGGACAGTACTGACTGTACAAAGAAGGCTTATAAGGCGCAGGGTGAAATGTTAGGTGCAGTATGGCAGCATAGTTATGACCAGAATTCAACATCAGAGTGAGTTATTGTGCAGTGAAATAGCATGTGGCAGGAAAGATTTCCTGTAGCTAACCATTTAGCACCACAGCTGTAGCAGTCTGCTGGAGAAAGTGCTCTGCTATCTGTTCAGTGTGTGGTGGAGGGGGTGATCAGGATTGTCCATGATGGATCACAGTTTGTTCAGTGTCCTCCTCTCCACCACAGTCTCTAAAGTCTCCAGCCTGAGACCAGTTACAGAGCCAGCCTTCTTGATAATCTTGTCAAGTCTGTTGGTATCTCTGGCTCTGATACTGCTACCCCAACAGACAGCAGCAAAGAAGATGGCGCTAGCGACATCAGCCTGGTAGAAAAGCTCCAGCATCCTGTTGTACACGTTGAAGGATCTCAGCTTCCTCAGAAAGTAGAGTCTGCTCATCCCCTTCTTGTACGCAGCATCGGTGTTGGATTTCCAGTCCGCTGCTGATCGTGACACCCAGGTATTTGTAGGCCTCCACTACCCTCACAACCTCCCCCCCAATCTGCAGTGGCTGTGAAGGCGTCCTCTTCTTCCTGAAGTCAATCACCATCTCTCTGGTCTTGCTGACGTTCAGCCTCAGCTGATTCTGCTCTGTCCACTCCACAGATCTGTCTACCAGTGCCCTGTACTCCCCCTCCTCTCCCCCTCCTATACACCCAACAACAACCAAGTCATCAGAGAATTTCAGCAGGTGACATGACTCGGAGTTGTACTGAAAGTTGGTGGTGTATAAGGTGAAGAGAAAAGGAGAGAACACAGTCCCCTGTGGAGTTCCCGTATCACTAACCACCGCATCAGACAAGACACTGCCCAGCCAGACAAACTGTGACCTGCCTGTCAGGTCGTCAGTAATCCAGGAGATCACAGAGCTGTCGACCCCCATCCCCCGCAGCTTCTCACCCAGCAGCGGTGGCTGGATGGTGTTAAAGGCACTGGATAAATCAAAGAATGTGATTCTCACAGCTTCTCCTCCTCCATCCATGTGCAAATAAATACGCAACATTTTCTTTTAAATTTGCAACTTTTTTTCTCATAGCTTTGCAACCTTTTATTTGTAAATTTGGAACTTTTTGTAAAGTTGGGATTTTTTTCTTGTAAATTTGCAAAAAATTTTCTTGTAAATTTGCAGAAAAAAAATCTTGTAAATTTGCAACTTTTTCCACATAAATTTGCAACTTTTTTCTCATAACTTTTCAACTTTGTATTCATAAATTTGCTACATTTGTCTTTTAAATTTGCAACTTTTGTAAATTTGCAACTTTTTTCTTGTAAATTTGCAACGTTTTTTCCTCATAGCTTTGCAACCTTTTATTTGTAAATTTGGAACTTTTTTGTAAAGTTGTGATTTTTTTCTTGTAAATTTGCAAAAAAATTTTCTTGTAAATTTGCAAAAAAAAAAAATCTTGTAAATTTGCAACTTTTTCCACATAAATTTGCAACTTTTTTTCTCAGAACTTTTCAACTTTGTATTCATAAATTTGCTACATTTGTCTTTTAAATTTGCAACTTTTGTAAATTTGCAACTTTTTTCTTGTAAATTTGCAACTTTTTTCTCATAGCTTTGCAACTTTTTATTTGTAAATTTGGAACTTTTTGTAAAGTTGCAGTTTTTTTTCTTGTAATTTTGCCATTTTTTTCTTGTAAATTTGCAAAAAAAATTTCTTGTAAATCATGCAGTTTTCTTGTAAAGTTGCAAATCTTGTAAATTTGCGACTTTTTCCACATAAATTTGCAACTTTTTTTTCTCATAACTTTTCAACTTTGTATTCATAAATTTGCTACATTTGTCTTTTAAATTTGCAAGTTTTGTAAATTTGCAACTTTTTTCTCATAGTTTTGCAACTTTTTATTTTAAATTTCGGACTTTTTTGTAAAGTTGCGATTTTTTTCTTGTAAATTTGCCATTTTTTTTCTTGTAAATTTGCAAAAAATTTTCTTGTAAATTTGCAAAAAAAATCTTGTAAATTTGCAACTTTTTCCACATAAATTTGCAACTTTTTTCTCATAACTTTTCAACTTTGTATTCATAAATTTGTCTTTTAAATTTGCAACTTTTGTAAATTTACAACTTTTTTCTCATAGCTTTGCAACTTTTTATATATAAATTTGAAACCTTTTTGTAAATTTGAAATTTGTTCTTGTAAATTTGCAACTTTTTTGTATTGGAATAAAACCCCCAATTCAATAACAGCCCCCCCCTCCCAAAAAATAAGAAAACAAAACCCCACAACGTTACATAGGGGTCCCATGAAGCTGCCGCCGGCCATGGTTGCCCCCGTTTCTCACCTGTATGTAGGTGATCGGGGCCTGGTTCGTGGCCTTCAGCCTCCTGGTGCACTCTTTATCCTTCCTGAGGTCGGTCTTGCAGCCAATCAGGATGAGCGGCGTGTCGCTGCAGAAGTGCTTCACCTCTGGGTACCACTGGAACAAAAATGAATCAATAAAAGCTTCAGTTGGCCTGCTGGAGGTGTGTGGTGTTTTGTTTCCTGCATGGAGATCAACGTCCAAACTGTGACCTTTTCATTTCTAATGGGACACTTTCTCCAGCATTCCAGACTGTTAATGATTAATCAGAGATAGAGAGCTGATGCTGTCGGTTCTCTGCTGTGAAATACCTTTATCAGGATGTTCTCAAAGCTGGTTGGGTTGGTGACGTCGAAGCAGACTAAAACCAGGTTGGCCTCTTGGTATGAAAGTGGCCTCAGGCGATCATAGTCCTCCTGTCCTGAGAGACAAATGTGAGCCTGAGAACTGTCCTTCCTTTATTTAAACGAGCATGTTTATTTGAGGTCTTGGTGCTTCTTCGATAATTTACTGAAAATCGTCATCGGGGCGCGTTACGGCCTTTTTTTCCCCACGTGATCACACAGTTCACGGAGGTCTTAATAGCGCAGGGATTAAATACCACAGCACCATTTTACTCCCACATTAAACCCACTTCAGTGTCTGTTTCTTTAAATTTTAATGAGCCCCGCCCACTCTGTTTCATCACTTCTGAGATCTGTGATTGAAGCGAACTGTTAGCTGTCTGCACTTGTGAGCATCTTTTGAAAAAGTTGAACATTTACAGGGGAAAAAAGTTGGAAAATATGAGAAAAAAAAAACCTAGCAAATTTACCTCCCAAAAAGTTGCAAATTTATGAGAAAAAAGTTGAAAATTTATATGAAAAAGATGAAAAATTATGAAGAAAAGCCACAAATTTATGAAATCAGTTTAGGAAAAAAGTTGAAATTTTACAGGAAGAAGTTAAAAAATTTATGAGGAAAAAAAGATCAAAATTTATCGGAAAAAAAAAGTCACAAAAAATACAAATGTATGAGGGAAAAAAAAGTTGCAAAATGTTGAGAAAAGTCCCAAATTTTTGAGAAAGTAAGTTGAAAATGTCACATTGATGGGGGGAAAAAATTGCAAATTTATGAGAAAAAAGGTGCAAAATTTTTAGAAAAAGGTCCCAAATTTATGAGAGAGAAAACTGGAGTGGCAGCCTAGCTGGTAGAGCGTCCGCCCCACAGCTGGGAGGTCATGGGTTCAAATCCCGGCCGGGTCATACCAAAGACCATATAAAAATGGTACTTTCTGCCTTCTAGCTTGGTGCTCAGCATAATAGAATGGAGAATAGCTTTGACAACGTACAGTAGCTGTGTGGCCTAGGGGCGGAGAAATGGAGACGGGCGCCATCACATGGTGTCCTACATGCTGTGGAAAGGATTTAACTAACTTGTGAGACAGAAAGCTGAAAGTTTTGAGGAAAATTTACAGGAAAAAAGTCTCAAATTTATGAAAAAAAAAGTTTAAAAATCGTTTTGAGAAAATGTCCCAAATTTGTGAGAAAGAAAGCTGAAAATTTTGAGGGAAAAAGTCCCAAAGTTTTGAGGAAAAATGTTGAAAATTAACTGGAAAAAGGTCCCAAATTTATGAGGAAAAAAGTTGAAAATTCCTGAGGTAAAAAAGGTCAAAATTTTGAGAAAGTCCCAAAGTTTTGTATGGAAAAAAAAAAGTTACAAAATTTTGAGAAAAAAATCCAAATTTTTTTGAGGAAAAAATGAAAATTTACAGGAAAAATGTCACAAATTGAGGAGGGAAAAAAAGCAACAAAATTTTGAGAAAAGTCCCATATTTTGTAGAAAAATTGAACATTTACAGGAAAAAGTCACAAATTCATGAGAAAAGATGAAAATTACAGGAAAAAAGTCATAACTTCATGAGGAAAAAAAATCAAAAATTTATGAGAAAGTTGAAAATTTATAGGAGAAAAGTTGAAATTTATGACAAAAAAGGTTGAAAATTTATGACAAAAAAGATGAAAGCGCAGGGAAAAGTCATAAATTCATGCAAAAAAGTAGAAAATTTATGAGAGAAAACGCTGAAAATTTATAAGAAAAAAGACGAAAAATTACAGGAAAAAATCCATAAATTTATGAAGAAAATGTATGAAAAAAGTTGAAAATTTACAGGAAAAAAGTCACAAATTCATGAGAAAAAAGTAATAATAATGGATTAGATTTATATGTCGCTTTACATGTCAAGTGACATCTCAAACGCTTAGTGAGTCATTATTCATTCACTCCAGACAGACATTGGTAAGCTACCTCTGTAGCCACAGCTGCCCTGGGGCAGACTGACAGAAACATGGCTGCCAATCCACGCCAACAGCGTCTGCGACCACTACCAAACATTTACACACATTCATACCCAGTGTCATGGACACTGGAGGCGAGGTGGGCAAAGTGTCTTGCCCAGGGACACAACAGCAGGACGGCTGGGGAGAGCGGGATTCGAACCGCCAGCCCTCTGGTTAGTGGATGACCCGCTCCACCTCCTGAGTCGCTGCCGCCCACATTTCCCTCCGCCGTTCCATTGTTGCTGAGCACCAAGCTGGACGGCAGGAAGTTCCATTTTTATATGGTCTTTGGCATGAGCCGGCCGGGACTTGAACCCCGACCTCCCGGTTGTGAGGCGGATGCTGTTCCTCTAAGCCACCACTCTGGTGAAAAAGTAAAAAAAATCGGTTTACACCTATGAAGGGGGATGGAGGGACGATGTGGGGTCATACTGCTATGAAGGGGCAGAACAACCCCCATCACTGCTGACATGTAGCCAGCGCCCTGCCAATGTGCAAACGACTTCTAGACGACGTCCTCCAGCTGTAGCCTCTCTGACGTCGGCCCGACGTATGCGTGCCGCTGGGGCGGATTCACCTCTCCATCCAGCGTTTCTGCAACAGCGGGGTGTACGGGAAAACATTCGACAAAAGCTGAAGTTACTGTCACTTCCTACATAAACGGAGAACAAAACTAGACGATAAGCGTTCGGCTGTGGATGCAGCACCCCGAACGCAGAGACGGCAGATGCTGCACGCAGCGGGGCAGATACGCAGAACCCACATCCTGACAGCAGCTTCCTCTGCTGCCGCTGAAGAAAGACCGGCAGCTGCAGTCACGCCAAAGTCAATTAAACAGACACGCTCCTTTTTTCACAGCAAACAAGTGAAATGAGGTTATATGGCGAAGGCTAAAGATGTGCAAACATGCAAGCACAAAGCAGCCGCATGTTTTATTTGGATGTTTTTCTTGCAATTTAGTTTTTTTTTTTTCTTCAAAATTTGACTTTTTTGAATTTAGAGTAGGAAATTGCTTAAAAAAAAAAAAAAAAAAAAGATTTTGCTAGATTGAAGTAAAATGAAGATGGGGATTCTGGCCCAATCACATAAACAAAGTTTAGGACCAAACCTAAACAGAAAGTGGACTAAAACAGAAGGTGTGTGGAGCTCTTCTGAAAACTTGCATGTGTCAGTTTTCAGACACATTGTGAGGCGGTGGTGCCGTGAGGCCAAAACGTCCAGCTGCCAGCCAGCACGTCCATGTGGGTCCCACCAAAGGTTCAGTCTGGGCTGCCTCACGGCTCCCATGTGGCTTTGTCCACATGGACTTCACTTGTTTCACTATTGTCAACGGATTTTCTCACAGATTTGCCATTTTCTTGCAAATTTGTTAACTTTTTATTGAAATTTTGGAGCTTTCTCATAAATTTGTTACTCTTTTCCTTGTAAATTTGCTATTTTCTTGTAAATTTGTGACTTTTCTTCATAAATTTTTGACATTGTTTTGTTGTAAATTTGGAACTTTCACAAAAAAAATTTCAAAGTTTTTTACTGTAAATTTGCAATTTTTTTCTCATAAATTTGTAACTTTTTTCTTGTAAATTTTCACTGTAGTCATATTTGCTACTTTTATGTTAATTTACAACTTTATCTAATTTTTTCCTCAAATTTGTGACTTTTTCTTGTAAATTTGCTAAAAAATTTCTAAGTTTATAACTTTTTTCTCATAATTCTGTGACTTTTTTCCTCATAATTTTGACTTTTTTCCTCATAATTTTGTGACTTTTTTCCTCATAATTTTGACTTTTTTCTCATAATTTTGTGACTTTCTCATAATTTTGACTTTTTTCTCATAATTTTGTGACTTTCTCATAATTTTGACCTTTTTCTCATAATTTTGTGACTTTCTCATGATTTTGAGACTTTTTTCTCAGTTTTGTGACTTTTCTCATAATTTTGACTCACATAATTGACTTTTTTCTCATAATTTTGTGACTTTCTCATAATTTTGAGACTAATAATTTTGACTTTTTCTCATAATTTTGTGACTTTTTTCTCATAATTTTGACTTTTTTCTCATAATTTTGTGACTTTCTCATAATTCTGTGACTTTTTTCCTCATAAGTTTGTGACTTCTCATAATTTTGACTTTTACTTTTTTCTCATAATTTTGTGACTTTTCCTCATAATTTTGACTTTTTTTCTCATAATTTTGTGACTTTTTCCTCATAATTTTGGGACTCATAATTTTGTGACTTTTTTCTCATAATTTTGTGACTTTTTCTCATAATTTTGTGACTTTCTCATAATTTTGAGACTTTTTTCTCATAATTTTGTCTTTTCTCATAATTTAATCTTAATTTTGAGACTTTTTTCTCATAATTTTGTCTTTTCTCATAATTTTGTGACTCATAATTATGTGACTTCTTTCTCATAATTTTGTGACTTTCTCATAATTATGTGACTTTTTTCTCATAATTTTGACTTTCTCATAATTTTGAGACTTAAAATTTTGTGACTTTTTTCCTCATAATTTTGTGACTTTTTTCTTATAATTTTGACTTTTTTCTCATAATTTCATGACTTTTTCTCACACTTTCGTGACTTTTTTCTCATAATTTTGCCTGTGGCGCCAGTGTTACTGAAACCTGCTCAGCCACACTAAACCCATGCACGGCCCAGTTGGGTTTAAAGTGGGTAAACAGATTACCTGCTTATCTGTACACAGGTAAAGTCCATGTGGGCAAACCCAGATGGAGCCACCATGGAAGCCTTGGACACATCCACATGGGACCCAGAAGACAGCCCAGGTTTAATCTTTATCTTTAATCTTTCTCGCTGGTTCCAGCACCACACGAGTTGGCTGCCTTTTGCAACAGCGGCTCAATTCTGAGTCTTTTTATCTTCCTTCTTCTTTCTGATCCGGTGATAACTTTCTGATCCGGCACACCTTTCACTCTATATATATCATGGACACACAGATCGCCCCAAAGGTCTCCCGAGTCGGTGGACGGAGCCTCTGTTTACAGCAGGAGACGATACAGCAGGGAAGAGCTAGCTAGCACTCAACCGCCACCCGGTGCTAACGGAGAAACTCGACATACCGGGGAACTGAAGCGAAAACGACGCGGGTGCCGGGCTGGAGTTTAGGCAGCGTGCAAGAAATATAAGACAGAATAATAAAGAGCGATGGCAAGAACCAAGCAGACCGCCCGTAAATCTACTGGAGGAAAAGCCCCCCAGGAAGCAGCTAGCCACCAAGGCTGCTCAAAAAACCGCTCCGGCCACCGGCGGAGTGAAGAAGCCTCACCGTTACAGGCCCGGTACCGTGGCTCTGAGAGAGATCCGTCGCTACCAGAAATCCACGGAGCTGCTCATCCGTAAGCTGCCCTTTCAGCGCCTGGTGAGGGAGATCGCTCAGGACTTCAAGACCGACCTGCGCTTCCAGAGCTCCGCCGTCATGGCTCTGCAGGAGGCCAGCGAGGCCTACCTGGTGGGTCTCTTCGAGGACACCAACCTGTGTGCCATCCACGCCAAGAGGGTCACCATCATGCCCAAAGACATCCAGCTGGCCCGCCGCATCCGCGGAGAGAGAGCTTAGACTTTCTGCTGCACATCCACCAACCACAATGCTCCGCACTGGGTGTCTATATACTGTATATATATATATATATTTATAGTAATATGTACATATGTATACTAGCTGCTCTTGTTTTCTCTTGCCTTCTGATTGTTGTTCTGAGTGTTGCTATCCCTGTGCTGTTGCAATCCTGGAATTTCCCCATTGTGGGACTAATAAAGGCTTATCTTATCTTATCTTATCTTTGGTGGGGCCCACATGGACATGCTGACTGGGTGCTTCCTGCCGTGGGAACGGGGCCGCCATCAGTGTGGGTTTGGATGTTCGTGGGCAGAAGTGATTCCAGAGTCTTTCGGAGCCCAAGGCAAAAACTCACACGGGGCCCCTCCAACCAGTGTTCAGCACCCTTATTGTTCCTGTCACTGCCGGTGTTCTGACATTTTAGCATACTTTGTCAGAAGTGCATACCTACCTATGCTCTGATGCTCCGGTAGGTACATTTAAACTAACAGAAAAGAATACTAGTTTAATACAGTAGTATGATGTCCTGATAGATTGTTACACTGACAGAATGGCATATCTATAGTCTAATACAGTGGTAGAACTAAACAAGACAATCATACATTCACATACAAAAAAACTTAGACATCAATAAAATTACAGTTACACAA
Source organism: Pholidichthys leucotaenia (assembly GCA_020510985.1). Taxonomy (NCBI): domain Eukaryota; kingdom Metazoa; phylum Chordata; class Actinopteri; order Cichliformes; family Pholidichthyidae; genus Pholidichthys; species Pholidichthys leucotaenia. Next base: position 18,348,254 of record CM035850.1, on the reverse strand, counting down.
AAACAATCTGTATATCACTAATTTTCTCCAATAAAACAGTGGGGTTTTTTTTTACATTTTTAAAAAAAATTAAGTTAACTGCACTCTAACTACAGTTATATATAACTGAGTGCAACAACAGAATTAACAATATGCAACTCTATACAGTTATAACATTATGTAATTGCTTATCTTCGGTCAGCTGTATGAGGTCTCTGACGGTATGCTGAAATGATTGACTTTCACTCGGTACCGTGTATTTCTGTTGTAAGCATGAGGAACCCAGGGTATGCTGTTCTGATAGGTATGTCAAAATGTCAGCACACCGGACGGATAACTTTGCTTCATTTTGATACAGCCACTCTCACTTGTTTGTTTACATGAGACTGTGCACTGGTACTTGCAAGAGTACCAGAGCCTGGTTCTGCTGGAGGTTTCTGCCTAAGGGAGTTTTTCCTTCCCACTGTCACCTACTGTAGTGCTTGCTCATAGGGGATCATTTGATCGTTGTTTTTTTTACTGTGAATTATGATTTGTGGTTATGTACCTTGTGCCTTGAGATGACTATTGTTGTGACTAGGCGCTATACAAATAAAGTTGAATTGAACTGAATTGAATTGAGAAGTGGGGCCCCTTTAGGGACCTCTTTAATTTGTACTCAGAAGTGATCCTCGGAGAGCTCGAGGACATGCTAGAAGGAATTTGTCATCAGTGGCATCAAGTTCAACAACACCAGGTATGCTGACGATACGGTTCTACTGGTGCTGTCTGCAGAATGGCTCCAACGGCTGTCATCATAGTAGCCACAAGCAAACGTCTTGGGTTACATGTTATGCATGGTCATTTCGAAGTTGGAGGTTCTACCTGCATGCCATCTATGACACAAAAATGTGACTATACAACAGGTCTCCTCGTTCAATCACCTTGAAGCTCTAATCACCTCAGACGCCTGTTGTAAAAAGGAAATCCGAAGAAGGACTGGCCTAGCAAAAGATGCCTTCAACGAGCTTTGGTGAAAACTCGCCCTCTCAAGTCAAAATCTGACTTCTCAAAACCTTCATCTGGTTGACTCTGGCACACACGTGTGAATCTTGGACCTTCAAAGCAGAAACTCGGCCAAACGTCGATGTGGCAGAAATTTGGTTTTACCACTGTGTGCTCAGGCTCTCATACGTGGATTGGGTCACAAATGAAGAGGTTCTACCACGAGATGGAATGGAGAGAGAGCTGCTTCAGATGATCCAACAGAGACGACTGAAGTTTCTTGGACATTCAATTCGAAAAGAGGCACTTGAAAACCTGAGCCTAAGTGGAAAATCCAATGAAAACGCATTCCTGCTGGGCAGAGAAATGCCTTCATCAATAATGTTAATCTTGGTGCTGGAACAATGCAAGAAACAGAACAAAGTGGCAAGCAGTTCGCCAAACATGGACAACTCCACAAAGGCACCTATAAAGACTCCATATTGTCACTGCTGTAGTGGTTCAAAGTTCGTCAGCCTTCAGGGGCCCCAAACATTTACCTGCCTTGCCTACTGGCACGCAGCACCTCTGATAATTGCTGCCAAATCAAAAACCCCTCATTCAGAGAGAGTTACTGAGACAAAGGCTTGTTTTTTTTTGTTTGTTTGTTTTTCTGTTGGTCGACACTTCAGAGAAAGTGACATTTTTATCACAAGTCCCCTTTGACTCATTCTCTTAACAACCAAGTCTGTGTTTACCCATTTTAATCACCTATTTATTGTTTCATTTTCATTTTTTCTTTGGGAGTTTTGCCGACAATGAGCCAAACACTTGAACTGGGTTGGGATCATTTAGTCATTTGTTCAATGAGTTTCTAGAAGAGCTGCTCATGTGTCATTTCCTGGAACATGACCACGGTGACGTTCTTCTTCCCTCACACCTCTTCATGTGTCAGAACAGAGAACTGGACTCACTTAAACTCACCTAACCTTTATTTAATACACTGAAAAATGTTCAAATATCAAGCCCCGACCCCAGGCGTTGACCTCAGAGTCGGTGCCTCTTGGTGAACATCTTACCGGCGGTGTCATACAGGTTCAGCTTTATCTCCTTCCCTCCCAGAGAGATGGTCGTGGAATATTTCTCAAACACCGATGGGGCATATTTCTGTTTTTTATGAGGGCAGGTGAAACACAAAGGGTCACTAATAATTCAAGTTTAAATCTGCGATCGACACAAGCTGAGCAGCCAATGGCAAGCGTTCTTACCTCGGGGAAGTCACCTTTGGCGTACACCATCAGGAGAGATGTTTTTCCACAGCCTCCATCTCCCACAATCACAATTTTAAGCTCATCTTCCTTCTTCATGGCGCCGCGGACACCGTTCTGTGTCATCCTGACAGGTGACCCCTTCCCCACTTGCCCCACATTTAAGCTGAACGCATGGCCGCGCCCGGTGCATCTACTGTGTGATGTAGACGCAGAGAGAGGAACAGACGAGCCTCATGTTCCACCAGGTAGCTCATTCTGTTTTCACCACTTCCTGTTCCTGTCGCACTGAGGCTGTCATCTGCAGCTGACCCCCGTACACTTCCCCGCCGCCCTGTTATTGGCCCAAAACGCCACTGCGTCTGAGAGCACAGCTGCTCCGACTTCCTCTATTGCATGTTCTGGGTTGGGTTCTCCAGCCGAGGTCCTGCCTCCACTGACCGTGTGTGTGTGTGTGTGTGTGTGTGTGTGTGTGTGTGTGTCAGAGTTTGTTTGAGGCGGCGGCCTGTCGTGTTTTGTTCTTATTGCAACACGGATTCTTATCTGTGAAGTTATGAATGTGAAGTTATGAATGAGCGTCACACTGAGAATGGATGTTGCAAATTTATGAGAAAAATTCAAACTTGACAAGAAAAAATAATGATTCAAAAGAGAAAAAGTTGCAAATTTGCAAGAAGAAAAAGTTGAATATTTATGAGGGGAGAAGTTATACATTTATGAGAAAAATTGAAACTTTACAAGAAGAAAATGATTCAAAGGAGAAAAAGTTGCAAATTTATGAGAAAAAAGTTGTAAATTTATGAGGAAAAATGTTGCAAATTTATGAGAAAATCACAGGAAAAAAATGATACAAAAGAGAAAAAGTTGCAAATTTGCAAGAAGAAAAAGTTGAATATTTATGAGGGGAAAAAGTTGCAAATTTATGAGGGAAAAAAAAGATGATTCAAAACAGAAAAAAGTTGCAAGTTTGCAAGAAGAAAAAGTTGCACATTTATGAGGAAAAATTTTGCACATTTATGAGAAAATCACAAGAAAAAAATGATACAGAAGAGGAAAAGTTGCAAATTTGCAAGAAGAAAAAGTTGAATGAGGGGAAAAAGTTGAAAATTTATAAGAAAAATCGAAACTTTGCAAGAAAAAAGATAATTCAAAAGAGAAAAAGTTGCAAGTTTGCAAGAAGAAAAAGTTGCACATTTGAGAAAGTTGCAAATTTATGAGAAAAAAAAAGTTGCAAACTTATGAGAAAAAGTTGCAAATTTATGAGAAAAATTGAAACTACAAGAAAAGATGATTCAAAGCAGAAAAAAGTTGCAAGTTTACAAGAAGAAAAAGTTGCACATTTATGAGTATGTTGCAAATTTATGAGAAAATTACAAGAAAGAGTTGCAAATTTGCAAGAAGAAAAAGTTGAATATATATGAAGGGAATAAATTTTAAATTTATAAGAAAAATTGAAACTTTACATAAAAAAGATGATTCAAAAGAGAAAAAGTCACAAGTTTGCAAGAAGAAAATGTTGCACATTTGAGTAAGTTGCAAATTTATGAGAAAAAAGGTGCAAACTTATGAGAAAAAGTTGCAAATTTATGAGAAAAATTGAAACTTTACAAGAAAAAAAGATGATTCAAAACAGAAAAAAGTTGCAATTCTGCAAGAAGAAAAAGATGTACATTTATGACAAACTGCAAATCTATGGGGAAAAAGCTGCAAATTTACATGAAAAAAAGCAAAAAAAAAACATTGAAAAAAGTTGTAGATTTATGGGAAAAAAAGTCACAAATTTATGAGAAAAAAGCTAAAAATGTAGAAGAAGATTCACAAATATATCAAAAAAAAAATGCAAATTTTCAGGGAAAAACTTGCAAATTTATAAGACAGAAGTTGCAAATTTACAGTCATGCCACAGCATCTCAATCAGATTCAGGTCAGGACTTTGACTAGGCCACTCCAAAGTCTTTATTTTGTTTTTCTTAAGCCATTCAGAGGTGGACTTGCTGGTGTGTTTTGGATCATTGTCCTGCTGCAGAACCCAAGTGTGCTTCAGCTTGAGGTCACGAACAGATGGCCGGACATTGTCCTTCAGGATTTTTTGGTAGACAGCAGAATTCATGGTTCCATTTACCACAGCAAGTCTTCCAGGTCCTGAAGCAGCAAAAACAGCCACAGGCCATCACACTACCACCACCATATTTTACTGCTGGGTATGTTTTGGTAATGGGGAAGAGTTCAAACCCTCTACAATAGGGGCAAAATCTCCTTTTTCAACAAAAACAAATGATAATAATCTTGGATCATTAAAGGAACAGAAAAAATTGAACTATTACACAGAATAAAAGTTCAATCACAATACATATGAATGCTGGGAATTTATGATAAAAAGTTGCAAATTTACAAGACTAAAGTCACAAATTGTTGGAATTTTACAAGAAAAATTATTCAAAAGAGGGAAAAATTGCAAATTTGCAAGAAGAAAAATTTGAGGAAAAAAGTTATGCATTTATGAGAAATTTATGAGAAAAAAGGGTGCACATTCATAAGAAAAAATAAAACTTTATAATAAAAAGGGATGATTAAAAAAAATAGTTGCAAATTTGCAAGAAAAAGTTGCACATGTGAGAAAAAAGTTCCAAATTCATGAGAAAATTTGCATATTTATGAAAAAAGTTGCAAATTTGAGGAAAAAATTGCATTTACATATGAGAAAAAAATGCAAATTTATGAGAAAAAAGTTGCAACTTTATGAGAAAATTAAAACTTCTAAGAAGAAAAAAAGATGATTAAAAACAATAGTTACAAATTTGCAAGAAGAAAAAGTTGTAAATTTATGAAAAAAGAAGTTGCAAATCTGAGGAAAAAGTTGCACATTTATGAGAAAAAGTTGTAAATTTATGAGGAAAAAGGTTGCAAACTTAGAAAAATAAACTTTACAAGAAAAAGAATGATTAAAAAGAATAGCTGCAAATATGCAAGAAGAGAAAGTTGCACATTTGAGAAAAAAGTTGCACATTTATGAGAAAATTAAAACTACGTAGGAAAAAGATGATTTAAGAAAGCTGCAAATTTGCAAGAAGAAAAGATTGCAAATTTATGAAAAAAGAAGTTGCAAATTTGAGAAAAAAAGTTGCACATTTATGAGGAAAAAATGTAAAACTATGAGAAAAAAGTTGCAAATTTGTGAGGAAAAAGGCTGCAAACTTAGAAAAATAAACTTTACAGGAAAAAAAAAGATGATTAAAAGGAAGGTTGCAAATTTGCAAGAAGAAAAGTTTGAGGAAAAAAGTTATGCATTTATGAGAAATTTATGAGAAAAAAGGGTGCACATTCATAAGAAAAAATAAAACTTTATAATAAAAAGGGATGATTAAAAAAGAATAGTTGCAAATTTGCAAAAAGAGAAAGTTGTACATGTGAGAAAAAAGTTCCAAATTCATGAGAAAAAGTTGCATATTTATGAAAAAAGTTGCAAATTTGAGGAAAAAATTGCATTTACATATGAGAAAAAAATGCAAATTTATGAGAAAAAAGTTGCAACTTTATGAGAAAATTAAAACTTCTAAGAAGAAAAAAAGATGATTAAAAACAATAGTTACAAATTTGCAAGAAGAAAAAGTTGTAAATTTATGAAAAAAGAAGTTGCAAATCTGAGGAAAAAGTTGCACATTTATGAGAAAAAGTTGCAAATTTATGAGGAAAAAGGTTGCAAACTTAGAAAATAAACTTTACAAGAAAAAAGAATGATTAAAAAGAATAGCTGCAAATATGCAAGAAGAGAAAGTTGCACATTTGAGAAAAAAGTTGCAAATTTGCAGAAAAAGTTGCACATTTATGAGAAAAAAGTTGCACATTTATGAGAAAAAAATTGTGAATTCATGAGAAAAAAGTTGAAAATTTATGAGAAAAAACTAAAAGAAAAAAGATGATTAAAAACAAAGCTGCAGATTTGCAAGAAGAAAAAGTTGCAAATTTATGAAAAAAGAAGTTGCAAATTTGGGGAAAAAAGTTGCACATTTATGAGAAAAAAAATGTAAAATTATGAGAAAAAAGTTGCAAATTTATGAGGAAAAAGGCTGCAAACTTACAAGAAAAATAAACTTTACAAGAAAAAAGATTAAAAAAGTTGCAAATTTGTAAGAAGAAATATTGCACATTTATGAGAAAAAAGTAGCACATTTATGAGGAAAAAAGGTGCATATTTATGAGAAAAATTAAAACTTTACAAGAAAAAAAGAATGATTAAAAAGAATAGTTGCAAATATGCAAGAAGAGAAAGTTGCACATTTGAGAAAAAAGTTCCAAATTCATGAGAATAAAGTTGCAAATTTGCGGAAAAAGTTGCACATTTATGAGAAAAAAGTTGTGAATTCATGCAAAAAATTTAAACTTTACAAGAAAAAAAGACGAATAAAAACAAAGCTGCAAAATTCATGAAAAAAAGCTGCAAATTTGAGGGAAAAGTTGCACATTTATGAGAAAAAAATGTAAAATTATGAGAAAAAAGCTGCAAATTTATGAGGAAAAAGGTTGCAAACATGAGAAAAAATAAAACTTTACAAGAAAAAAAAAGATGATTAAAAAAAAAGTTGCAAATTTGCAAGAAGAAAACGTTATGTCACAAAATGTCACAAATTTATGAGAAAAAAAATGCAACTTTATGAGAAGAAAGGTGTACATTTATGAGAAAAATTAAAACTTTACAAGAAAAAGAATGATTAAAAAGAATAGTTGCAGGACTTCCGGTCTGGATCACCATGGTAATAGCAGCTTAACCCTGAAGCTCCAAGACCCCATCCGTGAAAATACCTTGAAAATCAGATTTAATGGATTTTTGGAAGAGTGAAAATCAATCAGAATCAGAC